>CM056575.1:65096821-66383904 GCA_029721435.1 Gymnothorax reevesii | reverse complement strand
CAATGCTGTCTAGCTACCCATTGAGGAAAGGGTTCGGACAGCACTGGGCGGGCAGGCCGCGCCCAGTGCCTGTACCGATAACTGTCTGTTTGTTCCCCAGGGTCTCCGGTCAGAGGAGCTGCAATGGGGACACGGATCCCAGTTTTCAGGACATCCAGGGGTCAAGAGGACCACGGCCTTTATCCAACGTCGTTTCTGGTGGCCGGACTTCCAGGACTACGTCAAGGGCTTTGTAAGTGCCTGCTCGGTCTACGCCACAGCTAAGACACCACACACACCCCCCTCTGGTCTCCTTCAGCCACTCCCAATTCCGAGTCGCCCCTGGTCCCACATAGACCTAGATTTCGTTACTGGCCTCCCTCCCTCCCAAGGCAATACCACCATCCTCACTATAGTCGACCGGTTTTCTAAAGTAGCCCATATCATTGCACTCCCCAAGTTCCCCTCTGCCAAAACCACTGCCTATCTCTTGATTCAGCACGTAGTCTGTCCCCATGGAGTCTGACAGTTGTCCCCAGTTCACCTCCTGTTTTTGGAAAGACTTTCTGTCTCTGACCCGCCTCCTCTCGTGGTTATATATGTGGCAGCATTGGATGTGATAGTCAGACGGATCCTCCGTATAGTCTCTGTGCTATATGGTGAAGTCTCAGCTCCTCGTGCCTTCTGAGTGTCTCCCGTGTATGGTTCCCGAGTCTTTCTGTTTGCTGCGCTCTAGTCTGTCTGCCCCGTGTATAAGTCTCTTAGTGTATCCATCAGTTTAGTTAGGTTCAGTTTTTGTTTTCTTAGTTTATCCTCTCTTGGAGAGTGTATTTCTGTTTCCCCCTGCCTTTGGTAGTGTACCTCAGTTCTCCCATTTGTTCAGTGCTTGAGCACTGTGTTTTATTTCTGGCGTGTCTGCCAATTTATCCTTAGTGTTTTGTGTTTAATAAACACTTCTGGATCCTGCACCTGGTGTTCCTCTGACCTCTTCTTACAAGAATACCTCCTGTAACTCCAATGGAGCTCATTTTAAAAATGAGTCTCTCATGCGGAACTGTATCGAATGCGTTTTGAAAATCCAATTATATGATGTCATAAGCCCTGCTCTGGTCATAAGTCCTGGTGGCCTCTTCAAAACATTCCAGCAGGTTTGTCAGGCATGACCTTCCCTTCCGAAAACCATGTTTGTTATCCCTCAAGATACTGTTACGTTCAAGAAATATGTCCAGCTCTTCTTTTATGATAGATTCCAATATTTTGCAAGCAATGCAAGTTAAACTGACTGGCCTGTTGTTTCCTAGCTCGGCACAGTCCTCTTTCTTATTTATTGGTATTATATTGCCCTGTTTCCAATCATTTGCTGTTTCTCCAGTTTCTAAAGACCGTCTGAAGATGGTGGATACCGGCTTAAAGATGATCTCACCAACTTCCCTGAGCACTCTAGGATATATCAGGACCTACCGCCTTATCTGCCTTTAGCTTATGCAACTTGTCTAATACTTTGTTATCCCGAACCTCAATTTCCGCTAAATAGTCTTGAGCATTTGACATGCCCTCTGGCCAAATAAATTGTCTACAAAAGAACTGTTTAAGGCATTTGCAATATGCTTGTTATCATATAGCAGCCATCCGTTTTTATTCTTGAAACACTTAACCTGCTTTTTAACTTTCCTTTTTCTGCTACAGTACTGAAAGAAGCGCTTAGGGTTAGTCTCTGCCCCCTGTGCAATTTGTCTTTCATACAGTCTTCTAGCATTCCTCAGCTCTTTTTAGACCTCAGCCCGCATTTTACAGTATTCAGCTTTAGTGTTCTCATTGTTATCCTTTATGTACATCTTATAAAGATTCCACTTTTTCCTCAAAATCCTACGAATACTTTCGGTCATCCACTGAGGATTCTGCTTTTTCAGCTTACTTTTGGGCACCTTTGGAATGAAGCTGTATTGTTTTTTTTTTTATTTTTTTATTTGCAAACATTTAACAAGACATACCAAGGAGTAAAGTGCAATATGAACCATACAAACAGGAAATAACAAAAGAAAACAATGGAAGACAACAACAGACAAGAACAAAACAAATACAATAACAAAAGTAAAAAGTAAAAAAGGTAAGCAGAACAAACAATAAAACGCAAATGAGACAGGAGTGGGCAGTATCAGTCATAAGTGTTTGGAGTATATAGTAAAGAATATTGTTGCTTGAATGTGTGGATGAGTAAAACGTGTGACATTTAGAGGCAAAACCTTATGTAGAAAAAAAAAAAATCCTAACAACAACAACAGCAATAATAATAATAATAAGCAGTAGAGAAAAGAAAGAATAATAAAATAATAATTATCATAATAATAATAATGATAGTAACGATAATGTCAATGCTTTTAAGACATCACTAGTCAGGTTGGGGGCATGGGCTCACAGGCAGCAAGTGTAGGGCTCTGAGAAGAAGAGGGGTCCAGGTTGCCTCAAAATAATGAGTTTGGTCTTGGAGAGCGGCTGAGAGTTTTTCCATAGAAATGTATTCTGAAAGAATGGTTAACCAATGTGAAGCTGTCTTGTGATTCAAGTAAAACCCCCTTAAATCTTTCCCACATCTCATTTACGGACTCACCGTCCAGGAGTGTCTCCCATTTTATTTCACCTGGATATGAGCGCATCCTGTCAAAGTTTACTCGCCTAAAATTGAAAATTTTTGTTTTTGAATACACCTTTTTACCTTCCCATGAAACATCAAAATTAACAGCAGAGTGATCACTTGTCCCAAGTGGCTCCAGTACCTCAACATTGCTAATTCTATTTGGGTCATTACAGAGCACTAAGTCAAAAATTGCCTTCACTCTGGTAGGTTTATTAACATACTGCACCAATAAATTATCATTTATAACATCTAGAAATTCTTCCTCCCCCCCACCCTGTCCTTTCACCATTTCCCAATTGATACCAGGATAATTTAAGTCTCCCATAATAATAGTCCCACCACCTCTACAAGCTTGCGTAATCCTCCTAAAAAGCATTTCATTGATTGTTCTGTCCAAAGCTGGTGGTCGATAGCATACTCCTATGTTTAAACATGTCTCGTGTTTGCCAATGAGCCTGACCCAGATATCTTCACAGGACAAGGAATGTTCCATTTCGGGAATTTCCTGTACATTTCTGTTTTCGTTCCCGTAGAGTGCTACGCCCCCTCCTCGCCTATTACATCTATCCTTCCTAAAGAGCTTATAATCTTCTATGTTATATTCATCTCCATCCTCTTCACTTAGCCATGTCTCTGTAATCCCAACTGTCATAGCCCTCACTAATCATTACAGCCTCAAGTTCTGGAAATTTATTTTTTATGCTTCATGCGTTTAAATAATAGCATTTCAGGTTATTATTAATGCTCTTCCTCCATGATTTCCCATGTGGCCGCTGCTTCAAGCCCCCCACTACGCTTTCTTGCTTTAAAAGTAAATCAACGATAGTTCATGTAACGCCGTCAACTTCCATCGGGGCAGTCTGCATTTCCCTATGTGTAAGATTCACTAACCTCCCTTCCCCCCAAGTCCCTAGTTTAACTAATCCTGTGCTACCCTCAACATACGCTGGCCCAGTTCAAAGGTACCCCTCCGGTTCAGGTGCAGCCTGTCAGGCTTGAACAGGTCACCCCTGTCCCAGAAAAAGTTCCAGTGCCCCATAAACTTATACCCCTCTTTCCTATACCAGGTTCGTAGCCAAATGTTAAACCTCCAGATAAAATTCTGCTTTCCTCTGCTTGCACGTGGTACTGGTACCCGGAGAACACTACCGTCGAGGATCTCCTCCTAAGCTTCTCAGCTAATTCCACTAATTTGCCTTGCAGAACCTCAAACCTACCCTTACATATGTCATTTGTCCCAACATGGACCATGACAACTGGATCCCTCCCCGCTCTAGCCAGGAGCTTGTCCGCATGCTCCAGGAGGTCTCCTACCTGGGCACCAGGAAGGTAACATACCGTTCGAGACTCCTTGTTGCGCGAACAGACTAAGCTATCTATTCCTCAAAGTATTGAGTCCCCCACGATCAATAACTCTATTTTCTGAGGGGTAGAGGCCAACAGAGTGCCCTGCTGCTCATCAGTCCCCTCACTCTCAGGGTCAGGGGCCAAGTCAAGTTTCTGCAAGAGCTGGAATCGGTTGGACACCTCAACCACTGGAGAAGATGTTGCTGTTGGGCGTGCACGCCCTTTCCTTCGCTGTCGACCTACAGTCACCCAACTTTCTCTCCCTCCCTGCTCTGGGATCCCAGTACCACCCTGCTTTGGCGTACACACCCTTTCTCTAAACGACATACTACTTAGTTCGCAATCAGTAGAGTTCCTTGAGGAACTATGTCATGCCGCCAACTGGCCCTGAAGATCAAGGATCTTGCTCTCCAGATGCTCAATTAGCTGGCGCCGGTGGCAAACAAACCCACCCTGGAAATCTCTTTCCAAAAGTGCGATCATCCAGCAACCGTCACATAGTTTTGGCCACTTTTTGAACCCCCTACCTAATGACCTTGCTCACCCCAGATAAAAGAAAATTACTATTGCTGAGACGGAAGCTGAGGAACCACAATTTATGAATTTATTTATTAACCTAGGAAGCCCTAAGCAGCAGTCACAATAGAAACCGTGGGGAAACCATATAAATGGATTATAAGCCTCTTTTAACAGGGGCTTAGTTTCAGTTAACAGAAATGAAATATCAATTGAGCCAAACTCTATATGTAATAAGCACTGCTAATAAGCCGGCTTGAGTTTATCTAGTCCCAGTTCTATTAATATACTAAACTAAAAATATCACAGGGCTCAGTTGAGAACCCAGATAAAACAGACTGGCTCCAACACCCAGGAGAAACTGGAGGAGGTGGAGCACTCCGATACAAAACTTACCTTTTAAATTCCAACCTAACCGAACGAGCGAGTCAAGTGACTGCTGCACTACTAACTAAATACTAAATTTCAGATCCCCAGCCAAGAATGCAAACAGTACGTATCGAGCTAGCTAGCCGCAAATACAACTAAGGGGAAGTGAGAAAAGCGTAAAGCCCCTGTTAAAGGTGAGCCTGGGTCCTCCCGCAACGCCCCTCCTCCTGTGGGAGGGGTCGACCGGGGCCCCTGCCTGAAAGGCTGTGAGGCTAATGACAGCAGTGCTTCCTCTCTGCATCCCCAAGCACATCACATGGTGACTCACTCACCATGGACGGTGGGGGCACAGCGATTTCTGAGTTAAGCGAGAGCCCCTCCTGCCGTTTTAACTTCAGAAACATTATTGTCCAGAAAGACTTGTGTACACCTTCCGCTGCTTGTTTTCGGGATGCACGGTGAAGGTCTTGTGACATCTCAGGAGCTGTGGAGCCAAAATGGCGGACAGCTCCACTTCCGCATACCCCGGAAGAAGATGTAGCATGCTGAGGTGTACTAACCACACCGCTGGAGCCAGCCCAGCAAGCAGAATTAGGAAATTGCTGGCCATACGCAGCAGTACATGTCCGTTTTCTCATCAGCGCTGCACAGGATGAAACGAGTGAATCAAATAAAAGGATTTGGCGTGAACCCACCCGCCAGTATATGATGGGAGGGTGTCGCCATCAGATTCAGATTAGCCACATTGTTTGATGGTGTACTACCCCCGCGGGTAGAACAACGCAAACTTCGCTGGCGCTTAGCTAGCCAGTGTTTCATAAACAGGCTATAGCTAGTGAAGCACTAATATGCAGATCTGTGTTGAGTGGAAATGCTGAGAAAACACAAGCCGCACGCGCCATGTCTCTCTTATTCACCCCGTCAACTGAAGGGAGAGCCACTCTGCTTCCCGTGGTAGGGTCTCCCAATGTTCATCAGTGTTAACATCTGAACAGTGTGTCAGAGTGTCTAGCACAATGAGAACATAATGACCCGCAGGCCATATTTCCGGGAAGATGGAGCATGCTGACATGAACTAACCATGCCGCTGGAGCCAGCCCAGCGAGCAGTGTTAGGAAGTTGCTGGCAATCAGCATCGGTTTGTGAACGTTTCTTCACTGGTGCTGCATCAGGACAAAACGCAAGCCGAATTGAAGGATTTGGCGTGAACCCACCTGCCACAGTATGACGGGAGGGTATCATCTTCAGATTTCAGATTAGCCACATTGTTTGACCGTGTACTACACCCGCAGGTAGTACAAAGCAAACTTTGCCAGCGGTTAGCTAGCCAGTGTTTCATAAACAGGCTATGGCTGGTGACGCGCCGATATGCAGATCTGTGTAGAGTGGAAATGCTTAGCCTCACGCACCGTGTCCCTCTTATTAACCCCATCAACGGAAGGGAGAGCCACTCTGCTCCTCCCCGGTAGACTGTCTCAAATGACCACGAATGCTAACATCTGAAACAGTCAGTGTGTGTAGCATGAGAAGTGTAACGATTCTGAAGCCATATACAAATAACGCCTTTTATTTGTAAACTTCTCAGAAGCAGAGCAACCAGAAGCCGCACCCCTGATGCGGCTCTGGCAAGGCTGCGGTGGTGGTAGACGGGGCAGGAGCCGGCAGATGGCTGGTCCTCTGAAGACCTGTGACGGCGACTGCTGAGCGAAGGCGGGACTGCAGCTGCTCGCGGGAAGACTCCAGGCGGTCAACCGTCTTATGGACACTGGAGTAGGGCCCATAGGACATTGCCAGGGATTTGGCTGCCATCGGGTTCGTCCAATCACGCTGGGCGCTTCCAGACCGCCGCCGCCGGCTCTCAGGCTGGCCCTGAGTCAGCCTAGAGAGCGCACAAACTGTGGCTGCCACTCACGCTCCTCCCGGGGGGAATGCTTGCACAGGCGGCACAGGAAGCAACCCCCGCCTGGTGCCGCCAGCCCAGACAGATGTACAGTCGTCGTGCTGGTCCGAGTCCAAACTTTCATCAGGCTGAGTGAAAAAGGGAGACGAGGATTGGCATCACTGAGGCTTTATAGGAGGTGAGTAAGCTACCCCCTCCTACGGAGCAGGTGAGTTCAATTTTCTCTCTCAGTCACCTAGGCGGGGCCTGGGAGGGGTAAACCAATAGCGAAGCCCGTAAGAGGGCGGATCACATACAAAATTGAACTAGAGGTCTATGTAGCCTTACAATCATCAAACGATAGTCTTAGAATTCTAGCAATTCTCAGTATTGAAACAGCGTGCAAAACAGCTGGGATTTGGATATGTTTTGCTGCACAGCACAACAATCGTCGTCTGAAGCTCTCTTGAAAGAGATGGCCAATATCAGCCCGGACTGTGACTTAAGTATTTTGCTGTCTTTATTTTGAGGTACTTTTATTATCCCCTGCCAACACGAGGTGTGAGGGGGATATACACTGCCCGGCCAAAAAAAAAGTCACTGTTTGGAAATTGATGAACTAATTCTATAATTGGATCATTATTGCTGTTATTAATATGTTTCAGCTGGCAATAATCATCTTTACCCTGACTGATGAAGCGCGTCGCTACTCATTTCTTAAAAAATCATGTCGAAAGACCCATCCCCTGATGGTGGAAAAATGTTACAGTATTTCAGAACGGGCAAGTTATTGGCCTGTATTTTTCCAAGAAAACCATGAATGACAAAGAAAAGTATGAGGAATCATTTTCGCAAACAAATTAGCCACCACAAAGTCCTGACCTTAAACACATTATAAGTTATTGGGATGTGCTCATGAAAGACCACCAGTGGTTCAACCATTATGTCGAGAAGACAAGAGCTCGGCCAAACATTATGCCATTTCTGATTGAAAATAAATGTTCTGGCATTGCATACAGTTGTCAAAACAGTGACAAGATGAATATGGACTGTAATCAAAGCTACAGGGGTTCCAACTAAATATTTGAGTGTGTGACTTTTTTTTTGGCCGGGCAGTGTAGGTTTGACCTCCGTCCGTCCGTCCATGTGTGCGCGTGTGTGTGCGTCCGTCCGTCCGAGGGAAAGGGGACAACTTTTCTCAGAAACTATTTCAGATAGGACAACCAAATTTGGTGTGTAGCTTCAGACCATAAAGGCCTTGATGGAGTTCGAAAATAAGAAGCACACGATTGGCAGGGATGTTGTTGTCCATGTCCACTTGTTTCATTAGGCCTAAATATTCACTCTGCTACATCTGGGAAGGCATAATAATACAGTGCATCCGGAGAAAAGGAAACTGGGAATAAATTGAGAAGTATTCTGTTGAAACTTACCTAATGAAGACTATTAATTGCACAACTGTACTTTTTCACATCATACAAAGAACACAAAATTAGTCAGGCATCGCTGTCAGAGCTCATTGTTCTATTGTCAGCTGCATGATTTGTGCACGTCATGCAGCTAGTAGGTTTTACATTTAAAGCAGTACACATTACACAACCTAAAGCACTAATGGCCCCGACAATGAGAAGTTGAAACTGAACATCGAAGTTCATTCGTGTTTAGGCCTGTCATCATTTTATGCAATTTGGCGCAAAGTAGTTGCTGAATTACTCCAAAAGAGTCATTTTTGTTCAGTTGAGTGTGGCACAACCTCCACTTACTTGACATCATTAGATACAAGACATAGTTATATAACACCAAATGCCTTTATTAATCAAAGAATGTTAAGTTATTTTTATAGAATTAACCATTTATTCTTGGTTTCCTTTTTTGGGACTCACTGCACAATAAAAACATTGAAGAATATTTTTCTGAAATTGCTCCAAAATTTTTAGACGCAGTGTTTTTGTAGATTGATGAACCTTTGCCTGTCTTTACTTACAACATCTGATATGTTGTCTGTGCTCTATTGTGAATAAAAAATGGGTTTATGAGATTTGCAAATCATTGCATTCTGTTTTCATGCTCTTTTTACACAATGTCCCAACTTCATTGGAATTGGGGATTTCCCAATACCGCACCGAGGATGTCCCATGCCACCCCTCCAAGACCTCTTGCCACCCCTTTGCCACCCCATGTAAAATTTCCTAGATCCGCCACTGCAATAGAACATAGATAACATTTCAAATGTTGAAACTGACACGTTTTACATTTTTATCCACAAAATGAGCTTATTTCAAATTTTCTGTCTGCAACAGGTCTCAAAAAGGTTGGGACACATGCAGAAAAAGGGCTGAAAAAGCAATTAATATATAAGCGAATCAGTTGAAAGAACATTTTGCAAGTGATTAAAGAGCTTAGGACATGAAATTCATTTTATGTGATAAAATGCTACAAAGTACCTATTTTGAACAATAACGGATGGTTTTAATATTGTGTCCTTTACGCAATGTTTAATAAAACTGCATTTTATCTGCTAAATTATCCACTTGAAGGATCGCCCCCTTTGCCTCAATCAAGAGCACTTGCGCTGGGCCAGCTCAGCCACATGACGTCATAAGTTGTACACGTGATTGTGTCTAGGTGGTTAGCCGTAGTTCACGACTCTGGTCTGGACAGAGAATATCTTAAAGAATGGACCAACAAAAATCACTGAGAGTGAACGGAAAGCGATGTGTAGTGTGGGGATGCAGTGCAACACATGCATATGGCCGTGGAATGTTTCTGCGGCCGAAAGATGCAGAGATATCGAGAATATGGACAAAACAAGTCAAATGCACTAGTGCCGACTTTGCTGGCCCAGCCAAGCCCAGGTCTCTGAACCCTACGATATACCACCAACATTTTGAGTATTCATGTTTTTACATATTGTTGTTGTTTTCTTCAACATATTGAGGTTCCCCCATCCTCAAGCAATTGGAGAGAGACAGATTCTGAAAGAGAAAATTAGGCTTTATTGTGTCATGTTGATAAATGTAAAGCCGAGTTCCTCTTGCGCCAGAAGAACTCCACTCCTGAGTTTTACATCAGGTCTTATACCTCTCATTCTCGCACTACCATTGGACAGGAAACCTGAAACCCTGTTAGCTAATCCTTCAGGAATTTGACGCATGCGCATCACTTCAAGAGACCTACAGCCACACCCAGCAAGAGATATACAGAGATACACAGACAAAGAATAGAGCCAGATGAATATGATAAAAAGAAAAAGATACCAGTGGATGAATTCGATGCATATCAAATTATTACAAATGATTCAATTGATTATGTTTTCAGTAGCAACTAATGATTTTGCTGAACAAATATTGATCAAAGCTACAGAAATCAAATACATCCTCTGATTATGTTTTTAGGATCAACTAAACAGAAGCCTGCTTACCAATCAAAGCTACAGAAGCGTGCAGCTTATGTGTGTGTGAGCTGCTCATGCATGTGTGAACTGAAATGCTTGTATATGTGTTTGTCTTATGTTATGTGTGTGTGTCTTTCTGCTGCCTACATAATATGGTTATTGATTATGATTACTGATGGCCAAATATAATTCTAAATCTAATTGTTAGTTTATTGATTATTAGTATGAGCAATGAATGAATAATGATAAAAAAAATATAATCATGAAAAAGAATGTAATGACTTATGCTGAAATATAATCTTCAACAATATTATTATTATTTGCAGAACCAAAATTCCTCTGCACTGCCTGTTCAATAGCTAGCCAACTCAACTGTTCAGTGTCATCCAGCCAGCGAAGTAGTGAAATTATACTATTCATAGCGCTTTATTTATTTCTGTGCACTGTGTCCTTGCTAGCTTACTACCTAATAATAGCAAGCTGCAAGACATGGTTTACACATGTTGTGTTATCATTCACGACTCAATATTTCTGCGCACTGCGTGTTCGCTTGCTAACTAGCTAATAATAGCAAGCTGGGAGATAAGGCTAACAAGCATTGTTTCAAGAGCTCATGAAACACAGTGCACAGAAATGAATAAAGCCGCGAACATTACCGTTTCTCTACTGGCTAGTTCAGGGGTGAGTTCAACCACCACTAACGCTATTCTTAACCTATAATATATGGTCTTGTTAGGTAAGGTATCCAAACGTCAGGTCTATTGAACTCACTGAAGGTTGATAAGTGAGTAGGTTGGCTATCCAACAGGCCGTGCACAGAAACAATTGTAGAACCGGAATAATAATCATTCCGCTTCTTCGCTGGTAAGTGTTGTTCAGTACAGGCGGAGACACTGACAATTAGTTGTTTTCATCACTCGAGTACTCAGGCTGGAGTCTGTATGGTTCTGAATCCCGTGTTAAGCTGCTTTCACACCGGACGCAAAACGAATTTTTTTCGCACGACAGATTACATTCAAAGTCAATGCAAAGACGCGAATACAGGCGAAACGTATTAGCGTCTTTGCATTGACTTTGAATGTAATCTGTCGTGCGAAAAAATTTGTTTTGAGTCCGGAGTGAAAGCAGATTTATGTTATGTTTCCTCATCTTCCATAAAACAGTACTCTTCATCAAAATGGACAGATTCAATTGAAAATTCTGAGGAACTATCGGAATCTGACTCGGATACCATCGTTGTTGGACGCACAATCGCCCACCATGTACAATTTATGACGTGACCACACTGGGGAGTGCCAGAATCGTGAGGGGGGCAGGCCAAGTGACAAAAAATAGCAATTTTTACTGAAAATTATTTTCCACAATTTTTTAGGCAGACGATAGGATTTCTTTTAACTGTACCCTTTTATATTCATAAACTTGGTCAGTGCATGTCCTCAACTCTTTAAGTTAACTGGCATCAGGTGTGTCACATGATTGGCTATAAAAGGGATGTCTTAGAGAGGCAGTAGCTGTGTTCAAAATCGCCCCCTATCAAGGATGGCCATGTCCGCCATTTTGTAGTGTTGTTAAAATTATTTTCATCCTCTATATTGTGGACTATAAAACACCCATAATGCACAGCGGAATTAAGTGAGCAATAGATGTACACTACATTGTATTGCCGTATACCACAATGCACTGGGGCCATGTTTTTCCGCAGAAGAAGAATGTGAAGAGCGAGATGGCTCCGCCCTGCAGAAATACATTCTCCAATGTTCCCGTAAAGCTGCTTTGACCCTGGACGGGAATCAAATTTTTCACACGACAGATTACATTCAAAGTCAACGCCTTTGAATGGAATCTGTCGTGCGAAAAATTTGTTTTGCATTCGGTGTTAAAGCAGCTTAAGTGTCTGGTTTGTTTACATGATGCTTGGCGTGTACGCGTACATCACAGGAATATCCAGCGCATTTGCTGACGCAACCATGCTCAGAATATTCCAGTTTAGTGTCCGAAATCAACTTTGGTCATTCCCTTTATAGTGCACAATATCAGATGCACAATGTAGGGAATAGGGAGTGAGTGAATGAGTGGACAATTTCGAGCACAGCTAGTGTCTCTCAGGAGTAAAGATAGCCAGAGACTCTCCAACCTGTAAAGGCTTGCATAAAAAAATTGTGGAATACTTTAAAAACAATATCCCTCAACGTCAAATTGCAAAGGCTATGAATGTCTCATCATCGACAGTGCATAACATCATCAAAAGGTTCGGAGAAACTGGAAAAATATCTGTGCGCAAAGGACAAGACCGAAGATCTTTACTGGATGCCCGTGATCTTTGGGCCCTCAGACACCACTTCATCACTCACCGGCACGATTGTGTCATGGACATTACTAAATGGGCCCAGGAATACTTCAGGAAACAACTGTCTGTAAACACAGTCCATCATACCATCTAAACTCTGTCATGCAAAAAGGAAGCCATTGTTGAGCATGATCCAGAAGCGCCGCTATGTTCTGTGGGCCAAGGCTTATTTGAACTGTTTGAACTTATTTGACTGTAGCAAAGTGGCAAAGTGTCCTGTGGTCAGACGAGTCCAAATTTGACATTCTTGTTGGAAATCATGGGCGTCGTGTCCTCGGGCTAAAGAGGAGAAAGACCACCCCTCCTGTTGTCAGCGTTTAGTTCAAAAGCCAGCATCTCTGATGTTATGGGGATGCATTAGTGCCTATGGTGTGGGACACTTGCATATTTTAAAATGCACCATGAATGCTGAAAGGTATATAACGGTTGTAGAGCAACATATGTTCCCCTCCAGATGACATCTATTCCAGTGAAGGCCTTGTGTATTTCAGCTGGACTATGTAAAACCACATACTGCAGCTATTACAACAGCATGGCTTTGTAATTGAAGAGTCCATGTGCTGAACTGGCCTGGCTGCAGTCCTGATCTTTCACCAATTGAGAACTTTTGTCGCATAATTAAACAAAAAGTCTGTCAAAGGAGACCCAAAACTCTTCAGCAGCTGTAAGCCTGTATTAAACAAGCGTGGGATCAAATTCCAATGGCTAAACTCTAGAAACTTGCCTCCTCAATCCCCAGATGCCTCACTCTGTGTTAAAAAGAAGAGAGGATGCTACACCATGGTAAACAGGCCCCTGACCCAACTTTTTTGAGGGCTGTAGCAGCCAACAAATTTGAGATGAGCTCATTTTGTGGATAAAATTGTTAAATTTCTCAGTTTCAACATTTGCTATGCTATCTCTGTTCTACTGTGAATAAAATACTGGCTGGTGTGATTTGAAAGTCATTGCATTTTGATTTTATTCACAATGTACACTTAGTCCCAACTATTTTGGAATTGGGGCTGTAGATAAAATGAGCAACATTGTGCATTTGGAAAATTAAGCCTGATGATAAATAAGTACTTATTCCTACCACTTTGCCGAGATCAGTCAGTGGTTTGTGATCAACTACAATAACAATACAATTTCTACAATACTGGAATGAACATATTGCACATAAAGTTGCAAACACTATACCATAAAATGTTCTCTGTATATGTACACTGTAGTGAAAGTAGAGTTTTGTAGAATCTATTTTTGCTGCGTCATAGAAAAACTACTAACTGAAATTAGCCAAGGGGGGAAGCGGGGCGTGGGGGGGACAGGAACAAATGCCACTTATAGCCAGAGGCTTTGAAGATCTTTCACTGGCTTGTGTGAGGTTGTGAAACCAAGTGGCAATGTCCTCCTCATGCTGCATGTTTTTGAGAGAGTGGCACATTCCTCTGCAGTTTCCCTCATGCTCACTCAAGCACACCTAGGGATCGCTTACAGCCATTACCCAATGGCATGACACTTCAGACTTACTGAATGAGATGTCAGCCTTGGTCAGGAGAGCTCCCACATAAAAGCCCATGTGGCAAGAGCAGGCACCCCACTGTACTCACTGCATGCAACTGACCGAGTTTCAAATGCAGGCACATTAAATTTTGCAGACCATCACTTCATCATGATATATGTTGCACTGACTCTAAGGATGCTGCGAATTCCTTTGCATTTTATCTCATTTCAGAATTGAATTGTGATTGAATTCATTGATGGGAATGTGTCCATAATTGTCAGGTCAAGGTAAGTCTGTACCTGGAGTAGCAAATGAGTCTGCGATCTTAAGGCATTGTGCACAATAGAGAGCAAACAGAAATGTTGGAACACAAAATGTATTATGAATTTAGAAAAAAACAAAGTGTTGGAACAGTATAATGTATCATGAGGTTAGCTAAAACAATGTGCTTTAAGTGTGTCCAGACTTCTGATGAAGAACTTCACCGTCACACCAGAGCAATGGCTTCATACATTGAAAGAGAAATCACCACCTCAGATATATTAAATTTGCTTAAACGCCACACCCTGTTGATACAAACAAAGCTAGCTTGTTCATGCTATGACATTATTACACACATGTGAATGAGGAGATTTAATTGTAATGGGCAGTTGCCCTTTCAAAGCTGTGGTGCACACCTTGGTGTATATGCAAAACTTAACACTAGTTGCAGTGAATACCAAAACATATTGATTCATTAATTGCAAAACACTACATTACATTTATTTGTCTTGTCCTTTTATCTAAAGTAAATTCCATTATGACTTATAAAGCAATATGCAACTCCGCAGGTTCAGAGTGACTTTGTGAATTCTGTGCTTCTTCTGTAAAGTAATGTAATGCTGTATATCAATTTCAAATACCACTTCCAAGCCTATTATGATCAAGGGATCAAAAGCAATTCTGTATATACATCTTTGTTGATTTCCCCTCGCTGGAGTTGCTGCACTACAGTCATAACCATGCTGGAGAAGTGCAAACTATGATAAGGATCATAAAGTTCTACTGTTGTTCAAAAATATGCATTTGTTATTGAGAGACTTTTGAAAAACAATCTGAGGTGCACATAACACACCGAAAGCCAGTTGACTTATTTTGCAGGCTTCACCTAGATTTTATTGGGTCGACTATGTTAGGTGGAGCTACAAATGCTCAGGACTGGCTGTGATTGGTTGGCTAAGCCATTGGTAAGATTGTCGAAAACCTATGGAACTACATAAACATTGGCCTGTTTAAACATGACGACTGAATTTTTGAACTATATCTTGGGAACAAGAGGGGAGAGGTCATTAAATATTCAGTAAACAGTGAATTTACCCTAGAGGTACAAATGTCTCACTCGAGATATTTCCAGCCTAAACCAAGTCATGTATTCAACCATGCGCAAATATTTGCTTGTTTTGGTCACCAAGAGTAAACTTGGTATTTACTGTGTTTATCTTATCTAATGTTAGAGTCAGAGTGTTAGGCTGATGGAAGGATGTATGTACATTTGTATCTGATTAAAATACATATTGTTTCAGTGGGGTAAACTACAAAGTGAGATTAGTGTTTTAGTGAAGTATGCTGAGCCTTAAACCAGGATTTCCAATGTCACTAAGGTGGCCCTCTTTTAACCTGCTATTGTATGACATATTGCAACTCTGATTATGAGTTTAGGGTTTGTCAAGCCAGATCACTCAAAGACAGTCAGGCAAATGTTGAACTTGCTTTGTAGTGCACCCCTCAGTTCTTGGAATAGGTAACTACAAGCTTTTCCTGCCTTTTTTAAGATGGAAGTTTACCTTAATTTTTCAGAGTGGGCCTTGCAGTTCTCCCACATTCAAGAGTGACCTCAATTTGCAATGTGGGTCAGTGACCACATAGCCCCTTCAACTCCAGGGTCTAGTTGATCGATAGACTCCAGATAAGCAACATTAGCAGCAGTTGAATGGAGTTTGTCTCCTATCAGCAATAATCTGAACATGTTCAGGACAGTATTCAGCGTAGCACTTGTATTACTATAATTTACACAGTCTTTTTCTTCTTCTTTATTATTATTATTATTATCATTATTATTAGTAGCAGTAGTAGTAGTAGTAGCAGCAGCTGTATTGGTAAGAGGTAGAGGAGATAGCAGCAGTTGGCTGCCATTACTGTCAAACATACTATCATAAGAAATTTAGTGTTTGTCATTCAAATTGGCAAGATTGGCATGGACCATGGATAGAGTCACGCAACAGTCATAGTTAATGAACAAAGTGGCACGCAGTCACGAGGACAAAAACATTGAAAGCCTGAGGTACATCAGTCAGGGCAAATAAGCGGACTGACTGCTCCTGCGTAAAGAGGGCGGTGGTGTGTCCTCGCGTCATATCGCCCGCCACGATTCCATTGGCCGATACGACTCACCAGACCGATTGTTTTTTGCAAAGGAAGCGCGCTTGTGGTATGAGGTCTGTGCGGTGGAATGAGTCGGTAATGCTTAAAACCCTCCAGTGATGATGTGATATAACAAAGTGACTGTAGAGAGAACGGAAAAGCTGGGATTCTGTCCATTCATTTGCGAGTCGCGAATGAGAACTGAAGCTCGTCGTATCTTTACTGTGTGAAGCAGTCGTTTGAAGATCAAGGTAAAAGAAATCAGCCACTATTTTGCCAGTTAAAACTAACGGGCGTACAATTTCTTTAACAGCGTTGGTCATGCGGTTCGAGCCTAGCTGTTTTTAGTGTATGAAATACATTAAGTGTATTACTCTTGAACTGTCATGAGAAAATTGTGAATTTACTGCCCGTGTATTTTTATGTCTGTGCACTGTTTGGTTTGACCTCATGTTGGACATTTTACTATTTTGCGACGAATGACTCCTATTTTGTTGTTCGTTTTCCCTATTCATCTAGCGCCAAATGCCAAGGCTAGAGCAACACTGTTGGAGCTGCTCCTGTTCCACAAGGGTGAAGTCTGAGAATATTTCAAGCGCAAGCTGGTTTGCATCAAAAGTTGGGGAAATGATGACCATCATCACAACCATCCTCAGCAATGCTTACGGCTCCCTCCACAGCATACGAACTGCTAACTTAATCAGACGTGGTCTTGTCCTTTTTACCGTGGGAGTTTTCCTGGCCTTAGTTCTCAACTTGCTGCAGATACAGAGAAATGTCACTCTATTCCCTGAAGAGGTGATTTCCACTCTCTTTTCGTCGGCATGGTGGATACCACCTTGCTGTGGCACAGCTGCTGGTAAGTAAAACTAGGCTTTCGATATTAGTTAGCTAGCTGTTGACTTGTAGCTATGGTCATTCTGCTTTGTAGCCATTAAACGTTCACATACCAATAGTATAAGTCGACTCATTTCCAGGGCATAAAATCTGAATGAATCGGAGCTATATAATAAATCAGTAGGACCGCCAGATGACCCGCATCCCATGGATTACTCTTACGCAGAATTTACTTGGTTGTATGGTCAGGAGACGCACGTTATTTTATGAAACGTGGACGTCTTCCATTGTTATTGTTTTTGTTCCTATATAACCCAACTAGGTGTGTATGGATTGGCTGGTATGTTGTGCGATGTTTCTTAACACGTAGTATTTCCTCCACCTCCTGTTAGCAACTCCCCTGGAAACAGCCCTACTGAAAGGGTCATTCCGGGTATGCATTTCATTCATTGGCTGCGTAGACAACTGGTGAGCTTCAGAGGCCGCAGCTAATTGGCTGTTACCTCGAACATGCCACTGGAATAAAAAGAGAAACAAGGAAGTGGTCCGGTGTTAAATTAAATAAATAAAGCTTGCGGCCGCCCATCCCCCACTGAATTAAAAACGAGAAAACGCATTTATTTATTATACCACTGCCGAAGTTTAATCAACAGACATCACGAAGCATTGAAAATTCTTGTATCTATTTTGAAATACTGTACTATTTGGCATTTGCTTGAAGTGTTCTGCCTATTGCAGAAGATTAATGTTGAAGCGTGTATTTGAGTGAAGTTGTTTATATTTTAAGCAATTTTAACATTTTTCCCAAATAATGCTAACAGTTCTGTTTTTAATTAATTTTTACATTTTGCTCATTTCTGCAGCTGTTGTGGGTTTGCTGTACCCATGTATTGATGACCATTTGGGAGAGCCACACAAGTTCAAGAGGGAATGGGCCAGTGTCATGCGATGCATTGCAGTATTTGTTGGAATCAACCATGCAAGTGCTGTATCCTTTTTGGAAAGCATATTAGGTGTGTTTGTCTGTCTGTAAGAGGGAGAGAAAGATATGCTGGCTCTGGTACGGGTTTCCCTTAACTCTTTCATCTGCAGAAACTAGACTTTGCCAACAATGTCCAGTTGTCCCTCACACTGGGAGCTCTTTCATTGGGTCTGTGGTGGACTTTTGACAGGTCCAGAAGCGGCTTTGGGCTTGGTGTCACCATTGCTTTTCTTGCCACACTTATTGCACAGCTCCTGGTCTACAATGGTGTCTATCAGTAAGTTAGCAAGATGATTATTTGCCTATTTTTGTACAGTTTTTTGTATTGTATAGTCTTGGATGCAGTCGGTGATAAGACAAAGTTAGACACGGCATGTCAATGAATGTTGGAGTTGGTGTGCCCTGACCATCAAATCTACATGCAGTATTCCAATATTTTGTGTGAAATTATTTTTAAAGATACGCCGTGCTGTAATTTGTGTTAGCACATTAAAAGGATGAAAATGAGAACTGTTGTTTTGAGCAGTGGAGTCCCAAATGTTTACCTATATGCAATTAGCAGCCCTCCTACCTGGAGTTTCGGAACATCTTCAAAAGCCTCCCGCAGTGTCTCCAAGAGGAAAGCTTCAGTTAGAGGCCGACCAAAGCCTTTGTTAAAAAGGCCTTCAGTTTTCATTTAACTGTGAGACGGTGCAGATTATGTAGTTTTTCACTATGAACATTCACTGTACTGTCCCTGGAGGCCTCTGCTGGGAGAATTTTTTAATTTTGCATAAATTGTAAAGGTGTCTTGATACTCGTATTTGACTTTCATGTTAACGCTGTGTTTGCATTCTGTGTAATCTGTTTGCATTGTATTGTCTTACAGGTATACATCACCTGATTTTCTGTATATTAGATCATGGCTGCCATGCATATTCTTCTCTGGTGGAGTCACTGTTGGAAATATTGGACGCCAGCTAGCTATGGTAAGCAGAGCTTCTTGCCATTTGTTACTCATTTATAATTTGATCATATAACTTTTCTACACCAAAAGAAATGTACTGAAAGATTTTTTTTTCTGCAGTTCATCACCTCAGGTCATATACTTGGTTCCATTAAAATAATTAATTTTATTTGAGATTTTTATTAATTATGCATTTTCCTCAACAGTACAAAGGAATCTGGAATTCATGTGCCATGTTTTAGGGTTGGCATTGGAGTCTGTAACTACACTATTTTTTTTTAAGGTATATTGGGTTGGTGTACTATTTGATTCAGTGAAGCTGCAAAACAAGATTAAGCTTGGTTTTTTTTTTTTTTTTTTTAATGGTAAAGGACAGGCTGTGAGCCTTTTCACCCTGTTTTCCTCAGAGTTGGCTGGCTTGGTTTTTGAGTTTGTCATAAGTTTGTGATATTGACACATGTGCATTTGGTCAGTACCAAAGTTCTGAGTTGGGTTAACACATTAAGACCCTTTGATTACCATTCAAGTTGTTTTCAATCTTTCTCATAACCTTTACAACAGAGCATGTAATACACCAATGTATGTCCGAGCTTGTACTCATTGCATATAGCGCACCATCTATTCCCTCCCTCATTCAACTGATGAAGGGATATATTGACCCTCTGGGGTCGACGATGTTGTATACAACTTTAAAGCATATATATATATATATCTATAAAAAATCCAGGACACTAAGAGGTGAACTTATTACTTTTTGTTCGGATGCTAAGTGTTGCCCAGTTTCATCGAAAGCTCTGATGCAATCGCTTCCCCTTTGGAAGCTTGGTAATCCAGCCTTAAAGTGCAGGGTCTTTAAGATTTTATTGAAACAAATCCAAAATGATGAACCCAATGTTGAACTTTATTATTTATTCAATTTCTCAGTTTGAAAATTGCCATGTCGACAGTTTGTTGTCCAATCAGCAGCTTAATTTTTGACTTTCGAGCAATCAGAAACTGTGTCTTTGACTTGCAGCCATACTTGATTGTCGTACTGGTCTGTTTCGAATTGTGCAATGGACCGACTATTTACAGATCTATGACTTAAAGGGAGAGTGCTCAATACAATAGGTACAATAGTGTAAATGTGAAATTTCAAATAAGTGTGTGCCTTACATGCAGGGTATTCCATGGACATGTAATTAGTTGTTCTATATTTATGCATTTTATTTGACTTCTTGACATGATAATGGACCTTGGGTGATAACCAAATTTACAAATTAGTAAATCTGATTTCATTTGTTTAGTTTTTTGTTTGGTGGACGGCCATTTCACACACTGGTGGGTTGGGGGAGAACTCCCCTGTCTCCTAGCAGATTGTTGGTTACACCACAAATTCAGTGTGGAGGTTGGAGCTACACACAGAGTTCTCACAATAGATTTTCACCACATTTCAGAGAGGGGGCACGGCCCTGCTTACTGGAGAAAAAAATGATGGAAAGAGAAGGACTCCTTGGGGGGGGGGTTAATGTAACTTCTGGATGTTAGTTGGTTGCAATGTTAATTTTTATATTTCCTGATTCCCAGCTCTTAGGAGAACAGAATTCAAAGTCAAAAATCTTGTTTGTTATGGTTCTGCATGTGATTTGGGTAAAATTCTGTGAGATCCCATTTCGGTTTTTTCCTATCAATATTTATACATTCATGAGACATCTCTGCTGCACATTCTGATAGCCCAGACTGTTCTGTGAAAAATGATATAAAACTCGGTGGTGGATTACTGGGTGCACGTTATACAAGCATTATTATTCAGGGAGACCTGGCGGACCGAAAATGGGGGGGGGGGGGGGGGAGATGACATAATATGGGTTAACCCATATTATGCAGTTATTGACCATGTAGGGGGGCAATATCAGATTTAAGAAAATTGGTTTCTTTGGGTCCATAAAATCTGATGATATTGCCTGACTTATGGTCAATAATTGCTTTATAACATTTACAAATTAACTGTTCTCACTGATTGGATGGAATTTTTTCTCTCCATAGTTCTCGGTTAAACCACAGGGCAATATCATTTTGATCACTGCACGGCGCAAGGGTTTTCAGGGCAATACCCGGTTTGAAAGATCACATGCCCCTTTATTCATCAATAAAAAGTCATGGATAATTTGTAAATGTAATAAAACCTGATATTGTTTCAGTACTCTGAATATAGGCCAATTCGAATTGCAGGACCACTTGTTTGTATGTAGGCCCTGAAATGACAATACGTGCTGTGTTTTTTTTTTTTTTTTTTTTTTTTTTTTAGTTTAGCTGGATCGAAATTTGCAAGTTTTCATTTTGATTCGTGCCATTAATCAGGAGAGCCCATTGGAATCTATTTGATGCCGATGCCAGCGTCTGATAATGGGATGCATTGGTCGGCTGAAACCGTATTTTTATGGTGTGCATCTTGGGGAATACTTGAGATTTGAACAGTTTCTGTATTTCTGTTTATATCACACAACTCTGATAACAAGAAAGCACTACACTTGGAGCAAAGTGTCTGGTTGTCACTGGACACATAAGCAACTTAAAGAAAAACACAACATGAAATTTCCCAACCTTGGTTGCATTAAAAATGAGAGAACATGGCTACTGCATTGCTTCGAGCTGATTTCCAAATAATTTTTCAAAATTGAAAATTTCAAAATTCAAAGCTGTTCTCTAATTTTGCTCTTGTGTAACATTTTGTTGCTTACTTGGTATGCAGAAGAATATAGATTCTTGAAATGCTCCTTTATCTTTCCTTACTCTACAGCACTGTTTACTAAACAAGATGGAGCCCATTTAAAAATGGGCATTAAGCTAACTTTGAATGATTGTGGGTCCTGGATGTCGAATTTTACTGTCAGTCTTCAAAGAAACTATGTATAGATGCAACTATAATTATATTTAGAAATGAAGGGTTTGAGGAAACCTTATCAAGATGCCTAATCTTGACTTGAGTAATTTGGTTATTCTTATATTTTTGAGATTATATCTAATAAGTATTAATCAGATTTTTTATTTATTTAATTTTTTAAACCTAGCATGATTTAAAATGTGTTTGTGTCAATGTGTGTATAACATGCCCAATTTTTATTTATTTATTCATTTTTTAAATCTTTGTAGGGCAGTATGGACAAACCACACAGTGACTAAATCAAGGAGGGGAGGAGCAGCACGATGAAGGGAAAAGGAGTTTTGCAGTGCCAGTGCAGAGAATCTGAAAATGGAAACCTCATTTATCATTTCTGCTGTGACATTTTAGTGAAAGCTCACATTTTGCTCTTGATTTTCATCCTGTTTCTTCTCCCTGAGAAATGAAAAAAAGATCCAGATGTGTCTCAAAGGTGCCAATACTTTGGGGGAGGTCCATCGTTTCTCTCGGCCAAATGGTTCCTCTGTCCACCATTCTCATTGGTTCATCTTACCAATCAGGGATAAGCGGAACACGATTTTCCTTATCGAAAAGTTTACTGGTTTCAGTTTTACCGTGTAAGAATGAACGTCGACCTTTTCGCATTAAGAATGGGCGTGAAAAAGGAAAATTAAGAGGTGCTGTAGCGTGTGCTTTATTTCCATGTGTGCAAATCATTCATGAAAGGGAAACATTTCAGGGCTTTGCAGAAATGTCTTAAATGATCTGAAACCCTACTCCACCTTGTGGTATGATGGTCAGATTGTGTTGAGGTCTCAAACCGGTTGCTTCAGTTCAAAAGATGACAGCAGAGAAGACCTCTCAAATGACCAAGAGGAGTATTACATGAAGGTATTGGTGGGGCTCATTTTTCTTTCTTACAAGAAAAAAACCCAAGGCAGTTCAGCATAAACCAAATAGACATCTGGGCAAAATGTATATTTTGGCTAGATTCCAGAATGTTTTATTTTTTGCTGAGTATAGTATTTGATTTGTCTTAAGGATGAATTGATGTCTAAATCGGTAGCAAAATTCGATAAACAAACTGATGTAATTTGTTCGCCGTATGAAGATATCATCTCACTTACAGTGATAATTAATTTTTTTATTTTTTACGGATCACATGCAGTGTTACGTGCTGTTTGCTTGTGAAGAAAATTAGGAGAGGAAATGACATTTGCAGAGCCTTCAAAAATATGCAATCTGTGATTGCCTTTGTATTGTAGAAATGAGTGAATTTGTCACTATTTAAGTTGGGTTTTTTTTTTTTAAATCTACATTGCTTCTGTGTTTAATTGCTTCTCAACATACTCATAATGATGTTGCCATGCAAGACCTAGCTACCAGTTTTGGGGTCTAGATGATTAAAGTGCAATCAGTTATACACCTGAGCCTTGTATTCTTTTGTATTTATTTCTTCTGATATTTGTTACAAGTAAGCATCTTCAGAAGCATATGCAGTACTGATATAAATTCAGCAATAACCAGTGTTTATTTTGTGTGTTCTAGAGGATGTTTTTTAGGTTCTGCGGTAGTTAAAATAGTCACTGCTCCTGAATGATTGTCTTGAATGCATCAGTGATCTGTTTTCTTGAGAGAGAGTGTGTTGTGAGGAAATCTTGCTCATCTCCCCCATGTAGCCACATTTTGAAAAAGGAGAAACCAACATCAGGAATTACCCGTGGATTTATCAAGAGCTGAAACGCAGAACTGGCTGAAAGTTGTTGGTTTTTTTTTTTTTTTTTTTTTTTAAGTGTTGAGGCAAACCGAAATTGCTGAACAGCACTGCTGAGACTTAAATCACAGGCGTGCCATTGTTATGCTTTGTTTCGTACCCTGTCCTTTCCTTAGCTCAGGTAGATCAAAGAGTGAAAGCTTTATTTTAGGTTTGTTTTGTATTTTTGTTTGTTTTCTCTTTCATTTGGGGGGGGCTGGTGATGAGATGGGTCATGAAGCACCTTTTAATTTGTAGAGTGTAACTGTGTTAAGTTTTCCACTATGTATCATTTCTATTACCTTGAATCTAAGTGATAAAACGAATAAAAGATCTGACTGCCACTGGACCCTGTACGCATGCATCTGTGTGTGTGTGCGTGTTTCTGTCTGTTCATGCATGTTCCAGTCTGTTGCCTTTGAGTAGACTCTTACAACCACGGTATTGAATTCATACGGTTAAGATGGTCGGTAATGGACGCTTCCAATATTTTAAATGGAGCACACTGCATATAACTGCAACATCAAAACAACTCCTGAAAAGATTTTAATACTTCAGTCACGGTTAAAATGCTGAAGTTTCTGGGGTTTAAATGGAAATTTTTGAAATGTGTTAACTTCTTTCATTGATCATAAATACTGAATAAAAAGTGATATAATTTAATCTTATGGAAAAATTTGAGAGAACGAATACTATTTAATGTGGGCAAAAAATATGTAAACATTCAGCCTGTATAATCGGCTTTCATTAGATTGGAGGCTTTTATTTTTTGTCCCAATGCTAACTGAATGTCTGTATTGATATTTGAGCAAGCCAAAATGTTAGGGTATGTTTGTATTTTTCGGAGAGATGCGTGGTTGGTCCATATTGTACAAACGCTACTTGGTGAAACTTCCAAGTCTTACAAATATAGCAGGTCAGCAATTTGTGGGATCATGGGGGGACATTTCACCTGCCTACTGAATCTATGAGCATGAGCAAAGCTTAACTTGCTGCAGTCCATAATTATCTGAGCAGTTTCTAGATATTAGAATCACCAGCGGTAAATGGTTAGTCCTCCAGAACTTACAGTACCCATTTCATCATATTCATTTGCTGGAGTACAGAAATCGTATCACTATCCAAATACTTACAGATTGCAATTTATTTGAAATGTGCCCACTTTATTTTTAATATGAACAGGTCTTTTTGGCAAAGCAGGCCAGACCGGCAGCATCCCCGCCCACCCGATCTGTTCAGCCCCCTGCTCTGTCCTGCTGTTTTAGTCAGGTGAGGATAGACATGGACCATGATGAAGCCTCTCTGCGTAGCGCCATGCTTAGCAGCGGGGTGGAGAAAGGGCGGGTGACTTCCTGCTCTCTGCCAGCTGACATGGCCAGCGGGGGTGGAGCTACAGCCGAGGGGGGTTGGTAGGGATTGGAGAATGTGGGAGTCGCAACCCAGAATCCCAGCAGCTGAGTTCTGTGCACAGGGGCAGAACAGTGGAACCGAAGTGGGGGAGTAATGGGACAATGTATTTATTTGTTGGTAATGAAACAAATGAAATTGATTTGATGTCTTGTACACTCTCAAAGATAAAGATACAGTATATGACAATTTCTCTTTGGTAAGGAACAAATCTACCCAGAATTTTAAATTAACGTAAAATAAAAATAAGCAGGCCTAATTAAAATGTCCTATTCGGGAGCTAATAAGTGACCTTCACAAGCAATTTCATGGATCAACTGGGTATCACCCTGGTGACACCTCACCTTTAGAAAACATTTTGTACCCTTTTTTTCTTTTTCTTTAAAGTAGCTGTAAAGTATTAGTAAAATATTGATAGTAGAAATATCCTAGCGTTTTTAATTACAATTTTGTCAATGAATGCCACAAAGATGGAGACAGAGTTGCTCTAGATTCTGTTATTTATGGACTGAATAATTAATAGCAGAATTTACCCGTGGAGCCGCTCAGCACACAGATGTAGATATTTCAAAGAAACATCAACACTGGCAAGGAGGGGTTCCACCTGCTGATGGCACAAAATAATTGTTTTGTTTGTCTTGAATAAGTTGTTTCAGTATGTCATAGAATGTGCGTTCTGACGATGCTGTCATAAAAATACAAAAAAACACGCCCGAGAAAAAAATCCAAAGTAATATCCTTCAGTTAATGTAGCCAGTGAAGCCATTTATTGCACATACAGAGAAAATATACCCTTCAAATGTATAGAAATACAAATTACATACCGTAAATAGCATGGTTAAATGATCCCTGATATTCAACATGACTGGCGTAAAATTGAGTCCTATAAGGACACTGCCCGTCTTCAGACCCGTAAGATACATTTTGCTCCTGGCCTCTCCAAGACAACACGCAGCATGTCACCAGACTGACTCTGAGTCTTAGTTCATTCTGGCAGGCAATGCCCTTCTAGAAAGGATTCTCCTGTTTCTGTGTAGCAGGGGATTGACAGTTAACCTTTCGCACTGAAATTTCTGGGAGCCGGGCCAATTTTCAAGCCCGGATCAGCACTCATGCGAGAGGGGGGCTTCCAATAGGCAGAGATCCAGTGCATCGCCTTGCTGCATTTGCAATGTCCTCCCGTCAGAGGACCTTCGTTACTGGGTTACTGGCGTCAGACCTAACCCATTTAATTTCCACCAGAACTTCCTTTAGGCACCTGACGCGAGGGAAAATTCCCTTTCTGCCATTTCACCGGCTGGTGATGCAGTCCGGCCTGTAAATGAAGGGTAACGCACTGAGGCTTCGGATGTGCCCACCCGTCGCCTGTTTGAGTTCGGGCTGGTCACCCCAGACTGTCCTTGTGCTTGTGCTTACAGCCGACAGACCCGGTTATGTTATGATGGTTCTCCCTGCGTCCGCATTCTGGTAGAATTCCAGACAAAGCGATACACCGAAACAATATTTCAATCCCGGCGTCATCCACGCTCCGCTGGGTTTTGAGTACCGGGCAAAACACTCTTTGGCTGGGCATCAATGCCCCTGTTTGATCTAAAACAGAAGTGAAATACAAGCCAAGACACCAGGGGTTAGTTCAGCCATTCCTTGGAGTCCACCTCCCCCAAACTTGCAGCTACTTGCCACACTTCACATTTTACGAGTTCAAATTAATTATCAAGTACATTTGGGCGCTGTGGAAAAATGACTTTCATTCACTTTTGCATTTTGATTTTGTGATCTTTTTTATTTTCTGAATTTACAAATATTTGAAGAGGTGAAACTTCCCAGCTGGCATTTGAATGTTTATTTAATGTTGAATCAATGTCATGTACCAGTATTGAATCACTGGTGAATTTAGATTTGATTTTGAAAAGAGAATCGACGTAGAACTTGCAACATCATATTAACGTCTTATTTTCCAACACAGGTGAATTTGCCAGCTTTGAATCAATGACAGTTTTTGGGTTGATTTTGAAAATCGAATCAATGTTGAAATCACATTTCAATATTTTCTTAAACATTATTTTTAACGCATTTCATCTTTAACGGACAGAAAGTAGAGAAAGACAGGAAGGATGGGGGTGGGGGGGGGTTCACATGCAGCAAATGACCTGAGATCGGATTTGAACCGAGGCAGCCGCAGTGAGGCCTCAGCTATAATGTAAGTGGCATATGCTTTACCAGGTCAGCTACCCAGGGATGGCATTTCAATGCTTCATAATTAATAATTTATCAACACTTGTTAACATTCATTGTTTTGATGTTGAAATGACATTTGCTCTTCAACAGATACATTTACAAAAGTTAGAATTATTTGATGTTTGCTGGCATTATGTTTACTCATCATAGAAGTGATTCAAAGTTACATTTTAACGTTGAATCACTATCAATTTTTCAACTCATCTTTAACTGGTAAATGTTGGAAGAATGCTTTTTCTTTTACTGACATTATTTCAACAACATTCAAATGTTGAAAGTCGGTCGATTGCCAGCTGAGTAATATATGCTATTTCTGATTTGTGTATTCAACACATTACTTAATTCATGAAAAAGGTAAGGCAGAAGCCCGAGAGAAACAAAACGGCTGAATGCTGTCTGCTTGCATTCACTGCTTCCGACCCATTCGTTTCACCCGCAAGAACAGTAAGTCCTCATAGTCCTTAAAGAAGTTGAATATTTGCGGTGTGGTCCCCTTGCCATTGCATTCAATAATTCTGGGAAAAGCCAGAAAGGCTAGGGGTGCTCAAGTAACAAGTATTTTCAGTGATTACTGAATTCCATCTCTGACAAACCTTATCTTGACAGATCATTATCTTATGCTCATGCAAGGAGCATAACAGTGGCAGCAGTTGACTTCAATGGCCTGCACTGTCCCCATATCTCAATACTGTCAGCGAGGGATATTTCAACAACTGGCCAGTCGCAGTGTTAGCAGGTTTTCGCGGTCTCCTTTACTGATCATCAGCCAGAAAGGTCATTGAGAAAAACCAGTGTTGACCCTTTGGCCCTTAAGTTCTGGAGCTTGACACACCTACAGTTGAGTGCAGAAATAATGAGCGGTGTAATGGGAGGCTTGCAGCATGAATGTGTGTCCAGAAAATCAGCTGTGTGATGCCAGTGTACAGTTAGCATGAGCCAAAATATCAAAGGAATGTTTTCAACACCAACTGTAGTTGAATTCTTGCTGCCATGAATTTAGGCTACTCTGGAGGCAAAGATTCTGGGCAGTGGCACCAACACTGTGGTAGTACTAAATAATTTGGCAACTGACTGCTGTGTATTAGAGAGACAGACAGACAGACAGAGAGAGAGGCATTAAGCCGAAAAGTGAAGCAATACTCATTAAAAGCACAGCACCTATATCTATGCCATTAAATAAAATCTATTGTCATCGATTCTCAGGTAAAAGGGCTCTGATACTGGCAGCACCTGTAAATTCATTTTATTTATTTATGTATAATTATTTATTTATTTGTCCATTTATGACATAACCAAGGTTTTTATAGAAGGTGAAAATTAAGCCCTCAGGAGCATAACTGGGTTTATCTACCAATCACATTATTTAACTTACCATCTATCTGAGGTCATTCAATAGTTAAAATGTCATTTTTAGGGGGTGAAACACCTAACAAAGCAGTAAGACTGAAGACTTTACTATACTACAGCAGGAGGATGCACAAGTTTGAAAAAGGCAGCCTCTGCTAAATGTCAAATCGAGATGAGCTGATATAACTAACTGAGCAGTGGGAAAGTAAACAAAATGAAGAGGAGTGAATTCTGCAGGCCACTCCTCCATTCGTGTTTCAACAGGATCAGAAGGATCTGCAGCAGCTTCATTTTTGGCCATCAAGTGGCGCTATTGTCCTTGGACTTTGTGTTAACTTTGGCCAGCTTTCTATTTGGCTCAGTGATAAGATAGGCAAGGACCCCTGGTGGTAAAAATGACAACTGACCTACTACTGCCATGCACTGAAGGTCAAGAGCTGGCACCCATACTTGCGAATAACAGCGTGAGCTCTGTGACACTGATCCTAGCTGTCTTTGTGGCTGTCATTTCCAGCTATCTTATTTTCCTCTGTAGTCTTGCTAGTGCAAACAGAAGGACCAAAATGTGGTTATTAAGACTCTGGCATTTTTAACAGAATTAAGAAAACAAAATTGGAAAGAGGTTTCTGGCAATGCACCTGAATTACTGATTAACTCTGCTAACAGTTAAATAGTCTTATAAAATAATTAAATTAAAGGGGTGGGGGCAGTCTCCAAAGAAATAGTTGCAATAACATCAGGCTATTACATTTTAATAATATTGTGCTAATTGAAAGTCAATCAGTGGCACAAAGAAAAAGTTTCATGCATTTAGTCTTATATCTTATTAAAATGCCCCTTGGGTTCACATCGTACTTACATTATGATTGAATCATGGGCACGTACTAAAAAAGGGGCAATATTGTTGCTTTAATTGGGGCCTTCTCCCCTGTGTTTTAATCATGTCACTTTTTAGACAGAAACTGTCTGTGATTGATGAATGAAAGCTTTTAGAACATGTAATAGCTATTATAGTCGACCAAAGATGACCTTTAAGTGCTGTACATGTTGGGTCAAGGTTAAAGTCATTTAATTTTCATGGCTGATAATTAATTACATCCCGTTGATCCATAGATTCAAACCATCAAAGTAATGATATTCATGTCAAACTTTTATTTTTTAAAGAGTGGGTGAGAGGAAAAATATAGGTTAAGGTCATACCTTTTTTCCTGTTTCTTAAATTGCATTAAAAAATACAGGGTCTCAAAAAAAGCAGTTTATATTTCTTCTCCTCAGGGAACCCGAAATGAATGTGACAGTTGTCGCAGATTAAAAACAAAAACTTATGTTAGGAGTCTATCCTATTCTTCTTTTTGTCCAGATAAAATGTGACTTCATGCTTTGATACCTAGTGGATCTGTATGAGTGAGCATGTACTGCAGCATATGTTTGTGAACATATAGCAAGTGTGTACATTATTTATTTTTTATTTCTAAAACCAGCTACACAGTAAACAGCGTGCCAGGTCTGGTAAACCGCTCTACTGGCTTCACGTTATCTGACATCACATAACAGTCGGAAGAAAGGTAGTGTATTTTTGCTTCAGAGCCAGCAATGGGTGCTTTCGTGCACCTGTGTGCTGAGGATGTTTCATGTTTTAAGCATTCAAGAGGACTGAGACTCTACGAAAGAAACTCTTTTTTAGTGTATAAAAATTAAGATTACATAAGTGTTTTGAATTTTTCTGCAGATCCGCAGCCTTCGCTTGAGACAGATTTATATTGGCGTGAACGGTGCTTTGCCACAAGCTCAGGCTACGGCTTTGGGACATAAAATCAAGACATGCAGCTTCTGGTATTTTTGAGGCTTGTTTGACAGGAAAAAATAAACAACAAGCAGATATGCCTACCAGGTGTATGTCTGAAAATGGTATGTTACCTATGTGATTAGTTTGCTTAAAATGCCAAAATCATGTTTTCAAGACAGAAGTGACGACGTGGTTACTTGAGAAAACCATAAGAAAAGCATGAAAGCTGCCAACAGGCTAACACCTAGCAACCTAGGCCACGATAACTCCAGGTAAAAAGGGCAGTTTGCAAAACTGTCTGGAGGGGTGTAATTCCTCAAAAAAAAAGTAAAAAAATAGCATGAGTGAGCCCAAACTGTGTTTTGGCTCGAGTACAACTTGAAACCCAAAACTAAGTCAGTTTCACTGGTTTGCTTATTTTTCCTTGTTATTTATTTTTATTGTGTGACCCTGACCTACCTGAGCTGAGAAATTATAGGTACAGAGACTACATTTTCAATCGAAATTCATCCTTCAACAAACACAAGTCCAAGTAACACTGGAAATGAAAAGGCAGATAGGAACACTAACTGTGCTGGTAAATAGCTATTTTTTTTTACCACATTAACCCAATATATCTCCTTATAATCCATAGCATCATTAATCAGGTTACTCCTAGAATGGTAAGTGAAGTGTGTTCTTTGAAGAAAACCTCAAAATGTACTTTTATTTTTAATATGTACTCTACATAGGGTTGTTGAATTATCAGAAACACAGCCACAAATACCAGCTTTGAGATATTGATAATGTATTGTTTTTTTTTTTTAGAATAGTTTAGATATAGATTGATTCATTTCTGTTGTGATTTATAGAGCTGTTGTTCTGTGTTTTTTTGGCATCTATCCAAACTCGGGCAACAACTATTTGGCTTTTTGGAACAAGGTTAGCATCTTTATCATTTATCTTTCTTTGGACACTTACTGAGCAAAGTGCTGCAGGCATGCCTCGATAATTAGCATTCAAATTAATAAAAATGGTGTAGATGCTGTTGTAATGATTTTGTACACCATTTTTCAGGGGTGCCTCCCATATACTCTGATCAGCCATAACATTATGACCTGGCAATATGGCGTAATATTGTGCTGGTCCCCATTTTGCCACCAAAACAAACCTGACCTGTTGAGGCATGGACTCCACTAGACCTGTGAAAGTGTGCTGTAATATTTGGCCTCAGGACGTTTATTATTGTTTTATTGTTTGCATTGCTTTATTTAGACCTTGTTTAGCCATTGACTAATCTTCCAAGAGTCCACAATAAAAAAGAAATAATAATAATAATAATAATTAAGCATACATTGATTCATAATAATTCATACATCGTATGCACACATGCATATATACACACACACAACCTACCTACATTGGCACATTACATATGGTAAGTACCTTATACAGTTGCAATCACAATTATTCAACCCCTGTTGCAAATTAGGTTTACTGGCAAAATTTTGAAACTTTCAGCTGTTTGCGATGAACAAATCAAAAAGAGCAATTTAAATGGCTCAATGCAACAAATATTACAAGTGGTTTCTCCAAATTCAACACAAAATGCCACTTCTAATGAGTACTGCAGGCTCACAATTATTCAACTGCTTCATGACAACCATCTTTATTACTTAGTAGAGCACCCTTTTGCTGCTATGACCTGCTGGAGATGTGATGCATAGGCAGCATTCCCAAGGAATCTTAGCCCAGTCCTCATGGACAATGGGCTCCAGTTCACTAATATTTGAGGGTTTACACGCTGCAACTGCCTTCTTCAAATTCTACCAGAGATTTTTTTATAGGGTTCAAGTGAGGTGAGTATGATGGGCAGTCTAGAATCTTCCCAGACTTCTTCTGAAATCAAGCCTTGGTGGATGTTGAGATATGCTTAGGATCATTGTCCTTTGGAAGGACTCCTTGGATCATTGTCTCCTTGGATATCCTGGCACTTGACTGAATCCATGTCGCCCTCCACACTTTGCAGATTTCCGGTGCCAGAGGACGCAAGGCAGCTGCAGAGCATCAAAAAGCCCCCACAATTCATCATCGCTAGCGAGCTCAGCACTTCGACACGTTAAAAATCGATCAATCAGGTACACTACATACTTTTTAATTGAATTTGCAATCACCTAAGCCTTATATGAAAACACTTTTAGCTGTTTACCTCAGTGAAATCCAACGATAGCGTATCCGCACCTCTTGTTGACGTACTTTGAAATGTAGCGGAGGGTTGGGGGTGGAGTTAGAAGGTTTAGTCACAGGCTGTTTTAAATACTTTTAATTGGTTAAATACTTGTAAAACCACAATCAGACATAAAGTGTGACCAATAGTCCTGATCTATGGAAAAAAATAAAAATCATGATTTTTGGACATAGGATGTTTGCGCCCAACAGCAATGATATGCAATCAAATGTCACTGTCAACAAACCCGTAGCTACTGCAAGTATTTGATGTGTTCTATCTCAAGAAAATCTGATGCAACTAATTAAGCGATTGATGAGCTGCATTAAATGTGCTTTAGACAACACCTGATAACCAAATATGTTCTTAAGATAGGTTCTATTTGGGGGGTTGAATAATTTTGAGACTGCAGTAGTCATTTAAAATATAATTTTGTGTTCAATTTGAAGAAACCACTTGTAATATTAGTTGTGTTGCGCTATTTAAAATGTTCTTGTTCAATCTGAAAGTTTGTAAATTTTGATATTTAAACCCAATTTGCAATGGGGGTTGAATTATTTTGATTGCAACTGTATATACGCACACATTAATCCAAATGGATGAATTTACATAAAAGACCAATACTCTACAAACCTACTGACAATGCAATACTGTAATGACAACATTTAATAATGTAAAAATCACACAATTAACAATCCTGCTACTGTATTGCTCTTGAGTGAATTGTTGTAATGAATTCCATTATTTCACAGTTCTGAAATTGTTAGCAGCAGATCTTTCAAATCCTGTAAGTTGCGAGGTGGGGCCTCCATGGATTGGACTTGTCTGTTCAGCACACCCCTCAGATGCTCAATTGCCTTGAGATCCGGGTAATTCGGAGGCCCGGTCAACTATGTTTCCATAGATGGTACTTGTCAATGTGACATCCGCATGAATGGCAGGACTCAATGTTTCCCCGCAGAATAGTGCCCAAAGCATCTCACTGCCTCCGCTGGCTGGCCTTCTTTCCATAGTGCATCCTGGTGTCATTTCTTCCTCCGGAATGCAATGCACACACATCCGGCTATCTACATGATGTATAAAAAAATGTGATTCATCAGACCTGGCCACCTTCTTCCATTGCACCATGGTCCAGTTCTGATGCGCATGTGTCCATTGTTGTTGGATGGGATTACAAGGCACATCAGTGAGCCTTGGCCGGCCTTGACCCTGTCGCTGGTTCTCAAGTTTTTCCTTTCTTGGTCCTATTTCAATAGGAACTGACCACTGCAGACCAGGAACAACCCACAGGAGCTGCAGTTTTAGAGATGCACTGATCCAGTTGTCTAGCCATTACTATATGGCCTTTGTCAAAGCACTCACATCCTTATGCATTTTTCTTGCTTCAATTTCTAGGACAAAATGTGCCCCTGAGAAGTAGAGTGGTCTAACTACGCTTTTCATGTTTATTAAGTTTGATATAGGGAATCAGAGATAAGGTTAAGATCTGGTGAGTGCAACACTGAACTAACTAAGATCTAGCCCAACATGTGTGTAAAAAAATGTTACTTTGTACCAGCACTTCCAAAAAGCCAGAGCAAGGCAATTCAAGGACGGTGTAACTCACTTATCAAATAAGGAAGCATCCATAGAACAACTGCAACATGCTGTAGTAACAAAACCATTCCAGATTTTGAAGTGGCGAGGATGATTGAAGATTCATCAAGTACGATTGAAATCTAGTTTTGTAGCATCTTATTATTGCCATTTTGTGAAATTCACATGGCTTTTCTGTTTCAGTCCGCTAGTGGAAATTAGTGTAGCCTGTTGTTGTTGCAGTTTGGAACAACCACACAGTTTGATTACTCACAAGGATCACACTGCTTTATCATTCATATGGCATATATAGCTGTTTTGTTGATCATAGTTTGGGTTTTTGATTGTGTATTAAACTTCTGATTTCCTCTTTTTGAAAAATATAAAAACTCTCAATTTTTTTATTCTGTCTTAATATTCTGCCTTAAAATAGAATAATACTCTATGGTGTCCGACGCTTACTTTTGGTATCTTAGAAGAATGAATAGCGAGGTATTCGTCAATACTAGCATGATTTAGGCACTCCACAAGTTCTTCCCCAAAACTAATGAGTACTCCATTAATTAACATTTTAAAGGAGTTTCTAATAATTTTGCTGTCTTGCAGTAAGCAATTTGAAGATTCGACATCAATCAGCCTATTTTCAGTATTATATATCCTTCAGAAAAAATATATTCACTACAAAATTCCATAAATTTTGCAAATGAATGAAGAAACTCTGAAAATGAGTTGTTTAAAATAAAAAACTTTTTTTTCTGAGAGATAAAATTGAATCAAAGCAATTAAATGCATGCAAAAATAATGCAATATAATGCAAGCAGATTTTTTTCATGTATTTTTGACTTTAATGCAATTATCCAATCATCTCACAAAAGACTGTAGTAAGACCACTCTTGTTCTGAAAGGCTCACATAATCACCTAATATATCCCATCCACTGACAGGGGCCATTGTAAGGAGATAATTAATTAATGTTGTTCACTTCATCTGTCAGTGGCCATAATGTTATGGCTGAAGGCTGATCGGTTTCCATGCATATATATATATATATATATATATAATATTTAGAAAAATCCTCCAAAATGTTAATTTCACCATATCCAGATGATTTTTGTTTTCATTTATTGAAGTATGTGTGTGTGTTGGAGGGTGGGTCCATTAAATTGCATGGCACAATGTGTGTTGACAATATCACTGGCACCAAAGTCCATTGTTGTCTGGAGCAAGTGCAAAGGATGCAATGCAGTAACACGTAGAAATCCCTCACATGTAGAAGTTTAATTAAAGACGTGATGAAACATTATCTTTATCAATGAATGTGTTTCCTTCTTTAAATTTCCATTTCATCCCACAAGAACCTGAATGCCTTAGCCCCTGCTTTCCATTGTTAAATAAAATGCAATCATGATGTAGTTAAAACAGGAGACCATGTACCAATGTATTGTATGAAGAGAAAAACTAATAAAATGTTCATTGTGATGAACTTTGAAGTTTTTACGTCTTTCTTCACCCTCTGTAAAACAACATTTATCTATGGTTTTATGCACTTTTCAAAAGTTGCCAGTGCTATATATAAACAAAGTTAGGTCCACAAATATTTGAACTTTGAAAATGGCATTACTATTTCAGCTTTCAATCATAGAATATTTGAGTTGAAATTAAATAAAAGAGTCAGAGTGAGGACGTTCTGTTTCAATTTGAGGGCTAACATCTGACATTGGGTGCACGTGTGACGGTGCATTCAGGAACCACACTCAAGAGAGGGAAATCCAAAAAACGTATGCCTTTAATGGAGTCTGAGTCAAAGCCAAATAACACAGGACTTGCCAAGCCACAATACAAAATCCAAAAACAGCGTTGACTAGACAGGCAGGGGTTAGAACCAGTAAGACAGATGAGCAGAGGTACAAAAACGATAGGCAAAAAGTCGTAGTCGAAGAACAAAGCCAAGGGTCATACACTGGGCATCCAAACACAGAAATCGTGGTCATACAAAAATGGGTCGAAATCCAGAAAGACATAAACAATACAAAAAGGGCAATGGCAAGAATCAAGGTCGGAAAATCCAGTAGAAGAGAAACAATATTCAATGGCATACGACGCGCTCTGCACAAAGAAGTATTGATCAACGTCTGACAAGAGCTGGGAGTGGAAAGACTGCTAAAATACACTCAGGGAAGGTCACATGCTATACAGGAATCACGTGTAGAGAATCAGACTAATTACAACGGGAGAATCAGATGAGGGAAGCCCTAACCACGAAAATTGGCGAAAGACAAAACACGAACGGTAATTATACAAACAGCCTATGCCATTTAAACAGCTCCGGTCCAGGAGTTCTACGTGCACAGATAACGAGCACAGGAGAGTGATTAAGCACGTGCTAAAAGGCGGAGTATAGAACAGGGCGATTGCAGAGAGGGAATTAATCTAAATTAGTAGCGGTGCAACTTTACATATTAAACTAGAGTGCTCTTTAGTAAGTTAGTAATCTTATCTTCTTTGTAGACTATGATGCAAAATACAAATGTTAGTCTTGTTAGTAATCAGAACAGAGAGGCGTAGGAAGAAAACGAGACTTGAAGGAATATTTTAAACACCGGAATTCATTTAAATCACCCGAAGTCAGTGAGCACACAGACAGGGAATACGGACTGAACCAACTAGATCACAAGACAGGGGAGACAAGTGCAACAGAACTAAGAAATGGAATTAACCAATAATGGTATTAGAATAACCAAAATGAATAAATAAAAGAGAAAAATCACGAACACAGAACAAGAACATAAACATGACAAAAAAACATAACCATGACAGCACAGTGTAGTTGCTACAAAAATATTTTAAAAGATGGTCCATGTTTTCAGGACCAAAAAACAATTGGATTCTCAGCTGTTTCATGTGGCCAGGTGCATTTTATTCCCTAATAATTCAGTTTAACCCCATTGCACAGAAGCCAAATCTGGCTATTTGGGGAGTTACCTTATTTAACCCTAGAACACTATCGCCGGGTGATTTTCACCCGAGCAAACGTGTTTACGTGATTTTCATTATGTTGCGTTTCTCTGAGTGTTATGGGTCCCTGGGTAGCTTCAGCATTGTCTTTGACATCTCTGAAGGCATGGGTGTTTTGTTTACCTCAGGGTACTTTTTTTCATTTTGTTAGACATGGCACTGTTGAAAATAAAAGAACACTACTCTAATTTGTCATGTATTGTCATATTTTGATGACAAGTACTTTTTATTGGGTATTTTACTATATCCGGAAAAATCACCCGGCGTCAGTGATGGTGTTAATAGTTTTAGCAATAGTGTTCTAGGGTTAAGGCTTTATAATTCAAGATTGCAGCTTCAGAGACAGGAAAGGAGTGGCTGAACTGAGTCTAGACACTTGAAGCATTTAGACTCCCATCAAATTTCAGTTTATTTTCATGATTTTGGCGAAGAAAAAGGGCTGCAAACACAAAAAATCTTCATGAAAATTCAACATTGAAATGGGAAAAAAATGATAATACTGAGAATTGAAAAAACTGCTGGGGCTTAAATCTATACATTTCTGTGATTATAAACTCCTTGACCACAAGTATAATTCATCTTGAACATTGTATTCTAGATTACCTACTTGTTATGAGCCAAATTAGCTATCCAGGTGGCTCTCCAAGGTCTGAGATCCCTCAAAATGGTGCACTGTCAGATCATAAAATAATCATATATTTTACACAAAGTTTTGAGGCATTTTCATATTTACTAATGATTTTCTGGTTGAGTTTAACATGAATTTATCAATATCAGTGCAGTTGAACATCAGTGGTCACCAGTAACCTCTGCCAGCGCATGCAGTATCATTAGCAAAGGTTATCAGCTACTCTTGTTAACCAATGTTGCAAACTAGTGATCAAGGTGGTAAACCGAAAATAAGAAATAGCTGGCTAGTTAGTCGGCTGGCTAGAAGCAAGATAGAGCTACTCAATGCAAAGACAGTTCTACTCACATTGCAAAAGGAAAAACTCTCTATCATTGAATTTTCTCATCCAAAGAATCAATGCTGCCAACCCTCCAGTCTGTTCCATTCAGAATAAGTGCCATTTTCCATCTCTGAATCATATTTCCATCCCGCAAATATAAGCTCAGTCCTCCAGGGTTGGTTCTGGAAGTCTTTTTTCCATGCAATCAAGTCATTCTCAGCCAGGCAAAATGGAGAGAATACAACCTAATTGCTACAATAAAAGAGTTTAAATACTTATCTGAGGGTTCAATCAATGGCTCAAGTGGTTGCTAAAAAAGGACCATGATTTTTCTGCCAAAAGAGATCTTTTTTTTGAAGCTGCTGGATCGATGCTATGGGCAAGTGTATTGAGCAGTTTGCACACCAGGCTTAGCTGAGGAGTTTAATTCATGCAACTCCTTGAAGACAGGGATGGGACTTAACTTGTCCATATTCTAAACTATTTTAGAGCTCGGCTTGCTAATGAGTATTCAATAACTGATCCGGATGTGCCATCTAGCGACAGAATAGTGTAACTGCGTGCATAGCTAGAGCAGCTCCATATTTGCTGGCACCTACATCTGCACAGAGGAGTTAAAGTCAAGTTTGACCTTTGAAATATCAAGTTTGACATTTGAAGGCCAATTTCATATGTGATTTTCTGTGCGTCCCTAATAGAGACCTAAGGCTCTTAAAGGTAGGCTCTTTTGAAATTTGAAGGTGACCGAAGGTAAAGATGAAGGTCACCAAATGAATGTTCCTGACTTCCTTTATGTCTCGAAAACAAACTAAAGGTCTACCTATAAAAGTTTTGGTGTTACAAGTTGTTTAAACAGCCAATTACTGCTAAGTTTGACCTTCGAAGATCACCATAGATCAAGGTCAATACCATCAGTGGCCGCTGGTGAACTGGCAGCAGAAGAAGTTCAACCCATCCCTTATAATAGTGATTAGTCTGTTATGATCCTGTTCTGCCTGGCCATGTTTTTGTTTCTGCCTTGGTGCCATGTTTGATTCTGTCATGTCTGAATTATGCTTTGTCTGACCATGTTTTGAATTTTGTATTGGGATTTGGATGCTTTGCCATGTTTTGTTTTTGCTTTGTCTGTGTATGTCTTCCATATTCCACCTTTGCAGTTATATTGCGGTCCATGTTTCGACTCATATCATGCATTGCACTTTGACTCCCCCTGTCTGGTCTTTTCTCATGTGATCTCTCACTGCCCCAGTATTGTGTGCCACACTTTCTGTTGCTTTCATGGTTTCTGGGATTTTAACCATTCCTTCTAATCTCGTTTACTTCCTTCACCTTGCTTTTCTATATTACTAACAATACTAACAGTTTATTGTTTTAGTTAAACTTACTAACCAAAACTAACATTGTTTATAGCACTAACTTACTAACAAGCACTAGGGATTGTATAGCTGCACTTTACTAATTGACTAACGATCTCTCAGCATTTGCCCTATTCTAGTCACCACCTCTTGCCTTCATTCAATTTACTTCGCTGTGCTTCAAGCAGATTTTCTGCACCTTGCTTATCACTGTTCTGCCTCTCACTCTGTGCACGGTAGAACTCCCTAACCAGAGCCGTATGTTTGTCATTAGGCTGTCTCTGTGATCCCTATCTGCGTTTCGGCTTTTGCCAGTTTCTTGTAATCAGGAACTTCCTCATGTTCATTCCTTTGTAATTAGTCTGATCCAACTTACCTGTGCCCTATCATAACATGTGACTTCCCCTACGTGTATTTAACAGTCATTTCACTCAGAGTTCTTGTCAGAATGTTTTCCCTGGTTTGCTTGTGCTGCGGAATTTGATGCCTCGTACTCATAGTATTATACTTCTGACTGGAAAGTCCCCAATTCTGATTCTGGCATTTTATTTAATACTTATCTGCCCGTGTACCGTACCTGCTCCCTACAAGATGCACAATCCTGCTACACTCCCCAGCAACCCACAGCTACCACTCCTGCTTCTGTCCCAGTGCCTGCCACTTCCTCAACTGCTCCGGTGCATGAACCACGCCTGCCCCCTCCGGAGAAGTATGACGGCGAACCTGGATCCTGCCGCGCCTTCCTGACCCAATGTAAGTCGATCTTCAGCCTGCAACCTGCCACCTTCCCTTCTGAGCAATCCCGTGTGGCGTATATCATCATGCAGCTGACCGGGAGAGCAAAGCAGTGGGCTACTTTGGCCTGGGAGGCAGGACTACTGTGCGTGCAAACATCCAATCTGGTGGAGGAAGAAATGAAGAAGGTGTTTGATCGCTCCAGACATGGGCATTAAGCAGGGAGGTAGATTCTGCTTATCCGTTAAGGCACCAGTTCCATCTCCGACTACGCCATTGAGTTTCGGACCCTCGCTACCAACAGCAAGTGGCAGCAGAGAGCTTTATACGACGCCTTTCTCCATGGTCTTTCGAGACGAATCAAAGACGAACTCCTACCACGTGACCTGCCCGAAGACCTGGATCGGACCATAGAGCTTGCCATTCGGGTCGATTCACGTTTGGAGGCGCATGGACAGGCTTCCAAGGCACCGGGGCTGTCCCACTCTCAACTTCAGTCTGTTCCTAACCATAAAGCTTCTTCTGAGCCTGAACCTATGCGACTTGACCATGCCAGACTCACTAGTGAGGAGAGGGAGCGCACACGGAGAGAGCGGGCCTGCCTTTACTGCGGCAAGACCAGCCACTTCATTTAACAGTGGCAAGAAAAAAAAACCTCACCCACGAACTAGGAGAGGAGCGTTAATGGGCACCACCCCGACCGACCGCTCTTCTTCAAAACCCCACCTGCTTCCCTGTGTCCCTGGAGTGGAGTGGAGGAGGGAAGAAGACCTCAGCTCTGTTAGACTCCGGTGCTGAGGAAAACTTCATCGACCTTGAGGCTGCTCAGAAGTGGGGCTTACCAGTAGAGAGGATCTGTCCTACTCGAGTGGCCAACTCCCTCAACGACCAGCAAATGGCCCCGATAACCCACAGCTCGAGCCCAGTCAAGTTGTGTAATTTGACTGGGGACGACACGAGATCAAGGGCTGGAGTCCCAGTTGTTCATGTTCGTGTCTTAGTGATGCTCTCGATCATCTTCCTGCCCCCCTGTTGGAGGAGATTCCGAACCTGGAGAAGGTTCCCCCAGGACTTCATGATTTGAAAGAAGTGTCTTCCAAGTCTCGGGCCACCTGCTTGCCACCACATCGCCCCTATGATTGTGCCATCAACCTGAAACCTGGTACTATGCCCCCTAGAGGTTGCCTGTTTTCCCTGTCATGTCCTGAGACTCTGACTATGGAAAAATATCTTAATGAGTCCCTTGCTGCCGACATCATCCGTTCCTCATCGCCTGCTGGGGCCGGCTTCTTCTTTGCGGGAAAGATAGATGGATCGCTACAACCTTGTATTAATTACAGAGGACTTAATGATATTACCATCAAGAATAGATACCCCTTGCCACTGATGAACACAGCCTTTGACCTCCTCCAGGGGGCGAAAGTCTTTACCAAGCTGGACCATCTTGTGCTTATTTGAGAAGGGGACGAATGGAAGACCGCTTTTAATACCCCCACCGGGTTTTGAGTATTCGGCTCTTCCTTGCGGGCTCACCAACGCCCCAGTGTGTTCCAAAACCTGGTCAATGATGTCCTAAGACATGTAATCAGTAAGTTTGTGTTCGTCTATCTCGATGACATCCTCATCTTTTCCAAATCTCAGGAGGAACATACGAACCATGTTCGCCAAGTTCTCAAGCGCTTATAAGAGAACCGACTATTTGTCCAGGCAGAGAAGTGTGAACTTTCAGTCCAGACCACCACCTTCCTGGATACACTATTTCCCCTGGCACCATCCGAATGGACCCCGCCAAGGTTGAAGCTGTAACCGAGTGGCCCAGACCTACCGAATGTAAAGCTCTGCAACGCTTCCTGGGGTTGGCTCATTTTTACAGAAGATTCATCCGCAACTACAGCACCGTTGCTGCACCCCTGACGTCCCTCACTTTCAATAAAACTAAATGCCTCTGGTCCGAAAACGCTGAAAGAGCATTCAAAGATCTCAAGGACCGATTCACTTCCGCCCCGATCCTCACCATCCCTGACCCCAAGAGCCAGTTCATCGTGGAAGTCGACGCTTCCAATGTTGATGCCGGGCCGGTTCTCTCCCAAAGATCGTCTGAGGATGGGAAGATTCACCCATGTGCCTTCTTCTCCCATCACCTCAGCCCAGTCGAACACAACTATGACACCGGCAATCGTGAACTATTGGCGGTCAAGCTGGCATTGGAGGAGTGGAGGCAGTGGTTTGAGGGTACCAACATCTGTTCCTTGTATGGACAAACCACAAGAACCTGGAGTACCTGCAATCTGCCAAAAGACTTAATCCCCACCAGGCCAGATGGGCACTGTTCTTTTCCCACTTTAATTTTCAGCTCGCCTTCTGTCCCGGCAGCAAAAACATCAAACCTGACGCCCTGTCTCTCTGTTTTGAAGTGCCCAGTGATGAGCCCGCCTCAGACACCATTCTTCCTTAGGAAACTTTCGTCAACGCCATCAACATAGACATTGAGAAAGAGGTGAGAGAAGCGCAAGGCGATTCTGCTGCTCCCAGTTCTTGCCTTATATGTTCCTGTTACCCTGCGCCCCCGAGTCCTGGACTGGGGGCACGCATCTAACCTCTCTTGTCACCCAGGAATTCGTCGTACACTGGAGTTTGATTCCCGTTGCTTTTGGTGGCCAGGCATCAAACAAGATGTTCAAGATTATGTCGCCGCCTGCTCCTTCTGTGCCCAAGCTAAGGTATCCCATCAACCCCCTCACAGTTTACTTCAACCCCTACCCACTCCTCACCGTCCCTGGTCACACATAGCACTAGATTTTATTACTGGTCTTCCCCCTTCCAATCACTTCACCACCATCCTCACCGTCATTGGTAGATTCTCCAAGGCCATCCACTTCGTTCCCCTCACGAAACTTCCCTCTGCCCAAGACACTGCCAACCTTATCATTCAACACGTCATTAGACTCCACGGCATCCCCACTGATATCACTTCTGACCGCGGACCCCAATGTACTGCCAAGTTTTGGAGTGCATTTTGCAATTCCTTAGGCACATCTGTTAGTTTGTCTTCTGGTTTTCACCACCAAACTAACGGCCAGACCGAGTGAGTCAATCAGTGCATAGAGACTGTTTTAAGATGCCTGTGCCTCAAAAACCCCTCCTCCCGGAGCTACCAACTCCTCTGGGCTGAATACACGATAAACAGTCACACCTCCGCTGCCTCCAGGCTCTCTTCATTTAAAGCATGTCTGGGCTAGTAGCCACTCTTGTTCTCCTGCCAGGAGGAGGAGGTAGCCATCCCTTCTGCCCTAGAGTTCGTCCGTTGCTGCAGGCAAACTTGGAAGAGTACCCGGGAGGCGCTACTCAGGTCGGTATCCCGCATGAAGACCCTGGCGGACAAGAGACGCACTGCCGCTCCTTCCTATCGACCTGGGCAGTGCATGTGGTTCTCATCCTAGGACATCCCTTCAAGGGGGTGTGGGGGTAAATTGTTTTTTAAGTTCCTTGGTCCTTTGACTGTTGAGAATGTGCTCAGTCCTACAGCTGTTCGCCTCCGTCTGCCCCTGGCCATGCGCCGCATTCACCCTACCTTTCATTATTCTCAAATTAAACCTGCTGTTTCCCACCCCCTTTCTTCTGGTCCTGATCCCCCACTACCCATCTGTATCATCGACGGAGGCGAAGCCTACACAGTTCGTGCACTGTTGGACTGTCGATGCAGGGGTCGAGGTCTACAGTACTTGGTGGACTGGGAAGGCTACGGTCTTGTGCACCGGAGCTGGATTCTGTCCTGCTACATTCTGGATAAGACTTTTATCACGGACTTTCATGCTACGCACCCCAGACCAACGAGGTGAAACGCCAGGAGGTGTTTCTTAAGAGAGGGGTTACTGTTATGATCCTGTTCTGCCTGACTATGCTTTTGTTTCTGCCTGACCGCGTTTTTGTTTCTGCCTTGCTGCCATGTTTGATTCTGTCATGTCTGCATTATGATCTCTGCTTTGGCTGACCATGCTTAGCATTTTTTATTGGGATTTGGATGCCTTGCCATGTTTTGTTTTTGCTTTTTCTGTGTATGTCTTCCATATTCCACCTTTGCAGTTATACTCCGGTCCATTTTTAGACTCATACCATGAATTGCACTTCGTCTCCCCCTGTCTTGTCATGTGATCGCTCACTGCCCCAGTATTGTGCCCTATCATAGCATGTGACTTCCCCTACGTGTATTTAAGCAGTCATTTCACTCACAGTTCTTGTAAGAACGTTTTCCCAGTGCTGCGATTTTTGATGCTCTTAGTGTTATACTTCTGACTGGAACGTCCCCGATTCTGATCTTGGCTTTTTCTTTGATACCTATCTGCCCATGTACCATACCTGTTTTACCCGACTCTGAGTTTTGTGTTTGCTGCCCTGTTAACGGTTCGGATTCCGCCCACTGGATTTCAGCTTTGGACTCTCTGACAAACTTGTGCCTGTGTACCAAACCTGAGTTGCCTGACTCTGAGTTCAGTGTTTGCTGCCCTGTGTACTGTTTGGATTACGTCCCTGGGATTCTGATTTTGGATTGGACTTTGTACCGTTGCCTCCTGCCCTGTGGGGGTTTACCCCCCTACTTCAATAAAACCCTCTTTTGCTGAAACTTCCTGGTCTCGCATTTAGTTGCGGAACGGTACCTCACATAGTCATCACCTGTATTCAATCATTGATTTAAATTACCATTCCAGAAACTCAAAACATTATCAGGTGTCAGTTTTCATTAATAACGCATACCTGTAAACTCTCACGCATTCGGCATGAGTTTTAGTGACATATTTACTTTCCCCTGCTGTAGTCAACAATTAATCAATGCATATCTAAGAGATTCTCACGCGGAATTTAAGTCCTTGTGCACGGATGTTTATCAGTTTCATGTGCATTACAGTGGATTTCACCACTAGTAATTAGAAACGATTATGACTCTTGACTTCTCACGCTTTTGTTTACTCAGGGGTTGGAAGCAATGTATTTGTTTCATGATCATTTAAATTGTTTAAATGAAATAAGATCACAATTTATGGACTAATTTGTTTTGATTTCTTTATGGATTACTCGGGTTGTTACTGACCTCTGGTGAAAATTTCATGTCAACAGCTCCCATTATGTAGGTTTCTGAGAAAAGTTGCCGCGTTCAATACTTGTGTCTTTTCACAATACTGAGGAACAAAAGTGTGACACAAACATGAAAATTTCAAAATCATTTCAAGGAACAGAAAACCAACTTTATTTGATTATTCACTGTTATTAAACTGGCAAATAACAGCTAGAAGATAGTCTATCCACAGCAAGTATGAGAAAATGGCATCAGAATACAACATACAGAATACAAGATCCTGTCGAAGCATTCCAAAGGAAAATTCTTTGATATTTGCAGAGCAGGTAAAAAAAAAAAACACGTTCATTTCAAAGCCCAAATTCGACTTTTCATACTGTCATTTTATGGGTTTTATAGGCTACATTACATTTATATTACTGTTTTATACTTAACACCATTGGTATGGAACCTGCGCGGATTCATTCTACACTGCTCAAAAAAATAAAGGGAACACTTAAACAACACAATATAACTCCAAGTCAATCACACTTCTGTGAAATCAAACTGTCCACTTCGGAAGCAACACTGATTGACAATCAATTTCACATGCTGTTGCGCAAATGGAATAGACAACAGGTGGAAATTATAGGCAATTAGCAAGACACCCCCAATAAAGGAGTGGTTCTGCAGGTGGTGACCACAGACAACTTCTCAGTTCCTAAGCTTTCTGGCTGATGTTTTGGTCACTTATGAATGCTGGCGGTGCTTTCACTCTAGTGGTAGCATGAGACGGACTCTACAACCCACACAAGTGGCTCGGGTAGTGCAGCTCATCCAGGATGGCACATCAATGCGAGCTGTGGCAAGAAGGTTTGCTGTGTCTGTCAGCGTAGTGTCCAGAGCATGGAGGCGCTACCAGGAGACAGGCCAGTACATCAGGAGACGTGGAGGAGGCCGTAGGAGGGCAACAACCCAGCAGCAGGACTGCTACATCCGCCTTTGTGCTAGGAGGAACAGGAGGAGCACTGCCAGAGCCCAGCAAAATGACCTCCAGCAGGCCACAAATGTGCATGTGTCTGCTTAAACCGTCAGAAACCGACTCCATGAGCATGGTATGAGGGCCCGACGTCCACAGGTGGGGGTTGTGCTCACAGCCCAACACTGTGCAGGACGTTTGGCATTTGCCAGAGAACACCAAGATTGGCAAATTCGCCACTGGCACCCTGTGCTCTTCACAGATGAAAGCAGGTTCACACTGAGCACATGACAGATGTGACAGTCTGGAGTTGCCGTGGAGAACGTTCTGCTGCCTGCAACATCCTCCAGCATGACCGGTTTGGCAGTGGGTCTGTAATGGTGTGGGGTGGCATTTCTTTGGGGTGCTGCACAGCTCTCCATGTGCTAGCCAGAGGTAGCCTGACTGCCATTAGGAACCGAGATGAGATTCTCAGACCCCTTGTGAGACTATATGCTGGTGCAGTTGGCCCTGGGTTCCTCCTAATGCAAGACAATGCTAGACTTCATGTGGCTGGAGTGAGTCAGAATCTCCTGCAAGACAAAGGCATTGATGCTCTGGACTGGCCTGTCCGTTCCCCAGACCTGAATCCAATTGAGCACATCTGGGACATCATGTCTCGCTCCATCCACCAACGCCACGTTGCACCACAGACTGTCCAGGAGTTGGCGGATACTTTAGTCCAGGTCTGGGAGGAGATCCCTGAGGAGACCATCCGCCACCTCATCAGGAGCATGCCCAGGCGTTGTAGGGAGGTCATACAGGCACGTGGAGGGCACACACACTACTGAGCCTAATTTTTTCTTGTTTTAAGGATATTCCATCAAATCAGCCTGTAGTGTGTTTTTCCACTTTAATTTTGAGTGTGACTCCAAATCCAGACCTCCATTGGTTATTAAATTTGATTTCCACTGATAATTTTTGTGTGATTTTGTTGTCAGCACATTTAACTATGAAAAGAACAGTGCAGTGTACATGCTGCGTCTATGTGTCTGTTAGTGAATCTCTGTACGAGATTGGTGCGTCTTGTGAAGTTAGCAGTGTTGCTCTATTTTCTTCTCATTTAAAAGCACGGATTTTTAAAACCTGAATTTATCAGTCTGTTTTTTTTTTTGATGACATGTAATAGTTTGGACTTCTGCGGAACCTAAGCAGTGAGATTTGTTTCATTCTCTCGTGCAGTAGCAGCTTGCATAGCGGATCATTTGCGTTCTACACTGCCTGTCGCAAAGTAGTTGCCGTTTGGATTCAAATAAAGAAATAATACAACCGGATCAGTATTGCAGCGATTAAAAGCCTATGTTTTAGCTGGCAATAATTATATTAACCGTGATGGATTCAGTGCGCAGCTTTTCATTTATTTAAAAAGTCAAGTCGGAAGATTTAGAGGGGGCAAATTATAGGCCCTCATCATCATATGTTGGCATAAATGTTATTAATCAGACAAAAAATCTACATAACGATGGGTTATGACCATTCTTTTTTTTCAGATAAGAAAACGCATCATACCATTATGGAAATCTTTTAAAGAATTGTACTTTGTTTGCTGAGTGATTTATGGAACTTTGACCTGTGAGTTACAAGCATTCTGCTTTATTTTTGAAGATATCCTACAAACCCATACGTTGTCATGATGTAGCCTACTTTCTGATTGTAATTAGACAACACACAATGAAAACTGATTCAAACTGCTTTATGAGGAGCCGCTATTTGTAGTCCAAAATATAACTAGATCGCAGAGCCCAAAAGTACAATTAATAAGCTACACGTGATATTTTAGAGGACAGTTTACAAAAATAATTTACTGAAGCATGACGATCATCAGGGTGGAAGAAATAGGTACGAATCAGAGACGTGCGGTCAGAGAAGGCTGTAACTTCACCTTTTTATTGCTAGAATGTACAACCTGTTTCCACTTACTATGCTTGATTGACAATCAAACCATTTTTACTTTTTTTTTTTACCAAACAATTAAGAGCTAGCCTAGGTTATATGTAGCCTGTAATGATTAAGAGGTGATAGTGACAAAAAAAACAAGCATTCAGAGAATTCATAGTCTCGCCCCGTAGTTATCCGCCAACATGATGACCTTGACCTTCACCTTTGACCTATGACCTTCAAATTTATGTCATGCCGAAAGACTCTCACAAGGAACCCGCCTGTGTAGTATGAAGGCAATCGGCCTCGCGGTTCCAGAGATATCAGTCCGGACAGACACACACAGACACACGAAGCGATTACAATAGTCTCGCGAAACCCCTTCGGGGGCTCGACTAAAAATCCATTTATGCTTGGATTTGAGACTGCAAAGATGGAAATCTTAATTGTTAAATCTCCACTCTCGGTATTCTGTGTATTGTTTTGACCGTCTCCTTCATCGGATCATGAAAGAGGGCTGAAAATAAAGTCCTTTTTTTTTTTTGAATGGCATTAAAAACTTTAAGGGAGGAAACATTATCGTTAACATAGTGGTCTAGTTGTTACATGTCCATATTGTTACATTCTAAATAGTTCCAATAATAAAACACAGACGGCACTCAAATTTTTCCTGCTGCTCTGCGAAGGTGACCCGTGTCTTTATGTAAAAGGAGGACGTACGTCGAAAGTCTCAGGTTAGCATTTCAGAAAAATGCTTGAAAAAGTAACTTTCTTGGTGTTTGGGTGATTTCCTTTCATACAAGTGTAATTAATACATACCCGAGATTTTCTGGATTATGAGAGAGGAAGACATTAGCCTCAATGTCTTGACACACCCACGTAAGGATTGCACTGGAACATTTCAAAATGTCAAGACAATGGCAAAGGGTTGCTGATGGACTAGTTGATACACCCAAGTTGTTACTGTAAGAACCTACCTCAAAACCTGCAACAACTCGGGCAAGGTCAAATTACCTCACTGAATGACTTTCAACCTTTTTGTATTCCAGAAAGATGCCTTGAAGTTACAAACGAATAACGAAATGTGGCAATGCCATTAGAGAATGACTCAAGAGGTTCCTTACTGTGGCTATGTGGGATAATAGTAGTAAGGCATCCCCCTTAACTTGCCTACTTAAATGGGAAACATGTCTCACAAATTCTTAGTGTAACAAAATGCCCCACAACCTGCAATAAACATATATTGGGTGGTTTGTTACAGGTGACAGGGGTCTATTTTTTCCTCACCAGCATTACGCATGCGCAAAATATAGGGTTGCTGCAGATCAGTCACGTAGTCCAATAAACTTTCTATCTTTACAATGCATATTTATAACAAAAATGGGATAATGTCAATTCTACAGCCATTAAAAGAAAAAGTGTAACAACTACACCAGGTCTCCCCTACTGGCCATGCATTGAACACGGCATAGGAAAGGTTTTAATATTTGTTAGTGGCATTGCTTTAGCTTCCTATGAGCAAATGTGGCCAAATTTGCTGTCTCATGAGCATTTTGAGTTCCATGAGCAATAATGTCATGAATGAAATTGGCATGCCATTCTGCCATTTAGTCTAAGTAAATTAGCAAATCAATCCTCTGATTGCACATCAAGCAAAGTCATTGCGAGTAACGGCACATCGCTGGTACGAATTATCCCCTTCAGTGCATGATATGAAATTGCATCATGGTCCTTAAACATGAAATCATTTACACTAATTATTTGGAAAAATCAGGAAAATAGCAGTCAGAAATGTCTCACCTCGCAGATGGACGGACAGTTGCTGAACGATGGTCAAGAATAAGGATGGATTCAGACGATTTTTATCATAATTCCCTTTTCAGTAATGGTTGTGGCAGCATACAAAACTGTGGACTCCATGCCTGCAGTAGAGGAAATCAGCCGACTCACAGCAGAACACTTGAGACTTTTGTTTCCAGACAAAATTGTTTACGGAGTCATTCCAGCTTGAAACATGAAAATCAATATATTTGATGTGTATAATCATAGCACAAAACAAAATATGTCTTCAGAGACAGCCGTGATTTAGTGGACATGGAATGATTTTTTGTGTTTAAGTTAATTATGATCAAAAACGACGGAAATTAGTGGGGGGAAGTTGGTTCATCGGCGCAAGGAAAGTCAATTTTTCTGCGGTGTACCAATACATTTGACCAGTGCTGCTCACTCAAGACCTGCCAGCCATGGTAACTGACACGATGGGCTACGATCTTTACCTGATTATTTCAGTCTGATACTGTCTTGTGTTTTGTCTAGAAAAGTTTTGTAACAGAGTGTAATTTATTCACTGGACTGCGAGTGAGTAACATACAGGAAAATCTACATGATACAGTCTAATTTTAATTTCGATCATCCTTTCAGTTAAAAACAGATTTTTTTAATGTCACACTTTAATGTCCTCTTTGAGCAAAAAAAAAAAGAAAAAAGTTTACAACTAGTAAATTAAATTAATTTAAAAAATACTTGGGTTCAAATGGTAGTTTTATCCTCACTATATCTCAAATTTTTGCATCACAGAATAATCATTTATTAAATACATCAATCATTTCCTGCTGATAATAAATCAACAAACAATAACTGTCCCGAAAATCTCTCCAGTATTGTGAAAACTGTACTGTATATATATGACCAAACTGCTGAACAGGCTTATAATACCAAAACAGATAAACTTAAATGTAGACAATAGATAGGAACAAAAACCATAATAACCAAAGAATTACACGACAATAGACAAAGAACCAAGGTATCGAGCTCAACTCCAATGAAATGTCGATGAGAAAAGGTGAGTCCTCAGCAGCAACTTAAAGGTTCCTGGAGTCCGAACAGTTGAACAGTGGGCTCCAAAATTACTGGCAACCCTGACTGGCAATGCACAAAAAAAAAAAAAAACGAGCACATGCCTCCGCCACGCCATATATCAGTTTTATTGGTTCTTTCGGATCCAGAATATGTACCGGATCACTTCCAAAACGGAGTCAACTCATCCATAGTCTACCCCCTCCCATCCTACCAAATTTCAAGCCAATCCATTCATAACTTTTGGTGTTATCCTGTTAAAAGACAAACAAACAAACAAACGGATGGAAGCAACTTCCATGGCGGAGGTAAATATAAACAATATAATTATAGACAAACAGAATGTACGAATGTGTGTAAAATGGTTTATTCATGTCTCAATGGAAACTGCCAAAATCATACTTATTATTCAAGTATCATTGCGTGAATAGACCATGCAAAATCTGCAAAAAGTGATAACCTACGAGGTCAAGGGATTTTGTTCAAATTCCTACAAAACCCAAAACCAGTGAAGTTGGCACGTTATGTAAATCGTAGATAAAAACAGAATACAATGATTTGCAAATCATTTTCAACTTATATTCAAATGAATACACTGCAAAGACAAGATGTTTAATGTTCAAACTGAGAAACTTTATTTTTTTTAGTAAATAATCATGAACTTAGAATTTAAAGGCAGCAACACATTGCAAAAAAGTTGGCAAGGGGGCCTTTTTACCACTGTGTTACATCGCCTTTCCTTTTAAACGACACTCAGTAAACGTTTGGGAACTGAGGAGACCAATTTTTGAAGCTTTTCAGGTGGAACTCTTTCCCATTCTTGCTTGATGTACAGCTTAAGTTGTTCAACAGTCCGGGGTCTTCGTTTTCGTATTTTACGCTTCATAATGCGCCACACATTTTCAATGGGAGACAGGTCTGGACTACAGGCAGGCCAGTTCAGTACCCGCACTCTTTTACTACGGAGCCATGCTGTTGTAACACGTGCAGAATGTGGCTTGGCATTGTCTTGCTGAAATAAGCAGGGGCGTCCATGAAAAAGACGTTGCTTGGATGGCAACATATGTTGCTCCAAAACCTGTATGTACCTTTCAGCATTAATGGTGCCTTCACATATGTGTAAGTTGCCCATGCCTTGGGCACTAATACACTCTCATACCATCACAGATGCTGGCTTTTTAACTTTGCGCCTATAACAGCCCGGATGGTTCTTTTCCTCTTTGGTCCAGAGGACACGACGTCCACAGTTTCCAAAAACGATTTGAAATGTGGACTCGTCAGACCACAGAACTCTTTTCCACTTTGCATCAGTCTATCTTAGATGAGCTTGGGCCCAGCAAAGCCAGCAGCGTTTCTGGGTGCTGTTGATAAATGGCTTTCGCTTTGCATTGTAGTTTTAACTTGCACTTGCAGATGTAGCGACGAACTGTAGTTACTGACAGTGGTTTTCTGAAGAGTTCTTGAGCCCATGTGCTGATGTCCATTACACACTGATGTCAGTTTTTGATGCAGTACCGCCTGAGGGATCGAAGGTCACGGGCATTCAATGTTGGTTTTCGGCCTTGTCGCTTACGTGCAGTGATTTCTCCAGATTCTCTGAACCTTTTGACGATATTACGGACCGTAGATAATGAAATCCCTAAATTTCTTGCAATAGCTCGTTGAGGAATGCTGTTTTTAAACTGTTCGACAATCAGCTCACGCATTTGTTCACTAAGTGGTGACCCTCGCCCCATCCTTGTTTGTGAACTCTTCCTCAACTCTCTCAGTCTTTTTTGCCACTTGTGCCAGCTTTTTGGAAACATGTTGCAAGCATCAAATTCCAAATGAGCTGATATTTGCAAAAAATTACAAAGTTTACCTGTTAGAACATTAAGTAACTTGTCTTTGCAGTGTATTCAATTGATTATAGGTTGAAAAGGATTTGCAAATCATTGTATTCTGTTTTTATTTACGATTAACACAACGTGCCAACTTCACTGGTTTTGGGTTTTGTACTATAAACTGGTCCTGGGCTAGAATGAATTCCGGTAAAACCATTCTGTGAATAATCACTCTGTTGAGGAGTAAGGGGCAATTAACCCTTCCAATATATTTCCAATGCAAATTTTTTATGAAATTTACAAACTTTGCGAATTTTTGGCACAATACTTGACAATAAAGACAGACTTTGCTTATAGGTAAACTGCAGCAGACATTCTAGGCTTTCTATAAAAAAAATATAAAATCTTGCATACTGCAAGGCATTATGTGTATATTAATCCTTAAAAAAATTAAACCCCTCAAAATCATAAGATAATGCCATATTTACATGCAAATATCCCAATTGCCACAGGGAGTTGGGTGACAGTTTACCAGAAGAGCAAGTCCAAGTGTCATTTGATTATTCAAATAAATTTCTTGCTGCTCATTTCTGGTTTGAAACAGAGCACTTTGGTTAACCACATGCCCTTATACTTGTCCACAACCCATAATACTATGTTTGGTAGCTGGATATGACTGTGGATGACTTAAAAATGCCTGCTAGCTCATAAAGAGACAGGTCGAGGTCATCCCCCATCTAAACAGCCTCACCACCACCTCACACTGGCTTCCCAACTGTCTCCACAGCAGCAGCAGTGTTGGACTGCCCCTGTTATTGGAATAATACAGGACTCTTCGTCCCTGGACCTTTAATCCCCAATTTTTTTGTTCCCAGACTTTTCGTCCTCAGACTCTTCATGCCCGGACCCTTCGTCTCTGGACTTTTTGTCCCCGAGGACTTTTAATTCCCGGATTTTTCGTCCCCTAATGATAAAAAAAGTGCCACCATTGTTGACAGACAGATGGATGAACAGATAACGGACAGATCACCATGATATAAGGGTTAGGGTTAGGATTAAGGATAATGTTATAATGCAGGAAGAAGGAAAAGCATTATTGGGGAAGAACTATCCAGGGACGAAGAGTCTGGGGACGAAAATTCCGGGGACGAAAAGTCTGGGGAGGAACAGTCCTAGAGCCCTGTTATTGACACTTGACATACATTCCAAAGCCATGGCTGCTGGCAGTGATGAATCCCAGACCACTATGGCGATAAAATGCGGCTTTTTCAATGTCTCTCCTGCCATTGCAGGCAGTGTAAAGAAGAAATATCCAAAAGACAATAAATGTATTTCTTTATGAAAGTGTGGTAAGTCCATTCAAAGCCATCTTTCAGGGTTGAAAGTTCCTCTTCGATGAGAACATGGGGAGAATAGCCCATGACTGCCACTGGAGAAGGAGTGTGACCTCATTGCAATGTGTGCTGCGCTATTCCATGCTGTTGACGCGGACATCACTATCAGCACATAGATACAATCTTGGCCTTGACTGGAAGCCGTTGTGGAAGTGCCAGCACCCCCTCCACCATTCAAGTCATCAGTCTTGTCAAGAACACACAATTCGGGCATTGATGTCAAAAGAAACTTTTGATATTTGGAACATTATACTGCCGATTGAATCAGGTAGGTACTGGCAAATGTACTATCGGTCCTAGGCCTATATTTGAACGAATGCCATGACAATTCAGTCGCATGCATTGACGCAGCCACATCGTTATCCCATGGGCACAAAGTAGCCTGATCATCCACAAAGTCTAAATGAGGATTTAAAGCCCGTTTTGTGAAGAGAGACTGGCTAACTACCCAGCAGGCTTCAAGCGTCTTCTCCTGTCTCTCTTTTCAGCAGAAGTGTGGCCACTTGACCATGGATAATACTGAAACGCCTTGCAAAAGCACCTGTTAGCCTCCTCCATGACAACAAGATTGCGACTGTGGGCAAAGGTCATCAAACAAGTGGATTTATGAACTCTAAGTAATTCTGAAAGCATTCACATGGATTCTCTGGCATGCCTAATGGCTGACAATGTTGATACTTCGGTTGTCTAGGAAAGTTTTGTTCATTCTTGCTGTGTTTGTCTGTGGTACCATTATCATGTTTACTGGCTGGACCTGGGCATACTGGCATCATCTTTGTCATCCAAATTAATTTCAACAGATTTTTTTGCCTTTTTGTTCTTCACTTTCTCATGCTGGCTACTCTGGTGGTCTGGTAGTTGCTGCCATTCAAGGCCAGTCATTCTTGAACTAATGGGTAATGCAACCCCAATTCCGAAATAGTTGGGAAAAGTGTAAATTGTGAATGAAATCAAAATGCAATGACTTTCAAATCACGCCAGCCAGTATTTCATTCACAATAGAACAGAGATAACATTGCAAACGTTGAAACTGAGAAATTTTACAATTTTATCCACAAAATGAGCTCATTTCAAATTTGATGGCTGCCACAGGTCTCAAAAAAGTGGTGACAGTGTTGTTCTTACCATGGTGCAGCATCCCCTCTTCTTTTTAACACAGAGTGGAAGCGTCTGGGCATTGAGGAGACAAGTTTCTTGAGTTTAGCCATTGGAATTTGATCCCACTCTTGTTTAATACAGGCTTCCAGTTGCTGGAGAGTTTTGGGTCTCCTTTGACAGACTTTATGAAATTATCTGAAAATTAAGCCGGGGGTCTGGGGGCCAGCTGGGTCCAGGGCAGCGCTCTGGTGGGGGGATACGGGGTGGGCAAAGCCCCCCGAAGCTCCAACGTTTTAGTGATTTTTAGTGCCCTAAGTGTACTTAGAATTCAATAAAATAATAAAAAACAGAATTACTATCGAATGTATATTCAAGCCAACAGACACATGCAATCTTTGATTAGTCAACTCCAAAATCATATTACACATGCTCATGGGATTTTACGAATTTAGACTTCCCTGAATGTGCTGTGTAATAGCAAAAATGAAATATAAGAACATGATCACCGTAGATACACACCACTAATAAATCTTTTTTTTATCCACTCATCTGTAGAAACCATCTATGAGTTCCGTGTTTTCAGCTTCCAATTATTGACTAAAAACACAATCCTGATGGAACTCCTGGAAATATGCATTACATATTAACCTAGTGAATAAGCCAAACGACAACGGAAAACAGTGTCACTAACTAGCTACATTTGGATATATTCGGTGTCCAGTGACGCTCCATTTACATGAAAAAACAAGTGTTTGCCACTAACCTGGCAATATCCCCCACCGCTTCAATTTTATGTGTCCGCACGGATCCTGTTGATCATTCTCAGCAGTTTGGCAGGCCATACTATGGGCAACATTGGCACAAAAGGGCAATGTTGAAAGGTAGGCAGTTTCATGTAGAGGATGACCAGAATTAACCCCTTGAAAATCCTCCATAAATGGTCCAGAATCCATCAAAATACATTTTTCGGTGATTACTCCGACAAAACCAAATGGATGATGCACATATTGTAGGTTAATTCATAACTTGGTAACCCTACCATGAGTATACCAAATATCGGCAAAATCGGCCGACCACGGGTTATCACCCTTTGCATGGTCATGCTAGCAGGGCACTCGGTGGAGCGCATACCTCCACCAGAGCATATTTCAGTATTATTGTTTCTGGGTCCACAAGATTATTATCCCGATCACCAACAACCATAATCAATATACATTAGATTAGATTCTGCATAATACTGAAATTTTATGAAAATCTGTTCATTACAGAAGGGATAATCAGGAAAAATATACTCTGTTCAGGTATATTCTAACTTCTTCAGGATATGGAATACAGAATATATTCCAGATCACTTTCAAAATTCAATCAACTCACTCTTGGACTACAACCTACCATCCTACCAAAGGTGGAGTCCAATTAAGAGCTTTTTTCTGGCCCAAACCGCCAAATTCAAAATAATTTTCGGCATTGATAAACCACCCCGTGGGGTTCATGAATCCGCCAGAGAAACCTACAATATCAATTCTCTTTATGACAAAAAATGATATTTTTTACATTCATCCATTCTGGGGCCCCACAAAGTGTCACCAATGATTATAATCATGTTATCATCAATGCACTTAGTAGCTGATATATTGCCCTAAGGAATGAAAAAAGAATTTGTTGAAATTGATGTCATGCTGTCGAGATAGGAACATATTTTTTAAACAAATATCTTCCTATTTTCTGAAATGCAGATTTCCAAGGGCCACATGTGTAAACGACAGTACATTTGACACAGTTCCCGGCTATGACACAGTAAGGGAATTTGCCCAAGGGTATGGCCAACATTCAATGAAAAAACCAGGATGTGTCAACACCGGTAATATCTTCGTCCGAACACTTGTATCGACCGAATGTTGCAAACCCTAAAATGGGGTGTGTTGATACGAAATGGATTGTGTGAGTTTGGCTCTCACTTTTCTCACAAGTTTTCCAGTAATATAGTTATTAACTATGACCCTTATGATGTTTATGCTGAAAATTATTGCCTATTCTTAGACCTTCAAACTGAAGGAGCCTCAAGACCACAACAAGGTTACATGTCCTCTTAAGGAATAACTACCAAAAAAAGTTGAAGACAAATCTTTCTTGGGATCAGATAAGCGCTATAAATAGTCTGGATAAGAAGCAGGTCTGAAAGTCATTCCATGCTATGACTAAAGCAGTGGAGAACACCATTATTCCTCATCATCTTGGTCCTGCATATATATCAAGAGATGATGCTATATCATACAACACACCTTTCACAAACACATCCTCCCGAAAAATGCTACTGCATCAAGAAAATGGAAAGGCTTGTGACACAGGAGAGAGAAAAAGAGCCTTTGGGATGTTACGGGCAGATCTCAGCCGCCGAGAGGTGGTGCGTCATTTGCACTGTCACCATTCAACAATCAGTCGGCTGTCTATCCGAGAATGGAACACAGGCATTGACACTGACCGACCCCGCTTTTAAATGGTTGCTGTCTGGAATCTGTCACATACAGGCTGTGACCAGATGTGGTGCTCTTCGGCTGCCATCATCATTCGTGACTGCCCTAAGCGGGGTTGGTCAGTGACAGCGCCAGTGGCTTTCCTGGCAGACTGCCAGGTTGAGTGCACACTTCACCAGTGCCAAACTGTCAAAAAACAGGGTAGCTTAGGGGGAACGCAGTTCCCATTCTGATGACCATAGCAAGATTGGGAGCGTGTTCCTAATAAATTGGGAATAACATCATAGTGGGACAGGATTAACAGGAATGTGCTTCCAATTCTGGAGACCGTGGGGAAGGCTTGGGAGCATGAGAGCTTGCTCCAATTTACTAAATGAGGAAGTAACATTTTCTTGAATTACTATCATTAAAGGTTACTTTTTACTTTCAAAAGATGAAGAGTTTTACCAGTAAATACAGACTGGCTGTAAGAACAAATGGAAAATTACAGTCCAACAACTTCCAACTCGAGGGAGGGGGGATAAATACGTCACACATAAGAAGTGGAGTAACTATGAAAAAAGACACAGCAGAGGATTAGCGGACATGCAAGGCACAATCCAATCAAAAGAGACAATACTTCTCATGCCCACACTGCAGAATGGGAGGAGACACCGAGGGCATCACGCCAGGGTTATGACTTGCCAGCCCATTTAAGGCCATAAAGACAAGCAGTGAAATCTTAAAATCAATCCTGAATTGAACAGAAACCCAGGGAAGGGGAGGCCAAGACTAATGTCATGTGATCGTGCTTTCTTATTCCAGGTAGAAAATGAACGACTTAATCATGTCCTAACTGTGGATGTTGAAGACATGACTGATCTGCACCCGATTATACATTATTACAATAGTCTAAACGAGCAGCAATAAAAACTCAAAATTGTTGGAAGGGAGAACCCCTGGTACAGGCCTGTCTGCAGATTTAATTACAAATGCACCCCCATACCATGATGTACCTGCACCTAATTTTCATCATTTTGGCCCTGTATGCCACTACAAAGGATTTTAAATGAATCATTCATGATACAGGTGCCATTGTAATGAGATCATCATTGCTGGTCATTTCATCTGTCAGCAGTTTTAATGGCCATAGGATGAGCTTGTGTGTATGTATGTGTGCGTGCATGTCCATTTGTTTACGTGTGCGCATGTGCATGTACAAGAGTGTGTATCCACATTGTTTTAAAATGTAGCAATTGATTTGTGAATTTCTGCATTTATTGTAGCTTCTTATGCATAAGACATTTCAAGGTGCAAAGCTGCAACATTTATATTAACAGTGATAACAAAATGTAAAAACTCTGTATGTGATATGAACATGAAGTAATTTAAGCATTGCTTTGTGCTGAAACTGATGGATTTGCACACATCTAATATCACCATGCTGCTCATTTCATCTCCCTGGTATGCTGCCAGTTATTTACTGAGATCTTATCATTTAATGTTTCTTGTCAGGTATAGAATTCAGATGTGTACCATCAGTGAGTTGGCATGATCGCACTATGTTTAATGTACAACTGAAATACAAGACAAAGAAAATCCACGACCTAGCATGCCTTGCAAGGGAACTGCATTTGCTTTTATACAAATGCCAGCATAGTAGACCTATTTCAAACGTTTTTATTTGCACTATCAATAAAATGATACAGTTTTAGGTGCAGTGAACCATTTCATTACATCCTTTTCCCCCAGATTGGTGTTAAGCAGCTTAAAGCATCTTGGCTTTGTGAAGTTAGGGCTGTGTTCAGGTCCACTGGGCGTATTACATCTGAGTCAGTCGGTTCTGCCTATGACCCCTTCTACATCTCAGCCAAGAGAAATGTATTAAACTCCACCATGATACAAGCTTAATGTTTAAGTTGAAATGTCGGCACTCGGCCTCTATCCTGCAAATTACTCTCCGTCAGTTCAATGTATGCTTTGTCTCTGTAGCCCTCCTTCTTCTGTACATTGCATTACATTATTGTCATTTAGCACATGCTCTTATCCTGAGTGATGTACAACTAAGTGCTTTGAAAGGACAGGGAGTGCATAGAACCCAACAAGGAGGTACAATTTAATAATACCAGGAATAATAATACATGGAAAGCACTTTGCTCAGTGAAATATCTGCAGTGAAAAAAAATCCATGAAACAATTCATTCAGCTAAACAAAAATCTATCAGAATTTAAGACTAGATGCCAGTCCACCAGCAGCAGAATGGAAGGGTATGGCATGTGAATAGGGTTTGATGATCTCCTGAAGGTAGGCTGGAGCTATCTCTTTCGTCACCTGGAAGGCTAGCATCAATGTTTTAAACTAAATGGGAGCAATGACAGGCTAAGGGGAGTGACCTAGGGATGTCTGGGGGGTTGTAGATCAGACGAGCAGTGGCATTCTGGGTCAGTGGCAGGAGTCTGAGGGTGGATGCTGAGTCTGAAGGCCAGCTAAAAGTGAGTTACAATAGTCCAGGCAGGATAATTCCATTGCCTGAACCAGAGGCTGGATTGAAAAGGTGGTATGAAAGGAACGGATCTTCCTGATGTTAGACAGGGAGTACCTGCATGCCAGACTCATTGCTGAGTTGTTCTCTGAGAGTGACAGCCCCTACTATGCATTTCTACTCCCAGATTCCTTGCAGAAGGTGATGAGGACACCATTGTGCCCCCTACGAAGGTAGTGAAGTCTAGTCTAGGGATGAAAATCACCTCCATTTGAGCTGGGTTGAGCTTAAGTTGGTGGTCATCCATCCAGCTCTGGATTTTCCTCAGGCAAGCAGAGATCCAAGCAGAGATTTGGGTGTCAGATGGATAGAAGGAGTTGAAAAGTTGGGTGTCATCAGCGTAGCAGTGATAGGACAACCCCTGGGCAAAGATTACAGGACCAAGAAAGCGTGTGTAGGGGGGAGATAAGATAAGGGGACCCAACACTGAACCCTGGGGGACTCCTGTAATCAGGGGACAAGGGGCTGATAGTGCCCATCCCAGGCAACACTCAAGGAACAACCCAGGAGCTAGGACCTGATATGCCAACTGCTGGCAAGGATGTCAGGAGAATCCAGAGAAATCTCTGTAAGCAAAGGACAAGCATGAAAACCTATAATGAATGGCAGTGATCTTCTGGCAGCACTGCCTTAAAAACAGACTGGATGCGGGAGTGGAAATCACTGCAAGTGATCAAGAGCACCTCTGGAAACCATTAGCAGCAACATAATTTGTAGCTGCATCCACAAATGCAAGTTAAGACTTTACCATGTAAAGATGAAACCATAAACGAACAACATCCAGAAACTCTGCTACCTTCTCTGGCACATTCAAGATCAATTCAGGCAGGTCAGAAAATTGTCATGTGGTCTGATCAATGAAAACATGAATTTCATTTTGGAAATCATGAACGCCATGTTCTCCTGGCTTAAGAGGAGAGGGATCATCTGGCTTGTCATCAGTGGACAGTTCAAAAGCTGGCATCCATGATAATATGACGCTGCATTAATGGGTATGGATGACTTGCACATCTCTGATGAGACTGTTAATCCCTAGATGCACCTCCTTTTTTGTGCAAATTTCCACTCAAATTAAGGTGCTTACTATTCTTGAACCACTTTGACTACAGGCATAATCATAGTCTATTCTGATAGGTAACACTCAGTAGATTGCTGTCAAATAGTCAGAATTGCTGAGAATATACTCAGCAATGAAATCTAGCAAAATACAAAATTTAAGCATTGTTAAAAAAAGAAAATATGAAAAGGCAGACTTCCTAAGCAGAACGTATCGCAACAACACACCAAGTTAAGGCTTAATCCCGGTCACATTCATTTACATGTGTTTTGCACATGATTTTGTACGATTTGTGGCCCACGTGATACCTGTCACTCAAATCCCTTTAAAACCTGGTTGACATAAGGCTGCTGGGTTACCTGACTCGGTTAAGGCACTGCATTTGTAGAGCATTGGTGACTACTATGGCGTGGGTTCGATCCCCGGTTGTACCAACCAGCAGTGGTCAGCAGCTTTTTCAGAACAGCCCACGATTGGCCAAAGCACTGTGGGAATGCATATTAGGAAGGGACTGCTAGGAAGGGAAATAAAAAAAAATGATTGCCTTGGTCATTGCTTAAGCTCCTCCTGTTGGCCAGCCGGACACTCGTCAGTGAGATTCCGAGCTTGCTCATGTTTGGGTATCGTCCACCGCGTTCCGTACTTGCGATAGTTTCAAACTATGAGTGTAAAGATGCAGGGGCTGACAGGCGCATGCTTCGGAGGAAAGCTGCGAATTGTCTCTCTCTCCAGTGCTGGCAACAGGGGTTGAGTACGAGCAAGCCTTGTACATAGTTCTCGGATTAGGCATTCCAAATTCGGGTGGGATTGGAGATGTTGAATTTAAAAAAAAAAAAAAACCCAGCCTCGTTTCCCAATAAAGATTGATCGTAGAGCTCTTAGAGGGTTTGCTACGAGCGAAAGTCCCTCATTTTTAACATGCGTTTCCCAAAGAAGCACTTACGCGGGAGCGCACGCATGAAAGTTACCTATTATGCCACATTTCCAAGATTATATTTTGATCTTGGACTCCTCTAGAGTACTCCTGATCGTTCAAAGTCCAAAAAAGGGTCCTTATTTGGCACATACTGCCATCCTCAAAAACCCCATTTGTAGTCCATTGCAGTCTCTCCCTGAAACGCCTCATTTGGCCGGCTCTTTCATTATTGCCCACCTCCCCGTGTGCCCACTTTCTTCTAATTGGCCAGCTCTGTGGTGGGCAGAGCTGGGTGGGTCTCACAGTTTTCCGCGTCCACCTCACGAGTGTGACGCGTGTGCCATCTGAGCTAAGCAATCCCGCAATCAAACTACATGTGTGTAAATCTAATGAAATGCACTTGTTCTAATAAACGCAGCGGCGAAAGTGGAGGATGTAGTGTGAAAGTCTGGCAGCTCAAGCTTGAATTTGCAACCTACGGCCTCTATGGTGAGTACACCGGTGTTTCAACTCTATAGCTAGGATTGAGGGAAAGCAAGAATCTACCCCATACAGATACATTTGTAGAACGGGTCGACATACCCAAGTGAAGACCGGAGACCGTAGAAATCCGGTGGGTCTGAGTTTGGAGGGAATGCAGTAGCTGGTAACCGAGCGGTCATTACAACCACAGAGACAAACTCTTGCAATACAGGCTTTACAGACAGCAAGTTCCATTACTGTGGACAGTTGTATCCAGCATCCAAATTACAAACAAGTATAAAAAGTTAGCTTCAAATGAGGTTTATATTCACACACCTTCTGTTGAATTTCCCCTGATATTACTCTTGCATATTTAGGACTCAAGCATTAGCAACAGTGACTTGGCTACGTTAGCCACAGTGCTACAGTCACAATAAACAGGCCATCACATTAGGTAGGCTTATGCAGTAAAGCAACTTACAGCTTCAGCGTCTGTGAGTCACGGACAGTCACTACTGATTCAGGCTTTGTCTTCAGATATTTTACAAAGTCTGCATTTGAGGCCATGTTAGTGCTAACTATCGTTAGTGGTCCTGCGAGCCACCCTTAACACATTAGCTTCACTGCCATTATTTGCACTTATGTCACTACTTACAGCTTGTGGCTCCGAGCGCTTGATTGATGCAACTGCTCCAGGTTTGAGAAGCAGCTGAAACGCTTATCCAGTGTTGCATTATCCTTTATTGATAAAGCTGTCTTTGGTGAAATGCTGAGCACAAACAGCTAACGTTCCCTTTGGCTGTAGCTGTTTGCTGCCAGCAAACCACCCACTGATTTCTGGTGGCATCGTCTTTTGGAAGAGAAATAGGTGCATTTCTTCACGTTCCAAAAATAAACAGACAAGAAGCTTTGGGAGAAATACTGACAAAACTGCGCCTCAAATTATCTGCGGTTCTTCTTATGTATTTCCAAACGTGTAGACACTACTAATGCGTTGTATGATCATTGGTTGTTTGTGCCTGCTAGAATAGTTTCCGGTGTGGGCAAGTCCAGCACCGTGATTGGCTCTGGCTAGGTCTGTACTAATTGGACGGCACAACCTGACGTCAGATTTAGCCCAGATCTCGTGAGGATCTCGGGACGAGCTGTTCAAAGAGGAAATCACGTTCATGAAATCATGTTTTTGGAGTACAGCAAAACCCTTGTATCTTATGAAACTTTTCAGTGGTTGAGTATGGACATCCAACATTGTAACATTACTTATATGTATTAACAGATGGATCAGCTTAAGAGGTTCCCTTTAGGTACTTTGTAACTTCACTTTGTGCTGCTGTCCACTTCAATGGTGCTGAGATGTTTACTTATTGTAAGCCACAGTCACCACTTTAAATGCAGGGTTGTGTAAGCTATGTCATGAAGTCAAAATGAAATTAAACATACATAATATAGTAAAGAATAAATGAAACTGTTCAAGAATCCACATTTCAGGAACGTCGATTGAAATGCAACTTGGCCTTGATATAATTTATTTTTGTCTTACCTTCACGAGGATAACGGTAACTGCTGATAATGTTGAATTATGTTTTCCTAGTTCATATAATTTCAAATTAAAGGAAAGATTGTTAACACATCAAAACCAGTTATTTATTTAGAGGTATGTTTTTTTTTTATCCCCAGCTGGCCGGTCACCTGTGTGCTTTGATTTCTCCGTTGCCCTTAAATAGAAAATGAGAACCAAATCTTGCATAGTTCTTCTCATATGTCTTGAAGCATTTGCGACGCATTCATGTATTGTCACTCTTTAATCAAATTATCACACTTAATATATACAGGTATCCAGTGAGAATTGGAAATTCGGTGAAACCGAGAAAACATTCTAACTTAAAATACTAAATGACAGTCGGCTCTCTGTCTGGACAAAATAGGTATAATGGATGAAGTGAAGGCAAACAAAGTCACTTTATTAATCAGATTGAAAGGTAGCCTCACTAATGAAAATAAAGCCATCTTTTGGGAAGACAATTCAAAGAAAATGACCGCAACAAGGGGTGTGAAACATGATGATCAAGAGTCAGCGAGAAGCCGTGTTCACTGGCGTTTCCTTGGGGACCCATTTCGGCCGTAGGCTCACTCTTTACACCAGTGGAAAATCCCACAATTACCAGTGAGTTGAGGAAATGGTAGTTGCACTGCAGGTGTGTGCCGAAGTTCAGCAGTGGCCCACACATCTCCCCATCAAAATACTGTGCAGTCATCACTGTGCCAATGCTGTGAAACATCGCTGTCCGGGCGAGAGACCCCTTACGTGACCAGGAGAAGGAGGGGCAGGCTGATGACAGATTGGCAGGCATTTATCTGCTAGGAGATGTGGAATATATGGCTGGTTTCGGAGCACATTAACAAATTGTTGGACATTTATAAAATATGTCCCCCTTTCCCCTCTCATGACTAAAACTGTTTTTTTATGTTTAGTACATTGTAAGGGATCATCAGATGCATTAAACTCAATTTGACCAAAATATCCCTAATACTCCCTTTTCTGTTAAGAAAGTTGTCAGGGGGACATCAGATGCAGGATCCAGAAGGTTTTATTTAAACACAACGAGGGAAAAGATGGCAGACAGACCAGAAGCAAAACACCATGCACATGCACTGAACAGATGGGGGGACTAAGGTACACTGCCCAAGGCAGGGGGGAAACAGAGGAACACACTCCCCGAGTGGGTAGGCTAAAAAACAAACACTGGACCTAAACTAAAACTGACGGGAACACTGGGAAACTTAGACAAGGGGTAGACAAGACGTGAGCACAGCAAACACGAGGCTAGGGGAAAACTCAGGAAACAAAACAAAGTCCCGTCTGACGTCTCTTCAATCTTCCCTGCTTAAATATACATGGGAGAGGTGGGGATACGGAAGGGAATCTCAGGAGGAAGCAGAAACACATGGGATTAATGAAAAAATTGACAGGGACGGGGTTAACAACAACAACAACTCGACAAGACGCTGAGACAGTCAAACTAGGCAGTTTAGATTGAGGTAATCTAAACGTGACGAGTAAAAGGCACCACGAGAACAGCAAGGGGAAGCATAGCTTTAAACGCAGTGAATCAGGGAAAGCTTAGGAAGGAATTTACAAAAGCTAGAAACACTCGCACTCGCTAATGAGTTAATAAGGTTAATATTATGTGACAAAATATATACACACCCTTAAATAAGTGCTGGTTAGTACGGATAGTAATGACCCTATCAGAGAATGCATTCACTCAGAGTTTTGCGAGACCCAGAATAAGCACAGGTGGAAGCAATGAATTAAATACCAAAGTCGAAACTAAAAGAGGAAACGTGATTGGACGAGACTCAGGCATGCCGAAAGCTGTCACACAACACTACAGGAGCCAGGGCAAGAGGGAATCAATGGTCAGCAGACGAGGCAGAATCATAACACTTTTCCTGTGAACTGTCACATGTAGGTTATATCTTTTTGTTATATCGTCCAATTTCCTCTTTTCTTCATTTAGTCATGTAATTATGGTTATTGGTTTATGTCTATAATTGTTGTTTTTGGTGAATGTATGATTAAAAATCGCCATTCAAGTTCCAATCACCACTTTAATTTACAAACAGCATCAGGAATCATGATTAAATACGATAATAAATAACACGGGCAGGGAAAAAAAAAATTGGAAAAAAAATAATAATTTGCAAAGACTCTTGCTGTTCTTACGACGCAAGTAGCTTTCTATGAGTGGTCTTCAGCACTCTTAGCGCTAGGACGATTTCTGAGAGCGTCTTAAGTTAGGATGGTTTTTATGAGACACTCCACAAACGTAAAATGCCTCTTAAGAGGGATTCTACGATCATTGTTGCCTTAAGATCCTTTTGGGAAACGAGGCCCTGGTTGACATGTTAGGGATGCTCTTTGTTTTACAAAAAACACTGAAAAGCGCAAAATCTAAATTATGGGGCGTCATGGAGGAATGTCTGAAAACGGCAGACATTAAGCCATCCACCACAACACCATTTCATGGCTTCAGACATGTATGGTGCTGACTGGACTGTCAAACACCACCCTTGCAGCACAAGACCACATAAAACAATGACAATTTCAGATCACTTCATTGTGACATCATCACGACGTAACCGAATGACATACGGTTCAATAAGCCGGTGGGCGTCACATCGCGACTGAGGGATAGGAACAGTCTTGTGGGAAACTGGTCAACCCAACCCCATACATTCAGAGTGACGTTCATGGATTGTCGGGCATTCATTTTTTGGTTTTTCGAGATATTTGCTCCCAAAGTTGGGAGCAGGCAAATTTTTTCCTGCTTGTACAGTGAATTAACATTAATAACCAGGCACCGGTGGGGATGGGTGGACCATTAGTTTGAACCTTCCGTTGGGCTAAACAAAGGACACCAGAAACATCTTTGGCACTATGCTCCATCTTGGAGCAGCAGCTACAGACATTTTGACAAAATTTCCAATTCGCTTATTTGTAGTGATGTTCAGGGGCTCATAAAAATGTTAACCAAGAAGATAGAGCCTTGTGTGAGCATGTGTTAATATAGAGCCTTGATTGAGCCGCCACTGTGTATGCATAGTGAAAACACTGATTTTGCTTTGGCAGTTGGCTGGTTTAACAAGTTTCAGATATTGATGGTGCCCATAGAAGTACTGTAAAATTTATCTTGCACCAGTACCTCTATGGGCACCACCTATCTCTGTAACTACTTAAACCAGCCAACTGCCAAAGCAAAATCAGTGTTTTCACTATGTATATGTAACAGTGGAAGGGTCCCTGGCTACCTTGCCAATGAGCCTGGCTCTTTGGCGATGTGGTCAGAGCGTTGGGCTATAACATGGGAGTCTGGAAGTTCAAGTCCCCACCTGGGCTCTCCCTTGGCCTGCCACATATACATTGCACATACAGTGGGGTGCAAAAATTTGGGCACCCCTGGTTTAAATGTCTGATACAATGAATCTCCAAGTGATTGAAAGCAAACTTGAACACTAAATGCTACAAAGTTAAACATGACACATTTCATCACATTTTAAAGTATTAAACTGTATCAAATGAATGGTCTACCCATCCTGACTGGTGTCTGGCTATTAATGTTAATCCACTGTACAAACAGGAAAAAATTAGTCCGCACCCAACTTTGGGAGCACATATCTCGAAAAACAAAAAAAAGTGCCAGTAACATACCTCAAGAGTTTTCTCACGTTTAATGTCTGAAAAGGAAACAGGTAAGATGAATTTGGCACTGGTCTGGTTTAAAAATTAAAATAAGCCTGAATTTGTAAAAATATAATTTCCCGCTGTACACAGATTTCTTTTTGTTGCACGTATAACCAACATGATCACCAGGTGGCACTTTCACATTTAAAAAATTTGGGCATCTCAGTATCAAATACAGGTGTAACTTCTTTGGCACAGTGAAGCAGTTATCCACAATATTCCTTCAAAAATGGGTATTTTTCCTCCTAAATGCTCAATTTTGTACCTGACTTGTCCGCTTCTAGGTGCCGCTATAGCCATATCGATAAAAATTGTGAGCTCAAACTCCGGGATTTTCTGTTACCCGTATATGGACACCATTCTGCCAAATTTCATGGAATTCTGAGATGTCAACTCCACTAAGTGTCTGAAAAGTGCCATTCTCTCAGAGTATGGCTCTCAAATACACATTTCACTGTTGTTGACTTGTTTATTGCGCATTTATATCTGATGATGCAAAACTTTTGTTACTACAGAGTAAAAACCCTGGAAATGTTAGTTTATGTCTGACAGGGGGAAAAAAAGATGTTTTCTTCTGGCCTTGGTGACACTGTGACCAAGTCTCATCAGCTAAGAAAAATAGAAAAGCCACAGTCAGGTGCCTCGACAGCTGCAGAATCAAATATTATGATACTCCTCTGATTCCCAGCACTGGTGTGCGATTGTATATGTCTTATAAGCTCACTTCCCAAATGCCTTTGCTTTATTGGCAAATTCCCCCTTGTCAGAAAGCAACAAAACAAATTTCGGTCATATACTCTTCCAAAAAAGAAACTATACATTGTTTTTAGCATCAATTTATTATACATGAAATGTTTTGACAAATGTGGAAAACATATTGAAAAGGAAGTGTAATCAATGATTCAATATTTGTATAGTTTCTTTTTTGGAAGAGTATATTCCAATATGTTTTCAACATTTGTCAAAACATTTCATGTATAATAAATTGATGCTAAAAACAATGCAGTTTCTTTTTTGGAAGAGTATAAAACTTATCCCTTGGTTACAATAAATCACCTTTTGGGAGTTCTAGGCCACTGAATTCCCATGTAAACTGCAAAAAGTTGATGATCCTGACAGATTGGACTGAGGGTTGATAGGAAAAAACACTTTCTGTTCTACCACATTAGCACATAATAGCCAGTGAGAGCACTTATTTTGTTCATAAAGGGCTGCTTTAGAATCCACGGCACTGCATCAAGAGTAAAAATGGCTAAATATAGTGAAATTCACTAAGATTTGCAGCAGCTATCTCTATGTAAAAATAGTTAAAGGGATGTTTGTCCAAGCTTGCTTGTTTTGCGGATTAAATACTATGACAGATTTTGATCGTTGGACTGCTAACAAGGTATGAATATCGATATGTACACATTTTGACAGATCTGAACAGTGCAACTATCAAACCCATGAGACAGCATAGTCAGGCTAAGGGTTGTTACAACACAATTTGAAATAGTATTTTTGCTGTAGTACTTGCATTGTAAAGCGCATTTACAATGCGGAGTGCTCACATGTTCGAATGATCAATGGTTCTCTAGCATAGCGCAATATAATGCTGAACGATATTTGGGAGCTACATAAACTAACATCCAGAAGGCCTTGCTTATTTCTGCAAGATAATGCCAAACACCACATTCAGCACACAATGCAATGACATGACTCAGTGGTAAAAGAGTCTGGGTGCAAAACTGGCCTGCCTGCAGTCCAGACCAGTCACCCACTGTAAATATTTGGTGCATTATGAAACAAAAAAGATGACAAAGTGTTGAGCAGCTGAAATACTACATCATGCAAGAATGGGAAAACATTTTGCCTCACAACTATAGCAGTTGGCGTACTCAGACACTCTCAGACAATCGCAGAGGGTTGTTAAAAGAAGATGATAATGCAGCACAATGGTAAACATGCCTACAACTTTTTTGAAATAACTTGATGGCTTCCAGCTAAAAATGAGCAGATATTTCTCAAAAAACAATAAAATTTTTCAGTTTAAACATCTAATATGTTGTCCTTGCATGATTTTCAATTACAAATAGTGTTTAAATGATTTGCAAATCATTGCATTCAGTTTTTATTTAAATTTTACACAGCGGGCTCTAATTTCGTATACCAGGCGCAGGCGGGGTGTGTCCAGGCGTATGTGGCAATTTCGTGCCCGGCGTAGCCTGGCGCAAGTACTCCTCTGTCCCGCCTCTGTCCCTCCTTCCAACGCAAGTTGGCGAAGAAGGCGACACAGCCGAGTCAAATCTTGCTCACTGGCAAGAGAAACGATGGATAGCGTGTTCCTATTATTGCAAACTGTTGCTGCTTTAAATTTGGGGATTAACATGCATGGACAACAATGCAAGATATGCTACACATTTATTTTCAATATGTGATCTTAACTCAGTACCCTGTCTTCCTTTCCCCCACTAAAGACGATGAAACCTTAGTGACAATAATAGTAGCCTAGTATTAAGCCGCTTGCACACTGGACGCGAAACGAATTTTTCGCTCGACAGATTGCGTCTTGTGTCCAAAAGTCTGACAGGGTTTTAATAAATCTCCGTATCCGACAGTCTATTATTGTTTTTAATTTCTTCAAATCTACTGACTCTTTTATATATTAAACGTGAATGTTTGATAAGAGGGCTCAGTTCTTCAAGATGAGTACCGAGAATTTCAATCAATGTTTCTGTGTAAGCTCTGCTCAATAAAGTGAGTCGCATTGGCGCGGGACATTGTACATTGCCTCCGTGTCTGACAGCCAAAAAAAAAAGGACCATTAGAACAGATTGATAACGAAATAAAAAAATAAAATGAAATATTTTAACAACAGAGCATCCAATGAACACTGCGATTTATTTATTGGCGGGTCATCTTTGTTGGATATCCCGTTTGTTGCTGATATATTTTTATTCTTGATTTCGTTATAAATCTGTTCTCATATCAATACTTTTACCTTTTGCTGGCTGGTGGACATGGAGTATTTTGCATTTCGTGTCGGACAGTCTTGATCGTGCATGCGATAATTTCTTCACACTGTCAATGGTCATGGAATTGATTTGCTCTCTGACTGCAAACACTATTTTATCTCTGCTGTGGAAATAAAGCGTGAATCTGTTCGATCCATCTGACTAATTTTCAAAAGAAAGACCGATCAAAGACTGCTGTCTGTCTTCAACGGAAGAAAACAGGCGAATAGGCTAAAAAGACCAAGAAAAGTCGATAGCTATCTATTTGCATTTTGTGAAGGTCGAACCCAAACATGGCCAAGTTTGCACGTCTAATAATTCCTGGAATACTCGGAAAAATTAGAACTTTTATGACTTTCGGACACGGAGCTATATTAAAACCCTGTCTGACTATCGCGTCTTTGCATTGACTTTGTCTGTAATCAGTCGTGCGAAAAATTCGTTTCGCGTCCAGTGTGCAAGCGGCTTTAATGAGCATAGAACGCAAGCATTCGATATAGGCCTATATATATTATACAGTTTGTGGTTGGCTGAGAAAGATGTGAAGTCGTTAGTTTGCATCAGAGATTCAGCTGCGTTCATTAAGCCAGGTCAAGTTTCCATTACACGTGGCAACCGCCTTTAATCTGACATCAGGACAATCGATATAGATACTATGATTTATGTCCTTTTTAAGATAGTTACATTAAATAGTGCTTCCTGTAATTATTTCTTGCATTGAAATGTACCTGACATTCTGGAAACCTGCCTGTGAGGTTTCGGTGATGTGTGCGCACTGTGCGCCGGTCAGCCAAATTACCACTACACCGAAATTAAACCAGGTTGGAGATGGCGAGCTTACTGTGCAACTCCAGCGGAGACTTTTCCTACGAAATTGTCACTGCGTCTTGATGAATATGTGACACCTCCCCCTACTACGCCGCCACACCCATCTCGGCGCACGTCTACCGACGGCTGCGCATCTCACGAAATGACCACTGCGCGGGCTGCGCCGGACGAATTACCACTGCGCGGGCTGCGCCACGCAACCGCCACCTGCGCTGCGCCAGGAATTAGAGCCCAGCATCTCAACCTTTCAGGGGTTATGGTAATGAAAAGTTATTAACTCATTCAAAAGTTCCCAATGCCCAAAATTTCAGTCCACCATCTCAGGTCTTAATATCTAATTCCTTTTTATAAAATTCTTCTGAATGTAAACGTTGCAACACATCACCAAGTTGACAGCATACTGGAACAGGCTTGTATCACTGAATCCATGCCATTAGCTATCAGCGTTTTTGTGTTTGATAAGTCAGTAATTATATTGATATTCAGATGGTTAGTTACAGACATACGCACAAAACTCATTGACCTCAGTGAACATTGCACTTCCCTGGTTACACATTCATTACTCCATCCACTTAAAAGACGAGGGTTTTGGTAACCTTCGGTGATGGTAAATCTGATGGCAGTTGACATATGTAAAGTTCAGTAGGTCTTGTCACTAAGTATTCATTAATTAGCCTATCTAGGCAAGCACAAGTCTAAGACTTCTCTACTTTATATTTTAGGACTATTGAGGAAAGAGGGCATACGTTAGCCTCGAAGAAACGAGTCATACTGTAAGCACGTCAATATTCATTTTACACTGCTTTTGTGGCAAATTTCATGTCTTCATCTCATGAAAAGATCATCAAATTCCTGTCCTCGAGGCTCAATATCTTCTGGCTTTCCTGCCCCCATTTATCTGGGAATGCAGTCCAGCCAATCACATGCACTAATTGTTCTGGTAATTAGTTAACTACCTAGGAGAAAAGAAAATCAAGGTTGGACTTGGATTTGAGGTCAAGATTTGGTAATCCCTTCAACTTTCAAATGGAGAAAGATGAGGTGGTTAACTCAGTATTGGGATTGATAGTCCATAATGTGGTACGAGACTGGCCTATATAGAATAGGAAAAGCCTGAATCATAATCCAGGGTTCGTACACTCAAATTCTGGAGGGCCACTGTGTCTGCTGGTTTTTGGTTTGTTTTTGCACTTCAGCACTTACTTAAATTATTTGCTTGGCTAAGGAATCTGCACACCTTGTTTGTGCAACTGTACCTAGAGGCTGATAGAACCAAAATACCCAAAATTCAGAGACACCATGGCCCTCGCAGACTAGTTGCAGACGTCTGCCCTTACTTATAAAACATCCAGCTCCACTGTATTTAGGCTGGGTTCATCTTCTCAAGGCCTTAATCTTCTCTGACCAGCCTTGACATTTGCACCAACTGCCAAACATTTTGTAGGTCCCATACCTGCGGCAAAAACTGCCCTGTCAAAATTATTTCTACTTTAATTCCTAGACCCTGGCTTTCCTAGCAGAACATATCCCACACTGTTTTAAACTTGCACCTTTTCTGCCAGTTAATTTAACTGGCAACTATTTTGCTAGTTATTTTCACTGTAATTTTACAATAAGAATTATAACAGAGTTCTGTGTATGTTAAGTGCAAACCACAGTTCAATGCACGCAGGACTCCACTTACTGTTAAAATAACTGGCGAAAAAGGAGCAAGTTAAAAACAGTGCAGAGTATCACACTCCCTCCACCTTCTCCCCACAGTGCATCCTGGTTCCATCTGTTTCCCAGGTAAATGGTGCTTTGGTGCCAAGTGGATGCACATGATTGAAAAGAAAATGTAACTCACTGGACCAGTTGCTCTATGTTCAAATGCCCAAAGTAAGTGGTTTTGGCAGTGGACCAGGGTTATAATAGGCACTTTGACTGATCTGCCACTACAAAGCCACTACACAGCAGAATGTGATGCACTGTGTGGTGACACATTTGTCACGTAAGTATCATTGAAATGTAGTGTGAGTTGTGCCACAGTTGCCCTTTTGTCAGTTATAACCAGATGACATATCCTTCGTAGCCCAGGCACATCAATAAGCCTTGGTTACCCAACAACCTACTACTGGCTCATGGTTTGTCCATCCTTAACCACTATTTGTAAGTGGCGACTGGGAGTACCCTAAAGGCCAACCAACTTTTGAGATGCTCTTACCAACTGGTCGGGCCATAACGATTTTGCGATAGTTAAAATCTCTAGGGTGGCATTTCTTCCACATCCACCATGTCGACTATAAGAACTAACTATGAGCTATTGGTCTAAGGCCTGTCTCCAGACCTTGACATGCCCAATTTTTCTGAGATACTAAACATTATTTGCTTAAACTGCCAGTGGTTTTAAAGTTGCAGCTCATCAATTCATAGAATACAACTTCTTTCCAGCTAAATTGGTTTTTTTTTTGTGTGGGAGAAGACATGAAATAATTTAGCTGTCAGTGATGAGTAACTATTTTAAAAACTAAAAGTTTTGTATTGCTCACAATGTTTGCTGATGCTGCACATAGCCTCTGTGAATAGGCCTAGTTATATGCAGGCAGTATGTGTTATTTCTTTTCATTGGAGATGAACTCAGAACCTTCAGCAGAGCAAGAAACATGGCTGGTGGATAACCCACAGTGTCAACCAGCCATCTGGATATATTAACCCTCCTACTGTGTTCCAGACAAATTTTGCCATTTGCAACTTTCTTCGATCATAAATATAGTATTTTTCCTGTGACTGACCGAAGGATTCATGAACTTCTCCACACTAGGCATTTGAACACAGCCATGAAGTAGCCAGAACCTCTTTCACAAGTTATTTAAAGGTCATATTCAAATTTTATCCATCTGTGGTGTTTGTTTTCAGTCTAAGATAATCAGCCAAAAGAAATGAATGTGTGAGAAAACATTAGGTTAAACCAGTAGATGGAAAACTTTCCCATTAACCCCAACAGCCCTTCCATTCCAACAGTAACAACTTCATCACTCAATACACACACACACACACACACACACACACACATACACACACAAACTTTATGTCCATGTAAGTTTTGTTCATCTTAAATCTCTTCATTTAATTACATATTCATTTAGCAATGAAGTTGAGATGACCAGTCTTTCAGAATAAACTACAGCAGTTTTGAACAGATGTTGCATATGGCAGCCATCAAATGGGAATATGGTATATTTTTATTGGATGGCTTCAAAACAGTATCCTGGCTAAACAAATACCAGTCTGTGATGTTTCCTTCCGGTCTTAATTTTACTTATTTTATAGTATAAAAATCTTTTTAAAAAATTAGAACTTGCTTTTAAGACAAGAAATTAAGTTGGTTAAAAGATGTCACGCATCATCTCGTGATAATTTATACCTTAAGTCAGCTATATGAACAGTTTAACAAATCGGCGAATGTTGGCCGGAAACACTAGCCTATATTAGGAAACAAGGACCGACCACGACCAAAGCCAACACGAAGTCTCGCAGCTAAAACATGTTCTCCAGATCTATAGTCTACAAGAAGACAAAAATACTTACATCCAGAAAATAAGGTATAGTCGTGGGAACAGATTATTACAAAGGTAATGGCGCAAACTAGCAAGTGAATGGGTCAAATGGTAGCTCATTTTCCTCATGCTCCGGTGCGCCGATTCCGGCATACAGGGAGGACCGAATTAAGCTTCACTGCTCACTTGTCTGTGATTAGGTCAATACAATTGTATTAAAATTTCGGTTTCAGAGCCGTTTAATGACCTATAATGCACAAATGAATACATTTATGCCAATCAAATACTACCTGACTCGTATAACTCACCGGCCTCATTGGGAACTGCTTCAATTCCGTTGTAGAAAATTGGAATGCTAAATTACTGATTTGCTTCTTTCTCGCCAGCAACTGTCAGTGGTTAGCCTACTTTGAATTGTTTTATAAATCTACCTGCAAGCTAATTAACTATTTAAATTCATAGACTCAAATTTTAACTTCGGCAAACAATTGTCAAATGAAACACTGTAATAGGCCATCAAGAATGAAAGGTAGCCTGAAAAGTGGCTTTATCTGATTATCATTTTTAGTTGATGCGCACAGTACTTGTCAAGAGACGCACTGGGAGGCTCCCCAATCCCTTCAAGTCATCCAACAAACATCCGTTACGGCTTGCTTCCAGAACACCTAGTTTCTATGAGTTACCATTGTCCTTTTATTTAACGCAAAAGATAAATCAAATGTATCTACATTCTGAATTAGTATTCTTTGAACCTGTGATTAAAAAATTAAGCAAAGTGATACAAATGGAAAAACAGCACTCAAAAGTATATGTGATATCAATATCATTTTAAATCTATACATTTATTCCATTGCTTTAATGTTTTGCATTGGGTAATCTCTTTTTATTATTAAAAAATATGTATGAAAATGATTGGCACCACATGTTTGGAACTTTGGGAACTTTTGTAAACACCCCTGAGAATGACAATAGCCACGAGTCTTTTTCTGTGCTGTAAATTATAATGCACTGACCAACATGCTTGAAGAGACTTGAGACATTTATGCATTCAGAGTTTTTTAGGATTATTGATATCCAGGATCAACAAACAGGTCTCTCCAGCTCAGACCACATTTTTGGCACTGGAGACTGAGTGGGTCATTGAGAAATGCGAACGCTGTTTTCACTTTTCTGTTGTTCAACCAATTCTGTGTGGCTGTAATTTTATATTGTTGATTGTTTTCCTGTTGGAAAATGCACCTGTATGACCAAGCTTCAGTCTCCTATTGAGACAACCAACTTTTTGCCAAAATTTTCAAGTACTTGGAATTCATTATGGCAGTGATCTTAACTACCGCCCCTGCACGACAAGGTGTGAAACATGCTCAAAACACGAAAGACCCACCTTATTAACTGACTGTAGCAATGAGGTGCTTCTCCATGTTTGCATGTCTACCAAATATGTAGTTCCTGTGCGCTGACGCAAAACACATTTTTTAAATTTATTTATATATATATATATATATATATAGTCAATTCGACTTTTTTGTTTTATTTACAGTAATTGTAATTGTTAGGATCAGCAATAATTTCACTCTAAAGGTTTTCATAAGAAGGATTACTTAATTCGAAAAATAAACATGAGAATAAATGTTAAAAAAAATATAAGAAACCAATGCTGTTTTCCCACGTTTAAACAACATTCGGATCACTAACTAAATTTTGTTTTATGCACAATTTTTAATTGGTTCCAAAATGATTTTCGCGCCACCAATTCCGCATCTAACCTAAACTAATATAATGGGGCGGACTCCACTATCAATGATTTAGGCTAATGGGATAATAGGACTGATTGGACAAAGCACAGTTATTATTATAATAATAATTATTATTATTTAATGCATTATAACGTATTTTAGATCTATGAAAATTTGCTTTTTCCACACATTCATCAATTTCACTCGCTTCACAATCATACATGTAACGAACAAGGTCCTGGAATTAATTAACGAAATAATTTTAATGCCGTGTCCTACCTGTAATAGCCAAATGGAAAATGGCATTCATTACGTGATGTTTAGCATGCATCCATCTTACACACACAATCTTTGGTGGAAAAAAATAAAATAAAATAGGACGTTTGGACGAAGGACCAAGAATCTACTAATGTATCCCCAGCTGTTGAAAAGCAGAGATGGTTTCTGGAGCATGGGAGCCTATAAAACGACGTGAATATGACGGAGAGTTAACCCTGGCCAGCAGGGAGTTGGAAATGAGCTGTTTACAGTGCCGATTGCCTTGGGATTTGTGATTTCTTGAATAAAAACCTGTAACTTTAACAAATATTCTAACTAAACAATACAGATAATGGCGTCCTTTCCTCAGTAAACAGGCTAAAAATATCAATGAGCAGGCAACATAAGTGTTAGAATTGTTCCAAACTTAAGTGGAAATTAATTGAGGGGTAATTACATTATTTGAGCCAATCACGCTGTGTTTTGAACTGAACTGAGTTTTGCGCCACGAATGACCACTCAAACTGAGGTTTGACGAAGCTTAATTGACATTAAAAACATATAATGCAAGACTTCGATGTATGAGCGATATTACAGCATGTACAGTATACTGTTCCAACAAAGCAAATGGCACGATAATAACTGTTCATATAATGTTAATTAAAAGATGAAAGACCAAGCACTCTCCACTGAAACGTATATATATATATATATATATATATACACACACAAACATGCGCGTCTGACTGATTACGCTGTTCGCACCAAGGCCAATACTACCCTTCTTTCTGAGAAAATAGGTGAGCCATCTGGCCTCTTCAAATGAATTGTGTGCATTGATCGATGCCCAATAAACTGTTTAGTCTACATTATTTTTCTGTTAGTGATCATGAGCTTGAGCTTTTATCGCATTGTCTATTGTTGATTGCGAATCAGAACAGAGCTTTACTTCAAGTTCAGCTCCAAGTTCCCGTAAAGTTAATGTAAGGGAGTATATTGCTGCACGGTTAATCATCTCTTTCCTACTTGAGGGAGTGAAACAAGCTGCAGTCCTCTGTTTGCGCGCCCTCGAGTTTGTCTTTGCATGTGGTGTACGATAGAGATAGAGAGAGAGAGAGAGAGAGTGAGAGGGGAGGGGTGGATTGATATTGCAGACTACTAGAGTTCAAATATCGCGAACAAATATCAGCACTGACAGCAGTTCTGCATGATAGGTCCTGCATAGCAATGCGCTGATTTATTCGTGTGTATATGTTTGCGTGTGTCTGACGCACTGAGGGAGAGCCGAGATAGAGTGAAACGGAGCGAAGGGAAAGAGAGAGAGAGAGAGAGAGAGAGATTCGTATTGCATTGTGCACGCGTCTTGCTTGCATTCTTGTTTTTTTTCCATTTGATTTACGTATGTAATGTTACAATGATGTCTGGTGCACTTTAACCCTGAGGGTTGCAATTCAACTAAATAATAAAAGCTTCTATCAATCACTGGGCGACTCTTTTTTTAACGAAGGATGTGACTAGACCAATGGGGATGCGCTGCCAGTACGCACGTCCCATAGCTGCAGTCCAATAGCAGAAGAGATCAATGTTGCTTACAGTAAAATGTTGTCTGTTTATCTGAACGTCGAGTCTGAAAATATACAAGTTAATCAAGCTGAGAAATAACACGCAACACTCCGCGGGTGATCTGGTTAGGCTATTCCTTGACAAAGCATTCATTTCAGAACATCGCCTAATTTTGGCCTGACATACGAAAGCATGAGCAATAAATATGTCAGGCTTCTGACGCATTTGTTGTGAACTGCCTGTTCCTTTGAAGTATGTAAAAAGAATACGAATATTGGAAATTTAAGTCGCCATTCATGGGTCCACGATATGTTCAAGAATGTACTCGCATTTATAGCCTACTCTAATGTTACAGAAAGTAGGCCTAGTAGCCTAGCCTAGCCTACGTGATAATTGCAGCTTCTTTCGCTAAAAAAAAAAAAAAAATTAAGGCAATGTCATTCTCCTCCTCTCTCGAAACGAATAAAGTCCATTCTGAAATAAGAAAATGCCGGGTTTTTTTTTTATCAATTATCAATCAGTAGATATTATCCAGAAGTTAGATATAGGCCTCCTACGTCCGAAGCTACATAGGCCTATTAATCACTAACGAAAAAAAAAAAATTTCCATGAGAATATCGAGAAAGGTGCATCTGAATTAACATTGGCTGGCTGATTCAGTTATAATGACGAGAATTCAATTAAAAACAAACAAACTAATAATCGTAGGCTATATTACTAAAATGATAAATCATTCAATTATAAAAGACACATTTTCCTTTTCATTTTGTTCAAAAACGCAGTTTGGATATTTGCATACTGAAAACGCACGTCGGTTTTTTTCATTCCGTTTTCCAGGTGTTCCGCAAAAATCAGAGATGTTGGTTGCTTCTTACGCTGAAATGGTGCGCGCTAAAACTTATCGATCTTAGCAGGCGTTGGCTTTGGCTGGCGAATCGAATATGACGTTCCCTGATCAGTAGCCTGCATGTCACAGCTGTTTATTTATTTATTTGTTAGTTAGTTTGTTTGTATGTTTGCAAACTTCTTGTTTTTTCACGGATCAGATTTACTCTTTGAAATTAAGGCATGCATATAGAAACCATGCCAATGCAAATATTCAACGAAAACTGCATGCCATCAGCGGACCAACACTTGCTGTCATGGGTTAAAATACCGTTTTATTAAGAATATATTTATTTTACATCACAGTTCTCTAATAGAATTCGAGTGCTGATTTGTTGGGCCTCGAATTCAAAGGGTAACTAAACAAAGTGAAGTAAATGCTTAAGCCTGACATTAAAAACAAGAATTCAGGGATTTTCACATAAGCTAGGTGAAAAATAAAGGAAGTCGTAAAAACCATATCGTGAGACCGGAGAGAGCGTCACATGAAACCTGTTGACATTAGACTATTTTATTCAAATCGATAGGTCTTTGGCGGAGACGCAGTATGAGTGAATTTTGATGGTCCAATGTGTGCTGCCTTTTTCAGCAAACACCCCCCCCCCCCCCCCCCCAATTTACATAATTAGAGTTAGTGTGGTTTTTATAAACCTAAAATTTGCCGATAGGTAAACCGAAAATTCATCTACATTATTGCATTTGCAGCCTATATTGAAGTAGAAGCAGACTCCGCCAAACGGTGCAATGGCCCTCCATAAAAATACAGAGATTCCCTACCAACCGACCAACTAGGCTATTTTACACAGCAAACATCCCAGTGTTAACTGAACTCCAGTAAAGTTTACATGAGACCAACTGGTCTCATATAAACTCTACTGGAGTTCAGTAAACACTGGGATTTTTGCTGTGTAATAACATCCTAATAATTTGTAAAATAGGTAGGCCTACTATTGGGCTATCAAAAAGATCAATACAGGTCAATGCAAATCAATGAAATTTTTTTGGAAAACCAAGAGGGTGAGAAATTATCAACAATATTTCAACGATTGGCTCCAGGAGTTAATAGGCTACAAGTCCTGAATCTGCAAAGTAAATATATATCAGCTTTTCTACTATACATGTGTAGTCCACGGAGTGCCGTTTCCCCCTTTTCAAGAGTCTGTGGCTCATGTCAAAAGAAACCACCCTTTAAGTTTTATGTTTGTCATACAATTATTGTTACATCTTGATAGTGTTATTTATTTCGTGGAGGCTCATTACATAAACTGTCAGGACTTCACAGCAAAAGTCAACATGACAGAAAAATATTCAACTATATTTGAGAAAATAATTCCAAAGCCTAACAGTTTTGAGGAATTTGTTCTAGTAAACAGTTATAGCCTAATCAAATCCGCACCCATTCTCAACGTCCTCCAGCGCCAAATTGAACCTTTTTGCGAGAGATTTTTAAATGACCGTTAGCCCGAAAAAAATGTGGTCAGTGCTGATCATATTACTTCCGTAGGGCCCACTATTTTGTTCCTCGGTATTGGAACAAATAACAACATTCGAATTGATGTATTTAACCAGCAACGGCCGAACAATTTACGGCATGTCCTAATCCCTTCAAAGATGCGTAAAGTTCAAAAGTATAGGCGAAAAGTAAAGGCATCATTAAAAATAGAAAACAAAAGTATGGCTACTTCAATAGATCCAAACTTGCATTGCCATTAACCCGATGGCTGAAATAGTTCAATTTTTAACCTAACGGGACCCTATTTATTATCCGCCTCGCAACAATGAGATAAACAACTACTTTAAACTGGAATGGTCACCAGGCGGCGATGTTGAGTTAATCCTTGAGAAGTCAAGTTGTCCACACAAGATCATCCATAAGCATAAAATCCTGCTCTTAAAACGGACTCTGTTCGCAAACATGGATTGAGTATTCTTTAAATTTCTGTTTTCAGTAATTTATGAAGTTATGTTGAGCATTGTTGTTCGAGTTATGGAGATAAGAAATAATAATAATAAAGCTAAAACTTACCGAATCGTGTTGCTCACGTTCGAATAGTCTTTTCACCTATTTTATTGACCCTATTCTTAATGACTTGATGTTTCCGTGTGCTTTATCTTCAGCTAACTGGGAATGATGCCACGTGTGAAAAGTTAAAGCTCAGGGAGGGAGACTACCATTTATATCACCAACTGAGATTTCAAGTTGGAAGTCCAGACGGGGACAAAACAAAATCACTCAAGGGTATCTTTAAAAAAAAAGTCTACGCATGGGAAGAAGTTCCTCCCGCCCAGTATCCCTGGTAGGTTCTTCATTGAACACTGATCAATGAAACGGAAAAAAATGTCATTCATTTCATTCAGATTAGCCGACGGGAATGGTGGTCAAAATGAAATTCAGCGAAAATTAGTTATGGGGTAATTGTAAAACGGACGAATATCTTACACTTAATTAGGGTGACCCTAATTTATGAGGCGATTTTTAGATTCACGTTTGTTATAGGCCTACTTTCTGTTGGCTATAATTGCTGATCGCAAAAACATGAGTCTTGTTAATTAAAAAGAGATTGTGTGGAAGATACTGATAAAATAGTGCAGTCGAAAGCCAAATTGATGAGGTCAAATAATGTTCAGGCCTGTGACCCCAGTTCGTAAAAAATGGCTCGCAAATTATTGACAACTCGGTTAGAATGGAAGGATAAGAGCTGCGTTTTAACGACGATATGTTGGCTTTTGTAGCCAGATGCGTTTTACCGACCGTACCCTAAAATGCAAGGACGACTGACATCGAGCATGTTGGTCAATACGATTTCTGCTCATGGGCGTAGGGAGTAGGAAGGAAGGAAGAAGGACACACGACGACGTGCGTTTTGTAGGCCTAAACCTACACAAAGCTAAAAACGGCAATATTAAATTTAATGACACGCACAGTCAACTGGATCCCCACAAGTTAAATAAATTCTCATTAATAAGATTAATAAAATTGACATGAAATCTTAGAAGTTAATTAGGAGTTACTTAAAACAGTTGCGGAACCTGTTGAATTCTAAAAACTTCATAAATAAGTCTCATAACCTTGGGTAAGTCAGAGAAGACCATCATAAGTAAAATGAGTAGCCTATGTATCCACAGGGGGAAAAAAGTTAGGGTTTTTTAAATTTAATTTTCAAAGTGCTTTTTCTCGGTTGAAAATATCTCAAGTGAGATCTCGAGCAAGTGAAATGAACTGCGAATACTGCTAGGGTTGGCATTGTTGTACAAATGGTGAGGAGTTTGTTTGAAGTGCTATATACTCATAGGAATTGATGAAATGAGTCTCAGAGTTGAAGTCCTAATACGGAGTTCTTAAACCACTGATAAACAAACGGAAATATCATAGAACGTTGCACTCAGATTACCAGAAATTAATGAAATTATAATTTTCTCTGCTAAAAGTTGTTAACAATTTTCTCCATTCAAGTTGAATATTTATTTTATATATGCATAGCATAAATGAGTACACTCCATTTGATTTCTCAGAAAAACATCAATTTCCCTTTAGAACTAATACTTTCTAAGGATCCTATAAAATATGATATTTGCACAAATCTGGTTTATAAAGAGAGTACCAAAAAACAAAATTGGAACTTTTCTAACAAAATGATTCATAGTCATGGTGCAAAAATAAGTACACCACAATGAATGTCTTTGGAGTAAAACCTGATAAAATTCTGATTAGCAGGAATTCAGCAACAGATGAGTCTAATCAATCATCACACTGGCAGCCACCAGGTAATTGACAATCAGGGTGATATTTCAGAAGGAAAATCCACTCCCATTCAATGCTGACAAAAAAGTGGCACCAGATGAAAGAGAAATTTCACAAGACTTGAGAAAGAAAATCATTTCTTTACACAAAAAAAGTCAAGGTCACAATAACATTTGTAAAGTGTTGCTAATAAGTCAGAATACAGTAGTAAAAGTGATCCAGAAATTCAAAGGATGGACTTGTAGGAAGCTTGCTGAGATGTCCTGGCTGCCCACAGAAGTTCACACCTCAACATGAGCATTATTTGAAAAGAAGAGATAAGAAAATCGGCATGCAAATTCGTGAGAGTAAGCTAAGACATTAGAACGTCAAACTGGGGTGAGTATTTTCCCTGACATAATATGACATACACTGCAGAGGACTGGCATGCATGGGTGTCGTCCACGAAGGAAGGCATTGCTGAAGCCCAACCACAATAAAGCCTGTCTAGCATTTGCCAAGCCCATATTGACACAGGCAAAAAATATTGGGACTATTTGCGTCGTAGTGATAATTGCTCTTGGCAATGATGGGTTCCAAACTGTATGGTCTTGCAAAGAACAAGGTATGCAATGAAAAATGCATGGTACCCACAGTAAAGCATCGTGGTCGCAGTGTTCTTCTGTGGGGCTGCATGAGTGCAGCAGGTGTCAGGGAGCCGCATTTTATTGAGGACCTCATGAATTCACAGATGATACTGGGAAATACTAGAAGATGCTTGCCGGGCTCTCTCTCAACATGATAGCGATCCAAAACATACATCTACAGCTACTGTTTCATTTCTGAGGAAGAACAGAGTGAAAGTGATTAGTAGCCAAGCATGTCACTAGACCTCAATCCAATAAAACACCTGTGAGGCGAGGTCTGAAAAGACAAGTTGAGTGTCACTGTCCACCCAGCATCCAGGATCTGAAAGAATTCATTCTGCAAGAGTGGAGAAAGATAGATGTAGCAGTGTGTCCCCAGCTTTTTCATTCTGTGACTGGAAGACTTGTTGTTCTTAAAAACCATGGAGGCCATGTAAAATATTAGATTTTGTAGAATTCATTTTAGAGTATAATCATTTTCGCAACACCTCATATGAATAAAATCTTTTTTTTTAATCATGCTGACATTTGGTGACCACATTTTTATGTTAATGTAATGAATGTTTAATTAAACTCAGTCTTTTCAAAATATAGTACTGTGAATTGTTTTCATATTCACTGAGAAATTGAGAAAAGTGGGGGTTTATTTTCTCTAGGCTCATAAATACCCTGAAAATACAAAAATGTAAATTTTACTGGTCATTTCCAGATAATAATTTCCTCAATGGGTGCCTCTCTGATTAGTCACATGATCTACCACAAACAATCACAATGGCTGCATCCACAAGTAAGAGGCAAGTTGAAGAAAGTTAGAAATAGTCTCATATTGTTCAAGTTTTGATCAGACTTTTTTCTGTTGGGGGATGGAAATACATTATAAAGCACAAACTGAAAACACATAACCTATGTAATGCATGTCTATTTGTTGGAATACATCTGAGTCTACGCTCTTTCAAAAATATTGGACATTATGCATGCCGAGTAAATAGCTCAAATAAGCCATGTCCAGAATACAGATAGATCATCGTGCATATGGATAACCAGGTTTCTTCAACTTCACATTATTATTATCATCAATACAGATACTATAGTCTTGACAGAGCCTTGAGGTCAACATCATCATGGCTGTTTGTAATTTCTTGGAGAAAGAGACGCAAGTGAGACAGTCAGTCTGCAGAAAAACGGTGACAAGTTCTCCACTCTGTTTTGGACTTGCAAAAATCCAATCATCTTTTAAAATTACTTCTCAACAGATCAGTGTCCCAAATTCTTTGGCAAGGGGTAGTCACCCCAAATATTGATTTTATTTAGTTTTTTTTAAATTATAATTAATTTGGCATCTCCAATCCCACTCGAATCTGGAATGCCCAATTGGTGAACTATGTACAAAGCTTGCTCGTTTGCAACCCCTTGCTGCCAACTCAGAATAGTAAAGACAGTTCATGGCTCTCCTCCGAAGCATGTGCCCGTCAGCCACCGCTTCTTATACACTCATTGGTTGAATCTTCACAAGTTCAGAATGAGGACAGAGGATACCCGGACATGAACAGACTTAGGGTGCATCTCAAAGCCTAGGCTGCATCCTTCGAAGGCTGCATTTTTAGGGGTCGTCACTTAACCCCTTTGCGCAGAAGCCAAATTTGGCTATTTTTGGGTTACCCACTTTAATGCTGTATAATTCAAGATTTAAGCTTCATAAAGAGGAAAAATGTGGCTCAATTCTGAAAAGACTCTTACAGCATTTAGAATTACATAATATTTCAGTTAATTTTCATGATTATGGTAGAGAAAATGAGCTGCAAACATAAAAAATCTTCATGAGAATTCACCATTGAAATTGCAAAAAAAATAATTCTGAGGATTGAAAAACTGCTGGGGCTTAAAACTATACATTTCTGGGATCATAAACTCCTTGACCACAAGTACAATTTATCTTCAACATTACATTCTAGATTACCTACATGCTTTTAGCCAAATTATACACCTATCCAAGTGTCTCCCCGAAGTCTCAAAATGAAGTCCTGTCAAATCATAAAAAAATCATGTATATAACACAAATAAAGTTTTAAGGCATGAAATTTAATATGAACAAATGATTTTCTGGTTGAGTTTTGTATGAATTTATCAATCTCAGTGCAGTTGAATATCAATGGTCACCAGTAACCACTCCGAAGACAAAATATGCCTTTTCTCCTTAATAAAGTTTAGAGTTTTGGCCATTTTACTTCAAAGTGCCCCAAGCCAGCACAAACACGCATTAAATAAACTTCTTATTAAACGGTTAGAACATTCACCCTGTAATGAAAGCTACCAGTCCCCTCTTCTAAGCTTACAAACTCATTTCAACACTTATAAGGAACAAGTGCAACTCACTAACTCAGTAATATCTGAATTCTGAAATATACCTTATTTTAATAGAACAGACACTCCACTTTCAGGGAACAATCCATTGCCTCCCTGGATTCGAAAGAAACGTGCAATGAACGTACCAGGGGGTCCACCCAAATGCACGGGCAGTTCGCGTTTTAAATAGGAAAAAAACCTCGACATTCGACTTTGTAGAGTACGTATACATTCCAAAAACAAAACAACAACAACAGCAAAAAAATAACAAAGTAGCAGCCTCACCTTTTTCATGAATCCCAATTCCAGAGACAGATGTATCCTGTAGCAGGAACACTCCGGTCCTGTTTCATTCGAAATAATTCCAATTGACCATATCCTTATCTCATTTAAATCCCCTAAATGTAACTGAACACTTCAAGGCCAGTTTTGCGATCGTGTTTTCTATAAATCCCGTCTATTTTAGCCGCGTAATGTGCATAACGTAGACAGGATACAACAGCGCATGCTGATACGCATTGGTTTGTATGCTCTGTGTTTGTCCAATCAATGTGTTTCACTTGCTCTAAAATGTTTAAACACTCGGGAATTGGATAAGAAACGAGCCAATCAAAACATTTTTTACCAGGGTAGCTTCACGAGAGCATGAAGTGTAACTATACAATTACGCAGAAGAGCTTGAGCGTATGATTGAGTGATTGGCTATCAACGCCAGTACTCGGGTGGATATAATGAAGCGCTGGATTTGTCAATGAATGGATCTGCGCGTAAATCCACGGTAGGGAACAACGAATTTTTTTGTATGTGACAACTGTAATTAACAGTAGAATGTGAGAGAATCAATACCATGTCGATTTTTTTGCCTCAGAAAACTGATTTTTCTGAACCATTACTTGGAATACTGTTGGCTCACTGTGGCTTAACTGGTTGCTACAGAGGATAACGATTTTTTCTGTGTCAAGATATCGTTTTTTTAAACTGCTGGATCGATACTATAGGCAAGGATACTGACCAGTTTGCACATCAGGCTTAGCTGAGGAGTTAAATTCATGCAGCTCTTGAAAAACAGGGCGTGGAGTGAACTTCCCCATATTCAGAACCGCGTTCGAGGTCTGCTTGCTTGTGAACATTCAATAACTGATCCGAGGGTGCCATTTATTGATCGAGTACAATAACAGCGTGCTTCCAATTTGCAGGTCTATAGATGCGGGCGTCTATATCTGCAGAAAGGGGTTAATTCTATCCGCCGAACTGACGTAACATCATTTCATCTCCGTTTAAACAGCGTTGGTTTAAGCGAGTTGTAACTGGTTTCCCTAACCTTAACCTTAACTCTAACCTCAAACCCTAAACCTAACCCTAAATTTAACATTGCCCTTTACCCTAAATGTCAGTTTGGCGGATGAAAGTAAGCAACAATCCCTAAAAATGCAGCCTTCGAAGGCTACAGCCTAGGCTTTGAGATGCACCCTTAGAATCTTCCTGACGAGCGCCCATCTGGCCAACAGGAGGCGCTTGAGCAACAAACAAAGCTGTTTATTTATTTCCCTTTCCTGGCAGTCCCTTCCCAATTTGAAACCCTGTAGCGCGATGGCCAATTGCGCGCTACTCTGAAAAAGCTGCCGACCACTGCCGGTTGGTACAACCGGGGCTCAAACCCGCGATGTGATAGTCACCTCTGCACTGCAACGCACTGCCTTAACCAAGTGAGCTATCCGGCAGCACTTTATTTCGTTTTTAACAGTCTACAGATCTGTTTAGTACATTTCTCAGTTATTAGAAACTTTTAATTTCATCACTTTTGCAAGCATATTTACCCTAAGAAATTGTTTTAAATGTGCCTATAGACTTTTGCACAGTACTGGTTATATATTATTTATTTATTTATTTATTTTTAGTGGCTCACTAAGCCACTTAACTGCAATCATTCCTCATTTGCATGCCAGAGCTTATTTGCATATTGTTACTGACCCATGTATCCCTTTATGGCCACAATTTACCCAGCTTCTTACAATCACTTTTAGCATGATAATGCACCGTGCCAGAAACCAAACAGCGTGTCAAGCTGCTTTCAGGAACATGACAATGAGTTCAGTGAACTCCAGAGTCTCCACTGATCTCAAGCCAGTGGAGCACCTTGGGATGTGGACCGGGATTTGCAGCATGAATTTACTACTGACCAAATCTGCAGCAGCTGCATAACGCTATTAGGTCAACATAGAGCAGAATTTCGGAATAATAGCACCAGCACCTTGTTGAATTTAAGCCATGAAGAATTCTGGCTGTTCTGGGGTAAAGGTGAGTCCTAATCAGTTTAAAAAAAGTGTATCTAATAAACTGGCCACATGCACTGCTTGGTCAAAAAAAAAAAGTTACACACAAATATTTAGTTGGAACCCATGTAGCTTTGATTACAGTGCAAATTCTTTGTGTCTTTGTTTTGATAACCGTATACAATGCGAGAACATTTATTTCCAATTAGAGATTAATTTAATTTTGGCTCAAGATCTTGTCTTGACAACGAGATAGTTGAACCCCTCATTAGCCTTCTCCAGCAAATAACCCAATAACTTTAAATATGGGTAAATTCAGGACTTAGTATTGCCTGATCTGAGTGTGAAAATAATTCCTCATGCTTGTTGCCCTCATTCATTGTTTTTTTTGCTAGATGCGGGTCAATAATTTGCTGCTTTTGAAATACTGTAGCATCTTTTTTTCCTCCAAGGGATGCATCTTCTGACATCATTTTTTTTAAGAAATGAGAAGCTACATGCTTCTGTCAGTTTAATTACTGCATGCAGTTAATTTTTGGAGCAAAAATGTGATTTCCCAAGCCCACAGAGCTACATAACACTGCAGCTAGGATTGAACAGAGTGCACTGGGGAAAAAAGTGCATATCTTCAATCTTATTTAGCATTTGTTTGAGTATAATTAATGGCTGATGAATCTTAGCATGAAATCATTGAGCCAATGAATTCTGTTTACACTAACAAGTAAAAAAAATATGAAAAAGCTTCTCTGATGCTGTTTATATTAATGCTCAAAAGTGAAATACTCAGAATTCTTTGTGAACTTCATGAATAGGCTTGCATAAGTTTCCCTGTCATATGAATTATTCAGAAGTTATGTGTCACCTTTATTTACTCATAATTGCCCAAATAATTAAAGTGTGTTGTGGCCAAACAAGTTGGATTTCAGTCTCTTGTCATCATTGTACATCATTGTATCCAAGTCCTTCATTCTTAAACAGGCAGGAAGGGTCTTGCGAGGGTTCATTTTAGCTATGGAATGTCAAATTTCAAATGATAAAAAATGGCATACTGCACAAAAGAGACTTTGCAGACACCTTCTAGAACTTATATACTCAGTGCATGATCATACAGTATGCGTTTTTAATATGGGCTAACAACTGTGAAACCTGTGGTGAAAAATATCCAAACATGCATCCCCAGAGGGTTGGGCTATAGACCATTAAACCTTGTCAAAGTCTCTGGTGACCATTTAACAAATACCCGTGAAAGGTTTGTCCCATTCTTTATGCCCCCTCTGCGTACTTGTATTCACCAAATTTGTCATAAAGCTGGGGTGAAACATTTAATTAGCAAACAAGAGTTGATAGCTTTTAATCCTTGGCAATTAAAGTTAGAATCTCCAACATCCAGACAGTCAATCAAAAATGGTACAAAGAAAACTATGACAGAAAATATGATTTTTATAAATACTATTTTGAAAAGACATAAATCATAAACAAAGCATGCCATGGATTCAGCAGGACTCACAGAATCCATCAAAAAAGATTATGTTTCTAAGCCTTAAGGTTCATGAGACAGAGGCTAGAATTTAAAACCTCTTGTTATAGCACCAACATGTGGTCAATGCTGATGGGCTTAGCTCACTCAGAACTGGGTGACATTTCTATCTAACGAATTTTGGTAGCTCTGCACCGCCTGGTTTCAAACATACTGCAGAAATAATAAAATATCCGTAAGCAGCAATTAATAAAGTCCCAGCAGCATTGGGCAAATGGTGCACAACTGCATAGTTGAATGTATCATGTGTCAGTATGTAATGAAAGACACAGAACACCCGTCTGATTAATCTCAGTGTGGAAAGAGCTTGAATGCAAGCCAGTGAGTTCAAGAGTTACAAGTTACAAGTGGGGAAGACACACATTTCCTCTGGTGGCGGTATTATTGAGCTCAACGATGTCCATGCTATGCTTTTTGGTCTATGTATAATTATGGGAATTTACTGTTCACCCAGAACACATGCATTATTCAGAGGTAACACATCACATCCTTTCTATCCATGTCCGTTAAATAGTGAAACTGTGCAAAGGCCAACCACCTCTGATTGCAAAAATTATTGTGGGGGCTTTAGACTTGCTTGCAGGTTCCAGATGCGAGATTTATTCCCTATCAATGGCCAACCAGATGTATGCTGCTGCTGTCTTCCATTCTCACTGGTTCATGGGGTATTTTGCCTTCAGTATTACCCTCAGGAAGTGAAATGAATGTCCCACTGGATTGAGATCGGATGAATGATTAGGCTAATGCAGACTTGTGCGCAACTGTGCAGGATTGTTCTCTCAGGATGCTTTGGATTGTCATTCTGCACTGTAAAATGCTGTCCAATCAGTTTTTAAGCATTTGGTTGAATCTGAGCAGATATTTTAAGCCTATACAATTCAGAATTCATCTTGCTGCTTTTGTAAGCAGTCACATAGTAAACCAGAAGGCACTCAGAGGGCACATAACTCTGCCAGCAGGTTTTGATCTACTAGCACTTATATTCAGCAGCAGAATCCGTATCTGTGTCCAGATTGGTCTTGAAATTTAATCACTTCTTTTCATTCATACAGTCAAACATCCAATAAAATTTTGTGATAATCCGTTGAATTGTTTTTTGGTAATCCTGCTGAGAAACACAAAAACACACACACACACACACACACACACAGCCATGCATGCCTTCATATGACCATGCTTCATAAGTGAGGTGGTATGTTTTAGATCATGAGCTGTTGTTTCCCTTCTCCATACTCCTCTCTTCATTCCAGTACAAACTAGACTTCTTTTCACACTTTCTGATCCTGAACCTAAGTAAATTTGTAGTAAACCCTTGTCATTTACTCCAGTAGACCACGCCTCCAGCTGCCCAGCTCACTGATCGACTAAGGACTGCATTCCTCACGTCATTCATCATTGTTTGCATCCGAGTGTAATTGCCACTGGGAGGTAGCAGTGCGTATATAAGACCGAGTCTTTCACTAGGCTTTTTGTGAAGTCTCGTTACTACAACCCCAATTCCAAAATCTTTGGGATGAAGTGTAAATTGTGAATAAAATCAAAATGCAGTGACTTTCTGATTACAAGAGCCAATATGTTATTTACAATAGAACATAGATAACATTTCAAATGTTGCAACAGACATTTTGCATTTTTACCCACAAAGTCAGCTTATTTCAAATTTTCTGGCTGCAACAGGTCTCAAAAAAGTTGGGACACAGGCAAAAAAGGGCTGAAAAAGCAATTAATAAATAAGAGAATCAGCTGAAAGAACATTTAGTAAGTAATTAAGCTAACGGGCATCAGGTGTGTAACATGATTGGCTCTAAAAGGGATACCGTAGTGAGGCTGAGTCTCTCAGAAGTAAAGATGGCCAGAGGCTTTCCAACCTGTGAAGGCTTGCGTAAAAAAAAATTGTGGAATACTTTAAAAACAATGTTCCTCAATGTCAGATTGCAAAGCCTTTGATGGTCTCATCATAAACAGTGCCTAACATCAAAAGATTCAGAGAAACTGGGGAAATCTCTGTGCTTAAGGGACAAGGCCGAAGACCTTTACTGGATGTCCGTGATCTTCGTGACCTCAGAAGCCACTGCATCACTCACCGCCATGATTCTGTCATTGACATTACTAAACGAGCCCAGGAATACTTCAAGAAACCACTGTCTGTAAACACAGTCTGCCGTGCCATCCACAGATGCCCCCTGAAACACTATCAAACAAAAAGGAAGCCATTGTTGAGCATGATCCAGAAGTGCCACCGTGTTCTGTAGTCCAAGTTTCATTTAAAATGGACTATACCAAAGTGCCAAAGTGTCCTGTGGTCAGACGAGTCCAAATTTGACATTTTTGTTGGAAATCATGGGCGTTGTGTCCTCCGAGCTAAAGAGGAGAAAAACTACCCCTCCTGTTATCAGCGTTCAGTGCAAAAGTTAGCATCTCTGATGGTATGGGGATGCATTAATACATATGGTGTGGGACACCTGCATGTTCTAAAACGCACTATGAATGCTGAAAGGTATATAAAGGTTTTAGAGAAACATATGTATCCCTCCAGATGACATCTATTCCAGAGAAGGCCTTGTGCATTTCAGCAGGACAATGCAAAACCACATACTGCAGCTATTACAACAGCATAGCTTTGTAGCAGAAGAGTCTGTGTGCTGAACTGGCCTGCCTGCAGTCCTAATCATTCACCAATTTGAACATTTGGCACATAATTAATCGAAAAGTTTGTCAAAGGAGACCCAAAACTCTCCAGCAGCAGGAGGTGTTAAGGAATTGGGTCAGGTGGACACCAGGTGCAGGATTCAGGAGGTTTTATTTAGGAACCCCGGACATGGGGGAGAAGTGGCACAAAGGCCAAAACAAAACACCGCGCACACACACTGAAACAGGGAGAACCTAGGTACTCAGCCAAGGGCAGGGGAAAAACTAAAGTACACACTTCCACGAGTGGCTAGGGATAGATTACAGAAACAAGCTGGCGAAGACATGGAACTAAGACAAAGGAGAACACTGGACATAAAAGGCAACGGAAATGCTTGGGGTGCAAAAAAATTTGTCAAAGTAGCTCAGAGTCAGGTAAACACGTGCGGGAAGCGTGTGAATGCGCGAAGCGAAGTCCAGTCTGACATCTCATCCTTCTTCCCGGATGAAATACATCAGGGAGGAGGCGGGGATAAGGCCGGCAATCTCAAGGGGAGCAGAAATACATGGGATTAAAAAACCAACTCACGAGGACCGGGTAACAATAATGACTCGAGACAAGACGTCAAGACGATCAATCAAACAAGACAGTTTAGAATAAGGTAATCTAAACGTGACTGGTTAAAATCACCACGAGAACAGCAAAGAAAAGCATAGCTTTAAACACAGTTAATCAGGGAAAGCTTTAGGGAGGAATTTACAGTAGTTAGAAATGCTCGTACTCGCTAATGAGTTAATTAACTACGTGAGAAAATATTTACACACCCTTAAATAAGTGCTGGTTATTAAGGTTAGTAATGGCCCTATCAGAGAACACCTTCACTCTGAGTTTTGCGAGACCCAGAATTAAGCACAGGAGGAAGCAATGAATAAAATACCAAAGCTGAAACCGAAAGAGGAAGCGTGATTGGACAACGAGACTCAGGCATGCGGGCTGTCACACGACATCACAGGAACCAGGCGGGAGGGAATAGGTGGTCAGGCCACGGGAATGGAGCTGAAACACAAACCAAGAGAAACGAGGGAAAAACACACGAGCACAGACAAGCACACAAGGCAGAATCATTACAGGAAGCCTGTATTAAACAAGAGTAGGATCAAATTCCAATGGCTGAAGAAACTTGTCTCTACACTATGTTTACACTATGGTAAACAGGCCCCTGTCCCAACTTTTTTGAGACCTGTAGCAGCCATCAAATTTGAAATAATCTCATTTTTGTGAATGAATTGTAAAATTTCTTAGTTTCAACATTTGTTATGTTATCTCTATTCTATTGTGAAAAGAAATACTGGCTAGAGTGATTTGAAAGTCATTGCGTTTTGATTTTATTCACAATTTACACTTTGTCCCAACTATTTTGGAATTGGGGTTGTACATACCTGTGTTACATTCCTAGTCTTGTATAGCTCTATTCCCTGCATTTCGTGTGCACTAATATTGTAACTCCAATTTAGTCCTGTTTATTGTTTTATCCAGCACTTTATATTAAAGGTTTACTCAATTAGAAACATTTTTGGCTATTTTTTGAAGAAATGGATCAAATTAATATGCATCACACATTTGTAAATGGTTTCTGTAACTTTTTATCATAATTTGAAAATAAAAATTTGGCTGGTTTTTACGGTCCTAAACCCCACCCCTCAAAGAAGTCGTTGCACAGACCTCGTAGTCATGTGACCTATGAGAAATAAGTAGCAAACGTTCCCAGCTGATCAACCAGTGGTTTGTTCTATCGTGATCATTGATTTTGCTTTGATCAAGCCTTTATTTCGTTGATTTTGAGATAACACTCATCAACATGCCAAATAGGTGTGTAGTGGCAGGCTGCAACAAGACCCCACACGATGGTGATCACTTCCCAAAAAAGAGATGCCAAGTCCCACGCATTCGGTGGAGTTTCTTGCCTCTTAGTGACATTCACCTTCCTGTGCCGTAGTCAGCAATTTTTCAATCAACGCGCACTGGAGAAATTCTCTAGCGGAATCGAAGTCATTGTGCATTCAGTTAATCAGTTTCACGAGCATTATGGTGGATTTCCCCACTAGTGACAAGGAAATTGAAATGACAACAAAATTCTCACGCTTGTCTTCACTGAGGGATTGAAAGCAATGGAATTGCATAAAGATGTTTCAAATGCTCTTGTTTCATTTAAACGATCATGAAACACATGTATTGTTTCTTTTCCCTGAGTAAAGAGAAGCACGAGAATTCCGGAGTCATAATCGCTTTCCATGTTGCTTGTGGTGAGGTCCACCTTTACGCAAATGAAGCTGAAACCTTAATGCATAAGGATTTTAATTCCGCGTGAGAATCTCATTAATAAGCTTTCATTGAATAATTGCGGACTATGGTGAATAAGCCTAAAAAATGCATGGGACCTACTTCGAATATGTGAGCCTTGGCATCTCTGAGATCTGTTCTCTTGCTTACTCCCCCACTTGATCAGCTGGTACCCCACCGGGCCTGGCGCGAGTAGCCTACCGCCCAGCCCCGCTGTACGGCTTCGGTGTTAATGTCAATGTAACGGTGCTGTGAAGACGAGCTGACAAGTGAGCTTGAGTTTACGCTGCTTTGTTGTTGTTTGTAACTTAGTATTGTTGATCATTGTGGTTGATGACATTCCAGTTTTGCATTTGTGTTTGATTCTGAAACACTGGCCATATCGTGATCTTAGTCACCGGAGACTACTAGGACTTTGGAACGGCACATATCCGAAAGGGAAACCCAAACACAAACACTAGTGACCAGTCCATGCAAGTATGAAGTTGCTGTGTTTCTCAATTGCTTCTATGTTCGAAGTACAAATTTGCACTCATTTGCACTACACCATGAGGTGTTTTTGATCTGGCAAACTGTTGTAAGGGTGTTTTCTTTGCCAGAGAAATAATCCCTCTTAAATCCACCGCAGCTGGTATCTGTAGTCTTCCCAGCCGCCAATGCATTCATTCTTTTAGACCTTTAACTCATCTTTTCAGCTATGACCTACCCAAAATAAAATGTTTATTGTTCTTGAACCGCTTTGAACACAAGGATATTCTAATTTGGAAATAGTTTTTTCCCCCTTCCCAATTTCTTATCTTCTTGGATATATTTCACTTTTAATTATCTCTGGTCATCAAACTAATTTTAAAATTAGACAATGATAACCAGACTAAACACAAAACGCAGTTTTTAAGATGATAATTTCACTTATTGAACATGAAAAGCTATCCAACCCCACATGGCTCTGTGTGAAAAGTCAACTTTCCCCTTAGTTGCTAAATCAAGCAATAAAAAAGTTAATAATTGAGTTCTATTTCACTAGACACACTCAGGCATGCTGCATCTAAACATCACATGAATAGAACCTGTCTGGTGATGTGAAGCAGGCAGAAAGCTTCCCATGATGCTACCATCCAAAGAATTTCAAGAACAGGGGAGAAACAGTCGTCAACATCTATCAATCTGGAAATCGTTACAAAGCCTTACATGTCTAAGGCTCTTAAACTTCAGAAAATCATAGTAAGAGCATTGGGCCTCATTCACCAATATCTTCATAAGTTTTTTTTTCAATTTCTTATTTCAAAAGTTTAGAAGAAAAGTCTACATCGGATTCATGACATGTTCTTGCGCTGTGGAATTGTTCACACCTGTGTTCTTATGTTGATGAATCCCACCGCCTCCTTAAATTGAAAGCACGTGCCAGTTGATCCTAATTAGTATAGGTAGACGCCCTGCCTATCCCCATAAAAGGGCATTAGACTGCAGGACTGTGTGCACATACAGAAATTGATAAGGTTGAGGGAAGTCAAAAATGGCCAAACGAATAGCCAAAGAGAGTGGAATACCGGCTGCAAAACGTAAAAAAAAAATTAAAAAAAAAAACTCAGTAGCTCTGGAAAGGATGTCCTGTTGCAGGAAGTACAAAAAACGAGCTGCCATATTTAGCAGCATTAGTACTGGTTGTAAAATAACAGAAAAAAGATGCATGGGATGCCTTTGCTACTTCAGAGAATACTGTATCTGACGGAAGGTGCACAACAGATGAAGTAAAGAAAAAATGGTTTGACCGAAAATGTGACGCCAAAAAAAAGAAACAAGAGAGATGTTGACCACAGGAGGGGAACTGATTGGCCCACAATTATCAGAGCTGAATCAGCGCATAGGGGCCATTATTGGAGAGACGACACTCTCAGGCGTACCATCAGTGGAGCATTTGGACTCAGACCTGGGTCCGACTGTGCCGTCAGCCCAGCAGGACACAGACATATGCTCCGTGTCAGTGGTTTCATCTATAATGTCAGAATTGGAGGGTAATTGTTTTTTTTCCCTAAATACATACAATTTAATAGTATATTTCATCTACAAACTATTCCTGTAAAATTATGGAACATTTGACACATTAACACCAGTGTGGAAAACTTAAGGCAGGTCATTATTTTATGAACGTCTTTTTTTCCTTCGACATGTCCTCATGTTTAAAAGTTTACCTCGAGCTAGGTTTGTATTCAAAATTTTAACCCTTGTTTTCTCAGTATAGTGCAGAATTGAAACCTCCCAAAATAAAATGGCTTAAAAATTTATTTATTTTTTTAAAAATCAACAGGTGAGCTCTTGCTGAGGCAGTCATAGGCCCGTATTCAGAAACGACACTCATACTAATTGAGTGCGAGTGAGTACTAAAACTTACTCAGTGTCAGGTTATACTAAATGAGTCAGAGGTTGCCTTAACACTCATTTGCTTATAGTGTCTCAGTGAAGGTTGAGTGCAGGGAACACCTCCTTTGAGCCTCACTAACTTGCGCCGGTATTTTGTTGTCATAGCTTTCAGGTGGTTACAAACATTAGAAACTCTGGATCATTTACAGCCACGGGCTTGACGCAATCGCAACTATGCAAATTTTAACTCTAATGATGATAACGATGCCGGTAACTTATTAACGGACCACGTGATTTCAGTGTTTACGAACTGCACGGTGGTGAACTCGAGGTTAGTATTTGTGTACTGTGGGGACTCAAGACATACTGCAAACAATGCGGTGGAAACAAAATTAGACTTGATTTATTTCTCTCAGGTTTCACAAATACTCCAGTGAGCGAAGGGGGCAGGGGCCAAAAACCAACAAAACAACACAATCCGTCCACACTAGTCGTGGGTCTTGAGGGCCTCCAATTCTCTGGGGTTAGGGTTACTCCGCCGCCTGCCAGTCTTCACACAGTGCTGGGGAGACAGACATTGGTGAAAAAAGAAGCCCCACCACACTGCCAGCTTAGCCTTTTTGAAGACCTAGTCCTCATTCAATCAATGGTGCCCAGGTTTGCCCCCTTAACAATCAATTAGCCAATTAGCCAACATGTCTGCAGGAAAATACTGATTGCCAATCACATGGCAGGAAGAAACCACAGGGCTATGTGCTCTTGAGTGCCAGGTTGAATTAGTGGGACGCCGAGAAGCACTCGGGGTGCCACAGTACCCACCAGTACCTACTGGTGAACTGGCAATAGGGGAAGCTCAAAACCATCCCTTAAAGATAATGATTGAAGAAAGGTCATATCCAATCATTTAATTAAATTTCATTTACTTTTACTACAAAAATCCGAAGGATTATCATGTTTCGCCAGTTCTACTCGTTCAGTTAGAATGAACACTGATAATTATTGCCCAGTTTTCATTTCATTAAATTACCTTTTCTGAAACTCTGAAAACTCTCAACATTATCAGATGTGGCCAGTTTTAATTCATTACGCATATCTGTCGACTCTCACGAATTCGGATTTCTCGTGCTTTTCTTTACTCATGGGTTGGAAAATGCTGCGCTCAGCTGGCTCGTGGGGTGCGTCTGGATTGGTTTGCGAGGCTCATGTAGCTGTAAGTCACGAAAAACCATTCTTTTCTACATTCTTAATTGCTGAATGTAGAAGGAAATGTCCGGCACGTTACACAGCTTGTTGCTTAGTGAGCCTCGCGGGCTGCACTGCGCCTTTCGCGAGCCACTCGACCACAGAATTTATGAAGGCATGCAGATATTTACGTCGTAATTTAAGTGCGAAAGAAACGCCTCAATTTTGTGAAGCAATGTATAACAACGCTATTAAAAATAAACTGCATTGTCCTTTGACCAATTAGTCTAAGAAACATTCTAATCAAGAAAAGTAAACTGCGACAGGTTTAGGTCATTCAGCACTGAGGGGTGAGGATTGAATGTCCCTTTGCAGAAAGCCGACGGTACCCAGTGCACACTACTGTCAGTTATGCTCAAGCAGCGTTTGTGTATATCAAATGGTGAAGAGTGGGCCAGCTCCCTCGGTTAGTGGTAGGTCTCTCTCTCTCTCTCTCACACTCCAGAAACATTTCAATTGTACTCATTTTATGGTGAGTGGAGAGTGAGTGTGAGTATCGTTTCTGAATACGGGCCTGAGGGTTGGTGAGTGGTGTCATCAACCAGGGGGCCAGGGCACATCCTCAATCTCTTAATAAAGTCATTATACGAGTAGAAGTACGCCGTTGCTGGAATGTATAATTACTGAAAGATGCTTACTAATTAGCCATGTGTGTCCAGCAGCTGCTTGTTGCAGAACTGCTCTATAAAATATACGAGTCGTGTGCACCTCCTGAGAAGAAGGTGGTTCTGGGAGTGGCAGATGACTTGAACATTGATGGAGTGGTACTGCTTGCGGTTGAGGTATGGAGACAGATCTGAAGATGGTGCCTTAATACTCACATGCGTGCAGTCTATTGTGCCGATGGTGTTGGGTAGACCAGCAATAGAATAAAAACCCGTCTTGACCGGGACCTGTTCTTACGCTGTACATGGGAATGTAACGTACTGTGAGGCCAGTCGATTTATCCTGTCCACCACTAGCGGGGGAGCATGTCAGATGGATGGCTGTGATATGCTCACCCTGTTCACTAGCTCCCTCTGAAAATTCCCATTGGCTAAAAATCCCAAGATGGAGCGAACCTGCACATGTTGTGGTACAGGGTTAGGCCGTCTGCCGTGGCTCCGCAGTGCTGGCTCCAAAATATTACACAGCTCCATGAGGACAGCTCTAGTTAGCTTTGAGCATCCTACGAGGTAGTTGGCACTCTGTGCAAATAAGTTTGCTTGGTCTTGGAAAATGTGTTCACTTTTTAGGGCACGATCTGCAAGTTCCTGTAGCAGCAGGAAATGTGCCATTGTACTTAAGGGCATAGGATGCAGACAAGGCCCATAAATACCATGATCAATCACCGATCATTGGATGGCACAGGATCGTTACCCATTAACATAATTGATGTGAATTGAAGGGTTAGTGTAGTGTTTATTTAGCATTTTTTAAGAGACTATAATGTTGTCTGAAATAATGGAAAAAGTAAATATTAGAAATGAATGAAGTATAGTTTTAATTTAAATCCTATAAACTGTAGACTGAATGAAACATAATAAACAGTCATTACGCACCTTTATGTCAGCACTCAAATGTTCTTCAGAGTGCTCTTGAGTATACATAGATTCTGTTCTTATGTAAGAACAAATCTCATATGAAAACATTGGTGAATGCCAGAATATTCCTGAAAACTGTCTAAGTGGGTTTCAAGAACAAATTTGTTCTCAAGGATGGTTGGTGAATGAGGCCTATTATCTATAATTGCAGAAAACTTGGAACAGTGGTTAACCTTCAAAGGAATGGTTGGCAATCTAAATTCCTGCAAAAGCATGTAAACGAGTAATCATCAGAGTAACATTAAAAAATAAGAAATGACTGCAAAGACAGCATCCATGGGAGAGCAACAAGGCAAAAAACTGCTGAACAAAAAATACAATGTCTTGTCTTGCATTTGCTAAACATCTTGATTATCCCCAAGAATTAATAATATTCCATGGTCTGAAAAATTAAAAGGGGAGCTTTTAGGAAGACATGGGCCCCATGACACATGGCGTAAACTTAACACAGCCTTCCACAATAACTACTTTATACCAACAGTCAAACACTGTGGTGGCGTTGCAATATTCTTGGGCAGCTTTGCTGCTATAGGACCTGGGCAAGTTGCCATATTTGATTGAACCATGAATTCTGCTCTCAACCAAATATTCCCGATGGAGAACATCTGATTGTCTGTTTAGGGTGACCAGGTGTCCCACTTTGCGTTGTACCGCACAGCGTTTTTATCTCTTTTTCAGCGTCAAATTGAGACTCTGCATTTTTATTGCCTGGAGACACTGTTGTAAAACCATGTGATTATTCAGTAGCGGATAGTTAAATACCGATCTGGATCTTAGGTGTTATGCGCCGAAAATACAGTTATTCTTATTATATTTTCTATTGGGACTTGTACATTACACACAATATTTGATTGGTGCTTTAAAGTGAAACAAAAGCTGTTACGTAATAAACTTTACCAGATCTTTAACTTCACCACCAGACTTTATAGGGGCACTGACACGGCCAAGGATGTGTAGTGGCAATGAGAGATTTTCAAGCTGTGTACGAATCTTGGTATTCATAAATCAGTTTGATCTCTTACAATATGAATTAGAATATAATTCTCTAGAATACCCATGATTTTCACGCTTTGGCTCAAAGCATAGATTACATGAGAGTAACGTTACAATTCTTTCCAGTATCAATGTATAAAGTATTTTTGGTGCTCGGTGTAGCATGCATTGGCATACCAATGGTGGCTGGATTGAAATGCAAAAACGAATTGTATTTATCATGTGATCAGGGAGCAATAAATAAAGAAATAAATACAACAGACTAACAATAGTCTGCTAAATAATAATCTTTTAGAACATATACGCAAAATGCAACAAAGTGGGCCTGCGATACTTCACACCCTAGTGGTGCTAAGCTCAGACTTATAAAGGTTTCCTCAGAACTCTAGTGATGCGGAGTGCTGGGGGCATGGCATGACAGTACCCTCGCACCTACCCCCCCAGAAGCACGACTCTCACCATGCTGCAGGGAACAGTCGAGAGGGTGACCCCAGGTGTAATAGAACTCGGTCAGGAGCTGGGAGTTCAGGATGTCTTGCAAAGCAACCCAACTCCTCTCCTCTGGAGGAGTCCAGCAGTGTGCACACTCGGTAGGCTGGGGTTCCGTTGACCTCCAGGCATGTGGTGGGTCTTTGGGGGGGGGTTGGTCCTGCGAGTGCTCGATAGCCAAACCCGATGCCCTGGTTGGCAGTCTGGGGCGTCCCGACGTTGCTTGTCCACCTGGATATTTTGATGGCTTAGGGCTCTTCAGATCTGGACGTTGGTCACCATCCACACCATCTCCTTACATTTGAACCAGGCGTCCACTGCCACGGCTTCGGTCTAGCTCAGATCTCACAGGCATAGGGGAGCTTGCCTCCCAAGCACACATTGGAAGGGGGTTAGTCCAGTTGATGTGCTCAAGAGAGGTTTGGTCGTTCTCCGCCTAAGGCAGAAACTTTGCCCAGTCCAGCTGTCAATGGTGGCAGTGTGCCCGGGGGAACCTCCCCAGATCCTGGATGGTCCTGTCTGCCTGTCTACTCGACTCTTGGTGGTATCCTGAGGTTAGGCTCACCCAAGCTCCCAAATTCTTGAAGGCTTGCCACACCTGGAATATGAACTGCGGCCCATGGTCCAAGACAGTGTCCTCTGGATGGCTGAAGTTTCAGAGGACCTGCTCGAAGAGAGTTTAAGCTACCTGGAAGGCAAATGGAAGGCTTGGAAAAGGTATGAATTTACAAAACTTTGAAAAACAATCAACTATAAATAGGATTATGGTGTTCCCCTCAGATCTTGGCAAATCTGTTACAAAGTCCACAGCCAAGTGGGACCATGGGTGGTGTGGAACTGCTAATGGGAGGGGTTTACCAGCTGAAAGTTGCCTTATGGTCTTGATTATAGCACATGTACTGCAGAAGTTGATTGCTCTCTTCATGTCGGAGTTCAGGTGGGGCCATCAAAACTTCGAGGTGATGAGTTGTGTAGTTCTCTGTATCCCGGGATGTCCAGATACCACGGAGGTGTGAGCCCATGCACATACCCTATCCTGCAGGGTAGAAGGGACGAGGATTTTTCCGGTGAGCGCTGAGACAGGAGCGGGTTCCTTCTTTCACTACTGCTTGATGTCCTGGTCCAGTTGCCACTGGATGGGGTGACAATGCGGCTCTAGGTCGACCTCTACCTCATGTTGTCAGGATAGGGCATCTGACTTAGTATTTTTTGAGCCAGGTTGATAGGTTGTTGTAAAATTAAAGCATGCAAAGAATAGGTTCCCACCAGGCCTGATGTGGATTGAGTTTTTTAGCCTTCTGTAAGTCCTCCAGTTTCTGGTGATTGGTCAGCACTGTAAATGGATGGAGAACCCTCACCAACCAATGCCTCCACTCCTTGAACGCCAACTTCACCGCCAGTAATTACCAGCTGCCCACCTCATAGTCTGCGGGAAAAGAATGCACAAGGGTAAAGTTTCTCAGGTGTACCATGCTACTATGACAAGACAGCCCCGATTCCAGCACTAGAGGTATCCACTTCAACGACAAAGGGTTTATCTTGATCAGGTAGCTATAGGATCAGAGCAGTTGAACAGTTGCTTCAGGGAGTCAAAGGCACGCTGGGCCTCCGGATTCCATGCCAGGCCATTTACCTTCCCTTTAATAAGTGCAGTGAGAAGTTGGGCAACCATGCTTAAGTTTCTAATAAACCGTTGGTAGAAGTTAGCAAATCCTAAGAAGCACTGGAGCTCCTTAGTGGTGCATGGGACCGGCCAGTTGGCTACCACCTCCACCTTCTGTTCCAGCAGAGTCATTCAGGGCTTCTGCTTGGAGGCATAGATTATCATTTGCCACATGCACTGAAATCAGGAACTTCAGGGCAGATATATTGGATGGAGGTGCGGCTATCTTGACAGGTGAAGCAGGCTCTAGATCTGGTTTCCTGAAGTTCCGGGATGCTCCTAAGGACAGTGATGGACGAGATTTCCACAGTGGGTGCATGGCCCTGTCTTCCTCCAGCACTGGTGGTCTGCAGAGGCAGACTTGGGGGAGCCAATTTTCATAGGCTCCGGCTCTGACTATGGCAGCTGTATGGTGTCTCTGGGGCACCCTCGCTGCCTCTCCTGCAGCAGCTGATCGAGCAGGATGCACCTCTCAATAAAAAAGTCCAAGGTAGTGATGTGGTCCAACCACTGGCTTCAGCCAGGGTCTTGAAGGCAAGGGCGTAGTCCATCACTGACCTGGATCCTTGTCTCAGCTCCAACAGCCATTATCCAGCCCTTTTCCTCTGGTGGTCAAATACTGCCTTAAACTGGTTGATAAAACTGTTGTATGTGGTGAAGCCAGATTGATCCCAAACTGCAGTAGCCCATTCAAGAGCTCTTCTGGTCAAGCAGGTGATGACAGCTGTGATCTTCTCTGCAACACTGAGGGCAGAGTGATATGTGAAGTAGAGGGACCACTGGAGCAGGAATAATCTGCAGGCAGCAGGAGCCCTTATAACGGTGTGGCAGTTTGATGGGGGAATCCCCTTTGGGAGAGGCCGGGTAGGGCTGTGGTTGTGCAGCACGGGCAGTGAGTGGTGGGGCCGAACGGGAGGTGTTCATTTCCAAGAAGCCTCTGACGAGCTCTGATGTTGGCTCTCAGCCGGACTATGTCCCTCAGCTGCGCTGCCACTATACTGAGAAAGTCGAGGGGCGGAAAGCTTGCTGCGGTGCACTCTGTCTTCTGGGAGCGGGATCTTTGCGGAATCCATATTCGCGGCGAAGCCTTCTGTAATTAATTTTCAGCAGACAGTGTTGCATACACTGAAATTAAAAATGAGGCTGGCTGAATTCAAATGCTAAGAAGATGAATTGTATTTACTCTGTTTTGAAGCAGAGCTTTGAAAACAAAGCAATCATTGAACAATACGGGAAAACGGAACTTCCCAAATAAGTGCAAAGCTTTGCAAGACTAACAATAGGCTGCTAAATATCTGTCTTTTAGAAGATAGACACGAAAAGCTACACAGTACGCTTTGCAGACTTAGCACCCATGTCAGGCTTATAAAGGCTACATTGGATAATTCAGTAACAATACACAACTGCACGTAGTTGAGTGATGAATGGGAGAGCAGGCCGGTTTCCTCAGAATTCTGCTGATTTGGAGAGCTGGGGGCGTGGCTTGACACAATGGAAACACTGTGCACACTGCAACAAAGTTTGTGCAAGCGAAATGAATGTTCAAAAAAAGGAAAAATACTATGAGTCCTGCCTTAAAGTAACTAGCTAGTTTTTAGAGTGGACGGCTCTGAGTGACCACACTATAACGTTAAATTGGTAATTCAAACGTGGATATAAACTGGTAATATATGCCTGAGACAAAGCTGGATATAAATTAAAATTTTCAAGTTTACTAAAGTAGCTCGGTCGTGAGAATGCCCCTTTAAGGTGTATTCTGTGTCTAGATTGTGGTTGAATGCTTTAATTGACATTGCAAATTAAACACACGTTAAATTTTTAAACACAATAAGGTCGAACATTTCACCAGAGTTACTTACATAACCAATTCTATATTGACAGCCTTGTATGTGTTCAATGCACTCTCATAACACCTTCCCCTAATCAGCCTTCATTTGGTATACGATAGTTTCAGCTTTGGGTTGAGAACAGTTATCTTTGCACCACATATCTTTGCAGTTATTGTCTTTTATTACGGTGATGAAAAATAGAACTTTAATTTTAATTGTTATGCATATTTATTTTTTATTGTTTACCTTTTAAATTAAAATGACCATAGTTTGGCATGAGTCAGAGGGATGATAAAGTGAAAGCAGGTGATGCCTGCTGCCCTCATGGTAGTATCATGAGAGTAGCAGACAAGGTAATGAAATTTTGTTCAGATACTGCCAAATTGATAAGTTGTTTCAGTGTGAAGTGGCCCATATATGCAGCTCAAAGTAGTCATAGTAAATATGTTTCAGTCCTAGTACTTGCATAATGAGTGATAGTGAATCAGCCACAGGGTGTTACAGCCCTGCTGGTCTGTTAAAGCTTAGATAAGAGTACGTGTAAAAACTCCACTTTGCTAATTGGTATCAGTATTCAATTAACTCATTCAGTTCAATTTGTGAAGAGAGAATTGAAGCTCATTAGCTCCACCTGTGTGATACTATTTAAATGAGCCGCCTTCTCCAAATTTGGGGGGGGGAGGAGGAGAAGATTGGAGATTGGAGATTGGAGATTGGAGATTGGAGATTGGAGATTGGAGATTGGAGATTGGAGATTGGAGATTGGATTTGTGGCAATGGTGTGGAGTTTAGTGGTTGTCTTTGACAAATATGCCTTGGCTAAATAAATAAATAAACTATATTGTTTTGACTTTTGTTTCCCTGTGTGGTCTCCCTTCTTGTTATGACCTCAGTCTTGGTCGTAACACAGGGTAAAACAGGGAGATATGACAAACCAAGGGCAGAATCTCACTGTTCATTTATAAGAATTTTTGGACTACCGTTTCGCATTGGCAACATGTCCCACATTGTCCTACTCAAACATACCATTCATCCCACATTTGGTTTGTTAGTATCTGGTCACCCTGTTTGTGACCTAAAGCTGAAGCACAGTTGGGTTAAGCAGCAGAACAATGATCCAAAGAACACAAGCAAGTCCACTGCTAAGTGGTAGTGGCCTATTTGAAGTTGCTACCGCCTAGGGTGGCTCAACCATTTATTAGGTTCTGACAGGCAGTTACTTTATCACAAGGGTGATCCAGGTTTCAAATGACTTTTTACCCTCAATAAATGAAATGATCATAGAATAGCTGCATTTTGTAATTACCTACGTTGTTATTGTCTAATATTTAAAACGATAGGATGAGTCATTTATATATCAAAAATAGAAAATGTTTGAAAGGGGCCAAATACTTTTTCACAGCAGTGTGTGTGGCTTAGTGTCAAGGTTGTGTATTGCTGAGCTGCCTAAGCTCATAAAAAGACCCGTCAAGGTATTTCTTAAAGGTTCAACAAAGTAGTGTATATAGCCCTCCTATGGTAGCAATAAAAAATAGTGCCACAGGCACTGTAGCTCACCTAGATTGCATATACTTGCACAGGCTGTTAAATAACGGCATGAACAAACTTTGGTGTCTTCATGTGTAGGAACCACTGATCTATATAGAATAACTGGATTGCTGACGTGACAGAGCACTGCGTTAGGAGGTTGAAGCAAGAGGAAGCGGTCGAGTGGCCATTTTACTAGTAAGCTACCGTTATATAGTAGAGAAAACTCAATACAAGACATCCGGTGGGACTTACAGTACAGGCCAAAAGTTTGTACACACCTCATTCAATGCGTTTCCATTATTTTCATGACTATTTACATTGTAGATTCTCACTGAAGCCATCAAAGCTATGAATGAACACATGTGGAATTAGGCTTATGCTGTCGGAGGCGATGGCTGGGGGTATATCCCCGAACGCCCCCAATCCTCCAATTCCCCAATCCTTCAATAGACCCCGAATTGACTTTCATTTGAACTTAATTTCAAGTCAATCGGACAAATGGTTCTGAAGATATGGCCAAAGTGGTCATTTTTCCATCACAAATCGCCACCTGGTGGCAAAATATTGAACCATACAGGTATGATGTCATCATGTGACACGTTGTGAGGTCATGACCTTGCAGTTGCACATAGTTTCATGTCAATTGGACAAATAGTTCCAAAGATATGGCAAAAATTGTGAATTTTATGCAACAAAGCTCCACCTTGTGTCAAAATTTTGAACCAAACAGGTAGAATGTCATCGTGGGAAACATCCTCAAGTCATGACCTTTCATTTGCACTTGATTTGAGGTCAATCAGACAAATATTTCCGGAGATATGATAAAATCAGTGATTTTTTTCCGTTTTTGGCCCCTGGTGGCCATCTAGAAATTGTAAATTGTCCAAAATCGACTCAGTTCTTCCTCTTTATGATACTTACTTATAGGAAAAACTTGGAATTTTTAATTGAAATATTACAGACGTTATCCTGTTAACACGTAAATCAGCTTTTGGCCTCTGGTGGCCAATCTAGAAATCGTAAATTGTCCAAAATCGAATCAGTTCTTCCTCTTTATGATACTTACTTATATGCAAAACTTGAAATTTGTAATTGAAATATTACTGAAGTTATCGCGTTAACACGTAGGGCGGTGGCGGCGGCGGCGGTCGGACCAAAGACATAATATCCCCGGAACGCCATTCGGCATTCAGGGATATAATTATGTATGTATCTAACAGTTGTCCAATAGGGCTGTCGGCAGTGTATCAACCTGACTTCCGCACAACACAACTGATGGTCCCAACCCAATTGATAAGGCAAGAAATTCCGCTAATTAACCCTGACAAGGCACACCTGTGAAGTGAAAACCATTTCAGGTGACTACCTCTTGAAGCTCATCAAGAGAATGCCAAGAGTGTGCAAAGCAGTAATCAGAGCAAAGGGTGGCTACTTTGAAGAAACTAGAATATAAGACATGTTTTCAGTTACAGGTATTTCACACTTTTTTGTTAAGTACATAATTCCACATGTGTTCATTCATAGTTTTGATGCCTTCAGTGAGAATCTACAATGTAAATAGTCATGAAAATAAAGGAAACCCATTGAATGAGAAGGTGTGTCCAAACTTTTGGCCTGTACTGTATGCGTTATGCACAATCTCACACCTAGTGTTTCTAAAATAAATACAGCGGTTGACAAGATGCGAGCTTACAGCGGTTGACAAGATGCGAGCTTACGGCTACTTTATTTTTTCATGAAGTTTTTAAATCCCCCCCCCCCACAAAGAAAAATAATAATATGTGCAGGATTGACGTCTTCTTCTTCAGTTTCAATTACTTTTGACTTCCATTTCATTGTACCACTGCCCCACTCTGGCGAGATGTAGAAAAGTCGGTATAGATTTCCAATGGAACGCACTCATTGGTCGTACATATAGTCAAATGCTGATATTGCCCATTGAAAATGTTAAAGGCACGTACAACTGCTGCCTAGTCTACTGTAGTTAAATCTGCGGTCCTTGCGGCATTTTTCGTACAGTCAGGTCGATCTGAGGAGGACACATAAAATACCGCCTCTTCCGTGTCTGTGAAAAGATATTGTCTCAATTAATTATATCATTGGCTGCAACGTTTTCAATGTGAGTAATGTTCTGAGAGACTATAGTTGAGCATACCAATATGGCGGCACGGTTACTTCAAAATTATGACTAGCGATCCAGTTCTTATATATAGATCAGTGGTAGGAACATACTGTACCAGTCAAAAGTTTGGGCACACTTTTGCTCATGTTTAAATGAAATTTCAATGGCTTAACTTCTCTATATAATCAGAACATAATTCTCATATGTAGAATGGAATCTCGTAAAAGGTAAATAGTCAGAAGTGAAAAGAGAATAATTTACTTGTTTGAATTGTGTCCAAAATTTTGGAATTCTCAAAGAGGCCATATTTTGCAAAGTAAACAGACAAATAAACTCCTATTTTCCAACAGCTGAATTAAAGTCAAGCAGTTTTTGGGGCTCCCCGGTGGCTCATCGGCCTGGGCGTGCATACCATAAAGGCTGTGTCCTTCCCGCAGTGACCTGGGTTCGATTCCAGCTCAGGTCATTTGCTGCATGTCTTCCCCCCCATTCTTCTCCCCAACCTTCCTGTCTCTCTACACTATATAACTGTCAAATAAAGGAATAATTCTCAAAAAAGAAAGTCAAGCAGTTTTGGGATCTATTGGGAAAAACACACCTCAAGTGCAGCACATTTTTGAGAAGTTCGACAGCAGTGCAGCTGCAAATTCATTATCGTCATATGACTGCTCTTGTTTAAAAAAAAAATGTGTGAATGCTCTGCAAATATGACAACAAATTCTGCTAAGTTTGATGGATTTAAGAATTAAATCTTTATGAAAATAAATGCTGCTAATTTCTTTATTTAACATATATTGAAAGAACAATGTGGGTATGTCCAAACTTTTGACAGTTGCCGTATGTGCCAAGTTTTAGCTTTAAAGGTCCAGTGGTTTCAGAGATGTTTAAACACCTTTGAAAGTGGGTGTGGCCAAAGTGCTGAGGTCAAATCAATGTCAAATTCCAAAATTCCATAAAACCCATTAAATATGTTTTAAGGCTTGCTTCCATCTACCCATATGCCAAATGTTAGCTTAATTGCTTCAAAAACTGCCTCACAATGGCTCCATATAGCATTTTCAATATGGCTGCCAAAGTGGCCATATTTGGAATCAGATCCGAATGCCATGGAAAAAATTTGGTGTCCTCATGGGTAGGAATATATGTGCCAAGTCTCCGCTTTATTGGTCCAGTGGATTTGGAGAACAAAATGTTTATGGACGACGCCAACGCCAATGATGATAGACGGACGGTCCATAACGTAAGCCCGCCGGACCTTTGGTTCAAGTGAGCTAAAAACAAGAGTCATTAGGACCGCAGTCAAATCTCAGAAATCCTAAAATATCAAGAAGGACCAGTGTAGGGCCTAATTAACCCTAGAACACTATCGTTGGGTGATTTTCACCCGAGCAAACGTGTTTTTGTGATTTTCATTATGTTGCGTTTGTCTGAGTGTTATGGGTCCCTGGGTAGCTTTAACATTGTCTTTGACATCTTTGAAGGCATTGGTGTTTTGTTTACCACAGGGTACTTTTTTCATTTTGTTATACATGGCACAGTTGAAAATAAAAGAACACTAATCTAATTTGTCATGTATTGTCATATTTTGATGACAAGTACTTTTTATTGGGTTTTTTACTATATCGGGAAAAATCACCCGGCGTTAGTGATTGTGTTACTAATTTTAGCAAAAGTGTTCGAGGGTTAATACACACAGCAAGTTCTGTAAAAAAGATTGAATGGTATTTGAGCTCTGCTCTGGAAACAAAGTGTCCACGGACGAACAGACAGACAGACAGATATCCACACTGACTATTGTACAACCCCTTGCATTATGTACTGGGGGGATAATAAATATAATATAAATGACATACAAAAATGCTTGCTGGGGGCCAATCAGTGTGATTTTAAACAGAATCCAGTGTAATGCCTGTTGGGGGCAGTCTTAGCTACAAAACCCAAAACCAGTGAAGTTGGCACGTTATGTAAATCGTAGATAAAAACAGAATACAATGATTTGCAAATCCTTTTCAACTTATATTCAATTGAATACACTGCAAAGACAAGATGTTTAATGTTCAAACTGAGAAACTTTTTTTTTTTTTTTGCAAATAATCATTAACTTAGAATTTAAAGGCAGCAACACATTGCAAAGAAGTTGGCACAGGGGCCTTTTTACCACTGTGTTACATCGCCTTTCCTTTTAACGACACTCAGTAAACGTTTGGAAACTGAGGAGACCAATTTTTGAAGCTTTTCAGGTGGAACTCTTTCCCATTCTTGCGTGATGTACAGCTTAAGTTGTTCAACAGTCCGGGGTCTCCGTTGTCGTATTTTACGCTTTATACTGCGCCACACATTTTCAATGGGAGACAGGTCTGGACTACAGGCAGGCCAGTCTAGTACCCGCACTCTTTTACAACGGAGCCATGCTGTTGCAACACGTGCAGAATGTGGTTTGGCATTGTCTTGCTGAAATAAGCAGGGGCGTCCATGAAAAAGACATTGCTTGGATGGCAACATATGTTGCTCCAAAACCTGTATGTACCTTTCAGCATTAATGGTGCCTTCACATATGTGTAAGTTGGCCATGCCTTGGGCACTAATACACCCCCATACCATCACAGATGCTGGCTTTTGAACTTTGCGCCTATATCAATCCGGATGGTTCTTTTACACTTTGGTCCGGAGGACAGGACGTCCACAGTTTCCAAAAACAATTTGAAATGTGGACTCGTCAGACCACAGAACACTTTTCCACTTTGCATCAGTCCATCTTTGATGAGCTTGGGCCCAGCGAAGCCGGCGGCGTTTCTGGGTGCTGTTGATTAATGGCTTTCGCTTTGCATTGTAGAGTTTTAACTTGCACTTGCAGATGTAGCCACGAACTGTAGTTACTGACAGTGGTTTTCTGAAGTGTTCCCGAGCCCATGTGGTGATGTCCTTTACACACTGATGTCGGTTTTTGATGCAGTACCGCCTGAGGGATCGAAGGTCACGGGCATTCAATGCTGGTTTTCGGCCTTGTCGCTTACGTGCAGTGATTTCTCCAGATTCTCTGAACTTTTTGACGATATTACGGACTGTAGATCCGTAGATGAAATCCCTTAATTTCTTGCAATAGCTCGTTGAGGAATCTTGTTTTTAAACTGTTCGAAAATCAGCTCATGCATTTGTTCACTAAGTGGTGACCCTCGCCCCATCCTTGTTTGTGAATGACTGAGCATTTCATGGAAGCTGCTTTTATACACAATCATGGCACCCACCTGTTCCCAATTAGCCCGTTCACCTGTGGGATGTTCCAAATAAGTGTTTGATGAGCATTCCTCAACTCTCTCAGTCTTTTTTGCCACTTGCGCCAGCTTTTTTGAAACATGTTGCAGGCATCAAATTCCAAATGAGCTAATATTTGCAAAAAATTACAAAGTTTACCTGTTTGAACATTAAGTAACTTGTCTTTGCAGTGTATTAAATTGAATATAGGTTGAAAAGGATTTGCAAATCATTGTATTCTGTCTTTATTTACGATTTACACAACTTGCCAACTTCACTGGTTTTGGGTTTTGTATTTTAAATATGGTACATGACAGAAAATGGAAAAACTACCGCAGTAGACCACGTAAATTTCTATGTTTTGCATAAGCAGCACAGTCCGGCCCTACATTCTCAGACTTTTGTGGCTTATTGAGTAAGCGAGTGAGTAACTAATGAACTAACACCATGAGCCAGCCGGCCGAATGTACTGTCCCTATTGGCCATTTACTGTTCATACTTATTTCTATTCTTATTGACAGTTTCTATGACGTCATCACTTGCCCACAATTCTGCCCCATAAACATTCATACTATGAAATAGGCTTTTGACCTAATTTTGTTTAAGTAATGGCATGATGTTTTCCTCTGTCTAATGTTTATAATGAATGTATATTTATAAGGCATCTTGGTATTGATAGTGATGCGCATTTCTACAGAATGTTTTGCTGCACTTTTAAATTAAAGCTTGGGCAAACTTGGATCGTATCTCCCTAAATTTAGCCTGTCTTGGGAGAATGTTAGTCGTAGAGTCTGATGGCTCACTAAAATAGTACTTAAGCGTGGTGATTTATACAGTGTGATCAGGTAACATGTATAATAAGGGACTATGAAGTGAGTGGAAAAAGGTTGTTGGTGTTATGGAGCAGTCATGAAGATCAGAAAATGTTGACATGATCGATGAATTTATTCATATAGCCTACAGTGCCATGAAAAAGTATTAGCCCCCTTCCTGATTTCTTTTTTTTTTTTTTGCATATTTCTCAGACTTAAATGTTTCAGATCATAAAACAAATTTTAATAACAGACAAAGACAACCCAAGTAAATACAAAATGCAGTTTTTAAATGATGATTTCATTTGTAAAGGTAAAAAAGCTACCCAAACCTACCTGGCCGTATGTGAAAACGTAATTTCCCCCTAAACTTAAACCCACCCTCGGCGACAACAACTGCAATCAAGCGTTTGCGAAAACTGGGAATGAGTCTTTGACATCGCTGTGGAGGAATTTTGGCCCACCCTTCCTTACAGAATTGTTTTATTTTAGCCACATTGGAGGTTTTTCAAGCATTAACGGCCCGTTTAAGGTCATGCCACAGCATCTCTATTGGATTTAAGTCTGGACTTTGACAAGGCCACTCCAAAACCTTCATTTTTTTAAGCCATTCAGAGGTGGACTGGCTGGTGTGTTTTGGATCATTGTCCTGCTGCATAACCCAAGTGCGCTAGAGCTTAAGGTCACAAACTGATGATCGGACATTCTCCTTCAGGATTTTCTGGGAGAGAGCAGAATTCGTGGTTCCATCAATTACAGCAAATTGTCCAGGTCTTGAAGCAGCAAAGCAGCCCCAGACCATCACACTACCACCACCATGTTTGACTGTTCGTATGATGTTCTTTTTATGAAATGCTGTGTTAGTTTTACACCAGATGTATCAGGACGCATACCTTCCAAAAAGTTCAACTTTTGTCTCATCAGTCCACAGAATGTTCTACCAAAAGCCTTGGGGATTATCATGATTTTTTTGGGCAAATGTGAGACAAGCCTTCATTTTCTTTTTGGTCAGCAGTGGTTTTTGCCTTGGAACTCTCCCATGGATGCCATTTTTGCCCAGTCTCTTTCTTATTATTGAATGACTAGCTGCTACCCGCTACCCGGAGTGAAATTGCCATTTTTTTTTAGCGTGCATGACCCTTTTTCAAAAATCAGGCGACGTCAAGTCCTTCCTGGTGTCCAAGTGGATATTCACACCAAATTTGGTGATAATCGGTTGAGAAATGTAGGAGAAAAACGTGTACATACACACAGACAGACAGACATCGACCTCAAATACATTATAGATGAACACTGACTGTAACTGAGGCAAGTAAGGCCTGCAGTTCTTTAGATGTTGTTCTGGGTTCTTTTGTGGCCTCCTCGATGGGTCGCCGATGCGCTCTTGGAATAATTTTTTGTTCACCACTGTTCTAAGTTTTCTGCATTTCTGACAATCCCTCTCACCGTGGTTCGCTGGAGTCCCAAAGCCTTAGAAATGGCTTTGTAACCCTTTCCAAAATGATAGATGTCAATGACTTTGTTTCTCACCTGTTCTTGAATTTCTTTAGATTGCGGCATTATGTGTTGCTTTTTGAGATCCTTTACGCTACTTCACTTTGTCAGACAGGTTCTATTTAGGTGATTACTTGATTTAACAGGTCTGGCAGTTATCAATCCGAAGTGGGGCTAGTGAAATTGAACTCAAAAACAGGGCCAGGTAGGTTTGGCTAGCTTTTTTCACTCAAAAAATGAAATAATCATTTAAAAACTACATTTTGTACATCTTTGTCTAATATTAAAATTTGTTTGATGATCTGAAGCATTTAAGTGTGTAAAAATATGCAAAAAAAATCAGAAATCAGGAAGGGGGCAAATACTTTTTCGCGGCACTGTGCCTGTTAAGGCATGGCAAATATTCAGATGATGAATTGTGATCTTCAGGAATGCTGTGTCATTTTAACATTGTGAATTAATCTTTTAGTGTTTGGAAATTAAGGCAGAGTTTTCATGAATTATGTTGCTAGTCCCCTGCTTGCTTTAGTGAAGTCTGCCTCAGGTCCTTCTGCTTGAAAAGCAGAGAACAAGCCAGAACAAAGAAAATTTAGCTATACAAGCATGTAGAAAGTGTTTAGGTCATAATGTATTCACCGTATGATGAAGCAATTGATCTGGGGAGGAAGTTAGAAACAGAGCTTAGTAGCTTACTAATTCCATATTTAAACTAGCTAAATGATGGAAAATGATCAAGTTTGCCTCAAAATGATGCCTAGAATTCAGACCACCAGGATCCATAATCTTCTCATTCCAGATTGGCTAGAGAACTGAAATTGTAAGTTATTTCAGCACTGTAGCTTGTTCGACTCAGCAGGTCTCTGAGCGTATTGAAATCAAATGCAAGTTTTCTTCTAGGCTGATCGCGGGCTCTGAACTTGAGTCTGGTCGTAGCAGTGACGATGTGGCGATCTGTGTTTCATATTTCAGCACTATGGCATTAGCGGCATGAGGTTACACTCGATTGCCATGACAAGGATATCGTTGATCATCTTTTTGGTGGTGCAATCATTGCTGTATATACTAGCTGCTACCCACTACCGGAGTGAAATTGCCCTTTTTTTGCGTGCATGACCGTTTTTCAAAAATCGGGCGATGTCAAGTCCTTTCTGGTGTCCAAGTGGATATTCACACCAAATTTGGTGATAATCCGTTGAGAAATGTAGGAGAAAAATGTGTACATACACACAGACTGTTATGATTCTGCCCTTTCGTGTGTTGTCCCGTGTTTATTTGTGCTTGTGCTTTACTTTCATTTTGTATTTCCAGCTTTCAGTTCAGCCGTCTGACAATCCACTCCCGATCTGTCTCCAGTGATGTCGCGTGACTGCCTTCAGCATGCCTGCGTCTTGTCGTCCAATCATGTTTCCTCTTTCGGTTTCGGCTTTGGTATTTCATTCATTGCTTCCAGCTGTGTTTAATTCCGGGTCTCGCGAAACTGAGTGAATGTGTTCTCTGATAGGATATTACTAACCAGCACTTATTTAAGGGTGATTGTAAATATTTCGTCACGTAGTACTAACCTTGATTAACTCATTTAGCGAACGTGTGCGTTTCTGGCTTTTGTGCTTTCCTCCTGAGCTCTTTGATTAACTACATTTAAAACCCTGCGCTTTCCATCGCTTTTCTTGGGGTGCTTTTTCCTCATCACGTTTAGATTGCCTTAATCTTAACTGTCTCGCTTGATTGATCGTCTCAGCATCTTGTCTCGAGTCATTATTGTTAACCCGGTTTTCGTGTGATTGTTTATTAATCCCATGTGTTTCTGTTTCAGTCGGAGATTGCATTCCGAGTCCCCGCCTCCTCTCGTGGTTATATTTGTGGCAGCATTGGAAGCGATTGTCAGACGGATCCTCCGTATTGTCTCTGTGCTACATGGTGAAGTCTCAGCTCCTCGTGCCTTCTGAGTGTCTCCCGTGAATGGTCCCCGCGTCTTTCTGTTTGCTGCGCTCTAGTCTTGTCTGCCCCATGTATAAGTCTCCCAGTGTGTCCGATGGTTTAGTTAGGTTCAGTTTTTGTTTTCTTAGTTTATCCTCCCTTGGAGAGTGTATTTCTGTTTCCCCCTGCCTTTGGCAGTGTACCTCAGTTCTCCCATTTGTTCAGTGCTTGTGCACGGTGTTTTGTTTCTGACGTGTCTGCCATTTTTCCCTTAGTGTTTTGTGTTTAATAAACACTTCTGCATCCTGCACCTGGTGTTCCTCTGACCTCTTCTTACACAGACAGATAGACATCAACCTCAAATATATATAGATTGATGGATCATTATCCACTGAAACTGGGTAGTCATTATGCAAAGATTTTTGGAGGTGCAGAGCGGCAGCAGGCTAAGGCCATTGCTGTTTGTAAGGGGATCCGTGGATGCAGGTCCTAGGATTCCTGGCCATGTATTGCTGGTGTCAGGTTCACATGCAATGCTTGCATTTAAGTCCCCCAGCACCATCATGATGTCATGGCGGTGGCTAGGACATGAAGCTAGTCATGCATTAAATCTGTCCTTGTATGCATCACTGCTTCTGTTAGGCGGCACATTGCATAGTATAATAATGACCTTGCCAAGCATATATATGAGGTGGGTAGTGAGCATTCTAGATGACACAGCCCAACTCACTTGGGGTTCATTCGATTTCTTTTCCAAAGCTGAGGCGATGCCCTCCTCGTGGTGGCCTTCACATCCAGACCAGATGATGTGATACTGACTCGCAATGGTTCCTCATACTTCTCATACATACCCCCTCTAGACCCACCAGGTTAACAGAATAGTCGTCAAGTTCATTAGCCAGAAAGGATATGGCACCATGAGCGTTCACTGTTGGTGCAGTACGGATCATAAGATCTTTTCATTAAGATTTTTCATTAAGATTTCCTTAGATCGCTTGGATGTCTGTTACCGTGCAGTGGTCCTCTATGGTTTTATCTGTCCCATTTATCTGGACATTCATTCAGCATGCATTCATTTGATTCATAGCGGGAGTGCACTCAGTCAGAGCTAGGAGATTTCTACATATTAGTGGGCCCTGCGCACTAATTCTGTAGGAGGTACATTCTTCCTGACAGGGGTGGGGGGACTGCCTTGTAGGCCTTGGACTCTGTAAACCTAAGCTTACCTCCCAGGGATTTGGTTCAGTTTGTTCCTCTCTAGTGTATGGTATACTGTAACCCAAAATGAAACGCAGTCCAAGGTAATGTCCCACGATGACTCATGAGATCTTAATTGCCTGATAGGCATGATACTGTTTTTACATTACATTGCTGTTATCACATACTGGTTTCGACACTCTATACCAATGGCAATCACAGTATTTTAACAAGATGTTAATTATCCAATCTAGGAGGTTTTACTGTGGGATTACTTCAACTCTTAAATCACTTCCTGCCAGAATTGTCCATGTACGCAATGAAAAATGTATCTTCTATGGGCATGTAGTACTCACTGGATTGAATTTCAATCACTTGATTTCAGTATGCATGAAGAAAGGTCATCTATAACAAATGCAATTAAAGACTGAGTGTTATGATCTTGATCTGCCTGACCATGTTTTTGTTATGACTCTGCCTTCTTTGCCAAGTCTGTTTATGATTCTGCTTTGCCTGACTATGATTTGTATTGTGTTTTGGGATTCCATGCTATGTTTATTTTTTTGCCTTGTCTCTGTCTGCAATATTCCACTCCTACAGTTATACTCCGGTCCATGTTTTGTGTCATACCATGCATTGCACTTTGTCTCTACCTGTCTCGTCTTTTGTCATGTGATCGCTCACTGCCCCAGTATTGTGTGCCACACTTTTGGGTGATTTCGTGGTTTCTGGGATTCAGCCATTCCTTCCAATCTCATTTACTTCCTTCACCTGGCTTTTCTAAATTACTAACAATGCTAACAGTTTGTTGTTTTAGTTAAACTTACTAACCAAGACAAACATTGTTTATAGTACTAACTTACTAATAAGCACTAGGGATTGTATAGCTGCACATTACTAATTGACTAACAAGCTCTCAGCACTCGCTCTGTTATAGTCTCTGCCCCTTGCCTTCACACAATTAACTTTGCTGTGCTTCAGCAGATTTTTTGCACCAGGCTAATCACTGTTCTGCCTCTCACACTGTGCACGGTAGAACTCCCTAACCATATGTTTGTCAGGAGGCTGTAGTCGTGATCCCTGTCTGTATTTTGGCTTTTGCCAATTTCTTGTAATTAGGAACTTCCTCATGTTCATCGCTTTGTAATTAGTCTGATCCAGTTCACCTGTTTCCCTTTGTAGCATGTGACTTCCCGTTTGTCTATTTAAGCAGTGTTTTCACAGCCAGCTCCTTGTCAGAATGTTTCCCTTGTGCTATGTTTGTTTTCGCCTTGTATTCTTTGTGATTCACTTCTGACTGGACTGTCCCTGTTTTACGATTCTGGCTCTGTTTTGGATTTCTGTCTGCATCTGTGTATCAAACCCTTTTTTGCCCGACCACGAATATTGTTTTTGCTGCCCTGTTTATGACTTGGATTTCGCCCTTTGGATTTTGATTTTTGGATTGTGGACTCTGTACCGTTGCCTCCTCTGTGGGGTTTTGCCCCCTTCCATAATAAAATCCAATTTTGCTGCACTGCTTGGTTCTCGCGTCTGGTTCCAGATCACTACCTCACACTAAGGTCAATCAGCAGGTTCTTAATTGCCATGTACACCTGGCCATCAACCCTAACCATCAAGAAGATAATGAGGAATGTAATAAGGCCATTGGGAATGAGGCCCACCAGTTTCGTGGTGAAGTATCAGGAAAAAATAACCAATTGTTGCGTATACAGCAATTAACCGAGTTACCTGTTATGTCATTGAGTTGGCAAATTAATCTTATCGGTCTCCTGCCTCTTAAATTTTTTTGCCTATAGTGCAATGACCACGATGAAAAAAAACTGGTCATCTTTTGGGCATAGCAAAGCTATATTTGGCATTCTGTAGATTAAGATGGTGAATTACCTCTCTGAAAATCAATAGTACCTAAAATAACCACTGCTCTATACCAGGCGTCCCCAATCTTTCCCAGAATGGGCCGGTGGGGGTGCAGGCTTTCATTGCAACCAAGCAGCTACACACCTGATGCTACTAATCAAGGCTATTAGCAAAGAGTCCAGGGGTTATTTGTAGTATCAGGTGTGTAATTGTTTGGTTGCAATGAAAGCCTGCACCCGCACCAGCCTTTTCTGGGAAAGATTGGGGACCCCTTCTCTATACTATTATGAAAAGTACCATGTATTATCCACAATATGGTATGTAGTAAACAAGCCATTCTGTGGACAACTTATGAATAGGAACACTTGTCAGAGCATCCCAGTTTTTATCTCACCGTGCTTCATATAACACTGCAGGGGGCTACCACTCCCATGTATGATGCAACGTGTCACAACCCATGTGTGTCCATCATTGTCACCTCACGCTTTCCAACAACCTTCATGTGTTTTATGTTTTTGTCTCCTTTACTTGATTTATTAGCTCATCTTCTTCCCACACCCAGGTGTTATCCTTGTGTGTGGTCTGTGTATATAACCTTACTTTCTGTCAATGAGTGTTGCTGGTTTGAAATGCTTTGTTCTAAGCCTACCTGTCAGTTTACTGTCTAGTTTTGAGTAATGCTCTTCTTTCACGAGTTTCAGTACTTTAATGAAAGAGAAAAATGTACTTCTTCTTTGGCATCTGACAAATAGGAATAAACTCCCAAGCCTTAGTATCAGTCTCCAGGATTGGGACTTTATTCCTGTTAACCATTTGTTCCAGTCTAGTTGGTACAGCTAAAAAACAACAATCACAAATATGTATGGATTCGACTGTATACTTGATTACTGCACAAACTGTAATTAACCCTCTTTAAAGGTTGTATCAGCGATTCTGAGCCAAAACATAATTTGTCACATCCAGGAGATTTTTCCTCACGAACTGTTAGCGGCTCTTCTCATGAGTGGGCGGTGAAAAACAGTTTTTGTAGGCCAACTACAGCCAGGTAGACACTGAGAAAAATACACAAACTCGTAGGGACCTACCTGCGTCCCCAAACATCAACAAAATTGTTCAAACCAATCTGAGGGCGGTGGTGGGTCTTTTGCGCCAGGTCCATGCTCATGCACGACAAGTGGGTGGGACTGAGCAATGCAAGGAACTGCAGTGGTACTGCCGATGCAGCAGAGTGAAGCATGGTGGAAGCAGAACCGAAAAAGAGCAAAATCCCAAATAAACATAGGGAAAGCAAACCAACGGTGGAGAGAATTTCAGGGGTTGAATGGCTTTCATTCTGACGCTCAGGTTGCTTTGTTTCTACTTGAGGTGAGTACAGCTGGTGCTAACTCGGTTGAATGTGAATTGCAAATTGTCATCCCAAGCAAAATTGAGGGAAACTCGTGTAATGTTTTTGTAAGGGTATCTTGCATAGATCGTGCTGGTCAGAATGAATCGAACAGTTGAGAGATTGATATTTACTCTTTTGAGTGCTAACTCTCGGTTGGCTAACTAGTGAGTTTACTTATTCTGTCTGATCAAACCAGAGTTTGTGTTCGTGTAAAAGGGCTACGCGATATACGGAATCGTGGTTATCGTGAACGCAATAAAAGTAACTGCCACTATGAGGCAGACAGACGAGCTTGCTTATTACTTCTTCTATGACACGTAGCTACCTAATGTGGTCATTTGAAATGCTTCCTGGAAGAAAACTGTGATTTGAAGTCCACTAATTACCAGCGAGGTTGGACAGCCTCCATCTCCTTGGGGTAATTAGCTTACCTTAAATCAATTCCTGTGTACTTTGCCTAACTTGCAATCAAGCAGTTTATTTAGCCAACTGACTGATCAAAACCAAAATGAGGCCAATCATGATTAAGAAGAGATCATGAGAAGCAGACAGACCTAACCAGGCTGCTGTGTTATATTGAAAGAGTGTCAATAATCTGAATAAATAGCAGACCTCTGAATTCCACCTCTCGTAGAATTTTTACATATCATATCATTTAAAAAATTAATTAAAAATAAACCATTTTAAGATGGCCTTGTGTTTTTAAGCATCTCAAAATATACACAAAGCGGGAAAAATTTGATAAGTATATCAAACGTGAAAGTGTGAAATTATTTTCGCATTGCACGCAATGCGAATGCAGCAAAGACTTGGCAAACACATTCAGGCAAATGCAAATTTGGAACATTGTTTATTTGATCATTGAACAAGATTTAAAATAAAGTAATTAATGGCTGTTTATTTTGGTTGTTTTTGAGCGTCTAATAGCCTAAAGTGAAGGTGGAAAACATTTTGTTTAAGCGTATCGAACGTGACGCGCAGAAATTGTAATTGCATTAGCACGCAACACAACCAAATGAAAACTGGAAATAATCTTGCAAACACATTCATGTAAAGTACGTGCTGAAAAAAGCAAAGTTAAGGTGTGCAAAATCATCTTCTAACGACAATTGAAGCACCTATTACTAAAACCCCAAAAGTCACACTTGACTTGTGGGGTTTTAGTAATCCGTGCTTCAATTGCTCTCACCCCCTTCCTATTTGCTTTGCTCAATTTGCAATCAAATAGTTGATTTGCTCTATTCACTATTTAAATTGGTTGACAGTCTGATTTATTTCAATGTTTTGTTTATTACATTTTAAAATTTAAATGATCATGAAACATGACAGATTTGCCTGAATCTGTTAGATATTTCTTGTTTCACATTCTGCTGCGCTGCATGCAAATGCCTAAGCAATTTACGTGAAGTGTGATATGCTTAAACAAAATGTTTTGCACCTTCACTGTTGGCTATTAGACCCTCAAAAGTAAGCAAAATCAAGAGCTATTAATTATTTTATTTTAAATTAATCTTGTTCAATTATCAAATAAAAAATGCAACAAATATGCAGCGCAGATTCGTCTGAAGTTGTTTGCCAAGTCTTCGCTTTATTTGTCTCGCGTGCAAAATGAAAATATAATATCTCTCACTTTCACGTTCGAGATGTTTCACAAAATGTTTTCCACTTCGTGTATGTTTTGAAATGCATAAAAACCAAGGCCATCTTGAAATGGTTTGTTTTTACAAAATCTTTTTAATGAGGTCTGCTATTTATTCAGATTATTAACATTCTTTCAATCTAACACGGCAGCCTGGTTAGGTCCGTCCGCTTCTCATTATTTCTTCTTAATCATTATTGGCCGCATTTTGGTTTTGATCAGTCAGTAGACTGAATAATCGGCTTGATTGCAAGTTAGGCAAAGTAGGTGAGCGCCGGTGCGAAAGTAACTCTGGACAAAAGTCACACAGTGATTTACTCACAGCCATCTGCACTTTGATGCTTCACACGAGGTCAGCACATGCAGCTCGCGCCTCTCTCCAGACCCGCGAAAACTCTTGAGGCGTTCAGTCTTCCTCGCGGCGGAAGACCGTTTTCCACAGCGGTGAGTAAATTCAGACGAATGCTAAACTTTTTCGATTTAAAGATTGTCTTTATCACTCTATGTGTCATATTTATGATGAAATGATAGGCGTTTTAGTTCCGTAACATATGGTGAAGTTTGAAATGTCAGACTTTTTCCACTTTGGAAGAAATCCTCGTTCAAATGTCAGGAGTCACTGTCGGGACTGAAGTAGCAACAGTTACGTTCGTCCCTCTCTGCCAATGCGGCCGCATCTTGTGTTTAAAAGCTCATTAAAAATGTATGTTATGTTTTACCGGCAGAAAATGCCAAGAGTTAGGGTCAGAACTACCCAGAGAAGAACGGTTGACGCAGAGGTTTACGCAAGGGCCTTTCTTGATGTCCAAAGAGGCGATAGTATAAGGAGTGAAAGGAACGGGCTTTGACTCCAAATGCAGTTCAGCATCGGCAGGGCGTTTATTAGGGTTAACACAGCTCATGGTCAAAACAGAAACAGATCGATAGCCAGGCAAACAGGGTAATGCAGAAGTCAGAATCAAGGTCAGGGGACAAGCAAGTAGTTCAGTAACCAGAGAATCAATCCGCACAAAGACAGTAACAAAGGGGGCTGAACTAAGAGAATGGAAGGGGAAGGAAAAAGGGAGTTGGATGGGATAAGGGAAAACAAAGGAGAAACTAAACAGTTAGGTACAAAATGGGAATAAGGGAGAACAGAGTACTAAACAATCAGCCAGCAATCAAACAACGTAATACAAACAATCAGTAACGAGACTTACGGGAGAAGTAACAAGAAATGAGCAAACAACAATCGAAACCAAGAAAGCACAGAAACGAGACTTAACCAAAGCGAGCTATGGGAAGAAACGAGTCAACAGGGAGCTGCCGAAAAAATGCGTCTTTTTAAACACACACTAATCAGGTGAGATCCCAGCTAGAATGCAGAACAGCTGTCGAGGAAGGCGGAACTAGAAAAGCAAGGACGGTGATAGGAAAGCGAGAAGAAACAGGTGGAGTCCTAACTCTGATCTAACTAATCACCCGTGCCTCGTTAACTATTCTTCGGTGCGGATAGCCAATGAGAACAGTCAGAGAGTGGGAAGGGGAATTACCTCACCGAATTACAGGGAAGAGAGTGCGAAGACTGACAAGATACCACAAGATGGAAATGAATGTTAAACGTTCAAGATTCAGGACATCGCAATCGTACAGAAACATACATACTCGAAACGAATAAAATGATAAATTAATAAACAGCAATAAAAAATTACAAAAACATACTAAAAACAAACATACAAATCAGAGATTTCTAACAGAACCCCCCCCTCTATGACCGCCACTGAGGCTTAAAAGTCCTTTTGTGAAAGTCCTTGATTAGGTCTTTATCCAGAATGTGACGTGCTGGGACCCATGAGCGTTCCTCCGGGCCGTATCCTTCCCAGTCCACTAAATATTGCAGACCCCTTCCTCGACGACGAACGTCCATCAGCTTGCTCACAGTGTAAGTTTCTCCTCCATCGATGAGCCTAGGGGGAGGAGGATTGGTCAGGGCAAGGGTGTGGCGGGAAACTTGTACAGGCTTGATACATGACACATGAAAAACGGGGTGGAGACGGCTCATGGAGGCTGGCAACTTAAGCTTAACAGAGACTGGATTAACAATTTTTTCAATAACAAAGGGACCAATGAACCGGGGGGCTAACTTGCGACTCTCGGTCCTTAAAGCAATGTCCTTTGATGAAAGCCAAACTTTTTGTCCTACGTTGTACTGTGGTGTAGCAGATCGATGACGGTTGGCCTGGCAACTCATCTCATCTCCAGCCTTTAGGAGAGCAGAGCAGGTCTCCTTCCACGTCCTTCGGCACCTCCGAAGAAATTCCTGAATGTTTGGAACATTGACCTCAACCTCCTATGAGGGGAACAGAGGTGGTTGGTAACTGAGACAAGCTTGGAAGGGGGACACACCTGAGGCAGCCGTGGGAAGGCTGTTTATGGAGTACTCGACCCAGGGCAGTTGTTCACTCCAGTCCCCCTGGTCTCGGGAAGTGAGGCACCGAAGGACGCTCTCCATCTGTTGATTGACCCTTTCAGTCTGTCCATTGCTCTGGGGGTGAAATCCGGAGGTTAAGCTGACTTTTATGCCCAGGGCCTGACAAAAAGCTTTCCAGACTTGAGAAATGAATTGGGGACCACGGTCAGAAACTATTTCAGATGGGGTGCCATGTATTCTGATTACGTGTTGGGTTAGCAGGTCTGCAGTTTCTCTGGCAGAGGGCAGCTTGGGCAGTGGAACGAGATGTACAGCTTTAGAGAAGCGGTCAATGATGGATAGGATGACTGTGTTACCTCTGGATGGCGGAAGGCCAGTCACAAAATCCACCGCGATGTTGGCCCATGGTCTGGAAGGCACCGGAAGTGCCTGCAGGAGACCAGCTGGTGCCGTGTGGGTGGCCTTGTTCTGGGCACAGACCGGACAAGCAGTCGTCAAGATCCTTTACATCTCTCCGGACCGTCGGCCACCAAAACCTGTGAGTCAGCATGGCCACGGTCCGGTTGGCACCAGGGTGGCAGACGAGACGGGAAGAATGGGCCCACTGGAGGACTTTAGCCGGGAGACCCTCTGGAATAAATAAACAGTTCTCGGGACACTTAGTAGGTGGCCCACCAGAAGGTTGTGACCTTCTATCCCGGTTCTCTAGTTCCCAATCTAATGAACCCACCACAACTCGACCAGGCAGGATGGTCTGTGGCTCCTTGGGAGGAGCGTCTGGTGAGAACTTGCGTGAGAGAGCATCAGGTTTCTTGTTCTGGGAGCCTGGGCGATAAGCTAAGGTAAAGTTAAATCTGTCAAAGAACAGAGACCAACGAGACTGGCGAGAATTTAACCTTTTGCTGTGCGGAGATATTCAAGGTTTTTGTGGTCGGTCCAGACTTGAAATGGAACCTTAGCCCCCTCTAACCAATGACGCCACTCCTCTAATGCCAACTTCACCGCCAGTAACTCCCGATTCCCGATGTCATAATTGCGCTCGGCTGGGCTAAGTCTGCGGGAGAAGAAGGCACAGGGGTGTACCTTGTTATTTTTATCATTGCGCTGCGACAGGACTGCCCCCACGCCGGTGTTAGAGGCGTCTACCTCGACGAGGAACTGCTTTTCAGGATCTGGCTGTTGGAGAACAGGAGCAGAGGTGAATCTTTGCTTTCGTTCCTGAAAGGCCTTCTCCGCCGATGGGGTCCACACAAAAGGACTCTTGGGGGAAGTCAGAGCAGTTAGTGAGGCAGCAACGGTACTATAATTACGAATAATCCGGCGGTAAAAATTGGCAAACCCTAAGAAACACTGTAATTCCTTGCGTGTCGTGGGGGTAGCCCAATCACTGACCGCCTTCACCTTTTCTTGATCCATTAGAATGCCTCCTGGAGTGACCACAAATCCGAGGAATGGGACTGTGTCCAAATGGAACTCACACTTCTCAGCCTTGGTGTAGAGTTGGTTCTCCAGGAGGCGCTGCAGAACTGTACGAACATGGCGAAGGTGTTCTTCCTTGGAAGGAGAGAATATTAGAATATCGTCCAAGTACACAAACACAAAATGTCATGCAAAATGTCATTAACAAGGTTTTGGAAGACAGCGGGAGCATTAGCCAGGCCAAAAGGCATAACTAGATACTCGTAGTACCCCTTAGTGGTGTTGAAAGCTGTCTTCCATTCATCCCCTTCCTTAATCCTAACAAGGTGGTAGGCGTTACGTAAGTCGAGTTTAGTGAAAATGGTAGCTCCCTGCAACAACTCAAAGGCCGAGTTCATTAATAGAAGGGGGTATCGGTTCTTTATGGTGATGTTGTTTAGACCTCTGTAGTCAATGCATGGCCTGAGGGATCCGTCCTTTTTGCCGACGAAGAAGAAGCCGGCGCCAACGGGAGAGGAAGAGGGACGGATGATTCCAGCAGCCAGGGACTCCTCCGCGTACTTCTCCATAGCCTCCTGTTCAGGGCGAGACAGGGAATAGAGACCCCCCTTAGGGGGCGCTGTGCCAGGTTGAAGGTCGATGGCGCAGTCATACAGTCTGTGAGGAGGCAGAGACAAGGCACGTGACTTAGCAAAAACTTCGGGCCAGGTCGTGGTACTCACTGGGAACCTTTGTCAGGTCCGGGTTGTATGGAGGCTCACTGGATTCTCCCTCGGTCTGCTTAACGGGCGCCTTGCGGGGGCAAGAACGCAGGCAGTGGGTACTCCACTCAGCCACCTGCCCAGTCCTCCAGTTGATGGTAGGGTTGTGTTGTTGCAACCAAGGAAGGCCCAGGACGATGGGAGCAGAGGAGGCGGTGATGACGTGGAGTTGAATCTGTTCCTGATGGTTGCCGGAGACAATGAGTGTGAGTGGGGGTGTAATCTGGGTTACCTGACTCAGCGGCTGCCCACAAAGGCCCAATGCTTGGCATGGGTAGACTCTGGGGTTGGAGCTGGTCGCACAAGCTGGCGTTGATCAGGTTGATGTCAGAACCTGAATCAAACAACGCATCATTAGTGAATGAACGTTTGCCGACCATCAGCATAACAGGAACCAGCTTACGTGGATTGTTGTTATCCTGGGTCAGCAATCCGACTCTCCCACTCACTCCTTCCTTCTTCAGTAGGGGGCAGCACTGGATACGATGGCCCTTCTGATCACAGTACAGACATGCCCCCGTGCACAGTCTCCTGCTCGGTCTCGTGGCGATAACCGGCAACGGTCGACCTGCATGGGTTCTCCCGACTCCCAGGGCTCACCGGTCTCCTGGAAAGGAGAGTCGCCCCGAGGAGATCGAAAGTTACCACGCTGGTCTGACCGTTGGGGCTCTGAATGGCTCCGACACTCCCGCTTACGTTGTTGAATCCGGGAATCAATCTGGATGGCCACTCTTATGAGCCCCTGCAGGTTCGATGGGAGTTCCCGAGACGCCAACTCATCCTTTATGTTCTCTGCCAATCCTCCATAGAACACATCCAACTGGGCGTCCTCGCTCCAGTGAGTAGAGGCCGCCAAGGAACGGAATTGGATGGCGTAATCGGAGACACTGCAGCCGGCTTACCGTAAGGTCAAAAGTGCACTTCCTGCCTCTCGCCCCTGGTAGGACCGGTCAAACACCTCCCTCATCTCCGCCATGAATTCTTCAACGGTGCGGGTGCAGGGGTGGCCAGCGTCCCACATAGAGGTTCACCAATCCCTTGCTCTACCGGTCAGGAGAGTGATGATGTAGGCCACTCTGGAACGTGAGGTAGGGAAGGTTAGGGGCTGTAGCTCGAATATGATGGAACACTGGGACAGGAATGCCTTGCAGGTGGTAGGTTCTCCGTCATACTCCCGCGGGGGAGTATGACGTGGCTCCCGAATGGGAGCTGCCTCTGCCGGCACGACTGCAGGACTGGGAAAGGTGGGACCCAGAGTGAGACGCAGTATAGCGGCTCTCATCTCCTGCAGATCGCGATGCTGTTGCTGAATGACGACCTCCTGTTGTTGAGCGAGGCGTTGCAGTTCAGTAGTAACCCGCTGGAGTCTGTACTGGTCGACTCTTACTGAAAGAAACGGGCTTTGACTCCAAATGCAGTTCAGCATCGGCAGGGCGTTTATTAGGGTTAACACAGCTCATGGTCAAAACAGAAACAGATCGATAGCCAGGCAAACAGGGTAATGCAGAATAGTCAGAATCAAGGTCAGGGGACAAGCAAGTAGTTCAGTAACCAGAGAATCAATCTGCACAAAGACAGTAACAAAGGGGGCTGAGCTAAGAGAATGGAAGGGGAAGGAAAAAGGGAGTTGGATGGGATAAGGGAGAACAAAGGAGAAACTAAACAGTTGGGTACAAAATGGGAATAAGGGAGAACAGAGTACTAAACAATCAGCCAGCAATCAAACAACGTAATACAAACAATCAGTCACGAGACTTACGGGAGAAGTAACAAGAAACGAGAAAACAACAATCGAAACCAAGAAAGCACAGAAACGAGACTTAACCAAAGCGAGCTATGGGCAGAAACGAGTCGACAGGGAGCTGCCGAAAACATGCGTCTTTTTAAACACACACTAATCAGGTGAGATCCCAGCGAGAATGCAGAACAGCTGTCGAGGAAGGCGGAACTAAAAAAGCAGGGACGGTGATAGGAAAGCGAGAAGAAGCAGGTGGAGTCCTAACTCTGATCTAACTAATCAACCGTGCCTCGCTAACTATTCTTTGGTGCGGATAGCAAATGAGAACAGCCAGAGAGAAGGAAGGGGAATTACCTCACCGAATTACAGGGAAGAAAGTGTGAAGACTGACAAGATACCACAAGATGGAAATGAATGGAAAACGTTCAAGACTCAGGACATCGCAATCGTACAGAAACATACATACTCTAAACGAATAAATATGATAAATAAATAAATAAATAGCAATAAAAACTAGAACGGGCACTCGGTAGAGCGCATACCTTCGCCGACGCCACTGAATCCCTCGCCACATAACTCTGAGGACCAATTTTTATTTTTTTAAATGATCGATGAATGACAAGAGTACGATATATTTTTTTTTACATCAATACGCCTTTAAGTTCGAAAGGTAATGACCCCCCTGACATTTGACCCCCAACCGCTAAGAAGGGTATTAACCCCATTGTACCGTGTTTCACATCACAGGATCGGGTATATAATTCTGCACATTTTGGCGTTGGTTTCATGCCGATCGGATAAAAATTGACCGAGATATGGCCGAAAGTCGGTTTTGACCTTTTCGTGGCCTTGACCTTGACCTTTGACCCGATCACTCCCAAAATCTAATCGATTGATCCTCAGGTCATGCCAAATCAACCCACCAAATTTATGAAATTCCGTTTGGTACTTTTTGAGTTATTCGATACACATACATACACACAGACAGACAGACACACAAACAAATAAATACACGGGGATCAAAACATTACCTTCGTCAGCGAAGTCGCTGGCGAAGGTAATTACAAAAACATACTAAAAACAAACATACAAATCAGTGATTTCTAACAAGGAGGGCAACAGAGGTGCATGGCGTTTGTCATGTCACTCTGTTCAGGTACTGCAAGAGGAGGGCAGCGCAAGAGGGCAGCAGACTAGGGCCCTGGGGTATAGGGTTACAACGAAGTCTTCACAGAAGAACAGGAACACGCTATCCATCGTTTCTCTTGCCAATGAGCAAGATTTGACTCGGCTGTGTCGCCTTCTTTGCCAACTTGCGCTAGAAGGAGGGACAGAGGCATGACAGAGTACTTGCGCCAGGCTACGCCGGGCACGAAATTGCAACATACGCCTAGACACACCCCGTTGGCGCGGCGCACCCCCCATTCGCCGTGCCTGCGCCTGGTCTACGAAATTAGAGCCCTAGATGTTTAATGTTCAAACTGAGAAACTTTTTTTTTTTTGCAAATAATCATTAACTTAGAATTTAAAGGCAGCAACACATTGCAAAAAATTTGGCACAGGGGCCTTTTTACCACTGTGTTACATCGCCTTGCCTTTTAACGACACTCAGTAAACGTTTGAGAACTGAGGAGACCAATTTTTGAAGCTTTTCGGGTGAAACTCTTTCCCATTCTTGTTTGATGTACAGCTTAAGTTGTTCAACAGTCCGGGGTCTCCGTTGTTGTATTTTACGCTTCATAATGCACCACACATTTTCAATGGGAGACAGGTCTGGACTACAGGCAGGCCAGTCGAGTACCCGCACTCTTTTACTACGGAGCCATGCTGTTGTAACACATGCAAAATGTGGCTTGGCATTGTCTTGCTGAAATAAGCAGGGGCGTCCATGAAAAAGACGTTGCTTGGATGGCCACATGTTGCTCCAAAACCTGTATGTACCTTTCAGCATTAATGGTGCCTTCACATATGTGTAAGTTGCCCATGCCTTGGGCACTAATACACCCCCATACCATCACAGATGATGGCTTTTGAACTTTGCGCCTATATCAGTCCGGATGGTTCTTTTCCTCTTTGGTCGGGAGGACACGACGTTCACAGTTTCCAAAAACAATTTGAAATGTGGACTCGTTAGACCACAGAACACTTTCCCACTTTGCATCACTCCATCTTAGATGAGCTTGGGCCCAGCGAAGCCGGCGGCGTTTCTGGGTGCTGTTGATAAATGGTTTTCGCTTTGCATTGTAGAGTTTTAACTTGCACTTGCAGATGTAGCGACGAACTGTAGTTACTGACAGTGGTTTTCTGAAGTGTTCCTGAGCCCATGTGGTGATGTCCTTTACACACTGATGTCGGTTTTTGATGCAGTACCGCCTGAGGGATCAAAGGTCACGGGCATTCAATGTCGGTTTTCGGCCTTGTCGCTTATGTGCAGTGATTTCTCCAGATTCTCTGAACCTTTTGACGATATTACGGACCATAGATGATGAAATCCCTAAATTTCTTGCAATAGCTCGTTGAGGAATGTTGTTTTTAAAATGTTCGACAATCAGCTCACGCATTTGTTCACTAAGTGGTGACACTCGCCCCATCCTTGTTTGTGAATGACTGAGCATTTCAGGGAAGCTGCTTTTATACCCAATCCCGGCACCCACCTGTTCCCAATTAGCCCGTTCTCCAGTGGGATGTTCCAAATAAGTGTTTGATGAGCATTCCTCAAATCTCTCTTTTTTGCCACTTGTGCCAGCTTTTTTGAAATATGATGCAGGCATCAAATTCGAAATGAGCTAATATTTGCAAAAAATTACAAAGTTTACCTGTTTGAACATTAAGTAACTTGTCTTTGCAGTGTATTCAATTGAATATAGGTTGAAAAGGATTTGTAAATCATTGTATTCAGTTTTTATTTACGATTTACACAATGTGCCAACTTCACTGGTTTTGGGTTTTGTAGATTCCAGTCGTTATCCTCAAATATAGTTTTTTTTAAACAATGTATCACACTTAAGACAAATTTTAATCATGAGTGTGCTTATGCCAAATTGGTAGGACAAAATCAAAGTTTCTAAAAGTGTACTTTTCCTGTGATGTTTAACTTCCACACCTATGATATATGAACAAATGCCATTAAAAGATAATGAATGGTTCTAATGAAAAAAAAATGTCCTTCCATTTTTCTCAAGTGCCATATTTATGTTTTTGTCGTCTGAATCTAGAAGGTGGAACAGTCAAACCAATATAAAAATGGAGCAGTTAAGCAATGATACTGATTTTGCTAACAGAAAAACGTTTGAGCCTTACCGAGTTCCACCCCAGCTGATTCCATTTGTGAAGATACGTATGTGCACGGAGAGGCTGTAGATTTCCACTGTTAGACTCCTGAGTGCAGCTCCCACTGTTAAAAACAAAACCCCACCCAACTGAGCACTGAGTCACTCAGACATGGAGGAATGTGTAGAGCTTTTTTCTAACTCAGCACTTAGTTTGTCCATTAATGCAGTTGATTGCCCACTCAATGCATCTCACTGGTTTTTAGGGCCCAAAGTGGTTGATAAAAAAAAATCCACCCTGCAGCTCGCCAGGACCAGGGTTTTCCACCCCTGCTATAAAGGAAGGTTCAAGCTTTTGCTTCTCTAAAAGGAAAAGGGCCCAAAATGATGATGTGGTTTTCCAGTGATGCCAAGAATATGAAGTATTATATGCCGGTACAGAGAAAAGGCCTTGAATAAGAAAATTGATTTTCGTCCTCTTAGTCCAGGACTTTTCTAGAAGAAAACATTGTGTCAATAGGAAATATCCATCACTTGCTGAAGTCTGCTTAACATGAAAAGTACTCAACAGGATCAGCATTGTTCATTGTTCAGTGATCAATCTCTGGGCAAAATTGTGAAGAATATTGTATTTTGCCAGTACCTTCAATGATAGTAGCTACAGTGCTGTGAAAAAGTATTTTCCCCCTTCCTGATTTCTTTCTTTTTTTTGTGCATATTTCTCACATTTAAATGTTTCTCATCATCAAACACATTTTACTACTCGACAAAGATAACTCGAGTGAATACAAAATGCAGTTTTTAAACGATGATTTCATTTGTTAAGGGAAGAAATCTATCCAAACCTTCCTGGCCCTATGTGAAAAAGTAATTGCCCCCTTAACCTAAGCCCACCCTCTGCGACAACAACTGCAATCAAACATTTGCGATAACTGGCAATGAGTCTTTCACATCACTGCGGAGGAATTTTGCCCCGCTCTTCCTTGCAGAATTGTTTTATTTTAGCAACATTGGAGGTTTTTCAAGCATTAACGGCCTGTTTAAGGTCATGCCACAGCATTTAAATTGGATTTCAGTCCGGACTTTGACCTGGCCACTCCAGAACCTTCATTTTGTTTATTTAAACCATTCAGAGGTGGACTTGCTGGTGTGTATCGGTTCATTGTCCTCCTGCGTAACCCAAATGCGCTAGAGCTTGAGGTCACAAACTGATGGTCGGACATTCTCCTTCAGGATTTTCTGGTAGAGAGCACAATTCATGGTTCCATCAATAATGGCAATAATGGCCAGCATTTGTGGCAATACAGTCACTACAGACACTATGTAAAAATGATTTTAAATGCTTGGCAACAGCACAAACATGTCATGTGTAACAAAATAGAGTCAAATGCAGGATCACAGAATACAACAAAGTTAGCCTTCTGTTAACAAAACCACAGAACAAAAAAGCTTTCAAAGCTGAAGGGGCAGACAGGATCTTGAGGATGAGGCAGGGCGCAGTCAAACGGACTAGTACGAGGTCAGTAAGGAAAGCAAGGCGACTGAAGTGGGGCACTTTGGCATGGTGCACGCCTTTGAGCAGGAATTAAGAAGGTACTTAGATAAAGCCTCTTGCCAAAACTGAGAGTAAGGGGGCAATGCTCTCAGTGAATAGATTCCCAGTTGCATTTCAGTAGTCATTCAACATTCCCTCATTGGCTTTCCCTGGGCACTCGCCCTCGGGGTAATCCCTGCCGCCATCATAAATGTCGTTCCACTTGTCTGAAAAACTGAAGTGAACTTGGTGAGATCGACCCTCGAAGGGCTGAGGGAGCGAGTCAACAATGATGACCGCTCCAACAATGCATTGAATGTATGCATTCTGCGCCAGAAAATGCATCCACGATAAGGCGGCTGTAATGTACACGTAGCCAGGTGAGATTTGAATGACAACAGACTCAGAAATAAATTCAGGAGTCTTAATTTCTCAAATTCTCTCACACTAGGAGAGCAACATTAATCAATTTAAGGTGTTCAATTTCTTTCAAATTTACAAAGGTATTTCAATTCAGATCCAATTTACATCTTCAAACACAAATTCTCACCTAAAAATTTAGCTTACTATTCAAACATCCGAAAGATTGTACAAAGGGTATTTACTAATATTCTTAAAGGGATGCTTTGCCGATTTCCAACCAGCTTTGCATAATTTCAGTGTGGTTCGTACAGTATATGTAAATTAACTATGTTTCATTTTCGTCAGTGTTGCCTCGACTGAGAATTTTATGTTTATTCAGATGAGGAGATCTGCATGACTCTTGTGTGAATTAGCAGAGCTGCCCACATGAAAGTCGTGTTATAGACAAATATGCCCGACTGTCATGCCAATAAATTGATTTGTCTGCCCGATTAGAACTGGAGCATTACATAGGTGGTTCATGTTTATGTTAACTCAAACGCACATATTCATTATATTTATGAGGATATCCGACAACTGTCATATGAATTTGCCAAGAGGCGGTAGTGTTACAGACAAATATGTAAGACTGTCGTGCAGATAAATAGATTTGTCAGCCCAACTGTCGTTCTGATAGTCACTCTCGTTTATTCATCAGAAATTGTCCGTCGCATCATCCCGCAGACTATTTCTGGCTCTTGGGCAGTTCATTGAACTATAGATTATCATTCCACATTTTTGGAAACTTCAGGATCACAAACAGCAACTAGAATAAATCACAGAAGCTAGCTGTGCGAAACTGACATCTCTGGTAGAATAAGTAAGTGCAGTAGTGAAAGTGTTTTCAGCCTAACATGGCAGTATTACAGTATGAAATAATGAAATATACATTTTTATTTATGAGACCCGAATTATCTTTGTACTTTGCAACTCTGGTTCTTTCCAGTGGAGGAATACTCCTCTGAATGAAGTGCCTTGACTTCTCTAATAGAGTGGCTGGAAATCTAGGGTAATTTTAAGAGCCAAACACAGAGGATACCTAAGACAGTGAAGCTTGTCCAGGTTGGCTGCTTCGAGGGTCAAAGAAGCGCAGGTTCTATGTGTGTTAAAAATGGTTTGGTGCCAAAAGACGTCCTCAAAATAAGACAAGTCAGTCCTACTTTCCAATATGGCATTCCTCTTTTTTTAGCCTCAAACTCTTAGGATCCCATTGTTTGTGGATGCTCAGTTAGCAAAGGAAGGATTTTTAAAAATGGCTGAGTTGAAAATTTCTTTCTTGCAGGCAGGAAAGGTCTATAGATTGGCTATCTAAACAGTTCATCAGCTTCAACCATTAGCTGAATGCCAAAACAATCCCTTAATGAGCAACTTTCTGTTGTTAAATTCAGGTATACAAGGCCACACCATTACAGGGCGCACCAGAAGCTCAGGTCTGTCACTGAAATTTTGTGGCTTCACAAACTTAAAATTCGATACTGAACTCCGTTTAAAGCTGAGTGGTCCAGCAGAAATTTTATAGTTTGTTGTAAGTTCATTTTAAATGAACAGATCACTTGCAACTGCAAGCGGTGCACCCCGAGTACAAAGACAACGGAGGAAGCCATCTTGCTACAAACTCTGTGGGAAGCCATTAAAAACATCAAGACAGATATGCTGACCAAAACTGACTCAAAGTTCGATCCCATTTACAGCTGCTTGTGCAACATTCAACCCTCTTTAAACACTCTGGAAGAAAAGGCGTCTGAGCTGGAGCATTGTGTCAGCTCAAATGGAGACAATGTATAGAATCTCCAGACCCTGCTTCAGCAACTTAAAAAAGAGAACGCTTGCTTGGTCAACAGAGAAGAACATCTGGAGAACCAGAGCAGATCTTCAAATCTCCGCTTCATAAGGGTTCCTGAGTTGGCACAATATCCTGAGTCTCATGTTTCAGCTCAACCTGGAGATCCTAGGGCGAGAGCATTTTCCTGAACCAGTGGTTTTCAAAAGGGCTCATCGCAGTTTTAAGATTCAGCAAGATGACTGAGCCAATACTTGACCAATCATCATCAAACTCCTCAAATTCCAGGATAAAGGTGAAATCATACACCTTGCCAGGGGAAAGGAGCTGCTTTACAAGGGAAGTCCCATTCATATTTATCCAGACTTTGGTGCCAAAGTGATGCAGTAATGCCACAGCTTTGACACACACACACACACACACCAAAGTGGTGGAAGCAACTGGAAGCCATTTTTGTGCCCAGGCCATCCGTAACCGGCTCCATGAAGTACAATAGTACTTATTGGAGCCACTGTATATTTCATACAGAATTGTTCATAAGTTAAGAAATTGCCATTCGTGTCCATCAAGTCAACTATAGACCATATATTCCTGTCATACCAATCTTCAAAAAATAAGGATTTACAGTGGCTCCAATGAGTATTTGTACACTACTGTACTTCATGGAGCCGGTAACGGATGGCCTGGGCACAAACATGGCTTCCAGTTGCTTCCTCCACTTTGGTGGCAAGACTGCAGGCCGAGGACTGTCTCCCCCTCTGTACCAGCAGGGAGATGTACCGGTCAGTGCGCTGGCTGGTCTTCCTGTTACGTCCTTTCCTGGCTGCATTGGCTATGCGTTCAGACTGGTTGTACTTCTTGATGATGTACTGCACGGTCGTGTGGCGTAACGATAGCCAAGTTCCAATTTTTCTGGTGCTTTGGCCTTCTTTATGTAGCTGAATGATTTGCTCCCGCATTCGACGGGGTATCTCGCCTGTCTTAGCCATATATCACAGGAATACATTATGGGCATGGTCAGGCCATTTACATAGGCCAGTCTGTGTACAGAGGGAGTGTCCAGTATGGTCACGCTTGACCAAATCAGAGTCAACCATGTCCTGTAAACATCTTGAGTCAATTTTAGGTGAGTATTATAAGTTTTGTGACTCACTAATGGAACTGTACAGATACTTATTGGGTCAGATAATCGCCTTTCTGACCAAATATGCCATTTTGACATTAAATATTTGTTTAAAACATATTGATTATCAAATATTTTAATCACTTTTACACACAATAGCAAGCATTTAGCCGAATATACAAAAGCTGTTATGTAGTCGAATTTTCAAGTAGTGTACAAATACTTATTGGAGCCACTGTATTACTGAGTACAAATGAAAATGCACCACTTGAAAAAAGTCAATATTTAAGTTCAAATGAACTTCAATATAATTTTTATACAACAACAACACTACAGTGACGTCACCCGACATGCCAGGTGCAAGAAATGCGAGAATTTGAAGTTAACTGTAACGCTAGGCAATTTTTTGCAAAAACGCAACATCTTGCACGCACACCACGGGAAAAATGTATTTCACTCAATGAATTTGTGCACACATTGCCTTTAAAAGCATGTGAATCCGAATAAAATTTTACTTCTTCACTGACACTTGTGAAACGTCGACACTATGCCGTGACTTACAGCCCCTGAATGGGAACGTGCCATAGGCATGCTTCAAATTGGCGCCAACACCAGGGAAATTGCCAGACGACTACACTGCGCACACACAACGATCGCAAGACTCCATCAAAGGTTTCTGCAAACGGGGAGCACTCGGGACCGTCATCCACCGGGTCAACAACGTGTGACAACGGCACGTCAGATCCGTCAGATCGTACTGGATCATGTCCGAGACCGAACACTACCAGCGACAAGAACGGCTGCTCAAGTCCAAGGATGACGTGGATTCATTCACCCCAAAACCCTACGGAACCGTCTGCGAGCTGCAGGCCTGTGTGCACGACGTCGTTATTTCAGCCCCATATTGACGGATCGTCACCGAAACCAGTGTCTACAGTGGGCAAACAGGCACCAGAATTGGCAACTACGACGATGGCATGCTGTCATCTTTTCTGATGAGTCACGATTTCACTTAAGGAACGCAGATGGCCGTATACGTGTTTGGTGGAGACGTGGTGAACGTTATAACGCCAATTGTGTCGTTCAAACGGACCGTTGGGGTGGTGGCAGCGTTATGGTGTGGGGTGGAATAAGCTACCGTCACAGAACCCCTCTCCATATCTGCAGAGGAAGGGTGAACGGCGTCTACTACCGGGACCAGGTGCTGCAGAACCATGTTGTGCCGTTCTTCAACCAACACCACAATGTCCACACGTTCCAACAGGACAATGCTAGGGCACACATTGCAAGGGTGTCCATGCAGTACCTTGCACAGCAGAACATCCCCGTGCTTCAGTGGCCAGCTCAGTCACCCGACCCCTCCCCTATCGAGCACTTATGGAATGAAATTGGACGACGTCTTTCACGTCGACGCCAGATGGACAACATCCGAGAACTTGAGGTTGCCCTTGTTCAGGAGTGGAATGTTATCCCTCAGAACACTTTCCAGAGACTGATCAACTCCATGCGACGATGATGCACTGCATGTGTCAATGCAAATGGTGGTCACACCCGTTATCGACTTTCCTGTTTGACCCCTACACCAGTTAAACCTCTCTCGCGCATTAACATTATCCTGAATGAAATTGACTGATGTTTACATGTCTTCTTAAATCATTCATTATCTCAAATGCATCATACGTATATACTTCACATATCAATCTGTGGACCTATTCCAGATTTCGTGAGTGGTGCGTTTTCATTTGTACTCAGTATATATCCATTCTTATGGAAATTAATTGGATAAAGCAGGCTGGAGCGGGAAAAACAAAACAACAAATATTTTCAGGCTTTTTATTACTTTATAAGCGTCTAAATTCAGCACTCTCAGGCTTTTGCGGCACAGTCCATTTGCTGCAGCCTTGACTTGATGATGTACCAGAGATTCTCAATGGGATTGTGGCCAGGTGAATTACCAGACCTGGCCAACACTGTTACAGTTCTATGCTGATGATGCAATCACATTAATTGTAGATTAAACTACCGCTCGGGTTTCATAAATTTAATATCTTGGGCCCACAAATTAGATATCCTATTTATCCCATTATTTCATAAATGTCAGAGTCATATTATTTGGAAAATTAAAGAAAAGCATTAATTTATGGTTGGAGGTCTATTCTAGCCAAAGGGATGAATAATTAGTTAGCGAGCAGGCTGGCGCTTTTCGCCACTAAATTAGTAAATTGTCTACGATAACAGTGACTCGTATAACATAACACTAATGGTGCCCATGAAAGGAGACGTGACCATTAGGCTGAGGTACCCTCAGACAGATGGCAGAGGGTCTTCCCCAACTCCTTGTTCAACCTCTCCGCTTGCCCATTGATCTCAGGATTGCTGGATGGGACATGAGTAGTGGCCGCCACCAGGGTGCGGAAGGCCTTTCACAAATTCAAAAGGAATGGAGAATTGTGGTCTTCGAACAGGCAGTCTCCTGGGGAATACCATGAGGCCACACCACATGAAGGAGAAGCTCCATCATCCTCTTGGTAGTGGGCGCCAATGCCACAGAGAGAAAATGGGCTCCCTTCAAGAACTAGTCCACGATGCACAAGAGCTCTGTGAACCCATATGACTTGGGCAGCCCAGTGAGAAAGTCCATGGTAATGCAAACTCACGGCTAGTGAGGGACTGGAGGAGGCCACTGGGGGGCTGGTTACTGGATCGCACCCCGGAACAAGTGTTGCAGGTGGTGACATAGTCTTGGGTGTCCCACTGGACAATAGTCAACCAAAACCACCAACAAATAAGGGATAGGTTGCCAGATATCCCAAGTTGGCACATCAAGGGGGGAGGCATGAGCCCAGGGGAGGACTACAGCTCTCATTCCTTCCAGGACAAAGAGATAGTCAACCAGACACCCCCAGACAATGGTGCAGGAACCGAGGACATCCTCCACAACCTGCTAAACCTGCAACTTTATGGTGGCCAGAGGGTAACCACCAGGAACTGTAGACTTGAGGCCCTCATCTGGAGTGAGAGAGTACAGGCAGATCAGAGTATCAGGCGCAGCATTCTTGCACCCAGTGCAGTAGATGAGGGTAAAAACTGAGCACATTAAGGGACCAGGGAGCCTGTCAGGGATTAAGCCTCTTTAATGAGCTCAGGTACACAAATTTACGGTTAGCTGTCCAAAACAGGAAGGGAGTGCAGGCCCCCTCAATCCTGTGCCTCCACTCTGTAAACGCCAACTTGATGGCAAGGTGCTCACAATTCCCAGTGCTGTAGTTCCTCTCTGCAAGGAAAAAGTGATGAGAGAGGAAACCACAGAAATGCGTCTCATCAGCCTCCCTTTTTTGGGAGGATGCCGCTGATGCTGAAAAGAGAAGCATCTACTTCAATGATAAATTGTAACTGGGGATTGCAAAGAGAAAGGTCAGGCACACTGGTGAATCTGTCCTTTAACTGGCTGCCTGAGAGGTCCAGCAGAAGGGGATCTTAGGAGAAGTTAGGAGCAACCTCTGATGAAGCGCCTGTAATAGGTGGCAAAGCCCAGAAAAATGCAGCACCTGCTTATACAACCTGGACCTTCTGCCAATCCATGCTGATCACCCCCAGGAAAAAGCTGAATTTGAGAAATTGAACAGATGTTTTATGAAATTCACACTTCTCAGGTTTTACGAAGAGCTGGTTTTCTAGAAGTTGCTGGATCACTTGATGGACATGCTGGAATGTTCCTCCAGGTTGTGGGAGAACGCTAGGATGTCATCCAGGTACACATATATGGAGTGGGAGACTGTGTTGCAGATGAGATTGTTGATCGGTTTCTGAAATGTCATAGGGGTATTACTGAGCCCGCATGGTATTACTAAGTACTCATAATAGCTGGACGTAGTGAACATCCTCCTAATTTATCTCCTTCCTTAATAAGGACCAGGTGGTTTGAATTGCACAGGTCCATCTTTGTGAAGTAGTGGCACGCATGTGGTTGGAGGGGGTTGAATCCTTGGGAAGTAGAAGGCAGTTTTTGATTGTGATGGCATTCATCCCTTGATAGTCGATGTAGCCACCTAGACAACCATTATATTTGACACAAAGAAGAATCTGGCACTGGCTTGTGAAGAGGATGGTTGGATGATGCTGGAAGCCAGGGTGTTGGAGATATAGCTGTGGATTCTAGAGCTGACAGGAAGTTCAGCTGACCCCTAGGTGGTGACATTCCCAGGGAGAGGTCAATAGAGCAATCATATGGGTGGTGTGAAGAAAGTGATGTAGAACATATTTTGCAGAAGGCCTGGCCGAGGTTGTGGTAGATGAAAGGGACTCCTTTAAGGTCTGTCAACTCCTTGTAGCCAGGAGGAGGAGGTGCTACTGGGCAGGAAGCTAACCATAAACAAGACCTTGAGCAGGAAGAATGCCATCCTGCGTATTTGCTGAATTTAAATCAACGTTATTCAAAATTACTCTCGGTATTGAGTGAAAAAAGTGGCACTTACCAGTGAAATAGGCTATAAAAAGTAGGCGGCTCAAGCTATTTGCGCAGGTGTGCAATTTTGAATAACGTTGATTTAAATTCAGCAAATAGCGTCCAGATGAATGATTGTCATCCTACCTAATCTGGGAGAAAAAGCAACACCTGTTAAGAGTGGAGTGCTCTTGGAGTGAACCTTTTGTCAATCATGAAAATGACCGAGAACAGGTCAGGACTAATAATTGTTTAAAACGGATGTTTTGTCTACCCCAATTCTCAGTTCTACTGAATTTACCCCATGATTTCATCGCTGTTAGATCACATATGGAGAGAAACCTTCAGTTGCCAATTAAGATAATTGTAAAACGCATCAATAAAGGAAAATAATTGAGAACTAGCCAGGACTATCCTAATTGTCATAAAGGGACATGTCTGTGCCCAAAGGGAAGTCAGATACCAGGAACTTAAATACACAAGATGACAAATAAAAAAATGGAAAATGCCTCTGAGGACATGAAACAAGTAAGGGGGGACTGGAATGAGAAAATAATTAAATAATGAGAATCAAGTGGCAAAATGAAACTGCAACAGACCCACACAGCTGGATCGCAGGGAAAAGGCATAAGGGAAACACTGTGGATGTGACTCCATGTAACACAAGTGCTTAATTGTTCCCACTAGTCAAATCTGAAAGCAATTACTTTCATGTTCCCATAAATTTTACTCTGCAATCCCAAGCTCAAGTAAAATGCAACACTTTGATTTATCAGATCCATTCTGATCCATTCCATCCAGAGCCATTCCATGAGAGACTGACATTCGGTGCGCGGTTAACCCCCCTGGAATTTAAAGAGACTTGGCACATAGGTAGATATGGGTGTCTCACGGAAAAAGCAAAATTTTTAGGCTGGTATCTCACTTTGCCTGCTGGTGGCGCCACCTGGAAGCCACTTAAGTGGCTCAGTCTTGCTGTTGACACCACATTTTACATGAGCTATCATGACTTGTGACACTTCAAGTCCGGTTAGACATCAGCGCCAAGCTGGGTAACTATGTTTTCGAGCCGTAATTATTTGAGAAGTAACAATAAAAACTGAAAATGGGAATGGGAATAAAATAATATCCCAGGTATATACCAATCTAAAATGCTTTATTATGTGTTAACTCACAAGAAGACTATTATTTTCAGCGAATAGTACCTTGGTATCTAGCTGGGTTAATCAAAATGGATTTTTTTGGTGCATGTTTGCCATATATTTTCTCAGTTACCCAGATATGTACTGTGGTGGTGAATTCTGTTTTTTGTGCTTTTTGAACTTTATTGTCTATACTTCATATATTTCAAAAGACAGAACTCTGCTATGTGTCTGGGAATATGGAATATTAGGTCGGTAGAACATTAGCTTTTTAAAGCACCGCCTTTAGTCAGAAAGCCATCTACCCAGCATGGTGCGAACTAGCTGAGTGTATCACAATTTAAACAAGAGCCATCTGGCAATGGCGGATCCCCCCGGCTGTAGGTTGTGTAACCTACAGGTTGTGTGGACAGATGGACGGACTGAAACCCCCAAAAGGCACAACTAGACCATAAGGAGAAGCTCCATACCAAATTTGGTGTTTGTAAGTGGTATAGATTTCGAGTTCTGGTCCGGAAACGATTTTATTACAGACGGATGGAAAGACGGACACACTGATCGCTATATCCCCCCACATTATATTCCGGGGGGATAAAAAGTCTTTGGTATATTGCTGGGGATTGCCAGTACTTGCATTCAGCCTACACCGCCCTCTGGGGGTGAAATTTTCCAACATTTGATGTTGAATATCAACTACAGTGAAAATACTACCATTGAGATTTTACTAATGCAGTAATGTACTCCAAACATACTATGTATCCAGGGAATTTCACATATCTATCTTGCTGGGTAAAAAAAATAATGCCACCCAAATATAAGCACAATCTGCTGTGAAATGGTCCATTTTGAGTTTTCCTCCAACTTTGGTTCCGTCTAGCTTGGAAAGTGTGTATACTACTGAAGAAATGCTTGGTATTCCTGTAAACAGAGTTCCAAAAGCACAATAAAATGCATTTACCACCACAGTACATATCTGGGTTATTGAGAAAATGTACCGCAAAAATGCACCAAAAATCAATTTCGACCATCTTTCCAACTGTCCATTGCACTAACCCAGCAAGATACCAGGTACTATTCCCTGAAAATTATAGTCTTGTTGTGAGCAAACACATAATAAACTATTCTAGACTGGTATATGTCTGAAACATTATTTTATTCCCATTCCCATTTTCAATTTTTACTGTTATTTCTCAAAGAATTCTGGCTCAATAACATAGTTACCCGGCTTAACACTGATGTGGTGCTGATGTTTATCCAGACTTCAGGTGTCACAGGTCATGATAAAACCATAACATATTTGGTACTGTGTAGCCTTAAGTCATGTTAGCTGATGTAAAATGTGGTGTCAACAGCAAAACCGAGCCACTTCAGTGGCTTCCAAGAGTCGCCACCGGCAGGCAAAGTGATAGGGACCTAAATATTGGGCTTTTTCCGTGAGACACCCATGTATACCTACGTGCCAAGTTTCATTCAATTCCAGGGGGATCAACTCCTCAACTTCTTTAAAAAGTGCTATTTTTTCATGGAATGGCTCTTAAAGCAATTCTTACCTTTCTGGCATGTAGCACAGCACTTTTTGCCAGACCTCTCCTACGAAAAAAAAATATAACAACTATATAGTATTTCGTGAGACTACAAAGGTAACTAAATGTTACAAGGGCATTTTATTTTATACCACATATAGAACTGGATATTATTTAATTACTGTTGGTTAGTTTTCACTTACCGGTGCCTCTGAATCTGACTCCATTGACTGGTTTCACTCGCGCCGCTCACTTCCTTGCGCCGCACGCAACTTTTTTTCATTGGAGAGTGAAGCGGGTCAATGGAGTCAGATTCAGAGGCATCGGTAAGTGAAAACTAACCAACAGTAATGACATAATATTCCATTCTATATGTGGTATAAAATAAAATGCCCTCGTAAAGTTTAGTTAGCTTTGTAGTCTGACGAACTACCATTAACGTTATGATCGTAATTATAGCATTTCAGCACCCTTTGTTTACAGTCAAATGCGTTGTTTTTTTCTGCCAGGGAGGCACGTGAATCACAAGTGGTGACAGCTATAGGCAACTGGAAGGGGCACTGCGACGGATGACAGACAGGAAGCACGGCAAATCATTTTATTCGGACCGAAGAAAATGATTGGTCAGACTTTTATCCGAAATATATGAGAATTGCATATTGAAGAGTTTCAACACCTCGTGGATTTCTTTTACATTTTAGTGTCCCATATGCTTAATAGGAGCATTTTAAGATTGCAAAAGAAAAGTGTAAAAATGCCTGAAAGGTAAAAATTTCTTTAAATACTAATATCAGCAGGCATGCAAAGTTTTCCACGATTTTCCTGTAAAGTGTGCACTGCAAACCTACAACGTAGATTGTGTGGCAAACTCAAATGTTTTGTTGAAACCTATTCCCTCAAAAAAATTATGTAAGCCAACTTAATTGCATTATGTGGACGATACTTGAAGGACATAAGGTAAAAGTTATTCTTACCACGTTCTAAGTGCTGTTAACACATGATCACGAAGATTGCTTGTACAATTTTTTTGAGGTCATCAGTTTCCACAAAAAATTCAGTACACCACACTATCTGGGGTTTATAGTGAACTTTACAACCAAATATAATTGCTGTGCAGTCTAAAAATTTTGGCACCCTTGGGAAATTTTAAGATTTTGAAAAAATGTCATGGCTGTTAATCCACCACAATCTAATCCAGAATACCACCAAAACCACCACACCAACTTTTTTGGTGGTCTGATCTTGCTTTTAACCCATTAAGGTCCAAAATTTAATCAGGTGAATCAGTACACCAACCAGTACTAGAACCTCCAATGAAACCAGGTTCAATGGTAAACCAAAGGAGTGGATTTTGGCTGAAAGCTCCAGAGTTGAATTTGGCACTAAAAGGCTATTCACAGTGAAACCTCATCCCATTGTGAAGTATTGTGGTGGATTTTTGATACTCTCAGAAGATGATTCTTCAAAGGCCTTGGACAACTTGTCAGGATTCATGGAATCAAGGATTCTATCAAGTATCATCAGTTTTTGATTAAACAACTTGACTGTTTCTGCCAAAAAGCTTAACCAGGGATGTTATTGGGTCATTCAATTGGATTAAGATCCAAAGCGCGCATCAAAATTTACTCATGGTTCACCGGCCACTAATCAAGTGTTATGAAGTCAGGTAGCGCTAGGGTCAGTCCTCCTGCGGCCTTTACCTAACTTCAGCCAACACCTTGCACACATGCTGACACAGGAACAAGTTCACGATTCACGCAACACCGTAGGAATGTCACTGGTTAGGGCCTTTTGAGTTGGGTTAGGTCTGTGATCCCTCTAGACTAACGAGTATCAGACCCCTTGTTGGTTTTGGCAACGCGTTAGATGTAGTTTACGTTGCCATTACTGCAGGAAGCCAGGCCACGTGAAGTCCCGCTGCAGGCGGCTTACCAAAAAAAGCCGCCCTGACGGTTCAGAACAAACCATTGGTTGTGTTGCTGCTGAGGCTGCTAGTTTTCCAACTTTGGCCTTACAGCCTTCATGTGAGCATTCTGTAAGGACGACTGCTGAAGTGTATAAAGCATTTACCTCTCCAGGCACAGTTTCATTGTCAGAGGATGAACCTGAGGTCCCTGTGACTGTTTTGCGGGATATGGGTGCAGCTCCGTCTCTCTTGTTAGCTGGGCTAATGTTTCTGACTGATAAAACATCCCTGAAAGCCTCTGTCCTTCTAAAAGGTCTTGGAGGTGAGTATGGTACAGTCCCTTTGCATAAAATATTTTTACGTTCGACCCTTGTAACCGGTTATGTCACTGTGGGTGTAGTGCCATCGCTTCCCATTGATGGCATCGGTTTTCTCCTTGGAAATGATTTGGCAGGGGATTTAGTCAGCATAACCCCTGTGGTGAGTTCTGTGCCACATGAGTCGCCGGAGTTGCTGACTCTAGAAAGCGAGCGTCCGGGTGTGTTTCCTGCGTGTGTTGTTACCCGTTCCCAGTTCCAGAGAAAACCGGAAGCTATGTCATCAGAACCTGAAGTAGACTTATCAGAAACGTTTTTTGCCACTGTGAGTGAACTTCCTGATCCCCTGCAGTACAATAGGGAAGCCTTGATTGCTGGTCAGAAGGACGATACTGAGTTGTTGTCCCTTCGGGAGACCGCTGTTAGTGCAGAAGAGGCACGAGATATGCCTGAAGGGTTTTATACACATGATGATGTTTTGATGCGGAAATGGAGACCTGCTGACCGTCCAGCCACTGAGGTGTGGAGTGTGGATGATCAGGTTGTGGTGCCCAAGAATTTTCGGCCTGAGATTTTACGTCTGGCTCATGAAGCTGTTACGGCTGGCCATTTGGGAATTCGAAAGACTCAGGCAAAAGTCCTTCGGCAGTTTTACTAGCCGCACCTATATAAAGATGTTGTAGCCGTCTTTCGTTCATGTCATGCTTGTCAAATTGTGGGGAAACCCAATCAGACAATTCCACCAGTGCCTTTACAGCTTCTCCCTGTCACTGACGAGCCCTTTTCACGAGTTCTTACTGATTGAGTTGGGCCTTTGCCCAAGACTAAGAAGGGCCATCAGTATTTGTTGGCATTTGTTGGCAATCATGGACGTGACTACTCGGTTTTAAGAGGCAGTTCCTCTGCGAGACATCAAGGCAAAGCCTATCCTTGATGCTTTAATTGTTTTCTTTTCTCGTTTTGGTTTGCCTATGCAGATTCAGTCTGATCGAGGCACAAATTTTGTCTCCAAAAATTTTCAAGAAGTCATGTGTGAGCTCGGTATCGAACAGGTTACATCGTCTGCCTATCATCCTCAATCTCAGGGTGCCATTGAAAGATATCATCGAACTCTTAACCCCTTTGTGCAGAAGCCAAATTTGGCTATTTATGAGTTACCCACTTTAATGCTGTATAATTCAAGATTTAAGCTTCATAAAGAGGAAAAATGTGGCTCAATTCAGAAAAGACACTGACCGCATTTAGAATTACATTGTATTTCAGTTTATTTTCATGATTTTGGTCGAGAAAATGAGCTGCAAACATAAAAAATCTTCATGAGAATTCACCATTGAAATTGCAAAAAAAAAATAATGCTGAGGATTGAAAAACTGCTGGGGCTTAAAACTATACATTTCTGGTATCATAAACTCCTTGAGCACAAGTAGAATTCATCGTCAACATTACATTCTAGATTACTTACATGCTATTAGCCAAATTATACAGCTACCCAAGTGTCTCCCCAAAGTCTCAAAATTATATACTGTCAAATCATTAAAAAATCATGTATTTAACAAAAATGAAGTTTTAAGGCATGAAATTTAATATGAACAAATGATTTTCTGGTTGAGTTTAGTATGAATTTATCAATATCAGTGCAGTTGAATATCGGTGGCCACCAGTAACCTCTCCAAACACAGAACATGCCTTTTCTCCATAATAAGGTTTAGAGTTTTGTGAATTTTTCTTTTAAGTCCCCCAAGCTAGCACAAACACGCATTGCATTTTATTAATTGCTAATTAAACAGTCAGAACATTCACCCTTTACGACCTCATTTCAACCCTTATAAGGAACAAGTACAACTCACTAACTCAGGAATATCTGAATTCTGAAATATACCTTATTTTAACAGAACAGACATTCCACTTTCAGGGAACATCACGAAATATTAATTCCTCCCTAGATTCAACAGAACGGTGCAATGATCATACCAGGGGGCCCACATAATTGCATGGGCAGTTCACTTTTAAACAGGAAAAAACCTCGGCATTCGACTGTTGCGTACGGTATACATTCCAAAACAGAAAGCAAAACTAGCAGCCTACCTTTTTTCCACGAATCCCTCCTCCAGAGACGACGTATCCAGTAAAGGAACCCTCCGGTCCTGTTTCATTCGAAATAATTCCCATTGACCATGTCCTTATCTTATTTAAATCCTCTAAATATAACTGAACACTTCAAGGCCAGTTTTGCGCGTCTTTTTTCTATATATACATATATATATATAGATATATCGCGTCTGTTTCAGCCGCATAATGCGCGCAGCGTAAACAGGATACAACCGAGCCTGCTGATACGCATAGGCTTGTATGCTCTGTATTTGTCCAACCAATATGTTTCACTTGCTGTAGAACGTTTAAACACTCGGGAATTGGATAAGAAACGAGCCAATCAATACATTGTTGCCGCGGAAGTTTCACGAGGCCGTGAAGTCTAACTGTGCAGTTAGGCAGCAGAGCTTGAATGTGTGATTGGCTATCAACGCCAGTACTCGGGTGGGAGGAAGCGCTGGATTTGTCAATGAAGGAATGTACCCGAAAATCCACGGTAGGGAACTACGCATTTTTTCCATTTGATGACTGTAATTGACAGTAGAATGTGAGAGAATCAATACCATGTCGAATTTTTTTGCTTCAGAAAACAGATTTTTCTGAACCACTAATTGGAATGCCGTTGGCTCACTGTTGCTAAAGTGGTTGCTACATAGGAAACAATTTTTTCTGTCGCAAAAGATCATTTTTTAAAACTGCTGGATCGATGCTATGGGCAAGGATATTGACCAGTTTGCACATCAGGCTTAGCTGAGGAGTTTAATTCATGCAACTCTCGAAAAACAGGGAGTGGAGTGAACTTCCCCATATTCAAAACCGCGTTCGAGGTCTGCTTGCTTGTGAATATTCAATAACTGATCCGGGGGTGCCATCTAGTGATCTAGTACAGTAACAGCGTGCTTAAATTTGCAGGTCTATCGACGCAGCCGTCTACATCTGCAGAAAGGGGTTAAGGTGGCTATGAAAACCTATGCCGTTCAGCACCCTGGGGATTGGGATGTAGCACTGCCACTCCTGTTGTTCGCTCTCTGAGATTCTGTAAATGAATCAACTGGCTTTACTCCATTTGAGTTAGTTTTTGGCCATGAAGTTAGAGGTCCCTTGAAGATGATTAAGGAGCGGTTTGTGAAGGAGCTAGACAAAGAGAATGTTTTGCAATATGTGGCTAAGTTTCGTGATCTGCTGCTTTTCAGGTGGCCCGTAATAACCTCGAGGGCGCCCAGCATCGCATGAAGGGACAGTATGATAAGAAGGCATTGGAGAGAATCTCTAGGCCTGGGGACCGTGTTCTTGTGCTTATGCCCATGCGGGGAAATGGTCTCAGTACGCGTTTTTGTGGTCCCTATACTGTGGAAAGGAAAGTTGGTGATCGTAATTACATCATTTGTACGCCCGACCGTCAAACCCAAACACGCCTTTGCCATGTAAATTTAATGAAGGCTTATGTGGGCAGAGACGCCCAAGCAGTTCCTGTCACTTGTTTGTCACCTGTTTGTTCCTGTTTGTCTGTTGGGAGCGAGGTTGCTGAGGGTGGTGATGGCATAGAGGCCGTGGAACCCGTCGGTGTGCACCTTCAGAACTCTGAAGCCCTGCAGGCTTTTGCTCACTATGTTGGTCACTTGAGTGAGGTCCAGCAGGCTGAGGTAAAACCAGTAATAAGAGACTTCCCGGATTTGTTTAGCGACTCAACTGGTCGTTGTAATCTGGCTGTTCATGATGTTGACACAAGGGATGCCCTCCCTATTAAACAGCCCCCGTATAGGTTGGGCCCCACCAAGCTTAAGAAAGTGCAGGAGGAGCTCGACTATATGTTGCGAATAGGAGTTGTGCAGCCTAGCCAAAGTGAGTGGAGTTCGCCGGTTGTGCTGATCCCTAAGACCGATGGTACTATGCAATTCTGTAAAGATTATCAGAGGGTAAAGCAGGTTACGAGGACTGATGCTTTTCCCATTCCCCATCTTGAAGACTGTATTGACCGTATCGGCAGGGCTCAGTATGTGCCGAAACTTGATCTTCTTAAAGGGTATTGACAAGTGCCTCTGACTCCTCGTGCTCTGCAAGTGTCTGTGTTTGTTACCCCTTGTGGGTTGTATCAGTGCCAGGTGCTCCCTTTTGGCATGAAGAATGTTTCAGTGAGCAATGAATTCAGTTACAGTAGGGTTGCCTAATGTGGTGGTTTACATTGATGATCTGGTAGTTTTTAGCGCCTCTTGGAGTGCGCATGTGAAACATTTGCGGGAACTGTTTGAGCGGTTGCAGCAGGGCCAGTTGGTGGTGAACTTGCCAAAGTGCGAGATTGGCAGAGGACAAGTAACTTATTTAGGCCACCAGGTGGGCCAGGGTTTGGTTGCTCCTCAACAGGCTAAGATCCAGGCTATCCTGAGCCTTCCAGTTCCTAGAACTCGCAGGGAGCTGATGAGAGTGCTGGGAATGTGCGAGTTTTATCGCAGGTTTGTGCGAAATTTTGCTACAGTAGCCGAGCCTCTTACTAATTTGCTCCGTAAGGATGTGAAGTATAAGTGGTCAGAAAGCTGTCAAGCTGCCTTTGATAGGCTGAAGGCCATCTTATCTTGTGAACCAGTGCTGAGGGCACCTGACTTTGACGTTCCTTTTAAGCTTGCTGTGGACGCCTGTGATGTAGGGGTTGGTGCTGTCTTGCTGCAGCCTGATGAGCAGGGATTCGACAGACCTGTGGCATATTTTTCTAAGAAGCTCAACAAACATCAACAAGTTTATTCCACCATCGAGAAGGAAGCGTTAGCACTGGTGTTGGCTGTGCGCCACTTTGAGATTTATGTTGCAAGCTCAGGTGGACTATTGTTGATTCTCACAGACCACATCCCATTAACATTTGTTGCTAAGTTCAAGTCCTCCAATGCCCGTGTGTTTAGGTGGAGTCTTGTGCTTCAACCATACAATCTTGTGGTTCAGCACGTTGCTGGCAAAGACAAGATTATTGCAGATAATTTATCATGTGCTTTGGGGAATATATATATTCGATGACTTCTGCCTATGTAGCCAAGAATTCTCACTGGATGGCTTTTGCCTATATAGAGTACCTTCTGAATGGCTTTTGCTTTTAAGGCTTTGAAGAATAGATGAACTAGTTAGGGCATACAAATGCTGATTAGAGATTTTAGATATTACCTTTTTCTCTAAAAAAAAAAAAAAATTTTTTTTTTTTTTTTTGTTTGAGGGGGGGAAGACTGTTACGAAGTCAGGTAGCGCTAGGGTCAGTCCTCCTGCGGCCTTTACCTAGCTTCAGCCAACACCTTGCACACATGCTGACACAGGAACAAGTTCACGATTCACGCAACACCATAGGAATGTCACCGGTTAGGGCCTTTTGAGTTGGGTTAGGTCTGTGATCCCTCTAGACCAGTGGTTCTCAAATTCGGTCCTGGCGCCCTCCTGTGTATGCTGGTTTTTGTTCCAGCCACAACTGCAATTATAGGATTTTAAAAAGCTGTTACTTTGTCTTAATTAGCAGCATTCCATGTTTAGAGTAGGTACTTATCATCTTAAGTCACATTTGGATGGACATATCCATTCTGCTATGAAGATTAAAAACCCTTGAACACATTGTGCTTAATTTTCAATATTGCTCGGATTTTCAGGTGAAAACATTTTTAAACAGATCAAATTAGACTCTGAGAAAATCAATAAGCTCCAAATTAGGTTTCTGAATACAGGTGTTTTGAGTGTCTCCCAAATAACCAGCCTGAACCAAATAAAATCAACAGGAAACACAACAGGTGTGACTCCATTGTTTGCCAAGTAAATTGTCGGTTGTTGCCACCATGTGTCAAGAGTTTCACCAACGAGGAACCTCTTGATTATTTATGTTGATTAAATGTTTGGTTAAATTTTTTTCCTCTGCCGATATTTACAATATATCTCAATGTGGATGTTTGCATAAATGCACCTAATTAAAACAAATCAACGGCTTGTTAAAATCCGAAGATTGCAATTGTGGTTGGAACAAAAACCAGCATACAGAGGGGGGCACCAGGACCGAACCTGAGAACCACTGCTCTAGACTAACAAGTATCAAACCCTTTGTTGGTTTTGGCAACGCGTTAGATGTAGTTTACGTTGCCGTGTGGCCCTGATCGTGATACAAGGTTTTGCCATGCCCATCCTAATCCCCTGACCTAAACCAAACAGAGAATCTATGGGATTTTGATTCCATATCTAATCCCGTTCCCATTTTAGGAAACATCACAATTTGACGCATGTCAAAAATATAAAATCCTTTATTTCACAAAGTGACGTATCTCCCTTTTCCTCAGTTAAATGAGTTTAACCTGTCATTGACATCTAATGCAAAGCTGCAATATATTAGCCAGGTACGTCAGTGACCTCGTGACTGGGTGAACTCTAGCCTGCTACAGTCGTAGAGTAGAGTAGATTTTACGACTTGAGTCTGTCTTCAGAATGTACATTCTTGTTGTACATGCAGATGCATCAAAGCCTCGCCCACAGATTTAGCAAAACCACGAGTTTAGAAAACTGACACGGTTCATTCTAGAGTGTAATTTATTAATTTGTAATCAAGATGACCTTCCAGTTGGATTTAAAGGAAAAACAGGTAAGAGCATGTTTTATTTAAAAAAGTCCAAATAGGCCTAGCCAACTGCATAATCAATTTACCCTCAACAAGGTGGTGTTTTTTTTTCTTTTTACCATGAAACCTCTTTCCCATTTGTGCTTCATGCCATGGCTATATCTTTATTCTCATGCAAAAGTCTTATGTTGAAAGTTATCATGGGCCCAATATGGCCATATGAGGCTCCAAGAACGCTGTTAGTGTAAGTTTTGTTGTCTTTTCCATTGTTTACTTCATGTAGGAGTCAGTCCAACTTTCCCCTGGGGGGCGAGCCAGGCCCTTAAACTTGGGCTCTTTTCAGCTGTGACCAACTATGAAAGGCTAAGTTTTCTTTAGATTTTTTGATAGAAATGGCAACAATCTACCTGGACTAAAAGGTTCCTGGCATCAGTTGATTACTCCCTCCAACTATTAGCGAGTAATTAGGATAGAAAAAGTGGAAAATATTTTTGTGAACCCCAACTTTGACCTTAATTTAATTGATACAAGCAACCTTTAAGATTGTCAGCTTAGAGCAAGGTTCATGTCAAGGATCAAGCCACCTTCCAGATCTGTATCTGTCATAGAATCAAAGATATAATACTTTTTCTACAGCATATTTTGAAAAGTGCCCCCCTACTGGCCTTTTTAAGAGGCCCATAAAATCCATACCGGTGGGCCGTTTGTGAAAAAATTGGAGATACCCATCATTTGAGTACAACTGAACAAATATAGAAAGTTAGAGAAAACTCTGAGACCACGATGGCCCAAAAGGTACTTTAAGCGTTTCCACTTGGCATGGAATGACCCTAGTGACACTTTTTTAGTTATTTTAGATCTGTTGGCCAAGTGAGACACCAGCACTGAATCCAAATGAAAATGCATTTTACATGTTGAAGAGGAGACTGAAGGTAAAATCCTCGAAACAAACAAAAACTGAAGATGGTTGTGGTTCAGGCCAGGTAGGGCATCACCAACAAATATACCCTGCATGTGATGAGGTCTATGCTTCAGTGACTTCAAGAATCAAACAAAAATGTGTTTTAGTCTAGCTGAATTACAGCGCTCTTTGAATATACTCATTGTAAAGCCAGCTTAAAACAAAAGCATGAAATTGCCACAGAGAAGCTATAGCTTCACTGCCTGAAGAGTCACCTAATTAAACACCGGATGTGAGCTTTCTTAATAGGAAGTAGTATAGAGAGCCCAAGTCAAGGTGGTTTGGAGGGAGAGGCAGCGCAGTCAGCTCCTTAACCCTCTGCTCCAAACCTGACTGTTCAACCCTATGTCAAAGCATCCCGCACACTTGGAAACCAGCTCTGTGAAATGACAGCCCTTTCACAAACATTCTTCATTTAACTGTATGCTGCACAGCAAGACTTCCTGCTAATAACAAATGCTTAAGGCAAAATACAGTACCTGAACCAAACAAGATGTTCCAGTCAGTAGCTGGAGGTGTAACTAGAGAAACCCAAGCGGTGTGACAGAGACGATGCCTCTAGTCTCAAGGTTCAGGCTGCTGAGTCTAAATCATGCTTCTCATCCAGTGTGGAGCTTAAAAACATGTATATACACAATGCTTATGTTTTGAGTCCTATGCAATGTTCTATTTAGCTAGGTGGGTCATTGTGCTTCACTGGCCTAGAGAATGACTGGCAAGACATGTCGAATGGATGACAGACCTGCATACAAAAGAGGACCATTGGCTAGATTGCACCCTGAATTTCTGATCTTTGACTGAGACACATATTTACAACATATGAGTCTCTTTCTCCATAGGCTGCTATTGGTTGGAGGTCAATCGCGCAATTAACGTGCTGTGAAATGATAAGAGGCATGCATGTCTGAGTGTGAGTATTTGTTTGCTTGAAAGCATGTGAGTGTGTGTTTGCATGTCTGAGACATAACTTGAGATTTGCGTCAAATCATGAAAAAAAAACTTTTACTTTGTGAAAATCTATGTTTTGTTTAATGTTTTCTAATTTATACAGCAGCTTTGCCCACAATGTTTCTTTAAATCCGTTTAAATACCTCAAATTAGACTTCCAAATAGTTTTTAAATATGATAAGCATTGAAAATGTAACACTTCTTCACTGAGTTTTCAAGCCGGTTTGGCCATTATCAAAGCAGTGAATGGGAGTTACCATCGGCACCAAAGGTATGGGACTGAAGGGCCCTTGCGTGCCCACTCGGAGGTTGAGCGGTGACGATGTCCTTATATCGCGTGGAAGGTCCGCATCGAAAGGAGGCCGCAGAGGTAGTTTTTTTTACCCTTCTTTTCGAAACAGCAGACTTAACCTGTTTGATTCCTTGCGAGTCAAGAAAACCCATGATCCCTGCATTCTGTAGGGGAGACTGGGGTTACCTCGTCATGATTTTGTATTTGGCTTCATAACTCTTTGTTGCTAAAACTTAGAGAAATACCTTCATGGTCTATGTGTAGTGCGGAATGTCACCTACGAAAGTTGTACTGATACAATCTCAATTTAAAGTATATTTTCATCACAACATTCAATTTTCGATATGCCTCAAACATGCCAAAGTAACCCCATGCCTGGGGTTACTTCGTCAGACGGGTGGGGTAAAATTGTCATAGTTGGCAATCAGCTGAAGCTTAAAAAGACAGTCCAATCGTCCTGTAACAGAAATGGTGAAAACTGTTTTATTTTTACAACGAACCAACACAAGCTATGATTTATGCATAATCACCATCAGAGTAGCAGTTATGACATATTTAGGCGAGCCCACTGACATTTGCACAGTTCTCATGTGCCCACCCTTTGCATGAGAAGCATTGGACCCCATCCTCTCCACCTTTGGATGATGAGTAAGGACCACGGCACCAAAGAGGAGCAGCAAACATTCCCACTGACAAAGGAATGGAATGAAATACAGGGGCCCCAGGGTTGGCACCTGCCAACTCTCAATACTCTGCCAACACCTCCACTTTAATGGGCCCCACCTGTGGCCCATTAAGGTGGAGGTGAAAGAAAGATAAAGGGGAGGGGCTGCAAGGAGCAAATCCTTAGACATTCATACTTGTGTCCACCAAACAAAGGCCCTAATAGGTCCTCTATGATAAACATAAAATAAATGCAAATATATAGACACTATAGATGTCTGAAAAACAATAAATCAGCTCCTATATTTGACTTTGGATTATTTTAAAATAGGCCTAACACAGGACCGACAAGTGGTGCAACATCAGCACCCTGACAAACTAACCTCATTCTGCTTGGCCAGTGTAGCCCTGTGCTCCCATTTTGGAAATCATCTCTCATCTCATGATCGCAGCAGGCCTTCATCTTATGTGTTTTTAATCACTCTAGTTACGTACGTTTATGAAACAGTAAAAACACCGTGGAAGTCTATGTCTTCAAAGAAGCTAGACGCATTTCTTTCAGAAACTTAAAGTTTGGAATTTGGGCCAAAATTTTGTTAAAAACCTGGGGTGACAAACCTAAGCCTCAACCAGACGACTATCTCTCACCTGAGCCATAGATCTGACCTTTTCCAGACAACTAAAGCCGAACACCCACTGAAAGCGTGAGACGCGCGTCAAAAAATTGGTTACATTAATTTCAATGGAGCAACGCCCACAGGCAGCAATTTTTACTTTTCGCCACTGCTCAGTTTTTACTATTCGGCACTGCTCAATTTCTGAGACGTTCAAAACGCATTTGTCTTTTAAGTTATTTAACTTTACTAAGTCGCCTTGTCATTGTTGGTGGCACACATTTAGCGGCAACCTCACATGCAGTTGTCAAAACCGATATGCCTGCTTTTTAACTAAGTCGCAGTTTTGAGAGGAAATCCGGTATTTTGCGAGCATTTAAGTTTTCAAGCGATCTGCTGTTAGACAGTACCTAACTCAGGGTACACGGGTAAGAACTTAACACTGCCAAGTTAGCCAGCTAGCGATTCACTGCTGGGTGAAGTAAAAGTGAATCATAATCATAATTTACAAGACAGCTAAATTTAGGAGGAAAATTATGCCTGTAGGCTATATAAAGCATAGTGACTTTGCCATCACTTAAAATAAGCTTGATCAGTAGTTTTTTTTTCTCCAAAATTAAACGTTGTCTTGTTTAATATTTTGAGAGTGACACGCATGGCTTCTCGGTCGTGTTGACAGCTGTCAATGTTGATGCGGCTGACGCTTTCAGTGGGCGTTTAAAAGCGTCAAAACCACATTCGGAGTTTGACGCAACGCTTCGCTTCGCGGCCAGTGGGCGTTGGGCTTAATTCTAATCTTAACCAGACCATAATCATGGTATTCATTCATTACAAAATGTAATAAACACTGCAATGGGTTAGGCTGGTAAGAAGTGAAGGGCCCGACTATCCCATACCCTTGGCTGCGATAATACACTTCCCGGCCAAAAAAAAAAATGTCACTGTTTGGAAATTAATGAACAAATTCTATAATTGGATCATTATTGCGGTTACTAATATGTTTCAGCTGGCAATAATCATTATTACCTTGACTAATGAAGCGCGTCGCTACTCATTTCTTGAAAAATCATGTTAGAAGACACATGCTGACGGTGGAAAAGATTTTACAGTATTTCAGAGCGGGCGAGTTATTGGCCTGTATTTAGCAAAGAAACCATGAATAACAAAAACAAGTATGAGGAATCATTTTCACAAACAAATTTGCCACCACAAAGTCCTGACCTTAAACACATTAAAAGTTATTGGGATGTGCTCAAGAAAGACCACTGAGTGGTTCAACCATTATGTCGAGAAGACAAGATCTCGGCCAAAAGTTATGGCATTTCTGAATCGAAAATAAATGTTCTGGAGTTGCATATAGTTGTCAAAACAATGACAAGACGAACATGCACTGTAGTCAAAGCTACAAGGGTTCCAACTAAATATTTGAGTTTGTGACTTTTTTTTCGGCCAGGCAGTGTAGATGTCAACTGCCATTCAATCAAATGATAACAGTCGAAGCGGATAGGCCTATGTTCAGTCATGAGTTCATCTGACTGTCTCCTGTTTCTCAACACTGCAAAAAGTGATAAGCTCAATAAGTCATCATAACTTTTTTCTATCATTTACTTCCACTTAACATCGTGAGTTATGCAATTTCAGCTTAATTTCATGAGTTCCTGGTACTCCAACTAAGCCACTTCAGTGAAATGAAAAGTTGGAAAAAGCTTTTCTTGAAGTTGAGTTTACTTACCTTTTTTAAGGCAGCAATTGATCTTAAGTTTTCAAGTTGAACCACCCTAATATTTTTTACAGTGAATACAAAAGTACCCCATAACTTCAACGAGTAAAAAACACTATGTTTTTGGCTACTTGTGTTGGCAATAAACGACGCGTAAATTTATGACTGACCTAAACTCGGTTTCATAGCCTACAAGGTATGAGAACTTGTAAAGCAACGAGATCTTTCCTTGATTGCGTCACGCGAATTATTTTTCAATTGATCTCGCCAAGCTGGGTAGGTAGACCAAATTCTATTATTCGTGAAGCCAAATGTTGCTAGTATCAAACAAAATGAAAGCAACCGTGTTGAATGTTTCTATAGTTCATGAAACAACATTCTTGAAACCCCAAATTAACAATATTAGATTATGATACAAGAAATGAAGTGTGCCAACATTCAAATTCCATTTCAAATAGCCTATTAGCCTATATTGTTTTGTGTGTGTGTGTGTGTGTGTGTGTGTGTGCGTGTGTGCGTGCGTGTGCGTGTGTGTGTGTGTGTGTGTGTGTGTGTGTGTGTGTGTGTGTGTGTCAGTGCGTGTGTGTGTGTGTATGTGTGTGTGTGGTTAGTGAGCCGAGTTTGAATTTATTTTTATACGGAAAATCGTTTCACTATTTAGATTCATATAAAGCTTACTTTTGAGCGATGAGACTTTTCTCTTCGGACTTTACCTGCCGGAATTTGGAAAAATTTGTGTAAATTATTGCGTAATGTAGGCCTACTTGATGCGCAGTGTACAAGTGATTTGTTTGCGGAAAAAAATCAGACCCTTTACATGTCTAACGTGTATAATGATAGCCTAATAATAGAGCCTACTACTACTACTACTAATAACAATAATAGTAAAAGATAATAATAATAATAATAATAATAATAATAATAATATACGACTGCCTAAGTTGTGCCCATCCTGTTTTAAAATAAAGACTTTCGTTTAGAAAAGAAGCTTTTAAAATACTGTTCACTTCATCGCGTGTAAGCTCGTGAAGGTGTAGACCGTGATGCCACCATACATTAGCTAATTGAATCCGCAGATGAAGTTGACGGTGTCGGTGGATAATTAGCAATACAAGCATGCTGTCTTTTATTTACGTAGTGATTGACAGCAAGACACACGCAGATCAATTAAGACGAAATGCATTTGAGAAGGGATCCAAATGAAATGTAATTAGAGGCTTCGTCACCGAGACCAAATTAACGTAGGCTATTAACGTATTTCATGGTAGGTAAATGTTTTGAATTTGAATAAGTAGCGACTCAATGAAAACCGTGGTAGGACCGTTAGTTTTTAAACAACCCTTGAATGATCCAGCCGATCAGAGGCAATGTAGCACTTTCTCATTCAAGTGTGCCTTAACAGTATCGCACGTACTCTTCAACTATGCATTCAACTGTGCAGTTATATTATGAGCTACATGATTAAGTTTAAAACTGCCATTTTACGGGGGTAGCTATATGAATCCACGCCGTGGAACCATTTGAAGATATTCTATAAGAATTCGCATTTGACTCTTGTCTTGCAAAGCGGCCGACTTTTTCAATGCTTTTAGTTCATTTGAAGTGAGATAACATAGGCCTACTATAAATTATTTTTCAGTATCACAACGACATAATGAATTCTCAGAAATTATTGAAACCGTAACATGTTCAAACGCATTCAGTGTCTTGACTCTCACGTATTGGGCGTATAAGAACATGCTCTAACAACTGTTCAGAAGCATTTGTGGCTCTCGAATTAAGGGCCTCTAATAAAAATATCATTTGTTTGTTTTAATCTCTTTAAATTGTTCTCATCTAATTGTTCCAGCCACAGCGCCTTTAGAAAATTTTGATAGAAAGATAAAAGGCCAAGTTTGGCTGTCAATAAGTCCATTTTATAAACCAAAGGTCTCCGAAGACAGGGACAGCATTCAATTAGCTTTATCAACACGGCCTTGATTGCGTTCGCAGGATACTGCAGCGTGTATAACAGGGCTGCAGAAAGCTCGATTAGTGCTTCTGTGGCGGTATCCTGACGGAGCCTTTGAGAGAAGACCCATTCAGAGGGGATTTATCCATGCCAGGGCGATCAGAGGGATTAAACAGTAATTAAAACCTATAAATTATCTCTCCCCCTCCCCCCAACATTTTCAAAGTGTCCACTCTGCTGAGAAGCTGGAATGCTTCATTTGCCTTCTCAAAGAAAATGGGATCAAACAAACTGAGGTTTCGACATTCGGAAACGATACCGTCACAATCGAAATTTCATTAAGAGCTCCAAGACAAAAAGCCATGGATATGTGTTCTGATGATTGATTTGTGATATAAAACTATTTAGGACTATTTTAAGTTTGTTTTACAACTAAGAGTATGAGATATCTGGAAAAAATGGCACAAGCACATAAAGTTTTGACAGTGAATTACATTTTTATGCAGGCTGATGTCCCTCATGAGGGACTATTGGACAATATGGCTGGCTTATTGCCTATAATGACCTAAAATCAAGTGGGTACTATATGGTTGTACCGAACTTGCCAACTTTCCGTTTATCTACAGGACTCCTTTGCTGCGGCGAGTCCAGAGCGGACAGTTCCTTGATCACATATAGGCTACTATTTCAAAAACTCTAACAAACATATCTTTTGGAAAATGCAAAAACCATTACGATTCGCATTAAATGAGAGGACATGGCCCATATTTCCCGGGGAAAACACGGAAATAGCATTGCAAAAATAATTTTTTTTTAAATCTGCTCATCTCCGGAGTATCTGAGGTTCTTTGCCTTGTCAAAAGCAGAGGAGTCTGGGAGATTTTGAATGACCCGTTCATTGTAATTGAGCTGATATTACACCCATTCAGCGGGGAGCATCTGCAGTGGTCTCGGCCCTATGATCTCTGAGCTGGCAAAAGCAACAGCGTTCATTCAGAGATCCTCCTCCGGGCGTCACCTTTTGTCGTGAAAACTTAAAACTGAAAAGCACTGACTCGTTCTGACGTTCCAGATGAGGAAGGGCGATGGGAGAAAGCCTAAAGAATTCGAAAACACATAATACAACTCTACTGAAGTTCAGAAAAGTTGTTCCCACACCCTCGTTCTTCCACAGTCACCGATTATCAATAATAAGAGATGCGCACATTCTAAAATGGAAAGGCGTGAAATAAAAAAAGTGGCAATCGTTACGTTGGCTGGTTTAAACAATTAAATTGGGCATATGCAAATCATACGAATCCCCAACTTATAACCACACAAAGTTTGATGTTAACACAAAACTTTTTACATAGATTAATTGTCAGTGTTTGCAGCTTTCACCGCTTCATTGCTTGTATTATTCGATATAACAGTGATTAGTAACCTACAAATTGCCGTGGCACCATGTGGATAATAATAATTTAAAAACAGGGTACAAGTGTCCATATTCGTGGCGATCAAAGAAAACAACTCCCTGAAATGAAAGCAATAGCCGATGATAGAGAATCGGTTACAAGAATGGAGGCAAGGGGACTTATTTTCTTTTGTAATCGCATAATAATAATTATTACTATTATTATTATTATTATTATTCTTATTATTATTGTTGTTATTATTATTAATATTATTATTATAGTCATCATCATCATAATCATCATCGCAATTAGCTCACTGTCAAGGTCAGAATGGCGAAATACAGGTATAACCAATTCATATTAATCTATAGTGCATCTGGTACTGAATGGGAGGGGGTTGAGGGGTGGTCCAGGCATAAATAAGTATGCCTTTTACGCCATAAAATAGCATTTAGGAAGATTGAACAAATTCCGACCGTATTTATTTATTTATTTATTTTTGCGTTGGTTGTACGCAGAAACAATGAGCAACAGTAATAGGCCTGTTGCTGTTTCTCAGAAGGTGGTAATGCTCAATGTACAGTACATTGAATTTCATGTTCTTTGATTTGAAAAATGCATCTCATCGCTTGGTTTTGAAATTGAATTAAATATTCAATTTATTTTCCACGAAAAAGCTCAAGCCAGCAGCACTTATTAATCATTTCATTTTCATAAGGCAACTCAGAAAATTGAAACTTAGATGGCCGACAACAACTTTTCTCCTGAGTGATTTGAACACGAATTTGAATGGATGCTGTGTTAGTTAATAGAACGGGCGAGCGCAATAATCAGTAAAACCACAAGAAAAACTCAAACCTAAGAGCATAATATTGAGTGGAAGTAGCATCTATCTATCTATAAGATTCCATGTGAATTAATTAATATGTCGCATAAACGGGAAAAAACGGTTATGATGGCTGGTGATTACCCACGTTGCACACCTACTTAACACGTGTAAAGAAACTTCAATATTTATATCATTACACTTGAAAATGTACGACTGTGAACTCAATTTTGCCGTGAGGCCATGCCTTCTCCAAAGCAAACGCTCACAATGAAAACAAAAATGGATTTCCGCGTACTTCAGATTACAGGGAAAAAAAACTGATGATTATAGTACCCTATCTCACCGTGAAACAAAGGCTAGTTTGGTTTGCCACTTTCTCATTTATTTATTTATTTGACCCAGGTTGAGTTTCTAGACTGTATATCCTATGGACTTTTTTGTATTGCACCGCCTTTTCGGGTAAATATCATATTTCGTTTGCCGAGGCAAGGATCATGCCGTGAAAAGTATTGAATTACTGTCACTGGGCACGTTGTTTTGTCTGAGTGGATTAATAAATTCGGAAGTGCGAAAACCTGCAAAGTCTTTGTAAATCAAGTCAACGGAAACAAGACACATTGAAAAAAACCTTTGCCGTTTCTGCCTGTCGTCCAGAGCACCCGTTAATCTGACCTGCAGTGAAGTCCCCATATCGTGCTACTCAATAGCCTACTAAACTCTAAAGTAATGCAATGCAAAGGTAATACTCCGTTTCACCCGAAATTGAATAGAAGACCTGTAGCCAAAATTGCCTATATAAATGCTGTCGATCGCTTTCGCCATAGGATATATAATATAGAGTAAACTCCTCTGTCAAAGTCTCTGACGAACTACTTATCTGATTCATTTACTCCGACCGTGAGAAATCAAGTGATGTCACAAACTACGTAAAAGTAAATAAATAAATAAATAATCTTTCACGCCCTCACTCTATACGTATGTGTCCTGCTTACGAAAGCAGCAAACCCCACCTCAGTGCTGATGCACACCCACCATATCAGTAGCCTATGTACAAGAGGCCATGTTATTGCTGCGAATTTAGGCAATTTAAGGCCCAACTGAAATGGGCGGGGACTGTTCGTATTTCCAAACAGGAAGGCAGATTTTCATATTCTGTGTGAGTGCGCACGGTTTAAAGGTAGTATTGCATTTCAATGGATCGTTTTTCCATTATTATTTTGCACCTTTCGTGTGTAGCTCTTTGCAAAAGGCGAATTTCAGGCACATGCAGAAGCAGTTTCACATAGTGCTGTCGGTTGTCATATAGCGTTCGGGTGGCGGAAGTGAGAAGATTACTAATTTGCACATTTAGGCGCTCTTATGAATTAAGAAGGAAAGGACACAATGCTACACCATCTTATTTCACTGCATCGTGGTATTACGGAGGTTTACCTGCGAGCTCTCTGTGACAAAAAGAGAAAAATCAGTGGTTAAATGCTGCGGGAAAATGCAGTAATTTGCATGAAAAGCCGAGCAAGACTGTAGCAGATGAACACCTATGGCTTTTCAAGCATGATATTATTGAAGTCTCTAAACCAATACAATATGGTATTTCTGTCATAAAATACATTTTAACAAAAAATGTCGAGTTCTACTATTTGCAAGGTGGTCAAATATGCAATTTTGCCCTTCGTTTTTCTTATAGCTAGTTGCAGCTAAAAGGCGAAAGAAAATAGTGGATTTCCGATGATGATGATGATGATAATAATAATAATAACAATAAATATTACAGTTATTATTATTATCATTATTTAATATCGAGTGTGATTATAATTTGACATTTGAGCCAAAGCAAGGGTATATGTTTATATATTATGTTTTATGTAGGCCTATTTGTTTTAGTTTATTTGAAGTGACATAGGCTCCATGTTTTGCGCACAACTTTCTGCTGGAGCCAAAGCCTTTATCTTATTTCACAAATAAATTAGAATACACCTTTGCACGAATATTTCATGGAATATATTTGCGCAGTCCAAACTATTGCTGATGTGCTGATGTTTACGCTTCATCCATTTTTTTGGCCCTGTTTTAAAAATACGTCCCCACACAAACGAATGTGCGCATATGTGCATATATGCAATCGGCCTGTATGCCTATTCAACAAAATTTTTTATTAAAAAAATAAAAAACAAAGACAACTTAGAGCCTGAATGAATAAAATATTTATTGTATAGCAAATTGCAACATGCAGACCAATAATAATAAATAATAATTTAAAAAAAATAATACTAATAATGTCGGCTATGTTCAAGTGCAGGGTGGGTCTCCTACCTCCTACATAAGTGATAATTCCATCGCCACAAACGTTTCATTCTTCTCCCCAACAAGCGGATCAGAAGGCAAGTTCAGAGCAGAAGCTTTCTATATTTCCTGCCAAAGCTTTCTGCTAAGCACGCAAGATAATCGGGGCATCTTTACTTAGAGGGAATCACAGCATGAAACTAGCCTATCAAATTGCCTTCATTACTCCCAACTTTCCCCGCGTTAGCTTGAGATGAGTCAAAAGCAGCATCGAAGTTGCCGATCTCTCTTGTGCTTTTCTACCTGTACTGACTCCGAATGGATGGTGCAGGTAAAACTTCAATTACTTTTCTGTGATAACGAAAAAAACGCCTAATTGTAAGACGCTATTCAGATCAAGTGTGTTTGCGCGCGTATGCCTGCGTGCGTGTGTGTGTTACGCTTAGATTGTTAAGTCCTGCAAGGAAAATATATTGTGCCTGTGAACACTGGTTCAACTTTCTAGCCGCCTTCATATAATATCTGGCGAAGAACAGCGGAATTGTATTGCTACATTGAACCCATCGCCAATCAAAAATAAATGAATTATTATTAGGCTATTATCATAAACATATAAATAAATAAATAATACATTAAAATAATAGCGAGCAATGTTTATGGTTATTGCATTATCTTTATTAGGCGTTCAAAGATAGAAAAGACAGGTCAGCTATCTTGACGTGAAATAGGATGACATATTGGCTACTCCTAAGCTAAGTATTGCAACCTGTGGGCAATTTTATGTCAGTTTCTTATCCGTTTTCTATCTTCGCATTAAATGTGTTAACATTTCAACTTACGAAAGGCCTAAGCATGAGCCTCAGTACAACGATGATTGCCACCATCATGGTTCTTATAGTAAATTGCAGCAGGCGCATCTGCGGCAACACAGCGTCAGTGTAAATGTGACTGTTGCATCGCCCACTCACTAATTTTTTGAAACTAAACATTTCAATTGTCGTAACAATAAGCGTACAAACAAGCAAAAGACAAAGCTGAACTATTCAGAGGATAACGCCTAAACGAATGAAGGCAACATTGAATCTATTACCCTCCTACCTTCCCTTCATTCATAAACCTGAGCGCGAGACTTCGACTCAAAGCTGGCGTTTGTTTTGTCTTTGGCGCTACAAAGCATCATGTGCGCCGTTATCACAACAGCTTGTTTGCATCACCGGTTTCTTTTAAAGCGGCACTGGCCCAATTTCTGAGCGGACTGCTCAGTCAGAGATTCAAGATCAGCCAAGCAAAGATTTCTCTCTGGACTTGGAAGGTTTTCCCTGCAGCATGCAAGTTAGCAAAAGAAAGAGAAAAAAAGGCTGAAACGCAGCTATGGTCGGACGATTCTGAATTTGCCGATCTCACAATAGTTGCGTTCAAATGAGCGTCTTTGGGCACGCCAGAGAGTAGTCTTCTCAGTCAGCGAAGCGCAGTTGTGTCTTAGCCATTAGATCACGGTGCACCCAAAGTGCGGCCACTATAATTTAATAAAGAGTATATTAAGACTCTTGATAGAAATATTTCCCTGGCAGTTTCACAGATACAATAAACTCAGAACAAAGTCCCACCCCACCCCCCCACCCCACCTCCAGTGCTGAGTAATAAAAGTTCCCGTTCTGTGTAATTTCATATGCAAGTCCTCCTCATCATACATACCCCCTCCCTCTCCCGTTTTTGCGTACACTTCGGTTTAACTTGCAACGACCAACTCTAGTCTTTCTTGAATGACAATTATCCGCTGTGGAGTTTCATTTAAAAAGTATCAAAAAATTTGCCAAGCTGAAGTAAGGTTTGTGAGAAGCATAGACTACGATCGCACTCTCTCTACACCTTGAACACCCCCATGCCATTCCCAAGCTATAACATATCGCCAAGAGGCTACATGATGCGTGATAGGTGCAGTAGCGAGTAATTGATTTTCTGATCTAATTACTATAAATAACGAGGAAACGGAGTAACCTGTGTACCGTAGGCTACTAGGTATAGTAAAACGAAACAAAAATTTTGAGGATACTCTGTGGAATCCTCGTTGTTTGAGCTACTGGCTACAGCTTGTAGCAATTTAGTGAACAACTGTCGCTTTAAAAGGGTGTATTGGCAAGATTGAGCGCAGTCATTTACTCGAGGGCCAGTGTCACGTGATGAAATTACTCGATGTCTATTGGTCAAAGGCACGTGTCTTAGATACCGTACTGCAACGTCACCCGAGGGACTCGTATTAAAAATAAGAACAAAAATCCAGAGTGAAAGTATTTCAGGATCAGTTAGCACACCTCTTTATTTATCCTTAGTTTAGTAGTTGAAGCACCATTACTGGATTGACTAAAACCGGATCATACTAAATTGGTACCCCCAAATGGTATTTATGAAGCAGAGAAATAAAGAACAGCCCAGTTTGGGGGATAACGAACAAAATTATGGTTTGGCTTAGTGAGCACAATAAGAAAGAGGTGCCTATTTTTGAAAACTAAATACTGAATTTAACCGGATTGCCTGCACACATCCTTCTTTTTTTCTTCTTGAAGTAAATAAAAAAAGTGGAAAAAGCCAGAAGGGACCTGAAACTGGAATCTGTATACTTTTGTACACGAAAGCGAAAAAGGGGTTAAAGAAAGAAAATTGGAAAGTGTATCAGTATGGAAGAAAATGATCATAGCAACAGAGAAGCTGTGCGTCAGGAGTCGGGCGAGGAGTCCAACCGAGCGATAATACCCCTTTTGCAAGCTCCGGGAAACCTGCAGCTCCCACACAGAATAACCAACTTTTTCATAGATAACATTTTACGGCCGGACTTCGGGCGAAGAAAAGATGGAACATTTAATCGCGATGAAGGTAGCCTTCCAGGGAGAGAGAATAGCAGCCCCACAGCCCCCGGAGCGGGACAGGTGGGGGGGTCCGTTGCTGGAGAAGGAACCTCTAACCCTCCATCAGTCGGTGCGGCTAAGAAGGCAGATATTGCCGTCGACGAGCCTTTGAAACCCCGCCGAGAGAGTGGAGATCAGTGCCTAAGTTCGGACTCGGATTGCTCTCAAGCCAGCTCCACGGCAGCTCCAGGCCAGCCAATGTTATGGCCAGCCTGGGTTTATTGTACCAGATACTCGGACAGGCCTTCATCAGGTAAGCTTGTTTTCTACCATTAAAAATAAACAGCACAGCGTTGACCTTTAACTGCTCATTACGGCATCATGTGGACAATAAAATAAGAAATCTTCTAACCAGCAATTTCCTTAAAAGTTATGCTGGGTTTTTCACTTATAGCCAAGTTGGCCAACTCAGTAAACCGAATGAATATCATTGAATGTTAACATAAAAACCTCAGGGGGAAGAAAAAAAAAAAAACAAAAAAACTCGAACCCCGAGAAAGGACAGAGATTTTAGCTTACAGGACCAAAATCATCAGTAGGCATTATGTCAGGCTATTTGTGCAGATGTATCTCCAGCAGCAACGTATATTCATTACCGTTTATTCTTCAGTCTGAAACATCGATTAAGCTTTTATACTCATGAAAAATGATAAAAATTAAAATGGATCGGCAAAATTCGAAAAACGAAGATAACTTTTCTTTTAAATCAAAATATGTTTCAAAGTAAACTATTGATTGTAATCTATAACAATTAGGCCCTAATTTGTTAGGCAAAATAAAAATTATGAACTAGTAGATAAGTAAATATTTTCAAATTTTCTTAAGTGGCCTTTTGTTCAGATAGATCATATATTACAACCTAATCATAATTATGTGCAATTCGTGATTCCGACTGAGTAGCCTCATCTTTGGGAAATATATTCAATATGATATCCAAATTAGAACTTAAATTAACTAGTTTTATTTTGCCTTAGCCTTTCTTTTTTATTTCTTTTCCTTTAATCTGAAAAACATTGATGCGTCACCAGCCCGAAGCCACATGCAATCCTTTTTTGATAACTCAAGCGATACTTAATAACTCGCCGCATGAATGTGTAGACTACAGAAAGTTGAAATTGTCTCTTCGATTTATTCGTTTATTCGACTAAACCGATTTAAATCAAAAACAAAGAGTAAAGAAACGTTTAGACTATAAAATGCAGTTTTGCGCCTTTGTTCCGTCGTCTTTGTTAATATTTGATTTGCATATTTTTTGACAATGGAACTGGCCTCGTAGTGAGCGTATTTTCGTATAGGCCTACACCAGTGCCCAACCTAGACACGGATTGCACATATGGGATGTTGTATAGAGATATCTGAATTGATTCATCAATAAAGTAAGAAGCAGTAACATACATGACGTGGGTCTAATGCATGATTTCAAATGCAGCAAATAAGTAGTAGTATAGCTATTGGCCTCAAAATGCCTCCAATCAAATTTTAATTCCATTTGCGAAATCATTTGACCATTTCGTTATTTAAAGGCAGCTCTATCATTAAAGTTTGAGGAGAAGGGTGTGGTTCTTGAAATATTTTTATTTATTTATTTATTTATAATTGTTAAATATAATAATACAGGCCTGCTGCGGCTAAATAGGAGTTATTTTCGTTGGAGCCAGGAGACAGGCAGGATGTTTCCCCAAACACGGTTAAATGGAAACTAAATATTTAGACGTTTTCAAGTACAGTTTCGCGTTTTACGATTTCGATTCAGATTCATCCGGGACGACTTCGTCTCCCTGATTTATTTAAGGAGTAATGAGGCTTTCCTCAAGGATAAAATGCTAGGCTATATATGCGCGCATTTCCAGAGAATTAAAGTCAAGAGCGAACAGTATAGCGAATTCGAGAAAGCCTCCCACTGAACTCTCAAAAGAGCTGAATCAAAGCCCCAATGCGGAAAAACTAATTTACGCCATAGACCTAAGAGACGGAATGGAGTCGATTAAGTAAGTGATTAACGCTAAATTAAATAAATATAAAAATCTGCCGAATATAAAAGCCAAGGTTCCAATGCCATAGTTCTGCATTGTGAAAAACTACAGTTAGGCCTATTTCAATGCGTGGATTTGGGAGTATTTTTGTGGGCATAAATTAAATGAGATTGAAATGCTATATGCATTTGTCTTACTGAATGATTTTCAAAGTATACACTGCAAGCTTAATGAATGCTTATGAACTTGGTTACTATGGTTACAGGTAGAGACCGGGGTTCTAACCCCCACCCCCCATTTCCTCCTCCCTCCCCCCCGCCCCTCTTCACACACAACAGAGGCTACCCCTCCAACTCCCTGTTACCGAATTGCAAATCGAACACTACCTCCATGAATATTCCACTTAATTAACGATTGATTATAACCAGAAATCCATTTCTATTCACGTTATAGTCGAGAGTATGCACACCCAGCACACTGACGCTGCTGGTCCAACAAAAGTTGAACACTTCCATTAAAAAGAGCTGAACATGAGTTGTGACGTCGGATTGTTGCTTGTATGGCGATTGTCAGGTCTTACAGGAAGTGAAATCTTGTTAATGTCCCCAAGCACTCCCTATCCCCATGATATCCGCAATGCAAAATAATAGGTAGATAAAACAAATGATTCTTCAAAAAAATCTAATCACCAGTTTGTTGTATTTGAAACTGCAGGACCAAGATCTCGTAAACCAAAGAAGAAGACTGCCAGCAAAGAGGACAAGCGGCCAAGGACAGCCTTCACTGCCGAACAGCTTCAGAGACTAAAAGCTGAGTTTCAAACTAATCGGTACCTGACTGAGCAGAGAAGGCAAAGTCTGGCGCAAGAACTAAGTCTTAACGAATCTCAAATTAAAATCTGGTTTCAGAACAAAAGAGCCAAAATTAAGAAAGCCAGTGGGAGTAAAAATTCTCTGGCTTTGCACTTGATGGCACAGGGACTGTACAATCATGCCACAACATCAAAAGATGACAAGTCAGATAGCGATTGACGGAAAGAAACAGATGATGACAGGCTATACAATGCAATAATTTCACAAAATAAGGGCCAGTGTATAAATATACCAGCATTATCGCATTAAATAAATGTATTATTAGATATACTTCTGCAATATCATGTGTATATAATTTACGAGTAAAGTGTGGAACAAAGATATGATTTCAATGTATGAACCTTGTTGTTTTCTTCCTAAAATAGACGCTTCTTACGCGGGGAAGTGTTTCTATAATGTTCCTTCCTTTTTCAACCAAACGCTTTTGGTTGACGTAGACAAATTTGACCATGAAAAAAAAAAAAAAAAAAAAACTTGCTGAAGTCCAAAGATTTTTTCTGCTGCATTCAGGCAACTGTGAATCTAAATAAATTGCTGATTGTAAAGCTATATTATTTCTATGTTTGTTTGTTTTATAAGGTTTTGATTATTTTGTGTAAAATGGACATGAGCAATTGGTAGCGATTATCTTGAGGAGGTTGTTACTTGCACTCGCAATCAAGTAACCTTCATCTGGAATGTTTGATGTTCGTATTCGTTCAATTATTACATAAAGCAGAACATAAACACATGTTATAGGATAAGAAATCGTCGTTGTCGTTGCAGGAAATCCACCATTATTGTTATTGTTTATTACACTACAGTTAAATGTATCACTGAAACTCTTGACATCAGGCCAACTTCTGTAAGGCATGATAGTGATTTCAAATAGGCTATTCTTATGTCTTATGAACTGTGGCCTCTGCTGTTAAATTAATATAGGCTAGTTTCAAATGACAGAGCAATATTATATTATTTTTAGGACAACAATTTTTCATTTATATACAGCTGCCTATACGAGGAAGGGATAACATAGTAGCATACTAGACAAGGATTTGATATTCTTCACACCGCAATCTTAGTGCTTAAACAGTATGGAAAAATCGATATGGATAAAGGACGCTCAAATACAGGACGCCTTCGCATGCGTCACACATATATATATATATATATATACATACGTATATAGATACATAGTTATATACATTTACAAATACAAATACATTGATCTCTAGTGTATAACAATGGTTGAAATACTGTTTTATTGTTGCTTGCAAAGAACTTAATATTTGTTGATTTTGTATTTATATAGAATATATTGAAAATCTATCCAATGACCCATGTTGCTTATTTGAGAGTAGATTTTGGGGTGTTTACACTACTTATTTATCTTGCAATAACTTCTCTTTGTGAATGAAACGTTTTGGGGCCTTTGCATGAAAGCTGCAATTTGTTATATCTGGACAGATACACGTGTTTATAAGCTTGGATCCAAGACGATGAAAGTAAGACGGAGTTTTAATTTGTAGAGTGTATCCATACCAAATTGTGCATTTCTTCTCGTGTGAATTGTGTTTTACTGTACATATGAAAAGTGTGTATGAATTCAAATCCACCAAACTGAACACACTTTGCCTTAAAAGTTCACGTGAACTTTTTATGAAACAGACTGTGTCACATCAAACAACAAACAACTATAACATTCAATGCATACTCGAAGTACCAGTTGAATATTGCCTTTATCTGAACAGCTGGTACAACAAAATGAATTTACTCATCAGCAAAATCTATAAATGAATATGTGTAAAAAAGACGAGAAAAGAATTGCGTTGTATAATCCAATGCAATCCTTTATTCTATGTTGAGTTTTAAAATATTATTTGGTATAAAATAAATGTAAATAGTTTGTATAATTTATGTTTAATTGTGTAATTAACTGCCTCTTGATAACTGGAAAAGCAAGCAAATAAATCTCGAAGATTAAACACTTCAAAGTTTATTATGAATTATTTCACAGAACTGTAGATTGAATGCCTACATGCCATGAATCAATCTCGCTCTGGAACATATAAGGGGGCCTCCGGAAAAAAGAGGGGTGCGGGGGGGGGGACGACACCGCACGGGCCTTCCGACAAAGAAGTAAAAATATTATTTACATTTCCATTCATTTATGAATGGAATCCCACGGATATGACGTCATTGTTGCTGATAACGATTGTGCAAGTTCCCCAGGCCTATTTTGACTGCTGACAGACTCCATGTTTAAAGGTCAGTGAGGACAAATCTTTTTCACTTATTTGACGTCTGGGAGTCATATTCTAATTTCCCATTTAGATATACTGACCAAGCGCTTATCTTAAGAACTGTTAAGGTACGCCTGTGTGTGTGTGTGTGTGTGTGTGTGTGTGTGTGTATATAGACATTTTTTTTATTTGGGGGGGTTGTTGTGGAGCTGGCAGAGGGACGTACGCTCTCAGTGTATTTACATACTGTGGTTTCTCACTATACGCTTTGGCGCGGCCCGTACGTTATGATAGGCCAATGTAGATATACTCTCATACTACTCCAAAGGAGCGCACAACGAAGCAAGTTCAAAACTGCCCTGGCTCTTTTTCTGCGTGAGCCGTCTCAGTAAACCCCAAACTCACAATAAGAGACTCCATAAGTTACCGTGGCAAGTTGATACAGGGCCACCATCGTGACACAGAAAGCCCCAGAATTAGGCTCAAAATAACTCGCTAACCCACTAATCTTGCTTCGCAGTGCACCCCTCAGTTCTAATGAGTGGCCAACTGCAATCTCCGTAATCACGTTTTGTTCAAATGATTGAACCTCAGCTCATGATCATTCTCTCACCAATATGTAAAAGACAGTGTTGTCTTTACCTACCCCGACCATTCGATAGTAATTAATGAGGAAAAACGGCGTAAGAGAGAAGAGTGCACTATTATTATTATTATTATTATTATTATTATTATTATTATTATTGCTGTAGTTGTTGTTGTTGTGAAGAAGAAGAAGAAGGAGAACAACAACAACAACAACAACAATGACAACAAGAAATAAAGAAAGATATAAGGAAATTCAAATAGGCCTATACCCGGGAGCGGCACATTATACACTTTTTCAGCATCATGCTCGGGGAGTTGTTGATATTATTTTATAGGCTATACTAGAACGATAAACTGAAGGCTGAGCCCACTGGTCACGATTTGCCAGTTGCTCAAACTATCGAAGTATCCATAGGCTACAAAATAAAGGCACTGCTTTTAAGAAAAAGCAATACAAATGTTACAAAGTTTGATGAAGTATGTTAAATTGTAATTGCAATCACAAAAATACACGAATCCGGGAAATTCCGCGATGAATGATCCTACAAAGACATTTCCAGGCCATGGCATCAATTCAGTGCGGTCCGGCGCGAATATACGCATATTTCTTTGCGATGTCAGCAACGTCTTGGTGATATTTGTTTAAAATGCACAGGCCTAACTTGCTATTTCCCAAATTTAGCACTAGTGCTTCTGTTCCACTTCAAACCAAGGGCCAATGTCCCACCTGTGGAGTATTATGAGTGAGTAAATAATTAATGAGGACGTGATAAATTGGGTCTATGCTTTGGATTAGACTAGTATAGGCCCATGCTTGGTGGCGCCAATGTCTGATAGCCTAGTCTAAATGGGAATGGTAACCCACACGAACAGTGTGTTGAGCTGTCTGGTACAAATAAACCGGGGCGGCTATGATAATGGTATGGTAGTATGCACTGCCAGGAGAGATTTGAAACTACTCACGCTTAGTTTGCCATGTCATTATCATTGATTAATGCAGGCTAAGTGAAATAAGTTGAAAAAGAAATGCGCAAACCGGCTTAGATTTTTGCTCAGAATTAGAATTAGCCAAGTCACACGGAAAAAAGGCGTTTCGTTCTTTTATTGTTATTAACCTATAAAAGATGACAAAACGGAAACTCGCGATCAATAGACTAGCTATAGCCTATATAGGCTGCAGCTTCGCGTTACCGATCAGAACAGAAGTCTCAGCAAATGCACATCTCAGGATTCCGTGGGTGCTTCCTCGTAAAACCTGACCCAGCAAACCATCGCAGAAAAACATTAGGCCTAATGATTGCCACTGATTCAGACACAACACAACAGCGAAATCAGAAAATTTAATTGCGGGAATCACAGCTTCTGCCTATCACACGTTATGGTTATCCTGTCAATTAAGATTTCCAAAGTTATTAAACCTAACGAACGAGCTTTGCATTGAGCGTCTTCATCTTCTTCAGTTTTGACTTTTCAAATATCAAAACCGTTTCTGCGGCGCACTCAGGCCGTTAATTCTATTGAAGTCTTCCCCTGTCTCTGTAAAGCTAACACCATCTTTTGGAATGGATATCTCAAAAAGAGGAATGTCGAACCTGTAGGCCTATATGAAATTACGCTGATCAGCACAAGCGAGCGAGTTTATAGTCATGAGCTACGATGTCAATCAACCAATTCTCTAAACAAGCCTGCACCAGTGAAATCACCAGCCGGTGAAAAATAGTGGTCAACATTCAGGATTGTTTAAACTGCCGTTTGGCCTACCTAATGTCTTTCGAAATAAAAAATAAAATTAGCAAACTGAAGTGGGAGAAAAATAAATATTTTGTGTAAGGGAAGCTGCATATGAGTAAAGTTTTCCAGCATTGACGTGCTCTTGAATGGTAAAGAAGCTCATCTGCATATCTTTTCTTGCCGGGCTTGTATGTGGAAGTAACGCCCAACGGTCACCGACTTGATGAGCTCTGGGCAGAGAAAGGCCGGCGCTTCTCAGACGCTCTACGCTGCCCCTGAAAGGAGTCTGTGGCCGGGAGACTCCGATGAAGGTCAAAGCCTTCTGTCACAGCTGCAGGTGGCTCATTTCCTCTCTTCACAGCACTTCTACACCTCTGAATTCGACGCAGCCCCTTAAAGGAATCTCATTATAGCCGTATTTTCCCAAGTCTCCATTTCAAACTCTCCCCATGCCAATCCCTCCCGCTCAATCCCAAGACCCCCCCCCCCCCCAAAAAAAAAAAAAAAATCATATAAGAACCCATGCACTGGTGTTACTGCAACTTTTCAAAACTTTCAAACAAACCAATAAATAAATATTTTTATTTTATTACAGTATATGATTTTACAATGTGAAAAGCCTCCTGACTAAAGCAGTATAAAGTCTTCCAGTAAGGTCATTGTATGGCGATGGGGAATTTTCTGAATATTAATTGAGTGCTGATGTGGGCATGAGTGAAGACTTTTTTCAAACATTTTTATTTAATATAATTCTGAAGGATACATGCTTTGAGAGAAAAAAAACTCAAGCTTCTAAAGTTTCACATTTGTACAGCCACAAAAAAATTGAACTTGCAGAAAACCTGAAAACAAAAATAGGAGGATTTTTCAAGGGCTGGAGGACCTGTCATGATACTAGAGCGTATCTGACTTTCTATAACTTTAACTTTGACAAATGCTTTGGAAGCAAAGGCAGTCAAATAAAAGAAAGAAAATATATATCAGAAAAGTATTGACATCCCTTGTCTGAATCCCATACAAAAGAGCCGCCCTGTCCCCTCCCCCACTGAGTTATTTATCCGTAGTTTCAAAATGCTTCCTAGTCAAACTTGAATATGCAATGAAGTGCCAGAGCTTTGTGGCGGAAATATAATTAAAGTGGTGAAAGATGTAAAAGGTGAAGAATGGGGATGACATCAGGCCAATTTCACACTTGGCACTCGGATGGTCGAGCCCAAGCCAGGCTCTTGCCATGCAACACAGATCAAAGCACTCTGCCACTACCAAAAAGGCAAAGGGCACTTAAGTATGCTAATCCCCAGGACAAATATATTTTAATCTTGTTAGAATACAAGTTAATGCTGCAGCTCAGTGGCTGAACTTTGTTGGAGCAGAGAGATCCACTTTCCTACATTTCTCAATGAGTAGGACCTCCTGGCTCATTCAGACTGAATTTAGGTGATTTTACAAAATGGTCCACCAACCAGTCTGAGTGCTTCACATAAAGGGCATTTTTCATTAAATACTTCAGCCTCCGAGTCAGCGACCTCGCTTGAAACCCCGCTAAGGCAGCTAACACGCATAGGAAATGAGCATTTAGTGGTCCAGTTTGTCTTGTCACATTGAGCCCTTTCCAGCAGCACCTTGGTAACCCTTGATCTTTCATCTATACGCTCTGGCCCTGGACTCTTCACAGACGGCTGTGCACACAAAGAGGACTTGGATACATTGTTGTCCCACAGGCAACCCTCACTTCATGCAATTTGGTTAATGAGAAAAAAAGAAACTACAGATAAAATGGAGGGGGAAAATCCTGTCCATTAAATTTTGTGAAATACCTGGGCTTCTTAAAGACACCCGGTGCGCCTCGACTTCAAACAAATAAAAGCTTTCAGCTCAGTTTCTGACCACACTGCTTTCCACTTCAACCAAAGAGCTATAGTTCTCAGACCATTTAGCTATAGCAAAAGCTTTTGCTTTCCGCTCTTAACTCACTTTTGCATGGTATGAGTCACAATTCCACTCTCAAAAGCTTGAAACCTGGGGGAAGCCTTTGTGCGAAAACTTCGGATCAAAGCCTGATCCACAAGGCAGCCAAGTTTGGCCACTTGTGAAACAATGACAGGTAGTTTGGTACAAGACCTGTTATACTAAATGACAGATAAACTTTTTTCATAAATACTAATTAAGAGAATGAGTATGGCATAAAACAGTCAAACTAGTAAACGTAACAAGTCAAATACTCATAGCTCTTTTCAAGAGTAAGAAAAACTCATTGCTTGCTCCTGGGGATTCTCTTGCATTTCAGATGTTTTTTTCAGTCCAAGCCATTTTTGTTTTAGCAAATTCCAGACACTTACATGCATCACTCCATACTACAATGTGCAATGCTCCTTTACAAGACCACAGACAAGATTTCAGAACTTAAAGTATACCAAAACTGCTGTAAAGAATGCCTGGTCACATTAACTTGGCTGATGAAATAACCAAAAAGTTGTAGAAATATTTTATGTTTTGTTTCAAAAGCAAGAAGCAAGTTTAAATATTCAGAATAATTCAGAGACATTTCTGCAGCATTAATTGAATCATTTGAGCTGATCATCCAGCAAAGTTAACAAAGGAAAAGTACAGCTAAGAATATCTCCCTTTGATTTATCTTCTTTATTCCTTCAAAATTTTTTTAAATTGCCACACTGTAAAATATCCAATGTTAACCAGGTCTTCAGTGTTAAAACGGTGTATGTAAGGATCAGATCAGACAGATGTTTAAATTCAAAAACTTTGACTAGTAGTGGAATTTCCTGCACTTCTTTGGCCATGTTAACATAATACTGTGACTTATTAATAATATAATTATTAATTAATATACAAGGGAAAAGAATAGATGATTCACTAAAGTTTAGAAAAATTGTATTATTCTCACAAAAAAAAGACCAATCAGTCTAGTCTGGTTCAGTTCTGAGTCCAGATTTGGCGGGGGGAATGTTGAGGCGCAGAAACAAAGAATAAAAAAGTTTCTTCATTTAACTCTGATATAAACGCAAGTGTTAGACATTTTGTCATAAATACATGCTCAGGATTTCAGCCATTGCACATTTAAGTTAGGACCGGATGTGATAATTCTGAATCAAGTCCAGTGGTTGAATTTCCCATCTTTTTCATTCCAAATGAAGGTCCTCTGCTGGCTGAATCCAAGTTGGTGCACCTTAAGGTGTGAGTCTATCAGGCTATCTAATGCGGGACAACCAACAAGTTTTATTATACACTGGCGAAAAGTTTTTTGAACGCTCACACATTCCAAGCAGTTAGAGATGAGGAGAAAATAAATATACAGAGACATTTTGGTTCAAAGAAAACATAAAAATCTTATATTAATCAAAATAGTTATCTTTTGCCATAACCGGTGAGCATGTTCTTTATATTTTTTCCCACAGTCATATAGTTCTAAAGGTTGACCTCAAACACTACAGTGGTAGTTTCCTTGGATGCTACAATTGTGGGTTGCTTCCTCTTGATTATTCCGTCCAATATGCAAAAAAATTAGATTTATTTTACTGCCCTCGGTGGAAAAAAAAAAAAAAATTAGTTAAGCTGCTTATTGATTCATTAGGCCTTCTTCATTAACTCAGAAATATAGGCAACTAAATCCTGTGAAGTTAAACCTAATTTTTTTTACTTCTCATGATTTGCGTACAACATTGTGCAAACTAAGGTTAATAAAATACATTAAAACTGCATATATTTCATGAAAACGTGAACAAAAACATGACTGAAGTGTTAAAAAAAAAAACTTTTGACCAATAGAGTACTTCAGCAGAAACTTATTCCACAAACGCAAATGGAGGGAAGCAGTGTCCTGTGTATGAAGAAGTCTGCAACTTAGGATTCAAGGACAATTCTATTCTAAAAGAAGCTCTACCTGATCAGCAATATTTATTCAGCCCAGATTCAGACTCCCCGAAATGTACTTGGTCCTTCAAATCTTTAATTTAGCCTCATTTCACTCTAAATCAGCAGGAGTTGAAATGTGCTATATGCCATAATCTGGTGAGAGAGACATTCTACAGTATGCTTCATAACTGTTAGTAAGACAATCTGAAACTGTGAAGGGCTGAAGAGGCCTTTGGGGTCCTTCTGAACATTGTAATGTGACCAAACTTGGACAGTTTTTTCTCACAACAGCAGTGAACACTCAAATTCAAATTCGCATGGTGAAAAGACAGCACAAACAAGACCTGTTCTCAACTTTCATTCTGCTCCTCAGCACAGCTGAAGTAATGTCTAGAGTATGTTGAAGATTAATAGGTAAACTGTATGAGGAATTGTCAGACTACAGGAAAGGGTACTTTGCTCCAGTAGATCGCATAAATGCAGTGTGGATTTTTAATAAAAGTTCCAAGGGAGTTAAAAAATATTTGATGAAGACTACCTGTTAAGTTTGATTTTGGCCACAAGAACATTTTGTAGAATGACCATTTAGGCTGGAAACGGCAGCTGAGTAATTAACTCTTCAATCTAAACTGATCAAGCAATTTTTGTTATCAGGCATTAAAAATAGTGTTTGTGAACACATATTTTATCAACATTATTCAATGGCATTTTTCAGGTCTCCACTGGCTTTTTCATTTCTGCAGTAGATTGCTTTTAGCACAACACAGATTTTGACCAAAAGATTAAGATCAGAGTTGGGAATCAATTTAAAACAATATAAAGATATCACAACAGACCAACCAGATTTGTTAAAACTCAAAACTCATTTAAATTAAGATATCGAATTTGACCTAAGTTATCTGATATTTATTTTCAGATATCTCTCTTCCATACAATTAACAACAAAAGATAAACTAGGTCAGTAAAATATGTAAAGCATTCAAGCATGGCATAACCTTTAAAATTACTTTTGTGAAGCATAAACAAGCCATACCATGCTGCAATTTATGTACATTATATCCTGAATATTTCCACATTCTGGTTGTCTCAATGTGAGCAGAGTAGAAAAGCATCTACATCCTCCTTTTTAAAGTTATTTTTTTGGCATGTAGATCCAAACCCTTTCAAATATGATTCTAATGCATCTTGTATTTGGACAAAATGTAGTGGTCTCAATGCCCAAAGATATTAAATAGGACTCTTCAGTTCTCAATGCTTTTCACAAAAAGATGACCAAAGCAATTTTGTCTAAGGTAACTTCTTATACTTGCTCAAGGCATCAAGGATTTTCAACAGACACAAATGAAAAAGTTCAGATAAATGTTAGTTTGCAATTAGATTTTAATCTGAATTTAACAGTTTTTATTAGTTAAAAATATTTTAACACAGGGAGTTCACCACAATCTGAATTCAGTTTATATGGACGACACTTTGTACAGACATTTTATAAGATATACTCAGTACAAAAATATACACAATTTCAGAACAGTATCAATTCACATTTAAATGATCATTTCCTCTTGAACTGCAGCCTTTGTAATATAAACACATAATAGATGACCTTTGAGGTGAAGTGATTTTTTCCCCCTTCGGCAACATCAACCTTCAACGCACAAGTATGACCTTGTATGAGCTCATGCCAAGTCCTAAAGTAATGTAATAATCACAACCTCCAGACCTTTTCATGCAACAAAAATTAATAGCAACAAACAAACAAGTATTTTTTCCCTGAATATATGCTGTATTTAGGTTGTTGTGTATCATAAAATAAATAATTACACAAGCACAGATTCAATCTAGGCATATTACTTCCTGATTCACAATTAACATCAAACTGATATGAATACAGATCCTCTTAACAACAAATCATTGGCCATTTTGAAATTCCAACTGGCCCATGATTAAAAACAACAATGAAAAAAAAACAAATCAATGAACTTCCTGAATTTGGTTACAGTGTTCTGATCATCGCAATACTATTTCAAACTAATTGCAAAAAAAAAACCTTATTCAATGAGTGCATCATAGATTCATAGATTCATTCTTTGAACCAGGTATAGATGAACTGCCTTTAGAAACACAGAAAGCTGCCAAAACATGAGCGCAGCACTAGCTAAAAGTAAATAAGGTGCAAAGTGATCCTTCAAAATACAGAGGAAAGATGGAAGCCTATGAATGTAAACACACAGTCAACAAACACAAAAAAACAGAATCGGAGGGATTTTTGGCGGGACAAAAATACACATTAACGATGCAAAATTCAGTGTGTCCCATGAACATTTATATGACAAAACTAATTTGTATTTTAAAAACACTGTGGGCACTAGCAAAAGCAAATACAAAATATGCAGCGTTTATAGCTATTCGCTAATTTAGTGAAAATCTTACTGTGTGCATGTCTCATAAGAAATAGGGGCTCAGTTCATTTTCCCTAATCATTTAAATTGTTTAAAATCTGCGTGTGAGCTGAAAAGAAGCTAGTGAAGGACAGAAATAGTGTTTTATATGGACATTACAGAAGGCTTCTGTATGGGCGGTTGCCTAAGCCGTGCCTTGATTGTGAGGGACTGTGAGCGCCATGGTGTTTACTCTGAAAAAAAGGGAGGGGCAACAGGGAAGAGCCCAGCCCAGGGCAGCCCTGCCTGCGCAGGCAGCGATGGTGCTGCCTGATATTCACCGCGATTACGCAACATGAAGGATGAGCAGGGCACTCGGTACGAGGAGAGAACTCCGCATCCATGAGGACGGGTGGAGTAGCTACCTGAAGCGAGACCGGCATGTCCGCCAACGCAACCCCAGCTGCCCCGGTGATCTCATCTTCCTGCGCTTACGCCGCCATGCTTCCACACTGAGAGGGGAGAATAGAAGGAGAGAGAAGGATACGTCATCAGCCTCACACTTCTCAGAGGTCCTCACAAGACCTTGAAACAATGACTGTGTGTGACACACACTTAGTATACAGCCCTATAGAAAAAACATTAAAGGTTCTAAACTAACTAGAGGACCAAATAAAATGCTCCCCACATGACTTCATAGTGGGGCTATCTCAGTCACTAGCACAGCACAGCCTGCTATAATCCACCCACCTCCCCCCTCCCCCCCCAATTCCCCTGAAAAAAGCTCCCCCCCCCAAATCAGTTCACCCTGCTAGGATGGAGTGGATGAGGCTGAGGAATTCAAGCATTTTGGAGACAAACAAAATGTTTGAAATGCAATTATGCATTCAAAGACAAGTATGTATATAACACACAGCATTCAAGAGCAAATAATGCTGCTGGACCCCACGAATGCATCTAAACAAATGGGCTTCGAGAGCACTGTCGCATTCATTATGACTTATCCAAACTGAAGTCTATTCAAGAAAAGAGCTGACCAAGCTTTCAATTTCTTACACCGACTCATATGCCTGTCATGAGCAATGACTGTTGTTCAGGAATATGTTCATGAGTACTGCACGTATGTAAGTACATGTGTTCCTATAGGTTCCCTAACCTTTGGGGGGAACATGGTTTAGTCAGAATAAATAAATACAAATCAATATTACACTGCTACTGTAATTTCTTGCCATCAGTGGATGGATATGAATGTCAAAATTCATCCCCACCAATAAGCTCTTATTGAAATGATGAAATGATGATTAAGATGAACATGTTTATATCAATGAAATGAAAAACACATTTACTTAGTTTACATACTGCATACCATATATAGTCCTTCACTGTCAACATTTTTCATCAAGTTTGCAACAATCAGGCTGTTGACTCTGATATATTCTTCATATACTGTATGTGTGTGTGTGTGTGTCTTATATATATATATATATATATATATATATATATATATATATATATATATATAATTTGCTTTTTGTTACAACCCTTTAAACATTGAAATAATAAGTATTGATTACAGCCTCATGGAAGAGGAATAAAATTATGGTGAAGACACAAAAGCGTGATAAATCATTAAAGAAAAGCCATACAACCACATTACAAAAAAGAATTTAGTGAAAACAAGTCATTACTGAGGTGAGAATACCGAAAAGTCGCTCTTCAGTCAAAGTTCAAAATGGCCGCCCCTTCTGCACTGAAAATGAAGAATGTTTCAGAGTCAACAGATTGATTGCAATCTTGGCGTAAAAATGCATGCTGTAAAGAACACACAGATATTGCTTGGCTTTTAGGTTTTTGTCAGGTGTCTTTTCTCCACCAAAACAAAATGGGGAGATGGGTATGGGGGGCGGGCGCACAAACCAACACAGCCCTCCCTGCTGGGGCGGTGACTGCGCTGCCTGCAATTCACAAAGATTATGCAACATGGAGTACAAGCAGGGGGCTCCCAGAAAGGAGAGAACAACCTGTACTAATGGCGTCCCCCGCAAAAAAAACAGCCATGTCCGCCAATGCCACCCCATCCGCCCAATAAAATCATCTTCCAGCACTTCCGCTGCCATGCTTTCACACTGAGAGGGGAGAATGCGGGAGAGACGACAAGCCGTCAGCCCCGCGCTACACAGGGGTCCTTGCAGGGCGGTTCCGGAGTGCGCCATTGCATCGCACTGTGGGCTCCCCCACCCCTCCCCTCCACGCCCAGCCATTTTACCTCTCCAGCAAGCACAGCCATCATGGAGGGGTCATTGTGTGGAAGGCACATGCCTCTCCACTGCACATCTGCCCCCTGATCCTGCCATACCACCATCATGCCAAGAACCAGCGCCAATTTAACCAAAGGCATACCGGACGCTGCTCAGATCCTACTGATCAGCATGCATTAGTGCGTCAAGCTGTTTCATCCTGTCCAAGAAGCCCGTGTGCACATGTATCAGCAATAACATTTCATCTCCAAAAAAGAAATCCCAAGTAGGGCAGTGCAAATCATTTACATCAAGCTATTGTGCTACATTATATTATTCATTCATCCATCCACTGAGCATTCTGAAAATGTATTATTTTTCAAAATCATTACCAGAATATAGTATTAGCCATCGATCAAGTTCACGTGCATGACATTAAGAAGCTAATTGACCTTGAATACTAATCTTTCAGGATTCAGCACATCCACACGTCATTCAAATATAGATCTGATTCTAAATCATTGAATAATTTTTGCCCCAGTATTGACAAAATTTAAACAATCACCATCTTATCATACAACAAATAAATGAGAAATTATCTTGAATCAAGAGAGGTAATTATGTCATCTTTAAGCTGTAAGCAGCGCATGGTAATGGCATGGTCGCACGGGCACTCTCATGTGTTTATCGTAAAACTCTTTCATGCACAATACCCATTCAAATCAAAACCACACAAATCTCACGGAGTGTCCATTGAGACATGTTATTAATATAATAATATCTTGCATGCCTATAAACAATTTTATTCTCTCAGTAACAAATACATAAATGCCGTTGACAAGGAGAATATAAAAATACGTCCACATAAGATTCAAATGAAGAATATTGCAGAAAATGCGATGAATTGATAATATATTACTAACACATTATTTGAATACTGATTATGATAAGCACTGACTATGACAAATTAGCCCTGGGCCTATGGCCTGCTGGATCCATAAATATATAAGATACTTACAGTAAATCTCAAGAAATTAGGAGCCATGAGTCGTACCAAAAAAGCTCAAATATCTGTAGTTATGAAAAATGCATTAGCTGTAATTCCTTTGAGAAACTTTTTCCCCCCTCTGGTCCATGAGAAGGGCGAAAGCATTCAAACTACAAGAAACTTTATTCCACCAGTCTGGCAAAGTGTAGTCACGTAAGCCCAACTACTAATTGAATTAGAAAGTATGAAAAAAGACTAAAACAGCACATCATCACAAACAAAGAGAAAAAACACAAATTAACTTACAGTAAATATATTTCTCAAATGTTGAATTTCAAAAGTATTGCATCCCTTGGTTGGTTAAAATACGAACAGGTTATTGACTGAAGCCATCAAAATCACGAAGTAAAAGGAGAAGTTTGCCCGATAAAGTTCTGAAAAACCTGAGCAATATATATTTACACAATTCATCTTGCCAAGATCTGTTGCCTCAGATTTGCAAGCCTCTGGGTCATATCAATGCCCCCGCCCTTTTACCCCCACCCGCCCATCACCCCACAATCCACCCAAGCCCCCGCAACGCAACCCAACTCAACCCACCCCAACCCAACCCAACCCCTGTAACCCCTCCTCAAACAAAAGAGAAAAAAAAATCCCTAAACTATCATTGTGGTTTTAAACCAACTACATTAAAGGTCAAAGTGCATCCTCTCCCCTTGGTAACGGCGGAAAAAAACGTGGTGTCGTCTAGACAGGTCAAGGTGCATGCAGCTCCTGCCCCAGTGGCTCCTTCCGGAAGGGGGCATCAACAGCAGCCAAGTGCAGAGGACACAGCAGAGGCGCATCCTTTGGCCTTTCAAAAGGGGCTCAACCCCTCTACCCTCCACTGATCAAAGTAGGAAGTTTCAGAGTCACCCCTGGTCAAAAAGGGGGTGAATTGCAGATGAACTCCATTTCTGCAATGTAGATATATATCCAGACCCCATTGTCTTCTTTCAGACCCTTCCGGTCCCACTGATTACATTACGGGAGGCTTTTTTCCCTCCTCTCCCTCTCCTGCTCCAACACAAAGGGGCTTCCGCGCCTCACCGCCATCTGCTCCCAAATAAGATAAAAGGTCCCAGGGACACAATGTACCCAGCACACATTCTGTTTTTAATTAAACCCTGCCCATATAGATGGACAGACAGATAGATACTCAGGCACAGAGAGCTGGTTCTTTTTCACTGAAACAATCCAGCTGTGCTTCTAAACATCCAAAAAAAAACCCACATTGAAGATTTTGATGAAAGTTTGCCAAACGTTACAAATAAAAACTAAAAAGTTACATGTATACCTACATTGTGCTAAATCAGTTGATATACCAAAAATATTATGCTTACATGTAAACAAATAAATTCTAACAAGCAAGAATATTAAGATCAAAATACAGTTCATCTCTCCCACAAGGAAAGTGAACACGCAAAGGGGGAAAAAATACACTTTATCAGTACTTGCTAGCGCAGTGCAAAAAAGTTTTCTTTAAAGTCCCGCCGTTTGGTGGTTGTAATGGTGCATCCTCTGCTGAATCCTTATCATGCAATCCTGAAAATGGAGGGGAATTAAATTCCTTTCCTCAACACTCCAAGGGTTTTGAATAGGACCTGTCAATAAAGAATTTCCAGAGGAATAAAAAAGGCCTGGGCCGTCCTCCCACAGAATAGAATTCTCAGGGATGCTATCCTCTATTGAATCCCCATTGGAAAGACAGCCATCATTGTAATGTAATGGAAAAAGCTCTCAATTTATTGCGAGTATAACTGTGTGCATACCAAAATGTCTTTATTGTATTATTGTGTCAATACATGCAAAATAGATTTGCATCTTATTTATTTATCAGTTCAAGAATAAAATCTACGCTGTAGCATGTGAAGAGTCTTCAAACATTGATGTCATTGATTTGCGGGATTTTAATAAATGATTTGGTGAGAAACATTTCAACACCATTTCAGTGTTTTGCAGTCGAGTTTTTTAATCTGAAAGAGTATGCATGAAATGCTATAAAGAGACATAAACACACATTCGCACACACGCGCGCGCGCACACACATACAACCACAGACACACTCACATGCATATACGCGTGCGCACACACACACATATTTAAAATTAATTATTACTTCAAGGCATTTGAAATGGTTCCTTGAGAAGTTTGGAAATCAACGCATCCAATCATGTATTGAAGTATGGGACATCCATGACTGAGTAGTACGCAACTCTCTGAAAACAGAACATTGTTAACCAACACTTACCCCAAAGTAGGTTCATTTGAAATGCACACACTGCTCTCCCTTTGTATTCTTCAGTATTCTTGATTAACTTTCCTCGCGCTCTGAAAACATGGACTTTTCATATATTCATTCTTTAAATTGTTCAAAATCATGTGCATCATGGGATTTTGGCATGAAAACATAGGCAGTACTCCTTAACTAGTTTAATCCTCAGTGAATAAATGCTTTACATTTACATCCGAGACATATATGCCAATAATGCAATCACTGTGCCCATTTGTTAACCACAAGGTATTTATGGATGCATTGACAAGGCACCGCTCCTTTGCTTTAGGGGACAACACAAATGGAATAAATGAAATACAGTCTCGCTGGGCTTTGGATGCAATAACGATCATTTATTTAAAAATGAACACGCTCCGAGGAACACTATATAATTTCTTTATATAGTATGTAAATTAGGACTCAACTTCTACTGGGGAAAGCAACTGGAACCAAGAGCAGCATTTAATTCAGAGGAGACCAGATATTTAATTTACACTGACTTAAGTCACTAAGTTCAATGAACAAGAACTGACACAACACCTGGTGCTTGAGGAGCAAATGTGTTTATGCACACTGATGAGCAGAGCGATCCAACATAGCTGTGTCGAGCAAAAAATGGAAATTGATGCCATTTTTATTTTAGGTATTTTTTCACAAACAATGAGGAATATTCAGTCATCTTGCTTTCAGCACATTAGTTATATCAGACACTGCCAAATAATTTTACCTTTCTACTACTTGCCAATTTGACTCTTGTCACTGTAACCAGTGATGACGGTCCAGACAGGCAATATAAGGATCAATCTGCATTTTACAATGTTAGCCATCAATGCAGTATGAAGAAACTGTTGATCCTTTCAATCCATCTTAACTGAGAAAAGATATAAATTTAAATAACATTAATAAGTTTCGAGTGTAGACCTATTTATCAAACTACTACTTTTTATACTTTAAATGCATCATTTTAAAAGTTTCAGACCTAAAAAAGCACCAACTGCACTAAGTCAATCCATTATCATATTCCAAAAAAAAAAAAAAAGCCTGTCAAAAAAGTTTTGAATCGTGAGAACCCGCAATGCGGTTGGCTTGAATTTAGACCGAAACAAAAATTCCTGAGAGATTACTGCTCCCACTTCACACAAGTATGGAGCAATAAACACTCAAGAACACTAGAGATCAAAGGTAAGGTTTGTGCATGAAACTAACGACAAGAACTTTGTTTAGGCCCACTGTCTCATCACTTCTAGGCTATATAAACACCAGTGTATCCCAAGCAAACCAAAACACCTTCTATGGTTTCCAAAGTGTCATTCATCGCCTCAAACCCTCATTTAATGAAACACCCCTCAAGCCTTTTCAAACAAACATGTGAAAACAAAAACAAAAAAAAAAAATCCAGAGGAAAACACCACAAACCTGCATTCTAAATCAAGTTAAAAAAGAATGACAAGATTTAGTGCTCTCAGGAGAGAAATATTAAGAATTCTTTAAGGACAGTATTCATTCCTTCCAATGTGCCCTGACTTCCAATGAAAATATTTGCACAATATTGCTTCACATTGCTCAATATTATCTTATACATTTTACCATCACTCTTTATGGGTACTACATCATTATAAGTCAGAGAAATAAAACAGAATAGCTCATAAACGATTTATAAAAGGCAAAGGTGACCAGCTACACAGAAAGACAAAATGGCAAAGCACGTTTTCCAGAATGCTTAAATCGTGAAAAGATTTCATAAACTCAGTTGATGGAACAGAGACAGTGTTATTGAAAGGTACTGCACAGGCGTTTTACCAAGCAGAGAATATTTCAGACTGCACCTACACCTCAGTGCTACTTTAAGGACTCCCGTTTATCAAAAATTAGTAAGGACTGAAACCTAATTTTTTACACTAAGACAGCGTCAGGGCAAGATGTTTTGCCGACAAGTTATGTGTTTTATCAAACAACTCATTGCATGTATTAAAATGCAATACAGACTGAGTCATAAGCAAGGATGCTCTCCCTTTTTCATGCCAAGGCTAACCAGTGCAAGTCCTAAGCCAAGACCTGAGATGACCTCACTGCACCAACTTCCATTTCTGGAAAAAAACCATTCGATGCCAACAATTATACCATTTGATACATTACCTAATGTTTGTTGTAAGCTGCTCTGCATTTATCAAGCCCTTTAGCTTCCTAAATACTCACCGTGTGTATAATTTGTCAAAACTGAACTATAAGATGCAAAACTTAGAGGAAGAGACAGACCTATTGTCACAAAATTTAAGAGCATACATGCATTGACACATTGAGCAAAGGAAAATGGAAACAACAGTCAAACATTTCCTCAGCAGGTACCTTTGAATGATTTGGGTACGGAAAATGTTCATTGCGACTTCCTACCGATCCATCCTTGTGCTGTAATGCTACATGAACTACCACGGACGGCCAAACACAGATCCCCCTTTAGAACTGGGCAATCGCCCGTCAATTAAAATCAAAAGGAGATTAACTCCAAGGTTGACAGGGAAAACCAGTCCTTCACTGCCACCACTGGATACTTGGGGTCATGGTTTTGACTTCATTAGCTTTGACCTTTCCAGTACATCACAAAGCTCGTCTAAGAATGGACAGTATTGTGCGGTTTCCCTTTGCCGCACTCTATCCTGGACGCTGAGGAAAAAAAAAAGCCAAAGAAAAAATTCAGCACTTGACATCCGCTAAGAAGACCCAAGACCTTTCTTGAGCGTCACTGCATATGACAGCATTCACAACACAAACAAGTACCCCCCCCCACCTCTCTGCACCCTAGCAGAGGAACTGAAAATGCATCTTTACAAGTCATTCAAGCAAGGGATACCAGGTTATGATTCAGTCTCAGCATCTTAATTTTTCAGCTGAAATCAATACTTGAAGTCACCAACTACAAAGTGAAGATAACTATAAAATCTGGGCACCGCTGTGCACTGCCGAAGGGCTAATCTTATGAGTTGCCCGTGGTTCATGAGGTGTCATGCATGTTGTGTAGAGTACAACTTCATGTTAATGGCTTAATTTGAGTTTGAGGTAGAAATGTTCCTTGCAAATAAATATACTTAGCAAAAAAACTGATCAGAGATCTTACACAGAGCGGAATATCCTTGACATGAGCACACAGCATTAGATTTAACAAACATGCTAATTGATTTGTTGCCTCACATCAATGTGCGCAAAGATGAGTTGATCCGTTGAATCATGTGGGTTATTTTTTAGCAATACATGTTTAAAAAATGTAATAATATGTAAAAAGAGAAAAAGGCAAAGAAAACAGGAAAAAAATGGAATCTGGGCAAACCAGACGAACTGCGGATGAAATACCGCATACAAGCACACGATTTTAGAAGTTCTTCACTGCGGCAGGGAAGCTATTCAAAATAAGAACAGAATTCTGCATTCTCTGGCATGCCAAAATTGAAGATTGACTAATAAACCAACCAATAAGACATTCACACTTACTCATCAGACATTGGTTCCCGCCCGCCCTGATGTCATATGAGACACCACCCACTGCAGGCTAGTCTGGTTAATTCACCTTAAAGACCAAACGGATTACTAAACAGCAATATGAACTGGAAAATTATAAACTGAACGTTTGATTATTTAGCTACTTGAGTTATTAATAATACGCATAGGGTACATCTATGTGCGTTCCTCCATTTTCGAGTCTCCATCTAATGGGTGAATCAAAATGGCTGGGAAAATCTTCATTTAGTTGTATATCGCTCATTTACAATGGAATAAATAACATGAATAAAAATTTCTAAGTCATCGACCAATTGTAACAGTACCTCTGTGTTGCCGACAAACATTGACAGCTACTGTCCTCCTCCTCTCCATCATTTAACGAATATTGCCATGTACATTAATCTCATTTCTGCCCCATTAACAGTCAATGACTGTGCACTCAATCTAGCCATCAATAACGCACAACAATTTTTAGGAAAATGTCAGATGACCAAACAACTGGTCGCTCAGCAGCATTCTTGGGACAAGCCAAAGCACACCAGTACCAGAAGCCTGTCCTGAAATGAAAAAAAATAATACTTATTCCAGCATGGCCACCTGACTGCATTTCAATTCTGCAGCTGAAAAAGCAAGGACGCAATGAAAACATAAGAAACCCACGGGGCTGACAGCATTGTGCTGCAGCTGGGCAGCAGAGTGTCATCTTGTTTTTAAACCATAAAATCTGCTGACAGCTTTCAAGAGATGCAACTACAACAGTACAGACTGCTCCTCTTACCTCTGAGGTAATCTGTACTTTCATGCACTGTTTGCGTAATACAAAGATATTATGTAAATTAGACTATTTTTATAGCCTTGGCAAAACACAAACTATAAGAAGCAAAATAATTGTTTACCCACAATTCAAAAAATGCAGAGGAAGAGGGACTGACCAGAAGGTCAAGAAAAATTTTATGTGTGCTCAGCAGACTGATTATCCACTCACTTGCAACAGTCAAGGTTAAAGAAGCTTTATAAACACAAGGGGATTGCAAAAATATACATTTATAGTCTGTATAGCAACAATTCATTCAAAATAACACAACAGGTGCATGCTACTCTGATGGAGCGAGGGAACAGCTACAGAGCCGAAAAAGATACTTCAACTGCCAGATATATTTGGGATCTGGAAATATTTGGTAGTTTGTCTTCATTTGGAGTGGGAGGAATTCAATTCATGCAAGCTTGCTTATTATAAAACAGATGCATTCCATCATTGCCATATTTCTAGCAACTATTGTGCCTGTTTTACAACACAGCATTGGGCCTCAGAAGTAAACAAGCAGGACTTTTGAAGAGAACATATCTATGGCTGATGAAACTGCAGTCAATTTGACAGATTGAATGTAATTTCTAAATTTTGTTTTGAAAATTAAACCAAAATGAAGCTAGAGCACAGAGTTGTGTTGAAGATTAGTTTTTAAGTAAAACTCATATTTGTGAGTTAACTGCAGGAAGACATTAAATTTTTAAAAATTTCTATGTCAGTCATTTAATAAATGAGCCAAACTAACAATTTTTCTGTCCATGAAGTTTTTCTTTCAAAAATGCAGGTGGCCAAATACTTTTGGCAAGTACTGTATAAACAGAATTTTCAGTGGTTGAGATTTACGCAGTATTTTCCATGACTCCTACATCTTCTAAAAACTGCCGAAAAAAACATGGGGCAAAACCTTTCGTTAGTTCCTAATATCTTACTAGCCCGCCTTCAAATGATTTTGAAAAACATCAGCGAAGTCATTACGTTTCACGATGGGTTTCCGCATCATTAGTTGTCTTGCCAAATTTTCTCTTATGAAAGATTGGTTTGCACCATATTAGTACTATGGGTTACATAAGGTTGCCTCTGTGCTTACATCCATTATCTTCATTTTCCTCATTCCCTGAGAACTTAATTTCTTCTTTCTCAGACCCTCTTGATAAGATTTCATGTTGAAAAAGCAATGCACAAGTCAGCTAAATATTAAGAAGACTAAATAGGTACTGAACAGCCTGTACAATTACGTACCAAAAGAAATCCTTACCCAGAAAACTCCATGGAGACCAGCTTGAAATTAGAAATGCTAGAATAGACACACAGTGACTACTGCTTTGAGCTCTGTGTGCTCAAACGGTCCTTTAAGTGAGACTAGTCCCTGAATTGTGATCAGAGTTATTTAATATAGCGGAGCCACAGTTTAATGCAGAAAATGGGCTTGTTAGTGCAACATTCTCAAAACAGTTTTAAACCGGCTCTTTGATTTACTTTGCCAAGGTCATCAGGGTAAATAAGATTCATAGCTCAGCTGACCTTTAGTAAAATAAAAAAGTTCAACCATATAAAGACAAAAGTCAACATAGAAGTTGATTTCCCACATGAGGGATTATTGCACAGCAATCCCAAATTTTTTTCTATATTGTATTCAAATTTCTCAACATGAGAAAGCCTGACAACACCAGCAAAGTAAAAGCCTGTGTAGCAATAACTTTCAGTGAATAAATCAACATAAACAGATTCATAATACTATCATACAAAACATATGATTCAAAGATGGTAAAAATATGTCATAACTGACTTTGTCTATGCTTATGACAGAACTAGACATGGAGTTGGTGACAATAGATAACGGATTCTTTGTCAGAGGTTCACCTCATTTGACCCGTGTTCTGTCGCTCTGCTGGGGATCTTAGGTAAGGAATTACCGTATGTCGCCACATATGTGAATGCTTTATACTCTCCTGTAGCTGGGTCAGACCCCTGAGGGCCACTCTTTTCTGAACATCACAGAAGCCCTTTTACCCCAATACAGGCCACACTCTCTTGGTGGAGAGGCCTCCATTTAGGCAGCAGAAAAGCTGAGCTGCTCAGACACAGATTACAGGACATTAAGCCCAGGCCTGATCCTGCTGCTCACCTCTGAGCAAACGGAGCAGCAAACCAGCTTACAGCCACACTCCTCCCCACTCCTGTTTTTCAGACAGCAAAAATAAATAAATAAAAGTACATTAGATAGTAATGATGAAAGACAGTCAAGTAGCTTGAGAGACAAGAGGGGAGAGTGAGAGAGAGAGATAAATCTGTTAAGCTCACCAAGCAAATTTTTCATACTTTTACGTAGACCTGTGTTGTCCAATGGCTAGCAGACCCTTCAAGATGGCTGGTGTTCAGCTGCCTGCTCATTATTATCATTACATTTTTTAAGGAATTTTACGAATTTTCATTCCATTGAGACCCATTTTAGAACTTGAAAAATCCAGCACTGTCATTTATCATGGTAAACAATGTAAATAAATTTCATTGCCTGTCTTCCGTGCTGACTTAACAGAAGCTTTGCAAACCACAAATGTTATTCTATGTAAAATGATACACAATTAAGTTACTCTCATGCAGAGGAGACTAAATTCATAGAAACTTAAAAAGCATTGTAATCAAACTGTAAATCCATTATAATGTTGAGTAAAACATTGGGCCAATTGATGACTAAAAATTGCTCATATAGGACAGCACTGGTGACTAGATCCTCACGCTCTTTCCAGTACATCCTCTGGAATATCCCATTAAATGCAATGAGTGAAAACAAACGGTGCTTCCACGTAATTCATAGTTTTGATTCAAAAATTTAATTACAAAATATGGATGAAGGGTATCTCATTTCGCTAATATTAGTTGTATTGTTAACAAGATTATGAAGCTGACACACATTCAAAATATTAGTATGGGGTACATTTAAAATGATATGCATGCACACTACTTTTTGCAAATACGCTGAGCAATTAATTGACGTAAAGCCTAAAATTATATTTACAATTGCAATTTTTTAGCTTTCATTCCTTTGAACAAAGAATTGTGTCAAAGTATCTTTACTTCTGCCCAGATTTGAAAGTATATTTTATAAAAGAACGCTATATGCCATATATGCAAAAACTTATTTTTAGTTATGCTAATTTGTTAACATGCTATATATTTTATTAGTTACAGTTTGGATGTGATTGCACAGGCCATTTCTTGATCAAATATTTCCTACTGTTTTATTTTGCCATCATTTGCTCAATAGTTATTTCTGAGTAGTGCACGAGGACAGTTTTTCCCACTGTTTACTTTCTATTTCCATTTTGGAAATATTCAGTCAGGTACAATGAGCAATGGCCAATTTACAATAAAAGAATCTTGGCATACAGCGTCATTTCAAAATGCCTGCAATTTAAAATACATTTGGGACCAAGTCAAAGCCTAACATAATGAAGACTGGCAAAATCCATACAAAGTTGTGTCATTTATAGGCTTTGTAGTGTAACTTTTACTTGACTATTACAGATTTTATTTTTATGTTGACAAATGCAAAATGATTCACAGCCAAATACATGTCACAATATATCAAAAAACAAAAAAAGTAAAAAATGAAAGAATTGCGATTTCAGCAAATAATTTTAACTTTTTCAGTAAACACAAGATTACGGTTGGTAATTCAGCAGTACCACGGGCCGTTTACATGAATTTGGCACGGCATATCCAACAAAATTAAAACATTGTATAACATGTCATCATCACTATTTTTGTTACTAACATACAAATCTTGAAAGGAAATTAACACTCATCAAATTGCAAGCTGCAAAGCACAATTTGTAGCTGCAGTATTTCATCGTATTGAAAGTTGATATCTGCGAGTAACTGGGAGCCGTAAGCAAATGGCGCTTGAAGTTCGGACAAAACATTGGTTTCATATTTAGAGAGTTACTACAGTCAAGCTTTTTTGTAGTGTTCCCGTCATTTTATTTTCCATGCAAACTCCTATCAAACAATTTCCAGGTTAAAAGAAACAAACTAGCTTTTATGAAGGAAAGCTTCAAGTGGAAAAACTTGCCTGATTCATATAGGAGTCCAATTTTGAGAGGGATTTAATGACAACTATAAAATGGTTGCAAATGATAGCGAGATCTACACAGAAGCGGGAAGCATATTTTGGCAAAGGGTGGCGAGAGGCCCCCACTTAATGAATCGGCCTGTCCTGAGTGCTAACAGAGCTGAAATCCAAGTAGCTCCTTTCACCAGCACCGATTTGGGCAACACCTCAAAATGGAGGAGAACTGCCCTTGAGCGCTGACATTCTGGGAGCGGCAGTGGGTACAGATGTATGCAGAACCATGCACAATTACACTGCCATGGAAGGGGGTGGGGGGGGGAGTCAGTCTGTGCTCTTGGACGCCTGCCAACACTGGTCTTAAAATGTCATTTGAAGCTGCGATACACAGTGTGCCGCATCAATGTCAGAGCCAGGCCTCTGGATAGGGGGCTTCACAGTCTTACGTAGTCAGTGGGATGAGTCTGCTTTCGTGAGGCCCGCATTGTTGGTGCCGCTGTTGCACATTACACGAAAAAAAAAATTGCAAAGCTCTGCCGTCACGTGATCCACACTGGGATCACATGCCTAAAAAACTGCAGCGTCGGATTTACCATGAGTAATGCTCTATATGCAGTGGCAAGTAAGCTCAGCCTTCAGACATCATTGCTGCCCGGCAGAACTCCTGATTCAGCCATAAAATGTACCATTATCTAATATGATCAGTAACAGCACACTGAAAAGAACCAGTTTCCATAAAATAAGACAGGTCTGAGGGGTATTATTACACATATGCCCATTTCCCACCAATATTTACATTCTGAGAAGAAGCTGAGTCATGCTGGCTCCCTTCATTGATAATCACATATCTGAGGGAAAAAAATGGTCCACATTAATGTGAAAATATGAATAATATATAAATATTATACCCTTTTTATTTATTTGCCAAATTTAAGTCTGAAATTACAAAAAATAACTTCAAAAATAAAAAGATTATTGGTTTTTAAAGAATCATAATCACCCTATAGTAGGAGCCAGTGCCCGAAGTAAACACAACATACGACTTATTCACCTGCCTTCTGTAACTGTGGTCACGATGTGGACTTCCGATGGATAGATGAATATTGTTTTCTCAAAGGAAACTTATGTAAGACTTGAAGGCAAATATTTACATAAAATTATAATTTCAAAGCAACACCACTCAGTACATTCAAAAGATTGCATTGTGCAACGGAGTTAAACCTCAGTCCTTTGCCCAGGTATAAATTTAAAACAATGAAACTAATTTTCCAACACTCACAAGATGCACGCTTGCCAGTCATTTGACATGACAAATATTAGCAGAAAGAAATTTAAAAGTAAGATGAAATTTTTAAATTTTGTTCTCTCAGAAAGACGACGTGGTAAGTTCAATTGCAGATACCAATTTTACTCAATATGGCTCTTGCTATTTATTGCGATGCAATTATTCCTATAATAGAACCAATACTGGTCAGTCATTTCAAACTAATCAGCCTAAAAGAGGGGAAAAAAACAATTCCAAGTTTAAAATCAATTTTAAGGTTGATGAGGTGAGCAGACCAATGCCATACTGAAACTGAACACTTCCTTTACTCGTAGGATCAGAACAGTTACCATAACCCTTTCCTGAAATGAAGGATACTAGCGAGACTAATGTGGAAAAAATCCTGCTTTATTCAATTCTTTTCAACCAACATAAGTTGATTCTTGTGATCGAAACCTATACCCATAATTGGTGGTGAAAAATGAACTATAACCAGGAACAACCAGTTACAAATAGCGAAATAAAATATAATATTAAATATAATCAAGCACATAAATGCAGAGCTATCTAAATACACAGATACTTTGTGCTATAATACATGAATATTCAAGAGAATGAGTTTCAGTTTTCTTTACTCACTAAAGAGAATGGTAATAAGCTTTAATAAAATAAGCAAGCTGCAAATGGTTGGCCTGAGAACTGTGATGAGTCCACCATTTTCAAGCAACTCGATCTCATTTTACAATGCTAGCTCCTGCACAACTACTGTTCAGATCAAACCTTGTGGAATAAACCCTAGTCCCTAAGGGATTTCAATTCACTGTCGATTGGTCTTTTGAGCATTGCCTCCATTTCTGGCATCTTCAACAAACCTGTGCTTGGTTTAATGGCAGATATACATGTGAACTCACCACAGCATTGTCAGCATCTTCTTCACATATAGGGGAAAGGTAAACATTGGCATGAACTCAAGGCCACTTGGAGGGATTCTAGGCACTATATCAATTTTCTGGGAATAAATATATATATATGTATACATATATACAGTATATATATGTGTGTGTGTGTGTGTGTGTGCGTGCGTGAGAGTGTGCGTGCGTGTAAAACAAAAATGAAGCGAGAATTGAGGGAGTGACAGTTTCATACTGACATACTGATTCGCTGCATGTTGACATATCGAATCGTTACCAAAACTACAAACAATAAAAATTTGATGCTCATCTTAACCTGTGATTATAAATGGTTGGGTTTATTCCATCTAGGATTGTTTATCCCATGTGTGATAGCAGCTAAAATTTTGGGATCGAAGAAACTTATTACCATTGTTGCTGTGCCTACAACAGAAATACAACGCATTTTTTCATCCAGAAAACCAGTGTCGACTTCACTATTGTATCATTAATGCTTTAGTATATTTCATCCTCAAAACAGAAGTTTTTTTTTCAAAAGTGAAATGAGCGATTATTATTATTCAATGAAACGTAATGCATCCACTCAGGTTAACACTGCGATCACAATCAAACACGACTCAACACTAGCATGTTTTCCGAGGATGGCATTATCTGCTAAATTTTAAATAAATGGAGCACATCAATAAAGCCTAGATGACCTCCTAAATAATTTATTTAACACACATCAAATTTCAGCACCAAATGCTCCCAAAATGGGAGTCTCCTTCAAAGTTCTAGAATAACTCAAAATATTGCCTGCATTTAAACGCTAAACCTCATAGTAATATAGAACATCACCTTGCGTATTCTATAAAATACATTCACACAATATTGCTGTGCTGTGGTTAAGGGGCTGGATTAGAGTTCAAGGCCAGAACTTTACCTGCTGAAACTTCTGAGCGAGGTCATTACGAGCTGATTTTTAGATTTCTTGGAAAAAAGGATAGTCAGAAGAAAAGAATGTCAGGATGAAAAAGTATTTATCAGAACATGCAAGGCAGAAAAATGCATTACATAAGAGCTATCATACTAAAAACTGTTTTCACTCAAGAGGTGGATAAGTGTAGATGCCTTTGTTAATCTCAATTTAAGGAGACCAATCATATACTATCAGCGCAGAGTTAATTCTAAAAGCCTGTTTGATCAAAGCGTAGTGACACTTTGTGATTAACTTTACTTGTGTTTTCATCTTAACGCAAATGTTACTGGGCCTTGTAACATTTTCCTGAACAGAAGGCGCGCCGGAACCTTCGATGTTGCCCATGGAAAAACTGTACATGTGAAAGTAACACCATGGTTCATATTCCAGATTAAAGACTCAAAGTGCAAGATAAATCAAAACTACTCAGAGATTTTTAGGTGTGTAAACCAACAATTCCGGAGAGATGATGCAATGGAAACCACGAACAAAACTGACCATAAACAAACCATTTTATGGAGAAAAAAAAACATTTATTCTGCAGTCCTGAAAACTGCCGGATCGCTTTTGCGAAAACAACTGAAGGTGAATATATGAAAAATGTTGACATAATACCATTATTATACCAGAAAAAAACATTTGGGGTTCATTCTGTAGAGGAATAATATCATTATGAAACCAATTTGGCAAGTGCAGGGAGGAAATCTAGTCTCCAACTTCAAATACTAGCTTCCAGCAATCTTAAAAAAAGATAATTAAGTGATCTATTTGGGCTGGCCTGTGATAGCCCAGCAGATAAACATAACAGCGCAACTTAGCACAAATAACTTGCTGTGTCAGACAAAGCCCCAAGGAAATTTAAGCATACTTGAAAGAGCAGTCAATGATTTCTGAGAAAATGACAGATTTAAAACTGCATTCAAGTAAGCAGGAAAACTAATTTTAAATTAGGCTGGTATTTTGGGGCAAACTGATGTGAATCAATTGGCTCAAATGCTTGAAACTGCAACTTAAAACGGCAAACTCTTTTAAGTTCCTAACAGTATTTTGGATAAAATTTCTGTTCTGACTTCGTTCCGTTCAAAAACATTCAGTTTCCATAAATATGAGATAATAGGGGCCATTTTTTTCATCTGTAGATGGACTAGGACAGTCACACACTTGTGTAGGTGACCTTCATCCCAGAAGACAGAAACTGAGTGGACAACATCCAGTATTTTATTAAAAGCAACTAAAAATCTATGCCATTTCAATGTACGCAAAATGGCTGAACACAAATTCACGCACTCCTCCTGACATAAAGAACACTGTACAAGTAGCGACGTACGATGTCGCTACATTAAGGGCTGCTTTTACGACGTCGTTTGCACAATATGAATTGAAATAACTATCTATTAAAGCTGACCGTGTCTAAATATTTCACTGTATTCAAATTCAAAGAGCTGACATACAGAGACAAAAAGCAAAAATTGTGTTTAAGTACAAATGCGTGCAAAGCGGATGTTATATCTTCAACTATGATGGTCTCTTAAAAATTTGATGAGCAAATAGTACTTTAGTATCATCTTCTCTGTACCCCTTGCTCCTTATAATATAATGCTTCAACTTGAATACAAATTTAAAAATACGAGAAAATACAGGACAGATATGCTCATATCTCATACGCCGCCATCTTGTCCAACAGCCCACGATTTATTGCAGAGCTGGCGCTTTGTGCGACAGTATCCATAATTACAGCGGAGAAAAATTCAGATGCGTCACACTAAAACGATCGCAAAATGTTCTGACCTGACCTACAAAAATGGTCGCTTGTCTTGTGAAGTAGTTGCTAAATATTCCAAAAACTCAGAATGTAAGACATTAGCTATTGATGTTAGTCTAATTTACTTCTTGTTTCATGTGTGAGAGTTCTAGATTAATTCTATAGTTTCCCTGCATTTAAACAGAATCAAAGTAACATGTGCTCCTCCATATTTCAAAAAAATATCATATCCCTACCAAGCTGGAGCGATGCAGAGCATCTAGCATCATTCAAAAACTTCCTGTTGATCATTATTCACCATCATTACAAAGTTTAATCACCTATGTCTCCTCTTTCACAGGTGCAGTCTCAACACCAGTCTCCTCAATGGTGTTGGCGGAAAAACTGGCGCCACCATATGAGCAACTACAAGCACAACGTTCCCTTCGTCAGGGGGGAGGGAAAATTCCAGTCTTTTTGAGTGCTGACTAATCAGGATGCAACTTTCTCACAGCCCTGTGCAGGCTTCATGGACAGTTTGTGTGCGTACTGCTCCAGTGCCAGACAATGGAGAAGTAGAGTAACCTACTTGAGTATAAGACACCAGAAAAATTAGGGGAAGTCAAGGATTTCCAGATGACAAATTTCAACCAAACTCTGAAAATGTACTGCATGGAAACAAACACAATAATGTCTACTCTAAAAAATCAAAATCAAGACATTATAAAAGTCAGTGAAAAAATGCTAATGAAAGAATTATTAAAACATATCAAAGTGAAACTCCCCTTTTCCCAATTTAAACTGTTGTTCCAGCCCTTTCCGATTGAGAGGACAATTTAAACTGACCAGACTGGTGCCGGGTGTCTGGCCATCTAAACAGTCTTGACAAGAATAATTCTCATTGCACAGCTTTATACACTCAGAAGTGCAGAGCATGTGCAGAGGATGCTGAAAGGCGTGTTCACGTGAGCAAAGGTGCGTCACCTACTCATCTTCTTTGCTATAAATGAGCAAGCTTCATGCCTAAACAAAAACGCAGTGGTTCTTCACGCTTCACCATCGCCTACAATTGCAAACCCAAGTCATTTATTAATAGAGTATCCATTAACATATAAAAATTACGCCCGTGTCGCATTAAACGAATCGGGAAGGCTTTCTACCTTTTAGCTGATTTCAATAACTTTCGTTTAGCTCAGCCAGTTATTCTAATACCCACTCCACAGCTAGGATCAAAAGGCTTCTATTTAAAACGTCAATAACTGTCTTACCTGCGCATCTATGAACAATTGTCTGGTGACACAAGGAAAAAAAAAGAACTTTTTTTCTGCGTGGAAATAATGCGTTGGTAATATAAGCCACCGTGTGTCTGAATTAAACCATACGAGCTTGATATTTTTAGATACGGCAGGGAATATCTATATCTCCTCGCGCCCTGGCGGTAAAATGTATTTGGATCTAGATTCTAACTCTTACATCAGTTATAGCACTTAGAAACAGACACTAACCGTTTACGTGCCTGTCTGCGGCGCTGGCACAGTTTGCAAGCGAACCAACTACGAAGTAGACTGACATTCAAAAAACCAATAGCATTGCAATCCCAAAGGCTAGTTGTCCAATGACAAGGTCGAAACGGTAACATTCAACACCCGGATGTCTCGATGCCAGACATAAAATCGATATGAATTATTAGTAATACAGATTGAAATTTTGGCAGTCTGGGAGGAAATCGAACATTACTTGGGTGATCTGAGCAAGTCGGGCCTTTATTGCGCCATCCTTTGCAGAGTTCCGCGAGCATCAGTCCGCATGTGACTACTCTGACGAGCGCGAAAGCATGTGATTCTATCGCAAAATACTGAACATTGGATTAGAGCAGGGTAAAACTAGGACAGACAAGAAAGCAGAAAGGCGCAGAAATTGTAATGGTTCGCTGATGGAAATGTCAACAGACGTTGACACGTTGTCATATTCTTGCAGGAAATACAATTAATCATCAGAAAGAACTCAATATTTAGGCTACCCTCGGTTTTGGCGTGACATTATTTTAATTCGGATGAATACTTTACAAATCATGTTCCGTAAGTAGGCTATGTTTGAAATGTAGCGGGAAACTGAAAAATTTCTCATTATTCGTAATATATTCCACATTTAAACCAAGGTTTTCGTTTTAAACATTTTCACAGAAACCTTATTGATAGCCTACTAATGGATACAGAATCAATATGCCTATAACATGAACGGAGTGGCTGTGCCAATCGTGGGTGAAGTTATTTTATTCGCACAGCTGTGCCACTAAGGATGGGCCGTAAAATTATTCGCACAGCGGTTGGCGAATAGCCGCGTCTTAACAAGAAACTACATAGGGAAGCAATTCTTTACTTCGCCATCAGGGGGAAATTTTCAAACCTCCTGCCTATTATTTTCAGCGGGTATATTCATATTGATCGGGATCCTGATAAGATTTGTGGAAAAAAATGATGTCGATGTCCGTTCTTACTTTCAACTCTCATACCAATCTTCAAATATTAAGAAGGAACAGTCCGTGGAAATCCATAAACAAATGAATAACGGATGAATAGTGCCGCGAATCAAATTCAAATATAGCTGTATAAATGAGCAGCAAACAGAATGAGGATATTGCGGATGAAAGACACAAGGAAAGTGGCAGATAACACCTGTTTACATTCTTTTGTGGCTGCCTTTACCTCAAATTTTAGTTGTTTCTTTTTTTTTTCGGTAAATAATTCAGAATGAATGAACGAATAAATGAATGAATGGGTAAAATCATGCAGTCCTAAAGCCCATATTTAAAGACATATGACAGATCTTTTCTGCGTTAGTTCTCTAATATAAACCTCAAACATTCAAACTGCCTAACAGTGGCTAGATGAAAATTACTCTAAAGAAACATCTGCTAAGTTGTTAATATTTCATTATCAATTCTTCTCTCTATCCCTTTAGCTCAATGAATATTAATGTATACTATGTTAATTATTATTCCCAAAGTACAGTGGTAAGAGCACCAAAACCCTGACTCGTACATGTAGTCTGTTGTAGGCTGTACACACAGCAAAATATTCAGTGCTGAATAAATTCTAATAGGATTACTTTTGACTGCAATAGTGTCCCTCTTTCACTGTGTATGACTTGATTTTACACTAGGCCAAGTAATTTTGTTGTGCGAACTATCTACAATAGATGGTGAATATGATTATAATTGTGATAAAATATTATTATTCAGTCATTCGAAGATTAAAATCATGAGGACTTAGAATCATGACACTATTGTTAATCCTGGATAAGCTGTTTGTGAATCTTACCACCTGTGGTCGTGATAATGGTAAATAGATCGATTGATTGGTTGATTGAGTGGCGAGTGACACTCAAGTGTCATTACAACACTCCTTCCTAAGCTTTGCTTATCCATGAGTAAAAATGATACATGATGATCTTGCATACTAACTAAATCTGATCCACTTAAAAGTAGCATTAACCCAAGGGTTCTTTGAACCCAAGAACTATATGTCATTCAATGAGAAACTTGCCAAAAATATCTTCAGATTAGCTACAACATTTTGTACAGAGATATTATTGATTAATTTCTCTCCATACACATTCATTTTTTTAAATTGCATGAAAGAATCATACTTTTATTTGAGATCAAAGTTGGGATTTTGGAAATAGACTGAAATCATGTTCATAACTTACTATCAGTATGAACTGAACAATCCCATTGGATAAATTGGCGTATCTTTGACCTACAACTTGTTCTCAATTCATAGACACCAAGTATGTGATTGTGCTCCACATGGTTTCTGAGATACAGCCATTTTTTAATCATACTAAATTTAGTCTTTGGGCACAAGGGACTTGTGTTTTTTTAATGGTACAAATTGTCCTTAAATAACCTATGAAAGTGAAAGGATTTTTTTCTCCATTTTCAGCTGAGGTTCATTTCATATAAAGTTGCCCTGAACTATTATCAGGCCAGACCTAATGAAAATAATTAGTCAGAGAGAACCCCCTCCTTTAGTTTCAATGAATTATAATACATTTTCAGGAATAAAGTCTGTTTGGTCCCATAGCACTTAATTTTTGGACATTACTTTTGACTCACAAATAGGATTCTTTCTCTCTCTTTTTGCTCTTACTCACCCCTTGCTCTCTCTTACAATTTTCTCAGTTGCTTTGGCCAATTTCTTGAATCATCAGTTGCATTTGCAAAACAGTAAGTACATTACTCAAATCAATTAGCGCAAACTGCACCACTTTGTGGATTACCTGAAAAAACACATAACTTTTTCAAAATCTTTTGTTTACCTCACTAAAAGCAAATATTTTTGTCAATGAACATGTCAGAGCCATCAGAATGACAAGTCCTTGTTTCATTGTCATGAACAAGACAGTAAAATAACTTATTCATGTTGTCAATTTTACAGTGGAGTTTGTCATAGAAACTATGGCCAAGCTTCTGATGGGAAAGATTGGAAAAGCAGAAATCTGCACTTTCTGTTTGTAAATTTCAATATTCTGGAGTCAAGGGGAAAACTGCGAGAGATAGAACAGGATTCACATTTGCTACTTTTTGCAATGAAATTTCTTTGTATCGACGGAAAATTATGTTAAAAGAAAGAAAAACATACAGTCTTGAGAAAAAGAATGTACACCGCTTTTCAGTTCTATGGCTTTACGTATCAGGACATAATAAAAAATCAGCTGGTCAAAATCAGGTCCTAAAATTAAGTAAATCCAACTTCAGTTGTAAAACAACACACAGCAGATTCCACCGTGTAATTTATTTTACGAAGATTCAGCCAAAATTCAGAAGCCATGTGTGAAAAGCAAGTACACCCTTACTGCTTTGATAGGAATTAAGAAAGTAATTAGCAGCCTGGTGTTGCTGATCAATTGCACTTGATTAATTGATCATCAGCAAATGTGACGACCATGAAAGAAGCAGAGGTTTTGGCACTTCACTGGTCTGGAGCATTTAAGCGTGTGTTCACACAATGCCAAGAGGGGAAGACATCAGCAATCATCTTCGAGAAACAATTGTTGCTGCCCATCAACGTGGGAAGGGTTATAAGGCCATTTCCAAACAATTTGAAGCCCATCATTCTACAGTGATGAAGATTATTCTCAAGTGGAAAACATTAAAAACCTTTGCCAATCTTCCCAGGAGTGAATGTCCCAACAAATTCACCTCAAGGTCAGACCGTGCTATGCTCAGAGAAATTGCACAAAACCCAAGAACAACATCTGGGACTCTACATGCCTCAGTTAGCATATTAAATGTTAAAGTTCATGACAGTTCAATTCAAAAAAGACTGAACATGTATGCTTGTTTGGAAGGGTTGCCAGGAGAAAGCCCCTTCACTCTGAAAAGGTTTGCAAAGTTGCATCTAAATAAACCGCAAGCCTTCTGGAACAAGTGGAGTTGTTTAGCCATCATAAACTGTGCCACATTTGGCGCCACCCAAACATAGCGCATCAGCAGAAAAACATCTCATATCAACTGTCAAGCATGGATGTGGAGGGGTGATGATTTGGGCTTGTTTTGGAGCCACAGGAACTGGGCACCTTGGAGAACTTCTCTTTGTACCAAAGTATTTTAGAGTCAAATATGAAACCATAAAGCTTGGCTACAATTGGATCATGCAACAGAACAATGATCCCAAGCACATCAACAAATCTATCACAGAATGGCTGGAAAAGAAAAAAGTCAACGTGTCAGAGTGGCCAAGTCAAAGTCCAGACCTCACTTGATTGAATTGCTGGGGTGGGACCTTAAGACAGCTGTGTATAAACAAATGCCCTCAAACTTCAATAAACTGAAGAAATGTTGTAAAGAAGAATGGGCCAAAATTCCTCCATGATGATCTGAGAGACTCATAAAATCATATAGTAAAGGATTAGTTCAAGTTATTGCTGCTGAAGGTGGTTCTACTGGTGATTACAGTTTTTCTCCATTGGTTTGGCTCATTTTTTTAAACAGAAATTACATTCTCAAAATAACAGCCAATTGTTCACAACAGAATTTAATTTCTCATTCATTTCATCAAATTGCAAATGTCTTAGTACATGTATCAATGTCTCAGTACATCTTTTCAAATGATTAAGTACAGTTAGCCTACATTTAGCACAATTTCCTAGTGAATAGATCTTGTTGATCTAACCTGATTGTTGATTCTCAGTCTAATGGTTGTTCTCTCCAAAACATGTCAGCATCATTTTATTTTATAAGACATCACATTCACAATAGTCTGTTCAATTGTCATAATTTGTCAAGAACATAATACCATGAATACCAGATATGAATCTCTTGTGACATTTGATAATTAACAGTCAGGTGAAACTAGAACTTGACTAATGAAGGACACACATCTCAGATGACCAATCAAATCGTATGTTTAATTACCTGACCGGTGCTGTCCATGATTGTGAATGCTGCCGATCATGTATATATAGAGCTTGACCAGGACCAGTACAATTTCTGAATATGGGGGCACCTGGCCAAGTAAATGAACAAGGGCAACTGCCTGCTGGAGGAGGAGGAGGAGTAAGGTTATATGGTGGTGGAACAGGGGGAAGAGGAGGAGGAGTAAGGGTGCATGGTGGTGGAATAGGGGGAGAAGGAGGAGGAGCAGTAAGGTTATATGGTGGGGGAGCAGGGGGAAGAGGAGGAGGAGTAAGGGTGCATGGTGGTGGAATGGGGGGAGAAGGAGGAGAAGGAGGAGTAAGGTTATATGGTGGTGGAACAGGGGGAAGAGGAGGAGGAGTAAGGGTGCATGGTGGTGGAATGGGGGGAAGGGGCTGAGGAGCACAAAGACACCATGCTGTCCCGAATGGAATTCGGGCCACTATTATAGACCACGTTATCAACTATCGCCTCACAATGGTGCAGGCAGGTCGCCGAGTGCAGCCTATTGTGCCCCACACTACAGTCTCCTCCCTCATCCACACCTTTCACAGGGAAAACAGGTCAGTCAATGGTGGAAATATATGTTGTATAGGACAGGACACTGTGCATAAAGTAAGAAATGTATTTATTTACTCATTTACGTATTCATTTATTGTGTGTGTGTGTGAAAATATTGTGTGTGTGTGTGTGTGTGTGAAAATAATCTATGGAATTATTGACGATACAGTTTACAGTAGTATTGCAGTCACTGTGCAGTGATGCTTTAGAATTGTAGTAAACTTAAAACAACAATGCAATTACATTGGTAACTCATTCTGTAAGAAATACATAAGGCATACAGTACGAATGATAATACAGTATTGAACAAGCATCAGATGACCATGAAGCAACTTTACAGGGTAACATTTGAGAGGAACTCTGATAGAGTGAATGAGCTGCGGTACCAGTATATACATGTAAGTCAGTTACTGGTTGTCTATCATTTTAACCTTTTTACAATTAAGCAGCGGTTGCAGCAATTTCCTTGGCAGTATGAGTGCAATGTGTAATGTCAAACCTTGGAGACTACTCTTACCGTAAAATCCTATTATGTTTTTCAGTTTTATACGCAATTTTATAATTTGTTTTTTTTTTCAGTTTTATACGCAATTTTATTAATTGGTTAAGTATGTTATTGTCTGCATATAGTAAAAACAGCCTGCCAATATATCTTGTTTTTGCCGACCTGTATTGGCCGAGTTCAGCATGTGCACAAGTAACTATTGGCAACTGTGGCATTCGCTCTCTTCAGAGAAGTAGATAACAGTCGTGGACCTAGCATTTAGCTCTTAAATATGTCTTGAAGTCACGTACTTCAGAAGTCATAGTAATAATATTGTCATGATAGCACAACATACCTAACCAATTTTAAAAAATATTATAAATTGCTTATTTGCGCATTGCCTTGGCATTGACCGTTGGGTCGCGGTATTATACGCTGTCGCGGTATAATACGAGGACCCTCAGGCCAATACCAAGGCAATATGGAAATAAACGACTAATAACAGATAGTATTCTGTTTGCTCGACAGGAAAAACTAGTACAGTAACCTTGGTCAATGAAGGACTGGGCTAAGACTGAGAGGTGGACATGAGGGATATTTCAATGGTCCTCTGCCATAGTGACAAAACATCTAAACATTTTGACTTGCAGTGCTTACACAATACCAAAGGGACGATGCATTTTGGGGGCAGTGGCTATTTATATGAGAAAGGAATTTAGTTTTGACACATGAGTGAACTGTTTTGGGAGAGATTTGAGCTTTTGCAGGTTAACCATAGTGTCGTGCTGAACCATCCAGGTTATTTTGGCAAAAGCACCAAGAGTATTGAGAATGTCTAGTCTCTTTCAAGGAATGAGCCAAAGCAATTAAGAAGGATCTTTGCATTTTGGTGGCACTGATTATATGGGTAAGGAATTTAGTTTTGAAGCATGAGTGAACAGTTTTGGGAGAGATATGAGCTTTTGCAAGTGAGCTACGGAATTGTGCTGAACTGTAAGACTGTTTTGCCAAATGATCTTACAGTTGAGATTGTAATTTCTGTTTCAAGAAATGAGCCAAACCAATGGAGAAATCATGGGGGTAAATCATGGGGTGTACTTAGTTTTTCCCCAGATGACTTCTGCATTTTGGCTGAATTTTAGTTTAATAAATAATGGCATGGCAGAATCTGTAGTGTGCTGTTTATTACCTGATATTAGATCTACCGAATTTTAGGACCTGATAAGGACCAGCTGTTTTTTTTTTTTTTCAAATATCCTGATTTGTAAAACTTCAGAGCAGAAAGAGGGTGTACATTTTTCTGACCGTACATTTTACAGCATAACACAAAGAAAAAAATACAAAATTAGAAATCTTAACTTGGGTAACATCCTTACTGTGAGCAAAACTATACATGCTGTGCAGTGTTTCTAGGCCTCCGAGATTCTCCTCTACATCACGACGGATATCTTCCCTTGATATGCTGCACGGAAAAAATCAGTGTGTATTTGTATGAAGTACATCTTGTGACAGTGCGTTCAGGACCCACACACGAGAGAGGGAAATCCAAAAGACGTATGCCTTTATTGGTTCTGACCCGGCATTCATTAGACAGAAGAATTGGCAAGCCATAAAACGAAAACAAAGTCGACTTGACTGGCCGGGGTCAGAACCAGAAAAACAGAGGTGAGACGGTACATAGACCAGCAGGCTTAAAGTCGTAGTCATTTCTAAAGCAGTGGGTCATACACAGGGCATCCAAACACAGAAAACGTGGTCATACAAAAATGGGTCGAAATCCAGAAAGACAAAAAGGGCAATGGCAAGAATCTCGGTCGGACGAAACAGTCGAAGAGAAACAATAAACAATGGCATACACAAGACTCTGCACGAAGAAATATTGATCAACGTTCTGTTGAAGTCAGAACAGCAGTGAGGACTCTAAATAGACAGAAGGGAAGTCACATGCTGCACAGGGAACAGGTGAATGGGATGAGAACTAATTACAAAGGGAGGGACACATGGGGAAATCCTAAACACAACAATTGGCGAAAGCTAAGACACATTCGGGAATCATGCAGACATCCTATGGCAGTTAAACAGCTTTGGTCAGAGAGTTCTAAGTGTACAAACAATGAGTGCAGGAAAGCAATTAAGCAGGTGCGAGAGATCTCGCAGAAATGCAAAGACAAACAGGGAAAGCCAAGCAAGAGGCGGAGACTAGAACAGGGCTGAGACTGAATTAGTATTAATTAGTAGCAGTGCAACTTTACAGATTTAACAAGAGTGCTCGTTAGTGAGTTATTAATATATACAGGGATTAGTTGGTTTAGTAGACTATGATACAAAATACAAATGTTAGTCTTGTTAGTAATCAAGAACAGCAAGGCCAAGGAAGAAAACGAGAATTGAAGGAATAATATGAAACACCAGAAACCATTGAAATCACCCGAAGCAGGTGAGCACACAGACTGGGGAGGCGGACTGAACCAACTAGATCACAAGACAGGGGAGACAAGTGCAATGAAACTGAAAATGGCAAGAACAGAAAACCTGAGAATACAATTACCAAAATATATAAAGATAAGACATAATCATGAACATAAAACCAGAATCATGACACATTTATCATATACAAAAATAGGGCCACAGGCCCTGCAGCTCGCCTGAATCAGCTGTGGTTACAACAAAATTACGATATTCGGGCAAGTTTAAAGCTGAAGGTCAAAGGTCAAAATCTGAAATACGGAAAAACCTTTTAAAGGCATGTGATGTATCTTGCTACATACTACCAACATGACAAATTTCAGCTGAATATATGCATAAATAGCTTTCAGATGGCCAGTTATGTGATTTTCAATATGGCCGGTATGGCGGCCATATTTAAAATTGAATCAGAGCGCCTTGAAAAAATTTGGTGTCCTAATGGGTGGGAAGATATTTGTCAAGTTTCAGCTTCATTGGTCAAGTAGTTTTGGAGAAGAGTTTTAAAGGTTTCAGTGCAACAAGCAGAAAGTTGAAGGTGAAAGCAAGGTCAAAATTCAAAATACGGAAAAACCCATATTATAGGTGATGTATCTTGCTACTTACTACCTACAAAGCAAATTTCAGCTGAATATGTGCATAAATAGCTTTCAGATGGCCAATTATGTGATTTTAAATCACATAAAATTGGATCGAAACGCCTTGAACAAAACTTAGTGTAATGCCGCACAGACTGACTTTTTCCCTCCCCACAAAGCTGAACGAATGCCGGGAGCTAGTTCCCTAATCGGCACCATTTATTTATACAACAGGCTAAAACTGATCTTTTACGGCGAGCCGGTTTACAATTAACAAACATGTATCCCCTAAAAACAGTGACATAGGCCCACCGAGACACCTAAAACATACCAAAGATAACAATCAATAATCCGATCCAAACATTCAACGCATATATACAGTGGCGCTTGAAAGTTTGTGAACCCTTTAAAATTTTCTATATTTCTGCATAAATATGGCCTAAAACATCATCAGATTTTCACACAAGTCCTGAAAGTAGATAAAGAAAACCTAGTTAAACAAATGAGACAAAAATATTATACTTGGTTATTTATTTATTGAGGAAAATGGTCCAATATTACATATCTGTGAGGGGCAAAAGTATGTGAACCTCTAGGATTAGTGATTCATTTGAAGATGAAATTAGAGTCCGGTGTTTTCAATCAATGGGATGACCATCAGGTGTGAGTGGGCACCCTGTTTTATTTAAAGATCAGGGATTTATCAAAGTCTGATCTTCACAACACATGTTTGTGGAAGTGTATCATGGCACGAACGAAGGAGATTTCTGAGGACCTCAGAAAAAGCGTTGTTGATGCTCATCAGGCTGGAAAAGGTTACAAAACCATCTCTAAAGAGTTTGGACTCCACCAGTCCACAGTCAGACAGATTGTATACAAATGGAGGAAATTCAAGACCATTTTTACCCTCCCCAGGAGTTGTCGACCAACAAAGATCACTCCAAGAGCAAGTCGTGTAATAGTCGGCGAGGTCACAAAGGACCCCAGGGTAACTTCTAAGCAACTGAAGGCCTGGCTCACACTGGCTAATGTTAATGTTCATGAGTCCACCATCAACAGAACACTGAACAACAATGGCGTGCATGGCAGGGTTGCAAGGAGAAAGCCACTGCTCTCCTGCTCATCATTGCTGCTCATCTGCAGTTTGCTAAAGATCACGTGAACAAACCAGAAGGCTATTGGAAAAATGTTTTGTGGACAGATGTGACCAAAATAGAACTTTTTGGTTTAAATGAGAAGTGTTATGTTTGGAGAAAGGAAAACACTGCATTCCAGCATAAGAACATTATCCCATCTGTGAAACATGGTGGTGGTAGTATCATGGTTTGGGCCTGTTTTGCTGCGTCTAGGCCAGGACAGCTTGCCATCATTGAAAGAAAATTGAATTCTGAATTATACCTGAAAATTTTAAAGGAAAATGTCAGGACATCTGTCCATGAACTGAATCTCAAGAGAAGGTGGGTCATGCAGCAAGACAGCAACCCTTAGCACACAAGTCGTTCTACCAAAGAATGGTTAAAGAAGAATAAAGTTAATGTTTTGGAATGGCCAAGTCAAAGTCCTGACCTTAATCCAATCGAAATGTTGTGGAAGGACCTGAAGCGAGCAGTTCATGTGAGGAAACCCACTAACATCCCAGAGTTGAAGCTGTTCTGTACTGAGGAATGGGCTAAAATTCCTCCAAGCCAATGTGCAGGACTGATCAACAGTTACAGGAAACGTTTAGTTGCAGTTATTGCTGCACAAGGGGGTCACACCAGATACTGAAAGCAAAGGTTCACATACTTTTGCCCCTCACAGATATGTAATATTGGATCATTTTCCTCAATAAATAAATGACCAAGTATAATATTTTTGTCTCATTTGTTTAACTGGGTTTTCTTTATCTACTTATAGGCCTTGTGTAAAAATCTGATGATGTTTTAGGTCATAGTTATGCGGAAATCTAGAAAATTCTAAAGGGTTCACAAACTTTCAAGCGCCACTGTATATATTTACAACGACATCCAGGCACACTGCATACCGGTCTGGAGATGCTCCTCCAGCATACAACCCCCGTGATCCGTTACAAAACGCCGCACCTTTACAATATAAACACATGCCATACAATCAGTCTTTTACAATTACACATCGCATAGTTAACGTGTTGCTTACACCTAAGCAATGACACATACCATTTAGCAGAGCCTCAGCTTCTTAATGCCCCAATGTAACATCGCTCTTACCGCAAAGCAGTCAGCACCCAGCCATTCTAATTCCCAAAGTTGGTCGCTTTCTTATGACGCCCACAGTGATGCACGCGCCCATGAATGTACAGGTGCTCCCAACAACCACAATACTAGCACCCCTCAATCGCAGCCCCATTTGTCGCTGCCGCACCTTACATTAGTGTCCTCATAGGCAAGAAGGTACCTGTCAAGTTTCACCTTCATTGGCCAAGTAGTTTCGGAGAAGATGATTTTGAAAGATTTCAATGTAACTCACAGGGGTTGTATAAAGTTGAAGGTCAAAGCAAGGTCAAAATTCGAAATACGGAAAAAGCCGTATGATATGTGATGTATCTTGCCACGTACTAACTACATAGCAAATTTCAGCTGAATATGTGCATAAATAGCTTTCAGATGGCCAATTATGTGATTTTCAATATGGCCGCCATGGCGGCCATGTTTGAAATCGGATCGGAATGCCTTGAACAAATTTTGGTGTCCTCATTGTGATGTGAATAGAGGCCACTAGATGGCATTATTTACCTTTCTTTTATTAAGCCCAGACAAGAGCTAAGTTCAGACATGTCCTGGACATGTCTGGGGCAAGTCCCCGAAAAATTAAAAAAAGAGGTCTAAATGTGGGTGGGGTCTACAAAAGAGTATATAAGGAAAAGAATTGAGACAATAAAGTAGTAGGAGAAATTGCAAGGAGAAGGATACATGTGACCAGACCTATCATTTCTGTTCAAGACCTGTGAAGTTTCTTTTCTGGATTTTTGCCTGTGTTAGAGCATTTTTCCTTACCCAGGACATCACCAAGCCACCCCAACAAAGAGGGACTGTAAATATTTCTGTTTTTGTTGTGTTCAATCTTGGTCTTAGTTGTAGATAGTAGTTTAGTCTTTGTTTTTTTCATTAAATGTGTTTAAGTTTTTAAAACTGTGTCTGTCATCCCTTGCTGTTGCTGTTGCTGTTATGTTGTAAATGTAATAACAAATTGGGGCCATAACAAATTGGGGGCTCAAGTCCGGGACAGACCATTGTGTGAGTAATTTATTGAAAATCTAACATTTCAAATTGTAAAATTGTTTTTTGAATTTTCCTATATAAATATATTGACAGATCAACAGCAATGGATGATTTCTTGGCATCACCAACCATTGAGGTTTTGAAGTCTTTTAAAAAGACAGAAGTGCTAGAAATTTGCAGATATTTAGAGCTGACAGAGGTAAAACCAGCCATGCGAAAAGCAAGACTGGCTAGAGAGATAGTTGAATATTACATTGATGAAAATGTGTTTGCACCAGGAGATCTGGAACAGTTTCCAGTGGAAAATCCAAATATAGAAATGGAACTTAAATTAAAAATGCTAGAGATTGAAAGGGAGGAAAAAGGAAAACAAAGAGAATTTGAGTTAGAAAAATTAGCAAGAGAAGAAAAACAAAGAGAATTTGAGTTAGAAAAATTAGCAAGAGAAGAAAAACAAAGAGAATTTGAGAGGGAAGAAAAAGAAAAACAAAGAGAATTTGAGTTAGAAAAATTTGCAAGACAGAGAGATTTTGAATTAGAGAAATTCGATAGAGAAGAAAGACTCCAAATGGAGCAACTAAAACTTAAAATTGAATCTGAAAATAAATTTTGTGCCAGTCAGGAGGTAAAATTGGTGCCTCCATTTTCGGAAAAGGATGTTGACAACTATTTCCAGTGTTTTGAAAAGGTAGCAAAGAGTTGCCAGTGGCCAAAGGAACACTGGCCTCTGATGTTGCAAACTGTCCTCAAGGGTAAAGCTCAAGAAGCCTATTCGGCTTTGTCTGCAAATGATTCCTCTGATTATGAAGTTGTCAAAAAGGTTATTTTGAGAGCTTATGAGTTGGTTCCAGAGGCTTACCGACAGAAATTCAGAGGTCTGAAGAAATCTGAAAATCAGACTTATGTGGAATTTGCTAATGAGAAGAAGGTTTGCTTTGAGCGCTGGTGTACTTCTATGGAGGTGAAGGATGATTTCAACTCACTAAAAGAGATGGTGTTAGTTGAAGAATTTAAGAACTGTGTTAAAGATGATATTAAGACCTACCTTAATGAGAAGCAAGCACTGAATTTGCAATCAGCTGCCAAATTTGCAGATGAATATGTTCTCACACATAAGTCCAAATTTCAGTCTAGCAGTAGCAATAGATGGTCCCAATTTCAGAAAAAGGGTTACGGTGATACCCAAGATTCCTCACCCAAAGACAAATCTGGTGATGGTGCTCAGAAATGCAGCAACAGGTCTCATCAAAGTGTGAAAGCAGACAGTGACAAAAGTGGTCTAGTTTGCAGTTATTGCAAGAAATCTGGTCATGTTAAAACTAACTGTAGGTTCCTTAAAGCAAAGAAAGAAAAAGAAAAGGATACCAAACCAAATGCCTTTGTGAAAACAAGGTTAGAAACCCCTGTAGTAGATAACCGATCTGCTAAATTGCCTGCTTCTTGTGGGGCTAAAAAGCCTGATACAGCTGACTTTGTGAGGGAGGAATTACTTCCATTTGTGTCAGAGGGATTTGTGGCTCTGAATGAACATACTACTCCTGTCCCCATATATATCTTAAGGGATACCGGAGCTTCTCAGTCACTTTCGTTGATGGACTCTTTGGAGTTACGTGATGAGACCGCTTCAGGGGATTTCATACTTGTACAAGGTATTGAAGGGAGGACTGTATCTGTACCCCTGCGCTCTATATTCTTGAAGTCAGATTTAGTTACAGGACAGGTAAAGGTGGGACTTATGTCAAGTCTACCTATAAAGGGTGTTTCTCTGTTGCTAGGCAATGACCTGGCTGGGGGCAAAGTAGTTCCCCCTGTACATCTTACTTCACAGTCGAGCACTGAAGATGGGGATGAGGACCCATCTCTGTATCCTTCTTGCGCAGTGACTCGTGCTATGGCCAAGAAGGCTAAAGAAGAAGATGTTGTGGTGCCGTCCAGCACATTGAATAGTCAGGAATCAGGTGGTTTGCCTCATGACTCTGATTGGCCTACTATGGTTTCTTCGTTTGAAAACTTATCAGACACTTTTATCAGTTCATTGTTCAGCCAGCCGGATGGGTTTGGTGATTCTGATGTGTCTGGAGACCTGTCTAGAAAGCGGTTGATTGAGGAGCAAACTAATGATCCTGAAATTTGTGTACTAAAGAGGAGAGCCCTTCCTGATAAAGAAGTAGATGCTGTTCCAGTTGGGTATTATCTCAAGGATGGTGTGTTAATGCGGAAGTGGCGCCCTCCTGATATCCCTGCCAATGCAGATTGGGCAGTGGTCAGGCAAATTGTTGTTCCGAAGGTCTACAGGAATGAGATCTTAACAATGGCCCATAGTTTACCTTTAGGAGGTCATCTTGGTGTTAACAAGACTGTTGATAAGATCATGAAACACTTCTTTTGGCCTGGGCTTCGGAAAGACGTTTCCAACTTTTGCAAAACCTGTCACACTTGTCAAGTAGTTGGAAAACACCAGTTAGACCCACCTGTAGCTCCATTGCAGCCTATCCCAGCATTTGGAGAGCCCTTCTCTAAGGTCATTGTTGATTGTGTTGATCCATTACCCAAGACTAGATCTGGAAATCAGTACTTGTTGACAATCATGTGTGCGTCTACCAGATTCCCTGAAGCCATACCTCTACGTAACATCAAGGCAACTGCAATCTCAAAGGCTTTGATAAAGTTCTTCACGTTGTTTGGCCTTCCCAGGGAAATTCAGTCAGACCAAGGTAGCAATTTCCCTTCTGGTTTGTTTCAGCAGGTTGTGTATGAATTAGGTGCAAAGCAGATTCTTTCTAGTGCCTATCATCCAGAGAGTCAGGGTGCCTTAGGGCGGTTTCATTCCACTCTCAAGACAATGATGAGGACTTATTGTTATGACCATGAGAAAGACTGGGATGAAGGTGTTCATTTGCTGTTGTTTGCAGCTAGAGAAGCAGTGCAGGAGTCTACTGGATTCAGTCCATTTGAGCTAGTGTTTGGCCATGAAGTGAGAGGACCTTTGCTATTATTGAGTGAACAATAGCAAGAGGAAGAGCCGCACATCAGTCTCTTAGACTATGTTAGCAAGTTCAAGGACAGATTGCGTGCTGCTTGTGACCTAGCCAAAGAGAACTTGAAATCAAGTCAGGGAAAAATGAAAACTTGGTATGATCATAAGGCTAGAAGCCGTGAGTTTAAACCAGGAGACAAGGTCCTTGTGTTGTTTCCCTTGCAGTCCAATCCATTGCAGGCTAGATTTCATGGTCCTTATGAAATTCTGACAAAACTCAATGATCTCAACTACACTGAAGACTCCAGATAGGAGAAAACCAAAACAATTGTGTCACATTAACATGCTGAAGCCTTATCATGACAGAAATGCTAGGGTTGCAGCTGTCACTTCAGATTCTCCTATGGCCGAGATTTGTGAAGATGAGGGGGAGTTTCAAGATGATGAACCAAGAATTAAAGCTGAAGTTCTTTCATGTAAATTGTCAAACTCTGAAGTGTTGCAAAATCTTGATGTAAAACTCCAGCACTTAGAACCCTCACAGAGAGATCAGTTTGAAAGGTTGATCAAGAAATATGAGGATTTGTTTCCTGATGTTCCAAAGAGAGTTACTATAGCCTCTCATGATGTTGATGTTGGTGATGCCAAACCAATAAAACAGCATCCGTACCGGATGAATCCTGAAAAGAGAAAGATTGCTGAGAAAGAGGTTGAGTACAAGTTAGAACATGATATTATCAGGCCCTCCAACTCAGATTGGAGTTCACCCTGTGTGCTAGTTCCAAAACCTGATGGAAGTACTAGATTCTGTATAGATTATTGCAAAGTCAATGCTGTAACTAGAACTGATGTGTTTCCAATACCTAGGATTGATGATTGTATCGATAGAGTAGGGCAAGCAAAGTTTCTGACCAAGATTGATTTATTGAAGGGTTATTGGTGTGTGCCTTTAACTGAGAGGGCCAAGAGCATCTCTGCTTTTGCCACACCATCTGGGTTGTACCAATATGAAGTCCTACCCTTTGGCATGAAAAATGCCCCAGCCACTTACCAAAGGATGATACAGTCTACAATCGCCGGATTGCCACACACGGGTGCGTACATCGATGACCTGATCACATGGAGTGACTCCGGGGAAGAACATCTCAAAGATGTAGAGACGTTGTTCCAGCGCCTGACCCAGGCTAACCTGACTGTTAACCTGAGTAAGAGTGACTTTGATTGTGCTACTGTCACCTATCTTGGCTACGTCATAGGCCAGGGTAAGATGGCACCCATAAATGCTAAAGTCCAAGCCATCATGGACTTTCCAGTTCCTGACAACAAAAAAGCTTTGCGCCGCTTTCTTGGAATGATCGGGTACTACTGCAAGTTCTGCAAGAACTTTGCCGAGATTGCTCTCAGTCTAACTAACCAACTGAAGAAAGGCGTAAAGTTCACTTGGGATGATGCATGCCAGAGAGCCTTCGATCACCTGAAGTCTCTGCTGTGTCACTTCCCCGTGCTCAAATCTCCTGACTTCAACAAACCGTTCTCCATCGCGGTCGATGCTAGCGACCAAGCTTGTGGATCTGTGCTCCTGCAGAGAAGTGACTCTGATGACATTGAGCATCCCGTGGCATACTTCTCCAGGAAGTTCAATCGCCACCAAAGGAACTATTCCACAATAGAGAAGGAACTGTTGGCTCTGGTCCTTTCTTTACAACACTTTGAGGTTTATGTTTGTACGGGACAAAAGCCAATGATTGTATACACTGACCACAATCCGTTAATGTTTTTGAGTAAGATGAAAAACAAGAATTGGAGATTGTTGAATTGGAGTTTGATTTTACAGGAGTTTGACTTGGAAATTAAGCATGTGAAGGGTACAGACAATGTAATTGCTGATTGCTTATCCCGTGTTTGAATATGTATATATATATATCACGTGTTTATTTGAATATTGTATGATATGTATATATAGACAAGTGTCCACTTAACCATTTTGTATTGAAAAGAAAAATTTTGCCTTCATTCGTCAAAATTTTTCCCTTTTGGAATGGAGGTGTGATGTGAATAGAGGCCACTAGATGGCATTATTTACCTTTCTTTTATTAAGCCCAGACTGGAGCTAGGTTTAGACATGTCCTGGACATGTCTGGGGCAAGTCCCCGAAAAATAAAAAAAAGAGGTCTAAATGTGGATGGGGTCTGCAAAAGAGTATATAAGGAAATGAATTGAGACAGTAAAGTAGTAGGAGAAATTGCAAGGAGAAGGATACATGTGACCAGACCTATCATTTCTGTTCAAGACCTGTGAAGTTTCTTTTGTGGATTTTTGCCTGTGTTAGAGCATTTTTCCTTACCCAGGACATCACCAAGCCACCCCAACAAAGAGGGACTGTAAATATTTCTGTTTTTGTTGTGTTCAGTCTTGGTCTTAGTTGTAGATAGTATTTTAGTCTTTGTTTTTTTCATTAAATGTGTTTAAGTTTTTGAAACTGTGTCTGTCATCCCTTGCTGTTGCTGTTATATTGTAAATGTAATAACAAATTGGGGCCATAACATCATGGGTAGGAAGGTACCTGTCAAGTTTCAGCTTCATAGGCCCAGTGGTTTCAGAGGAGAGGATGTTTACGGACGACGAACGACGACAACGAACGACGACGAAGACGAACGACGGACAAACAGTCCATGACATAAGCTCATCTGACTTCGTCGTCAGGTGGGCTAAAAAAATGCAAATGAATATGAGGCATTACAGTAAGTATACAGTATTATAGTACACTGCAAATTGTCAGATGACATACCTGTCCTTCGACTGGCTTCAGCCATTTTAAGGGGTGATCTGAGGTTAAATGGGCAAAATTTGATTATTTTTCCAAAAAAATTTTTTTGAATAAAAATATTCATAATAACCCACCTTTAATAATCACTTATTGCTACAGGGATTAAAAACTGAACTCAAGTTTTCAATGCGGTCTAATGCATTTCCATTAATTTCCTAATCTATTATTTTTTCCACGTTTCTCCTGTTTGTGGCAGCCATAACTTTTTTATTTATCATTAAAAATCTGTGAAATTTGGGCTGCAGGTACTTTACTTCATTAGAAATGCAATGACATAGGGAAATTTTGACTATCTGTTACAAACTTGGAATATTTTGAGTATTTGTCAGATTCTGTGCAAAGTAATTACTAAATTTGAGTGAAATGCCCCAAAAACGGATAAATTGGGCAAAGAATGGCTATGTCACTGCATTTGGATAAGCAATGGCTTTTAAATGGTGAAAGAAAAGCTGAATTTTACCATAGAGTTAAAGAGGAATTGGTGCCAGAAATTTTCTGCTCATTTAATGAGCTTGCTCGGTTACCATGGCAACCGTATAAACAGAAAAATGCCAACTTGTATCTTTTTTGGTGGTTATTACATATACCTCTTTAGATTAATTCTGAGTTGTATCCTGGAGTCATTTTTCATTTAACCCCAGATCACCCCTTAAGGCCATGATGTACATGGTCTACAAATGAAAGTTCAACAATTTCAAGATTGTTCCTTCTACCTCTCCCTGTTTTACCTCCCTATCCTTTTACAACACATCCTTACTTCTCCTCTCTCTTCACCTCTTTCATCCTGCTTGTTAACCAGGTGAAATTCATGTTCTTCCTTTTTCAAAAATAGTACTGCTGTTTTGTGCTCCATGTATATGATTGTCAATTGAAGGTTCATCTTATGCACCTCAGCGCAAGTTAGACAGCTGGTTGATTATGTGTTGACCTAACACGTCAAAACTTCCCTGGGCATCAGTGAAAGCTAAGACTCATGTGAGACCAATTTCATAAATTCTGGAGACATTAAAAAAAAACAGTCTATAAGTAATGTATATACAGTGCTGTGAAAAAGTATTCGCCCCCTTCCTGATTTCTTTTTTTTTTTTTTTTTGCATATTTGTCACACTTTAAATGTTTCAGATCATCAAACAAATTTTAATATAGACAAAAATAATCTGAGTAAATAGAAAATGCAGTTTTTAAATGATGATTTGATTTATTAAGGGAATAAAGCTATCCAAACCTACTTGGCCCTAAATGAAAAAAGTAATTGTCCCCCTTGTTAAATCATGAGTTAACTGTGATCAATCACATTTTTTGAGTTCAATTTCACTAGCCACATGCAGGCCTGATTACTGCCAGACCTGTTGAATCAAGAAATCACCTAAACAGAAGCTGTCTGACAAAGTGAAGTCGGCTAAAAGATCTCAAAAAGCAAAACATAAAGCTGCAGTCTAAATAAATTCAAGAACAGATGAGAAGCAAAGATGTCATTGAAATCTATCAGTCTGGAAAGGGTTACAAAGCCATCTAAGGCTTTTGGACTCCAGCAAACCATGGTGAGAGCTATTATCCACACATGGAGAAAACTTGGAACAGTGGTGAACCTTCCTAGGAGTGGCCGGACCTCCCAAAATTACTCAAAGAGCGCATCAACGACTCATCCAGGAGGTCACAAAAGAACCCAGAACAACATCTAAAGAACTGCAGGCCTCACTTGCCTTAGTTAAAGTCAGCTTTCATGATTCAACAATAAGAAAGAGTTTCCATTGCTGACCAAAATGAACACAAAGGCTTGTCTCACATTTGCCAAAAAACATCTTGATGATCCCCAAGACTTTTGGAAAAATATTCTGCAGACCGATGCGACAAAAGTTGAACCTTTTAGAAGGTGTGCTTCCCATTACATCTGGTGTGAATCTAACACAGCATTTCATAAAAAGAGCATCATTCCAAAAATCAAACATGGTGGTGGTACTGTGATGGTTTAGGGCTGCTTTGCTGCTTCAGGACCTGGACAACATGTCATGGAACTATGAATTCTGCTCTCATCCGGAAAATCCTGAGGGAGAATGCCCAACCATCAGTTCGTGACCTCAAGCTCAAGTGCACTTGGGTTATGCAGCAGGACAGTGATTGGAAACACACCAGCAAGTCCACCTCTGAATGGCTTAAAAAAACAAAATGAAGATTTTTGGAGTGGCCTAGTCAAAATCCAGACTTAAATTTGATTGAGATACTGTGCCATGACCTGAAAAAGGCCGTTCATGCTCGAAAACCCTCCAATGTGGCTGAATTAAAACAATTCTGCAAAGAAGAGCGAGCCAAAATTATTCCACAGGGATGTGAAAGAATCATTGCCAGTTACTGCAAATGTATGATTGCAGCTGCTGTCGCCGAGGGTAGCACAACCAGTTATTAGGTTTCAGGGGCAATTACTTTTTCACATCAGGTCAGGTAGGTTTGGATAACTTCTTCCCCTTAATAAATGAAATCATCATTTAAAAACTGCATTTTGTATTTACTCAGGTTATCTTTGTCAAATACTAAAATTTGTTTGATGATCTCAAAGATTGGACAACAACATAGTTCATTCATCTTGCATGGAATGACTTACAGGATGAAATAATGCCAAGATGTTTCGGGGGTAAGACTATTCATAAGGAAACAGTACATTAGGTTTCAATAAACATCATAATCGTTTGAAAATGTAGAAAGCCGCAGATAATTGTACATAGTCATATGGATAAATGTACCTAAGCATTTGCAACTACTTCAAAAGAAGAAGAAACCATTTTTATGATGTACACAGGTGATAAGAGGATGAGGAGCTTGAACAAGCAGTTTTTAGAAATTCTATGATCGGAGAAATGTACAGAAAAACGGTAATCACACGCACACACATACAAGGACAGAGGGAGAAAAAGAAAAAGACAGTTGCACATACGTACATCTCTAACTTATCATCATTAAAAAAGGAATCACTGGAAAGAGGAGAAAAGTATTTTGAGATAGTGTAGCTGTTATGTCTGGCACGCCTTTAGGAAAAACTAAACTGAACTTTTGAACCAGAAATTTTCATGTAGTAATCAACATGAAATCTAAGACACAGAGGCGAGGACAATATGGAGGCTAAATGACTGTTCTCAAAGAATATACAGCCAATATACAGCAAGTTATTCAGTATATTCAATCAGAGAATATCGATATGTCTGACATTTACATAGAGCCACCCACCATTGAGAGTGGAGATAGTGCTGACCTAGGGCGGAAAATTGAATCTTCTTGCATTCAGAAGAGCAGTGGTGAGGGAGTACATGCTAAAGTATTCTGCCCTTTAAGCTGAGGTTTGAAGGCCCATGCCTACACAAACACAAGTGTTCAGAAAAAGCCGGTGCCAGAATCAGTGCACTTTGATATCAGAGGTCACTAGCCTGGGTGCCACACCCAACAGAAGCACTGTCTTCATTGCTGTAAGCAAATAAATGCATCCTGCCTGAAATGTGGATTCCCACTGTATATTCACTGCTTCAAGGAATTTTGTAGGAAGTAAGAGACAGGGTTGATTTCATGTCATGCCATGTCTGAGGTCGCCTTCTCTTTCATACATTTGTGAATTTTCTTCCATTATAATGATTGAAGACCACAAAGGAAAAATGATCAGAGTCTAAATTTAGCATTTTTATATATATTATGTAAAATAATATATATTTTTATAATATTTTATATTTTTTGCTTTTTTAGTACTTTGTTTTTAAGATCGTTTTGAATTTTTAATTCATCATTTCTCCCCAACGTGAAAATGTGACTGATCATTTTTTCATTGTGGTCTTCAATTGGTAATGCAATCTCGTATTGCCTTCAAACTGGTCTTGCATGTATTTTGCGTTTGAAGTTATTCCTGTTATGATTGTACAAAACCCAAAACCAGTGAAGTTGGTACGTTGTGTAAATCGCAAATAAAAACAGAATACAATGATTTGCGAATCCTTTTCAACCTATATTCAATTGAATACACTGCAAAGACAAGTTACTAAATGTTCGAACAGGTAAACTTTGTAATTTTTTGAAAATATTAGCTCATTTGGAATTTGATGCCTGCAACATGTTTCAAAAAAGCCGGCACAAGTGGCAAAAAAGACTGAGAGAGTTGAGGAATGCTCATCAAACACTTATTTGGAACATCCAACAGGTGAACGGGCTAATTGGGAACAGGTGGGTGCCATGATTGGGTATAAAAGCAGCTTCCCTGAAATGCTCAGTCATTCACAAACAAGGATGGGGCAAGGGTCACCACTTAATGAAAAAATGCGTGAGCTGATTTACGAACAGTTTAAAAACAACATTCCTCAACGAGCTATTGCAAGAAATTTAGGGATTTCATCATCTACGGTCCGTAATATCGTCAAAAGGTTCAGAGAATCTGGAAAAATCACTGCACGTAAGCGACAAGGCCCAAAACCAACATTGAATGCACGTGACCTTCGATCCCTCAGGCGGTACTGCATCAAAAACAGACATCAGTATGTAAAGGACATCACCCCATGGGCTCAGGAACACTTCAGAAAACCACTGTCAGTAACTACAGTTTGTCGCTACATCTGCAAGTGCAAGTTAAAACTCTACAATACAAAGCAAAAGCCATTTATCAACAGTACCCAGGAACGCCGCCGGCTTCGCTGGGCCCAAGCTCATCTAAGATGGACTGATGCAAAGTGGAATAGTGTTCTGTGGTATGACGAGTCCACATTTCAAATTGTTTTTGGAAACTGTGGACGTTGTGTTCTCCGAACCAATGAGGAAAAGAACCATCCGGACTGTTATAGGTGCAAAGTTCAAAAGCCAGCATCTGTGATGCTATGGGGGTGTATTAGTGCCCAAGGCATGGGCAACTTACACATATGTGAAGGCACCATTAATGCTGAAAGGTACATACAGGTTTTGGAGCAACATATGTTGCCATCCAAGCAACGTCTTTTTCATGGTTACCCCTGCTTATTTCAGCAAGACAATGCCAAGTCACATTCTGCACGTGTTACAACAGCATGGCTCCGTAGTAAAAGAGTGCGGGTACTAGACTGGCCTGCCTGTAGTCCAGACCTGTCTCCCATTGAAAACGTGTGGCGCATTATGAAGCGTAAAATATGACAAAGGAGACCTCAGACTGTTGAACAACTTAAGCTGTACATCAAGCAAGAATGGGAAAGAGTTCCACCTGAAAGGCTTCAAAAATTGGTCTCCTCAGTTCCCAAACGTTTACTGGGTGTCGTTAAAAGGAAAGGCGATGTAACACAGTGGTAAAAAGGCCCCAGTGCCAATTTTTTTGCAATGTGTAGCTGCCTTTAAATTCGAAGTTAATGATTATTTGCAAAAAAAAATAAAGTTTCTCAGTTTGAACATTAAACATCTTGTCTTTGCAGTGTATTCAATTGAATATAAGTTGAAAAGGATCTGCAAATCATTGTATTCTGTTTTTATCTACGATTTACATAACGTGCCAACTTCACTGGTTTTGGGTTTGTACATGATATACTCAGTTTGTATAGAGCAAATCGTAACATAGCTTTAATTCATGTCTGATGACGCACAATGCAGTAATCATGTATTTTATAATTTCTCTGAATAATAAATGAGATGTGCGACTGCACAATTGTCGTATTTAGTGTACAATACTGGCAGGGTATCAGGACAGTTTGCCAGCTCAGCAGCATGCTCTCATAATGGCGGCACTAGCTTAGAGCATAAGGGATGAGCCACAGCATAAGGAGGTGAGGCTGATCTCAGGAAAGTATTACCAATCCTTGTCCACAAGGCAATGAGCCTCCATAGCCATTGCAACTGTGGAAGTGGATGACATAAGCCACAACTTGTGTATCCAAGCAAAAAACAAGCAAATTATCTGATATGGATTGCCTGTTAGGTAACGTGGTTGGCACCAATTCACAGGTGACATTTACCACAGCTTAAGGACATGATATTGATATCAGCAAAGTAGACATGGTCCTGCATGCCAGGCAAAGTGCAGCAATCGCAGCACAACACTGGGTAGAGTACTGGAATGCATATAATCATGCAAGCACATTATTGGCCAAATCACAGGGAAACAAGCCAATCAGAATGGCAATACAAATGAGCTCATACAGCAGAATCTGCATTATCACAAAACTTCCAGTACTTGCCAGAACGGCTGAAAGCATTGAAATTTCCCCATGGCCTCAGGTGGTGAATATTTATTGGCACTAAGTCCACCTGACCAGATTTAAGGTGACTGAGTCTCCTGTATCAAACATTTTCAGGAGCTCAGCTGCATGCAAAATATACGGAACGGAGTACTTGCATCCCTTACCTAGTTTAACAAGATATTACAGGTAAAATGACACCTGCCAGGGACACTGTAATGACATTGATCATTGCAAACGTGGTTTATGGCAGAAGGTGTCAGATTCCAAGCGGATACAAGCAGCTTGGTGCCACCTGATGAAAAACACTGTCATAGATATTAACGTGGGTACATTCATCGCAGACCTCACATGGAGTTTGGATGCAGAACACACTTAGAAGTTTATTTATTTCCACTTCAAAGTCCACACATTCCCACGGGCTGCAAATCTCCCTAAGCCAAACACTCAGACTGACCCATTCCTCTCACTTCAGTTCTTCCTCTCTAAATCAAACAAGGAAGCTCATACGGAGCATATAGTCTTCTCCATACCCCTTGAATTTTGCGAATCTCCATTGTCAAAATAAAAGTTCCCACACACTTCATGTGCTACATAATACCCCATTGCCCCAAAATGAAATGTCCTCATTTCAAACGTACAAAAAGTTAAACAGGGAGCACAGTTCATAGAGGAACAATAACAGACTATAACTTGAGCCAGTTAGAAACAAACACGGACACAACGGAATAGCATTCATGAAAGAAAGCAACCCACAAAACTAACCATCACCAAATATAGCATGGAAGGAAAAAACCCCAACGAGAAAACAAAAGAAATAAAAGCAAACAGGCAGCTACTTGACAAAATGTCCATTATATTAGTTCAAAGTCCCAAAGATAAGAGGGCAAGCGATGTGCCCGCCTGGGGAGCAATTGACGGGCCTGTTGCATGTCCACAGCCGAGGAGGAACTTGAAGATCCAGGCATGGGAGGTGTCCCTGCAACGTGGGCCCGGTCCTCATTAGGTGCGTAGATACGGGAAGAGGGTGTGGGCACATGTGCCAGGGGTTGTTGGCAAACAGTGGGCATAGCTGGTAAGTGAGGGCCTGGTAAAAGCCCTGAAAGAGTAGTCAGAGGTGGTGGGAGGGTGTCAGAGGGTACAATGCATGTAGGAGCAGAGACGGATCACAGTGGTATGGTTTGCTGCAGTTATAATAAATGACTTTGGGTTTGGAATTATGATGGGAGAGGTCACGCACCAAAATGGTGACAGGTGGGGACTTATCATAGGGAGCCAGGGGCTGAATAACTTGGTATGGGCCAAGCCAGTGCGGGGCTAATTTGTAACATTGATGGGCTGGATCATCCACTAAGATCAGATCTCCTGCTTTGTATGGTGTAAATTTCAAGTGACGATCATAGTACTGACATTGCTCTTGAGCTTTTTCCCTTAATGCAGAGGCTGATCTATAAGTATGAACTAGGCGCTGCCATAAGCAGTTAGCATATGCTGCTGGAGTTGCTCCAGTGGCTGACATGTGAAAAAGTTCCTGAATGAACAAACTGTCTAGAGGTACTTGCGCTTCACGTCCATGGGCTATATACACTGAACAAAAATATAAACAACCCATGTCAAATATTGATTCCACATGGAGTTAACAACTCCAAATGAGCATATGCTTACTTTTACTTGTACAATACAATTTCTCTTGATTTGTGTTCCATTTTTAATCCATCTCTCTGTCAGTGAGCATTTGCTCAGTGATGCAGTGATTTCATTTAGTACATGGGTGTGGCATTTCCAGACAGTGATCAGACAGAATGAGCAGCACCCAGACACCCTTTATACTGGGAACAATAAAAGACCACCCCAAAATGTCAAATTTTGTCAAAAGCCATCATGCTTCAGATTTCTCAGGTCATGCGGGAACGTGTCATTGGCATGCTGGATGCACCAGAGCGGTGTGCGTGTAGTTCCTTGAAGCAGAGCACATGGACTGCCCTGCGTATTTGCCGGACATGTCGCCCATCTTTGAGATGTTCTGGATCAAGGAGTCCGCGACCGTGTTGATAATGTGCGCCAGCTCCGTGTGTCCCTCTGGGAAGAATGGAATAACATTACACAGTCCATGATAGACAACCTGATCAACTCCATGCGAAGGAGATGTGTTGCTCTGAGAGATGCAAATGGTGGGCACACAAGATAACAAACATTCAGTTTCTTCAACCTGGCCCCCAATGTGTTCAAAGGATTGTCACTCCTTTGCAGATGCCAAAATCAAGATGTAATGGATGATGATCTGAAGATTAGTCATAAACAAAAATGAATTTTGATTCGCTTCATATATTACATAACTGTAATGTAAATAAAAACTCAAAAATTTGACATGGGGCATTTATATTTTTGTTCAGTGTTGAAGGGTGTGAACCCTTTGCTGGTATGTGTGGTTGTATTGTAAGCCAATGCAATTTGAGGGAGATTGTCATCCCGTTCTTGGCCAACCTCTGGAAGGCATTTGGTAAGCTCTTCTTTCAGTGTGCGGTTATAACGCTCTACTCCTACGTTACATTGTGCATGATAGGGCGAAGTACAAAGCTTGCGAATTGCCTGTAGATCACACAGCTGTTTCACCAGACTGGATTCAAACTGGCTTCCCTGATCTGAATGCAGTGTGTCTGGAACTCCACACTGTAGTACGTACTGTTCAAAAATGCAATGTGCTACAGAAACCACTGTCTGATCTTTCAAGGGATAAAGGCTGACGAACTTTGTAAATAAATCCATCATGACAAAAAAACAACGGTGTTCTTTAGAAGTTATGGGCAGTTCTGAAATGTTGGCAGCAACGATTGGGAATGGGTGAATGGGGGAGATGAGATTAAGGGTGCCTGCAGATGTAGCACAGGGGAGCGTCTCGGCTGGCAGGGTGCACAATTGAGTGCAGTGTTTGGAGATATCAGTGGACATAAAAGGCTAATAAAATGAACGTTGTGTTGGCTATGCCATAGTGACCTACAGATGGATGACCATGGATGTGATGCAGTAAGTTGGGAATGAGTAATTTAGGGATCACAACCTGATCTGTCCCACTAGGAGCACTTTGTACTTACAATCCATTGATGATGGTGAGGTGACTGAACTGAGACCACATTTTCCTGTGGTAGGAAGATGCACCTCGTAACTTCCATAATTGCCGTCTACGGCCTGCAGCAATCCATGAAAGAACCACGGCAAGGTCTGGGTCTACCCGTTGTTGCTCAACGATGTTCCACTTAGTCTGAATTTGTATGCAGTTGGCACAAACGTTTTGCAAAACTGAACGTGGCGAATGAGTGTGGATGGCAATGGAGGGCTGAACAACATCATCAGCTGTCTACATTGCAGCATTAGAGCACTGTGGGGTTGTGAACCAATCACAACCAGGACTTTCGGATGACTCATTAGGTGGGCACTGAGACATAGCATCAGCATTTAGATGTTTGTCACCGTCTCGGTGAACTATGCTCCGGTCGTAGAGGTCCATCTCAACCGACCAACGGGCTCTCCATCCAGTGGGATCTCGGTCCAATGGTAGTGCCCTGAGACCAACCAGAGGCTTATGGTCTGTGATTATGGTGAAAGAGTCACCTTGATGAGAGTCAAGATAATGGCGAAAATGACAAACAGCTCACACAATGGTCCAAAGCTCGCAGTCAAAGGTAGACCATTTTCATTCTGAGGCGGACAGCAGATGTCTGCTATATGCAATGACAAGTTCATTGATTTGTTGTGCCAACAATGAGCCAATAGCATGGATTGAAGCATCTGTGTAAAGAAGGAAGGGTACACTGAGATTAGGAAAACCCAGTATTGGTGGTGAGTTTAATGTCTGTTTCAGAGTTGAAAAAGCTTCATCAGCCTCTGATGACCAAATGAATAGCGCCCCTTTGTGTGTAAGTCGGTGTAACGGATCTGCAATATGGGCTATAAGTTCTAGATGAAGCGCCTGTAATATGAACACAGACCAAGAAACGCCCTGACTTGAGTGGCTGATTTTGGAACTGGCTAAAAGGAGACCTTCTCTGTGTTCACAGGATCCAACCCGACACCTTGCTGACCGAGGAATGTAACCAAGGAACAAGCATTAGATGGTTTTCAGGCTCGTAGTTCGGAAATATTGTAAGACCCCTTTGAGGCGCAGCAGGTGATGTGTGAAGTCAGCACTATAAATAGTAATATCGTCTAAGTAAATTAGACAAATGCTCCAATGTAAGCCGCGGAGGACAAGCTCCATCAAGCACTGAAAACTCAGCAGAACATTTGAAAGACCTATTGGCAGCATACTAAATTGATATAGTCCTGCACCTGTGGAAAAGGCTGTCTTTTCTTTGTCTGCAGGCTCAAGCGGTATTTGCTAATAGCCCGCAGTCAGATCGACAATGCTAAAAATTTTACCTCCTGACAGTCTGTCCAAAGTGTCATCCACTCGAGGCATTGGATGTGAATCTTTGTTTGTGATGGCATTTAGGCGTCTAAAATCAACACAAAAATGATGTGTGTCATCCTTCTTTTTGACCAGCACCACCGGTGCTGACCATTGACTGCAAGACTCCTCAATCACTTTGTGTTCCAACAGCTTTGACGCTTCTTGTTGCAAGAGAGCTTGAGTAGCCAGGAATGCTTTGTAACAGCGCAGCTTAATGGGTGCAGCATCATGGGTGTATTTATTTTATGTGTGAGAACAGTTGTGTGGCCATAGTCATAAGCATGGACAGTAAAGATATCTGCTTGCTCTGCTAACAGGTGTCGCAGTTGTGAGTGCTCCTCAGAGGATCAACAAGAATCCTCCGATGATACCTGGGGAGGTGGGTAACTGGGTTGGTTACGAACTGCAATTGAAGACACCACTCCATATTCATCATATGTATGACCCATGATGGCAAAAAGCTGGCCTAAGGGGCATCCATCATCAAGTAGTACTGGATCATCAGTAAGATTAACAACCCTGATGACACCCCTGCCACATGGATAGAGGTCAATGTTCTAGCAACAACCAAACACACTCCAAGCGATATGTGTGGCTCTAAAATGCTTACATAAGTGTCAGAATAAATGGTAGGGACAGCATTACTTTTTAAACAGATTGGTATGGCCATTTCTGACATAGGTGGGACAGTGGTGGCAGAGATAGTCACAGCTGCTATCTGAATTGGGATTAGGGATTGTGCTTGTGAAAGGGGGGCTTCAGTGTTACACAGCTGAAGACAAACCTCAGGCAGATTCACAGTCATGTGGTGCTTTGTGAGAAAGTCCCACAATGACAAACCAGAACCCGTGTCTACCAAGGAATGTAACTCTGTAGCAGATATGGTGAGCTGTATGAATGGAGTAGTGTCAGTGTGGACCATTGGCAGCCTCTCGAAGTTTGTCTGATCACCTGTGTCTGCAGAAAAATTAACACAAAGGCTAGGAGATCTGTGGGAATGTTGGGGGGAATGGACATGGGAACGTGAAGGTGAATAAGGGGTTACAAATGTAGGTTGTCTACCATGAGAACTGGGAGAGGGTGAGCAGGGGTTCTGGGAGTATGTAGCATGACTGGGATGGGAGTAGCATTCTAGGGGGCGAGACTGACACTCCCAAGAGGGAGAGTGTACAGGCGAATGAGTGTGATTGGCCTTTGGGGGCATGTAGTGTGTAATGGCAGAGGGGTATTTTGGGAAAGACCCCTAGTAGGCAGGAGAGTAACTGTGATGATGCGGGTCATGACAACAGTGAGGTTCGTGAGGGACTGATCTGGCCCATTCTTAAATCTGCACGCAGTTCAGCAATAACACCCATTAAGTCCGAAGTAGGTGTTAAGGCTCGACTGGATGAGATGTGATGATCAACAGTCACTGGTATAGCAGAAAAGGGCGAGGCTATACTAACAGCTAGCTGACCTCTTTCACACTGAGTCCCAGCTTTAATAGCAGCCTCAAGGGTTTGGGCACCATGCTCATGGATTTTGAGTGATGAGTCCAATCCAGAAACAAAACGTCTAAAGACTTCAGGGCTTTTAGCTTGAGGGTCAAAGTCAGGGAAGGCTTCCACCACAAAGGTTTTAAGTTCAGCGGCATAGACTGCCAGAGGTTCCTGAAGTTTGCGAGGGTGTGCATTAAAGGAGAATTCTGGTGTGAAATTGACTTGAGGTGTATTGGAACACGATAACGAGTACTAAATTTAGTCGTATACTCCATGTAACGCCCGCCAATGTAATAATTTCCACGAACGTAATAAACCGCAAACGTAATAAAAATCTGCAGCTTTTAATGTAATAATCCCACGAACGTAATACATTTTCCACAAACGTAATAGCCGCTGCCTACTACAAACGTAACAAGCAATTTCCCGCAAATGTAATAACTATTACGTTTGTAGAGATTTATTACGTTTGTGGGGAAGTGAAAATCTTCAACTTTCAATATTGTAATAACTTCCCACAAATGTAATAACGCAATGAATAATGGTCGTTGTGGTTGTTGTTGCTTTTTTCCCTAAGCACCTACTTATACTGACCGTGGGGGAAAAATCCACCTGCTGCCTCTCCGCTCTACGATCACACAACACAACGGTGCTCGGCAGGGCATCTTCGTACATATGTTGATGCCAACGGACATGAAGCTGCAGGTTTATGCACGCAGTTACAATATTTTATCACTAGATAGCACACCAGGATCAGTTACTGAATATTCACAAGCAAGCTAAGCTGAAACACGGTTTTATGGATGAGTTCTCTCCTAATTTAAATGCAGGATTTCTTCTTTTAAAGCATTTATATTGTGATATTGACACTTTCAGTTAAGTTAATACTCTGAGTATTTATTGCACTACAGTTTAAATGTTATATTTTAACACGGAACAACTAGGCCTCTTCAATACTAATGATTTCCATAGCTGAATGTGTAAAATAGCAAGTGACTATTCAACTCTGACAACTTTACACCGTCTGTTGTATGCAGTCCCATATGGATTAACTATAAGACGAGCTATAACGTTTGTTTAAGTAGTGATAACAGCGCTCTATCTTGGAGTAACGTTTGCGCCAGTGCAACTGGATCTTAAACTTGATTATGACAAAGTGATCAATATGTACGCCCTAGATACCCCTGAGGACTGCTCTTCATCAACCCATTCAGAATTGAGAATTAAACATTTCCAGAAGATGATTTTGTAGCTCTCCATGCCTAATTTACAAGTAGGAAATTCACTTCAAAATGAATTAAATACCATTCTCCATGAAAGAAAACAACTTTTGTGTTGTGTTTCAAATGTTTAATCCATGATGTATCCTGATGGATGCTTCGATCATTTTCAGTTTGTCCATTTCTATTGTAATAGGACCGAAGTCTCTTTGTTTTGATTGTCTTTGCAGAGTCAAGTGCAAATTTATACCTTGAATAGAAATAGTTGTTGATGAAAAAAATTCTTTTCAGCTAACTATAAAACCTTGAATTTTGTTCTCAGATGTCAGGAAAATGCGTATTTTGGCACTTTAAATTTCAAATTTTTCTGGGGGAGGGTCCTGAAACCCCCTCCAGGCTTTGCGCCTTTGGCGCTCGTGTGGGAGCTTCGCCCCCCTTTCCAAAATTTCTGGATCTGTCCCTGTATTCCTCATCTGTACTTTGTGCACTTGGTTTTGCAAAACTCCCTATGAAGAAATTTGGTGTGATGTAGTGCTCAGGAACCAGACGCGAGAACCAAGCAATGCAGTTGATGGGAATTTATTAAGCGAGGGGGTAACCTCCCGCTGGGCGGAAGGCAAAGGTACAAAGTTCACAATCCAAAAATCACAATCCAGTTGGGCAGAATCTGAGTCGAACACCAGGGCCGCAATCACAGTACTCGTGGTCAGACAGAAAAGGGTTCAAAAAACATATGCAGACAGAAATCCAAAACAGAGCCAAAAATCGTAATCGGGTACGGTCCAGTCAGAATAGAATCACAAAGAGTACGTGGCGAAGACAAGCATGGCACAGGCAAACTAAGAGAAACATTCTGACAGGGAACTGCTGAGAGAGGACTGCTAATATACACATATGGGAGGTCACATGCTAAACAGAAAGCAGGTGCAGGAAATCAGACTAATTACAAAGGAGCAAACATGAGGGTGAACCTAATCATATGAAATGGGCAAAAGCCAAAACGCGGACAGGGATCACAAGACAGCCTATAGACAGAGATACGGCTCCGGTTAGGGAGTTCTAACATGCATAGATAATGAGAGAGAGGACAGCGTGAGCAGGTGCGGAGGATCCGCTGGAACGCAGCAAAGATTAGGTAAAGGCAAGAGGCGGAGACTAGAGCAGGGCGAGAGCTTGTTAATCAATTAGTAAGGTGCAGCTATACAATCCCTAGTGCTTATTTGTGAGTTAGCATTATATACAATGTTAGTCTAGGTTAGTGGTTTTAACAAAAACAACAAACTGTTAGTATTGGTTCGTAAAATATAAAAGCAAGGCAAAGGAAGTAAACGAGATTGGAAGGAATGTTTGGAAACCCAGAAGCCATGAAATCACCTAAACATGTGACACACAGTACTAGGGGAACGAGGTGTAGCTCAACACAAGACCAGACAGGGGAGACTAAGTACAATGCATGGCAAAAGCAAAAACATCCACCGGAATAATAACAGTAAAGTGGATAATGGCAAAATACAAAATATAGCAATAATAAAAACATGGCAAGAACTAAACAGACAAAACATGAGCAGAAACAGAATCATAACATCTGGATTAATAGCTCGTTTGTAAACACAACACTTAATTACAAGCGGTTTCATATGTCTACACAAGCATCCATTTGTTTAGATATTTTCTGTTTCCTCTGTTGTGTTCGTTGATGTTTATACTTGTTAAATGTGAAGATGTCAAAGTTAAGTAGCAGCAGTTGACGACCGTTGTTATATGTTGACACTGTAGCTTCTTAACTTGTTAGTATGATACTGTTGTTTTATAATGTTTGTATAGTTTTAAATCGATTCAGATTTTGTTTTGTTTCACGGTCACTCCTATGGTTGCTGGTTTGTCCCGTTGTCATGGCGACCACTGTACCACTGTCTCTCATTAAAAAAAAAAAAGGCTATGCAAATATATGGCATCCCAAAAGTTTAAAAATCTAACTTTCAAGCATAGAAACAATATGAAAAACACATTTATGAGTGGAGGGGGAAAAGCAATAGACTTGCATGCGCGTTGGAAGATGTTTGAATTAGGGGGGCTGCCAACCGAAAGCAGAAGAGTGACGTCTTTTTTTTTTTTTTGCATGAGGGCGTTATGACAATGTTGGTCTTTACAACAGCGGTCAGGGCGACTTAGGGTGCAAACGAGTACTGGAATAAAAGAATACTCGCCATATAAATCATAAGTGATGGCAAAAAAAATCATAATTCATAATCGTTCTGTTGTCCTGGGGCCTGTATTTTTTTTTCTATGTTTCATCCCAATAAGGTCCTTTGTTTTGTACGCATGTGGCATTTAAAAAGCAATTATGGTTGTTGCCTTATTCGTTGCAACCTCTTCAACCCCAACTCCTGGTAATGCTGCTGTTAAGGGATTTGCCTGTCTCACACAAGACGGCTCACAACGCCTCCCAGTTTGATATTGCCTGATTCACAGTCAAACCATTTATAATTTGAATTAACAAGATCAATACATAATCGTATAATGATTAAGAAATTATTAATTAGGAAATGACCAAGAAACCACAGACAGGCTACATTGTAAACGCGCACATAATTATAGGGATGACAAGTACCCCCCTATCTCAGAGATAAAACCCTCCAAAATATAATGGCGAGGCCCCTTTTCAAATTGTTCTGGAAAATAAAAAGCCTAAAAAAGTTGAGGTGGTATACAGAATTATTTCCCCAGCTCTGAATTCCATCTCCTGTTTCAGCATTTTTTACATTTAAAACAGAAACATCTTCCTGTCGCGCCCTAGAAAACATTAGCGCAGAAGGACGTGACTTTGTAAGCTGAGCTATTATAGGCGTTTTATGTGCCACAGGAGGTCGTCAGCCCCAAAAATAAACAATTCTCGGACAAAATCCTCCATTTGAATGAAGTTATTCATCGCATTACATTATGTAATTATTAATTCAATCCACTATCCTTAATGTCGCATGTCATTTTCGCCAACAAAAATTCATCCAGGCAGCAGACTAATCCCATAAAAGGCGAAAATAATCGTTCTCTTTCAGATCATAATCAGCATTCTTAAAATTCTCCCAAATCGGCAGTTTTTTGTTTTGTTGTGTGATCATAGAGCGGAGAGGCAGCAGCTGGATTTTGCCCCCTTGGTCGGTATAAGTAGGTGTTTAGGCAAACAAACAAACAATTTGTGGGGCGTTATTACAATATTGAAAGTTGAAGATTTTCACTTCCCCACAAACGTAATAAATCTCTGCAAACGTAATAGTTATTACATTTGCGGGAAATTGCGTATTAAGTTTGCAGTAGGCAGCGGCTATTACGTTTGTGGAAAATATATTACGTTTGTGGGATTATTACATTAAAAGCTGCAGATTTTAATTACGTTTGCGGTTTATTACGTTTGTGGACATTATTACATTGGCGGGCGTTACACCCCATCTCCGTACGCATGCAACATTTCAAAATAAATGGCCTTTTAACTGAAGTTCCCAACAGGCTTACAATGGTACTGAGTCGGGCATATCGTTGCCATGCAAAGAAATCATAATTTTTTAAATCATTAACAAGGCTCAAGTAGCTCCACACTTCATCGGTAGAATTCTGAGGGCCCTGATATTTAAAACGAGGCACTCAGAACTTTGAAAATGCACAGTTAGTTTATTAAAAAAGACTATTTATGCAAACAGTACCTTAAGGTATTTTCCAGTCGCCTCCATCTTGAAAGTCGCAATAAGTCGATTGACGAGCACGAACGAGCACCTGTTTAGTGTGCAGTGCTCTCGGAGTGAACCTTTTGTTAATCATGAAAATGACTGAGAACAGGTCAGGACTAATAATTGTTTAAAATGGATGTTTTGTCTACCCCAATTCTCAGTTCTCTTGAGTTTACCCTATGATTTCATCGCTTTTAGATCACATATGGAGAGAAATCGCGTCTTCAGTTGCCAATTACAAAATTGAAAAACGCGTCAATATAGGAAAATAATTGAGAACTAGCCAGGACTATCCTAATTGTCATAAAGGTGCGTGTCTGTGCCCCCCCCCAATTTCCTGTTCTAGCGCCGGGCCTGGTGCAGAGTTAGCAGCAACATTTTCTTCAACCGCCATTTTCTGTAAGCATTGGAGAGAAAAGGAAAAGAAAAACAACAGTCTCACGCCACCAGATATAAAAATAACAGTCCCACTTGCGAGAAACACCATATATAGTGACGAATACACGCTGGCAGGTTAAAGTAGGGAAACATTCATGCAGGTCAAAACAGCTCCAAGAGAAAAAGAAAAAAAAAATGTTGTTCAAAACTCAACACCACTGCTACCAGTGTAATAGTTATTAATGTGGGTAACTTCAACGCAGACCTGACAGGGAGTTTTGATGCAGAACACGCTCGAAAGTTCTTTTATTTCCACTTTAAACTATACACATTCCTACAGGCTGCAAATTTCCCTCAGCCAAACACTCAGACTGGCCCATTCCTCTCACTTCAGTTCTTCCTCTCTAAATCAAAAAAGGAAGCTCCCCCAGAACTCATAGTCTTCTACTTCCCCCTGAATTTTGCGACTCCCCATTTAAAAAATAAAATTTCCCAAACACTTCATGTGCTACACACCTTTGCAACCAAAATTCAGTCCGGCTATTGTAAGCACAGCTTTATGGCCTGAAAAGCTAAGGCTAATGTGGTGACAGTGTTCCGAATCTCTGCATAATAGTCAATAATTACCACAAACTATTCTCATCGCCTAAAATAGCCACAGACCCAAAAACTTTAAATAACCAGCGAGTTTCCTTAATTGTTATTTGACGCGGCCAGCGTTGATGGCACGCTATAGTTTTCATTCAGAGTGAAAGAGGCAACAATGTTGAGAACAGCAAGTGAAATTTACTTATTCTATTTTGGAAATGTTTGATTACCATTATCACTTGGTATAGAGCAGAGACAGAGTTCTGCTGAACTTCAGATCAGCTTAAATCAGATTACACCAACCAATTTCACACACACACACAAAAAAAAAAAAAATAACAGGAGTAGCTGACCACTTAAATTGTTTGGCTGAATAATGTGATTTTCTCTCTCCACTTTGGGAATAGCTTTGAGGTTGAGCGCATAAAACTAGCACAATTAGCCATAAATTGTTTTCTGCTCAGCCCAATTGACATTCATCAACACCAATTTGCCATTGATCAGACGGAACATTTTAAACAGACATGAGAAGAATACCCAACCCTTCAGCCAGTCAAACTTAGTAACCTGAAAAGAGTGCGCAAGCATGAAATCAATCTACATCATTATCAGCCGAATGAGCCTCCACCAAATAGCGATACACAGAGGAAGGACTATGTAAGATACAAACCCATCTCCAGAAAAGCTAGGATGCCGTGTAAAATGTAGATAAAATCAGAATGCAATGATTTGCCCATCATTAAACCCTACATTTAATCAAAAATGATTCAAAGGCAATATATGAAATGTTGAAATTGAGAAATGTATTGTTTTTAGAAAAAAAATGCTCACTTTGAATCTGATGCCAGCAACATGTCTCAAAAAACTTGATACACAGACAAGAAAAGATTGAAAATGCCACGTCACGTCTCTTGCTCTGAAATAGTGAAAATAAGACTGATGACATCTTTATGGCACACTTCGCACATGTAAACTAACACAGTATCTTTGGTCGCGAAACGATCTGATCGCAAAAATATTCACTTTTATGGCTAAAACTAGAGAGTCTAGTGACTCTACAAATAAAATCCTGAAGCTCTACAAAATGCGGGACGATTAGCGGTATAAACACGATTGTTTAAATGGTAGTAAACATACCTGAGAACGCCGCAATCTTGGCGTGTTGTGTCCACCGAATGCAAAGCAATTGGCCTCGATAACTCGCCTTCACTCGTTCTTTCGTCTCAAAAATTAGCTACAACTAATAATCAATGCTTCTTCTAGCTATATCTGGAAGGAGAAGTCGCGAACTTAAAGAATAATTACATAAACAGCCTCTATATTGAAGGTATTCCACTCTTAGTCAGTCAAGCACTTAGCGTTATCAAGGAATGTCTGGTTTGCTTGCCCACCAGAGACTTGTTGCTATGGGAGAATGGTCACGTGACCCGCTTACTGCAAAAGGCCTATTCCCCAGTCCTTGAATAGACCTTGAATAGACTTTCATTTGAACTTAATTTCAGGTCAATCAGACAAATGGTCCTGAAGATATGGCCAAAATGGTAATTTTCCATCACAAAGTGCCACCTGGTGGCAAAATATTGAACCATACAGGTATGATGTCATCATGTGACATGTTGTGAAGTCATGACCTTGCAGTTTCACATAGTTTCATGTCAATTGGAGAAATAGTTCCGAAGATATGGCAAAAATGGTGAATTTAATGTGACCAAGCTCCACCTTGTATCAAAATTTTGAACCAAACAGGTACAATGTCATCATGGGACACATCCTCAGGTCACGACCTTTCATTTGCACTTGATTTGAGGTCAATCGGACAAATATTTCCAGAGATATGATAAAAACTGATTTTTTTTCAGTTTTTGGCCCCTGGTGGCCATCTAGAAATTGTAAATTGTCCAAAATCGAATCAGTTTTTCCACTTTTTTTTTTCCTTACTGAAGTTATCACACTAACACATAGTGCGGCGGCGGTCAGACCAAAAACATAATATCCCCGGAATGCCATTCGGTGTTCGGGGATATGAATAGCGGCCAAATAAATGATTTACCCAACAGTAATGCTGAGGGTAAAGCAGGCATTTACAATGGAATTGAAATATTCCTAGCATGCAATGTACAGTCAGTAGTTCCGAGACCGTACCTCTACAAGGCCACTGAAAGCAAAATTTCACTGTCTCAAGACACCCCGGACCAGTGGTCCGGACCAGTCCCCTAGTGGAGCAGGACAGTTACTGCAGTGGTCCGTGCTCCAAAGTCCAGTGGTCTGGACCAGCCCCCTAGTGGAGCAGGGCAGTAATTACAGTGGTCCGCGTTACAGGACACTACAGTACACAAAATTTTACAGCCCCTGCAGTTATTTCATTTTGTTTTAAAATTGGTGCCTTACAGTGTGTTAATTTTCCAACTAGGTATGAAAATCTTATTGACTTTGTGCTGTGCCCGGACTGGGAGCTAATATCTTGCATCAGGTGTGATGTTCCTCATTCTGCAAGTGATAAAAGTGTTATTCTGTGCAATATGATTCCTCACAAATCACTTGAAAGAGATTTGGTTGTTAAGCCATGTTTTCAAAAAGCTGACTTTAATCTCATTAATGCCTTTCCTGCTACTTCACATCGGAATGTAATTTACATAGATCGTAGAACTACTGAGCAGCACTGGATTGCATTTAAAAATATGGATGGAGTTATTTGGAATTTTCAACATTTTGTTACATTGGGCAAAAAATACAGCACACGCTGGTTTACATCACATTTAAAAAGGTTGCATAATATGAAGCAGCATCAATGGAGAACTTTTGTTGGATACAGAAATGTTGTCAGCGAGACCAATACAGGGAGGCTGCTTATCCATTTCATTCTGGATTTCAGATATCTAAATGTAGATATGAACTACATATGAGAATATGAGTTTGTTAGCAAGACAATATTGATTTAAAAGTGTATGCTATCTACTTCAGAAGTAAATGCTATCACTTCTGAAATTCCAAGTTTCAGAAGGAGTGATGGGTCTACGGCTGTAACTGATGTGGAAAAGGTAAAGTTTATCCAGATTATTTTGCTTCAGTTTTTATGGATGATAATATCTATATTACTCAATTTTTTTATGATACAAATGATTCTCTGCAGGAATTTTCATGTTCACTGGAGGAAGCAATAAAGGAAATACGGAAACTGAGGAATAGTTCTGCACAGGGATTTGATAATATTACTCCATTCTTCCTAAAAATATCATGGCGCCTGCTGTCACGCATTCAACGAAATTGCACATTATCTCTCTGAGAGAAGGGTACGTACCTAGGGACTCAAAAAGGGCCTGTATTACTCCAATATTTAAGAAATATGGTCTCAAAATGCTTTAAATTATAGACCTCTAAGTTTGACATCTATTATATGCAAGGAGTTATTTGACAGAAATTTCTTTTATATCTGGATAAGAACAAGATTATACAACGTACCTGAAAAAAAACATGGTTTTTTTAGGACAAAGATCTGTGGTCACTAATCTTCTTGAATGTATGGATAAATGGACTAATGCGTTTGACTCTGTGAAAAATAAACCAAACTGAACATATATTTAGATTTTAGCAAATAAAACCCCAATTCTGAAATAGTTGGGACAGTGTAAATTGTGAATAAAATCAAAACGCAATGACTTTCAAATCACACCAGCCAGTATTTTTTTCTCAGTAGAACAGAGATAACATAGCAAATGTTGAAACTGAGACATTTTTACAATTTTATCCACAAAATAAGGTCATTTCAAATTTGAAGGCTGCTACAGGTCTCGAAAAGTTGGGACAGGGGCCTGTTTACCAAAGTGTAGCATCCCCTCTTCTTTTTAACACAGAATGGAGGTCTGGGCATTGAGGAGACATGTTTCTTGAGTTTAGCCATTTGAATTTGATCCCAATTTAGTTTAATGTAGGCTTCCAGCTGCTGGACAGTTTTGGGTCTCCTTTGATGGACTTTTCATTTAATTATGCGCTAAATACTCTCAATCAGTGAAAGATCAGGACTGCAGGCAGGCCAGTTCAGCACACAGACTTTTCTTCTATGAAGCCATGCTGTTGTAATATCTGCAGTATGTGGTTTTGCATTGTCCTGCTGAAATACACAAAGCCTTCCCTGGAATAGATGTTGTCTAGCGGGGAGCATGTGGTGCTCTAAAACCTGTCAGCATTCATGGTGCTTTCTAAAACATGAAAGTGTCCCACAACATATGCACTGATACATCCCCATACCATCACAGATGCTGGCTTTTGAACTGTGCGCTGAAACAGGAGGGGTGGTCTTTCTCCTCTTTAGCCCCGAGGACACAATGCCCATGATTTCCAAAAAGGATGTCAATTTGGACTCGTCTGACTGCTGGACACTTTGCTACGGTCCATTTTAAATGAGCCTTGGCCCACAGAATACGTTGGTGCTTCTGGACGATGCTCAACAAAGGCTTCCTTTTTGCATGATAGAGTTTTAGGTAGCATCTGTGGATGGCACAGCAGACAAATTGGAATAAATTGTGGAAATACCGGTGTACTCACCATAGAAGCCATAGGTAGATAGCAAATTCGAGCTTGAGCTGCCAGACTTTCACACTGCGTCCTCCACTTTCGCTGCCGCGTTTATTCGAACAAGTTCATTTCGTTAGATCTATACAACTGTACAGTGTTTGATTGCGGCACTTCCTCGCCGATTTCTTAGCTCAGATGGCAGGCGCGTCTCACGTTTCACACTAGGGAGGCGGCTCCGGAAAACTGCATTCTGCTGAGTCCCGCCTTGCTCCGCCCTCCACAGAGCTGGCCAATCAGAAGAAAGCACGCGGGGGGGGAGGCCATATTGGAAGAGCCGCTCAAACTAGGCATTTCAGGCAGAGATTGCAATGGACTACAAATGGGTTTTTTTGAGGATGGCAGTATGAGCTACATAAGGACCCTTTTTTGGACTTGAATGATCAGGAGTACTCTAGGGGAGTCCAAGATCAAAATATAAACTTGTAATTGTGGCATAATAGGTCCCATTGAAGTATTCCTGGGCCCATTTAATAATGTCAATGACAGAATCATGGCGGTGAGTGATGCAGTGGCATCTGAGGGCCCTTAAGATCTTGGGCATCCAAGTAAAGGTCTTCGGCCTTGTCCCTTATGCACAGAAATTGTTCCAGTTTCTTTGAAACTTTTGATGATGTTATGCACTGTTGATGATGAGACCTTCAAAGCCTCTGCAATTTGACGTTGAGGAACATTGTTTTTCAAGTATTCCACAATTTATTTTTACGCAAGCCTTCTCAGGTTGGGAAGCCTCTGGCCATCTTTACTTCTGAGAGACTCAGCCTCTCTAAGACATGCCTTTCATAGCCAATCATGTTACACATCTGATGGCAGTTAACTTAATTACTTGAAAAAATGTTCTTTGAGCTGATTCTCTTATATATTATTTGGCTTTAAAACCCTTTTTTGCCTGTGTCCCAACTTTTTTGAGACCTGTTGCAGCCAGAAATTCTGAAATAAGCTCATTTTGTGGATTAAATTGTTAAATGTGTTTCAACATTTGAAATGTTATCTATTTTCTATTGTAAAAAACATATTGGCTCATGTGATCTGAAAGTTATTGCATTTTGATTTTATTCCCAATGTACACTTCCAACTATTTCGGAATTGTAGTTGTATTTTTACAACGTGTGTCATAGTAAGCTTTTATATAAGCTGTCTAGGTAGGATGTAATGGGTGCTGCATATACACTGCCCTCCATAATTATTGGCACCGCTGGTTAAGATATCTTCTCTTGCTTCTAATAAATTCAGTTTTTTTCTAAATAATATAGGACCACAATGAAAAAAGAGGAAAATCCAACCTTTAATTCAAGTGCATTTATTCAGAGGGAAAAAAATCCTACATTAGGAAAATAATTCTTTTGTACATCAAATCATGTGTGCCACAATTATTAGCACCCCTGATGTTAATACTTTGTACAACCCCCTTTTGCCAACAAAACAGCACCTAATCTTCTCCTATAAAGTTTCACAAGATGGGAGAATACAGAAAGAGGGATCTTCGACCATTCCTCTTTGCACAATCTCTCTAAATCATCCAGCGATCTGGGTCCTCTCCCCGGCATTCTCCTCTTTAGCTCACTCCACAGGTTTTCAATGGGGTTGAGGTCTGGGGACTGAGATGGCCAGGGGAGAAGCTTGATTCTGTGTCTGGTGAACCATTTCTGTGTAGATTGGGCCACATGTTTAGGGTCATTATCTTGCTGAAAGTGATGACCCTTCTTCAGCTTTCGGGCAGAGACCACCAGATTTTGATTTAAAATGTCCTGGTTCCTCAAAGCGTCCATGATGCCATGCATCCAAACAAGGTTCCCAGAGCCTCTGGAAGAGAAACAGGCCCACAGCATCACCGATCCTCCCCCATACTTCACAGTGGGCATGAGGTGCTTTTCTGCAAACTCATCATTTGTGCTCCACCAGAAGCACTTAGAGTGTTTGTTGCCAAAAAGCTCTATCTTGTTCTCATCTGACCAAAGCACACGGTCCCAGTTGAAGTCCCAGTGCCGCTTAGCGAACTCCAGATGTTTGCGTTTATGATTGTGAGTGAGAAAAGGTTATTTCCGTGCATGCCTCCCAAACAGTCTGTTGGCATGTAGATAGCGCCTGATGGTTGTTTTGGAGACTTTGTGACCCCAAGATGCAACCATTTGTTGCAATTCTTTAACAGTGAGCTTTGGAGAACTTTTTATTTCTCTTACCATCCTCCTCGCTGTGCGTGGTGGCAAAATAACCTTGCATCCTCGTCCAGGCCTGTTTACCACTGTTCCAGTTGTTTTAAACCTCTTAATGATTCCTCTGACAGTAGATATGGGCAAGTGCAAGCGAGTGGCTATTTTCTTGTAGCCATTGCCTGACTTGTGAAGGTTGACACACATCTACCTTACTTGAATGGTGTGTTCCTTTGTCTTTCCCATGTTGAAGAGTGGATAAGAGAAATGGCCTCTGTGTCACATCATATTTATACCCCAGGGAAACAGGAAGTGATGAATTACTAATATATGTTCCTAGATATTCTGATCAACTTTGTAAACTACTGTGGAAACGACAGAAATACTTCAATTACATTTATTTCCTAGGAATTGTTAGGGGTGCCAATAATTGTGGAACAGGTGATTTTACGAAAAATAATTATTTCTTAGGCAGGGATTTTTTTTGCCCTCAAAATTCACTTTGAGTTGAAGGTTACGTTCTTCTACAATTTTCAGTGTAGGAGTATGCTTCTGCAATAAAAACTGAATTTATTATAAGGCTCTTAACACATCTTTACCAGGGGTGCCAATGATTCTGGAGGGCGCTGTAAATGGATTGAGAGTTTTTTTTGACTGATCGGGTACAGCTTGTCAAAATGAATAATGCATTATCTAAAGAGTGGCATGTGAAATCTGGCGTGCCACAAGGTTCAGTGCTTGGACCACTTTTGTTTCTCTGTTATTCTGCAGATCTTCCAAGTGTTGTACAAAATGTTACTCTTAGTTCCTATGCAGATAATACAAAGTTTTTTTAACAAATTAAGGGTATATCTGATTGTGAGTTATTACAGAGGTGCTGTAAACAGAATAAACAAGTGGTAATATGACTGGCAATTGACCCTAAATCCTGAAAAAACTAAGAAGTCAACCATTGGCTTAGATTGATTTTCCATCAAGTATATGTTGTAGAATAACTATATTTACGGCAGTTTCTCACTACACGGTACCGGCTCTACTCTACTCTATTCACCTTTTTTGCTTTTCTATTAGGAAAAAATACCTAGTACTAGGTACTAATAGATACTTTTACTGGTTTTTGAATGGAACCTTCCTCTACCCACCCCCCACACACCACCAAGAAATTACATGGATAGGCTTTCTTTAGTTGATGCGTGGAAACTGAAATCAAGATGGCTGCCTTCCCCCATACACGCCCCATACACTACTTAAAAATGAGATGGATCAGATGAGGTGTTCTTTAGTTATTGCATAGAAACGAGAAGTTTACGTCCGGCCACCCGGACGGCTGGAAGCAGCGTTGATATAATGCCCCCTGCTCATTCAAGCATAAAAATGCATCATGAAAAATAAGACCGAAATGGGAAAATACACAGGAAACATGACAGAGCAAATTCAAACAAATTTCAGAACTCTGATTTTGTTGGCCCATAAACATTTCTGTAAGGATTGTAAGTGACAACACTCATGTCTCCTTAATTGTCCCTTCCTCTTTTCCAGCAAGCTGTGTGCCTTTTAGAGGTATTTGTGTCCTTCATTGGTCTGGTGTCTTGCCTGCCTCCCCTCTTCCAGGAGTAATCCATTGTGTCCCCTGTTACTTTGCGATCCTACGACGTATATAAGTCTTATTTTGGCCTAGCAAAGTAGCTGAATTGTCATGCTATAAGCCCTCAAGCAACCAGTCTGTTCATGTATTCTAGATAGAACATGTATTGCCGTCTTTAGAACGTATCGTAACCATTCTGATCGTGTCATAATAATAATAATAAGTTTTATCTATATAGTGCCTTTCTCAGACCCAAGGTCGCTTTACAATGGAAACAAACAGGAAATAAAATACAAAGAACAAAGCATAAACACAAGTAATTAGACAGGTGTAAAAATCAATAGTCACGCAGCATCCAGCAGTGCTGCCCCAATCAGAAGGCATTAAGATCATTTTAGGAGTGAGTGATAGTGTTGGGTGCAAAGATGTGTCTTGAGTTGAGTCTTGAACAATGTTTGGCTTGTTGGTTCACGGAGGTGCTGGGGTAAGGTGCTCCATAGTTTTGGACCAAAAACACCAAATGACCTCTCTCCGAAAGTGGACTGTTGTGTACAGGGAATAGACAGCAGACCAGTGTCTGAGGACCTGAGTGTGCAGACAGGTGTATAAAAATGGAGAGGATCAGTGAGATAGGGTGGGGCAAGGCTGTTTAGAGCTTTGTATGTTATGACGAGGAGTTTAAACTGAATCTGTGCAGATATGTAGAAAGAACAGGGGTGATGTTGAGCAGATTTTCTAGGATGAGTGAGTAACCTGCCTGCTGAGTTTTGGATGTATTGCAGTTTATTGTGGGATTTCCTTGGGAGACAAGCAAGTAATGAGTTGCAATAATCCAGGCGGAAGGTAACAAAAGCATGGACTAGTGTTTCTGCGTCACTAAAGGAGAGGGGAGAGCGAAAAAAGCTTTTTTTAACGACAGATTTGATCTGTGGCTGAAAGGAGAGTGTAGGGTCAAGAATTACTCCAAGGTTACGAACTGTGTCGGATGGGGTGACAGTGATGTTATCTATGGCAAGATGGAGACCCCCAGCCTTTGAAAGAGCCATCTTGGACCCAACCAATAGGATCTCAGTCTTATCACAGTTAAGCTGAAGAAAACTGAATGCCATCCAGGGCTTAATTTCCAGCAAACACTCAATAAGGGAGGAAAGTGGAAGAGGAACAGTGGGTTTAGTCCTGAGGTAGATCTGAGTGTCCTCAACATAGAAATGAAATTGTAAACCATATTGACGGATAAGAGAACCAAGGGGGAGCATATAGATTGTGAAAAGAAGGGGACCTAGGACAGAGCCCTGTGGGACACTTTAGGAAACGGGAGCGGAGTGTGATTTGCGCTTGCCAATGGAGATAAAATTCTGTCTGTCAGTCAGATAAGATTGCCGTGTCACAGATACCCAAATGTGACAAGAGGCAAGAAAGTAGAATATCATGATTGACCATATCAAGGGCAGCACTGTGATCGAGAAGAAGCAGAATAGAAATGAATCCAGAATCAGCCGAGAGGAGGTCATTGACAACTGAGCAGGGCAGTTTCTGTGCTGTGATTTGATCTAAAACTAAATTGGTAAGGTCCATTTGTAATTACTCTTCAAAGCTTTATGAATAGGAACTAATTTCCAAGCCTTTTTATTGGTATCCAGGATCGGGACCGCTTTCCTGTTAACCTGACTTTCCAGTCAGTTCCTCAGATCAGTTTATTAGGAGCACCTCCCAAACTCAAACTCAAACTCCAGGATTGGTACTCTATTCCTGCCAAACCCCTCAGACTTGCTGTCTGACAGTCCTGGCTCAGTGAGAGTGAATTCCATTAGGCATCTGCCCCAGGATGCTACTGGCTGGTGTGGACATATCCATCACCCTCACCAGTCTATACCACCAAAACTGGACTGTCTCCTTCCTACTCTAGGCTTCAGCCCTTACCGTATTCCAATCAATTAATACCCTTATCGGTTTGTACCCTGACCATCTGTGTCTGGTTCCTTGTCTGGATCATAACAGCTTTTGTTCATTGTCTGGTCGGAAAGTTCATAAACAGTCAAGTCTGAAGCTATTGGCAGAATAACCACTGTGTTAACCAAAACTGCAAGTGGTGCTCACTGCTGAGCTGAAGCAGTGGAACTTGACTCGCTCAAGCTCTACCACTCTGAACCAAGTTAAGCTCCACCCCTCAGTTGTAAGAGTTTGTCCCAATACCAACCCTGAGCCCTGGAGTCATACTCAAAGTGTGCCCTCATGTGTCGTGCAAGTGCAAACTCTACAGGGGCGAATCACAATTTCAGAGTTAAATTGGGACCAACTTCTATACAGTGGCTCAATAAGTATTTGTACACTACTGTACTTCATGGAGCCGGTTACGGATGGCCTGGGCACAAACATGGCTTCCAGTTGCTTCCTCCACTTTGGTGGCAAGACTGGAGGCCGAGGACTGTCTCTCACTCTGTACCAGCAGGGAGATGTACCGGTCAGTGCGCTGGCTGGTCTTCCTGGGACGTCCTTTCCTGGCTGCATTGGCTATGCGTTCAGACTGTTTGTACTTCTTAATGATGTACTGCACGGTCGTGTGGCGTAACGATAGCCGAGTTCCAATTTTTCTGGTGCTTTGGCCTTCTTTATGTTGCTGAATGATTTGCTCCCGCATTCGACCGGATATCTCGCCTGTCTTAGCCATATATCACAGGAATACATTATGGGCATGATCAGGCCATTTACATAGGCCAGTCTGTGCACAGAGGGAGTGTCCAGTATGGTCACGCTTGACCAAATCAGACCAAGTGAGTCAATCATGTCCTGTAAACATCCTGAGTCAATTTTAGGTGAGTATTATAAGTTTTGTGACTCACTAATGGAACTGTACAGATACTTATTGGGTCAGATAATCGCCTTTCTGACCAAATATGCCATTTTGACATTAAATATTTGACACAAAACATATTGATTATCAAATATTTTAATCACTTTTACACACAATAGCAAGCATTTAGCTGTTATGCTAAAAGCTGTTATGTAGTCGAATTTTCAAGTAGTGTACAAATACTTATTGGAGCCACTGTATATCCTTTTTTGATTCTTGCTTGGAAAGCGTCACTCATTCTTACGTCACTCCTGTGTGATCACTGGAAGCACGTAAAACATCATGGTAACACTGGATTTATGGTTAATAGTCTTCAGAGAAGTATGGTCTGATGCAGACTTGCAGGAGGGGTGCATTAGAGGTCCTTTGGGGGGCACTCGTCAGCACCTACGCAGAACAGCATTCTTGCACTTACACAAGCACATGTGCATAAGCAGCATGAGGGTGCAAGTATTGGGACAAAGAGTATGAGTGATTTGTGGTGGGGCTGGAGCAAAAGGAGGAGCTGAACTTCGAACAGCCACTCCAAAATTACCTGATACCGTGTAGAATCCAATGAGCCATTGATCTTAAATAGTGCCCCTGGACCACTATTTAATAAAATAGCCCAAAAATATCATTGAGCCACGTATTTCACTATGGGTTTCAGGTACCTTTCTAGGCATCTCTGAGTCAATGCCAAACATGCCAATACTGTGTCTGACCAAAATGTTCAGTTCTGGTCCCAGTTCATTCATTATTTTAACGACCTTTGGTGAATTACAAGTGGTTGCCTCTGTGTCTTAGGGTTAGAAAAGGTTTTTTTTTTTTTTTTTTCGTGCAATACTTGTAACAAACCTGTGGTCATGGTTATGGAGGTGGCATCTGATGGTGCTTTTTTAAACCTGGTGACCCCAAGATGCCACCAAACCTTGCAACTGTTTTGTATTCATTCTCTGGGATTTTTTTTGTGCCTCCCATCCTGGGGGGCAAAAACTATTTGCCTCCTCCACCTGTCAGGTTATGAACTGTTCCACATTTCAGATTGTTGTGTGCTTGCTTCAGCCAATGGGGGGGGGGGGGGGGGGGGGAAGTTGTATAATTGCGTCCAAGAATTGTATGAATCAAAGGAGCTGAGTCACAATTACTGCACATGCTCTGGTTTAACAGATGCAAATGAATAAGCAAGGCCATGAGTGCATGTGAAGACCACTTGCCCATATTGATCATAGTTTTACCTGAGACTTCCACTGGATAACTCCAAATATGAGCATTTTGGCCGACCAAGGCACCTCTTTAGTTATAAGTCTCTATGTTTTGTTTTGACCACAGTGTTTTTATCGCCTTTGTAAGTCGGATTTCAACCACCTTTGACTTAAGATGCATCGTGAAGTCCAGATTATTTGCTTACAATTTGCACAGGATAATGCCCCAAACCCTAACCAGTGTACTGGCACTTGCTCCTCAAAACTGGAACAAAATGAGCTGATGCCTTTGCAAAAAAGTCAGTCGTTTTAGTGGAGAAGTTTGTAAGGATATCGCACTAAAATAGTGCTTTGAATCATAGAATTCCCACTGAAAACTCCTTGATATAAACTGCCTAGTGAGTTCGGCATAGAAGTCAGATCTTGTGACTGGAATTCATGGATTAACCATGCCTTTTCCTCTATATATCATTGAACTGAAATCATAGAGTGGTTCTGAAGCTTCAAGAAAAAGTGAACAAACTAATGTATCAAGCTGAACATGGATTTAAATAGCTCTCAGCCCTATTATTCCCCCCTTTTAAGGTGATCAGAAAGTCATAGTGTAGGTCAAAATGATGTGGCTTTTCATTGAGAAACTATGGCAGTAGGATCGATTAATTATTTGTTTTGACTACAAATTCTCAAATTAATATTTATGGAGTAGAGGTAAATGGTTGAAATTGGATAACAAAAGGGTAACTCTGGATAAGTTTTTCTCAATCAGCATTTTGACCAGCCGTATATTTCTTTTAAATAAGACATGCATATTTTGAAAAGGCTAAAAGGGAAAGGTTAACACTGCTTCCTGCCAGTTCCGGGACGGAAACAACCATCACGTCAGTCATAATTTTTTTTCCCCCATAGCCAGTTCAGTCGGACACCGGAATCGGCTATCTGCCACAATGAAACCTTTCAGAGTGAGTGACAAACCCATTATGTTAAACAGACAAGGTCCCTTGGTGGGGCTCATTCACTTTTAACTCAGTCCATTGTGTGATGTCATTGCAACTGGCTCATTATCCTCGAGTGAGCTCTGTGACATTTCCCCTTTCTGAATTCCTTTGCTCAAATCCTTGACTGATGGACATCAGCCCCATTGATTAGAAGTACAGGTCCAGTGTACTGAGTACAGCCATAAAACGGGTTGATAATCTTATGCCACTGTTAGTGAATAATAGTGTACCCCAGGGCTCTTTAACCTATTCAGTTTGGGTCAAAACCCAGTTTTTACTGCGGTTCAAAAAACAAGCAGGACAGTTTTCTTTCCTTCTTGGCCCTGCTTATCAGGATAAACACTACATTACAGCCTCTTCACAGCTTTTATATGCTATTTCAGATATAATTTTCAAATTGTTAATCTTTTCTTTTGTTTTTATTTAACACTGCTTCTTAGCTTAAAATCAGGGTCAGACTCAATTGTCCTGCAATAGCTGATGAATTGACTCACAAACCCTCAGGCTTTACCAATCAGACAGATCTCAGCATGTGCTAATTAAAAACATGACCTATGATCTTTCACACAGCTCTTCTCCTAGGCTTGTGAAAATGTATTGTTATCATGGTTGTTCAGAGATAGCAGTCATTGCCATGAGTAAATCTACAAAGTTATACTGTGCTCATGTTTGAAGTGAAGCCTTGTGTATCCAACTAACAGCATGCAAAAAAAAAACATCAATTAGCAGTAAGTAAATGTGGGGACATGATTTTAAGTTATTCATGACATATATGCAAAATGACTGTGCATGGTAATTCTAAAGTTCCACATGTATCATTTTCAATGACAGAATTTCTGTTGTAGGCTCCTCTTTCAGAAACCTTCGCAAATTTCAAAACACAGGATACGCCATTAAATTGCTGCCAGGTGCTTAGGCTTAGGTTGTGTCCATAACAGCTTGCTTCCTACTACTTACAAAAATTGTGTGCTTTGGGCGAGAGAGAAAAAAATTTATACTTAAAATATCCAATTGATCATGGTGTGACCATGGCTTCAAACTACAATGCTCATGATGTGTATCATCTACTATGAATACTGTGCACAAAGTCTAGTTTTTCAATCATACTGTATTCCAATGTGTGGGATGGATCAGCCATAAGTTATCCAGCCTTGAAATAAAAAAATGTGTATTTTGCGTATAAAAACTGTAATTGGACCCAAAAGCAGATACATCTTTGCTGGGAATTTTATTCTATATGCACTCATCAAACCAAAGAAATATGGACATAACCTAGAAATGTATTTGTAATCGACATTCAGAAAAAATCTTGCTTACTCACCTTTTGATTTAATGTGGTTACTGTCCTGAGAAATGATCTTTATAATGGCAGACAGTTGGTAATTGACCGTATATTTCATTCGCCTCATAGCATAATTGCCTGTCTCATTTTTTAAGTCTTTTTTTTATAATTATTGAAAAGAATAGATATTATTTCCTTAATTTTTTTTAAGGATTTCAGAAAAAAAGAAAAAAAAATTATTTTCGCCAACACAAAAGAACAGGCAGCTGATATCTCAATTTGGCAAAAATATAACACAGGCAAATCTGCTAAGAGGCTAATAATTTATTTCTGGACGGTACAAACAGTATTTCATGGACACAGCCAATATCATTCATACATGCTCCAGCATGTACTGATAGAGTCTGGACCATTAATACGTCAATTCCTTAAGAATTAGGATGATGCAAAAAATGTAAATAAAAGCAGCAAGCGGTAATTAACAAATCCCTTTCTGACATGTACTCAACTGAAAATAAGCAATATTTTTGATCCATGGACTCATAGATGTGTTGCCGTCATCAAATAAAAAATTAGCTAATATTTTTCATGAAGTGGTATAATGTCGCACTATCAACATCTGAACATGTTGTCTATGTTCTATCCATCCATCCATCCATCCATCCAATCTCTAGCCCGGGCCGGAGTGACAGTGAAATTGACCCCGAAACTGTCAACTTGCACGAAAAACCCGTGTTGTTCCTTAGTTGGAACGTGAATGGACTCAAATCAAAACTTTGTATTGACAACTTTATCTCTTTTTGCTCAATGTTTGATGTTCTTGGTTTTGCTGAGATATGGAACAGTTCTTCGAAAGAAAGTATAATTGATTCTTTTCCTGAATTTGTGGTTTTTTGTAATTACCGTGATTTCAATGACAGAGGCGGTGTAGCTGTCTGTGTGCGTACTCTCTACTCACATTATATAAAGACTTGCATTACAAAGCTCACTGATATTGTTTTCCTGGTGCTTAATGGTTGTATATTGCGATCGTCACGTGACATTTTGCTTGGCTTTGTTAATATTCAACCTGAAACTAGTTCTATTTTGTCTGACACTCGTGTTTACAAAGGTGTAGATTATTTAGAACGGTGTCTTACAGAAGTTTTGTGTGATTAACCAGATTGTGAACTTATCCTACCAGGTGACTTTAATGCACGTACCGAAGACTTAAAATATTTGCTAAGCATCGCAACTCTTGCGATGACGTTGTAAATGAGTACGGTAAACAGCTGATTGATCTGTGTTGTACATAGGCTGTGCACATGGCCAATGGTAGATTCCCTGGGGACAAGGGAGGGGCTTTTACGTGTTTCAAACATAATGGTGCCAGTGTAGTGGATTACATATGTTGCCATCCAAGCAACGTCTTTTTCATGGACGCCCCTGCTTATTTCAGCAAGACAATGCCAAGCCACATTCTACACGTGTTTCAACAGCATGGCTCCGTAGTGAAAGAGTGCGGGTACTAGACTGGCCTGCCTGTAGTCCAGACCTGTCTCCCATTGAAAATGTGTGGCGCATTATGAAGCGTAAAATACAACAACAGAGACCCTGGACTGTTGAACAACTTAAGCTGTACATCAAGCAAGAATGGGAAAGAGTTCCACCTGAAAAGCTTCAAAAATTGGTCTCCTCAGTTCCCAAACGTTTACTGAGTGTCGTTAAAAGGAAAGGCGATGTCACACAGAGGTAAAAAGGCCCCTGTGCCAACTTTTTTGCAATGTGTTGCTGCCTTTAAATTCTAAGTTAATGATTATTTTCAAAAAAAAAAAAAAAACGGTTTCTTAGTTTGAACATTAAACATCTAGTCTTTGCAGTGTATTCAATATGAATATAAGTTGAAAAGGATTTGCAAATCATTGTATTCTGTTTTTATCTACGATTTACATACCGTGCCAACTTCACTGGTTTTGGGTTTTGTAGTAGTAATACGATTACACCTTAAAGCCTTCAGTTCAGTTCAAAGCCTTTTCAAAGGCTAGTCTAATTTACGGTTGCTACCTAGCAACTCACAGTCTTTTAAAAATTGTTCTTTGCTTATTGTAATATATTATTATGCATAATTATTATATAAATTATATTATACATAATTCATGAATAATAGTAGCTAATAGTTACAACCTAGCTTATTTTAATACATACCCTTACTATTGTGTGTTTGTTTCTTACAACATAGAAACAACATAGGAAGTATTTACAGTAGGAATTTGCAAGACAAGTTTATATTTTAGCATCTTAAGAGAAACTTGCCATCAATAACATGGATCCCAAACAATAAAGTGGTGCTTCAAAAAGAAAAGCCAAAAAGATTAAGGAGGCAAAGCAGGCCCTTTTCCTAAAACACATTCCTTTGATCTCAAACTTTTTTGATAAGCCGCTGGATATCAGTGAGACAAGTATCGCTAATGTTAGCAGTGACCAGAGTTCTAGCGATGAAGATGTGATCATCACTGGCTTAGCGCCACCTGGCAATGACTATGAACCCTTGCAGACCCCGTCAGGTGCAGAACAGGGATGCCAGCCCTGCCAGGCTCCCACAGACCACCAGCAGCAGAAAGATATGAAATGAAAGTTGCAGGGGCGTCAGACCCACAATTAGACCAGTTCGCTGAATCGCCTGAGAAACTTCTTTCAAATGAGGAGGGCAAAGACCCCCAGCCACTGTGAAACTGTCAACGACCTTGCTTTATGGCCCAGTACCATTACCGACCAAGGCAAGTCTATTCTTGTTAGTAGAGGAGTAGCTGCATTTCAAAACAGAAGTGCTAAGTACCCAGCATCAGTCTGGGATAGAAGCATTGGGGGCATCAGTAGGAGCTTTACAAATGCTTTACTCAGCTGCTCTGTACAAATGGGCAAAGTGTGACTAGGCAGTGGCTACTTTACTCCCCTTCAACTGGCGGTGTGTAGTGTTTCACTTGCAGACTTCCAGTAAGCACAATACTTTACCTCATGGATTTTCTGACTGGAAACATTCAGATCGGACTGGTGAGCATGAGAGGAGTGTGGAGCATAGGGCTTGCATGCTAGCATTACATAATCGCTCCAGAGGCACAGCAACAATTAATTCTGATATTGTCAAACAAATTGATGCAGAGAGACAATACTGGCGGGAGGTTTTGATAAGAGTTGTTGCAGTCATCCAGTTTTTGGAGGAAGGGGGAATCACTTTCAGGGGAGATGATGAGCTACTAGGATCAGCCAACAATGGTAATTTTTTGGGCATCATTGAACTCTTGGCCAAATTTGACCCGTTCCTAGCTGAACACCTCCAAAGGTTTGGAGGCAAGGGGAAAGGCTCTGTGTCCTACTAATCATCAACAGTCTGTGAAGAGTTTTTCCATTTAATGGGGTAGAGAACAAAGCAAGCAATTGTTAATGAGATCAAAGAATCAAACTACTTCTCTGTTATAGTTGACTCCACTCCAGGTCTTGCTCATGTGGACCAACTCACTTTTATTTTCAGGTTTGTTAATAATGACGGACATGTAGTTCAGTGTTTTCTGGCTTTTGAGCCTATTGAAAACCATAGTGGGGACAGTATGGCTGAGTGTGTTGCTGCCATGGTGGAGAATCTGGGCCTAGACTTATCTAACCGTCGGGGCCAATCAAATGATAATGCACAAAACATGTCAGGAAAATACAACGGAGTCCAAGCTCATCTTAAACAAAGAAACCCATTGATTTGTTATGTCCCTTGTGCAGCACATTCATTGAATTTAGTTGGTGTCAATGCTGTTGACAGTAGCCCAGAAGCTGGACCTTTTTTTGACTTATTTCAGGCAATGCACACATTTTGTGCATCATCTACACACAGGTGGGGAAAGGTTTTCCATGGCACTGATGTCAAACCACACTGAAATCACTGTCAGGTTACTCGGTGGATTGCACAGGCTTGAGTCGACAAAGGCTCTTTGGAAATATTATCCACAACTGAGAGAGGCATTCAATGCTATTTCTAAAGATATGGAGGAGAAACATGAAACTCGAAGTGAAGCCTCTGCACTCTGTGGCAAATGAGACATGCTGGAGATGGCCTTCATGGCACACTTCTGGGACACGATACTACAGAGGTTCCAAGCCACAAGCGTGCAGTTGCAGAGGCATGATATTGACATATGTGTAGCTACACACCTTCTCTTGTCTTTACAAGACTTTGTGGCAGCACAGAGAGATCACTTTGAGGTGTTTGAAGGTGCAGCTTTAAATGTCACCACTACTGTCTCCCAAGAGTACAGGCACGACCTCCAGTGCATGAAGAAGCGCAAAAGAATGCCTGATGAAAGCGCAGAGCCAGGTGTAGCATTTGATGGAAAGGATAAGTTTTGGATCGAAACTTTCAATGTTGTCATTGACAAACTTGTGTCCTGTCTTAACCACCGTTTGAATGCATACACACATTTAACTGAGCTATTTAATGTTCTTTTCATGCCCAACAATATGTCCAACAGTGAGCCCACTTTAAAGGCTAACTCACTCGCTGCAGCATATCCTTCAGATTTGAACATGAATCTGGCAGATGAACTGATAAAATTTAAATCATTCATATCAGAAAAAGAAAAATGCCCAAGTAAAATGCTCAAAACCATTATAGATTTGGGTTTACAATCAACCTGACTTACAGCTGACTTTTTTTGGACGGCAGCTAATCTGGACAACAGAATCGTCTCGTTGGAAAGGGCGAGAATAGGCACTGGTGGAGTATAGCCTGCCGTTGATGATGAAACGTTTATAGAATGATGCTGTGTGGTTCTCAAGCTAACATCCTAAGGTTTCCTGAAGGGCAAGTCTCTCTAGTACTATGGGTTTTCTGGTGATGGGGCAACCTATCCCAGTAAAACACTCGACCTTCTGCAGAGTTCTCACCAGCATGGACATGGCAGACATAGCAGTGTATAGGTACCGAACCTCGTCACTGCCAGTATCCATATTTCTCCAGGCTAGGCGAGAGAGTTCTCTGGAAGCGAAGAAGGATTTAAACATCTGTTTGGTCACATGCTGTGCACCATGGTACAGGCTCTGGAGCTTTCCATACGCATCTTCGAATGTAAATGTTTCCCACAGTGGCTCTTGGTTTTCCAAGGCATCAGGAAGATGGAGCAGGAGATGAATGTTAAAACTGACATGTTCCTTGCCGTACAGGTGGGGGACATCGGTAACAAATTTCCAAAGGCAGAGTTGGGCAGTTTGTATGTTTTGCACGGTGATGTTCATTCCCATCAGCAAACTAACACCATTCAGCAGAAGCAGCCAATGTTGATAAAACTGCTTCAGGAGAGTATCTTTCACGATGATCCCATGGTAGATCAGAAGGAAACGTCTCCACTCGGATGCCTTCTACTATTTCCTGTCTCTTAGCAAACAGGTTCTTATTGTAATTTCATGCGGCAGTTTTATCTGCTGTAGCATCTGGTTCAGGTTGTCGTTACGAGGGCCAAGGTAGAATGGTTTCTTCTGCTGAGACGAATTAAGCCACAGATAGACAATATGTCTCTTAAATCGAAGTAACACAGAATGCATATAGTCTGGGGAAATCCCTTCTACAATGCTGATGTGAGGCAGTAACATAAGAACACTGGGACCTTTCACTCCATTAACTACGGCGTCTGTTTTAGCGCCTTCTCTTGCATGCTTCCTGATACTGGAATCTGTTCGCATGGCCGGTTGATCAGCTTTAATTGGGTATACTCTGACCTGTCCATAGCCTTTATCAATGATTTCCCTAGGATGAAGGCAGAAGCTACAGCTATGAAGTCTGTTGAATCGCCAGAGCAACCGTGTCGCAAGAGTAGACAGTACCAAACACTTTTGTTTTATGCTACCTGCTAAGATGATCTGTCCAGTTTACGCCGTCCGTGCCGTTTCTCCAGTTCTTTAATGAAAGGTTGGAGATATGATGCTATATGTGGCTTCGTTTTTCTCAACCAGAAGGAGAAGAGCTGGGTGGGGTCATGCCTCATACGGTCATATGGTAACTCGTTGATAGTGCAAATGACTGGCGACACAGAATACTTAGACGATGAAAATAACGATACTCCATCACAACTCCAGGTCAGGGAAATGTTATCTTTGTCGTTCAGGAGTTGTTTCATAGGTCAGCGTTGATAAACTTTACTGCAGCACACGTCTGTGATGTTTCTGTGAGAGTAGCCTCATGGTCGGATTTTGTCGAACAGTCCATGGTTTGTGTTTGATATCCTGCTTGCCCAGCAGCATGTTAATTTCCTTTGGTGGCCTCTCTGAGGAGGTTTGGTTTTTTATTATCAGTTCCCCTGCTTTTCCCATTGTTTTAGAGCATTCTTGGTTACGGAAACATAGACCTTGCATCAGCTGGGGGTAACAGAACAATCCTATCGTCTGCTGGGGCACCAATTGCAACTCTCATTGTAGAGATAATGAAACTTATTTTCCCAGACATCAAGCTATGGGGCAGGCTGATGCTGGAGCGAGTGTGAGGAGGCGATCTCACTGTACCCTACTGGACTAGAAAAAGGGGCAGAGGAGGGGTTGGAATAGGATCCTCAATTTGATTGGCGACAGCCAGAGGACGATTACCTTTCAGAGGATTTTAGCGATTCTGAATCAGTCTTAGAGACATTAGATTTGGAGCAGGGTGAGGAATTTGGGGCCACCCTGAACTTTAGCTTGCCTTCTAATGTTCCTAATGACTATGCTGATCTCGCCAAAGTGTTTAGTAAACAACGAGCATTGACGTTACCTCCCCATCGTCCGTTCGACTGCGAGATCAATCCCTGGTACAACTCCTCCTAGGGGTTCGCTATACTCTCTGTCAGGACCTAAGCGTAAGGCCATGGGAGAATATATTCAGGAAGCTCTTGCTAATGGCTTTATTTAGTCGTTCACGTCTCTTGCCAGAGCAAGACTTTTTTTGTGGGGAAGAAGGATGGCGGTCTGAGACCCTGTATTGATTATAGGGGTTGGAGTAAGATCACCGATAAAAACTGGTACCCTCTTCCGATAATGAATTCCGCGTTTGAACATCTGCAGGAGGCATCATTTTTTACGAAGCTAGATCTTTGTAATGCTTAAAACTTTGTTCGCATTCGGGAGGGGGACGAATGGAAGACTGCATTTATCACGGAGTGTTTGGTGGTTAACGCCCCCTCGGCAATTCAGGCACTCGTTAATGACGTCCTTCAGGAGATGTTGGAGAAATTCGTCTTCGTTTATCTTGACGACATTTTGATTTCTTCTTCAACACTCTCGGAGCATAAACAACACGTCAGACGTGTGCTTGAGACCCTCCTTAATGCTAGGCTTTTTGTTAAAGCCAAGAAATGTGTTTTTCACCCCGGAACTGCCTCATTCCTGGCCATTATTAGTCCCCTACTGGAAACGGAGAGGACTATAGGATTGCACTCAGTCCGTCCGTCCGTCCGTCCGTCCGTCCGCATTAGTTTCCGCTCCATAATTTCAATACCGTATGACCTTGGAATATGAAAGTTGGTGTGTGGATGCATCTTGGGGAGAGGGTGTGTCATGTATCCTGTTCAGGTCACTTTAACCTACTTTTTAGGAAATATAAAATGCAAACTCCGGTAGGGGACTAGTATTGCGCAGCAATATGACATTCGCTGATAGGCGGTGCACTTATTGTTTCTAAGGGGTTGGTTCAAATGGATCCAGATAAGGTGGCTGCGGTCAGGAATTGGCCAGCGCCTCAGAGTGTTAAGGAGGTTCAATGCTTCCTGGGCCTTGCTCATTTTTATGGGAGGTTTATCCGCAATTTTAGCGCAGTTGCTGCCCCCATTATTTGCCCGATCCCTCCCTCCCATTTCTCCTTGGGCCTTCTTAATGCTAATATGCTTTACAAACTTTTCAGATTGCTATTTTCAGCTGAAATTACAAATGCTTTACTACATTTGCATACATTTCAGCGGACATTTTAATACATTTCAATTTAACGACATCAACATGAGTTCATTCCTATGACACATGAATTTTTTAATGCTGTTTTATGATAATTTACCATCTTTGTAGTCACTTTGATGGTTAAATGGCTCATTACAGGGTGAATGAAAGCTCTTGGCCCCCTCAAGTGATATTTACTGGTTTATAGTTTGTCACAGTGAAAACATCTCCCTTACAAAAAAATCCTACATTGTAGGCCTACTGTGTATGAAAACTGCAATTTTTCTACGGTGTTAGGGTAACACCCTCATCTGCTCCTCAGAACATCAATAAACACAAATGTTCAAAAATGGGGTAAAAAGCATTTTGCCCTTCTTGCTAAATTTAGCCCTTTTGGCGAGATTTAGCTATTTAGAGCACCGTAAGTAATAACGAGGAAACGTAATAATTTAAAATGTTTGTTTTTTCTCTCGAAACGAGCACTGAAACATGTAGCCCTCATATGTGTTGCTGTTGGATCTTTATTCAGTTATCGTGATGCCTTGCATTAGAGCTTGCTAACTAGCAGGGTTCAAAATTTGCACCAGCTAAATGCTGGTAAATTTTAATGTTGACTGGCAGGTTTCAGACAGAACATACTAATTTCCTATTGAATGGCAGGTGAATTTTGCCAGTTTATTTGTCTGTGGCTAGTATATATTCACATTTCAAAAAGTAAATTTTGATCCCTGCTTACTAGTGTTTTCTAAGGATAGCTAGCTAGCCAGCTAGCAATAGGATAGGTAGACAACATGATGCCACACTGATAGCCAGCCTTTATGGAGTTAGACGAACTAGACTATTATTTCAGTTTGCAAACATTAATTCTTACCATTTGCCTTTCTTTTGAAAAATCTGAAGAGTTTCAGTTTTCACTCGCCATGTCACGTCTGCTTTCTACTTGCTTACTAGCAACATACTGCAACTTATTACACTGACACACCCAGCAACGTTAGTTGACAGCACTGGTCCACCGATTAGACCAGACAGTGACACGACACTCCGCCACTCGCAAAATTTTTTTCCCCCACTTGAGTTCTGGAGACCAACAGAAACTCATTTGCGTACAGCCAATCAGCAACCTTGTGCCGGACCTCTGAAGGAGTGTCTTGAGACAGTTCAATTTTTTCTCTTTTCACTGGCCTTGCACTAAACATATAAAACTAAGCGAGATCGTGTCAGCTTATTCTAGACAATATTAATGCTCTGAACAGATGATTTTTATCAATCCTAGCTGGAAACATATCTAGCAGCTAGATAAAAAGTAATCTGTAGGCCTACAGACCATTAATATTTTCAAGAATAAGATGACGCAATATTGGTTATTTCTACTTTGTATTCATTGGATTTTATTCAGTGTCACTAACTATTTTATTATTAATATGATCAGTGCAGGATAAAGGCGGCGAGTTGCTAGACTACATTGATTGTAACCACCTCATTTTAGCAGCTTCAGATATTTGAAAAAATATATACATAACATTCATTTATCTAAATGGCAGGCTGGACGGTGCGCAGAACTCAAGTGGGATAAAAAATTTCCTTGCCACTCCCCATCTATGCTTTCCACCCACCCCCAGCTCAGCCCAGCCCAGCCAAGCCCCGCCCAGCTTCTCCTCCTCAGAGCCGAAGGTAGTGTTCAGGATTCCTTATTTTAACAGGCTGCAAGGGATACAAAGCACAATGAAATAAAAAAGCAAAACAACTATTTTGGCTACCACGAGCTGAGCTCAAATTACCCTGGGCTGAAGCCCCTGTAAAATCGGCTGGCGACGCCCCTGGTGAAGCAGTATGAGTGCACTGCCATTTTATTTGAGAACATTTTATCCTGTTTATTGGCCAGATCAGGGCCAAATGTATGCATTTTTCTTTAGTTTCTTTCGCATTTCATCGTCCGAATCGGGAGTTAGTTTCTATTTTTTTTAAATTATGTTGGCCTGGGTTCACTCTGAAGCAATGCTTCATTGATAATTGAAATGTGCGAGTAAAGCCGCTCACTTTGTTTTCCACATTGTTGTAATGTACTTTTGTGTTGCGTCTGCATTCCCCTAGAGCAGGGCGTAGCAAACGTTCTGACAGGGAAGGAACAGAAATGCAGGACTTTAATGACACAGAAGTCCCATGCTGCAGGGAAACAGGTGAGGGGAGTAGCATATAATGAGCAGAGAAGGTGAGCGCACGAAGAAGCCCTAAGACTAGCCCCATTCATGTGCCTCCGAGGGATTATTTTAAAATTTTGACTTTTACTGGCCCAGTGGAGTCACATAGCATGCTATTGACAAAACCTGCAAAAATGGAAATCACCATACACCACTTGTCTTCTACTGCTGCATGCCAGGGTCATTATAGTTAACAAAAACTAAGACTAAAACTAAAACTAGCTGTGAAAAAATAATTTAGTTAACTGAAATAAAAATAAAAATGACAATTTAAAAAAAAACGAAAAATAAATAAAAACTACAATGGACAATACAAAACTAACTAAAGCTAAACTGAATTGCTAATAAAATTAGCTTCGTTTTCGTTGATAGTTTCGTTTTCTCCCTCGATTACTGTCCTGTTCGGTCAGAGTTAATCGGTTGCTTCTAGAGGGGGGAAGCATAGCGGCTATTAGCTGCCGTAGTTGCTGCATGCGTCAGCCGAAGATGATGCTTCACGTGCACAATTCAGCCAAAAGGGTCTAGCTGCAAACGCACGGAGTGGAGCTCCACTACTTCTCTAATTCAGCGCCGTCATAAGGGCTCACAGTCCATTGGGGCCCACAAAACCCACAGTAGACGCCATGACAAAATTATTTTGCTTAGATTTACCTAATATTAGTACTGATGCATCAGAGTTTAAACAAAGCCATTAAGGCATGCAGTATTGATGAAATTCATTTCAGTAACCCCCTTCTTTAAAAATGGTTCAATCCATGCTTCATGCTTGTATTGGAAAATTGTTTGTGCGCTTTTGCTGGCGAGGTCGCGAACTAAGGCAGCAAACAGGGATCACCGTCCTTGCGAATATGATGTCCAAGAGCAAACAAACAAACGCACACAAATCTGGACGCCAGAAAAGACTAGAGAGAGGACAGGAAGAGCAAAGCAGGGGTCCAGAACATTACAAAATTCTTTTCGAAGAGAGGTGAGAGTATTAAACTAGCTTGCTATGTTAGCTGTTCAGGCTGGCTATTCAGCTGCTAAAGTTACGTTAAAGTAACATGCAGTCAGCTGAGTAAATAATCGCCTGACAAGAATGAAATTTCTCAGTTATTAACGGTATCATCTACAGAAAAGATCCGTACGGTTATCATTCGCCAGCCATCAAAATATGCTGTCAAAAAATTTGGTAGCAGCAGCCTAGGACACGTTCCTCCATTCTCTAGCTGTAATTGACTGTACACACTAGGTTTGGCTAGGGAACTACATGTAGTCAGACTAAAACTAAATAAAAACTAAACTAAAACTAGTGAATTCCTCAAAATAAAAACTAAACTAAAACTGCTTAATCACTTGTTCAGCGAACTAAAACTAAACTGAAATAAAAAAGCATACTATAAAACTAAATAAAAAATAAAAACTAATGAAAATTTCAAAACTATATTAACCTTGCTGCATGCGTCAAAACTTTCTTTCGTCTTGTGTCTGGTATCGGCGTAACAAAGACATATTAAAGCTTCGTTTGGCACCAACTATTCATCGTAACTCCCTCTCGTTCCTGAAAAATAAGTCCAGAAAAGGCAAAACTTCACCCCTGAAATCTAACTTCCTGCCCGGAATCGTTCACGGCAGAACTCCACACAGCCATGAAATTGTAACGCGCGCTGATTGGCTGGCGCTTAAGAGACCTGGCAAGTCTCTCATGCGCTGATTGGCTGGCGCTTATCACAACTTCATGTCTGTGCTGTGAACGATTCTGGGGTGCATATAGCCCCTACAGAAAACCCATTTTTTGACCATCAAAAGGAGTAGGAACTCTTCACTTCTGATTGTGGGCACATGCCTCTCTGAAATTTTTTGGCACTTTATTTCCCTGTTTCTGTCTGAGAATGGAAAACAGGGACTGTCGCTGACCGACCACAGTAAAGGCAGCCATGCAAAATGGGCAAAAACTGGGTTTTCTGTACAGCCCATGCGCATGCATATTTTGCTGACATAGACAGCGTCAAACGGTACTTGCGCTCACCCTCAATCGTCTCGGATCATTCATGTCATGATCAGTTTTGGTTGCTGTCTGGAATCTGTCATGTACAGGCTGTAACCAGATGTGGCGCTCTTGAGCTGCCATTGTCACTCGTGGCTGCCCTAAGCGGGGTCGGTCAGTGACAGTGCCTGTGTTCCATTCTCGGATAGATAGCCGACTGATTGTTGGACGATGACAGTGCAAATGACGCACCACCTCTCGGCGGCTGAGATCTGCCTGTAACAAGGCAAAGGCTCTTTTTCTCTCTCTGTGTCACAAGCCGTTCCATTTTCTTGATGCTGTAGCATTTTTTTTTTTTTTTTTTTGTGAGCTGTAATGGCTGGCTTGAGCAGAGTTTCAGATGCCGCGGCAGGTGAAGCTGCATCAGACAGAGAGCCGATGCAGCTGAAAGTGATTGAGCTAAATAGGAGTGGAAACAAGCTCGCGTTTTTGAATAAACGGAAGGGTTAAGTGCCAGAAATGAAGCGAGCAACCAAAAAAAAGAAATCTCAATAAGAGAGAAAACTAAACAAGGCGCCGAACAATAGTGCAAAAAACTAAAGAAGCTAAGCTTCCCAAAAACACAGAAAAAAAAAGAAAAAAAATATATATATAAATGGGAGAACCCCCGACTAGAAATATATCAAGCCAAAGTGAGCAAAGTCATATCAAACACTCCAACAGAACATAACATTTCCCTCATAAATGGCAATAAATTTGACAAAATGGTAATTATTTATTTTTAATTTTTAGAGCAGCCAATTTTTTAACCCCCTTTTCTTTATAACCCAGGTGAAAAATAAATGTGCTAAGTGTACTAGATTTTAGCATACTTTTGTGTACTCAAGTGTGTTTACAATTAGTTAACTTGAAGCATGCTATTTTGGAACAACTAATTTTGTACTAAATATATTTTAATTGTAATTAAATTGTAGAAAAGCTCAACTTGAAGTGTATTTAGTGTACTTTGATGTGCTAAAGTGGAACAACTTAAAATATATTTAGTATACTTTAAGTATATGACTTTATATGTACTAATATATAAGCATACTTTGCAGTTAAAAATCAATATACCTTATCATTACTTTGCTATGCTAATTTCTACCTTGCACATTCTTGAACATGTATACTAAAGGCTGAAAGACTTGTGGGACTTCTGGGTGAAAAAAATACTTTAATGTATTGTAATCATAAACATTGGCATTACAAAACTTAACTTTTCAAGTATTGGTTCTTTAGAACACTTTGTAGAAATAAAAGGTTGGTCTATTTCAGGCAGACCTATAAATGTTAAAGAACACTAGAGAACAATGAAAAACAACATTCCTTAACCCCTCACACCACACATAAACACACACTACACATTATGTTCTTTTTTTTTGGCCAAATTGCTCATTTTTGCACTTTCGTCTGATGGCTGCGCGCATATCAGAGACACTTGTCTGTGGAAACTCCAGAAGAACAGCATCTGTTAACCAAATAGACAAGAGATACTGTAAGTCACACAACATACTCATTTTTTGAACAGTACATCAGAGGGGTATTCCAGAAAGTAGATTCAACACACTCTGAGCCTAACCCTGAACTCCTCTGTGAAGTGAACCTGAGTTTTCAGTTCCAGAGCAGCTGATCTGAGTTTATTAAGTCAACTCTCAGTATGTTAACTCTGAGTTGAGCTTGTGCCCCATTGAATAGTAAAAAGGCATCATCAATGCAGCTCTGATACTGTGATTCACCATGATAACAGGGGAGAAAAAGGAAGCAGACATTTTCTGGAAAAGAAAAAAAAGTAACGCAGCTGTGGCCGTAGTAAGAATCAATGACAGAGTTTAACTGCCGTCGTTTATTTTATTTAAATGCAGTCAGCTGAAAAATGCAATAGGCTCCAAAAACAGTCTTGTAATTGCTCCTTCCTCTGGTTTTATTCATATTCCACATATTAAAGTAAAAATTTATTCAGTGGGTATTTCAGTTTGTAACAGCTTTTACCACCAACTGTGAGGTTTTACGAAATGAACCAAGAGCAAACACCAGTAAAATGCAAAAAGGAGGCTTTATTTCTGAAGGGGAAAACCCCCCAACAGAGCTGGCAACAGTACAATGTCCGCAATCCAAAATCAGAATCCAAAGGGCGAAATCCAGAGTCATACACAGGGCACCAATCACAAAAAATCGTAGTCAGACAAAAGAGGTCAAAAAACAAGAATGCGGCAAAAGTACAGGGAGTAGGCAAAGCTCGATATCAAAGACGGTCCAGTCAGAAAGATAAACACTGAGAGATCAAGGCGAGAAACGTGGCACGAGAAAACTAGGGAGAACGATCTGACAAGAGTGTGAAGCAAACAGACATCTTATATACACATCCAGGAGAACACATGACCAGGGAGAACAGGTGCAATCAATGGAAACAATGATCAGGGAGAGACACACGAGGAATAAACTAATCACATGAATTTGGCAAATGCCAAAATGCAGACAGGGATCACAAGACACAAAAATCATAAAGCATGGCAAAGCCAGGTACAGAACTTAAACATGAGAGCAGAATGCAGAATCATAACATGAGCAAAAAGCAGAATCACAGAGGTACCCCCCCCCTAAAAACGCCTCCTGGCGTTTAACCTGATGGACGTGGATGAGAGGCATGAAAGTCTTTGATCAAGTCCTTATCCAAGATGTGATGAGACGGTACCCAACTGCGGTGTTCCGGTCCGTAACCCTCCCAGTCGACGAGGTACTGCAGTCCCCAGCCTCGCCGACGACAGTCCAGGAGGGCACGGACCGTATAGGCTTCGCCTCCGTCGATGATCCGGGCGGGTGGTGGGGGATCAGGTCCAGAGGACAGGGGGTGGGTTACAGCAGGTTTGACTTGGGACACGTGAAACGTGGGGTGAATACGTCTCATAGACAGTGGAAGACGAAGGCGAACCACAGTGGGACTCAAGACTTTTTCAATAGTGAATGGGCCCAAAAACTTAGAGAAAAGTTTGCCCCCATTACCTCTGAGAGGAATGTCCCTTGAAGATAGCCAGACACGCTGCCCAGGTCGGTATGAAGGGGCTGTCGCGTGCCTCTTGTCTGCTTGCTCCTTCATCCGGGCGACCGACCTGAGCAGGGCCTGGCGGGTGGTTATCCATGTGCGTCTGCACCGACGCACAAACTCACGGGCTGAGGGGACAGCTACCTCCTCCTCCTGGGAAGGGAACAGAGGGGGCTGGTAGCCTAGGCAGGCCTTGAAGGGGGAAATGCCAGAGGCAGCAGAGGTGTGGCTGTTCATGGCGTATTCAGCCCATGGCAACTGATGACTCCAGGAGGAGGGGTTCCTGATGCAAAGACATCTCAAAACATTTTCCACACATTGGTTAGCCCGCTCGGTCTGGCCATTAGTCTGGGGATGGATACCTGATGATAAACTAACTGTGGTGCCAAGTGATTTGCAGAATGATTTCCAAAATAGGGCAGTGAACTGGGGGCCGCGATCAGATGTGATATCAATAGGAATACCATGAAGTCTGATGACATGTTGAATAACAAGGTTAGCGGTTTCTTGGGCGGAGGGGAGCTTGGTGAGGGGAACTAGGTGAACGGCTTTGGAGAATCTGTCTACAGTGGTGAGAATGGTAGTGTGATGATTGGAAGGGGGAAGGCCAGTGATGAAATCGAGTGCAATGTGGGACCAGGGGCGGTGTGGAGTGTGAAGGGGCTGAAGCAAACCGTGAGGTGGTTGATGTGAGGCTTTTGCTTGGGCGCAGACCGAGCAGGCAGCTACAAAACTTTGGACATCTTGGGAGATTTCTGGCCACCAAAATCTTTGTAAAATAAAGTCCTTAGTACGGCGTACTCCAGGGTGGCAGGACAGCATGGAAGAATGCCCCCATTCTAGGACTTTGGGGCGTAACGCAGCTGGAACATAAAGACAGTTAGTGGGGCAAGCGCTAGGGGCAGCAGTTCTGGCTTGGGCATCTCTGACTTCCTTTTCAATATTGACATAGATGGCATTAACAAAGGCTTCTTTGGGCAGAATCGTATCATGACATGGTTCTTCTTCCTTTATCTCAAAACAACGGGACAAGGCGTCGGGTTTAACATTTTTGCTTCCAGGTCTATAAGCGATGTGAAAATTGAAACGGGAGAAGAATAGTGCCCACCTGGCTTGTCTTGGGTTAAGTCTCTTGGCTGTCTGTAGGTATTCCAGGTTTCTATGGTCTGTCCACACTATGAAGGGTACCTTGGATCCTTCTAGCCACTGCCTCCATTCTTCCAAGGCCAACTTTACTGCCAGCAGCTCACGGTTTACGATGTCGTAGTTTCTTTCAGCAGAGCTTAGACGACGAGAGAAGAAGGCACATGGGTGAATCTTCCCATCCTCAGGGGACCTCTGGGACAGAATGGCGCCGGCTCCAATATTCGAGGCGTCCACTTCTACAATGAACTGAAGTTCTGGGTTAGGGATAATGAGGATGGGTGCAGACGTGAATCGAGACTTTAGTTCTACAAAGGCACTCTCTGCTCTCTCGGACCAAAGGAACTTGGACTTGGAGGAAGTGAGGGCAGTGAGAGGAGCAGCAACAGAACTATAGTTTCTGATAAACCGTCGATAGAAATTAGCAAAACCCAAAAAACGCTGGAGAGACTTACGGTCCTCAGGTCGGGGCCAGTTGGTGACGGCCTCCACTTTGACTGGGTCCATACGTATGGTGCCTGGGGAGATAATGTAACCCAGAAAGGTTGTAGTCTCAACAAAAAACTCACATTTTTCGGCCTTTACAAAGAGACGGTTCTCCAGGAGACGATGAAGTACTTGGCGAACATGTTTCACGTGTTCCTCTTGGGAATCTGAAAAAATCAAAATATCGTCAAGGTATACAAAAACGAACTTGTTAATCATGTCTCTCAGTACATCGTTTACTAGACTCTGGAACACAGCTGGAGCGTTAGTGAGCCCGAACGGAAGAACCAGGTACTCCCAGTGCCCCGTGGGAGTATTAAAAGCCGTCTTCCACTCATCTCCCTCCCGGATTCGCACCAAGTGATAGGCGTTGCGGAGGTCAAGCTTGGAGAAAACCTTAGCTCCTTGTAGGAGGTCGAACGCTGTGTTCATGAGGGGGAGAGGGTATCGGTTCTTGACGGTTATCTCATTTAGTCCCCGGTAGTCAATACAGGGCCTCAACGTCCCATCCTTTTTGGCCACAAAGAAGAAACCAGCGCCCGCAGGGGAGGATGATGGTCGAATAATACCTGCAGCCAGAGACTCTGACAGGTACTTTTCCATGGCTTGGGTCTCTGGTCGGGACAGGGAATATAATCGGCCTCTAGGGGGCATTGTACCTGGCTTTAGGTTGATGGCGCAATCGTATGGATGGTGAGGAGGTAAGCTGGTGGCCCTGGACTTTGAGAACACCTCCTTGAGATCATGGAACTCGAGGGGAACCTTTTCTAGGTCGGGGATCTCCTCTGGAGTAGAGTAAGGCTGTAGTTCCGAAGCATTTTGGAGGCATGTCTGAGAACAGTTGGGGCTCCAGCCCTTGATTTCATGCCTTCGCCAGTCAATGTGAGGTAGGTGTTTAGCCATCCATGGGTGACACAGAATGATAGGAGCATGGGGAGAGTGAAGGCGGAATAATTGAATTGTCTCATGGTGGTTGCCTGATATCTTGAGTTTGATGGGGCTGGTAACATGAGTTATCTGGGCAATTTGCTGGCCACTAAGGGAATTGGCCACTCGATCCGGGAAGATCTTTTCCACCGGAACCCCCCATTCACGAGCCAGCTCCACATCCATGAGGTTTTCCTCTGCTTCAGAATCAATGAGAGCCGTAGTGGATCTGCTCTCCCCTCCCCATTCCAGGATCAACGGAAGGCAGGTGCGGTTTCTTGAATCTTGGACTGGCGTAACGCCCACCACTGTTCCATTCCTGGTGCCAGGACGAGGCTTCTTGCTGGGGCACTGAGCTATCTGATGTCCCCCTTTGCCACAGTAGAAACAGGCCCCCTCTCTGCGACGACGGTTCCTTTCCACAGTGGGAATGCGCGTTCGTCCGAGTTGCATGGGTTCCGTCTCAGGAGAGGGGCTGCCGTCAGGAGGTGGTGGTAAAAGTGGAGTGGTCCGGTAGGGGTTATTTGGACGACTGTGAAGAACGGACCGTCTATGTTCTTCACGGCGAGCATCCGCTCGTATGGCTGGGTCGACCAACTCGTCCAGCTCCTCTGGTAAATCCTGGGACACCAGTTCGTCTTTTATGGCCCCGGCTAGACCATTAAAAAAGGTGTCATATAAGGCTCTTTGGCCCCACCTGCTGTTGGTTGCCAGGGTCTGGAAGTTGATTGCAAAATCAGCCACAGAACGACCACCCTGGCGTATCCGAAGAATCTCCCGTCCCGCCTCATGACCCAACTTCGTGCGGTCGAAAACCCACTTCATCTCCTCACCCAGTAGACCAGATGTCTGTACACATGGTAGATCTGCCTCCCAAGCTGCAGTAGCCCACTGCTTGGCTCTTCCCGTGAGTTGCGTGATGATAAATGCAACACGAGCCCGTTCAGTGGGGAATGATGAGGGCTGTAGGCTGAATATGAGTGGGTGAGGAATGCTCGACACGCACCGGGGTTGCCGTCGTACCTTTCAGGGGGAGGCAGGCGTGGCTCGCAGACAGGCAGCGGCGGAGTGGAGGAGGGCACAGGCGTGGCGTGGACCGCAGGCTGGGGGGTATGCAGCAGCTGAGAGTCTTGAACTGTTCGAATGAGGTCCGCAACCTGGAGACTCATGGTTTGCATATGCTGCATGAGGGCGCAAAGCTGACGCTCCTGAAATTCGAGCTGGGCTCCCTGTTCCTTGACTGCCTCCTGCAGAGGCTGGATGTTCGCTGGTTCCATCTTGCTCAGATCGTAGTGTGAGGTTTTACGAAATGAACCAAGAGCAAACACCAGTAAAATGCAAAAAGGAGGCTTTATTTCTGAAGGGGGAAACCCCCCAACAGAGCTGGCAACAGTACAATGTCCGCAATCCAAAATCAGAATCCAAAGGGCGAAATCCAGAGTCATACACAGGGCACCAATCACAAAAAATCGTAGTCAGACAAAAGAGGTCAAAAAACAAGAATGCGGCAAAAGTACAGGGAGTAGGCAAAGCTCGATATCAAAGACGGTCCAGTCAGAAAGATAAACACTGAGAGATCAAGGCGAGAAACGTGGCACGAGAAAACTAGGGAGAACGATCTGACAAGAGTGTGAAGCAAACAGACATCTTATATACACATCCAGGAGAACACATGACCAGGGAGAACAGGTGCAATCAATGTTAACAATGATCAGGGAGAGACACATGAGGAATAAACTAATCACATGAATTTGGCAAATGCCAAAATGCAGACAGGGATCACAAGACACAAAAATCATAAAGCATGGCAAAGCCAGGTACAGAACTTAAACATGAGAGCAGAATGCAGAATCATAACATGAGCAAAAAGCAGAATCACAACACCAACAGATACTGTTTAACACACATCATGACTCCTAACACCCCGCTGAGTAGATGAACATGTGGAAGAAGGCAGAGGTGGTGCTCGCCTCCACCACATCTGACAGAGGCAGACTTTGAGAGACGGACTTTGAAATATCAGTAACCATCAGCCTATGCAGGTTGATGGTTACTTTTGTAGCTATCTGTGGGAAATAAAGATAGCCAAATGAAATGTGAATGATATCTCTTTTCTGACTGCTGTAGGGTGATTGATTAACCTACAAAGTGATAAAAACGGGTTCAGGTCTTGAGAGCACGTCAGCGGTGATGTGTAGCCTGATATGTTATGTGCTGCCGGAGAATAATGTTCAGATAAATGACGGACTGATGAGACGTGGTACCATAGGGAGTTAGAGCTCATTTAAACAAATCTGAATTATCCTCCAGTTGTAAAACTTTATAAATTATTTCTGCTTCAACATGATCATGTTGAGAAGGAAAGTACAGCCCCTGTCAGACTCAAGGTTTCTTCAAGTTAACCTGCCAGCGAGCGGGTTAGGTTCAGAGAGTCAGTTACCATGTTGACTGACACAGAGTTTAAGGCTGCACTGCCTAGTGTGAGTGCGCCCGAAGTCACCTCTCATTCTGGAACGGAAAACAAAGAATTTCCCTCATCTCAGGGATCACTTACTCTTGAGTTTTCACATGACCTGCTTTGTGGGATACCCGTCTGGAAACTGTATCAGCATGGTATACATGTAAAACATGGATTCAATAATGACTGGTGGTCTGTTTCCATGTGATCTAGCTGCTATAGAAATCATAGCTTTTAAATAGACTACATGTAATGTAAACAATTACATACCTGTAATAGCCTGCACTTTGGCAACATCAAGCTGTGTTTTGGTGCTGCCCCCTCTCCCAGACTTTCCAGTTAGGGTGGACTGTGCAAGGCCCTCCTTTGTGAATACCAGGACAGCCAGCTCCTGGGCAAAAATGGTCATGCGAGATCTATTCAGCTGCAGGAAACTGTGACTGTGCTGCCTGCCAAGGGGTGCCGCATATGGGAGACAAAGAGAGGACAAATTGGACAGTTTATCTCTACCTACTACTTATGAGGAATGAACAGACATTATCCAAACATTAAAACAATGTGCTTAATTCAATCTTTACTAGGAAACACTGCCAGTATACGCAAACCACTAGGGAGTGCTGACCAGTGGCGATGGGGTTCCCACTAACAGATAAACAAAGATAACTCATATGATTTGTGAAACATATAACCTATTAAATCTCATCACTTCCTTGCTGACTCAATTACCAACACAAGATGATGCTGCCAAAGACAAAAGGCCCATAATTCAAATATGCAATTCTTTATGAATAAACTGTCAAGTAATGAATACATACGTTCATCCCCCAATTATAACATACCATTTCAACTGTCCACATGAGATGATGATGTTGCAGATGAAGGTGTCCCCCTGAACGAGGACACCAGTGCCTGGACACACTCCACACACTGCCTCATTAATTTAATCATTTCTGGCAGGTCTAAATGAACATAACAAGTGGGAAAAACATTTGGTTTTTTGGTTAGTCAACGTAATGGTACTTAAGTTCACTACAGGAATAATATGGAAACACCCTGAATCATTGTTTAATAAACATACAACCCCTATAATTCGAATATGAACACCGACCATGAAGGGCTGACATGATTTCATTTATTCCAGGTGCCATGCTCTGACCAGTGTCATCATCCGTCAGCTTTTTCAAGGGAGAATGAAATGCCAGGCAGAAAGGAGAGAATAAAAGAGATTAGAATCACATTAAACCTCATTAAGGTACAATAGACATTTATAGAACCTGATGTGAGGAATCGTGGGAGGAAATAGCGGCAGATACAATGTTGTGTTCATTTTGTATGTTATAAATCATGAGTATTTTATGCGTGTTTTTCTGGATCCCAATAAACACAACAGACAAACACTACAGTTTGTCCAGCTGTCATGCTGTCTGACTGAGCTGTGAATCTGACAGCTGTGATCCCATCCTGTGCACACTTTCCAGGTCAATTAAGATTTACGATTGTAATTATAATAAATGCTGGTCTAAAGGTTACACACACACAGACACACACTATACACACAATACAGTATGCTTAAAGAACACTCTTCTAATCCACATGACCGCGTGGGACAAAACATTAGTGAAAGGTGTTTGTAAATGATTATATTGTTGAATATGTTAAATAAAAGTAAATGAAATACATGCTTAGTTGGCATGCACATGATGGCCAAAAGGAGTGTATTTGTGGAAATAGGATATGCAACAATTGTGAGATAAAGTTTTCCATGCAGTTAAGTGTTAAGATCTCAGAACTCTGCCTGACCTATTCATTCAATATAATATAATTTTATCATAACAGTATAATATTCTATATAAATGTACTTGCCGTTCTCTGGGTTGAGGAGAACCCCAACTCTTTATCAGAGGCTTGCTCCTGAAAGTTTAAAAAGTGAAGAAACATCTGTGAAAAGCAATATAACGGAGAAAGAATTTGTATCTGAGTGAACACAACAGCTAGGAAAGACTTATGACTTACAATGTTATGCTGTTGTGGACTCCTTATGTATGTGGCGTCATCAGAACTGGGACTGGATGTCGGAGGTAAAAGCACACGTCTTGCTGACTTGGTAGTCTTTGCTTGCTTTCCCTGAAGAAAAATGTTTATATAGTAAAAGTAGGAAAATGATTAGTTATATCCTGAAATTTGAGTTGTACTAGAGACTACAATATTTAATTAGAAAAAATAGATATATCACAGCAGTTGATGTTGGCTTTAACTATAATAAATTGTTGTCAAGTTTTGTAAAACTAAAATGGACAAACTACATTAATAACACAAAGAAATATGCAAAATAGTTGTTAGATTCACAGGACGATAATATTCTGTCCAATTTTTCTCAAATCAAGACCTGCACTGAAGTGTCTGAAGGACACCACAGTTTTTGCTGCTGTAAACGTTGTAGCCACTGTTGTAGTTTTCCTAGTTTACTAACACTCTGATTCAGGGACGACAGGAACAAGACAGCATTCAGCAGCAACTGGAGTTTACTGAGAGACACAATATGACACGCTCAACAACTCAGGAATATCCACGAAAAAAACTTGCCTGCACATGGTCTTATAGTCTGAATATGGTCTGATAAGACACAGCTCAGTTCTTAGAGTCCTTGATCTACGACATGCTCTTCACTTAGCCTAATCTAGTTGTTGTCACTTGGCTAGTGTGCATGACGTCTTCAACCAATATCAGGGTGTCTGACATTGTTTGAACAGACCATCTTGTAGTTTTCACACTTAAATATTCCACAAAACCACCTGCTGTGAACATGTTGAGGATATTCATCCTCAGAACTACAGTGGTGATCTTGTGTGTCTAGGGCCCTCTTCTGAGACAGGGAAGTCTTTAGGTTTTTTAACACTTGGTCCCTGGCTGTCTCTTTGATCCTGGTTTGCTTTGCCTGTCAAAAATGTTTATAACGTAAAAACAAAGATAAGACTGTCAATGTAAAATTCTCACTAGCATACTAAGCCTAATTAAAGCCTCGATAAATTCCTACTAGAGAAAACATAGAAATAATTTCATCAGCACCCTGACAGACAGTGGAAGTGGAGGTGCAGCAGTAGTGGCCTCCATAATCATTGATCATGATTCTATAGATTATTGTTTATATAGAGCACACTCTGCTGACCACATAGGGAAACTTTCTCAGATTGTGTTTCTATCTGAATTCTTGCTTCTTGACTATAAATATTCATCACTGATCAAATAAATCTCAACATGTTGTGTTCCGTGGGTCTGTGTGTTTGGTTAGTCAATTTTAGGTTTTTATTATTTTTGTGATGTCAGTTTTTAGTCCATGTCTTAGTGTTTCACATTTCATTCCTCTCCCGTGTTACTCCAGTCCACGTCTTACCCATGTACTGTCTTTGCTTTCTCCCCGGTCGCGTCATTGTTTGTAGCAGTTTTCTGTGTTAATTGATTGTGACACTATTTCGGGTGATTTAATGGATTCTGGGTTTCAGCCTTCCTTCTGTTCTCGTTTACTAATTTCCCCTTGCTTTTCTATATAACTAACCCCTACTAACAGTTTGTTGTTTTCTAGAATTTACTAACCAAACTAACATTGTATATTAGACTAACATACTAACGAGCACCCGGGATTGTATAGCTGCACTTACTAATTGACTAATAATCTCTCAGCTTTCGCCCTGTTCTAGTCTCCGCCCCTTGCTTTACTATTCTCTGGTTTTGCTAAAGTTTCCTGCAGACTCTCTGCATTCTTATAATCTATCCTGACTTATTCTGTACACTTAGGCGTCCTTTTATCTAGTTTATTTATCCCGTCTTTGGGATTGTCTTGTGATCCTCGTTTGTGTGTTAATGTTTATCTGTTTTCATGTAATTGGTTTCCCTTGTGTTCCACCCCTTGTTAATTATATTAAGTTGCTGCACCTGTGTCTGTCCTCGCCCCCTGCCCTATATCTGGGAGCCGGTTCTCCACGCCTGCATATCTGACTTCCCTTTGTCACTCTGCGCGACACTCCTTGCCCCTGTGCACTCCCTCTGGTCCCCTCAGTTCTCCTCTGTGTTCATCAGCTGCATACCCTGCCCAGCCTGCCCTTCCTGCTGCCTCCAAGCCCCTGGTGCCCCCTGTCTCCTCCAGTGTCCCCTGTGCCTGTCTTGCCAGTCTGCCTCCACCGTCTTCTGTGCCCGTCTTCCTCGTCAGCGTTTCTGGCCCCCTGAGCTTCAGCGTTTCTGGCCCCCTGAGCTTCAGCGTTTCTGGCCCCCTGAGCTTCAGCGTTTCTGGCTCCCTGAGCTTCAGCGTCTCCCGCCCGTCCAAGTGCCCCAGCGTCTCCCGCCCGTCCAAGTGCCCCAGCGTCTCCCGCCCGTCCAAGTGCCCCAGCGTCTCCCGCCCGTCCAAGTGCCCCAGCGTCTCCCGCCCGTCCAAGTGCCCCAGCGTCTCCCGCCCGTCCAAGTGCCCCAGCGTCTCCCGCCCGTCCAAGTGCCCCAGCGTCTCCCGCCCGTCCAAGTGCCCCAGCGTCTCCCGCCCGTCCAAGTGCCCCAGCGTCTCCCGCCCGTCCAAGTGCCCCAGCGTCTCCCGCCCGTCCAAGTGCCCTGTGTCCTGTCTGTTCCCCTCCTGATGTTCTCCCTTACCCTTTTCCCGGCCAGCTGTGCCTTCCGAGTTGCCATCTGCCAGCTGTGCCCACAGTCTTGTCTTGTCAGTGTTTAGTCAAGCCAAGCCACAGCCCCAAGCCATAGCCATAGCCCCTAGCCAAGCCACAGCCATAGCCCCAAGCCATAGTTCATAGTCTTTGTCCAAGCCATAGTCACAGTCCCTAGCCATAGTCTTGTCTGCCCCCCTGTCTAGTGTTCTGGTCTGCCCTAGTCTTGAGTTTGTTTTCCTGAGTTTTCTGGTTTCAGTGCTTGGCACGGTGTTTTTGTTAGCCTTAGTGCCCCCTTTTCCCCTTGGTTTTTTCCCTGTGTTTATTTTAATAAATTATTATTTTGGATCCCTGCTTCTGGCGTCTCACTCCCCTTTTGTGTCTCCCTTTCGTTTCCAAGTTCTACAGAGTTCCCCTGTGTGCTTTCCCTCTTGTATCCGTAACACAACTGATCTAAAATTCAAGGATTAGTGATGCCTTTTTGCTTTTTGAATAGTATTAGATCAGTGTTGCTTCAGTGTATCCTACTGGCTGGTGTAAAAAAGCTATCTCAAAGATTTGAGAAAAAATGTAATATTGCACATTGTTAATGACTGAACTAGTGGTTTCCAAGTTTTTTGGATTTTGGCATCCTACAGAAAGCTTTGTGTAATCAGGTTTACATTTTAGATGTCTTCTTATTTAATCTTCCATTAATTATTTCTCCATCCCTCAGATATAGCCTATTTATGTCTCAATGTAAAAATGCTAAGTAGTTGAATCTCTCTGTAGGCCTACCTCTGGCAGCTACAACAACAAAATGCTGCTACATCATGACGTTTCAGTATTATTCATCTAACCATCGTCTTGTCTTCCCATTTACTATGCACCTGTTGTCCTCTCGGGTCAAATTGACCCGGTATCTTTTGGATGCTTATAAAGCATAAAGTGTAAAATGATTACAACATTCTTTTACATATTTTTAGCCAACTTCATTCCAACTAATTATCACAACATTTAAACTTGTTTAACATCTCTTTTATGGACAATAAACCGAATTTATATAAAGTTATAATATGTTTTTGAATAACATTCCTAGGTCAAAATTGACTAATGTAATTGTATTCATAAATAAGAGCGCAAACAAAAATGCTGTGCTTTGCAAATCATATATTTCAGAACATCTTATTTCAAAAACAGAAAAACATCATTTGAGCCTAGGAACAGAAATTACAATTCACAACTTCTGTTATACAAGGTGATGAACAGATAATAGGTGGAAGTTGCTTCATTGGGTGTGTGTGTGTGTGTGGATGTGCGCACGTGCGCCTTCAATTGCATGAGTGGCAAGTAACAATGCTGTGAGTTTTGCAAACATGCACATTGCATTTTTGGCACCTGATGCTGACTTTGTTGTCACTCGTGCATAATTGCCACCTCTTCCTTTTGAGTGATGGGTGAGGAGGAGCAACTGGGTGGGGTGGGGCAACTGGGTGAGGGGGAGTAACTGGGTGGGGGGGGGGGAAGCCGGGTGAGGGGGAGCAGCTGTAGAACTCAATGCCATGACCAAGCTTGAGGAGGCTGGCGTGCGAGAAAGGACCTGCCGTCGTGCCATGAGAGGTTTTACAAGTTCTCTTCCACGTTCCTGTGGCACTTCCCATGATTCCAGGTCGGATCTATTTCTCTCCACAGCACGAAGGCGTTGTATGCAGCCACATCAAGCATGTTGAAGAATACGGTCAGGGGCCAACGGGCTGTCATCCGTTTACAACTGTAAACACTGGTGACCTGCAACAAAAGTAGCAACAAATATTGAATTACATTACATCACAATATGGTCATTTAGCTGATGCTTTTATCCAAAGCAACTTACATTGCATTTGTAACACTTGGGGGCAGTTTGGGGTTCAGAGTCAAAAATTAATTCTTATTTTCTTACACAAGAATGCAATGCATTGACCTGAATGAATATCGATAAGCATTATTGAGAACATTTCAATACCTTGTTAAGGTTGTCGACTCCTCCCTTGTTCTTGTTGTAATCAAGGATGATCTGGGGCTTTTTGTCCTCCCTGGTGCTAACTGCACTGTCCCGATGCAGAGTGCTCATGAGAAGCACATTCTTTCTCTTTTTGGGGCAGTAGGAGATGAGAGCATGTGTGTCAGTGAACACGAACTGGGAAGAGAATTTGGCCCTCTCTCTTGTTGCCAGCAGTGGAGGAGGAAGCTCTGGTTTGTTTTTCCTCACTGTTCCCACCATGGTTTGTTTCCTCCTTAGCAGCACCTGACCAAGGGCGTTGGACGTGAAAAAATTATCGCACGTGATGGTATGTCCTCGAAGACCCTCTGTCATCTCCAGAACCACACGCTGGCCCTGATTTTTCTCCGGCTGGCCATCAGCAGGTCTGCCTGAGTACACCTGCATGTTCCAAGCATAGCTGGTCTGGGTATCGCAGATTTTTATGCTGTACTTGCCTGGTTTGCTTGGCATGTATTGCTTGAAACCACAGCGACCTCTGAACGGGACCAGGCGCTCGTCTACTGTCACATCAGTGCCGGGATTGTACATGAGCGGCAGGCAACTCACCCACACATCCAGTACCTCTCAGATGGCAGCAAGTTTGTCTCTGGCACGGCGCGCTGGTCTGGAGCTGCGATCATCAAAACGAATAACTCTGGAGATGAGGTGGAATGTCTTCAGTGGCATAGTAGCTCGGAAAATTGCCCTCCCAGACTCAGCATGCCACAGGCTGGATGTAGCCTCTTTACTGGATTGGTAGATGCTAGCAAGGATCAAAAGGTATCCTGTAGATCAGTTGTGTCCATCTCCTTCCAATTATCGGCATACACACGACGCCCCTCTTTGAAAAAATTGTGCTACAAATGACCAACAATCTTCTGTCCCATAAATAATTCAAAGGTAGACTTTATGCTATCAACACGAGAAATAGCATACCTTGTTGGCCCTCGGGGGCCCCTCTCCCTCTTTGCACCCAACATGCGTCGTCGGTCACTTGGAGGAATGGAGGACCAGAGAATATTTCCATCTTTGGATTGGAAAATATCCCTTTCAGCAGGCACCTCTTCGTCACTTGAATCCTCATCAGTTGAGACATAATCATCGTCGTCTTCATTGACATTCTCCTCTTCTGAGACTTCTTCCTCTTCTTCTGCATGTTCTTCCTCATTTCTCTCCTCCACCACAGGGCTCAAAATAAGATCAAGAACCTGTGATAGCTTGTAAGTCCTCTTCATTTTGGTACTGAATGAAGTGTGAAATGACCCAAGGTTGCTGTTTTTTAAAATGTGCTGCTTTGTTTTAGCTTTTAGTTTTGGGTTATATTTGTCTCTGATTGGAGAAGGGATTGCTGTTGCTGTGCTGCTTTTTTCATTTTTTTAGTTTTGGGTCATCACAGGTGTCAGTCAGTTGTGTCTAGGAACTCTCTGTTTACAAATATGCATGAGTGTAAGGGTCTGTATGGGGCATGAAATAGAGAAAGTGAGAATGTGTGTGCTTGTGTGTGTGTGCGTGTGTGAGTGGATGAGTGAGTGATTGAATGTTTGCGGGGGGGGACACGTGCAGAAGAGTGAGTGTGTGTGTGTATGTTTATTGTGCATCATTAAATTTGGCCGGGTCAAATTGACCCGGGAAGACCACGGGTGTTATAAATTTTGATAAAACACACATAATTCATCAAAGATAGTCATAATTTATTGAGCTTGCAAAGAGCATAGGTGGGGATCATCCATGTAATTTTCAGGCAATTTTAGTGAAGAAAACCAAAGTTATGACATTTTAAATTTCGAAATCGGGTCAAAATGACCCGAAGACAACAGGAGGGCTAATGTTGTCATAAGATAAGATTAAATGAGCCTTAATTGTCTCCATATCAATTGCCTAAGGTGGAGAAATTTATCTTTGGTGAGAGGTGCAGATACATACAATCAAGAAATGGGTGCTGCCATACACAATAAAAAACACTACGCCAAAACACAGATACATAAAAAATGCATAAAAATGGGATGTCCCACCTCACACACATTCCTCATCCCTTGGCTGCCCCAACCACACTCACACTTGCAGACACACCCACGCCTCTATGCATGGTATCCCTCACTCACTCACCTCTACTCACACACAGTAACATGCATTATATTTCCCTTTCCAGTTAAGAAGCACTATATAACACACTACCCTAATAGAAGCGCAAAAATTATTAAAATTCTAACAGTGAGAGACAGAATCATGATAACCATCTGATGAGGAAAAATAAGTATTTGACCCCCTACCAAACAGCAAGTATACTGGGTCCCACGAGCCAGTTAGTCTTTCTTTAAGACACCCCCAATCCCAACTAATTATTTATATCAAATACACCTGCCTCACCTCATCACCTGTATAAAAAACACCTGTCCACTCCCAAACAACCAGATTCCAACATCTCCACCATGGGCAAGACCAAAGAGCTGTCTAAGGACATCAGGGACAAGATTGTTGACCTACACAAGGCTGGGATGGGCTACAAGAGAATCGGAAAGCAATTTTGAGAGAAAAGATCAACTGTCGGTGCAGTTATCAGGAAATGGAAGAAGCACCACACTGCCACCAACCTCCCTCGGTCTGGGTTCTTTGTAGGAATCTGATATAACCAGAAGAGCAAGAAAAGTTCATTTTAACCTGGACATTCTTCCTTACAACGACAAAACTAACAGTTAGCTGCTAGCTAGCTGACAGAGTTGGGAAAATAATAGGTATTCTCCATACTTGCATCCAAATAAAAGATGCAACAGAGGAGAACGTCCGCAGCTCTGGTTGGCTGAAAGTGAGAAAGAAATGCACCTGATTGGTCAGAGACTCCGCACCGATCTTTTTGGTTTTTTTAAAATACGAACGTTATAGAAGCTGTTATAAAGAGTTACAATACAAAATCACCACGCCAGCAACACAAAACTTGAAGAGACATTTGAATGCAGAGGAGACTCAACCACAGACGCCAAGAACAACAAAATACAGAAGACTTCAATGGAATCAGGTAAAGATTGGTGAAAAGGTGTGGTTAAAAATAGTAATCCAATGTTAAAATCCCTGTTGAAATCCACAGAATTGAGGCTAATTAGCGAACTAAAGAGGTGCAGTAAGGTAGTATTCAAGGTCGACTCAGAAAAATGACAATTATGCGATAGTAAACGACTAAATCATCACGGTGTGTTCAAATGCAATTTCAAGAAAAAGAAAATGTAGGTCTGCCACAATAATATAGCTGCATAGTGCACGTTAATGATAAAATTAAAGCAAAAAAAAAATAAAGTACTGTAAAAGTTACTTTTATCTAGTAACAATCACTTTGACATACAGTAATTGATAAAGTAATTTAATAACTTTTTAGTCAAGTAACTAGTAATTTGCAAATGTGATTACTGATGATTAACTGAGGTTGAGGCTGTCTGTGGAGCTGATGGTGCTGGTGGTGGTCCTGTAGTCTGTGATGTGCTGCAGGCCTTGCTACATTCGCCTGGCATCAGCAGTGGAATATAAGCCATTCAGCTTCTCTCTATACTGCCTCTTAGCCACTATGATGGCTTTTCTCAGTCCATACTTCCCAGCTTTTTACTCCGTCTCTGTATCTTTAGTTGCAGTCGTCCCATGAAACCAACTCAAAAATATGTGTTTCTCAACCATGAAACATCAAATTGATCATTAAAACGATTGCTTTAATCCTGCCTGGACTGACAAATACTTTTTAATTTTACTGCCAACTTTGCATTACAATGACTTGTGTCGATTTATAGTTTGCCATTACCTCCTGCTTACTAGCTGGACATGTCTGGCCCAGCCTACGGTCTTATTCTGAAAATCTGAGTTTTTAATTGAATAGCCCTGCCATAAAGACTTAAAAAATGTATTATGTCTTCTACTACTTTTACTGTGACATCTGCAGGAAAAATATAATATAAACATGTCAACATCTTTGATGCTCGCAACAAAAACCACAATATTTATTTTTGGTAGCCTTTATTATAATATCCCAGCTATACAATCAGCCTATCTGTTGATTAACATAGTTCTAAGAGACAATAGTCTACTAATAGGCTACTTCCAATATTATGTCTTCATCCTAAAATGTTTGCCCTGGTCCACTCACTGTAAGTCATCAAGGGTGATCATACATCAGCACTAGTGCTAGGTAGTGGATAAAGCACTAGCTGCGTTCAGGTGTCCTATTATCTTTGTTTTTACTGTATCCACAGACACAGAAAATTGTTCTACAAGAGATTTCTCTGTACATCTTCAGTTCCAAGAACATCAATTTACAGAAGAAAGGTCACTGAAAGGGTAAGTTCAAGAGAAAAAATGTCATCTACAATAATAAATGTATTTTTATATCCCAATGTTCAACCGTGCGTTTTGGACGACAAGCTGTACTTCATTGCTTTGTATTTGTCTCAGATTTGTCTTACAGATCATAGTAATGCAGATACTTACCAAGAAGTGGATAGAGAGAGACAGCAGGACAGAAAGAGAGATGATGGAAGTGGACATGACAGAGAGGTAGATGATGGAGGTGGACATAACGACAGAGAGGAAGATGATGGAGGTGGACATGACGACAGAGAGGAAGATGATAAAGGTGGAAATGACGACATAGAGGTAGATGATGGAGGTGGACATGAGGACAGAGAGGAAGATGATGGAGGTGGACAAGAACACAGAGCAGAAGACAGAAGCCAAGCTGGAAATCAAGATTCAAACCAATTGAAGGAACTACCATTTAATTACAGATTATCTGTAATGTTATTTGACATTACATGTATGAGACATCTCTCTTAATAGGACAATGCTGTGATCATAATTTTGACTTATGTTTCCTATTGTGTTATAGGTATGAAAGTGAGCAATCTTGTCTTGTATTACAGAAACACCATGATGACGATCCTGTATACCCTGGTGCTCCACTCACAAAAGGACAGAGTCTGCTCTTACTCATGTCATATGTACTGAGGCACAATTTCAGAGTTGTCTTACAGTGTTTAATGACCATTTCCCTGGCTTGGTGCCAGCAACATCATATCTTTTTCATAAAGCGTATGGACAGTTTGGCCAGTGTGTGCCCCATTTTTATTGTATCAACTGTGAAAGCTAAATGGGACCCAGTGAGACAGCTCCAAAAAATTGTTCTTCTCGTAATGCTGAATTTGACATTGATAGAAACTTATGGGTCTTACTTTCTTGTACTTAGTCTATCAACCCAAATAGTAGACATTTTGGAAAAATCTGGGTTACATTTAAATGGAAGAGAATCAATTCCAGGCATTGTTTCAGATATTCAGTGTGGATCTGAATACAAAAAACTCAAGCAGAGTGGAAAAATAGGGGCTGATGATTTATCAGTTATGTGGAACTGTGATGGAATTCCAGTTTTCAACAGCAATAATTTTCAGATATGGCCAATTCAGTGTCAAGTCATAGAGCTGTCACCAAAAGATCGTCAAGCCAACATATCGTCAAGCCAATTGAAATTGTGGACAATTACAAATATCTTGGCACAGTAATTGATTCAAGATTAACTTTCACGGAAAACACCAATTTTATCTATAAAAAAGGACTACAAAGGCTCTACTTTTTAAGTCAACTGAGGAAGTTTAACATGGAAAAAACTCTGATGCGAGCATTCTACCATACTTTTATCCAAAGCATTTTAAATTATAACTTCATATGCTGGTATGGAAGCCTGTCGGTGCAAAACAAAAACAAGCTTCTCAAAATTGTTCATAGCGCCAGCAAAATTGCTTTAGAACCTCTCAGTGTATTTTTCGAACATCAAGTGCTTCAAAAAGTGAGGAGAATCATGAATGATTCAGATCATTGTTTACATTATAAATTTGAATTCTTACCCTCTGGACGTCGCCTACGCTTGCCGTTATTCAAATCCAATCGTGCCCGCCAGTCTTTCATACCAACTGGAATTAAATTTTGCAATGAACAGGCCTCACACAGTTTTTAACGTTGTCCTATTCACTCTCATAGCCACTTTTATGTGTTGGGTGTATTTTAATTATATATACCTTAACTGATAAAGCTGCGTATGCTTTATGTGTATGTTCCTAACCACAAGTGTTATGGGTATTTATAAACTGTTATCTCATACAATGAACAACAAATTTCCCTCGGGATAATAAAGCATTATCTATCTATCTATCTATCTATCATATGTATACCATGCTTATGGTTTGGTAAAAGCAAGCAGAATATGATCACATTTTTCACTGCTTTTGTGGCAGAGCTCAAGGAACTGGAACAGACTGGAGTTAAATGGGTGGAATCTGAAAACGTAGAGCATACAAGTAAGGTTCATTTACTCCTGTGCTCCTCAGATTCAGTTGCCCGCCCCCTCCTGAGAAACACAAAACAGTTTAATGGCAAATATGGGTGTGACTTCTGCCTTCACACTGGTGGTGGTCCATATGTCTGGGAAACGCCAGAACCACCTTTAAGGACAGAGATGGATCATTTTCGGCATGCTATGCTGGCAACACCTGCTAATCCAGTAATGGGCGTGAAAGGCCCATCCCCTTTAATGGAACTTTCAAGTTTCAAGATGATCACTGGATTCATTCCTGAGTATCAACACAGTGTCTGCCTGGGTGTCACTTAACAGATTACATCTCTGTGGCTAGACAGTAAGCATCATAATGAAGACTGGAACGTAGGCAACAAGGTCAGTGATATAGACCAGGAATTGCTGGCCATTAACCCACCTGTGGAGATCACAAGGGCACCGAGATCAATGAAGGACAGAAAATTATGGAAAGCATCTGAGTGGAGGTCATTTTTGTTGTTTTATGCATTGCCTGTTTTGAATGGCATTCTGAAAAAGAAGTATTGGAATCATCTTTTTTCATTTGTCTTTGCAATGCACACTCTTCTTCAGGATGCCATCGAAGTGAGACGTGGATGTGGCAGAACAAGCTCTGCGAACGTTTGTGCTTAACTTTGAGAAACTGTATGGTGCTGCTAATGCTTCTTTTAATGTGCATTTATTAATGCACTTGGCAACAGGTGTGCGCAATTGGGGACCACTGTGGGCAACATCCACGTTTCCATTTGAATCATTTAATGGGACTTTGCTCAGGTTTTTCAGTGGAACTACACATGTGCCAACACAAATAGTGAGAAGATTTCTTCGGTGGAGGGGTCTCTCAACAAAAGCAGGTACTACAATGGCAAATGCTAATGACTGCATAAAGACATTATTTGAAAAACTTCAAAGTATCTGTATCTCAAGAAAGAAATCAAAGGAGTTTCCACATAATGTCAGAGGTTTTGGCTGCCCGAAGAAAGGTAGCACATCTGTGTTGCAGAGGATGGCTATTGAAAGTTTCATAGGCGTGACAGTTCATTCAGGTTTATTTTATGACCGGTTCATTTGTGGCAGTGTGGTTTATCATTCATACAACAACAAGAGTGGAGGAAAGGTCTGTAGAGATGTTCAGCTAAATATATCTTCCACGTTTATAAATGAGGTGTCACACGCCCATATTGTATTTGCTGTGCATCCCCAATCACTCAAACGTAAATGCGTAGCGGTTAAGTCCAAGGACAAAATGTATGTCATTCCACTTCCAAACAATGTTGAAAGGACTAAAATTCTTGGGGAGGTAGACTTTACAGATATCAAAAAACGATTTTGACACATCAGTCCTATACGCATGAAGTGCTGTCAACGACTTTTCGATCTGTTGGTCTTCTTTGCAGTAGCCTTGCTTTTTCTCCATTAAACAGTATCAATGAAATGTTCGTTTTTAGAACACTTTGAAAATGTGTTAACACAGTGTGAGTGAACTTCACGTTTTTGTTGTTTTTTTTGCATGTAATTTAGTCAGTAACTTGTCTGTTGCAATGTGGGTGATGCCATCTGTTAAATCATAAATGTAGCACTGCACCAACTTTAATCCACTTGCTTTTCAGCAGAACACTCAAATTCTTTTGGTCAACTGTACTTTTGAAGTGTGTATTTAGTGTTTTGTTTAATGTGGTTTTGTGTGTAAGATGTATTGCATCATATTTTTTTTTTTGCCAAACCTATTTAACATTACATAACAACTGCAAGAATTGCTATCTGTGTACTCTATACACCAAACACAATTTCATAGATGAGTTTAAGTGCATTTTCATTGTAATATTGAACCCTTTTTCAAAAGAATGTCCTGAGGTACAAATGTGAATAACTTTACTTCAAATTAGACTCAAATGTAACTTTAAATACACTAAAACTTAATATTACAGTGTTGATATTAAAATGTGCACTTTTTAAATATGCTTTCGGTGTTACAATGACAATTTTGAGCATGTATTTTAAAATATATCAAAAATATGTGTAAAAACTAATTTTGAATAGTATACTTTCAAACTTACACATAACTTTCACTTACAGTATATGTTAGTAATATACTGTATTATATTATTATTAATCTATTTCAATAAATTGTAGTATAGTCTAATTATTTTCAAGTGTGTTAAAAGTGTTAGACTGAAAATGTGATAGTATACTTGTTATATATTTTTTTAAAAAGTACAATTTGTGTAAGTACATTTTCAATATACTATTGAAAATATGAATATACTTGAAGTACAATAAAGTACTTTTTTTCACCAGGGAATTTATCCATTATGCCAATTAATTCACTATTAATTCACTATTCACTATGTCGGGGCCCTCGGAATTCTACCAATGAAGTGTGGAGCTACTTTGAGCCTCGTTAAAAAAAAAAAAAATTGCGATTTCTTTGCATGGTAATGCTATGCCCAATTCACCACCATTGTAAGCCTGTTGGGAGCTTCGGCTAAAAAGCCATGTATTTCGAAATGCTGCCTGCGTACGGAGGTGGGGTATTCGACAAAAGTTAGTACTCGCTATTGTTATGGCCCCAATTTGTTATTACATTTATAACACAACAGCAACAGCAAGGGATGACAAACACAGTTTTAACAACTAAAACACATTTAATTTTTAACAAAGACAAAGACTAATAACAACCTACAACTAAAGACCAAGATTGATAAATAAGAAAAACAGAAATAATTACAGCCCCTTTTTGGTGGGGTGGCTTGGTGATGTCCTGGATGAAGAAAATGCTCAAACACAGGCAAAGAAATCCACAAAAGAAACGTCACAGGTCTTGAACAGAATGGCAGGTCTGGTCATCTTCTTGCAATTTCTCCTACAACTTTACTGTCTCAATTCTTTTCCTTATATACTCTTTTGCAGACCCCACCCACATTTAGACCTCTTTTTTTTAATTTTCTGAGACTTGCCCCAGACATGTCCAGGACATGTCTAAACATGACTCCAGTCTGAGCTTAACAAAAAAAAGGTAAATACTGCCATCTAGTGGCCTATATTCAAATTACACCTCCATTCCAAAAGGGAAAAATTTTGACTCATAAAGGCAAAATTTTTCTTTTCAATACAAAATGGTAAAGTGAACACTTGTCTATATATACATATCATACACATTCAAACACGGGATAAGCAATCAGCAATTACATTGTCTGTACCCTTCACATGCTTAATTTCCAAGTCAAACTCCTGTAAAATCAAACTCCAATTCAACAATCTCCGGTTCTTGTTTTTCATCTTACTCAAAAACATTAACGGATTGTGGTCAGTGTACACAATCATTGGCTTTTGTCCTGTACAAACATAAACCTCAAAGTGTTGTAAAGAAAGGACCAGAGCCAACAGTTCCTTCTCTATTGTGGAATAGTTCCTTTGGTGGCGATTGAACTTCCTGGAGAAGTATGCCACGGGATGCTCAATGTCATCAGAGTCACTTCTCTGTAGGAGCACAGATCCACAAGCTTGGTCGCTAGCATCGACCGCGATGGAGAACGGTTTGTTGAAGTCAGGAGATTTGAGCACGGGGAAGTGACACAGCAGAGACTTCAGGCGATCGAAGGCTCTCTGGCATGCATCATCCCAGGTGAACTTTACGCCTTTCTTCAGTTGGTTAGTTAGACTGAGAGCAATCTCAGCAAAGTTCTTGCAGAACTTGCGGTAGTACCCGATCATTCCAAGGAAGCGGCGCAAAGCTTTTTTGTTGTCAGGAACTGGAAAGTCCATGATGGCTTGGACTTTAGCATTTATGGGTGCCACCTTACCCTGGCCTATGACGTAGCCAAGATAGGTGACAGTAGCACAACCAAAGTCACTCTTGTTCAGGTTAACAGTCAGGTTAGCCTGGGTCAGGCGCTGGAACAACGTCTCTACATCTTTTAGATGTTCTTCTCAGGAGTCACTCCATGTGATCAGGTCATCGATGTATGCACCCGTGTGTGGCAATCCGGCGATTGTAGACTGTATCATCCTTTGGAACGTGGCTGGGGCATTTTTCATGCCAAAGGGTAGGACTTCATACTGGTACAATCCAGATGGTGTGGCAAAAGCAGAGATGCTCTTGGCCCTCTCAGTTAAAGGCACACACCAATAACCCTTCAATAAATCAATCTTGGTCAGAAACTTTGCTTGCCCTACACTATCAATACAATCATCAATCCTAGGTATTGGAAACACATCAGTTCTAGTTACAGCATTGACTTTGCGATAATCTGTACAGAATCTAGTACTTCCATCAGGTTTTGGAACTAGCACACAGGGTGAACTCCAATCGGAGTTGGAGGGTCTGATAATATCATGTTTTAACATGTACTCAACCTCTTTCTCAGCAATCTTTCTCTTTTCAGGATTCATCCGGTATGGATGCTGTTTTATTGGTTTGGCATCACCAACATCGACATCATGAGAGGCTATAGTAACTCTCTTTGGAACATCAGGAAACAAATCCTCATATTTCTTGATCAACCTTTCAAACTGATCTCTCTGTGAGGGTTCTAAGTGCTGGAGTTTTACATCAAGATTTTGCAACACTTCAGTGTTTGACAATTTACATGAAAGAACTTCAGCTTTAATTCTTGGTTCATCATCTTGAAACTCCCCCTCATCTTCACACGTTTCGACCATTGGAGAATCTGAAGTGACAGCTGCAACCCTAGCATTTCTGTCATGATAAGGCTTTAGCATGTTAATATGACACAATTGTTTTGGTTTTCTCCTATCTGGAGTCTTCACAATGTAATTGAGATCATTTGAGTTTTGTCAGAATTTCATAAGGACCATGAAATCTAGCCTGCAATGGATTGGACTGCAAGGGAAACAACACAAGGACCTTGTCTCCTGGTTTAAACTCACGGCTTCAAGCCTTATGATCATACCAAGTTTTCATTTTTCCCTGACTTGATTTCAAGTTCTCTTTGGCAAGGTCACAAGCTGCACGCAATCTTTCCTTGAACTTGCTAACATAGTCTAACAGACTGATTTGCGGCTCTTCCTCTTGCCATTGTTCACTCAATAATAGCAAAGGTCCTCTCACTTCATGACCAAACACTAGCTCAAATGGACTGAATCCAGTAGACTCCTGCACTGCTTCTCTAGCTGCAAACAACAGCAAATGAACCCCTTCATCCCAGTCTTTCTCATGGTCATAACAATAAGTCCTCATCATTGTCTTGAGAGTGGAATGAAACCGCTCTAAGGCACCCTGACTTTCTGGATGATAGGCACTAGAAAGAATCTGTTTTGCACTTAGTTCATACACAACCTGCTGAAACAATCCTGAAGTGAAATTGCTACCTTGGTCTGACTGAATTTCCCTGGGAAGACCAAACAACGTGAAGAACTTTATCAAAGCCTTCGAGATTGCAGTTGCCTTGATGTTACGTAGAGGTATGGCTTCGGGGAATCTGGTAGATGCACACATGATTGTCAACAAATACTGATTTCCAGATCTAGTCTTAGGTAATGGACCAACGCAATCAACAATGACCCTAGAGAATGGCTCCCCAAATGCTGGGATAGGCTGCAATGGAGCTACAGGTGGGTCTAACTGGTGTTTTCCAACTACCTGACAAGTGTGACAGGTTTTGCAAAAGTTGGAAACGTCTTTCCGAAGCCCAGGCCAAAAGAAGTGTTTCATGATCTTATCAACAGTCTTGTTAACACCAAGATGACCTCCTAAAGGTAAACTATGAGCCATTGTTAAGATCTCATTCCTATAGACCTTCGGAACAACAATTTGCCTGACCACTGCCCAATCTGTATTGGCAGGGATATCAGGAGGGCGCCACTTCCGCATCAACACACCATCCTTGAGATAATACCCAACTGGAACTGCGTCTATTTCTTTTTCAGGAAGGGCTCTCCTCTTTAGTACACCAATTTCAGGATCATTAGTTTGCTCCTCAATGAACCGCTTTCTGGACAGAGACAAGTCTCCAGACACATCAGAATCACCAGACCCATCCGGCTGGCTGAATAGAGAACTGATAAAAGTATCTGATAAGTCCTCAAACGGAGAAACCATAGTAGGCCAATCAGAGTCATGAGGCAAACCACCTGAGTCCTGACTATTCAATGTACTGGACGGCACCACAACATCATCTTCTTTAGCCTTCTTGGCCATAGCACGAGTCACTGCGCAAGAAGGATACAGAGATGGGTCCTCATCCCCATTTTCAGTGCTCGGCTGTGAAGTAAGATGTACAGGGGGAACAACTTTGCCCCCAGCCAGGTCATTGCCTAGCAACAGAGAAACACCCTTTATAGGTAGACTTGACATAAGTCCCACCTTTACCTGTCCTGTAACTAAATCTGACTTCAAGAATATAGAGCGCAGGGGTACAGATACAGTCCTCCCTTCAATACCTTGTACAAGTATGAAATCCCCTGAAGCGGTCTCATCACGTAACTCCAAGGAGTCCATCAACAAAAGTGACTGAGAAGCTCCGGTATCCCTTAGGATATATATGGGGACAGGAGTAGTATGCTCATTCAGAGCCACAAATCCCTCTGACACAAATGGAAGAAATTCCTCCCTCACAAAGTCAGCTGTATTAGGCTTTTTAGCCCCACAAGAAGCAGGCAATTTAGCAGATTGGTTATCTACTACAGGGGTTTCTAACCTTGTTTTCACAAAGACATTTGGTTTGGTATCCTTTTCTTTTTCTTTCTTAGCTTTAAGGAACCAAAAGTTAGTTGTAACATGACCAGATTTCTTGCAATAACTGCAAACTAGACCACTTTTGTCACTGTCAGCTTTCACACTTTGATCAGACCCAGTGGCGTAGCGTGGAGGCGCTGGGCCCCGGTGCGAGAATGGCGCTAGCCCCCCCCCCCGCCAGGTTTTTAAACCTGGACTTTTACTCTACAACATTTAAAACTTAAAAATTATCATTTTACTTCGTTACTTTGACACTAGTCACTTCGTTACAAATTAAAATATGAACGCAATTCATCGTTTAAGATTTATCTGGATTTAGCGTCTTCGAGAAGAACAACGGTGCTCGGCAGCAGGGTATGTTAGTGCGGGGACAGAAAGCTGCAAATTTATCCACGTAGTTACAATATTCTATCACATGGCACACCCGCATCAGTTATTGGATATTCACAGAAACAATCGTCCTCTGTAGCCAACCACTTCAGCTACAGTGAGCCAGTAGGTATCCAAATCAGTAATTAAGAAAAATCAGTTTTCTGAAAAACGCAGACACGCATAATTAATATGGCTATTAGAACCATGGACAGTGAATATTTGCACAGCATCTCAACATCACACAACTCGTTAGGCTGTTTGAACCATGAACAACAGTGACAATACATTGCCAATGAAAATGCGAAAAAGATCCATACGGCTGAACAGTCAACCGTATTTCCCTAACAGCACAACAGTGGCCAAATCAATAAGTAAACAGATAGATGGACACACATCCTGGCACAGCAGCCATTTAACCACAACCGGCAAGCTGATCACTTGCAGTAGCCTAATAAAAAACTGCACTCACCCATTCAGAAGTTAACTGTGGGTGCCTTCTGCTCTGCAAAGTCGTTGAGCAAGAGGGCAATGAGGTGGTAGCATTAGCCTCCAAGTCTGACTGCTGCGTGTCGCCGCTATCATTCACAACGCTAGCAGGAACTGCATCTGGACAAGATGACTATTTAAAAAATGCATTCAATTTCGCCAATTTGGAGTTCCGTACATCGAGCTCTTTTTTTCTTTTCTTTTTTGAGCACCGCTTTTGTGCTGCTCAACATGGTGCTCAAGACTTTTCACCTCCAATACTAGGCTAATGGGTTAGCTGATCTCTCAAAAAAGAACACTTCACGAGCAAGCGCGTAGCCTTCGAAGCTACGATCAGAAAGGAATAAGTGAATGTCAACTAATTGGACAAACACATTTCCCAGCAGGCCATGTTCATTTGAAAATATTGTGAATAAAACAATCAAATATATGATTAGTAATTGTGATTATAACTGAAAAAGTATCATTACTGAAATACAAAAGACATATATCAAAGAAAAGAGGAAAAATGGCCAATGTGTGTGTGGGAGGGGGGGGTTGTTACCATGACTGTGTTGTATGAAACAGTGGAGCAATATATATACTCATCAACTCCTAACCTTGCAATAGATAATGCTGCTTTGAACAGGAGACTTGAAATGACGAAATCATCAGATGTAATATCTTTATGTGTTGTGATAAGAGGGAAGAATGGCATAGTTAATCACCGTGGGCCCTCAGGGGTCATCGGGGCCCCGGTTCAGCGCACCGGCTGCACCGTCAATACCTACGCCCCTGATCAGACCTGTTCCTGGATTTCTGAGCACCATCACCAGATTTGTCTTTGTCTTTGGGTGAGGAATCTTGGGTATCACCGTAACCCTTTTTCTGAAATTGGGACCATTTATTGTTACTGCTAGACTGAAATTTGGACTTATGAGTGAGAACATATTCATCTGCAAATTTGGCAGCTGATTGCAAGTTCAGTGCTTGCTTCTCATTAAGGTAGGTCTTAACATCATCTTTAACACAGTTCTTGAATTCTTCAACTAACACCATCTCTTTTAGTGAGTTGAAATCATCCTTGACCTCCATAGAAGTACACCAGCGCTCAAAGCAAACCTGCTTTTCATTAGCAAATTCAACATAAGTCTGATTTTCAGATTTCTTCAGACCTCATGAAGAGGAACCAACTCATAAGCTCTCAAAATAACCTTTTTGACAACCTCATCATCAGAGGAATCATCTGCAGACAAAGCCGAATACGCTTGTTGAGCTTTACCCTTGAGGACAGTTTGCAACATCAGAGGCCAGTGTTCCTTTGGCCACTGGCAACTCATTGCTACCTTTTCAAAACACTGGAAATAGTTGTCAACATCCTTTTCTGAAAATGGAGGCACCAGTTTTACCTCCTGACTGGCACAAAATTTATTTTTAGTTTCAATTTTAATTTTTAGTTGCTCCATTTGGAGTCTTTCTTCTCTATCGAATTTCTCTAATTCAAAATCTCTCTGTCTCTGTCTCTCTCTTTCTGCTCTTTCCTCTTTCTCTCTCTCAAATTCTCTTTGTTTTTCTTCTCTTGCTAATTTTTCTAACTCAAACTGCCTTTGTTTTTCTTTTTCTTCCCTCTCAAATTCTCTTTGTTTTTCTTTTTCCTCCCTTTCTTTTTCTCTTTCCTCCCTTTCAATCTCTAGCATTTTTAATTTAAGTTCCATTTCTATATTTGGATTTTCCACTGGAAACTGTTCCAGATCTCCTGGTGCAAACACATTTTCATCAATGTAATATTCAACTATCTCTCTAGCCAGTCTTGCTTTTCGCATGGCTGGTTTTACCTCTGTCAGCTCCAACTGTCTGCAAATTTCTAGCAGTTCTGTCTTTTTAAAAGACTTCAAAACCCCTACGGTTGGTGATGCCAAGAAATCATCCATTGCTGTTGTCAATATATATCTAGGAAAATTCACAAAAACAATTTCACAATTTGGAATGTTAGATTTTCAATAAATTACTCACACAATGGTCTATCCCGGACCTTGAGCCCCCAATTTGTTATGGCCCCACTTTGTTATTACATTTATAACACAACAGCAACAGCAAGGGATGACAAACACAGTTTTAACAACTAAAACACATTTAATTTTTAACAAAGACAAAGACTAATAACAACCTACAACTAAAGACCAAGATTGATAAATAAGAAAAAACAGAAATAATTACAGTCCCTTTTTGGTGGGGTGGCTTGGTGATGTCCTGGATGAAGAAAATGCTCAAACACAGGCAAAGAAATCCACAAAAGAAACGTCACAGGTCTTGAACAGAATGGCAGGTCTGGTCATCTTCTTGCAATTTCTCCTACTACTTTACTGTCTCAATTCTTTTCATTATATACTCTTTTGCAGACCCCACCCACATTTAGACCTCTTTTTTTTTATTTTCTGAGACTTGCCCCAGACATGTCCAGGACATGTCTAAACATGACTCCAGTCTGAGCTTAACAAAAAAAAGGTAAATACTGCCATCTAGTGGCCTATATTCACATTACACTATCATGTTTCAATACACCCCAAGTCAATTTCACACCGGAATTCTCCTATAAGGTTAATATTTGTATTGGGTATATATGAAGAGTTTGGTTCCAAAATGCAATATATCCATTTTAGTCATTTTGAGTAAATCAGCTTTTTCTGTGCTGGCGCCTATTGCATTTTATAGAATAACACAAACTTTGACCATGAAAAAATATACCATATAGTATGCATTTCTAATTACTGTTTCTTACACCATGTGTAAGAAGTGCAGGACTATCGCACTATGGTATTACCTCAATTTTTGAAATTTTGGCACTTATTGCATTTTGGAACCAAACTCTTCATATTTTCCACTAATTTCTTTAAATCTTCACTTTCAAACCAGTTTTCATTGCAACAAAACCATTGACTTACTTGTGAACTTCTGGTGCATGAAGCAGCTTTTCTCAAAGTGCTCTGATCAAAGAACTGAATCTTTTATTGGTTTGTAAAGCTTTCCACGGTCAATTCTTCTTACAAGCCAAGGGCTTCATTATTTTGTGGAAATTGAATTGAATTGTGAAAACTTATTTTGCCGTATATTCCAGATGACTGAATGGCATTATTATTGATGCAAGCAACAGCAGCACACGATTTCCCCATTTTCACTATGCTGCGATCAACTTTTGTGTACATTTTGCTTCGGGGATCATGTGACCACCTATGTAACTTGCAACATCCTCATTATAACATGTTTCTGATCCCAGAATGAGAGCCAACAAAGTTGATGACATCACTGATCTGCCTATTTTAACGGCTTGTCCTCCTCAGTGGACATCAGTTGAGGTTTTGTTTTAGTTATTATTAAATATTCTCCTATCTTCAAATAAGAAGAAGATATCCAGCCATCCAAAAAGTTGACCAATGTGGTGAGGGAAGGTCGAAAAAATGAATCAGCTGCGATTTTGGACAAGTTGAAACAGCAACACCAAACAGACAGGCTTGAGGCAGCTGCATATGGATGAAGATGAAGCCGCAGTACCAGCTGTTTGGTGAGTGAAAATGGTACATGTGTTTATAATTAAAATGTCTTACTGTTAGTCTTGCAAGCTCTATGTTCAGTATATGGTAGTTCCTATAATTACCCCGCCCCACCTGGAGGGTGAGGGAAGGGGTATTGTTCACGGTTCGGTTTGTTTCTGTGTTTGTTTGTTTACATTCTACCGCCAAAACTAATAGCCAGATTCACCCCAAATTCAGTAAAGGGATTGCCACTGACTCAGAATAGATCGCTATTGAATTTCGGACAAATAGGTGAAAGTATGTGCGAGGGGCGGGGCTTGTTGTGCCTGGCACCACTTGTTTACAAATGTAGTGTGTGTGTATATAGAGTTTGGTAAATTATTTTTAAAACAGTACAAGCCTTTATGTGCATGCATAATTTTTTATCTTGATTTGTTTACTTCCGATATGATGAATGAGATAATCCAGTCCCTTCCCAATTTGAAACCCTGTAGAGCGATCGCAAATTGTGCGCTACCCTGGGGAGGCTGCTGACCCCTGCCAGTGGGTACGCCGGGGCTCGAACTCGCGACGTGGTGATCACCTCTGCACTGTGGAGCAGTGCCTTAACCGTGTGAGCCACCTGGCAGCCTCCTGCAATTTTTTTTTAATGCAAGCCTTCACGGGTTGCAAAGCCCCTGGCCATCTTTACTTGTGAGAGACTCAGCCTCTCCAAGACATCCCTTTTTACAGTGAATCATGTTACACACCTGATGCCAGTTAATGTAATTACTTGCTAATTGTTCTTTCACCTGATTCTCTTATATATTTATTGATTTTTCAGCCCTTCTTTACTTTTGTCCCAACTTTTTTGAGACCTGCAGCCAGAAAATTTGAAATTAGGTCATTTTGTGGATAAAAATGTAAAATGTCTCAGTTTCAACATTTGAAATGTTATCTATGTTTTATTGTAAATACCATATGGTCTCATGTGATCTGAAAGTCATTGCCTTTTGATTTTATTCACAATTTACACTCCGTCCCAACTATTTTGGAATTGGGGTTGTAGAATAATGAACCAGAACAGATCATAAAATTTTAAATTTAAAGATTTAAAATTTTCCCAGAAATTCATAAATGACCTCATGACAGCCATGTTTTCACATGAATACTTGGCTACCCACAGTCTATCAGGTACAAAAAGTAGTAAGGCCCAGCAAGGTGTGGAAGTCAAACCACCAATGGACAAAGAAGACATCCAGTTCATCGTTTCTCTTTTTTTCACATTTATGTAATTGTGTATGAACTCATTGAAAGAGGAATAGTGGGGTATTTCGAGTGTGTATCAGAAAGCAGTAGAGTATGGTGGTGTGAGAATTTAATATACATAACTTTACAAAAGTCTGCCAATGCCAAGATCTATGAACCTCTGGTGGTCAGCTTTCAGTATTCTGAAAGATTTTAGTAAGTTCAAGTTCTCCCATTGCAGCTTGAGCTGCTGCTGTTTGCAAATGGCACTTTGGGAGCAAGGCTGGGTATTTATTTTTTAATTTTATCCAGGGGAAGCAAGTCATATTTGGGTTCTCTTCCCTCATGATAAAGCTCTCCATTCCCAATGTTATTCAGATATATTACTTAACTTTGGTTTCTTTTATAATATCAGAGACACAGAAAGGTTTTCCAGACTGACGAGATGTCAATGTCAAGGCCAGCATGAGGCTAAATGTAAAAACGCCGCCAAGCTTCTGAAGAGGAGGGGAGTTGTAGTGCTGTAATAAATCTCTCTTTTACTTAAACAGACACATATCTAGTATTTTCCAACACTACACATATTGTAAATACCATGATAATAAACCACTATGCACAAATAAATGTCTTCTTTTTTTCTTTGTTTGGATTTCAGTAGACTGCCAACTAGGCTTTTAACAATGCTGTATGTATGGTTTAGAAGGTTACATGCAGTTTTTTACTGATTACCAGTGTGATTCCACCTTCTCCAGGATCCTTTCAGATCTCAACAACGTGGTGTAGTAATGTTGAGGACAGATAACCACAGCAATGTATCCTGCAGATAAGTGGTACTGTCGTAATGCTTATTACAGATTATTATTGTCATACATGTAATGTTTAGTACAGATTGCCATAGTAAACTTATTGACACTGTAGGAATATTTACTCCAAATTACTGCAGTTCCCTGCCATAGTAATGTTAACTGCAGATTCCTATAGTAGCACTGTGGAATATGTACTACAGAATACTGTAGTACCGGTACTACAGATATCTGTAATAATACTATAGTAACACTCGCATATTTACTACAGAGTAATATAGCAAATTTTATTACAGATTACTGTAAGTTACCATTGTAAACTATAGTAAATGTCTCTGGTAACTGGCTATGGTAATTCTGCAAAAATACCATAGTTACTATAGAAAACTATAGTATTTTGTGGTGATTGTACTATAGATTACTGTAAGTTATCAAAGTAAACTATAGTAAATCTCTCTGGTAATTCGGGCAAATACACCATAGTTGCTATAGAAGACTATAGTATTTTTTCTGTCGTATTTTGTGGTAATTTTTCATATGGGCACTGCCTCAAATCACAAAAATGTATGTTTCCCAACTTGGGCTGCCAGTCTTTCGCACCGCGTCCGACACTTTGAAATATTGCCGCTGCATTTTCTTTAGTTTGTCGCGGCACTGATCTATTATTCTGTGATAACCACGCAAATGTAACTACTCATGAATTTTCCATAAATTCCATAAATCTCAAAATTTTTGTGTGTAGTATCCAGGTGTGATTGCATGTTTTCGTCCGCCAACATTCCTAGCAAGCACTGAATTTCTTCGTTTGAATGGACATATCTTTTCGCCGCTGCATTTGTTTGAACATGAGAGCCTTTACACATAACAGCATAATCTTCCGTGCTAAAGTACGGTTGCTCTCACATTTGGTACGAGTAGCCATTCATCTGTCTCAGCAAACAGATCCGCGCAATCTCAAAAAATGCGCTCTCTGCACAAGGCCTGGATGGCCAAAGCGTCCAACAGCAATAAGTAAGCCATTCAAAAGCAGAACGCATGCTAGTATCTAAGGGGTTTATAGCTTAGTCCTAATTAGGATTAACTGGCCAAACTCTTTAGCCCAAGAATTAAGTAATAAAATCATAATAGTTTCTCAAAAACGTAAAACAATCAAAATTTGATTCAATGATTCATTTTTAATGTTTAGGTTTTAAAACTTGTCTTTCCATGCATTGGACAAGCAATTTGTGGACAGAGATAACAGTTTTTGGTTTTCTCTTATCTTGGTAAGAGTGCTCTCGACCACCATCAATGTGTAAGAACAAAATAAGAAAAAAATCGGGGATATGAACAAAAATAGGAGAAAATTTGTTCTTATATTGCTTCTTGCATGAGGCCTATTGAACAGGTTCAGTTCAAGATTTGCTTTTTTATTTGTTGACCCAAGAACTGGGAGACACATACTTAACATAGCAGGTGAACACTAATAGGCCACCATTTTTCTCTCTGAGCACGCCTCACAAGGGTGCGCCATGATTTAACACAGGCAAGCTCAGCAAATCCCACACACACGTTAAAGGTTAGCCAATCATTAATTAATACAATATCAAACTGTTTTCAAGTCTATAAACATTGTTTTTTGTGACATACATAACACTCCTCCCCTGAAATCCGACTAGTTTCTTCAGTAATTATCAGGTGTTCTCTTCCATTTCTGATAAGCAACTAGTTTCCTAAAGATTTAACTTGTCTGGCAGCTTAACCTGCCGCTTGGGTCTTTTTGCAGAATCCTGGGTTGAAATGTGGGATGTAACATTGAAATTGGTCTGAAGTTCAGTCACAGTATGGTTAATTTCCTCCCAATTTTCAGATCCTGACACAGCAGCATGCGACACACTTGATGCAGTTAAACCCATATCAGTTACATCAGAATCAGCAAACAAGTCATTAGACATACTGTTGTTGTAGTACTGACAACTTACATGTCTTTTGTAAATTTTTCCATACACTTTGACCAAGTATATAACAGGACCCAGTTCCTTCACAATGCTATCTGGTAGCCACTTTAGACCTTCCCCTCCCCAGTGGTTCCTAACCAACACTTGCTGTTTTGGCAGAGAGTGTCTGACATGGTCCAGTCTGTCAGCATATGTAGCCTGCCGGCCTCCCAGCTTTTGCTGCATGTCCTCTGTAAAGCTAGGTTTGACGAGTGATAATCTGGTTCTGATTTGACGATTAATAAATAACTCTGCTGGAGTTTTGCCTGTAGTGGACTGTGGGGAGCTTCTATAACAGAAGAGAAATTTTTGGATACAATGCTGTAAACTGTTATCTGCACTCTTTCCTTTTTCTAGTGCCCATTTTAAATTCTGCACCAAGCGTTCTGCTGCTCTACTGTATTAGAAGCTGGATGATACGCACAGCTCCTGATATGCTTTATACCAATGTTTTTCAAGAATGTCTGAAATTCACAAGAAAAGAATTGGGGTCCATTATCAGAGACTACTTCCTGTGGAAGTCCCCAAGTAGCAAAGTATCCCCTTAAAACCTCAATGGCCTTTTCAGCTGTAGTGACTATTGACTTGATAATACAGGGGGGCCCAACGCCATCGGCACTCATACCTCCCCAAACCAGTATGCTCTGAGGGAATTTAACACGCTTCCTTGTGCAGCTGGGATTATAGATTGTACAAAAGTATAAAAGTATAGTATAACAGTCACTGCAGGAATTTACCAAGAGTCGCTTGAGAGTTACATGATACCAACTGCCGAAAATCATTTTGGATCTGAAAACTTTACTATCCAGCTGGACTTAGCGCCCGCTCATTCCACCAAGAGTCCATCAGATTGGCTTTTGGCTCACAACATTGAGGTTTTGCCGTGGCCAGCAAATTCACCCCACCTCACCCTGATTGAAAACTTGTAGAACATTGCTAAGAAAAAGTTAGTCTCAATGAAGCCAGGCAGTCTTATTGAGCTGAAGGAATGCGTGAAAAGATCTTGGAATTCTGTTACCCGAGAGCAATGCCAAAGACTGGTTCATTCCATGGTGCATAGAATCAGAGCTGTACTCAGTGCCAAAGGTAGAGCCACCAAATATTGATTAAAATGAGCTATTACATGGATGTGTTACATAAACACGTTTGATTCTTTTTTTTTGCACCATTTTGTGATTCAGTTTTTTTGCTCGATTATAATTGTTTCAATGCTTGATAAATCATGCTGAATAAATATTGGTTGTCAGCTTACAGGTTCACTTAACAGGGAATCAAGTATAATTTTTGTGGTACATACTATTACATACTAACGGTCAAAAAAGAGTTATGATGTACAATGCAACTTTATTATACCCAACACGTTCAAGTGATTCTAATATTTTGCGCCGTACCTGTATTTTTGATCGATAAATTTTCATTTTCCCACCCTTGACTCTGGAGAGAAAAAGTAAGGGCATGTCCGTAGTGGGACCATTATTTTTTTTATTTTAAAGCATAACAGTTGTTGAAATGGTCAGTTTCGTCCTACAAAAACAAATTGAGGATGGCTGGCATGAAATCACTGACACATCCATCCATCAATCCAGTGGTTTCTTATAAGTTAAATTCGAGGGTTTGGAGCACAAGGGCCGTAAGTGACATTTTCAAAACTTTACAGGAAAGCTAAAACAAACTTTTCATTGATTGTAATTACTTGATTAAAAATAACATATTTGAGCAATCTATAGAGATTAGGCTGCACAGAATCCATATTTTAAAGATTTTTTTAAAAACTACAAAAACACTACTTTTTAGCCAAAAAGTCACTTACGCCTTTTGTGCGCCAACATTTCAATGCCTATTGTTTGTTATGGGCGTAAGTGACATTCTAAAATATGTGATACTGCAATAGGGACAGAGTAACAAGCCAAAATAAGCCAATTTATTTTATGTTATTAATCATCATTGACAACATACTGTAACATAACATTTTTAACATTCATACCATACTCTAAACTCTAAATATCAGTTAATTAAAAAACAGTTGCCAACTGTCAGGTTCCCTTTTCCTTTTTTCCCCTCGTTGCTGCTCAGCACCATCCCCAGCTTCTAGCTCCTCTTTGGCTCTGGCTTGCTCCCTGGTTACTCCCCCCCTCACTGGACACATCCCTGCGCACTTCATCTGCTCAAACAGCTGCATCACTGCCTCAACTGGATTATCTTCAGATTGTTCCTGACCAATAATAGATAAATAGCCCCATGTATGAATTATTATTTACAATCTCAAATCATCAGCTTTTCCCACTCACTATTAGAACATAATGTAAATTTCATCAATCTCATTTGCATACCATATCTTTTTTCAACTTAAAAAATTTTCAATCGAAGTTTGTGTACTATATCTCATAGGTTTTATAACCTGTGAGTGTGTGTGTGTGTGTGCGCGTGTGTGTGTGTTTGTCAGTCAGTGTCAAGAACACACAATGAACGTCATGTCTCTGCCTCTTCCCGTTATGGAAAAATAAAGCCAAAATATCCTGCATACAGCTGCTGCCATCTTGCTCTGGTGACATCATTTGGAACCACAATCTGCACAGTAATATTCAATGTTTGGAGCCGCAGTCTGAACTCCCCACCCATACACCTGCTGGACCAATCGCAAGCGCAGACAAGGGGCTCTAAATTCATTGACCAGGCGCAGGTGCGGCCAATGCGCCAGGTGCGCTGCGCCAACGGGGTGTATCCAGGCTTATTTTTCAATTTCGTGCCTGGCATAGCCTGACGCAAGTACTCCTCTGTCCCGCCTCTGTCCCTCCTGCCGGCGCAAGTGGCAAGGAGGGAGGAGAGTAGGCATGAGCGGGTTTAACACAGCCGAGTCAAATCTTCACCAATCAAATGAGGTCCTCTCCTAACCTTTAAAATGTTGGAATAAAGGAGCCTCTGTCCTGTGTCTGAATGATGTGTTAATGTTGCATTTTAATTTGCTGCTTCAGGCATGTTTTCTGTACTGCTTACATCTATATTAAGCATACCGAATAGGAAGTGGCTATTAGCCCCGCAGCAGGGTCGACAAGCGAAGCAATTCTGCTATTCGCACCGCGGTGAAACAGATAAGGGAAGCACTTCTGCTATTTTCCCCGCAGTTGGGCCAATAAGAAATGTCATTTCCCCGCTCTTTGATTTTTTGAGCTGAACCGCCACGGGGCGAATAGCCTCTGCCTTACGAATATGTGTTAGATGGCTAGCTAGGGCATTTGCGAATGATTACCATTAGTGATATCGAATGGAATTTCAAAACTAAACTACAGATCATACAAACTTATGAAGTTGGAATGAAATATGATGGTTGCTTATTTCTTTCTTCTGCCTGCATCATTGGGAAGAGAAACGATAGATAGCGTGTTCGTATTATTACACCCTGTTGCTGCTTAAAGTTTTGTGATTAACATGCATGGACAACAATGCAAGACACGTTACACATTTATTTTCAATAAGTGATCTTAACTCAGTACGAGATCATAGCTATCAGGCTGTATTCCTTTCCCCCACTAATAACGATAAAACCTAAGTGACAATAATAGTACTATTAAGCCGCTTGCACACTGGATGCAAAACAAATTTTTCGCAAGGCAGATTCCACTCAAAGTCAATGCAAAGATGCGAATACACACGTGTCGAGTTTCCATTACACCTGCCAACCGCCTTTAATCTGATATCAGGACAATGGATATTGATACTATAATTTATGACTCAGATTACATAGTTACATTAAATAGTGGTTGCGGTAATTATTTATTGCATTGAAATGTGCCTGACATTCTGGAAACCTGCCTGTGAGGTTTCGGTAACGTGTGCGCACTGTGCGCCGGTCAGCCAAATTACCACTGCACAGAAAGTAAACCAGGTTGGAGCTGGCGAGCTCTCTGCGCACTTTCTGCGGAGCCTTTTTCCACTCTGTCATGATGAATATGTGACACCTCCCCCTACTACGCTGCCACACCTTTCTCGGCGCATTTGGGCCGTTGCCCACGGCGCAACACCGCACGAAATTACCACTGCACCTCCCTGCGCTGCGCCAAGAAATTAGAGCCCAAGCTGTTGATCATGGTATTACACGCCATCATCATCAATAGCATCAAGTAACTAATTAAAACCAAGCTTTTGGGGAAATTAGCACATGAACAAACATCAGCATGATGAGAATGACCTAAAATGACAGAAATCATCTTTGGCGAAAAAAATATTTGACGTGTACTTTGAGGTTTTAATTTGGGCCATGTCCCATCTATTAACATGGAGGAGGTGGGAGTTATGAGTTATACTGCAGCCAGCCACCTGGGGCGATCTAGATGATTTGACTTCACTTTTGTGGAGCACTCATGATTTCCATTTAAATTGTCCTTGGTCACTGCTCTTTAGATGCAGTGAATTAAATACATAGACAGAGAAAGCAGGTTTAACATGTATCCAAAGCTTTTTACTCCATTGTCAAAACATACTTGAGCATTATGGAACCAGAAATAGTGGTATATCCCCAAGTCTCTGTTCACCCAAGTTAATTCATCATCACTTTTTTTAAGCATTTCTCACCAAGTCAAATTCCTGTGTAGTTCGCTGGCTTTTTGACATGGCTATCTAGTTCATATGGCCAGTTAACAAGGTAAGATGGAAAACTAGCTAGGTCGCACAGACAGTAAGATGATTGCTAGCTTTAAGTTGAATAAATATTGCGACAGAGAAATATTCAGATTGCTAGCTCTCCAATTGCCAGATTAGGCTACATGACCTAGCTAGCTTGCAGTTTTTATGGTAATTAAACGCTAGAAAATACTGATCAAATGATCAGGACAAGCTAACTCAGAGCTAGCTAGTTTTCTAATGCAATCTAGCTTGCTAGCACGTGATTACAGCAGCAGTCATGGGCTTTGTTTGTAAGTTCAAAAGCTAACTAGCTAGCTAGATAGCTGGCCAACAGTCAGCATTGGCATTTGGTCAATATTTTGTTTTCAGATTTCTCATTTAATAATTCCATGATACAGCTATTTCCTCACCATCAGAATAATGTGGGTCCTCCTCTTCCCTTGTGGGAAATTCTCCAGTTATACTTAATAGCACTTGTTCAACAGTATACATTTCCCTTGGCCTCTGCGGCACCACTTATCTGCACTGAAGGGTGCCACTGCAGTTCTTATGTGAATTGTTTAGTGTACTAAAAGCAGAAATGCACTTGAGCTGCACTTACGCCTTTTGTGCACCAAGCTCAGTGCACTTACGCCTATTTTGCTCCAAACTCAATTGAAGGTTTTCACTTACGCCTTTTTGTTTTTAGCCTTTATTTTAATAAGTAACTATCATTGGGACCATATTTTTACCATTTAATAGAGGTCATCAAGACCTTTAAAATGATGTATCAAAACTTATTTTAGTCCAAAACTAGACAGCTCCTTCAATTTAACCACGCTAGTTAAAAGGCAGCTTCTATCAATTAAGAACCATAGCCAAGCTGAAACCCATTCTGTCCCCAACTGATCTTGAAACAGTAATCCATGCATTCATCTCCTCCCGCTCAGACTACTGTAATTCCCTGTACATAGGCATGTCACTATCAAATCTCAATAAACTCCAGCTGGTACAAAACGCTGCTGCCAGGGTCCTTACTAGCACTAAAAGGAGGGAACGCATAATGCCAATTTTGGCTTTGTTGCACTGGCTTCCAGTTAAATTCAGAATTTAGTTTAAAATTTTGCTTATTGTTTTTAAAGCCCTAAATGGTTTAGCCCTACCTTACATTTCTGAACTTCTGCCCCCACACTCTACAACCAGGTCACTCAGGTCACAAGATCGCTTCTTACTGTCCCACGTACACTCCTCAAAACCGATGGTGACCAAGCTTTCTCTGTAGCTGCTCCAAAGCTTTGGAATACCCTCCCTCCACATATCAAATTCTCCCCAACAATTACCTCCTTTAAATCCAATTTGAAGACCTATTTTTCTCACTTGCATTTAATTCAGACTGATGTCTGGTCTTATTTTATTTACTTTTATTGCCTTTACTGTTGCTGTTGTTCTGCCACAAATAACCAGTGACGTATAGCTCAGGAACCACACGCGAGAGACAGAAATCCAAAAAAACGTATGCCTTTTAGGGGTGTACAGCCATTGCACTATTTGTATTCGGGTTCGGATTCTTAAAAAAAAAACTTTGGATTTGTTATTCGGATTCGGGAAGAAACCGGAAGTGGGCGCACTAGAGACTTCCGCCGAGCTAGCTGGCTAGCTTCCGTTTTAGCTCTCAGCTAACTGGAACGGGAATAATTTAATTGTGAGGCTTATCTAGACTTTCCAAACGTAATCGCACTGAATGGATCAAATTTTGCTTGTGACACGAGTCGTTTCGCTGGGGTTGTGAGTCTTGTGACACTCAAAAAAAAAAAAAAAAAGAATCCACCGTATTTTAGCCTCTTCTTTTCCAGTTATTGTCGAATATGAATAGGTGCGGCCACAGAGATATAAGAAAACTAGAGTGGAAATCCCGTTGTTTCCGTAGCAGCAAGCCGCCGCCATCTTGTGTATGCATATTGGGGCAGACGTTCAATGGAAAATGCAGTATTTAAACCGAGCCCAAAAAAAACGAAAACTTGCTTATACGGGACAACAGCTAAAGTTCCGAATTCTCTGTAATGTCTTCCGATTAAATAAACATCTAATACACCTGATTTTAAAAATATTTTTAAAAATAAATTTTGTTGTTTTATTATAATTCCATATTAGTGTCCATTTTAAGTATGAAAGGATAAAAAGAACACGGAAAACAAGTCTCTAAATTGCCGACATCCATGTTTACCCTACTGTTTACATGTGCCTCATTGGACATTTATACACACACAAGATGGCGAAGCTATTCTGCCGTTTCCGCTTTGGTCCAGCCCAGACATTGTCCACTCTGGTTTTCTTATATCTCTGTGGTCGCACCAATTAATATTAGACAATAACTGGAAAAGAAGAGGCTATAATACGGTGGATTCCTAGAGGGCGAGCACAGTTGTTTATATTTGCAACACTGTTCTCCCCTAAAAAACTTGCGGTGAATGTCTCACCATTGAAAATCATTCATGTGAGTATACGAACGGTCCATATCGGAGGACACATGAGCCAGGGAAAAGGGAAATAATATCCTCTGGAATTGAATCCAAGTAATCCGAAATGTGTATATTAATGTTAAATGACCAGTAGAAAATAGAAAGCACAACTGAGTGTGAGCGAGACAGCACAAAAACATGAAATCCTCTCTGGAAGTAGGTCCTACCATGTTCACACTGCACGCGACAGTGTTCGAGTGGAAGAAAAGCCTCTATCGACCTGATGTAATAACAAGCTCTTTTTCACTGAAAGCGTATCAATCACAGTAGAAATATCCACATCTGAACAAATTCACAGAGTACTTTAACCCCTTATGCAGTAGACGCCACCACTTAGCAAATGCGTTTTCTGTGAGACTTACGTGCGGTTCAGGTGTACCTTCTTCTCGCGATTTACTGGCGGAGTGAAAAATCTTCACGTGCATATAGCGGCCGCCATCGACTGTATCAATCTTGCATTTTCGCGAGTGCCCCATCTATGAGCTCTATATTTAAAAACACGCTCTAACATGTTTTTTGAAGTTTTGTTTTAATCTCTGCTATGTAATAGGCTCAAAATCCTTCTGAAAACATGCATCCAAATGTTTTTTTTTTGTCTTTAGAAAAAAGCTCCCGAATAATAAGGAGATACTTGGGACAGAAAAACTAGTCGGGATCAAAGCATTATTTTTGTACTTCCGAATATCATATTCGGGTTTGGGTACATACTGAATGCCTTTATTGGAGTCCGAGTCAAAGCCAAAAACCACAGGAATCGCCAAGTCACCATACGAAATCCAAAAACACTGTCGACTAGACAGGCAGGGGTCAGAACTAGTAATACTGCTGAGCAGAGGTACAAAAACGATAGACAAAAAGTCATAGTCGATGAACAAAGCCAAGTGTCATCTACAGGGCATCCAAACACAGAAATCGTGGTCATACAAAAATGGGTCGAAATCCAGAAAGACAAAAAGGGCAATGGCAAGAATCAAGGTTGGACAATCCAGAAGATGAGAAACAATATTCAATGGCATACGACGCACTCTGCACAAAGAAGTATTGATCAACGTTCTGACAAGAGCTGTGAGTGAAAAGGCTGCTAAAATACACTCAGGGAAGGTCACATGCTATACAAGAATCACGTGTTGAGAATCAGGCTAATTACATCAGGAGAATCAGATGAGGGAAGCCTTAACCACGAAAATTGGCGAAAGACAAAATACGAACAGGAATCACACAAACAGCCTATGACATTCAAACAGCTCCGGTCCAGGAGTTCTACGTGCACAGATAACGAGCGCAGGAGAGTGATTAAGCATGTGCAAGAGATCTCGCTGAAGCTGAGGAGAGGACAGAGACAGGCTGAGGGGCGAAGTATAGAACAGGGCGATTGCAGAGAGGGAATTAGCCTAAATTAGTAGTGGTGCAACTTTACGTATTGAACTAGAGTGCTCATTATTAAGTTAGTAATCTTATATACATGGATTAGTTGTGTTAGTAGACTATGATACAAAATACAAATGTTAGTCTTGTTAGTAATCAGAACAGAAAGGCGAAGGAAGAAAAGGAGATTCGAAGGAATATTTTAAACACCGGAATTCATTTAAATCACCCGAAGTCAGTGAGCACGCAGACAGGGAAGATAGACTGAACCAACAAGATCACAAGACAGAGGAGACTGTTAGAAATCGGGGGATTGTGTGTTTGTTTCTAGTATAATTTTCGGTAGTTTTTAGTTTTGCTATTATTTATATATTTATCGTATTTATTCATTTTAGAGCATGTATGTTTCTGGAAGATTGCACTGTCTCTGGTCTTCAGTGTCTTCCTCTCGTTTCCGTCTCGTGGGATCTTGTCTTTTTCATCACACTCTCTTCCCTGTAATTTCGGTTGGGTATTTCCACTTCCTTCTCTCTCGCTGTTCTCATTGACTATCCGCACCTGAGAATAGTTTAGTGAGGCACGGGTGTTTAGTTAGATTAGAGTTAGAACTCCATCCGTTTCCTCTCTCTCTCTCCTATCACCGTCCTTGCTTTTCTAGTTCCTCCTCTCTCTACAGCTGTTCTGTGTTTAGCTGGGTTTCCTCTTCATTTGTTTGGGTATAAAAAGACCCACTTTTCCTCAGCTTCTTGTTGACTCGTTTCTACCACAGCTCGTCTTGGTCAGTCTCGTTTCTGCGCTTTTTCTCGTTTCGATAGTTGAAAGCCTGTTTCTTGTGATTCTCCCGTAAGTCTCGTATTTGATTGTTTGTATTACGTTGTGTGATTGCGGCTTGATTGATTAGTACTTTGTTCTCCCTGTTATGGCACCAATTTGTTATTACATTTATGACAGCAAAGGATGACAGAAACAATTTTAAAACTTAAACACATTTAATAAAACCAAACACTTTTAACTAAACTACTATCTCCTCTACTGACCAAGATTTGTATATATACAATAAAAAAAATATTTACAGTCCCTTTGATTGGGTTTCTTGGTGATGTTCCCGGTGAGGAAAATGCTCCAACACAGGCAAAAATCCACAAAAAGCTACTCAGGTCTTGAAAAGAGTGACAGGTCTGGTCAAATGTATCCCTCTGCTTGCAATTTCTCCTACTACTCCACTCCCTCAATTTTCCTCCTTATATACTCTTTTGCAGACCCCTTCCACATTTAGAACTCTTTTTTAAAATTCTCTGGGACTTGTCCCAGACATGCCCAAGACATGCGCTCCAGTCTGGGCTTAACATAAGAAAGGTCAATACTGCCACCTAGTGGCTTCTATTACACCTCCATTCCAAAAGGGAAAAATTTTGACTCATAAAGGCAAAAGTTTTCTATTCAATACAAAAATGGTTAAGTGGACACTTGTGTGTGTGTGTGTGTGTGTGTGTATATATATATATATATAAACACAATGTGCTAATAAACATGTGATATATACACATACTCAAACACGGGATAAGCAATAAGCAATTACATTGTCAGTACCCTTTACATGCTTAATTTCCAAGTCAAACTCCTGTAAAATCAAATTCCAATTCAACAATCTCCGATTCTTATTTTTCATCTAACTCAAAAACATTAACGGATTGTGGTCAGTGTAGACAATCATTGGCTTTTGCCCTGTACAAACATAAACCTCAAAGTGTTGTAAAGATAGAACAAGAGCCAACAGCTCCTTCTCTATTATGGAAAACTTCTTTTGGTGGTGATTGAACTTCCTGGAGAAGTATGCCACGGGATGCTCAATGTCATCAGAGTCACTTCTTTGTAGGAGCACAGATCCACAAGCTTGGTCGCAAGCATCGACCGCAATGGAGAACGGTTTGTTGAAGTCAGGAGATTTGAGAACGGGGAAGTGACACAGCAGAGACTTCAAGCGATCAAAGGCTCTTTGGCATGCTTCATCCCAAGTGAACTTTACACCTTTCTTCAGTTGGTTGGTGAGACTGAGAACTTTCTCAGCAAAGTTCTTGCAGAACTTGCGGTAGTACCTGATCATTCCAAGGAAGCGGCGCAAAGCTTTTTTTTTTGTCAGGAACTGGAAAGTCCATGATGGCTTGGACTTTTGCATTTATGGGTGCTTCCTTACCCTGGCCTATGACATAGCCAAGATAGGTGACAGTAGCACAACCAAAGTCAATCTTGTTCAGGCTAACAGTCAGGTTAGCCTGGGTCAGGTGCTGGAACAACGTCTCTACATCTTTTAGATGTTCTTCCCAGGAGTCACTCCATGTGATCAGGTCGTCGATGTACGCACCCGTGTATGGCAATCCGGCAATTGTAGACTGTATCATCCTTTGGAACGTGGCTGGGGCATTTTTCATGCCAAAGAGTTGGACTTCATACTGGTACAACCCAGATGGTGTGGCAAAAGCAGAGATGCTCTTGGCCCTCTCAGTTAAAGGCACACACCAATAACCCTTCAATAAATCAATCTTGGTCAGAAACTTTGCTTGCCCTACTCTATCAATACAATCATCAATCCTAGGTATTGGAAATACATCAGTTCTAGTTACAGCATTGACTTTGCGATAATCTGCACAGAATCTAGTACTTCCATCAGGTTTTGGAACTAGCACACAGGGTGAACTCCAATCGGAGTTGGAGGGTCTGATAATCTCATGTTTTAGCATGTACTCAACCTCTTTCTCAGCAATCTCTCTCTTTTCAGGATTCATCCGGTACGGATGCTGTTTTATTGGTTTGGCATCACCAACATCTACATCATGAGAAGCTAAAGAAACTCTCTTTGAAACATCAGGAAATAGATCTTCATATTTCTTGATCAACCTCTCAAACTGATCTTTCTGTGAGGGTTCTAAGTGCTGTAGGTTTACATCAAGATTTTGCAACACTTCAGAATTTAACAATTTACATGAAAGAACTTCAGCTTTAATTCTAGGTTCATCATCTTGAAACTCCCCCTCATCTTCACACGTCTCGACCAGAGGAGAATCTGAGGTGACAGCTGCAACCCTAGCATTTCTGTCATGATAAGGCTTCAGCATGTTAATGTGACACAACTGTTTTGGCTTTCTCCTATCTGGAGTCTTCACAATGTAATTGAGATCATTGAGTTTTGTTAGAATTTCATACGGACCATGAAATCTAGCCTGCAATGGATTGGACTGCAAGGGAAACAACACAAGAACCTTGTCTCCTGGTTTAAACTCACGGCTTCTAGCCTTATGATCATACCAAGTTTTCATTTTTCCCTGAGTTGATTTCAAGTTCTCTTTGGCTAGGTCATAAGCTGCACGCAATCTTTCCTTGAACTTGCTAACACAGTCTAACAGACTGATATGCAGTTCTTTCTCTTGCCATTGTTCACTCAACAATCGCAAAGGTCCTCTCACTTCATGGCCTAGCTAGCTCAAACGGACAAAATCCAGTAGACTCCTGCACTGCTTCTCTAGCTGCAAAAAACAGCATATGAACACCTTCATCCCAGTCTTTCTCATGGTCATAACAATAAGTCCTCATCATTGTCTTGAGAGTGGAATGAAACCGCTCTAAGGCACCCTGACTCTCTGGATGATAGGCACTAGAAAGAATCTGCTTCGCACCTAGTTCATACACAACCTGCTGAAACAAACCGGAAGTGAAATTGCTACCTTAGTCTGACTGAATTTCCCTGGGAAGGCCAAACAATGTGAAGAACTTTATCAAAGCCTTCGAGATTGCAGTTGCCTTGAAGTCACAAAGAGGTATGGCTTCAGGGAATCTGGTAGATGCACACATGATTGTCAACAAGTACTGATTTCCAGATCTAGTTTTGGGTAATGGACTAACACAATCAACAATGACCTGAGAGAAGGGCTCCCCAAATGCTGGGATAGGATGCAATGGAGCTACAGGTGGGTCTAACTGGTGTTCTCCAACTACCTAACAGGTGTGACAGGTTTTGCAAAAGTTGGAAATGTCTTTCCGAAGCTCGGGTCAGAAGAAGTGTTTCATGATCTTATCAACAGTCTTGTCAACACCAAGATGACCCCCTAAAGGTAAACTACGAGCCATTGTTAAGATCTCATTCCTGTAGACCTTCGGAACAACAATTTGCCTAACCACTGCTCAATCTGCATTGGCAGGGACATCAGGAGGGCGCCACCTCTGCATCAACACACCATCCTTGAGATAATACCCAACTGGAACTGCATCTATTTCTTTATCAGGAAGGGCTCTCCTCTTTAGTACACAAATTTCAGGATCATTAGTTTGCTCCTCAATCAACCGCTTTCTGGACAGAGACAAGTCTCCAGACGCATCGGAATCACAAAACCCATCTGGCTGGCTGAACAAAGAACTGATAAAAGTATCTGATAAGTCCTCAAACGGAGAAACCATAGTAGGCCGAACAGAGTCATGAGGCTCCACCTGAGTCCTGACTATTCAATGTGCTGGACGACAGCACATCATCTTGTTCTTTAGCCTTCTTGGCCAGAGCACGAGTCACTGCACAGGAAGGATACAGAGATGGGTCTTCATCGCCATCTTCAGTTCTCCGCTGTGAAGTCAGATGAAACGGGGGAACTACATTGCCCCCAGCAATGTCATTGCCTAGCAACAGAGAAACACCCTTTATAGGTAGACTTGACATAAGTCCCACCTTTACCTGTCCTGTAACTAAATCTGACTTCAAGAATACAGAGCGCAGGGGTACAGATACAGTCCTCCCTTCAATACCTTGTACAAGAATGAAATCCCCAGAAGCGGTCTCATCACGTAATCCAAGGAGTCCATAAACAAAAGTGACTGAGAAGCTCCGGTATCCCTTAGGTTATATATGGGGACAGGAGGAGAATGCTCATTTAGAGTAACAAATCCCTCTGACACAAAGTCAGCAGTATCAGGCTTTTTAGCCCCACACGAAGCAGGCAATTTAGCAGATCGATCATCTACTACAGGGGTTTCTAACCATGTCTTCACGAAGGCATTTGGTTTGGTATCCTTTTCTTTTTCTTTCTTAGCTTTAAGGAACCAACAGTTAGTTGTAACATGACCAGATTTCTTGCCATAACTGCAAACTAGACCACTTTTGTCACTGTCAGCTTTCACACTTTGATCAGATCTGTTACTGGATTTCTGAGCACCATCACCAGATATTTCTTTGTCTTTGGGTGAGGAATCTTGGGTATCACCGTTACCTTTTTTTCTGAAATTGGAACCATCTATTGTTACTGCTAGACTGAAATTTAGACTTATGTGTGAGAACATATCCATCTGTAAATTTGGCAGCTGATTGCAAATTCAGTGCTTGCTTCTCATTAAGGTAGGTCTATATCATCCTTAACACAGTTTTTGAATTCTTCAACTAACACCATCTCTTTTAGTGAGTTGAAATCATCCTTGACCTCCATAGAAGTACACCAGCACTCAAAGCAAACCTGCTTCTCGTTAGCAAATTCCACATAAGTCTGATTGTCAGATTTCTTCAAACCTCTGAATTTCTGTCGGTAAGCCTCTGGAACCAACTCATAAGCTCTCAAAATAACCTTTTCGACAACCTCATAATCAGAGGAATCATCTGCATACAAAGCCGAATAGACTTGTTGAGCTTTACCCTTGAGGACAGTTTGCAACAACAGAGGCCAGTGTTCCTTTGGCCACTGGCAACTTTTTGCTACCTTTTCAAAACAGTGGAAATAGTTGTCAACATCCTTGTCCTCTCCTTTTCTGTTAGCTCCGGTGCTAATCGCCTCACCTGTCCATTTTTCTTAGCAGTCCCTTAACGCCTGACCGGCACATCACTGGCTCCGTTAGCACAGCCAGACAGAGCTTCCTCGTCTCCTCACCGGGAGGACGCCGGCTGAATTGGATCTGTGGCCTGACTCTGGACGCTAAAAGATAAGTCGGAGACACTGCTGCTTCGCCTGCTTCGCGTATGCTTCGCCCACGCTTCTGATTAAGGGGATTTCCCCGTGATATGAACTGTCTGCATTTCCTCTGCTATGCTGCTGCTCCCTGCTCTGCTCGCAGTCTAAGCTGCCTTATTACTCGCCACTGCTGGTGGCGGCTTTTGCAAGCCTACTGACTTGGAGGTCTGCCGTCAGGCTACTTTTTAGTGGGAGGCTTTAGCGGCTGCCATTGGACTGAGCCTGTGTTTTGTTTGTGAGTGAGGATTGAGTGGATGTGATCTTTTCTAACTGTGAGTGAGTGTGAATGGGGATAAAGGGGATCAGGGGCTTTTGTTTCTTTGAATATATTGTTTAATTAACTTGGTTGGTTCTTATAAATTTATTTCAATTCTATGATTCTGTTCACTTGTTAATTTTGGTAACTCTGGCCAGAGACCATTTTCTTTAGTATTTTGGTTCTTCCCTGAAAGCTGCTGATATGTTAATGCCTGTTTTTGTTTAACTTACTTTAGGGGTTAACATTTTGTTTCTTTCTTTTGAGTTTCGAGATTTTGTATCTTTAAAAAAGATTTATATTGTGTTAATCTTTGTTTCCTGTCTTATAGTTGCTGAGGGCCAACAGTGGTGGCAGTGTCCTGGGTGGTGGTGTCCCCTCGTGTGCGGTGGTCTTGGATTTGGGTTTTTGTTCTGCACTTCACTTTTTGCCGTCTGTCACATATGAGTGGGGTGTCCCTTTATTATTTTGGATCCCTTCACCCTGCACTCCCCTCCTTATAGCTGGTAAGCCTCAGCAATGATTATTGGCACTACAATTTCATTGTTGATCCTTTTTCTCTTTCAAACATTTTAGACTTTGGTTAAATATTAAATCAATTTATACTATTTTGATGCATTGAGCCACGTCTCTCTCTTCTGTGTATTACTTACCTGCGTGGCTTTCCCCCTGTTAAATTTATTTAATTTTCCCTGGGCTAACCCCCCCGGAGTGGCGTAGTTGGCTTCCCTTAAATTTAATGGGTTAATATCCCAATTCTTTATTAGACCCCCTCGTACCGCCACAAGTTGGCGTAATCGGCAGGATCTGGGGCATCCTAATGGATGGCAGCATGCGTAAAGCATGGAGCGTGAGGTCACGCTCACGAAAGAGGGGGAGAGATGTGACAGTTGATGGGTCCTGTCACTGGAAGTGTCTCCTAATAAGTACGTGCCCTGGCTACCTTGCCGAAGAGCCTGGGTCTTTGGCGATGTGGTCAGCATGCATGACTTTTACCCTGGAGTCTTGATGTTCAAGTCCCCGCCCGGGCCCTTCTTCAGTCTGCTGCAGTTAGGTATAAAAGGAGCATCCCCGAAAGGCTCAGCCGTTCACAAGCAAGGATGGGTGAGGTTCACCATTTTGTGAACAATTCCAGCAGTTTAAGAACAACAATACATTGATTTATATTTTAAGCTGTTTTATAGATTTATTAAGGGATGTCATTTTTTTTCATTACAAGGTTCTTTTAATGCTTATCTATTTTATTGACATTGTCTACATAACATGTAAGGGTTGAGTTGGGCCAGGAAAAAGTGCATTTCAATGCATTGAAACATTGGACACTGTACTTTTTAATGTCTTGACAAATAAACTTGAACTTGAACAATGTTTCTAAACATGCAATTGCAAGGAATTTACGGGTTTTATCATCGACGGTCCATAGGATCATCAAAAGTTTCAGAGAATCTGGAGAAATCTCTACACGTAAGCGGCAAGGCCAAAAACCAACATTGAATGCCCGTGACCATCGGTCTCTCGGGTGGCACTGCATCAAAAGCCTAACATCATTCTGTAAAGGATATTACCATGTGGGCACTGGAACACTTCAGCAAACCATTGTAAGTTCACACAGTTCGTACTACAAGTGCAAGTTAAAACTCTACCAAGGAAATCGAAAGCCATATAACAACAACACCCAGAAATACCGCCGGCTTCTCTGGGCCCAAGCTCATCTGAGACAGGGGCGTTACCAAGGTTTATCTATCTATCTATCTATCTATCTATCTATCTATGTGTGATTGGTGGATTCCTTTGCCAGCCTATTCTGCTGTGAAATGGGCACTCTCGAATTACTACGGACCATCCCATTCTCTAATACTGACTTCTTCACTCAGGTCACGTCTACGGACCTCTGCTTCTCTCAGGAATGAAAACTTAACCCATATCTCTTTTGTTGCTACATCTGCCACCACTTATTTTGACAGTCTTGTTGTTTGACATTAAGGTAATTTGTGTACTAGTTTATCATCTGTGTTGACTCGTGTGGTTATAACCTGAGTTGGCTACCAAGTGAGCCCAGGCAGCTAGCCTGGAGTTGCTATTCACTCACTGGGGTTGTTGCAACAATAATTCTCCATCATAAGCAGAAAAAGCAGAAGAAAAAAAAACTCGACTGGCATAAGTATTTTTCGGTGACATGCTGCACGGAGCCAAGTAAAGGACTACAGAAGGCAACTCTAAGAAAAGTAAACATGTTTCCTTTTACTTTGCTTGATTGGCAATCAAATGCCGGGTCTAAGTTTAATGAGTAGAGCTGTTCATTAAGACAGCATGTTTGATTGATGCATTTTGAAATTTAAATGGCCATAGACCAGCAGATTTTCATGAAAAAGATGTCATTGCCATGCCATTTCGTGCGACTGATATCTCACATTCATGTTTCATCCGCTTTTCAGAATGTTTTCCACCTTGCCTGTTTTCTAGACGCTTAAAATCCAGGGCGGTCTTATAACATATCTCTTTATTATTGTTTTATCATTATAGATCTCCTAAAAATACTACAACGAGAGATGAAATGCTGAGTTTGGATGTGGCGATTTTGAACGAGGATTTTTTTTTAAAGTGAGATGAGACCACTTTATGAGACCATAGTCATGGGGTGTGTAGGCAGTCGCGTGTAATTTCTTGAAACATAGCCCACACACCTGAGGCGGCTTAAACGATCTAAAATGCCATTGGGAAGAAGCCTGAGTTTAGATTTTGATAATTGCAGGTGTTCCGCCCTTCCCTAAATCTGCTCCTGTACACTTGGTCTAAATAACAATCAAGCAATTTCAGTAGCCTATAACGATTAAGATGTGATGGTAGGGAAATGCAGACAAACCTAACTGGGCTACGGTGTTAGATTGAAAGAATGCCAGTTTGAATTATTAGAAAAAAGTCTTTCTCTTCCCCAAAAGCATGAAACGAGAATGTGAGATAAAAATGATCAGTTGCACAAAATTGCGTGGCAATGACAATAGTGTTCATGCAAATCTGCTGTTCGATGGCCATTTAAATTTCAAAATGCATCAATCATACATGCTGTCTAAACAGCTCTACTCATTCAACTTAAACAAATCCACCATTTGATTGCCAATCAAGCAAAGTAAATGTAAACAAGTTTACTTTTCTGAGAATTGCCTAATTGGTTAATAAGAGGCGATTCTGTAGTGCTTTACTTGGCTCCATGCAGCATGTAGCCAAAAAATACTGTCGTAAGTCAAGTTTTTTTTCCGAAAGCATTTCCCATGCCCTTTGATGTTTCGCACTTTTGTTCAACCGGAGTTGGGTTTAATGAAGGAAAGGGGAAAGCTTGGATGTTCGCCTCATGGCAGCAGATGGTGGCATTATGCCTTTAAAAAATTGCGGTTCACGATCTGCTCAACCTTATTGCGCATAATTAATGAACACTGACCACACCTGTTAATGTTGAGAGTCCTCTGAGCTTTTGTAATGGTAATTTAAATGAATGATTGAAAACAGGTCGTGACTATCGCCAGTTCACCAGCTGCCACTGATATATATTTGACGGCGATATAGAGGTTCTTTTTTGCCTTCCTAAAGAGGGCAAATGCCCACCCAAGCTTGGCATTCTGGTAACACCTCTGATCTGAGATGGACTGACACAAAGTAGAAAACTGTGCTGTGGTCTGACGAGTCTTTCAATTTGTCTTTCGAAATCATGGACGTTGTGTCCTCCGGGCTAAAGAGGAAAAGGACCATCCAGATTGATATCAGCGCAAAGTTCAGAAGTATCTGTGTTGGTGTGGGGATGTGTTAGTGCCCATGGAATGGTTAATTAGCACATCTGTGAAGGCACCATTAACGCTGAAAGGTACACACAGGTTTTGCAGCAACATTATGCTGCCATCAAAGTGACACATTTTTCAGGGACGTCCCTGCTTATTTCAGCAAGACAATGTCAAGCCACATTCTACAACATGATGGCCTTGTAATAAGAGTGCAGGAAGTAGATTAGCCTGCCTGCAGTCCAGACCTGTCTCCCATTGAAAATGTCAAGATCAATCCATGAGCCCTCTCTCAACAACTGCCTCTAATGGAGAGAAACTATTCCATTGGCGACTGTGAGCTGTAGGTGGTGAATCTGGCATTTGAGGATTGACTGCCTTCCCTTACTCAAAAGGATGGACCACTGCAACCTGGAGTACCTCTCCACTGCAAAGAGACTGAACCCCAGGCAAGCCCGTGGGTCCCTCATCCTTGCCAGATTTAACTTCATCCAGGATCCAAGAACACTAAGCCTGACTCCAATTCCTGTCTCTACTCTCTTATGCCCGGTGAACCCACTGAAACCATCCTTTTGGATCCAAGTACTGTATTCTTGCAGCCATAAAGCCTTAGGTAGAGTGCGAGGTTGAAGAGCCGCTTTTGTCACCATGAGACACTCCAGCTAACCACCTCTTCCTTCCTGATGGAGTGAGAAGCAATGTCCGATCCTGGGCCCACAGTTCTCAGCAGGCATGCCATTCCGGCATCTCTCATATCCTGGCACACATCTGTTGATGCTTTTGGTAGCCAACCATCCTCAAAGACATCTGGGATTCTATTGTAGCCTATCCTGTGGATGCCCAGTCCAAGTCCAGTAATCGGCGCCCTAGGGGTTTTCTCCAGCCCTTGGAGGTTCACCAACAGCAGTGGGCCAGCATGGCTATGGATATCACCACTGGGCTGCCTTTGTCTGAAAGATTCACAGTAATTCTATACACTGTGAATTGGTTTTCAAAAGCAGCCAATCTAGTCCCGCAAGTGGAGCTGCCCAAAGCCAAAGAGACTACTGAGCTTTTGTGTCACCTTGTGGTGCGCCTCCACACCATTCCCGAGGAGATGGCATCTGACTGCATCCCACAATTCAATAATTGTGATGAGAATGTTCGAGAGTGAGGTAGGAAATTGAAGGTCCATCTGGTTTGTTTGAAAGCTTACGTAATGCAATGTTCTTGTTTGACTGGCCATACTATTGTTAATGGGACCTAGCTAAGGTGCATACAGGAGATGACGCGCAGCCACTCACAGTCGAGCCAACCGCCACAACTTCAGTGTTTGTCTCACAACCGCTTCAAGAATATTTGGTAGCCATATCTGCTGCATTTTAAGTGTCGTGAAAAAGTATTTTTCAGAGGTGTGCTTGCTGTTGTGTGTCCTGCTGAATAACCCAAGTGTGCTTGAGCTTGAGGTCATGAACTGATGGTTGGACATTCTCCTTCCGGTAAAGAGCAGAATTCATGGTCCCATCAATTACGGCAAGTCATACAGGTCCTGAAGCAGCAAAGCAGCCCCAGACCATCACTCTACCTCCACCATGTTTGTCTTTTGGTATGATGTTAATTTCATGAAATGCTGTAAGTTTGCAAACCTTCCAAAAAGTTCAACTTTTGTCTCGTCAGTCATCAGAATATTTTCCTAAAATTCCTGGGGATCATCAAGATGTATTTTGGAAAATGTGAGATTGCCTTTGTGTTCTTCTTGATCAGCAGAGGTTTTCGCCATTTTTGCCAAGTTTCTTTTTAATTGTTGAATTCAGGGTGTTCAGGGTGCAATTACTTTTTCACATAGGGCCATGTAGGTTTGGATAGCTTTTTCTTCTCAATAAATGAAATCATCATTTAAAAACTGAATATTGTATTTACTCAGGTTATCGTGGTCTAATATGAAAATTTGTTTGATGATTTGAAACCTTTAAGTGTGACAAATATGCAAAAAAATAAGAAATAAGGAAGGGGGCAATTGCTTTTTCACAGCACTGTATGTGTATGTATATACTAGTGAATTACCTGTGGCGAGAATAATATCGACTGTGCGAGCATCGGGATGGAAATACAGCAGTTACATTTGTAAAGGGCTATGCCACACCCGTATCCCCAAGAGGAAGGGGAGTCTGGCATGGGGGTGGTGGAGTGTCCAAAGTAGAATGGTTTGGTTGGAGCTTACTGATTAGTTGAGGATTTCTTTGTAGACAACATTGTCTGTGTATGTGCCTTGTTTGTCAGGAAACTGTCCATTGACTTTTGACCCCAGTGACCTTGATTTCTCGTGACGACCTACGGTTTGACCTTTGACCCTCGTGACCCTGACCTTTGACGGAACAGACCTCTCGCGGTCATTTCTTGTGACGACCTATGTCCACATACTAACTTTCATGAAAATCTGTTCAGGGAGATGGGAGATGCGAAAAATTGACCTTTGACCCCAGTGACCTTGACCTTTCAAAAAACTAACCCCTCAAGGACAATTCCAGGGACAACCTACATAGACCCACCAAGTTTGGTGAAGATCCGTCAGAGGACCTCGGAGGAGTAGGGGAACAAATAGACAGACAGACAAACGTTCCTCAAATTATAGTATGATGATGATGATGATGATGTACACCCAGAAACAGGGCCCAGAAAAATTCACTTGCAGATTCAACAGACAACCACACATACATGAATATTTCACTTAAAAATCGTTAGTGGCGTTCACCTCAAAAGAGGCAGAAAGTTGTGTTTTTGTTCAGGCTTTGTGAACACCAATAGGATATTGCCTTAAGCACGGTTTCGGCATTGTTATCAGAGGTTGTTATAAATTAGCATATTAGTGCTTATGTGAGACCAAGGGTGGAGCTCTGTTTACCGCCTGTCTTTGACCTAACGGTGAATATTCCTGCCAGACCTAAGAAAACGTTAATATACACCTTGATGCTGTAATCAATCGGCAATATTTTTTTCCCCAATTTCTGATCTCTAAATTGGTAAATTTGGCGATTTAAATGTGTTCACAGCACGAGCCTGTCAGAGCAGTGACCTTTGACTTCTGATGTCACACAGTGAGAACGTTCACCAACTTAACATTTGTAGTACATGCGACAACTCAAATCTGCTCCGATATTTTCCTAACTTGTAATTGGTTTAACTTTGGTCTGTTGATTTAAGCTCTTGCCTACCTAGTGAATAAATTATTGATATTCTTTCAAATTTGTGTGGTCTCTGTGACTCCTAATCCTTTTATTCTTTCTAGCCACGTTACGACCGGTACTTAGGGGGCGATTCCTTATCATTCCAGACTAGCTAGCTGATGTTTATAGGTAGTGATGGGTTTTAAGTTGGATTGTAAATTACAGTCTACTTATATAAAGGGTTTATGTAGTACCGGTTCTGGGGATTTTGGCATTAAGGGTACCCCTGGGATTATAAGCCGGTGTCTGCCAGGTCAACCTTAAGGAACCCTGGGGTGCACATAAATCTGGGTTCATGATATGTTTATGCCAAGATGCTACTATCATGGTGATTTCTTCCATCCTCTAAAACTTTCACCGAACTAAGATCCGGCAATTATGCTTTAGCCTGGGGGTATGGATTGAGTCACGCATGCTTTCACCAACGGGTCCGAGGTAGGTCCGCGGATGTTTTCCCTAAATTATAAATTCTAATTCTAATTTGGAGTCAGATATTTAACGAGGGTATAACCAAATTTGGTATTCTAAATTTACTATGGAGACAGATTAATTGTAACCGTTGTGCTTTTGTGCCCCGTTCCTCGAACGGAGAAAATATATCCATTTTACTGTGATTTGCACCAGCCAAAGGATCGCGCGAGTTAACACCCGCCCAAAGAACACGTTGAGCCTTCGCCCCTTGCAATTTCCATCGTTGGTATTGTTTGGTGGGGTTTTACTTGACAAGACCTGACAAAATCCTCACCAAAAATAGCATGATATTTAATAATCCAATTGCGTGTTATTCTGCACTAAAGTTTTAAATAGTAGCACAGGTTCAGCAAACTGTGTCGTCGAATATAAAGAGGTTTGCAGAAGTGATTACTCGCAACATCACCCCCGCCAAGGCAAATCCATACTTTATGTAGGCTAATGTTACTCTTACATTCATATATGGAAAATAAATCGCTTAAAAGCTGTGCCATTATCTACATGTAGCTACGGACTACTGTCAACATGACCGCCCCAACGGCCCTTGTCGCTCAGTTATGATTCAACAAACACCCGGCTAGCGGGTCTTCTTTTGTCTTTGTGCTCGTCAAGACGTCTGTCCTACCGCACAGCTAACGACGAGATTTCCAGGTCCTACCAACAACCTAACGCCCCCTACTGACGGATTAACGACCTTTTCTTTGGTTTTAACAGCAACTGTACCATACCGCCTCCCTCCATGAAGCTCCACTTGATATTCTCCAAGGTGTCAACAATACCATGATAGACAGATGTGCAATGAACAAGGTTGTTCATGACACACTTACTGAGGTAAAAGATATTAACCAGTTTCGTTGTGCTACTCATCCATTAGACTCATTCTTCAGATAAGAAAATCAAGTGTTAAGAATTGGAAATTGATCTGGAAGCAAGTATCCATTCACTCACCAAAGTGAAGGTTCAACACAGTCCCCAGTGTGTACAGCTGCGGAACTGTTTTATGATTGCAAATACAATTGTGACAAGGAACTTGCGAAATATTTTGAACTTAATCATGCCATCCCTGAAGGGGAAGGAAACCACTCCATTGTATATCACCGATACGTTGGAAATTGCTTCCACATTTATTATCTAGACCAGAGGTGGGCAGCGAGGGCCGTATCTGTCCCTGGTTTTCACTCCAACGTCTGGTCTTTAATTAGTTGATTGTCTCAATTAGCCAAACCATTTATGAAATATGACGTTTCATGAGCATTTCTTTAAATTATCATGAAACTACAAAGATTAGTCTTGTCTCCTTTCATAAAACATTTTCCTTTGATCGAATCATTGCGAAAATCAATATTTGTGCATGCTATCAATTAACTCAATTAGTCAGGGTAATTGAAAGGAATAAAAATCTGCATACACACAGGCCCTCCAGGACCGTGATTGCGCACCCCTGATCTAGACAGTGGGGTTTTGTATAACTATAGGCAGTACATTGAATGACATTTTTGGAGGAACTTTCACCCCTAAGAATGATGTTCAACTTAGTGTTTATAATGCATAACAGTTGGATGATTTGGCTGTTACTCTACGCTGTCTTTGTATTATAGATTGTAATGTGGGGGGGAAAAAGCCACTAGATGGCAGTATTGACATTTTTTTTTTGGTAAGCCCAGTTTGGAGCTCGGTTTTTGGGCATGTCCTGGGGATGCCTCAGAGGGGAAAGTCCCAGAGAATTGAAAAAAGTCTGGAAGGAGGGAGGGGGCTGGAAAAGAGTATATAAGGAGAAAAATTGAGAGGGTAAAGTAGTAGGAGAAATTGCAAGGAGAAATAGTGGAAGGATACAATTGACCAGACTGTCACGCTATAGAATACCTGTGAAGCTCATTTGCGGATTTTTGCCTATGTTGGAGCATTTTCCTGTCCCAGAACATCGCAACATAGCAACCCATCTCAAGGACCGTAGGGAATGTAAATATCTCATTTTTTTATTGTTTCAATCTTGCTCAGTCTTTGTTTAATTAAATCTGTTAAAGTTTTTACAACTTTGTCTGTCATCCCTTGCTGTCCGATATGTCATAACAAATTGGGGCCAGAACAAGATGAAGTCATCTCTGCTCCTTAAATCCGCCTTGTTGCTGAGAACACAAATATCCAGGAGGTAAATGAATATTTCCAGGAAGCATAGGACAAACTGACAGTATGGTCTCAGGATGCTACTGAACTGTTTACTCCAAATCCCCCAAGACTCTTTGAGAGCATACGTATGAACAAAAAGCAATTTCAAGGTCCCTGTTCATGCCCTGTGATGATGACCGAGTGATTACCGTGTTGCAGAAACTCTGCCAAGCCATCTTGGTTGTTATGGATCAGCAGCTGGAGTCACAGCTATGTGGTGGAAAATTCTGGGAGCCATCTGAAATTCTTAAGGGGCAAGCAACATCATGTAGTAGCACTAATATTTTTGGAGAGAGAAACTTTGCTACCGCAGATCAAGAAATACACCGTGCCAGCAACGCTAAGTCTTCTTTCATAGAGAGTCCGGTGATGTGGCGAGGGAACGCAACCCAAAAGTGGTTATCTGCACAGACGGATGATGAACGGGCAACAAGATACAAGATATCAATGAAGGAAGCTATGAAAATAAGAAAGGAAGAGAAAGCACGCATAGAAATGGTCTCAAAACTGATAAAAGATTACCTGAAATCTGCAAAAAAAGCCAAGTTGGAATGGGGGGATGAGAGCAGAAATGAATGTGAAAAGTATATTGAGGACACTTTACGCTATGGAAGCCTCTGGGAGAGTGAAGCTGGAATGAAGGAAAATCTAATTGGTAGTACAAAAACAGCCTCTATTGATGCCATAAAAGTTCAAATTAATGTTAGGACTAAGATCATGAAAATGCCTGTTGCTCAGAAAATGCCCACTGGGAAAAGCAGGGACATCGACGCTCTGAAAACACACCTCTTGTAATTGATGATGGCTCCTATATCCTTAGAGTACGAGGGTCTCAAGTTGTATATCTAGTTGGAAAGAAGTTTGTGCACAGATGGGACAATGAGGACTCTGGCCTTGGAGGGTATTCTGATGGTCAATTTGAGAGCATTGTACAGGAGAGTGACAAGGAACCAGAATTTAAAATTTCATATGAGCAAGATGAGAAGTGAACTTACATGACGCCTGTTGAAATCATCCTTGACATAGCGCAGGGGGACTTGGAACTAATTGTTTAATGAAGGACATTTCAGTATTCAGGCCACCCAGTAATAAAAATGATTAGAAAAACTGGTAAGATCTCTTCAGAAATGCAATTTTCTTTGAAAATAATTTTTTTGGTTTCAGCACCCAAAAAGACCCATAGATTGATATCTATTCCTGCAAAAGCTAGAGATTAAAATTTGACTTTGACATGACCTTGACCTTTGAACTTGGCTGCCACTAGGTGCTATTATCACTCAAAATAACTGTTAAATAATGATGTTATTGAATTCAGTACCCTCAAAAACCCCTAAAATGATATACACCATGCCTATATCATGGTCAGACTTCAGTAGTGATCTTATGACTTTGTCACAACCTTTGACCTTGACCTTTGCCTGAACATCATAATCAGAAGAACATTTCAATCGCTGAGCCATCAGATGGCTTTGCCTTGCCTAAATGCTGGAAAGTTCAGTACTTTTGCTTGTGAGTTCAGCTTTAAATTGTGCATTTCAGCTTTAATTGATTTTAATAGGATGGTCACACTTTCTTCTTATTGTTTTCTTCATTAAAGGAGCTATATGTATGTTTGTGGCCAAAGCTGGTAGTGAAGTCACATTCAAAATAGTGCAGAGCGCAGTATCCCCTTCCCCTCTCCCCCAGACGAGAGGTTGCCGACTAAGTTGCCGGATCCAGCAAGAACGTCTACTACACAAATCTACTATGGCTACGTTGCAATATCACCAATGATTTGCTCTCACAGGGTTGTGTTCAGTTCAGTTCAGAAAAGATCGAGACTAACAACTAACTTTAGCAATGCTCATATTGGTCAACTTGCTCGTCACTCTTCTGTGTGGATAGCCCACTAAAGTCCATACTGTAATATGCGTAAAGAATGAATGAGGACTCATTTGACCAATGTACTGTCTCAATTACATTTCATATTACCATAATGGCTGTGGTAATGTTGGAACGGTATCCACAGCGTCTCATGATAATGTCAGAGAAAAGGACTGATAACGCATCTTTAATGTTAGCAACAAAAAGCCACATTTTATATTTCTCAAACAATTTGTTACCTAGTCCATTCAATGACCCACCTGCATACGCACTAACGCACCATGAACGAATATACATAACGTTATTCGACTGTCGAGAATATTTGAAATGTCCGTGCCTATATTAATTAGAATTAAGTTAGCCAAACATAGCTGTTTCTTACCTGCCCAGGAGAAAATTACCAACTTCGGCGTCGGTCTTCAAATTCTTCTCTGCTGTCAGCCGGCATGTCCTATACAGATCCTTGTTTTGTTTCTGACTTTGTCACAACGTATTTCGGAATCATAACGAGGCATTTTAGGTTTAGTAACGTCAGACCATTCGTGCTCCGAAACGCTGGTAGCTGCAGCTCAGTGGTAACTGGCAACCTGGATGCCGAAATACTACTGACTTCGGGATTGGGAGATAGGTGGAGGGCAGCGCAACAGGCCTAAACAGAAAATGTCTACATAAACATTAGTTGTGGGCTGCAACTTCGTTTTTGTAGTGAGAATATTCTGGCTGGACTACTGTTGTCAGTGATATAGGTATTTAAATTAACATCATTCCTTAATGTCCGGTGATATATCAGGGCCATTTCACGATTAATCAACATAAAATTCTTACATATTGCTCCTTTAAACCTAAGGCAAAAGGGCCTCACATTTCTAATCACTGTTTTTGCAATATCTCTGGAGCCAGATAACCAAGAATCAAAATTCAAAAAGCACAGTGCTTGTGGAGTCCAGCCCCATCTTTTGACATTCTTTTGTCCCACACTTGAAACATTCTGGATTTTTTTGTGATGTACCTAGTATTGGGGAAAAGCTGACAACATTTTGAGTTTGGCCTGGAAGGAAATGGGCACAAACTGTAAATGAGGGAGTGGTGTAAACTGGGAAGAATAACATTTACAAATGGTTTATAGCCCGATGGTTGTTGGGCTACTAAATTATATATTAATTATGGCCGATGTTATTTGCACTTATATGTGGCCAATGCAGAATTTTTTTCTAGGCCACACTTGTAAGTGCGCCAGTTGATGACCCATCCAGTGGCGCTTAGAGAGTACAACTTAAAATAAGTTTAGCCAAGAAAAAATTTTTGCTTTGGACACACTTAAAAAAGGTGTGAGCAATGTGAATCTTGGCCACACTTATAAGTGCGTCTAAAGTGAATTTTGATCAATTTTAGTGCTTGGATGCACTTTAGTGCAAATAGTCACGTTATTAATTATTGCTACGTTTGGTATCGAGTAACCTTAACGTTAACTAGGAAGCTATCTGACTTCAGTTAATGTTAACTTGCATATTACCTTGCACACGGTAATTAATGATTAATTAATTTAGCCACTGAAACATATCTGTTAAGGTAATACTTTCAGAATTTTAATGAATAATAATATTTTCCTTGATCAGCTTTATAATTTCTTGAAAATTATAGGAAGTCATTTTCAAATTTGATATCTCTTCATATGCAGTCTATGTCTGAAACACATTTCAAATAAGTCAGAATAGGTGCACGTAACCCCACATAAAAAGGAATGTAAATTGGTAGCAGAAAGAATTTAGTTTCAAAGTATATAAAGCTGCATATATCTCCATTCTAGTTTCTTTTTTTTTGTATGACAAACCTACTGTTTGAAATTCTGTGACAAGATATCATTGATAGCCAGTTAGGTACTTCAACTAATTTCAAAACAGATGACTGTGGGGTGGGGTCTGTTTAGCCATAGAGTCTATTTACCTTATTAACGACTGAATAGTTATGCTGCCGCCAGTTGGGTCCTTTCACTTTACCATGGTAAACTGTACTGTCTCCTTGTTAGAGCTGGCTATTACGGGCACTTACATTAATAGCGTAGATGCCAGACCAGGTTATAAGTTCAGGGGGGTTTTTGGGTGGGTGTGTGGGCGGGATTCGATAGCACAGCTCTACCTCCCGATCACTATTGCGCCGACTCAGGCTCCAAATGTGCAGCATGGCAGCGCCCGTATCGAGAATATTTTGGCACTATTTTCTGTTGAATGGGAGTGAATGGAGACGCTTCATCCATATTTTATATTGTCCTTGGTTCCAACGCTCAAGGAAAATAAGTTTTCAGCAGTATGGAAAAATAGGGCGAATTCGCCCAATGTGGGACACTTATGCTTAAGCATGGATAGGTCTTCCCCAAGTAAAAGAAAGTTAATGTAACTGTGTGCTCACACAAGCTGTGATATCACATGATCAAAATCACATGACATCTGAAATTTCCAATCATGGATTGGGGCAGGACAGCCCTCAAACAGGAAGCATTCTGTGTGAAGACCACCAAGAGGTTAGTGACATGGTGTTCAGACAAAGCTGATATTAATGACATTCATTTCTTTAAAAAACAGCAGTATTGCTAATTTTTTATCAGAATGTGTTTATAACATGTTCATGCATCACAAAATATCCTAATGTGGTGTAAATATTCTCTATAATTAGAATTTCAAGCAAAAATTCCTACTGTCCCACTTTAGGAAACATGTCTCCCTAAAGTGGGACAGCATGGTTTGCCTAATGTGGGACAGCTCCAAATGTGCTTCTATTAGGCAAAACTGTGTGTAATTGAATAAACTGAGCAATAGCAATGGTTGTTTACATGATTTATTGTTATAATGCATTATTTTGGATATTTTAAATAAAGAGCTTTTTTCAATAACTGGGAGTTGCTGTATCATTGTATGCTAAATGCTAATGCTAAAATGGTTCAGGAGTTTTTTGTTTCTAACTATTGACTTTTTTTTAGAATATTCATAATAAATGTTTAAGTTCAGAAGTTAGCACAGGATATCACATTATTGATTAATTAAATGGAATGCATTTCAGATCACAATGGCAAAGGCGATTAAGGCTGGGAGACGAAATGAGGGAAAGAAAGAAAGAAAGAAAGAAGGGAAAAAAAGCTCGACCAGTGGAGGTAAGACAGAATGAGGGGAGCCTTAGCAGAGTTTAGAGAGATTGCTGAGGCTGGTGGAGTCCCACAACTGAGGTTGTTGGCCAGGGCCTGGGATGTCCCAATATCCTGTTTTGAGGTCACTGGTAGTGAAAAGGGAGCAACAACAACAACAACATGTTTGGACAGACAATGCTGCTGGTGGGTATGGACCCACAATGATCATTTATAAAGGTAAAAGGATGAAGGCAGAGTGGCTCTTTGGGGCTCCAAAGAACACATTTGTGAGAATGTCTGATTATGGGTGGATTAATGCAGTCTTGTTCACAGACTGGGGGAAGTGTTTTCTGAGAAGTCTTCCAAAAGAAGACTCACGTCCTCATCTGCTCCTTCTTGACGGTCATGCCTCTCACACCTACAACAATGACTTTCTGAATACGATGAGAGAGAATAATGTTTAAGTATTCAGCCTGCCTCCTTACAACTCCCTATTTCCAGCCAGGAGACAGAGCTCTGTTCAAGAGCTTGAAACCCTACTGGAAGCTTGAGGGTCACATAGTCACCAGGGAGAATGGAGGGAAACGGCTTGACTGGGCATTGTTCATGCAAATATTTTCTAAGGCCCGGCACACGGCAGCAACATGATCAAATGCCCAAGCTGGCTTTCAGGGCTCTGGGATATATTCATTCAAAACAGCTAAGATTGACGACAATCTTTTCAGCCCATCTCTTACAAATGAGCAGTCTATCCAAGTGGATCCAGTCATCCCTGCACCAGGAACCTCCACATGCCTCACGTGTTAGAAATCGCTGATTTATGTTTGTTTTTTTAGTATTTTCTAGTAGTTTTTAGTAGCTATTTATTTATTTATCTTATTTATTCTTTTAGAGTATGCATGTTTCTGTAAGATTTCGCTGTCTTTGGTCTTGAATGTCTTCCTCTCGTTTCTGTCTCGTGGTGTCTTGTCTTTTTCATCACACTCTCTTCCCTGCATTTCGGTGAGGTAATTCCACTTCCTTCTTTCTTGCTGTTCTTATTGACTATCCACACCTGAGTGTAGTTTAGAGAGGCACGGGTGATTAGTTAGATCAGAGTTAGAACTCCACCTGTTTCCCCTCTCTCTCCTATCACCGTCCTTGCTTTTCTAGTTCCATCTATCTCTACAGCTGTCCTGTGTTTGAGCTGGGATTCCACTTAATTAGTTTGTGTTTAAAAGACCCACTTTTTCCCCTGCTTCTTGTCGACTCGTTTCTTCCCATAGCTCGCTTTGGTTAAGTCTCGTTCCTGCGCTTTCTTGGTTTCGATTGTTGATTGCTCGTTTTCTGTGAATTCTCCCGTAAGTCTCGTTATTGATTGTTTGTATTACGCTGGTTAATTGCTTAGTACTTTGTTCTCCCTAATTCCCATTTTGTACCCATCTGTTTAGATTCTCCTGTGTTATTCCCTTATCCCATCCAATTCCCTTTTCCTTCCCCTTTCATTCCCTTAGCTTAACCCCTATTGTTACTGTCTTTGTGCGGATTGATTTTCTGGTTACCGAATATTTCTGCTAGTCCCCTGATTCTGATTCTGACTATTCTGCATTACCCTGTTTGCCTGGCTATCGATCTGCTTCTGTATTTGACCATGAGCTGTGTTAACCCTAATAAACGCCCTGCCGATGCTGAACTGCATTTGGAGTCAAAGCCCATTCCTTTCAGTACGAGTCGACCAGTACAGACTCCAGCGGTTACTACTGAACTGAAACGCCTCTCTGAACAACAAGAGGTCGTCATTCAGCAACAGCATCGCGATCTGCAGGAGATGAGAGCCGCTATACTGCGTCTCACTCTGGGTCCCACCTTTCCCAGTCCTGCAGTCGCGCCGGCAGAGGCAGCTCCCATTCAGGAGCCAAGTCTTACTCCCCCGCGGGAGTATGACGGAGAACCTACCACCTGCAAGGCATTCCTGTCCCAGTGTTCCATCATATTCGAGCTACAGCCCCTAACCTTCCCTACCTCACGTTCCAGAGTGGCCTACATCATCACTCTCCTGACCGGTAGAGCAAGGGATTGGTGAACCTCTGTGTGGGACGCTGGCCACCCCTGCACCCGCACCATTGAAGAATTCATGGCGGAGATGAGGGAGGTGTTTGACCGGTCCTACCGGGGCGAGAGGCAGGAAGTGCACTTTTGAGCTTACAGCAAGCCGGCTGCAGTGTCTCCGATTTCGCCATCCAATTCCGTTCCTTGGCCGCCTCAACTCACTGGAGCGAGGACGCCCAGTTTGATGTGTTCTATAGAGGATTGGCAGAGAACATAAAGGATGAGTTGGCGTCTCGGGAACTCCCATCGGACCTGCAGGGGCTCATAAGAGTGGCCATCCAGATTGATTCCCGGATTCAACAACGTAAGCGGGAGTGTCGGAGCCATTCAGAGCCCCAACGGTCAGACCAGCATGGTAACTTTCGATCTCCTCGGGGCGACGTTCCTTTCCAGGAGACCAGCGAGCCCTGGGAGTCGGGAGAACCCGTGCAGGTCGACCGTTGCTGGTTATCGCCACGAGAGCGGGCTAGGAGACTGCGCACGGGGGCATGTCTGTACTGTGATCAGAAGGGCCATCGTATCCAGTGCTGCCCCCTACTGAAGAAGGAAGGATTGAGTGGGAGAGTCGGAAAGCTGACCCAGGATAACAACAATCCACGTAAGCTGGTTCCTGTTACGCTGCTGGTCGGCAAACGTTCAGTCACTTCTGATGTGTTGTTTGATTCAGGTTCTAACATTAACCTGATCAACGCCAGCTTGTGCGACCAGCTCCAGCCCCAGAGTCTACCCACGCCATTCCAAGCATTGGGCCTTTGTGGGCAGCCGCTGAGTCAGGTAACCCAGATTACACCCCCACTCACACTCATTGTCTCTGGCAACTATCAGGAACAGATTCGGCTCCACGTTCTCACCTCCTCCTCTGCTCCCATCGTCCTGGGCCTTCCTTGGTTGCAACAACACAACCCTACCATCAACTGGAAGACTGGGCAGGTGGCTGAGTGGAGTACCCACTGCCTGCGTTCTTGCCTCTGCAAGGCGCCCGTTAAGCAGACCGAGGGAGAATCCAGTGAGCCTCCATACACCCCGGACCTGACAAAGGTTCCCAGTGAGTACCACGACCTGGCCGAAGTTTTTTCTAAGTCACGTGCCTTGTCTCTGCCTCCTCACAGACCGTATGACTGCGCCATCGACCTTCAACCTGGCACAGCGCCTCCTAAGGGGGGTCTCTATTCCCTGTCTTGCCCTGAACAGGAGGCTATGAATAAGTATGTGGAGGAGTCCCTGGCTGCTGGAATCATCCGTCCCTCTTCCTCTCCTGCTGGCGCCGGCTTCTTCTTCGTCGGCAAGAAAGACGGATCCCTCAGGCTATGCATTGACTATCGGGGCTGAAACAACATCACCATAAAGAACCGATACCCCCTTCCATTAATGAACTCGATCTTTGAGTTGTTGCAGGGAGCCACGATTTTCACTAAACTCGGCTTGCCTACCACCTCGTCAGGATTAAGGAAGGGGATGGATGGAAGACAGTAGTGCTGGGTATCGTATGGATGATACAGTATGATACATCGTATCGTATCATTGATACAATACACAATATTTATCGCGATACATCAACATACACAAACCATTTTAGAACATAGTCTTTATTCAGATAATACACATAAATCCATAGAAGTTAATGTATTCTTTCATTTTTTGTTTTATTCAATAAGATGTATCCAGAAAACCACTAGTTGAACAATAGAAATGGTTCATTTTTCTTGTATATGCATATGACCTTGAATTAAGCATTACCAATAGTTAATATTTCACATTTATTATCATGACCAATTTTCTCTGACTAAAGAATCTCAGTTGATTGGATCCATATTCCTCTTGAGAAAAATAAGGGCATCCACTTGATCAGGGTCCAGGCATGCATGCTCAGCTGAAACAATGTCCCCTGCTGTACTGAAGACCCGTTCTGATGGGACAGATGTTGCCTGAACCACCATGTACTTGGTTGCCAACTCTGTCAGTCCTGGTAGATTCTGGCTCTGCTCTCTCCAGAAACTCAAGGGGTTGGCGTTGGCAGGGAGCTTTGGAAGTTTGCGATAAGCTGCCAATTCACTGGCTGCCATTTCCTGGAAGGTGACCTTTGACTCTGCCACAAACAAGACCTCATCTTCATCGTCATCCAGCACATCTTCCATGTGGGATTTTTTGGGAGGTGGTGTGTTGTCATCAGCTAACTTGGCTTGTGTCTCAGGCTCTTCTTTGACATCGACAACGGGCTGATGTTGCTTGCCTTCAAAGTATCTGGTCAGCTTTGACAGGATTGAATCCCATACCTCAGCAGGGATGCAACCTCGAAGCTTCATGCGTGGGTCCAGGGCAGCTGCTTCCTGCAGAAAGGTACGCATTAGTGGGTTGGTGTACCTGGTGGCCAAGCTGCTGTGCACAGCCTGTTTCAGCAAAACAATGAAGGCACTGTCATCTTCACATGGAGTAAAAATGCGTTGGAGCTTCGACGTGAGTGGCAATATGACGCTGACTGTTAGTGTTGACTCTGATGATAATGCAGAGGTGGTGGTATACAGATGGCGCATGAGACTGATGTATTCCTCACACATGGCAATTCTTTTATCGTTCAAGTCTGCTTGCAGCTTGCGTGCATCTGAATGGCTGTGCACTCCAGGGTCCATCAGGGCAGCGAGTATGGCTGGTCTCTGCTCCAGAAACCTTTCCACCATGAGATAGGTGGAATTCCACCGTGTCTTAACATCCATAGTAAGGCGGTGTTTGGGCAACTCAAGAGCTTGCTGCTTTTTTGAAAGCACCTGAGCTGCAATGTGGCTTTTGTGGAAGAAAGCAATTATTGGTCTCATGTTTTTTGTGATGTCACGGGTGATATTACTGGTTTTACAGGCTGCCAAATGCAGCGTATGGGCAAAGCACCCTATCTTCAAGTTTATGTCTGAGATGGACACTGCCTTGCCCATGTTGGCGGCATTGTCGACAGTGATGGCAACCTTCTTCTCTTTGATCCCCCACTTCATCATTGCCAGATCAAGCTCAATGGCTAAGTTCTCTCCTGTGTGACTGCCCACAACAACCTCTGTCTGAAGAACCTTCGATTTCAAATCCCAGTCATTGCCAGTTTTGTCGATATAGTGTGCAGTGATAGTCAAATAGGGTTCGGTTCACCTGCTTGTCCATCCATCTGAAGTCAAGTCCACAGCTGATGTATTTTCCAATGCAGCCCTCAGCTTCTCCTTCTCCATGGAGTGCCAGCATGGGATCATCTGTGAACTGATTGTCTTCCGGGATGGTGGCGTGTACCTGGGCTCCATAACATGCAACAAGTTGCGGAAGCCAGGTCGGTCTATTGTTGAATATGGCTGCATGTCTTCAACAATATGGTACACAACTGCCTTGGTTATGTCACTGACATGGAGTGCAGGCAGCTTTGCCTGCTTAGCATGTTCCCAGGGGCTGATGATGACGGGTCTAGCAGCTGATGTTGCACTTGAGGAGGGCGTTGCTTCACTGACATCATTGGCTGGCAAGTCTGGCAGTGATGGTGATGGCACTGGCAGGCCACCATCTCTGGCAGGAGGGGCAGCTTGTGCAGCAGGAGTAGCAGAAGCAGCAGGTCTGCCAAACATAGCTGGAAAAAATATTGGAGGTGTTGCAACATGTTGCTTCGTATTTCTTCATGTTACCTCAAATATTTGTTTGTACCTTTCACTTTTGAAGATTCAAAAATGAATAAGTCATAATATTTGCTTTTAATTCTGGTTGAAAATTCATCACCATAAGTTGAAAACTAACACATTTTCTTTTTTTTTCTTTTTTAAAAAAAAAAAAAATCTGTTCCATCCGAGTCTAGAATATCTAATCAGGGAACTATGTACAGGTACTTTTTCGCAGATGCGGCCCCCAGTTGTCAACATCAGAGAGTGAAACAGCTCGCGGCTGTCCTAAGAAGCACACGCTCGTTAGTCACTGACTATTATACATTCATTGAATGAGACTTTGAAAGCGCAGAACGAGGGCGGAGGATCTCCAAATGTCATCAAGCTTAGAATCTTCGTTATGAGCGCCATTCTGGTCAACAGGAGGCGCCTAGGCGAACTACATAATTCTTCCCAGCAGCCCCCTTCCCAATTTGCATACCTGTCGTGCATTGGCCAATTGCTCGCTACTTCTGAGAAAAGCAGCCGACTACTGGTCACTTTAGCCTGCCAGCAGGCTCTCTTTCTTGCGATGGGAGAGGGAGAGAGCCTGCATGAAAGCCAGTTGTTTTAGGATTTCACCCCTAACAGACTGTTAGCGTGGTTAGACTAATTAGGTGTATGCATTGGCACTCAGCAACGGTAATTTATTTTTTTTCAGCGAGAGCGGCATTTCAGAACTCTTGCGAATGAAGGTAATTTCGGCAATAAGTACTTACACCTGTTTTTGTAGCATGGTCATGCAACTTGCTGTAAAAAATCGACAGCTGTCCGATTGGAAAATATAAATGGACGAAACCACAAACTAGTCACCAAAATTACCTTCATTTGCTGAAGAGTTCTGAAATGAGTGCCAGTACATAGACCTAATTATAATTAAATTATTTTTCTGTACTGAATGCTGCCCTTTATGTTGTCGCTTTTAGATTGCATGGGGGAGAGAAGTTGTGTCTTCAATTGCCACTTGATTATTCTTGAATTGGAAAACGTGTTAATAAAGGGAAACCATCTAAAATTAGCCAGGACAAATTTTTGTCAATAATTGCCCCCGAATTTTCAGGTCTAACGCCAGCCCTGCAAGTGTTTAATTGTCAAATTTGAATTTGGGAGCTGTCATATTAGACCAATAAGAATCCTGCGTTCATGGACTAAAGCGGGGCAGTCACAAAACCCTGGCTTTCGTACAGGGTCTCTTTTCACTTCCTCTCCCCCATTGCAGACATGAGAGCCTCGCAGGCTATGGTCACTTCTGCTTCGCAACGCAATGCTTTTCCGAGTGAGCCACCAGACAGTTCCTCATTTCTTTTTTTATGAGGCATTAGCCCAGCCGTATTATTGCCTGCATCCCCCGGAGACATAAGTGATTAATTATTATTTACGTTCTGGAGTTACATTACGACAAGCTAACACAGTTCACTTCAGTTCAGAGTGCATCACTGTAGTCTGACCAACGGCCCAAATATGTTTCGCTCGGATTAGCGCTAGACTACCGATAGAGGTCTAGATTATAGTGCTGTATAACAGTCTGACAATACTCGTTTCTGACAATATGCACTAGGGGACCTCACGACAGAAATTTTACGAAGCTGATAAAACTCATCGTTATTCCCATGGAGAATCCTTGGTATCAACGGCTTAGACAAAACAATTTTCCTCAAACCTTTATTACACTTGAACCAGTTTTGTGATGAATGGTCACGGCGGAATGGCGAGACTTACCGTCTACGGACGGATGTGGCTGCACTTCAATTTTGTGAGTGCGGCGCAGGTGGCTTGCAAGGTTACTTGTGCTTCCTCCCTTGCTGGACACATCTTTTTCACAGTGCTTGCATTTACCACCGAGAGGTGTTTGTGAAAAGTATTTCCACACCTTGCTTTTGACGGGAGGCGGCATTTTTGCGATTTCAGCAATTTCTAAGTGAAGGAATGACACAGGGGATGACGTGCAGTCTCGCCTTGTGGGAATGTATGGAAGGGGAGTCTGCTCGCAACCACGTGAATGTCAGGCACTCCAGGATTAGTTACACCGAGGTTTTCGTCGGGGCATAGGAATTTCCTCATTAAATGCTTCAAATTAAAATTCATATTGTCCATTATGTGGACTGGTGACACTACAGACTCAAGTATCACTCCCATTCTCGAACGGGTGAGCGAACAGTGACTACGTTTACATGCATTACATTAAGATAATATTTGGAATAAGATGTTTACATGCGCTGAGCAATGGTAATATGCTGTTTACATGTTAATTAGCATATCCACCTCTTGGACATCGTCTCGAATCTCTTAGCCATTGCCATCGCCAGCGGTCTCTGTCCCAGAATTTCATCCATGACCACGAAATGAAACTGGTTGGATTTGGGTAGCTGGTATTTGTTTGTTTGCGGCTATTTTTCACCAGTCGTGAGCTTACTGTAATTTGCTGTTCTTATGAACTTCCATATCCGCATGCACAATAGGAAATTCGGCCTAGGAAAAAATTTGTTAATCAACTGGGTTGAAAACATCCCGCTTTCGCTGCGTGCCTTGTGGTTAATTAACATTACTTTACCAGCCAGCCGGCTTACTGACTTTAAATTACAGTCAGCATGTCCTCTACTTAGGTTAGGTAGGGTTAGTTATTACACAGTTAACTTTGCCAGCTTGCCATCTTACCCATTTGCCAACTTTTACTCTAGAATTTCTTGCAAGGACAAACTTTGTGCAGCTATCAGCTCTTCTTCACGACACTTATCACTACTGATTGTAGAGAGTGACGACCTGACAGTTCCCTAAATATTAGCGAGCAAACATTGAACGTAAAATTACACTCCCTTAACTACCCAACCCGTTAGATAACCCATACGGAAGCTCATAAGAATAGCAAATTGTAGTAAGATTACGACTTGAGTTAAAATAGTCGCTGCCTTTATTTTTTTTTCGCTTGGGAATCAGCCGCCTTCAGGGTTTTCGAGCGACGCTCAACTTGGTTGGCAGTTAACACAAAACCAGCCTCTCTCCACTTCTCGCACACCGTTGTTACGGTACTTTCGCCCATCAATATATTCCATTCATGTCTTTCATTATCTGAATGCACACAGTCGTCTCCTCCTCGCTCTAAAAATGCTAATTCCTTTCAAATTGAACAGGAGTAATTGAATATCTGCTCAGGGGCATTTTTCGATTAAGGTGCATACATGGCGCATTATTCCAATTAAAACAAGCATATGCCAGGTGTCTTATTCGAAATATTTCAAATCAGAAAATGATCTTAATTGGGTTATTGCATGCGTTTATATAACAGGTACGCAATCGGAATATTCTTGTATTCCGATTACTTCAAGAATATGGTGTGCATGTTAACGCAGTCAAATGTAAAATTATTTACATCGATGCCTCTGGAATGAGTTGTTTTTTTTGCGTTTGTAAAGTATTGACTCGGGTCGGCAATCGGTATGCATAAATTAAGTGCGGCAGGGTTGGCTTTCACTCGGCTGTTTCCAAATCAGAGTTTCATTCATAGTTTTACGACATGGGAATTTTATAGTAAACGGGCGAACCAATGGTCCTGCAGACAGCGCGCACCTCATTTGCATTTCTCCAGCTCCAGATTGGTAACCATGGTAGCGCATGACGAGCTGATTTCAACTTCCAAATATGGTCGGGGATCCCGTGACAGCTTCAACTTGGAAAAGCCGCTTCCTTTGCAACAAAAGCCTCTTTTTTGGCGAGATTTACCAAGACAAAAACAATGCAGATGATGGCAAGAATGTTTCAGATCAAAGATTGATTGAACAATGTTAAGTTTCTCATTGTCATAGTGCACAGTTCAGTCACCAGCGTGGCCTGCAGTTGTTGGAAATTAGCGAATGGTTGGTGAGAAATGATTCGATACAGTGTATCGTTGCTACACGAATTTGACAATCGATTAATGTATCGCAACGTTGATACCAGTGATACGGTAAACAGCATACCAGTACCTAGCACTAGAAGATAGCCTTCAACACCGCTAGGGGGCACTACGAGTACCTGGTTATGCCATTTGGCCTGGCTAACGCTCCCGCTGTCTTCCAGAATTTCGTTAATGACATTTTGCATGACATGATTAATCAGTTTGTGTTTGTCCTGGACAATATCCTAATATTCTCTCGTTCCAAGGAAGAACACCTTCGTCATGTTCGTGCCGTTCTGCAGCGCCTCCTGGAGAACCAACTGTACGCCAAGGCTGAGAAGTGCGAGTTCCTCTTGGACACAGTCCCATTCCTCGGATTTGTGGTCACTCCAGGAGGCATTCTAATGGATCAAGAAAAGGTGAAGGCGGTCAGTGATTGGGCTACTCCCACAACACGCAAAGAACTACAGTGTTTCTTGGGGTTTGCCAATTTTTACCGCCGGTTTATTCGTAATTATAGTACCGTTGCTGCTCCACTAACTGCTCTGACTTCCCCAACCTTCTTTTTGTGTGGACCCCTTCGGCGGAGAAGGCTTTTCAGGAACTAAAGCAAAGATTCACCTCTGCTCCTGTTCTCCAACAGCCAGATCCTGAGAAGCACTTCATTGTCGGGGTTGACGCCTCCAACACCGGCGTGGGGGCAGTTCTGTCGTAACGCAACGGTAAAGATAATAAGATACACCCTTGTGCCTTCTTCTCCCGCAGATTAAGCCCAGCTGAGAGCAATTATGATATCAGCAATCGGGAGTTACTGGCAGTAAAATTGGCATTAGAGGAGTGGCGTCACTGGCAAGTAGGGGCCAAGGTTCCATTCCAAGTCTGGACTGACCATAAGAATTTGGAATACCTCTGCACAGCTAAAAGGTTAAATTCTCGCCCATCTCGTTAGTCTCTGTTTTTCGATAGATTTAACTTCACCTTAGTTTATCGCCCAGGCTCCCAGAACAAGAAACCTGATGCTCTCTCACGCGAGTTCTCACCAGACGCTCCTCCCAAGGAGCCACAGACCATCCTGCCTGGTTGAGTTGTGGTGGGGTCATTAGAATGGGAACTGGAGAACTGGGTTAGAAGGTCACAACCTTCTGGGGGGCCACCTGCTAACTGTCCTCAGAACTGTTTATTTGTTCCAGAAGGTCTCCGGGCCGAAGTCCTCCAGTGGGCCCATTCTTCCCGTCTCGCCTGCCACCCTGGTACCAACCGGACCTTGGACATGCTGACTCACAGGTTTTGGTGGCCAACGGTCCGAAGAGATGTAAAGAATCTGACGACTGCTTGTCCGGTCTGCGCCCAGAACAAGGCCACCCACGCGGCACCAGCTGGTCTCCTGCAGCCACTCCCGGTACCTTCTAGACCATGGGCCAACATCGCGTTGGATTTTGTGACGGGCCTTCCGCCATCCAGAGTTAACACAGTCATCCTGACCATCGTTGACCGCTTCTCTAAAGCTGTACATCTCGTTCCACTGCCCAAGCTGCCCTCCGCCAGAGAGACTGCAGACCTTCTGATCCAACACGTAATCAGAATACATGGCATCCCATCTGACATTGTTTCTGACCATGGTCCCGAATTCATTTCTCAAGTCTGGAGAGCCTTTTGTCAGGCCCTGGGGATAAAGGTCAGTTTAACCTCCGGAGGATTTCACCCCCAGAGCAATGGACAGACGGAAAGGGTCAATCAACAGATGGAAAGCGTCCTTCGGTGCCTCACTTCCTGAGACCAGGGGGACTGGAGTGAACAACTGCCCTGGGTCGAGTACTCCATAAACAGCCTTCCCATGGCTGCCTCAGGTGTGTCCCCCTTCCAAGCTTGTCTCGGTTACCAACCACCTCTGTTCCCCTAACAGGAGGTCGAGGTTAATGTTCCCAACATTCAGGAATTTCTTCAGAGGTGCCGAAGGACGTGGAAGGAGACCTGCTCTGCTCTCCTAAAGGCTGGAGATGAGATGAGTCACCAGGCCAACCGTCATCGCTCTGCTACACCACAGTACAAAGTAGGACAAAAGGTTTGGCTATCATCCAAGGACATTGCTTTGAGAACTGAAAGTCGCAAATTAGCTCCCCGTCACATTGGTCCTTTTATTATTGAAAAAATCATAAATCCAGTCTCTGTTAAGCTTAAGTTACCAGCCTCCATGAGCCGTATCCACCCAGTATTCCATGTGTCATGCATTAAACCTGTACAAGTTTCCCGCCACACCCCTGCCCAGACTAATCCTCCTCCCCCTAGGCTCATCGATGGAGGAGAAACATACACTGTGAGCAAGCTGCTGGACGTTCGTCACCGTGGAAGGGGCTTGCAATACTTAGCGGACTGGGAAGGATACGGTCCGGAGGAACGTTCATGGGTCCCTGCACGCCACATTCTGGACAAAGACTTGATCAAGGACTTTCATAAAAGGACATTTAAGCCTCAGTTAAGACCGCCAGGTGGCGTTCATAGAGGGGGGCGGGGGGGGGGGGGGTTCTGTTAGAAATCGCTGATTTATGTTTGTTTTTTTAGTATGTTTTAGTAGTTTTTAGTTGCTATTTATTTATTTATCTTATTTATTCTTTTAGAGTATGTATGTTTCTGAAAGATTGAGCTGTCTTTGGTCTTGAATGTCTTCCTCTCCTTTCTGTCTCGTGGTGTCTTGTCTTTTTCATCACCCTCTCTTCCCTGTATTTCGGTGAGGTAATTCCACTTCCTTCTACCTTGCTGTTCTTATTGACTGTCCACACCTGAGTGTAGTTTAGAGAGGCACGGGTAATTAGTTAGATCAGAGTTAGAACTCCACCTGTTTCCCCTCTCTCTTCTATCACCGTCCTTGCTTTTCTAGTTCCGCCTCACTCTACAGCTGTCCTGTGTTTAGCTGGGATTCCTCTTAATTAGTTTGTGTTTAAAACACCCACTTTTTCCCCTGCTTCTTGTCGACTTGTTTCTTCCCACAGCTCGCTTTGGTTAAGTCTCGTTTCTGTGCTTTCTTGGTTTCGATTGTTGATTGCTCGTTTTCTGTGAATTCTCCCGTAAGTCTCGTTATTGATTGTTTGTATTACGCTGGTTGATTGCTTAGTACTTTGTTCTCCCTAATTCCCATTTTATACCCATCTGTTTAGATTCTCCTGTGTTATTCCCTTATCCCATCCAATTCCCTTTTCCTTCCCCTTCCATTCCCTTAGCTCAACCCCTGCTGTTACTGTCTTTGACATTACCATCGTCGCCACAGATGGTCGCTCCATAACCACTGCTTCCAGGGTTTTGGACGACTTCTGTGCAGCCACTGGCGCCCTTGTCAACCGGGGCAAGAGTGAACTCTTTCTGTCTCCTAACTGGTCTGAGGCCCTAACTGTTTCCTTCCCTGTGCGCAGGAATAACATCAAGCTCTTGGGGCTGGTCTTCCAGGCAGACGGAGAGGGCGGAGAGTGTAGTGTAGACAGGAGACCGTAGAAATCCAGTGGGTCTGAGTTTAGAGGGAAACATGGACAGTGACGGGCAGCTAAAAGTTGACCAACTGCTTATGGACTGCTTCGGTGTGTATTAGGACCTGCTGGTTCATGTGCACAGCTGTGGTGTGTTGTTAGCGTGGAGAAACGAACAGCTTCCGCGCTGGTATATGACGAAGCTCCAAGCTGAACGGCCTTTTCAGAAATTGGCTGTGGTAATGGTTTACTCATTGCTTTGGAATGACCGGCTTTTCCTCACGGAAGATGGTCACATTATGGATAGCGTGTGAGAGCTAGACAGAGCTCCGGTCATGAACATAACACAGATTTTACAGATCATAAGTTCCGTCTGCATGAACTGTTACTTATGTGGAGCTAGGGAATCGATCACTTTCACAGGAAAGAATTAAATATTCAATCGATGGCATTGCAGCGTTTGTTATACCGAACACATTAGACTGTGCGCTTCCCTATTGCTTTCACCGGTAGTATCACAGAGCTTGCCCAGCCATTGGAGATGTATCAGGCTTCATGGATAAGTGAAGCGATCGTTTCATAAGCACTCAAAAACGCACCCCAAGCTCTGCAATATCTGTGATTGGTCTAACTGCAGCCCAACTTGGCAGACAAAGCTTCAACTGTAGTGGCTACAATCAGGAAATGTTATGATGAAACTGCCACATTGATGCTTACCAAAGTAACACAAGCATACCGATCATAATTGCTGCATTTAAGTTAACTATGAGCATTTTTTACTAGCAGAGCATGCAAACTAACATGCAGTAGCTGATACGCGGTCATGACTTTGAATCTGTCATGCGAAAAATTTGTTTCACGTTCGGTGTGAAAGTTGCTTGATTTGCCCACAACGTGTATTCACATCTTTGCATTGAATTTGAATGTAGGCTAATCAGTCCTGCGAAAAATTAGTTTTGTGTCTGATGTGAAAGCAGCTTTATGGATAGGATGCGACTGTTTAGAGAGAGCTCGGTTATGTTATGAACATAATACTGGTTTTGCAGACCGTAAGTTCAGTAACCGTGGACAAGTTGCTTGTGTGGAGCTAGCGAATTGATCACTTCTACAGGAAAGAATTACCTATTTGATCTCCGCCTTTTTTGGCTTATTATTAGCCACAACAATTTCTAAAGGGGGTTGAAATTATGACAAGGTAGTGCAGAGAAATCATTTGTAAACAGGCAGAGCTTCTGCGTTTCGCATTGCTTTCATGGTAGCACCAGAGAGCTTGCTCAGAAATTCATGAAGTGTGCGGCTGATCCCAGTCAAGTGAAGCGATCGCTAACTATAGTGGCTACAATCGGGCAACATTATGATGAAACTACCACATTGATGTTTATCGAAGTAACACAAGCATACCGATCAGAATTACAGCATATACGTTAACCAGGCGGTCATAACCACAGAGAGAAACCCTTGCAATACAGGTTTTACAGACAGCAAGTTCTGTTACTGTGAACAGTTGTACCAAGCATCCAAATTACAAACAAGTATTAAAAGTTAGCTTCAGTTAGCTACAGTAGGTTTATGTTCACACACCTACTGTAGAATTTCCCCTGATATCACTCTTGCATAATTAGGACACAAACATTAGCAAAAGTAACTTGGCTACATTAGCTGCTGTGCCACAGCCACAATCAACTGGCTATCACGTCAGGTTGGCTTATGCAGTAAAAGTAACTTACAGCTTCTGTGTCTGTGAGTCACGGGCAGTCGTGACAGATACAGGCTTTATCTTCAGATATTTTACAAAGCCTGCGTTTTGAGGACAGTTATTTGTGCTAACTATTGCTAGCGGTCATGCTAGCCACCCGTAACACGTTAGCTTCACATTATTTGCTGTTATATGGTTCCTTACAGCTTGTGGATCCAAGCGCTTGATCGATACAACGGCTTCAGGTTTGAGAAGCAGCTGAAACGCTTATCCTGTGTCAAATTATCCTTTATTGACAAAGCTGTCTTTGAAACAGCACAAACAGCTAACGTTCCCTTTGTTCATGGCTGTTTGCTGCAAGCAAACAAAAAAAGCTACCCACTGATTTCTGGTGGCATCGTATTTTGGAAGAGAAATATTTGATTTTTTTTTTTTCACATCCAAAACTAAACGAACAAGTTGCTTTGGGAGAGATACTGACACAATTGCTCCTCAAATGATCTGTGGTTCTTCTTTTGTATTTCCAGAAGTGTAGACGCTACTTCGGGATCATATGATCTGCTGTTGTTAGTGCCTGCTAGAATAGTTTTCGGTGTGGGCAGGTCCAGGGAAGTGGTTGGCGCTGGCTAAGTCTGTACTAATTGGACGGCACAACCTGACATCAGGTTTTACCCAGATCTCGTAAAGATCTCAGGAGGAGGTGTTCAGAGAGGAAATCACCCTCACGAAATCACATTCTTGGATTATGGCAAAAATCCCTGTATCTTATGTTTAGAAACCTTTCAGAGGTTGAGCATTGACAACTAACATTATGACATTACTAATATGTATTAAATGACGGATCAGCATGTTAGGTCCAATTCAAGTAATCGCCACACAGCTATAAAACCAGAGTACTGACAGATGCCCTGTAGGGCCCTGGCTGATTTACTTTTATGGGTAGCGGCTGGATTTCGATCTAAAATATGATCTAAAACTAGATTAAATCCCCCCCCCCCAATATGACGGGGTACTGTCCGAGGTCATCTATTTTAGTCTCCCAAAAAAAGAGGGATCATTTAAATCTGGGGAATATATACGTTGACTTATATTAAAGTTTGACCTTGAATTTCGGAGAGTAAGAAAAGAAAACCTCCAGCCTCATCGCTAACCTCTTTAAGACATTCAAATTGTAATTGCTTGTTAGTTAGAGTTACGACCCCTCTGCTTCTATTACTGCCACATGCAGCAAATACATAACTCATCCAGCCCTGACGAAGCTTTGGAATTTCCTTACGTATTATATGTGTTTCTTGCAGGAACATAACATCAGATTTATGAGATTTAACAAATGATAGCATCTTTTTTTTTTTAATTGGGTGGTTTATTCCCATTACATTCCATGTCAGAATATTTATCTCTCTTTTATCTGCTTGCATTATGTTGTTGATTGAATATCGTTGAGTAATTTAACAAATTCAGTTCTGGTTGACCTGACAAAAGTTGTACCATCATAGTGTTTTTGTGTATATTTCTACTTAGAAACAAGTGTCGTGGTTGTGGTTTTTTGGTCATGTTTATGTTCAGGTTCTGTGTTCATGATTTTGTCTGTTTATTTGTTTCCACTCGCGAGATTTCTGTCTCTCGCGAGTGGTTCCTGAATTTGTACCTCACAACAAGTGCATTAAAAAAACAAAACTGGGTGAACAACCACAAAAAATAACTTCACCCGTGGATGCTTTAACTGCTTCACATCACCAAAGAAAAAATCACTTAGGTCCGTGGTTGCCAGCAGTGACAGCTTTTAAGGGCTGCTGTGATGCAGTACGCATTCTTAAAATAAACAAATGAGATAAGTATCAATTATAGAATCTCTCTCTGTAGACTTATGAGACAAAAAGTCCGAGCAAGAAGAAGAGCACAAGAGGAAAAAAGAGAAAAAAAAGTCCCTATCCAATCTTTTAAATAATATAGAAAACCAACCAGTATGTTACACCCCCATTCATTTTCCGACAAGAATCACAGATCTTAAATTCCCAGTATTGATTAATTAAACCAGGTTATCACATAAACCTATGGTTACACTGTATCTTTTTCATCAATAGATTTATCAACACCGTTACTTTTCTGTAGGGGGGAGTGTGGTGGAAATTCACATACTTTTCATTGTTCAACTAATAACAGTCAATCTCACCGGCACTCATTGGATATCCTAGGGGTGAGAGCTGCTGGTTGAAAGAGACTGGATGAACTCGGCCGCTTTCTTCGGGTGATCAAACTCTCGTCTTCCTTTGGATAGTTTAACCACCAATATGGCTGGGTAGATAAGTGAAAACTTAATACGCCGATCATGTAGCAGCTGCTTACATTGGTTGAACTTTGCGCGCATCTCTGCGACCGGTCTCGAGTAGTCCAGGAAAATCATGATGTGATGTCCCTTCAATAACACTTTTCCCTTTTTTCGGGCGGCCTCTGTAATCCGCTCTCTGTCCTGGAACTTTAGAAATCGGGCAATGATGGCCCGCAGCGGAGTATCCCCTTTCGGTCGGCATCTCATGATGGATCTATGTACTCGGTCAATTTCTATCCTGTTGGGAAAGTCAAGCTCCAGGAGCTGTGGGATGTTGTCGCGGAGAAAAGAGAGTGGATCCCGGCCCCCACACCCCTCGGGGAAGCCAACAAACCATAAGTTGTTACGTGTAGCTGCCATCAAAGCAGAATAAATAAATAAATAAATAATTGATTAAAATACATTAGTTAAATACATTCAGAGTTCATGAATACAGACAATATTAGCGAAAATGGTTTAACATTATAAACAATATTTCATGTATTTATTTGTTTGTTGTGGGGTTAGACCTTGAATCGGGCCGGAACCAAAGTTCTGCTGTTGCGGTTTGACGGGGTGTTCCTTTTAAGGGTTGGTAACCTTCTAGACCACACTACCATTGCTGATACTTCTGCTCATGAGTGCCGCTGTTTTAGATGGTTGAGATATAAGGTGCACAGATGGACTGAAGATTATTAATTTTCTCTCGAGTGAAAGCGGCCAATGAGGTACAGCTACTGCCTATATTACTGATATGTTGACAGAATGAATTTAACGCAGCAAATTTCTGTTAGTCCATGCAATGATACAATTACCTTATGTATTCAATCCTTATATGAAACAATTTGCTCTTATGTACTTTCCTTTTATATGTCTACCAGTTCTCACGGCACACTATCATACATATTGTGTGATTAAAGCCAGTAACACAAAGAACAACTTGGTTTCGTGATTTCGACTTGAGAGGGAGTTACAGTGAGAACTCAGCCAGGGCGACACAAGAAGGCAGAGCGACCATTGGGACCAACGTGAACATCGCCCGCTAACTCTCTCGCCCGCTGACGACGGAACTGTAAAGACGTTCGTGGTTTCGCAGGAGCCATTCGTCAAGAGAATGTATGCAGCCTGTCGGGAACCTAAGAGCGTTGTATGGTTAAGCCAACAAGAAGCACGTTTAAGCCAAGTTAAATGTGAAAACTGGAGTAGCCTCAACGACTGCTAAAAGGACTCTTTAAGTTTCAAGATTCAGTTGGACTGATTGCACGTAATAATAAGTTTGAGTAAGTGCATATTTCAATAAGGAATTCTTTCTAAGCCCTGAAGTGTAAATAAGTTTTAATGTGGTACACTTTCTGGTTATAACTATGTGTTACCTTTGATCTTTAAATGTAAGGTTAAGTGTTACTGGTAATTTCATTTCTATTACTGCCACTAAGCCATTCTGAGAATTATTTAGTTTAAGGGTGTATAAGTGCATTAGCCTACCTTCAAAGTGATTCAAAGTTTTAAGAAGTGCTCTCCTTTAATGTTTAAGTGAAATAAGTTTCTCTTGCTACACGGGGCGTCCAAGCTATCACTTGATATTCAAGTTAGCTTGATTTGATGTCAATAGTATTATTGCATTTATCAATCCTATAATTGTTAGTACTATTATTATTACATAATTGACAACATTATATTATTGGTCTTTGTCTGCCGTCGGGTAGATACCTGTGACGCTGTATCAAGGCAGATCATTGAACGGCTACATATTCTCCTGTTAGAAGATGCAAATCAGCATTTACCTACAGTGCAAGCACAATGGGCTGACACTGGCTCAGTGTTCTCGTTTAGAGAAGACCAAGGGTCCATTTTGAGCTGCCCACGCTCTGGTCTTATTTCAAGTAAAGGATCAAGACATTCGTGCTTGTCCTCAGCAAAGACACAGGAAGCAGCAGCTGAGTTAGCCCCAAGTCAAGCCACCTTGAAGGTTCTGGAAGAAGTGGAACATGAAGAAAGGGAACTTGAGCGGCTTGAAGCTGAGAACAGAATGAAGCTAGCGCAACAAGAAGCAGAAAATGCTGAAAGACTGAAGTTACTAGAGGAGAAGCGCGGGCAGTTGGAACGTTTGGAAGCAACTAAGAAAATGAACGCTGCAAGGGCAAGACTTCAGGTTTATGAACAAGATGCAGACTCAGATGAAGAGATATCGGAGCTTCTCCATAATCATAACGTGTCAGGGCATTCTCCTAAACTTAATACCCTTCCAAGGCCCAACATGCCTTCACAGCCTGCCAGAATAATGCTACAACCCACAAGCCACGAAGTCGCTCGGCCCACTCAAGACAATAGCACAACAATGCTTGCCGAAGCAATAGCAGAGTCTATAAACGCAAGCTGTCTGCCCGTAAATATGTCACAGGACCTGCAAAGAAAGCTATTGAAAGTTATTTCCTGTTAGGCACTGAGAAAGCCTATGAGTCAGCATGGGAAATACTAGAGGAAAGATATGGCAACTCCTTTGTGGTCGCTAAAGCTTTTCGCGACAAACTGAATTCGTGGATAAAGATAGGGCCCAAAGACAGTGTTGAACTGAGAGAATTTGCAGACTTCCTTCAAGGTTGTCAAGCAGCAATGTGTCATATTAAGAGTCTTGAAGTCCTGAATGACTGTAGTGAAAATCCAAAAATGCTCAGCAAGCTTCCTGACTGGCTAACCGCCAGGTGGAACAGAAAGGTCATTGAACTTGAAGAAACCACAAAAACCTTTCCAAGCTTCAGTCGAGTTTGTGGCCAGAGAAGCCAAGATAGCTTGCAACCCGATGACCTCTCTTCATGCTCTGAAGTGTGGTGATGGTGAAAGGGCAAGGCCGCCGAAGGTCCGAGGTGTCGGTGCAAAGGTGCTAGCAAGTGCAGCTGAAGAGAAACCAGATGTTGAAGGGAAGAAGGGCCTTGCTCAGGTGTGCATGTTTTGTGAGAAGGCAAATCATGGCATTCAGAAATGTCGACGGTTAATGGAGAAACCTGTCAAAGAGCGAGTTATACATGTGCAAATAAAGAGATTGTGTTTTGCATGAAAAAAGCCAGGACACCACTCAAAGAGCTGTGAAAGGAGAAGTGTTTGTAACCTGTGCAAGGGAAAACATCCCACCTGTTTACACGAAGACCGCGCCAAGGTGGACGAAAGGTGTCAAGCTGATGGACAAAGGGAGAGTGGAAAACACCTAAATCAAAAGGAAAGGTCAAAGGAACTGACAGTGCCTAAACCTAGTGAAACAACAAACACAGCTACATCTAATCAAGCGACACGAAATGGTAATTGCACGTATGCATCCACAATAGTGCCAGTTTGGCTGTCAACGACAGGTAATCCAGAGGCTGAAGTTCTCGTATATGCTCTTCTAGACAGTCAGAGCGATAGCACCTTCATGCCAAGAAAGGGCAGAGACTCTTGATACACAAATGGAGCCTGTGCAATTAAAGCTTTCCACCCTTGCATCCAAACAAACTGTCATCCCAAGTCACTAGTTAATTGGGCTGCAGGTCAGAGGCTTCTATTCCTCCAAGATAATCCCTCTTCCCGTGACCTATTCAAGAGAGTTCATTCCTGCTAGTCTAAGCCACATTCCCACACCTAAGACAGCAAGAGCATGGTCTCACCCAGAGCACCTTGCAGATGAAATCGCTCCTTTAATAGACTGCGATGTCGGTCTGCTCATAGGATACAACTGTTCTCAAGCCCTGTTGCCAAGAGAAATTGTATCAGGAAAGGATGATGAGCCATTTGCGGTAAGGACCGATCTTGGCTGGAGCACAGTTGGCTGCGTCAGCCCCTGTGTTGATTATGGCGATGCAATTGGAAGCAGCCATAGAATCATTGTGAGACAGGTCACACTAAGTTTACAGTCGCCTGTTGACCTAACAAGTCAAGTACAGTATATATGCCGAACCCATGTCAATGAAGTCATCGTTCCCACAGATGTGCTGAACGTGCTCGAATCAGATTTTAGCGAAAGAAATGTGGAAGATGCTCATTTCTCTCAAGATGACCTTCGCTTTATTTCAATAATGGAGGCAGGTATAAAGACACGAGCGAATGGACACTGCGAAATGCCATTTCCATTTAAAGAAAACAAGCCCTGTCTGCTTAAGAACTTGAAATGTGCGGACCATCGACTCCGATGTCTAAAGAGAAGATTTCAAAAGGATAAGCAATACCGCGAGGACTATGTTGCATTCATGAACGATATTATAACCTGCGGACATGCCGAGAGAGTCCCAGAACGTGAAGTCCAAAGGGGCTCTTGCTGGTACCTTCCTCACCATGGAGTTCCCCCATCAGAAAACGGGGAAGATCCGTGTAGTGTTTGATTGTTCAGCCAAGTTCGAAGGCATATCACTTAATGATCATCTACTCACTGGACCGGAGTTGACAAACACCTAAGTAGGTGTCCTCTGCCGATTCAGGAAGGCCCCGGTAGCTGTAATGTGCGACATTGAGCGCATGTTCCATCAGTCTCGAGTCAGACCAGAAGATCAGGACTACCTATGGTTCCTGTGGTGGGACAACGGGGACATTGAGTCAGAGCCATCAGTCTACCAGATGAAAGTGCACCTATTCGGTGCGGCCTCGTCGCCTGGCTGTGCAAACTATGGCCTCAAGCACATTGCTGCACAAGGACGAGGTCGGTTCAGTGAAACAACTATCCACTTCATCGAAAGAAATTTTTATGTCGATGATGGCTTGATTAGTGTCTCGACGGCTGAAGAAGCCATACAGTTGGTCAGTGAAGCCAGACAGCTATGCAGCTCTGGAAGGTTGCACATCCACAAGTTTGTTTCCAATTGCTAAGAAGTGCTTGCATCCATTCCGAAAGAAGAGTGTGCAGATGCTTCAAGAAGCCAAGATCTGGCTTTGGGCGAACCACAGATGGAGAGAGCCCTAGGCGTTAAATGGTGCGTCACGTCGGATCACTTCAGCTTCAGAGTGGTGGTGGATAAACGTCCACTTTCAAGGAGAGGAGTCTTGTTGACAGTGGCCTCCATCTTTGATCCCTTAGGCTTTGCCGCCCCCTTTATTCTGATCGGCAAGCAAATACTTCAGCAAATGTGTCGTGATAAGGTCGGGTGGGATGATCCACTGCCAGACGATCTAAGACCACGGTGGGAGTCCTGGCTCTTTGAGTTGAAGAACCTAGCAGACGTCAAAATTCAGAAATGTTATTTACCATCAGAGTTCAAAGAAGCCCGAAGGTACGAGCTTCATTACTTTTCCGATGCGAGCGTCAAGGGTTATGGAGAATGTACTTACCTGAGGGTAATTAGCGAGACAGGACAAATCCACTGTTCCTTAGTGATGGGTAAGGCCAGAGTGGCCCCCACTAAAGTCACAACTGTGCTAAGACTTGAACTTTCGGTAGCAGTTGTAGCCGTACGCACAAGTGATATGCTGAGAAAGGAGTTGGAAATAGACGCTCAAGAAGTCTTCTGGACAGACTCAAAGGTCGTTCTAGGATATGTGAACAGTGATGCAAGAAGATTCCACGTATTTGTGGCAAACCGCATCCAACGGATTAAAGACAGCACGAGACCAGATCAGTGGAGACGTGAGCTCTGAGGACAATCCTGCCGATCATGCGTCAAGAGGCCTAAGTGCAAAAGAGCTCGTTGCCTCCAACTGGTTCTCTGGTCCTAATTTCTTTTGGCGTGAAGAACTTCCCTGTGGGAACGTCGGGATGGGAGATGTATCAGCAGAAGACCCTGAAGTACGTAATATCTTTGTGCACAAGACTTCAGCTGCAGAAGTTTCACTGCTGGATCACTTCCTTTAGTTTTCCTCCTGGATAAGATTAGTCAAGGCCATTGCTCGACTCATGCGGCTTGCTAAGGAGCTGAAAGGTTCAATACCAAGAACTAATGAAGCCACAAGTTTAAAGGAGAGACGCAATGCTGAAACCACCATCAGTAGTCTTGTTCAAAGGGCAGCTTTCTCTGAACAAATCCAATGCCTCCAACATGGGAAGGAGCTCCCAAGACATGCCGAGACCAGTAGGCTACGCAGGCTGAATCCTTACCTTGATGAGCAGGGAATCCTCAGGGAGGGAGATCGGCTTAGGCACGCTGACTTGCACCATCATATTAAACACCCAGTTGTTTTACCTGCTAAGGGACACGTAACAAGACTGCTCATACAGCGTTATCATCACCAAGTGCAACATCAAGGCCGTGGCATAACAGTCAACGAGCTACGAGCCAATGGATTTTGGATACTCGGATGTAGTCATGCGGTTGCATCTTACATCTACAATTGTGTCAAGTGCAGAAGGTTTAGAAGGTCTACTGAGTGTCAGCAAATGGCAGACTTACCTCGTGACCGCATGGAAGAAACTCCCCCGTTTTCGTATTGCGGAATGGACTGCTTGGGACCGTTCCATGTTAAAGACGGAAGGAAAGAGTCAAAGCGCTATGGGCTGCTATTTACATGTTTGTGCTCTCGTGCTGTACACATAGAGCTCCTTGAAGAGATGACCACAGACTTTTTCATCATTGCTCTCCGTGCCATCATAGCCCTACGCGGCAACGTTCGACAACTTCGCTGTGACTAAGGCACCAATTTCGTTGGTGCAAGGCGTGAGCTCATAGAGGCCTTAAGGGAGATGGATCCAGAACGCCTAAAGGTACTCGGTTGTGAGTTTGTTATGAATCCACCGTCTGCAAGCCACATGGATGGGGCCTGGGAAAGGAAAATTCGGACAATAAGAAGTGTGTTAACATCCATGCTAGATCAGTCCTTCCACAGACTCGATAGTTCATCATTAAGAACATACTTCTACGAAGTCATGGCAATCATCAACAGCCGACCATTAACAGCTCACTTACTGAATGATCCTATGGGACCACAGCCTCTTTCCCCTAATCACATACTAACGATGAAATCCTCTATCATTCTTCCACCACCTGGAAACCTTTACCTTCGTAAGAGATGGCGCAAGGTCCAATACTTAGCCAACGAGTTTTGGTCCAGATGGCGCAAAGAATATCTGATGAACTTGCAACAGCGACAGAAATGGCAACGGAAACACAGAAATGCTAAAATCAATGATATAGTGATTGTGCAAGTCGACACTGCCCCAAGAACTGAGTGGAAGTTGGCCAAGGTCACAAAGGTCTATCCTGGAGAAGATGGATGCATGAGGAAACTACAGCTGCTGATCGGTGACTCAGCATTGGATAAACAAGGAAGGTGTTTTGGAAAGCAAGTCTACCTGGAGAGGCCCATCCATAAGACGGTCACCCTGATTGAAGCCGAGTGATGCGGCCACATTTTTCTTGCAATGTGTCTTCTCATCCAGTGCTCATATGTAGGTTTGAGGGAAATCACAAGTGATTTGGTGGGAGTGTAGCTGCCATCAAAGCAGAATAAATAAATGGTAACACTTTACAATAAGGGTCCCTTAATTAACGTTAGTTTGTCCATTATTAACCATTAATTAACTGTTTAATAATACATGAACGCGCCTTATTATGTATTACTTAGCCTTAGGTAACACATTAGGTAATGTATTAGTAAGCACTTAATTAATGTTTAATACTCAACGTTAATTAATACATTATTAAGGGTTAATAAAAAGTTAGGTAATGTAATTAGTTATCATTATGTATGCACTACTCAGCATTAATTAACACATTAGGTCATATATGAGTAAGTCGTTAATAACGTCACTAGTAATCATTTATTAATGGTGTTTATTTGGAGTGAATAGGCATTAAGTAACTGCTAACTAATGCATTAATCATGAGTTATGTAAACACGTATCCCTTAGGTAACGCTTTATAAATGCTTAACTGTGTCATCAGCATTACTTAACTATAGGTTACCATTAGTGAATGCTTTTTGCACCCTGATTGAAAAGTGTAAACATGTATCCCTTAGGAAATGCATGACAGTTGTAAATAAGCATTACTTAACCACTAGTAGTTGAAATGTAGGTGAAGCAATCACATAGCATTTAACACCTTTTATTACACACATCAAAACAGATGTAGATAACAATAAATAAAATCACTCAGGAAGATTTTGACAGAACATCAACATCTTATTTACTGCAGTAATAGAACAAATATAGAACAAATGTGCTAAGGATGAAAATAGAACTGTCTGTCAGCCTCCACCTGTTTGTCAGTGTCCACCTGACCATCTCTCTCCATCTGTTTGTCTGTCTGTCTCCACCTGTTTGTCTGTCAGTGTCCACCTGACCATCTGTCTCCACCTGTTTGTCTGTCAGTGTCCACCTGTTTGTGTGTCAGTCTTCACTTGTTTGTCTGTCAGTGTCCACCTGACCGTCTGTCTCCACCTGTTTGTCTGTTTCTACCTATCTGTCTGTCAGTGTCCACCTGACCATCTCTCTCCATCTGTTTGTCTGTCTCCACCTGTTTGTCTTTCTGCCTCCACCTGTTTGTCTGTCTTTCTCCACCTGTCTGTCTGTCAGTCTCCACCTGTCTGTCTGTCTGTCAGTCTCTACCTGTCTGTCTGTCAGTCTCCACCTGTTTGTCTGTCTGTCTCCACCTGTCTGTCAGTCTCTCCCTGCCAGTCTCTGCCTTGTCAGTCGCCCCACTGCCTGTTAGTCTACATGTCTTTATGTCTCATGTCATGGAGTAGCCTGCCTAGTGAACCATATCAATGCTTTTGTCCAAGCCACGCATGCCACTCAATGACATAAAGGTGGTCTATAAGCAGCTGCTCAGTGCGGTTTCCCCTTAATCTCCATACTGTCTCTTTATATGACCTCCATGCTCTATCAATATGCTGGATGTGGGCCCCTGTCTTGGCATTGACATAGGAGACACTGTGATTTACTGTGAAATGCCTGTATCCCAGCTGAGGCAGAGCATTTCGATATGCTCGCCACTCATTACTGATGACACGTGAGCCCCTTTTGATATGATGGGCTATCAGTGGCACCAGTTCCCTCCTGGACCTCCTCTCCACCAAACGAAGCACCGGCTTCCCTGACCATCTTCTTATTTGAGTGCGTTGCACCCCCAGCATCCCGAATACCCACTACCTCCGGTTCCAGCCCCCAGCAAACCTGCCCCTTCCATACTGTGTTTTGGGGGAAATGGCAGAAGAAGAAAGCAGAGGTTATTAACATGTGTCAGATTAATAAAGTTGGCAGGAATTAGAGGAAATTCATTTTCATTAACCCGTTACCACTCCGACGGCCCGCAATCGGGCCGTCAGGGAAGTTGAAAACATACTACGTCATTTACACAGCTTGTATGCAACTGAGATACTCATGCCACATATCGTCAGAAAGCGAAGATTCTTGAGATTCAAATGATGCCAACCATTTCAAAGTATAATCATCCCAGCAGCTTTAATCAACGCCCATGTCAGACCACAAACAAACAAACGAACAGTTACAAAACTGATGTGACTCACCGATGAAGCCCCCTAGTACTCTTCCAGTCCGACATATCCCCTCAAAAATGGTCTTGTTACATCCACGAAGTTCCAGTAAATCCAACCAAGTAAAGTTTTTAGTCCAAAACACACTATTATACCGGTAAATATCCATGAACAGCTGCTGCATCGTTTGAAATGAATCAGTGGTTATCCACAAAGTTCGCTGCATTAGTGGTCGTTGCTTCGGAACAGATTTAGACAGTACACAGCCATTTGCGCCAAAATGGAGTCTGCACTCTAACCTTTCGATTGACACCTCACTCGACCAGTTACGAGCTTCCCTGCCCTGTCTACCGCCTGCTATAGCCAACGAGTGCCTGTGTTGAAACGAAGCTCATGCCTCCTTTTTTTGCGTGTAGCCCGAGCAACCAGCAACCAATCAAGACGACGATTGTTGCATTATGAAACCAACGAAATTCTGCAAACGCCGATATATAGGTTGTTGGGGTGACGAAAAGGCTGGCGCTGCCTATCGCTCGCGTAAGAGAATGGACAGAATATGGCTCAGCTGTGCGTAATGCGTGCTGTGCGTTCCGCAAAACAGAGCGAGGCAGAGAGAGATTTCCAGCGAATGTTTGATGGTTGTTTACGGAGTTTGAAAGAAAAAATAGCCAAAAGGTTGCGAAAAAAATCATTTTCAGTTCAGAAGCTGCAGAGCTGTGCACTCGGCGTGCAAGTGATAGCTCAGGGGAAGAAATATCCGACCAAAACCCTGATGGCTCCGTAGCAGAGGAAATGTTTCTCGGGGGAGATGACATTACTCTTGACAAGTACGCATCATATTATAACTTATATTTCATTATATAATAACATTACATTTATATTTATTATTATTATTATTATTATTATTATTATTATTATTATTATAAAATTACATTACGTATTATTTGCATCTGTCACGGAAGGTGGAAGGACGTCATGTTTTCACTGGAGTTCACCGTCATGTTTTCACCGGAGTAATTCTGTGTAAATAATTACGGGAAAAGGATATTATAATATGATGCTGATATTATGATGATTATATTATTACCATATTACGCATTATTACCTCCGTTACCGAAGGTGGAAGGAAGTTATTTTTTCGCCGGTGTTGGTTGTTGTGGGAATTAAAATTTTCATCCCTGTAAGAAATCAGAGTGAGACAAAGTAAGTAAATAGGATCCATTTTACTATGTGCCACATAGGGTCTTCGTTACAGGCAAGAACGAAGACAAAGGAATCTCTCCTTTGCTTTGGATATATGTAAAAGCTCAAAGTCAGAATCTCCTCCCCTTGGGGTTTATATGCACAAATTTGAGTTTATGCCTCAGTAACCTTTTAATTTTTTTATTTATCATATATTGTAAATAGTTTGCTATGGAGAGGTTATTTGTTTGTTTACCTTTCATGTAAAAAACATTTTTTTACATGACAGCACTTGTTTTGACTTTTATATGCACAAATTTGAGTTTATGCTTCAGTAACTTTTACTTTTTTTTATTGATCATATATTGTAAATATTTTACTGTGAGTTTGCTGCGTAAAGGTCATTTGTTTGTTTACCTTTCATATAAAAAATCATTTTTTTTAACATAAAGGCACTCGTTTTGACTCTTATGTGCACAAATTTGAGCTTATGCATCAGTAACTTTTCTTCAGCAATATTGATAGTGAATCTGGATATGGGATTGGATTCCTCTAAGTGTCACCTTTCATTAGAGCCCAACATTATGACTGTAGGTTGAAGCGTTCAAGAGTTATGCCCTTTTATCCTAGGTATGTGACCATGGTTATCCAAGGGTCCTTTTGGGGTCTCCAAATGGCCATTTTTGGAAACGCCTAGACATGGCCTTAGAAAAACATGTGTAAAATGCTCATTTTCTGTGGGATTGTTATCAAATTTGAACTGGAACTAAGTAAGACTTCATGCTGTGGTCCCATTGTGTTTTTCAGCTAATAAGTCCCAGCTGCTCTCATCTACAGGCACCTGTTTGCAAAAAAAAATTTTTGCGAGAGTAAAAACCTTCTACTTCAGTGTGTTCCAGCTTGGATTACTCAATGACAGTAGCACTTAGAGTATTTCTTTTAGCTGGGAGAAAAACTTCAGAGTGTTTCCTTTCAAATGAGACCATAACCATCCATATAGTCCAAACAGTTCAAGAACAGCGTTCAATTTACTTTGGGTACGCTTTTCATAGGCATTTTAGGCAAATTTTCCCGGAGTTTTAAGGGGTTTTTAAGGGTGCCATATGTTTAATTTTAACAACTGTATATCACACCGGAAACCACTTCATATATTAAACTCTTTTTTCTAAACATATTTATGATAACTGTAGTTAATATTGAAACGTTTTACCCCGAAATTTTGATCAATTTTAAAATATAGTATGATAAAAATCCACTTTGGTGACATGGAAGAGCACTATTACAAAATCCTACAGTAATTTCCCCAGATAAGTCTCGTCCAGTCCCGACCTGGACATTGGGCATCTAGGTCATCAGGACTAGGTCATAATTAGCATCTTAACATTTTGTAGCAGTTAAAAAGTTACCTTTCTTATATGTCTGAAGTGACTCTCATCTATAACGACAAAATGGCCCCTTCCCCCAATGGTCTGTCCTTTCCTCCAACGCAGTCTCTCCATTGCAGTCACGCAGACCTCCCTTAGTTTCTTCGCCATTCTTGTCAAGGTTCTGGAGGACCCAGCAACGTTGTCCATGATTAAATCAAGTTGGCGCAACCTCAGTCCTTGAGAAAACCTTGAAATAGTATAAATTAAGTTCAGTTAAAACCCAGTGACTAATGTAGAGTAACCCATGAATGAATTCAGGCTTACTCATAGGTAACCTGCTATTGATGTACTCTGAGTAGTTTTGTCAACAAGTTTCAAATTATAAACAAATATCGCGACTGAATATTTTGATGTTGTCATTTTCTTCCTTATCAATACTTCACAATCTCCCATGAGTGGGGTAGCACATTCCTTTGTCAATAACTCTGCATTTAGACGATGATTTAGGTTTCTACATGTTTTCGCTTAGGTGGTGTGTCTCACTCTCACTGTAAGGTAAGCCAAGGTGCTCAAACGCTTGTGGCAAACCTTGAAGGCAGTGACAAAGAAAGCTGCAATTTTGAGGAAATGCCACTTAGAACTGCAGGAAGAGCTGGCAGCACTGAAGGCGTTGATGCCTGGTGAGTTAAGTCAACCTTCTCTCCAATGGCTAGGTTATTAAATCAATAATATATATATATCTGGGGGGCTTTTTTGCCTGGAATGACACATAGGATAAGACCACTCTGTGCGGGATTCAAACCTGGGACGCCTGCAGTGAAGACTATGGCCTCAACACATTGGCGGGCGCTCTACCAACTGAGCTAAACACCACCCCACTAAGCTAATATTAAATGTCCTTTGTAGTTATCAGGGTATCAAGGAATAGCTATGCCACTGCATGGTATTGAAAAGTAACCATATTTTTCACAGAATCATATCAAAGTTAAAAATCTCAGTATTGTGATAACACTAGCTTTGTGGGCTACGCACATTCAAACACCAAACAAAATAAATGTATTAGTTGTCAAACCTGTACACAAATTGCATCCATTTAAACAGAGACACCTTTGATCTCGTGAAAATAGACTTGTGTCGAATAGACTTTTTCACTCGTCTGTGCTTGCATTTGCGTTGCTGACACCTCCTGAAAGACAAAGTAATGACAGAGGAATAAATTAGCATAGCTTACACATTCTGCACTGGGTTCAGCCTCCACCCCTAAATGAAATGTGATGTTATGTTGGATATCAATATAACATTTTTAATCTGAATTTTATGGAGATGTATAGCCATCAGACTGAACTCTGTACAGTATTTGGAGAAGTGCAAGACGGTTAACTGTCTTGATCCAAGGCTAAGATCTTATGTACCTTAAGCACAGCTAAATAATAATAATAACAACAACAACAATAACACCAATAACAATAATCATAATAATGACAATAATAATAAAACATTAAGAATAATTATGAAAGAGAATTTTGCACACAAAAAAAAGGAGGGGGGTTAGGGTTGGGCTGGGCTGAGCTGACAAGACACACACATTAACACACGCACAATATTAATATCCTTTCTATCCTAGTCTTTGTCAACATGTATCAAAAGTGTAGATAAGTTATATCACAATTTCTATTCATTTTCAGAGGATTTATTAGCATGGTGAACATACATTTAACGTTAGCTTCACACAGACAATGCAGCTGTATTAGCCATTTATTGTAAGTTGCACTACTGTATTTATGTTCAAGGATCCCCATTAGCTGCATCACTCTCCCTGGTGTGTAAAGCAGGCCTAGCCTGCAATGACCAGAAAAGGTTAGCCCATAACATCACCTACCATTCAAATCTATCCACGGAGGCAATCTTCTTCTTCAGCCTCATTTTATGTTGACATCGGTTGCACTTGACCTTCCCTGTCAGTATTTTTTTCTTTTGAAGCCATTCAATTTGTTTGAAGTGTTTCTTGGTAGTTTTTTTGCCTTCTGTCAGCTTCTTCAACTTTCTGGCCAACTTTAAGCCACGCATGTTGTTGTTCGCCAAAAAAACACGCCAAAAAACATCCAAATACCTCCATGCTGCTCATATGCAATGTCCGTTTTGTATTGAAGCCTCGAAATGCGAAATTGTCCTGAAAATAATTAAATAAGTCCATATTTCAAGCTTGTTTGCAGTGGAAGCTCCTCTTCCTGGTCTGTCCAAATCTCGCGAGATTTGCGTCGGCGTCAGTAATCGACTGTATTTGGCTGTTTTTTGGTGTGTCTTTTTGTTACAAAGACAGTTGGTATCCATTTGCAACCGTTACATGGACATGCACTGCTACGCTGAGACCCCCTGTAACTCAGAGAAGCCACAGAGGACTCTGAAACTTCTCCCAGCCCTTAGGACGTGAGGGTGAGTAGATAATGAGTGAAATTGCATTTTTGGGTGAACTATTCTTTTAATGTGTCATCCACCAATTAATAAGCCCAGCCTAGGCTTACAAGACACAAATTTCATACTCATAGCCAGCAGAGTAGGACAAATGTACATGTATAATGTGCTATTAATCCTTGCATCCATAGCTTTGGCGAGTCTCAAGGAGGCTAAGGAGTCTCGAAGAGATGATAGTGATGTTGAAGAGGTGCCGATGGAGCAATACAGTGAAAACGATAGTGAAGAAGACGACTCTGAGTCCAGCTCAGAGAGTTCTGATTCGTCCCCGGAGAGAAAGAGGAAGGAGAAAGGGAAAGGGAAGAGAAAGAAGAGTGGGAAGAAGAGAAGGAAGAAGGAGTAAAAGGTCAAGAAAAGCAAACATGGCTTTCGCCAGCGGGGTATGTAAAGTGTAGCCTACTTCTTGACTGGCTTGGGCTGTATGTGCTCTGTCTGTATGTTCCTACAAGTAACTGAATCACTCATCACACGCTAGTACAGCGGTGTACTAGAAGGACCAGTACAGTCCAAATCAATGTTAATTTCCCAAAATTATTCACCCCAAATGTATCAATTTTTACAGTATTTAGCATTTCCCCCTCATTTTCTCCCAATTTATTATTTGCGAAATCCCTGTGTAGCCTATGTGCTGGTCCTGGTCATTATGCTTGCCCACTGGTTGTGCAGAGAGGGTGAAGACTTACCTCGCCTCTCCTGTGATACATGAGAGCCAGTCAACCACATCTTTCAGCTGAACACAGAGGAGTTTCACCAGGTTGTGTCCAGCACGTGTGGAGGCTCATGCTGTCACCCAGTTCCATTCCCACTAAACAGGGTCCCCTCTGCCAGTAGCGGGTCGTGCAATGACCAAGACACATAACACCAAAGTTCACTTGCTACATGAGCTAGTTCAAAGTTCAGTTCATAAATTTTTAAAATGAACTAGTTGAGTTCATAGTTCATAATTCAACATTTTTAACTAAGTTAACAGTTCCAAAAATTAACTAGTTTATAGTTCTTTTTTTTCCCAGTATGTTGAAAATGCTTGACACATTTAATTTTACTGTAGAATGAATGTAACAATATCAAAATCTCACAATATTACAATAACTCAGTATCAAGCCCATGATATTTATTGCAGTAGGGTATTTGTAAGGCATGTTATGATATCAAAATCACACTGTAAGATAATACCACATAAGCTCCACAGCAAAAATTTATTTCACTATTCATAAGTCAACAACAGGAACATTTGGTCAAAAATAAAATAGCTTATCTGCCTTTGTTCAATCACCAGCCTCTATCCCTTTATCCCACCATCACCTCCCTCTTAAATTTGGTAAAGGCTTGTTCTGATCAACGCAACAGACAGGGGACACAGTGCACTTGTTTGGATGTTAGTGTTAGGTTTCTGTTTAGGGTTAGGGTTCTGTGTCATTGTTGCATTGATCGGATCTAGCCTCTATGGTATTGCACCTTTGTCTAGATTTCTGTCTTTAAGGGGCACCCAATTGATAAGGAAACATTATAATACAATGATTGTGTTTTTTTTCTTCTCACCAATCCCATGATTCAAATGATACATTCCCTCTTGTTCTTGTGTGTTTATATTAGTTGGAGGACCAGGTGATGTGGTGAGGCGGTACAAGAAAGTCCTTGCCATTTTCCAGACGGGAAAGAATATGGCCAAATCCTTCGAGAAATATGGCGTTAACAGACTTACTATTGTGAAGACTGCAGCGATTGCTGAGCTTGCCATAGCTGCTCCAGACGAATATGATCTAATTGAGAAGGGGGGAACAGTGGCAGACTTTGCTAAAAGATGTGAGGAAGTTATAAAGGCCAACCATGTCATTTCAGCTACAATAACTAAAATGAAGGATGATAGAAAGCTCCTGCGCATAACAAAGAAAGTTTAGACTGACAGACAAATAGACTGACAAGGGCCAGACAGGTAGACTAATAGACAGTGCAGAGACATTGGGAGACTGAAAGACAGACAGCTTGGCAACATTGTGGAGACCAACAGGGATAGACTAACAGACAGTGGAAAGACTGACGGGGTAGACTCACAGACAGTGTGGAGACAGACAGACAAACAGGTGGAGACTGACAGACAGGTGGAGATTGACAGACACACTGACAGACAGGTGGAGACAGACAGACAAACAGATTGAGAGAGATGGTCAGGTGGACACTGACAGACAAACAGGTGGTGGTAGATGGTCAGGTGGACACTTTCAGACAGATAGGTAGAGACAGACAGACAAACAGGTGGAGACAGACGGTCAGGTGAACACTGACAGGCAAACAAGTGAAGACTGACACACAAACAGGTGGAGACTGACAGACAAACAGGTGGAGACAGATGGTCTGGTGGACACTGACAGACAAACAGATAGAGACAGACAGACAAACAGATGGAGAGAGATGGTCAGGTGGACACAGACAGACAAACAGGTGGAGACAGACGGTCAGGTGGACACTGACAGACAAACAGGTGGAGACAGACAGTCAGGTGGAAACTGACAGACAAACAGGTGGAGACAGACAGGTGGAGACAGACAGTCAGGTGGACACTGACAGACAAACAGGTGGAGACAGATGGTCAGGTGGACACTGACAAACAGGTGGAGACAGACGGTCAGGTGGACACTGACAGACAAACAGGTGGAGACGGACAGTCAGGTGGAAACTGACAGACAAACAGGTGGAGACAGACAGGTGGAGACAGACAGTCAGGTGGACACTGACAGACAAACAGGTGGAGACAGATGGTCAGGTGGACACTGACAAACAGGTGGAGACAGATGGTCAGGTGGACACTGACAGACAAACAGATGGAGACAGACAGACAAACAGATAGAGAGAGATGGTCAGGTGGACACTGACAGACAAACAGGTGGAGACAGATGGTCAGGTGGACACTGACAGACAAACAGGTGGAGACAGATGGTCAGGTGGACACTGACAGACAAACAGGTGGAGACAGATGGTCAGGTGGACACTGACAAACAGGTGGACACTGACAGACAAACAGGTGGAGACAGATGGTCATGTGGACACTGTCAAACAGGTGGAGGCTGACAGACAGTTCTATTTTCATCCTCAGCACATTTGTTCTATATTTGTTCTATTACTGCAGTAAATAAGATGTTGATGTTCTGTCAAAATCTTCTGAGTGATTTTATTTATTGTTATCTACATCTGTTTTGATGTGTTTAATAAAAGGTGTTAAATGCTATGTGATTGCTTCAACTACATTTCAACTAATAGTGGTTAAGTAATACTTATTTACAACTGTTATGCATTTCCTAAGGGAAACATGTTTACACTTTAGAATAAGGGTCTAAAAAGCATTCACTAATGGTTACCTATGGTTAAGTAATGCTGATGACACAGTTAAGCATTTATAAAGTGTTACCTAAGGGATACATGTTTACATAACTCATGATTAATGCATTAGTTAGCGGTTACTTAATGCTTATTCACTCCAAATAAACACCATTAATAAATGATTACTAGGGACGTTATCAACGGCTTACTAATATATGACCCAATGTCTTAATTAATGCTGAGTAGTGCATACATAATGCTAACTAATTACATTACCTAACTTTTTATTAACCCTTAATAATGTATTAATTAACATTGAGTATTAAACATTAATTAACTGCTTACTAATACATTACCTAATGTGTTACCTAAGGCGAAGTAATACATAATAAGGCGCATTCATGTATTATTAAACAGTTAATTAATGGTTAATAATGCACAAACTAATGTTAATTAAGGGACCCTTATTGTAAAGTGCTACCAAATAAATAAATAATTGATTAATAAACATTAGTTAAATACATTCAGAGTTCATGAATACAGACAATATTAACGAAAATGGTTTTACATTATAAACAATATTTCATGTGTTTATTTGTCTGTTGTGGGTTTAGACCTTGAATTGGGCCGGAACCAAAGTTCTGCTGTTGCGGTTTGACGTGGTGTTCCTTTTAAGGGTTGGTAACTTCTAGACCACACTAGCATGCTGATACTTCTGCTCATGAGTGCCGCTGTTTAAGATGGTTGAGATGTAAGGTGCACAGATGGACTGAAGATTATGAATTTTCTCTCAAGTGAAAGTGGCCAATGAGGTGCAGCTACTGTCTATATTACTGATATGTTGACAGAATGAATTTAACGCAGCGAATTTCTGTTAGTCCATGCAATGATACAGTTACGTAATGTATTCAATCCTTATATGAAACAATTTGTTCTTATTTACTTCTTGTCTACCAGTTCTCACGGCACTCTATCATACATATTGTGTGATTAAAGCCAGTAACACAAAGAACAACTTGTTTTCGTGATTTCGACTTGAGAGGGAGTTACATTACGTCTCGCCCTGTTTTCAAGGTCGTGGTGCATTGTTTGTTTGCCGCTGTTGCTCTGCTCTGAGCCAGACATTGCATTATATCTTTTGTTCGGTGATTTTCGTTTTGGCATTTGGTATTTCTTGGTTAGCTCAGAGTTATCAGTTCAGGAGAGCTTGATTCATTTGTACTATCTCAAACTATTTTCATAAATACCGCATCAGCAGCCACAGCTCTCTCTCAAGCCGTCATGTTGCTGCTCGCTTTCACATGACGCCCTCACAAGTTTTAGTTTTTTTAATCGATAGTCATGTTTAGGCAATATTACGTGTTTCAAAGGTATGGTGACCAGACGTCCCCAATTTCCGGGGACAGCCCCCGATTTGGGTGACTTGTCCCCGGTTAAAGCTTTCCCCGAAAATGTCCCCGATTTTGACACTGAATGGGGGGAAATCTATGGCAACCACTATTTAATGTAACTATCTGAATCAGGACAGAAATTATAGTATCTATATTGATTGTCCTGATCTGAGATTACAGGCGGTTGGCACGCATCTGTGATGCAAACTAACGACTTCACATCTTTCTCAGCCAACCACAAACTATAATGCTTGCGTTCTATGCTCAGTGAAGCCGCTGGATGCAAAAAAATTTTTTGCACGACTGATTACAGTCAAAGTCAATGCAAAGATGCGAAAGTCAAACAGGGTTTGAATATATCTCCATATCCGAAAGTCATAAAAGTTCACATTTTTTGAGTGTTCCAGGAATTATTAGACGTGCAAACTTGGCCATGTTTGTGTTCAACCTTCTCAAAATGCAAATTGATAGCTATTGACTTTTCTTGGTCTTTTCATTCATGTGATTTCTTCCATTGAAGATAGACAACAGTCTTGATTCGGCCTCTCTTTTGAAAATTAGTCCGATGGATCGAACAGATTCACACTTTATTTCCACACCAGAGATAAAATAGTGCTTGTAGTCAATGAGCAAATCAATTCCATGACCATTGACAGTGTGAATAAATTATCGCTTGCATGATCAAGACTTTCCGCGGCGAAATGCAAAATACTCCATATCCGGCAGCCGCTAAAAGTATTGGTATGAGAACAGATTTATCACGAAATAAAGAATAAAAATAAATCACCAACAAACAAACAAGCATCCAAGAAAGATGGCCTGCAAATAAATCGCAGTGTCCATTTGATGTTCTGTTTGTTTGTTAAAATGTTTCTTTTTATTCTTTTTTTCTTTATCAATCTGTTCTATTCGTCCTTTTTTTTGGCTGTCAGACACAGAGTATTTTGCATTCAATGTCCGACAGGCATTGTACATTGTCCCACGCCAATGTCGACTTACTTTATTGAGCAGAGCTTAAACAGAAACATTGATTGAAATTCTCAGTACTCATCTTGAAGAACTGAGCCCTCTTATCAAAACATTCACAGTTAATATCTAAAACATTCAGTAGATTTGAAGAAATTAAAAAGAATAATTGACTGTTGGACACAGAGTTATATTGAAACCATCCGACTGTCAGACACGGAGACACTGTGTTCAACGCGATCTGTCGTGTGAAAAATTTGTTTCATGTCCAGTGTGCAAGCGGCTTGATACTAGGCTATTATTATTGTCACTTAGGTTTTATTGTTTTTAGAGGGGGAAAGGAATACAGCCTGATTGCTATGATCTCGTACTGAGTTAAGATCAAATATTGAAAATAAATGTGTAACGTTTCTTGCATTGTTGTCCATTCATGTTAATACCAAAATTTTAAGCAGCAACAGGGTGTAATAATAGGATCACGCTATCCATCGTTTCTCTTCCCAATGATGCAGGCAGAAAAAATAAATGAACAACCATCGTATTTTATTCCAAATTCATAAGTTTGAATGATCTGTATGGAACGAAATTTGTTCCAACAGAATTTGAATTGAATTTTGGTTTTGAATTGAATTTAACCTGCTTTAAATTGAATTTTTTGGTTTTGAAATTGAATGAACAAGTAATCTGAAACTGAATCCAATTATTTGTATTGAATTTAAGAGAAAACTTGAAGCATTTCATTCAGTTCGCACATTCAAAATTCAAATTCAAAATTCAAATTCAGAATTCAAAATTCAAATTTAGAATTCAAATTCAAAATTCAAATTCAAGTTGAGTAACATCACATGAACGCGCATGGCGAGCTGCAGTCACGCCTCTGTCCCTCGTGGCTTGCCTTATTTGGAATAAGGTAACTACAGTATGTCATTTCCGGGAAGCGCACCTCAGAATTCTGAACCCACCCGACTATACACCGAAAACGTTTACCAAAACTTCGGCTCTTTATCAGTTTATTTGTTTTAGCTCATCATATTAATCTTCAACAGTTAACCCTGAGTTAGCCTAAGATCATCAGTAAATGCACTCGTTAATTGCACTCCCCAATGCCCCAGTGCAGTGACGGGGACACTGTACTGAAGGAGATGCCGTCTTTCAGATGAGACGTTAAACCGAGGTCCTGACTCACAGTGGTAATTAAAGATCCTATGACACTCTTCGATAAGAGTAGGGGGTTCCCCGGTGTCATGGCTAAAGTCCCAACCTGGCTCTTTCGATCTGCCACCTAATCATCCCCTGATCTAATTGGCTGTGCAATTTCTCTGTCCCTCCCCACCTCTTCCCCCAGGGCTCCCTTGAAAAAGAGATTTCAATCTCAAGGGGACTTCCCTGGTTAAATAAGGGTAAAAAAAATAAAAATAAAATAAAATAAAATTATCCCCCGCCGTGCGATTAGCGCGAAGCCGGGGATATAGAATTGGGCTCCATCCCTCCATACTGACACATAAAATTGAGGTGGCGGGGGACATCGCCATGTTCGTGGCAAACACTTGTTTCTATGGTTTCTTCGGCTAAGTAAATAATGCTAACGTTAGTTACGAATGAGTGTCTTTTCTCCGTCGGTATGTGGAAATGTATTTCGATGGAGAGCCTACATGTTAAAGCTCCTGTGCTTCAAGTGTAACGTTATATTCAGTCAAAATCAAAATATTTAGAGCTGTTCAGGACTTAAACTTCAAATTCCTCGGAATTCTGTACTTTCTACCGGTCATCGGCAATGTCACTGGTTCGGTCTCTGGCAGGTTAAAACCCTGAGGAAATATGCTGAAGTAAAAACTCGGACATCGCTCACTCACTGTAGAGACGCTGCCAGAGACCGAACTAGTGACTTTGCCGATGACCAGTAGAAAAGTATACTGAATTCCGAGGAGCCACCGAATTTACATTGCATTTCATATTTCCGTGAATGCTGTAGATGATTTGTCGGATATAGCTAGCCAGCTATAAATGAACCTGGAGCGTTTAAAATGCTACTACAGAACTAAGTGCATACAATACGTAAATCCGTGTCGGCACCGTATTTCCGCAGAGAGCATATCCCCGTACTCTTATCAGCATATTTTCGTGCATGAGTGAATTTGCATGTGCGTGAAGTACCGCTCCAAATGAGGAATATTTCTTTGACTTGATTCAGCAACAACCCCTACTGGATTTATAGCAGTCTCTTCTCTTCGCGGGTATGTCATCACTTAGTGACTCTTGGCATTCTGAACCATTAAGCCATATGAAGTTTAAGTTCTGAACAGCTCTATCAAATTATTTTGATTTTGTTTGAATGTAACGTTACACTCGAAGCCCTCGAGCTTGAACGCGTAGGCTCGCCAGCTAAAGCCTGATTCATGCTTCTTGCGGTCGGCGTGGTCAGCACAGCCCACACGGTGAAATGATGCAATTGCAGCCAGGGCGACAGAGCGCGTCGGGTCCGCGGAGGCTCTGAACGCCTAACCGCGCATCTGGAGGATTTTGTAACAACGCGGCCGGGGTCGCACAGACCGCGTTGCAATGATTGGCTAGCTTCAGGACCCCGAAGTACGTATACCGATTTAAATTAAAAATGGAAAACTTTAAAGAAAGGCCAGCTGAACATACAAACAGCTGAAAATACATGTGACTTCCAACACATGGAAGGAGATCAGAAATTTTCATCAGACGTGTATTAGATAAAATGGAAAACCTTTCGCAACCGGTTTGTGAAAGCACGAAAAAAATTAAGGGGAGGAGAGAGGCTGAGGGAACCAGTGTATCGGCAGTATTTAAGTTGCATCATTGCCCTGGCTCATGCTGTTTATAAAACTTAGGGAGACAAAAAATCAAAAGTCTATGTTGCGCTCTGTTTAACCTAAGGTTTTCCGTATTTATTACATTTTGAACGTATTTATCACAGAAATAAGATTCAGTAGCTCAACAGTACAGCAGGTCCGCTCTTGGAACCGCTTTGACCGCATCAAGCATGAAACAACTCGACGTTCGTGGGGACCGTGCGCGCCGTCTGCACCGCTGAAACCGCGCCGACCGCAAGAAGCATGAATCAGGCTTAAATATATTCTCACATACCGATTGGGAGAAAAGGTGACCCAATTGTAAGTAATGTTACCATTTTTATTTCACTACGCCGAAGAAACGCAAGATTATCGAGTGCATTTACTAATGATCTTGGGCTGACTCAGGGTTAACTGTTGAAGATTAGGCCTAATACGATGAGCTAAAACAAATAAACTGATAAAGAGCCAAAACCCACCCAACTATACACCGAAGACGCTTAAGTTACCAAAACTTCGGCTCTTTATCAGTTTATTTGTTTCTTCGGCGTAGTAAAAAAATGCTGACATTAGTTACAATTGGGTCACTTTTTCTCCCAATCGGTATGTGAGAATATATTTAGCTGGCGAGCCAACGCGTTCAAGCTCTAGGGCTTCAAGTGTAACGTTACATTCAATCAAAATCAAAATAATTTGATAGAGCTGTTCAGAACTTAAACTTCATATGGCTTAATGGTTCAGAATGCCAAGAGTCACTAAGTGATGACATACCCGCGAAGAGAAGAGACTGCTATAAATCCAGTAGGGGTTGTTGCTGAATCAAGTGAAAGAAATATTCCTCATTTGGAGCGGTACTTCACGCACATGCAAATTCACTCATGCACGAAAATATGCTGATAAGAGTACGGGGATATGCTCTCTGCGGAAATACGGTGCCAACACGGATTGACGTATTGTATGCACTTAGTTCTGTAGTAGCATTTTAAACGCTCCAGGTTCATTTATAGCTGGCTAACGTTAGCTATATCCGACAAATCATCTACAGCATTCACGGAAATATGAAATGCAATGTAAATTCGGTGGCTCCTCGGAATTCAGTGTACTTTTCTACTGGTCATCGGCAAAGTCACTAGTTCGGTCTATGGCAGCGTCTCTACAGTGAGTGAGCGATGTCCGAGTTTTTACTTCAGCATATTTCCTCAGGGTTTTAACCTATGAAGGACGAAAAATGACATAAGTAGAAATAAATAAATAGACAAATAAATACATTAAAAAATGAATAAATGTTGAAATAAATTAATAAAAATATAAATGAATGCAAAAATTAAATGTAAATTTTATATTTTTACATGTGCTTTATTATTTATTTTAGTATTTCTATATTTATTCATTTTATTTATTTTTTTATTCCCTTATTTCTACATTTTCATGTATGTATTTATTTATTTCTGCATTTATTTTTACAGTTCTACATGTGTGTATGTATTTATTTATTTTTACGTTTATATATTTATTTACATATTTATTCCTACATTTATTTATTTATTTATTTTTACATGTATTAATTTATTTCTGCGAGACTTGTGTCACCCAACAATGTAAAAATGTAAATGAGCTGGGCGGCCCAAGCATCTTGCTGAAACGCGATTGCTCAGCTTGGAAACAGACAAAAGCAGTTGATCTCCGTGAGAGCTGCCTTACACTCCGACCATTAGCTGCAGCTGCGATGGCTTCGAGCGGGAGGCCGTTGCCGGACCGCAACTGATCGCAACCCAGTTTAGACAAGCCCTAGACTTCCACATATGACGCTAGCCTCGCCTGCTACTTTCCCATGGAAACCGCACGAGAAGAGACACCGACTCACTTAAGTTCCCTTCTGCTAGCTAGACGCAGCTGTCGCTATTATCCCCCACGAGACTTTCGTTCTTTAATGCGCATCCATTTGCGTCATGATTACGCCAACAAAATAAGGCCACAGTTGCTTCCAGTCTTACTCGCTAGCGAGCTAGTTGGCTACTAAGCTAGCAATAGTATAGCTACCGTGCCAAAGTATTTAGCTACACGGCCAACTGGCTAGCGAGCTACAAAGGCTACAGTTCGCTCACAATGGAATACTCGCGAGCGAGCTATTTGGCTAGCTAGCTAGCAAGATAAAGAGACAACGATATCTATGGTGTTATAGCTAGCATGCCAATGTATTTCACATCCCAAAGTCGCGTTCACACCGGACGCGAAACGAATTTTTCGCACGACAGATTGCGTTCAAAGTCAATGCAAAGACGCGAAGACTCGCGAAAACGCGTGTATTCGCATCTTTGCATTGACTTTGAATGCAATCTGACGTACGAAAAGATCATTTCTCGTCCGGTGTGAATGCACCTTAATTTTCCTCATTTCAGGAGGGCATTCACTGTAATTATCACTGGGATACATGGCTCTGAATAGCAGTAGATCCATGCACACCGATACAACCAATCGCGTTTCAGCCAGATGCTAGGGCCGCCCAGCTCATTTACATTGTTTGAATAAATACGTAAATAAATATATTAATGTAAAAATGAATAAATACATACATACATGTAGAAGTGTAAAAATAAATGCTGAAATAAATAAATACATACATGAAAATGTAGAAATAAGGGAATAAATAAATAAATATAGAAATACCAAAATTAATAATAAAACACGTAAAAATATAAAATTCACATTTATTTTTTGCATTCATTTATATATTTATTGATTTATTTATTTCTACTTATGTCATTTTTCGTCCTTCATATTAACCTGCCAGAGACCGAACCAGTGACATTGCCGATGACCGGTAGAAAGTACAGAATTCCGAGGAATTTGAAGTTTAAGTCCTGAACAGATCTAATTATTTTGATTTTGACTGAATATAACATTACACTTGAAGCACAGGAGCTTTAACATGTAACGTTAGGCTCTCCATCGAAATACATTTACACATACCGACGGAGAAAAGACACTCATTCGTAACTAACGTTAGCATTATTTACTTAGCCGAAGAAACCATAGAAACAAGTGTTTGCCACGAACATGGCGATGTCCCCCGCCACCTCAATTTTATGTGTCAGTATGGAGGGATGGAGCCCAATTCTATATCCCCGGCTTCGCGCTAATCGCGCGGCGGGGGATAATTAACGAGTGCATTTACTGATGATCTTAGGCTAACTCAGGGTTAACTGTTGAAGATTAATATGATGAGCTAAAACAAATAAACTGATAAAGAGCCGAAGTTTTGGTAAACGTTTTCGGTGTATAGTCGGGTGGGTTCAGAATTCTGAGGTGCGCTTCCCGGAAATGACATTGTTACCTTATTCCAAATAAGGCAAGCCACGAGGGACAGAGGCGTGACTGCAGCTCGCCATGCGCGTTCATGTGATGTTACTCAACTTGAATTTGAATTTTGAATTTGAATTGGTGCGGTGCACCCCCCATTCGCCGCGCCACGGCCTGGTCTACGAATTTAGAGCCCCTAGTGTGAAGTTTAAAGAGGTAATCTCAGGGTGGATTTGTAATGTGAGATAGATTTTAATAGTGTTTTCAATCAGTCGTGAAAAATTTTTCAATTGAGGAATGACTTGATATACAAAACCCAAAACCAGTGAGGTTGGCACGTTATGTAAATCGTAGATAAAAACAGAATACAATGATTTGCAAATCCTTTTCAACTTATATTCAATTGAATACACTACAAAGACAAGATGTTGAATGTTCAAACTGAGAAACTTTATTTTTTTTTTGCAAATAATCATTAACTTAGAATTTAAAGGCAGCAACACATTGCATAAAAGTTGGCATGGGGGCCTTTTTACCACTGTGTTACATCGCCTTTCCTTTTAACGACACTCCGTAAACGTTTGGGAACTGAGGAGACCAATTTTTGAAGCTTTTCAGGTGGAACTCTTTCCCATTCTTGCTTGATGTACAGCTTAAGTTGTTCAACAGTCCGGGGTCTCCGTTGTCGTATTTTACGCTTTATAATGCGCCACACATTTTCAATGGGAGACAGGTCTGGACTACAGGCAGGCCAGTCTAGTACCCGCACTCTTTTACTATGGAGCCATGCTGTTGTAACACATGCAGAATGTGGCTTGGCATTGTCTTGCTGAAATAAGCAGGGGCGTACATGAAAAAGATGTTGCTTGGATGGCAACATATGTTGCTCCAAAACCTGTATGGACCTTTCAGCATTAATGGTGCCTTCACATATGTGTAAGTTGGCCATGCCTTGGGCACTAATACACCCCCATACCCCATACAGATGCTGGCTTTTGAACTTTGCGCCTATAACAGTCCGGATGGTTCTTTTCCTCTTTGGTCCGGAGGACACAACGTCCACAGTTTCCAAAAACAATTTAAAATGTGGACTCGTCAGACCACAGAACACTTTTCCACTTTGCATCAGTCCATCTTAGATGAGCTTGGGCTCAGCGAAGCTGGCGGCGTTTCTGGGTGCTGTTGATAAATGGCTTTCGCTTTGCATTGTAGAGTTTTAACTTGCACTTGCAGATGTAGCGACGAACTGTAGTTACTGACAGTGGCTTTCTGAAGTGTTCCTGAGCCCACGTGGTGATGTCCTTTACACACTGATGTCGGTTTTTGATGCAGTACCGCCTGAGGGATCGAAGGTCACGGGCATTCATTGTTGGTTTTCGGCCTTGTCGCTTACGTGCAGTGATTTCTTTAGATTCTCTGAACCTTTTGACGATATTATGGACCGTAGAGGATGAAATTCCTAAATTTCCTGCAATAGCTCGTTGAGGAATGTTGTTTTTAAACTGTTTGATAATCAGCTCACGCATTTGTTCACAAAGTGGTGACCCTCGCCCCATCCTTGTTTGTGAATGACTGAGCATTTCAGGGAAGCTGCTTCTATACCCAATCATGGCACCCACCTGTTCCCAATTAGCCCGCTCACCTGTGGGATGTTCCAAATAAGTGTTTGACGAGCATTCCTCAACTCTCTCAGTCTTTTTTGCCACTTGTGCCAGCTTTTTTGAAACATGTTGCAGGCATCAAATTCCAAATCAAAATTCCAAAGTTTCTCAATTTGAACATTAAACATCTTGTCTTTGCAGTGTATTCATTTGAATATAGGTTGAAAAGGATTTGCAAATCATTGTATTCTGTTTTTATATACAATTTACACAACGTGCCAACTTCACTGGTTTTGGGTTTTGTACAATGTTGTATGTACACTATCCGTCAAAAGTTTGGGATCACTTGGAAATTTTCTTGTTTTCCATGGAAACACACATGAAATTAGTCTGAATTGGAAATATAGCAAATGAGCAGAACATGCTGACATTGTCTGAGTTAGAAATAATTATTTTAATGGAAAATGATGAATATGTACTTTAAACTTTGCCTTCATCAAAAAAAGCCACCTTCACTGGTGTTTGACGGGAGCTATTTAGCGCAGCTGCTAGTTGACAACCTGTGAGGCGTCTTTGCCTTAAACTACACGCTCTCAGACATTTGCCTTCTTGCACAGTTGTGCATCGGGGCCTCCCACTTCTTTTTTCTGTCCTTGTTCGTGCCAGTTTGTGCTGCTCTCTGAAGGGAGTAGTTGACAGCAAGAGATTATATGTTTTCAATTTCTCGCATTGAATAGCCTTCTTTTCGAAGCACAACAATAGACTGATGGGTCTCGAAAGGAAGTTCTTTCTTTCTGGCCATTTTGAGCCTGTAAACAAACAAACAACTGCTGATATTTCAGGTAATAAACCAGTGGTTCTCAAATTCGGTCCTGGCGCCCCCCTGTGTATGCTGGTTTTTGTTCCAACCACAATTGCAATCTTAGGATCTTAGGAATAGGAAGCTGTTGATTTGTTTTAATTGGGTGCATTTATACAAATATCCACATTAAGATATATTGTAAATATTGGCAGAGGGAAACAATTTAACCATACATTTAATCAACATAAATGATCAAAAGGTTCCTCATTGGTAAAACTCTTGACACATGGTGGCAAAACCTGACAATTTACTTGGCAAACAATGGAGTCACACCTGTAGTGTTTTCTGTTGATTTTATTTGGTTCAGGCAGGTTATTTGAAAAAAAAATTAAAACACCTGTATTCAGAAACCTTTTGGAGCTTATTGATTTTCTCAGTGTAATTTGATCTGTTTAAAAAGGTTTTCATCTGAAAATCCAAGCAACACTGAAAATTAAGCACAATATGTACAAGGGTTTTTATTCTTGAGAGCAGAATGGATATGTCCATCCAAATGTGACTTAACATGGTAAATAACTACTCTAAACATGGAATGCTGCTAATTAAGACAAAGTAACAGCTCCTAGAATTGCAGTTGTGGCTGGAACAAAAACCAGCACACAAGGGGGGGGGTTGGGGTGTTGCCATGACCAAATTTGAGAACCACTGTACTAATCCAAACCTCAAAAATGCCATGCTCCCTTTTGTGCTCCCTTATTAGTTCTACGGTTTTCAGCTGTGCAACACATTTGCAGAAGGGTTTTCTAATAATTAATTAGCCTTATAAAATGCTTAACTTGGCAGCCATACTTGGAGATTGATGCAGAGGACTGACAGTTGCTGATAATAGGCCTCTTTGCAAAAATGTAGATCATTCTTTCAAAATCATCTGATTAATTTCAATCATTTGTGAAATGGAAAAAAAATGTTTGTGAAATGCAAGAAAATGTATTTTCCATTTTGTAAATGAATAAATTTGCAAGTGATCCATTTGAGTGGTCGTGTACATACAGAGCCCTTCATAATTATTGGCACCCCCGGTTAAGATGTGTTCTTTAGCTTCTAATCAATTCAGTTTTTTTCTAAATAATATAGGACCACAATGAAAAAAAGATGAAAATTCAACCTTTAATTCAACTGCATCTATTAAGTGGGGAAAAAAATCCCACATAAAGAAATAATTCTTTCACATCAAATCATGTGTGCCACAATAATTAGCACCCCTGATGTTAATACTTTGTACAACCCCCAACAAAATAGAACCTAATCTTCTCCTATAATGTTTCACAAGATGGGAGAATACAGAAAGAGGGATCTTCAGCCATTCCTCTTTGCACAATCTCTCTAAATCATCCAGCGACCTGGGTCCTCTCCTCTGCACTCTCCTCTTCAGCTCACTCCACAGGTTTTCAATGGGGTTGAGGTCTGGGGACTAAGATGGCCATGGGAGGAGCTTGATTCTGTGTCTGGTGAACCATTTCTGTGTAGATTTGGCCACATGTTTAGGATCATTATCTTGCTGAAAGACCCAGTGACGACCAATCTTCAGCTTCTGGCCAGAGGCCACCAGATTTTGATTTAAAATGTCCTGGTATTTCAAAGCGTTCATGATGCCATGCAGCCTAACAAGGTTTCCAGGGCCTCTGGAAGAAAAACAGGCCCACAGCATCACCAATTCTCCCCCATACTTCACAGTGGGGATGGGGTGCTTTTCTGCATACTCATCTTTAGTGTTCCGCCAGACCCACTTAGAGCTTTTTGGCAACAAACACTCTATCTTGGTCTCATCTGACCAAAGCACACGGTCCCAGTTGAAGTCCCAGTACCACTTAGCGAACTCCAGACGTTTGCGTTTCTGGTTGTGAGGGAGAAAAGGTTTTTTCCGTGCATGGCTCCCAAACAGCTTGTTGGCATGTAGATAACGCCTGATGGTTGTTTTGGAGATGTGTGACCCCAAGATGTTACCATTTGTTCCAATTCTTTAACAGTGAGCTTTGGAGAACTTTTTATTTCTCTTACCATCCTCTTCACTGTGCGTGGTGACAAAATAATCTTGCGTCCCCGTCCAGGCTTGTTTACCACTGTTCCAGTTGATTCAAACTTCTTAATGATTCCTCTGACAGTAGATATGGGCAGGTGCAGGCCAGTGCCTATTTTCTTGGAGCCATTGCCTGACTTGTGAAGGTCGACACACATCTGCCTTACTTGAATGGTCTGTTCCTTTGTCTTTCCCATGTAACAGGAAGTGATGAATTACTAATTAAACGTTCCTAGATACTCTGATCAACTTTGTAAACTACTGTTGAAATGAAGTAATACTTCAATTACATTTAATTCCTAGGAATTGTGAGGGGTGCCAATAATTGTGGAACAGGTGATTTTATGAAAAATAATTATTTCTTAATTAGGGGTTTTTTTTCCATTAAAATTCTCTTGAGTTGAAGGTTACATTTTCTACAATTTTCAGTGTGAGAGTATGCTATTGCAGTAATAATTGAATTTTATTCAGGCTTTTAACACATCTTAACCAGGGCCCGTATTCACAAAGCATCTTATCTTACCACTAGGAGTACTCCTAAGTCGCGCTAAAACATTTTATGTAGGAGTAAAATCTTAAAAGTTATTCAGGTAGCCGCTGAGAGCAACTTTTAGTTTAGAAAAATGGTAACTCCTAGAATAGGAGTAGCTCTGAGATAGGTGGGAGTCATCTCCGTTGCTATGGCTGACGTCAGTTCTCATGCACGAGTCTTGGGACAATGAGCACGGTGATTGGTTGTTCGGTGGCAGGGCAGCCCATTGAAGAAAATATCCCACATACAACCCATGGATGAAAAAATGAGAAAATAGTCCCAGCGGCTAGTTCGTTCCATAACATAATGGCAGTTGCTACGGGTACGGTTTTCCAATGCATTTCAATGTAGACAGCAGTATGGCAGTCCCAATTTTAAACACTGCCCGCCCTCTAAGCCTAACCTTAACCTTAACGTTGACCTGTAAAATAACTCCTTGCTCTCCATTTTACTAATACCTCAGCAAAGTTTCTTTACTTGAACAATTATTCTAGTTTGTCGTATCGTTTTTCTAGATTCTGCGTAAAATAATAACATGTTGAGCACTTTTGAAAATGCACATTGCGCGGTCCCCGCAGATCATGCTCTAGGCAAATAAACGTATATAGGAAAGAGATAATTGTAAAAACGTTAATAGCGTGAAACTAGTTATTAATGAAACGCGTCATTTGCCCCAATCATTAGCGACTTATTACCCAATGAGAACTAGAATATGTTGCGACCATTTAAATGTTGGACCGTTCAAGTTTGTTTGTCCTAAACCAAGGATACTCATTCTTTTCCAGAATGAGCCACAGTGGGTGCAGGCTTTCGCTCTATCCAACCTGTCCCACACCTGATTCTACTAATGAACCCTTAAAGCTTTTGCCATAGACCCTTGATAAGTAGAATCAGGTGTGTAACTGCATGGCAAGAATGAAAGCCTGCACCCACTGCGGCTCATTCTGGAAAAGAGTGAGTATCCCTGTCCTAAACTGTCATGGATGAAAAATCTAAAAGGACGCGAAAGCCCAACTGGAGCCACGACCAGTTACTGCTGCTGGCTCAGTTGGTGCTGGAGCGAAAGCACATAATCAAAGGGAAATTTGGCTTGGGGGTTAACTGCAAATCCAAGCGGGATGCGTGCCATAATATCAGCCTACAGATCAATGCTGCATTCCCCGGTGTGTTGGACGGCGAGAAGCGGTGGTATGGACTGCAATCGCAGATGAAGTCCGAGATTCCAGCCTATAAACGGGCTATTGTACGAACAGGAAAGCATACTAAGCTTGGTTTGTAATTTATAGCCCACGATTTAAATATGCATACAAAATATGACATAGGCTGGTATTATTATGATGATCTATTAAATGTAACCCTCGCTGAATAGCCTAATAAAACAAGTTTTTGCCACTAACATGGCAATATCCCCCGCCGCCTCAATTTTATGTGTCCGTACGGACGTATGTACAGACAGATGGAGGGAGCCCAATGCTATATCCCCCGCTTCGCGCTAATCGCGCGGCAGAGGATAATAATTCATGCATAGCAGAAGGAAGTACAGCACCAAAGCCACTGTTCCCAAAAGAAGTGACATCCCACAAATCCATAATGCCAGTCAAATAATTGGTAGAAGCTGCTTTCCATTAAAATGCGAGTCGTGCGTGCATCCTGGGCACTTCATAACAATGTCCAAAATATTGTATTTGGCATCGAATACTATCAGGGTGCTGATGGAATTAACTTTTTTCTATTTACAAATAGCTCTTCATCTTGGGTCGGAGAAATAATTCGTGGGTCTCCTCACAGATGATACCGGACATACCTGAGATGTGCATGAATTCAAGTTTGATTCTGTGTTGTTGGCGAATGTCCATTGGACAACGGATAAACTGTCGGATGATATGGGGTTCACAGAGGGCATTGGTTGTTTGTTGAATTGAACAAATGACAGATGACGGTGAAATCCCTAACTGTCCACGTTGCAAAGTTGCATTTTTCCGGTGGCAAGGTAACAAAGTGTTGTCGAACATTTTATTTCGGGGCTTATTTGGTTGTTCCTCATGGTTGGAGACGTAATTCTCTCCTTTACCAAGTCAACAACAAATAAAACCCTTCACGGTCAATCCAATATCTTTTCAACAACTGTGCATCATTCATAATTTCCAAGTTATGAATCACAGTTTCACAAAAAAAGAGGTCTAGCTCAACTTTGGGTTTGACAAAATCATCAGTTTTGTGAATATTTTTCTTCTTAAGCTGGCATAATGTTCATAAAGTAAAATGTTTGCGACATTAGCATGGCAATATTAGCATTGCCATCTTGCTGATTTTTGAAGACTGCAAGAAGTACCACCTGCCCCTTGTGTGTAAACAAGGTTCTACTGGCATGGAGTCGAGAAGTGATTATGTCACAGCTACTTAGCTTCTGGTGTTGGAAATAAATTCCCTATGGAAATTTTTAATGGGGTTCGGACACTTTCTGGCATTGCTCGAACTATTATTATTTTTTTGAGCCAGCTCGCTCCTAGATAAGCCTACAGTGTATAGGAATGCAAATGATCACATCAAATTTGTTGTTTATTGCCAAAAATGATACACTGCAGTGCACTTGTAGTCCAATTTTAGTCCATTTTGTGAACTACATATCCTCTTCACAAATAGGCGAGTAACCCGTGATTTGTTCCCAGCCAATGGGGTACCACAGTTTCAGCAAACGCTCGCAATGTAGCTCGATGGAAGCCAAGCAGTGATGTAAATTGTCATTGGCTATCTCTGTGCAACTATTATTACACAGCAAGCCACTATCAGCTTGCTAGCTTCATGCCTAGAAAGGAATGGATTACAGCAATTTTTTCACCATTTAGCATGCTAGCCAAGCATTTATGTGTAATTTGATTAGCTACACAAGCGAACTACCGAGCTAGCCAGCTCGTTAGCTAATTACATCTTGTGCAGATAGCTAAATCGATAGAATGCAGAAAATGGTTAGTTTACCATCACATGCTGTTATTTAGCAAACTAGGAAGCATGATTATTCACTAGATATATCTAGCTAAGCTCGCAAAATAGCTAACTCCATAAAAACAGTGAATAGCCATTATTTGGCTACTTAGCTAGCATTGAGCTGCGAGCATTTCAAAAGCTGGTATGTATAATATTTATTATAAGTATGAAGTTAGCCAATTACCAAAGTCTGTAAAGTAGCTCAGTGGCTAAGTTAGCCTGCTAACAGCTAGTTTGCTTTCAATTATGCATTGACTAAGCTGATAAGCTTGTTTGCTAGTTATTGAGTTTTTAAGCAAACAAATGTTGGCCAAAGATGCTTGGCTATTAAAATAAATGGGCACTAATTGCATGACTTGATATCTAGAAAGGATAGCAAGTAGAATGTAGAGTGGCTGACTAATTTAGTGCACAAATGGCTAAGGCAAGGCGCTGGAAATTTCCAACGCATTATTAACTCGTTCAGCCAGGGAATAAGGAGGATTATGGGACGTGTAGTTAGACAAAGAGAATTAGCATGGTAAAGAAAAATTAAAATGATTTGAATTATAGCTGACTCTGGTCAAGAAAAATTATATTTCTGTTACTTGGAAATATAATGCAAAATCTCAAAAAAGATGGAGGCTTGAGAACAATGGGAGGTGATTCAAAAGTGAATATTTTAAAAAGTAACCATTCATTTTACTTCTGACACCAGTGTGATGTCATCACTTTACTACTCTATTGCTATTGGTCAGCAGTGTGACTTCGTGCGCCAATCCTCCACCAATTTTTCTGGCATAGAAGTGAATGGCATCTTTGTGAGAACTGGGTGAAAAAAAAAAATAAAAATGATCCCCGATCAAACTCCCGCAAATAAAGCTAGGAGAAATTGTGTTTTGTGTTCAGTGAAAATGTGGCTTAATGCTAAGTTTCAACCATATGCGACACAAAATTTTTGCGTGCCAAAATTACAGAGTCAGGGCTCTAATTTCCTGGCGCAGTGCAGGGTGGTGCAGCATGGCACAGCCCGTGGCAGTGGTAATTGTCTGGTGCAACACCGTGCGCAGCCACTTTGGCAATTTGGTCGATGAACATGTGCCGAGATGGGTGTGGCGGCGTAGTAGGGGGACATGTCACATATTCATCATGACGCCGTTAAGATTTCATGGCAAAAGGCTCCTCAGAAAGTGTGCAGAGAGCTTGCCAGCTCCAACCTGGTTCAATTTCTGTGCAGTGGTAATTTGGCTGACTGGCGCACACGTCACTGAAACCTCACAGGCAGGTTTCCAGAATGTCAGGCACATTTCAATGCAATAAATAATTACAGCAAACACTACTTCATGTAACTATCTGAATAAGGACATTAGTTTTCTTCAATTGTTTACACACAATTTTGAAAACAGGGCTCCTTTTTTCTAAACACCTCACAATTAACCAAACTACACACTCAATTAGCAAAACAGTTTGTTAGCAAAATGGAATATTTCAGTCATAATTATAAACACATTGATAAAAACCTTATATTGTTGTCATGTCATTAGCACAGTCTTTCAATGATTGTACCCTCTCCATCTTATACACATTACCACAATAAATTCAAAACACATTTGTATAAAGCCTTCTTTAAGGGATAGGCATTGTTTGAGAGCATAGTTATGATTTAATTTGGATTACAAAATACTGACTTTCTTCATGATTACTTTGAGGTATCCAGAGATAGTGTGCTATAAATGAGCAATGCACAAAACTGATGCTGCAGAACGACAATATTTATTTCTTGTACTGTACCATATGCTCAGTTACATGTCAATACATGTAAACCGGGGAAAAAAAACAAAATTGTAGTGCTCTTGCGTCAGACAAATAAAAATCTGTAAACAAATAAGTACATGCACACAGTGACTCTGAAGAAAAACTAAAGCAATACAGAAACAACAACACTTTACAGTAAACTAATCATCTCTCCGTCTTGCTGGATCAGGCCATAAAATCTCGTCCACATCACAGGCTGTGTTTTCATTGGCAAGGCACCTTTGGAAGAAACGCCTCGCATGACGAATCCATCCCTGCATAGAGGCTGCTTCAATAGCATCACAGGCCTGCTCCATGGCCTCAATGAGGGGAACACGGTCGTAGGGCCGAAGGTCGTATACCTTCCACCGCCATGCAGAAAAAAAATTCCTCAATTGGGTTGAGGAAGGGGGAGTATGGTGGAAGGTATAGAACTACAAATTGAGGGTGGTCATGGAACCAATTTTGGACCAGAACAGATCGGTGGAAAGATGCGTTGTCCCACACAACGCACCGCATCTGCTCCACTCGGTGTAATTCTGTGACATCACGCAATCTGTCAAGAAATGCAAGCATCAGATCGGTATTATAGGGTCCAAGATTAGCATGGCGGTGGAGGACTCCATGTTGGGTAATGGCAGCACAGAGGGTGATGTTACCCCCTCTCTGCCCTGGGACATTGGTGATTGCCCTTTGCCCAATCACATTTCTCCCCAGTCTTCTCGTTTTTGAGAGGTTAAATCCTGCTTCATCTCATATATATATATATATATAAAAAACTCATGTTGGATTTCGTCAGCATCCATTTGCAAGACTCTCTGAAACACAGTACAGTAAAAGACAATAGGACTGTTCACTATAGGTCTACTGTATTGCACACAGTAATTTTACATGTAAAAAGGTTGTGCAACACACACTACGCAGATGCTTCACTCTTGCTGAATTTCTGTCAAATGGCACTCTGTACAACTGCTTCATATGTACTTGATTTTTCCAGAGGATTCGACCTAATGTTGATAGTGACACTTCATGAATGTTATTGAAAATGGTGTGATTATTGATGACATTGGTTTGCATTTCTCAGCCTGATAGAATTGTTGGCCAAAACCATGTTGACAATGGCCGTCTCTTGTGCCGGACGGAATAACCGGCCCCTTCCACCTTGGCGCCCTTGACCCACAATCCTATGTAGACAAAAAAAAAAAAAAAAAACCACACACACACACACACACACACACACACACACGTAAAATGTTTCAGGAAAGGATCCCAAATGTGATGACAATACTGTAAACTGCAGTTTCAATGTACAGTGCGGTTAGTTTACCTGTTTTCTTGTCGAAATATTCGAATTACAGATGCCACAGTAAATCTGCTAAGATTTGGCTGAACACGAAGACCCGCTTCCCTCATCGTCAGTCCATGGTTTATGACATGGTCAAATAGTGTTGCACGGATTTCTGGTGTTAAATTTGGTCCTCTTCTTCTTCGTTCCGGTGCTATTACATGTACTTCTTCCTGTTCCTCTCTTGCTCACACTTGTCCTCTGCCTCTTCCTCTACCTCTTTCTTCTCCTCTCTGACCTCCTCCTCTCATCCTCACTCCTCTTCTTCTTCTTGCTCTTGCTCTCTCCATTCTCTCTTCCATTCCAGACAGAGTGGGTGAACTCACCTGCTGCCTAAGCCTATATACCTGAGTGTTGTATTTTCAATTAAGCACATGTGTGTTTCCACACCTGATGGGTGTGTTTGGCCAATTGGTTCATTAGTGTGGTCATTGGCAAGCCAGTGCTTTGTAATGAGAATGAAGTAACCTTACAATCCTTATCTGTGTCTTAAGTGTGAAAATGTGTTTTAAGTTTTGTGTTTTAAATCACTGTGTGTAACGTTTTGCAAAAAGTGTGAAGATGAATCTGTGCTTAGTGTTGTGCTACTCAGGACAGGTGTTTTGCTTCTTGAGTGTTAGGATTTGTTAAATGTATGAAAATTTTCATTTTAGTGTATAAACAATTGAAAAAAACTGTAATTATAATATCTATATTGATTGTCCTGATGTCAGATCAAAGGCAGATTGGCACGTGAAATGGAAACTCGACCTGGCTTAAATCAACGCAGCTGAATCTGTGATGCAAACTAATGACTTCACATCTTTCTCAGCCAACCACAAACTGCCTCGGCATCATGTTGTGCCATATATTAATAACGCTTGCGTTCTATGCTCAGTAAAGCTGCTTGCACACTGGAAGTGAAACAAATTTTTTGCTCGGCTGATTATATTAAAAGTCAATTCAAAGATGCGAATACGCGTGTGCATTGCATTGACTTTGAATGTAATCTGTTGTGCGAAAAATTTGTTTTGTGTCCAGTGTGCAAGCAGCTTAATACTATTATTGTCCCTTAGGTTTTATTGTTTTTAGTGGGGGAAAGGAATACAGTCTGATTGCTATGATCTCATCCTGAGTTAAGATCACATATTGAAAATAAATGTGAAACGTATTTTGCATTGTAGTCAATGCCTGTTACAGTTTTTTTTGATTGCTAATACACGTTTTTCAAAACTGTACGTTTTTTTCAAAACTGCACTTGCTAATTACTTGCCAGACTCGAAAGTTTAGATATTTGAATATTTATGTGTTGTGGATTGATGCTTTGAGATTTTATGTGAGAAGTGTGTGCAAACCTGAAAATTGTGTGTTGTGTTTTGACAACAAGGTGATGTGACATTGACAGACTATAAAGAAGGATAAGTCAGAGTCTAGTATGATAAGGAAATCTAAAGTAGTAACAAATTGAGTCAAGCGATTTGGGACAGAAGTAAAGGTTGTGAAAATTGTGCCTAATTTTTGCTTTTTGTGTTTTAGCAATCGAAAATAACTGTAATCCCAAAATTTTATGCTGCAACAGAGTGTAATGATAGGAACACGCTATCAATCGTTTCTCTTCCCAATGATGCAGGCAGAAGAAATGAATGAGCAAACGTCGTATTTCATTCCAACCTCATAAGTTTGAATGATCTGACGTAGTTTCGTTTAGAAATTCCATTCAAGTTTGCTAATGGTAATTCGCGAATGCCCTAGGTAGCCAGCTAACTCATATTCGTAATGCTCAATATAGACGTATGCGGTGCAAAAACATGCCTGAAGCAGCAAAGTAAAATGCAACATTAACGCATCATGCAGTTATAGGACAGAGGCTTCTTTATTCCAACATTTTAATGGTGAGTAGAGGAGCTCATTTGATTGGTGAAGATTGGACTCAGCTGTGTTAAACCCACTCACGCCGTCGCTCCTTCCTCTTTGCCACTTGCGCTGGCAGGATGGACAGAGGTGGGACAGAGGAGTACTCGCGCTGAGCACGAAATTGCAAAATACGTCTAGATACACCCTGTTGGCACCGCGATCCCCCCATTCGCCGTGCCTGCACCGCACCTGCGCCTGGTCAACAAATGTAGAGCCTTCAATGTCAATGCAGTCAATGGAAAGACCCAAATACATACAAAAAGACCTCAGGCAATGCGAATCACAAGGCAGACGTGTCGCAACCATAGACTGTACAAAAAAATGGACGAAGCAACGGTGACGTCACCCATTGGTTTCAGCATACCATTTAGAAGCCTCGATTTTGGCAATTTGAATTGCGCCATTTTGTCATTTTGCGGCCGGATATGATTCCTATTGGACAAGAGCGCGAATTGAATCCGGTGAGGACCGTGGCTCTGGATCTGACCATATCGGACAAGGATACCCATGCCCTTAAGGCATATTCTGGCTTTATCCTTTAGTCCACTTTGGACCATAATTTACAAAAATGAACATCATGATATATTGAAGGCGACTTGAAACTTGCCATAGATACCATAATGATGTGGAAAATCATTAATGAAATAATAAATTAGGTGGCCAAGTAGGGTCATTTTCTCATAGATTTCAGTAGCATTGAACTGCTTTCTGCAACCACCAACATTGCATCTGCCGGCCATTAAATATAATTTTTAAGATTTTCGCATCAGTCTGCCTGTCTAGTCGACACTGTTTTTGGATTTCGTATTGTGGCTTGGCAATTCCTGTGATTTTTGGCTTTGACTCAAACCCCATTAAAGGCATACATTTTTTGGATTTCTGTCTCTCGCGAGTGGTTCCTGAATTGTACCTCATAAATGTGTGTGTGAGAGTGAAAAGGCATGTGCGTGAAAAAAGAATGTGTGTGAGAAGAAGAATGTATGTGTGAGATATGGAGAATGTATGTGTGTGAGAAGGGGAATGTATGTGTGTGGAAGGAGAATGTATGTGTGTGGAAGGAAAATGTATGTGATTGGAAGGAGAATGTGGGTGTGTGGAAGGAGAATGCATGTGTGTGAGAAGAAGAATGTATGTGTGTGGAAGGAGAATGTATGTATGTGAGAAGGGGAATGTATGTGTGTGGAAGGAGAATGTATGTGTGTGGAAGGAGAATGTATGTGATTGGAAGGAGAATGTAGGTGTGTGGAAGGAGAATGCATGTGTGTGAGAAGAAGAATGTATGTGTGTGGAAGGAGAATGTATGTATGTGAGAAGGGGAATGTATGTGTGAGAGGGAGAATGTATATGTGTGGAAGGAGAATGCATGTGTGTGAGAAGGAGAATGCATGTGTGTGGAAGGAGAATGTATGTATGTGAGAAGGGGAATGTATGTGTGTGGAAGGAGAATGTATGTATGTGAGAAGGGGAATGTATGTGTGAGAGGGAGAATGTATATGTGTGGAAGGAGAATGCATGTGTGTGAGAAGGAGAATGCATGTGTGTGGAAGGAGAATGTATGTATGTGAGAAGGGGAATGTATGTGTGTGGAAGGAAAATGTATGTGTGTGAGAAGGAGAATGTACGTTTGTGAGTAGGGGAATGTATGTGTGTGGAAGGAGATTGTATGTGTGTGAGAAGGGGAATGTATGTGTGTGGAAGGAGAATGTATGTATGTGAGAAGGGGAATGTATGTGTGCGGAAGGAGAATGCGTGTGTGTGAGAAGGGGAATATATGTGTGTGAGAAGGAGAATGTATGTGTGTGGAAGGAGAATGCATGTGTGTGAGGAGAATGTATGTGTGTGGAAGGAGAATGTATGTGAGAAGGGGAATGTATGTGTGTGGAAGGAGAATGTATTTGTGTGAGAAGGAGAATGTATGTGTGCAAGAAGAAGAATGTGTGTGGATGGAGAATGTATGTGTGTGAGAAGTAGAATGTATTTGTGTGAGAAGGAGAATGTATGTGTGTGGAAGGAGAATGTACGTTTGTGAGTTGGGGAATCTATGTGTGTGGAAGGAGAATGTATTTGTGTGAGAAGGAGAATGTATGTGTGTGAGAAGGAAAATGTATGTGTGTGGAAGGAGAATGTATGTTTGTGAGTAGGGGAATGTATGTATGTGGAAGGAGAATGCATGTGTGTGAGAAGGAGAATGTATGTATGTGAGAAGGGGAATGTATGTGTGTGGAAGGAGAATGTATTTGTGTGAGAAGGAGAATGTATGTGTGTGAGAAGGAGAATGTATGTGTGTGGAAGGAGAATGTATGTGTGTGAGAAGGGGAATGTATGTGTGTGGAAGGAGAATGTATGCATGTGAGAAGGGGAATGTATGTGTGTGGAAGGAGAATGTATGTGTGTGAGAAGGGGAATGTATGCGTGTGGAAGGAGAATGTATGTGTGTGAGAAGGAGAATATATGTGTGTGAGAAGGAGAATGTATGTGTGTAAGAAGGAGAATGTATGTGTGTGGAAGGAGAATGTATGTGTGTGAGAAAGAGAATGTATGTGTGTGAGAAGGAGAATGTATGTGTGTGAGAAAAAGAATGTATGTGTGCGAGAAGAAGAATGTGTGTGGATGGAGAATGTATGTGTATGGTAGGAAAATGTATGTGCGTGAGTAGGAGAATGTTTGTGTGGAAGAAGAATGTGTGTGTGTGGAAGGAAAATGTATGTGTGTGAGAAAAATAATGTATGTGTGTGAAAAGGAGAATGTATGTGTTTGTGAGGGCCAGATTGAATTATGTCTTGTACAGCCCCTCATATAGCACTGCGGAATCAGAATAAATAGACTCTGAAGGTCAAATGTTGTCCTCATGTATGTCAGCTACCTATTTTTAGACACCATTCCTCATCATGACCCAATAAAACTCTCAGTAAGAAGTTTTGGTGTACCATGCCTACTGGCTGATTGTTAAATTGTTCATTTATCCCTTCTGATGCGAAAAATATTGCTTTTCATCAATTTATGGAAATAACATTTTTGACAACATATTGTTTTCCTATTGTTTCCAAATTGACTTCCGCGTTTGGAACTCCTCTCATTACTCCACATTTGCTAATTTCCAAATTTGGGTCAATCTTCATTTTGTTTTCAGAAATCTCCTCTCAGACCTCAATAAAAGGCTAATTTTTAAGAAAAAGCAGCACATTTGGGGCATTTAATTATCAGGGTACTGTTCATGTACTGTTTGGTCAAACATATACTAGATTAATTTTTTTTTTTTTTGAGAAAATGGGGTGTATCTGCATTTTAAGCTGTGCATGAACATGCTCCCTCTATATTATTAATGTAAATTATGACTTGCTGCCGGGGAATGTAGATTCACTCACATTTATCTTGGGGGAAGATATATATCAATTACTTATTTGCTTTTCATCCAATGTATATATCCACTTTTCTTCATGTATGTTCATGAGATTGATCCCTCCATACATTTTTCTAAATTTTTCTTTTTTAACTCATTGGAGAACATGTAAATCTGTATATTATTTGGCTTTTTAGCATTTATTGTTCAATGCTATTTTTCCCTGTAATGGCATCCTTTTTCTTATCATTTTCTCACATTGGAGGGAGATTTATTTGTGACTCGTCTAGCATTGAATCATCTCAGAACTGCTTCTTTTTTTCATTTTGACACCATTCAATATTTCCTCCTCTCTGCTGCTTTGTAAATAAGCCTTTATAATCAATACACAATTGATGTGAAATGTTTTTATTAAATACTCCATGAAATATTATACTAATTCTTCCTTCACCTCTCACTCTCCTTTGAAAAACATTCAAATAAAGTAATACTGAGCTTGTCTTTGGATTCTTTTCTACTTGGCAAAATTGCATTTAAAATGAGACATTTGCATCTCAATTCTCATAATCCCAGATAAGTACAGTACCGTAAATGGCTGAAATTCATTTGACAACTGTAAATGTACAGCTAACTGCTTCAACCTTTTCTCTGCAAAACCTGTTCCATTCTGGCAAAGGAATGATAATAATAATCCTCGAAGGTAAGTGCCATTTTTCAAACTTGGATTAAGCCGCAATCACAACTGACAGCACTGTAGCAGGTGAAGAATTAATTTGGTTTTGCAGCTAATACTCGCAGCTAAATTGTTTCCCATCCCAGAAATATCCCATGAACATCCTTTGAGACATCTTCACAGTTTCTGATTTGGGGCATGTGAAGAATTAATACGGCTATGTTCATGACCTTGTTTTTTATTCGGATAAAGCAAACATTAAATACGTTAACGAGCTAGAGTGCAGGGTTCAAATGTATATATAATAATCAATAACATCCCCTGTCCCACATTCCCCCCCTTTCCTGCCCAAGCCATCTAACCAGCAATCTACTGTAAGATGGACAGCATGGTGAATTATCAATTATGTGTGATGGTCCTGCCCTGCAGGCCCTCCCCCCTCCTGCTTGCACCTCCACCTCAACGAGCCACAGCTGCTGCTCGTTGAGGTGGAGGTGCTATTGAGAGTATAAAAGAGCTGCACTGCCAAACTGGCAGTGCAGCTGCATTCTGGTTTCTATTCTGTGTGTGATGGAGTCCTGTCTGTAGCCGCTGTTCCCCTGCTTTTGTTTTAATGAAATCTTTATTTATATTTTTACTCAGCCTGTGCATGTGGGTCCCTTTTTCTGGTGTTTGGGTACATGGTCCCATTGCCCGCCAGCTTCATGCCTTCTGCCGGCGGGACTAAACCATGACATTATGTTATCAAAATGGTATTGATTAGCAAGTTCAAATAAAATTATTTACCATTATTATTCAAACTAATACAATGTAGACAGAAAAAGAAGTGCATAGACGAGTAATTATTATATACTATGTTATAATTTATTCTAACTAAAGGAGACAGAAGGGCTGCATTTATATTTCTATGTAGTTTTCCCCGTGTACATACAGGTTTCCTCTAGGTATTTTTTTGGTACTCAATGCTATGTGCACTGTTTGAGCTTGAAATGGCTTTCACATATTGTGTAAGACAACGAGGCCTTTTCATTTTCGATGGTTTTTATATCTGTATTATTCTAACAGAACTTAGGGCAATCCTAGTGCAGCACATAGTCAAACCTGCTGCCTTAAAAATTAATTTTGACAGTGTCTTCTGTCTCCTTGATGATACAGACCACTACACTTGCCAACTGCTGTCAGCGGGAGAACTCCAATATCATACTCACGGTGAGTATTTTCAAAGAATGAAATAACTCAAGTTCAACTAGTCAGTTAATCGTGTCACGTAGAAAATGATACATTTCTGCACATTCTTTGACATTTCATTCCACTAAAACTAAAAGAAAGAATGAAAAAAAAACTGCAATGGAATGGTATCAGAAGGGGAGTCTGCTGCATCCATCATGCGTAAATAGCAGACAGTATTCTCAGTTTGTTAAAAATTTGGTAATGTTGGTTAAAAAAAAACACTGAAAGCATTATATTTTATACAAACCCCAATTCAAATGAAGCTGGGACATTGTAATGTGAATAAAAACAGAATAAAATGATTTGCTAATCTTTTTCGGCCTATATTCAATTGAGTAAACTATAAAGACAAGATATTTAATGCTCAAACTGATAAACTATTGTTTTTTTACTCATTTTGAATTAGATTCTTGCAACACGTTCCAGAAGAGCTGGGAAAGGGGCAACAAAAGACTGGGAAAGTTGAGGAATGCTCAAAAAAAAAACACACACACCTGTTTGGAACATTCTACAGGCGAACAGGTTAATTGAAAACAGGCGAGTTTCATGATGGGGGACGGTTCAACTCTTTATGAAAAACTGTGCGGGCAAATAGTCCAACGGTCCAACGAACAATGTTTCTCTATGTGCAGCTGCAAGGAACTTCGGGATTTCATCATCGAAGGTCCATAATATCATCTAAAGATTCAGAGAATCCAGAGAAATCTCCACTCACAAGCGGCAAGGCTGAAAACCAACATCGAATGCCTGTGACCGTAGGTCCATCAGGGGGCACTGCATAAAAACTGAAATCATTTAGTAAAAGATATTACCATGTGGGCTCAGGAACACTTTGGAAAACCATTGTCAGATAACACCGTTTGTCACTGCATCTACAAGTGCAAGTCAAAACTCTACCATGCAAAGTGAAAGCCAAATATCAACAGCACCCAGAAACTCTGCCGGCTCTTCTAGGCCCAAGCTCATCTATGATGGACTGATGCAAAGGGGGAAAGTGCGCTGTGGTCTGACGAGTCCACATTTCAATTTGATTTTGGAAATTATGGACGTCATGTCCTCCAGGCTAAAGAGGAAAAGGACCATCCAGATTGTTGTCAGCGGAAAGTTCAAAGGCCAGCATCATTTACGGTATCTGTTTCCCATTGAAAATGTTTGGGATATTATGAAGCACAAAATAGGACAACAGAGACCCCCAACTGTTGAGCAACTGAAGTCGTACATCAAGCAAGAATGGGAAAGAATTTCACCTACAAAGCTTCTGCAATCTGTGTCCTCAGTTCCCAAACGCTTATTGAGTGTTGTTAAAAAGGGAAGGTGAGGTAAAACACTGGTAAACATGGCCCTGTACCAGCTTTTTTGGAATGTGTTGCAGGCATCAAATTCAAAATGAGTAAATATTTCCAAATAACAATAAAGTTTATCAGTTTGAACATTAAATATCTTGTCTTTGTAGTGTACTCAATTGAATACAGGTCTTAAAGAATTTGCATATTATTATATTCTGTTTTCATTCACGTTTTACACTACGTCCCAGCTTCATTGAAATAAAGATTTGTAACAATTGAACGGTACCGCGAATTTCATAGCCTCATTTTCATAGGCTCATTTCATAATTGTACTTGATAATGAAAGATTTATATAAACTGGTTTGAGGCAACCTTATTCTGCAAAATCATCTGGTCAGTTGATCCATTATATAAGGTGACATGAACTTTGAGCAGTGCCACAGTGTTAAGCACAATGGCACAATGGAAGCAGCTCTCTTAGGGGTCTATTCTCCCATTAGCGCGTAAGTCTTTTTTTACGCGCTTCGAGTTAAGCGCTTTTGAGTTACGTGTATTCTCCCCTACTCGCTTCGATCACGCCCACAGCGCTTAACTTCAGAATGTAGGCGGCCTTATGAAAGAGGTGTGACTGATCCAAAAGAGAGGCAGACTCTGTACAAAGCTCATTGATTATGGCTATCAGGAAAACATGGAAAAAGGATTTTCTGATTAACCATGAAAACGCATTTGTGGTCCATGGAAAACGCAAACCAGACTTTAAATTTGAATATCGTCGGCCTGCTGATAAAACCTCGTATCTCCAAACTGACAAGAAACGAAAACTCGTATGTCCACTATTCTTACATGCAAAATTAAACATTTTTTATTATAAACTATATTTATCCATTTATATTATTATAATGATTATTATTATTTTATTTTTATTTTTTATTTTCCTGTGAAGTTTGTCATTGTGAAGATACAAGGTTTTATATGCCGCTGTAATAGTAGGCCGTACCAATTACAAGACGTAATTCAGACATCTCTTTATTTATCCCCCGCCGCGCGATTAGCGCGAATTGGGCTCCGTCCGTACTGTTATGGCCCCAATTTGTTTTTACATTTACAACATAACAGCAACAGCAACAGCAAGGGTTGACAGACACAGTTTTAAAAACCTCAACACATTTAATTAACAGACAAAGACAATAACCACTAACTAACAACTAATGACCAAGATTGAATTATAACAAAAACAAAAATATTTACAGTCCCTTTGGGTTTTCTGGTGATGTGCTGGGTGAGAAAAATCCACAAAAGAAACTTAACAGGTCTTGAACAGAAATGACAGGTCTGGTCACACGTATCCTTCTTCTTGCAATTTCTCCTACTACTCTACTGTCTCAATTCTTTTCCTTATATACTCTTTTGCAGACCCCACCCACATTTAGACCTCTTTTTTTTAATTTTCTGAGACTTGCCCCAGACATGTCCAGGACATGTCTAAACATGACTCCAGTCTGAGCTTAACAAAAAAAAAGGTAAATACTGCCATCTAGTGGCCTATATTCACATTACACCTCCATTCCAAAAGGGAAAAATTTTGACTCATAAAGGCAAAATTTTTCTTTTCAATACAAAATGGTTAAGTGAACACTTGTCTATATATACATATCATACAATATTCAAACACATGATATATATACACATTCAAACACGGGATAAGCAATCAGCAATTACATTGTCTGTACCCTTCACATGCTTAATTTCCAAGTCAAACTCCTGTAAAATCAAACTCCAATTCAACAATCTCTGATTCTTGTTTTTCATCTTACTCAAAAACATTAACGGATTGTGGTCAGTGTACACAATCATTGGCTTTTGTCCTGTACAAACATAAACCTCAAAGTGTTGTAAAGAAAGGACCAGAGCCAACAGTTCCTTCTCTATTGTGGAATAGTTCCTTTGGTGGCGATTGAACTTCCTGGAGAAGTATGCCACGGGATGCTCAATGTCATCAGAGTCACTTCTCTGTAGGAGCACAGATCCACAAGCTTCGTCGCTAGCATCGACCGCGATGGAGAACGGTTTGTTGAAGTCAGGAGATTTGAGCACGGGGAAGTGACACAGCAGAGACTTCAGGTGATCGAAGGCTCTCTGGCATGCATCATCCCAGGTGAACTTTACGCCTTTCTTCAGTTGGTTAGTTAGACTGAGAGCAATCTCAGCAAAGTTCTTGCAGAACTTGCGGTAGTACCCGATCATTCCAAGGAAGCGGCGCAAAGCTTTTTTGTTGTCAGGAACTGGAAAGTCCATGATGGCTTGGACTTTAGCATTTATGGGTGCCACCTTACCCTGGCCTATGACGTAGCCAAGATAGGTGACAGTAGCACAACCAAAGTCACTCTTGCTCAGGTTAACAGTCAGGTTAGCCTGGGTCAGGCGCTGGAACAACGTCTCTACATCTTTTAGATTTTCTTCCCGGGAGTCACTCCGTGTGATCAGGTCATCGATGTACGCACCCGTGTGTGGCAATCCGGCGATTGTAGACTGTATCATCCTTTGGAACGTGGCTGGGGCATTTTTCATGCCAAAGGGTAGGACTTCATACTGGTACAATCCAGATGGTGTGGCAAAAGCAGAGATGCTCTTGGCCCTCTCAGTTAAAGGCACACACCAATAACCCTTCAATAAATCAATCTTGGTCAGAAACTTTGCTTGCCCTACACTATCAATACAATCATCAATCCTAGGTATTGGAAACACATCAGTTCTAGTTACAGCATTGACTTTGCGATAATCTGTACAGAATCTAGTACTTCCATCAGGTTTTGGAACTAGCACACAGGGTGAACTCCAATCGGAGTTGGAGGGTCTGATAATATCATGTTTTAACATGTACTCAACCTCTTTCTCAGCAATCTTTCTCTTTTCAGGATTCATCCGGTATGGATGCTGTTTTATTGGTTTGGCATCACCAACATCTACATCATGAGAGGCTATAGTAACTCTCTTTGGAACATCAGGAAACAAATCCTCATATTTCTTGATCAACCTTTCAAACTGATCTCTCTGTGAGGGTTCTAAGTGCTGGAGTTTTACATCAAGATTTTGCAACACTTCAGTGTTTGACAATTTACATGAAAGAACTTCAGCTTTAATTCTAGGTTCATCATCTTGAAACTCCCCCTCATCTTCACACGTTTCGACCATTGGAGAATCTGAAGTGACAGCTGCAACCCTAGCATTTCTGTCATGATAAGGCTTAAGCATGTTAATATGACACAATTGTTTTGGTTTTCTCCTATCTGGAGTCTTCACAATGTAATTGAGATCATTGAGTTTTATCAGAATTTCATAAGGACCATGAAATCTAGCCTGCAATGGATTGGACTGCAAGGGAAACAACACAAGGACCTTTTCTCCTGGTTTAAACTCACGGCTTCTAGCCTTATGATCATACCAAGTTTTCATTTTTCCCTGACTTGATTTCAAGTTCTCTTTGGCAAGGTCACAAGCTGCACGCAATCTTTCCTTGAACTTGCTAACATAGTCTAACAGACTGATATGCGGCTCTTTCTCTTGCCATTGTTCACTCAATAATAGCAAAGGTCCTCTCACTTCATGACCAAACACTAGCTCAAATGGACTGAATCCAGTAGACTCCTGCACTGCTTCTCGAGCTGCAAACAACAGCAAATGAACACCTTCATCCCAGTCTTTCTCATGGTCATAACAATAAGTCCTCATCATTGTCTTGAGAGTGGAATGAAACCGCTCTAAGGCACCCTGACTTTCTGGATGATAGGCACTAGAAAGAATCTGTTTTGCACCTAGTTCATACACAACCTGCTGAAACAATCCTGAAGTGAAATTGCTACCTTGGTCTGACTGAATTTCCCTGGGAAGACCAAACAACGTGAATAACTTTATCAAAGCCTTCGAGATTGCAGTTGCCTTGATGTTACGTAGAGGTATGGCTTCGGGGAATCTGGTAGATGCACACATGATTGTCAACAAGTACTCATTTCCAGATCTAGTCTTGGGTAATGGACCAACGCAATCAACAATGACCCTAGAGAATGGCTCCCCAAATGCTGGGATAGGCTGCAATGGAGCTACAGGTGGGTCTAACTGGTGTTTTCCAACTACCTGACAAGTGTGACAGGTTTTGCAAAAGTTGGAAACGTCTTTCCGAAGCCCAGGCCAAAAGAAGTGTTTCATGATCTTATCAACAGTCTTGTTAACACCAAGATGACCTCCTAAAGGTAAACTATGAGCCATTGTTAAGATCTCATTCCTATAGACCTTCGGAACAACAATTTGCCTGACCACTGCCCAATCTGCATTGGCAGGGATATCAGGAGGGCGCCACTTCCGCATCAACACACCATCCTTGAGATAATACCCAACTGGAACTGCGTCTATTTCTTTATCAGGAAGGGCTCTCCTCTTTAGTACACAAATTTCAGGATCATTAGTTTGCTCCTCAATCAACCGCTTTCTGGACAGAGACAAGTCTCCAGACACATCAGAATCACCAGACCCATCCGGCTGGCTGAATAGAGAACTGATAAAAGTATCTGATAAGTCCTCAAACGGAGAAACCATAGTAGGCCAATCAGAGTCATGAGGCGAACCACCTGAGTCCTGACTATTCAATGTACTGGACGGCACCACATCATCTTCTTCTTTAGCCTTCTTGGCCATAGCACGAGTCACTGCGCAAGAAGGATACAGAGATGGGTCCTCATCCCCATCTTCAGTGCTCGGCTGTGAAGTAAGATGTACAGGGGGAACTACTTTGCCCCCAGCCAGGTCATTGCCTAGCAACAGAGAAACACCCTTTATAGGTAGACTTGACATAAGTCCCACCTTTACCTGTCCTGTAACTAAATCTGACTTCAAGAATATAGAGCGCAGGGGTACAGATACAGTCCTCCCTTCAATACCTTGTACAAGTATGAAATCCCCTGAAGCGGTCTCATCACGTAACTCCAAGGAGTCCATCAACAAAAGTGACTGAGAAGCTCCGGTATCCCTTAGGATATATATGGGGACAGGAGTAGTATGCTCATTCAGAGCCACAAATCCCTCTGACACAAATGGAAGAAATTCCTCCCTCACGAAGTCAGCTGTATCAGGCTTTTTAGCCCCACAAGAAGCAGGCAATTTAGCAGATTGGTTATCTACTACAGGGGTTTCTAACCTTGTTTTCACAAAGGCATTTGGTTTGGTATCCTTTTCTTTTTCTTTCTTAGCTTTAAGGAACCAACAGTTAGTTGTAACATGACCAGATTTCTTGCAATAACTGCAAACTAGACCACTTTTGTCACTGTCAGCTTTCACACTTTGATCAGACCTGTTACTGGATTTCTGAGCACCATCACCAGATTTGTCTTTGTCTTTGGGTGAGGAATCTTGGGTATCACCGTAACCCTTTTTCTGAAATTGGGACCATTTATTGTTACTGCTAGACTGAAATTTGGACTTATGAGTGAGAACATATTCATCTGCAAATTTGGCAGCTGATTGCAAGTTCAGTGCTTGCTTCTCATTAAGGTAGGTCTTAACATCATCCTTAACACAGTTCTTGAATTCTTCAACTAACACCATATCTTTTAGTGAGTTGAAATCATCCTTGACCTCCATAGAAGTACACCAGCGCTCAAAGCAAACCTGCTTTTCATTCGCAAATTCAACATAAGTCTGATTTTCAGATTTCTTCAGACCTCTGAATTTCTGTCGGTAAGCCTCTGGAACCAACTCATAAGCTCTCAAAATAACCTTTTTGACAACCTCATAATCAGAGGAATCATCTGCAGACAAAGCCGAATAGGCTTGTTGAGCTTTACCCTTGAGGACAGTTTGCAACATCAGAGGCCAGTTTTCCTTTGGCCACTGGCAACTCTTTGCTACCTTTTCAAAACACTGGAAATAGTTGTCAACATCCTTTTCTGAAAATGGAGGCACCAGTTTTACCTCCTGGCTAGCCCGAAATTTATTTTCTGTTGCTATTTTTATTTTTAGTTGCTCCATTTGGAGTCTTTCTTCTCTATCGAATTTCTCTAATTCAAAATCTCTCTGTCTCTCTCTTTCTGCTCTTTCCTCTTTCTCTCTCTCAAATTCTCTTTCTCTTTTTCCTCCCTTTCTTTTTCTCTTTCCTCTCTTTCTTTTTCTTTTTCCTCCCTCTCAAATTCTCTTTGTTTTTCTCTTTCCTCCCTTTCAATCTCTAGCAGTTTTAATTTAAGTTCCATTTCTATATTTGGATTTTCCACTGGAAACTGTTCCAGATCTCCTGGTGCAAACACATTTTCATCAATGTAATATTCAACTATCTCTCTCGCCAGTCTTGCTTTTCGCATGGCTGGTTTCACCTCTGTCAGGTCTAAATGTCAGCAAATTTCTAGCAGTTCTGTCTTTTTAAAAGACTTCAAAACCCCTACGGTTGGTGATGCCAAGAAATCATCCATTGCTGTTGTCAATATATATGTATTCAATTTAAAAAAAATCAATTTTACAATTTGAAATGTTAGACTTTCAATTAATGACTCTCACAATGGTCTGTCCCGGACTTGAGCCCCCAATTTGTTATGGCCCCAATTTGTTTTTACATTTACAACATAACAGCAACAGCAACAGCAAGGGTTGACAGACACAGTTTTAAAAACCTCAACACATTTAATTAACAGACAAAGACAATAACCACTAACTAACAACTAATGACCAAGATTGAATTATAACAAAAACAAAAATATTTACAGTCCCTTTGGGTTTTCTGGTGATGTGCTGGGTGAGAAAAATCCACAAAAGAAACTTAACAGGTCTTGAACAGAAATGACAGGTCTGGTCACACGTATCCTTCTTCTTGCAATTTCTCCTACTACTCTACTGTCTCAATTCTTTTCCTTATATACTCTTTTGCAGACCCCACCCACATTTAGACCTCTTTTTTTTAATTTTCTGAGACTTGCCCCAGACATGTCCAGGACATGTTTAAACATGACTCCAGTCTGAGCTTAACAAAAAAAAAGGTAAATACTGCCATCTAGTGGCCTATAGTCACATTACAGTACGGACACATAAAATTGCGGCGGCGGGGAATATGTTTGTGACAAACTCTTGCTGTTTCTTACTCTAGCCACCATGGCATTAAAGCTATGCATACGAACAAATTGCCGCGATAATGAAATGATAAATAAAGAATTTAGCGCTTCTCAATCAGCGCAATCAGATCATTGAAAATGTGCCCCTCCTACACCAGCCTGTTTGTTCCGTGGAAGACAGGGAAGAAGACAAAGGGAACATTCTAGTCACACAAACACAATCAAAGACAGTTTATATGATCTCATTTAGAAATTGCGCACTTGAAAACTACTCCGATGTCAGGTTTGCAACTAAAGGACATGGAAACGCTTTAACAAGGATTCTTACCCCGCACGCGATCATCTCCCCGCCCCGAAACCGCCTCAGTAATGACGGAATTCCATATCCATAGCCTATCATCCTATTTGATTTGAGCGACACATTCACTTGAACTTGTGCCTAATAGTTTATTATAATCAATTATCCCATTTACTGATAATGATTCTTCCCATGTCGGCTATTCTTTAAAGGCTAAAACGGATTAACAAATGGATAGTGCTTTGGTATTTGCCAGGGTAGGGCTCAATCTAGAGTAGCCTATTTAATAATATCTTTATTCACACATTAAATTACACAGTATTACCAATGGTAAAAAATTACTAGGACACGAGTTAGATAATACAGATATCCTCAATTTGAAAATCAATCCCCTCACTCGTGAGAATATAACAACTTTTTAGATTATCACGAACATACAGGGCAGTCGCATTTGTTAATAGAACATGGAAGACAATGATGGCGACGTTGAACCAAAGCCGAAAATCAAATTTCACAGATGTTTTTGTTGTATGGCAAGCAAGCAATGAAGGCTGATCCGAGGAATTAAGCTGCGAATCGTTCTGGATGTGGCTTCGGTGGGGAGATGTAAGCGCAGTATCCCCGATTTAAAGCATAAATGGAGAGATCTGCGGGGCGCTGTAAAAGCCAGGTTCTCTGCACACCGGAGAAGTGTACACGCGACAAGTGGTGGGCAACCATCATCCCCTGTGCATTTCACTGCACAGGAGGAGGGGATGGCATCCACTCTCTCTGCAATGGAAGTGCATGGAGAAGAACTTGAAGCGCCAACGAACTGCATCAGACACCTTGACACAGACGCCTGTGATGTGAATGACATCACCAGCCACTCTCTGGAACGACCCAGATGCCAGGAGCGACAGCGCAGTTCTGACGTTGATGACCACAGGTATGTTTTGTGGATAACTGCTGCAGCTGGATAGCTGTTCATTCCGAAGTCGGCAAAGATAGATGATTGCCTCATGCACGGTCCAGGCGAAAGCGCTTGATGCACTTGATGTTTGTTTGTTCCAGGATGTCCAAACGAAGCCGATATATGCGCGTTCATCTTCGAGCTCGGCGCGCTCCTCTTACTTTTTCCCAATCACGCAAGAGTGCAAGCAAATGCAGGACTGGCATTTTGGCTTTAGATTTTGAGAGCATGGTAGAATAATGGTCTTATGTATATTCGTATTAATTAATTGTTTTGCGTTTGTAATTTAACTGATTGGAGAAGAGGCTGATGCGTAATATCATGTGATGATTTCGTTTGATAAATTATCATGGCTTTGAGAAATGTAGTTTAGAAATAAGGAAGAACAATCGAATATTAAATGTCTCAACCTTTACCATGTTAAATAAAATAAAAGTAATGTTAAAATTCGGCCTATAACCGACATCAAACGCAATATTCAATTTCGCCTAATGTTGGCACTTGACCTCGATACAGCCCTCCAAAGCACTTAACAGAAAAAGCGCGTAAGCCAGGGGGAGAATACGCGTAAGTGTTATTTGCATGAGAAACGCCCGGAAACGCCCCGATTTTGGCCTTGCTCCGCCCCAAGCGCGTAACTGCCTTCAAGGCGCGTAATGCACAGACTTAAGTCGAGGGGAGAATACGCGTAGGCTGAAAAGCGCGTAAAAAAGCGCCTTTTTCGACTTAAGCGCATGGGAGAATAGACCCCTTAGATTGTTCATAGCCGCATAATGGCCTTACATGATGCTGAGGACGTTGAATGCTGCATGGCACTGTCAGAAACACCATCAAACATTTGAAAGAGACCAGTTTGTGGAAACCTAGTGGCAAAAGAGGTGTGAAATGGAGGTTTAGTGCCTTTGATGTTTGTTATCTGTGTGTAAGAATAAGTTCATAGGGGTCCATAAAAAACACCCACCCCCCCCCACCCCCATACATTTTTGATTTTATTTCCATGCACTGGCATGTCATTTTATTTCATAATGGGACAAAATGTTGAATTAATGTTCATACGCTGAAATTGTCCTCTCTACAAAATTTATGCTTTTTTATGTCTGTAAATCGAAATAGCGACTGGACTTCCAGTCCCCGCATTTAGCTAGACACAGTACATGAAAAAATGTGTTGTTACACTTTTTAGCCACAGGAGGGAGTATAACCCCTCTGAAGTGTGCGTCTCTGCTAGATATGGAAAACACACATATCACTGTATGGTGCTAAGAGCTAGAGGGAAACGTGTCGCAATGTAATGTACTGCTGTCTGTGTAACTTGCAGGTAGGCAAACATAAAACAAGGTAAAAAGTAGACACAAGTGTGCTGGGGGATATAGAGACGATTGGAAAGTTGGCTGTTTTTTCCCATGTTGTGTGTTATGCGTAATATGAGTTGTTTGAATGTTTTTAGCTCAGCTATTGTTCCAATGCAAATGTAGCAGCCAAGTGAGCTAACTTCTCCAGTGATGTGATGAACTAGGGGTGTCAACATCTACACGTGTAAACGGTTACACGGATAACAAATCATAACCGTTTAGAAAAATCAATAACCGTGTACATGTCATTTTTTCCTCCTCGTTCATTTCTCACCAATACATATAGTCGCCTATTTTTAGGGGTTATAATGTTGCCTGAAAGCTTCAGAAAATGACATTAACTAACAATACACTTAAATGTTTCCACTAGTGCATTTATCCGCATACAGATGCATGGGGCGCAATGTTACCTTGATATATATATTTAAAAAAAACCCGTAGCCACAGCCAGTGTCGCACCACATCAAGAATTGGCTGCGGAGGACTTGAGAAGGGCGCTGCGCTCATTATCTTCTCCATGTGCAAATGTCGTGCAGCTGAAAACAAAAACTGTTAATGTCTTGTTATTTTAGCCTATATTGTTGCGTGTTGTTGTACATTATATTGTTGATTGGTGTTCTGTCGGCTTTTCACTACCTGATCACGCATCCTCGCGTCTATAGAGGAGGAAGAAAACAAATTTTTTTCACCTGTTTTAGTGAATAATTATGAGAGTGCCCCTCTACTTTTTTAATTCTGTGGATATAAAGGTGAAGTTTTTTCCTATCACTTCAGCTTACTTTGGCTTCTTTATGAGTTGCTTTCTCTCTCCAATTCCACATTACTTTTACTATGAGACGCATATTAAAATTCATCGCCACTGCGATAGAAAAAGCTCATAAATCTTCGAACGTGTAACTGGGTACACGTCGGTTAGTAGTCCCGTGTACACGAGTAGAAAAAATTGTAAACGTTGACACCCCTATGGTGAACCCCGGTCAGTAATATTTTAAGTGTATGCTTAAATCACTTATATCCCCTGTAAAACCAGTAGTTTTGAAGCTGGGAGCAGTCGTGTTATTTTGTGGAGTGAGGTTACAAGCATGAGGCTAGTCAAAGCTAATTTTATTCAGTCAGATAAAAAAAACGCACATCGCACTATGGTGCTAAGACCTAGATGGTCCAGCCGAGACGGAAATGTGTTGCCATGTAATGTACTGTTGTCTGTGTTTTTTGCCAAGTGTGCAACAAAATTTGGTGTCAGAAGTGGGATCAGTGGTGCTACGTATAAGCAGTGTGAGATTGCAGCCCAAACATGGAAACAATGGAACCGGAACAGCTACAGGATTAAATTTTGAGCAGCTATAAGAGCTATGTTCGCAAGCTAAAATCTCAACTGACCGATATACAACGCTGATCAGAGCAATAACTGTAGTGGTTGATACAGGCATTGATGGTGAAGAAGAGGAGGTGGCTCATGAATTCCTGGTCTGTTTAATTTCAGATGCTGAAGAGGTGAAAAGAGCGACAAAATTCAGGTTGCTGAGAACAGTGCCAGTAAAGATACTGCAGCATTTGCCAGCCTACATGAATAATATGCAGCATTACAGCTAAGTTTCTAGACCTCCACAAAAATATTGGAGGAAGAAATGGCGAAAACTGACCAACAAAAGTCCTAACCAGGGACTCGTTTTGGTGCCCCAACCTAACTACTTCACCAGTGACCCAGCCACCTGAAGTATCCATCTGCAGGGAATTTAAAATCAATGGTCATATTGGGGAAAGGGGACAAAAGGACGAATTGTCCTTCTCTAATGTGATCCATCAAATTGAGATGGGGCTGAAAAAGAATCACAGTGAGGCAGAGATCTTTGAAGCCATCTTTAGAGCCATAAGGCCAGGCCTAAGCCTCCGTGATATGTTAGAGATCGAACTTCTGTCTCTCCTAGCGTCATACTATTTTGAAGGGGCATTATAATGAGGACAATTCCTCCGATCTCTTTCACCAGCTGATTTATATCATGCAAGAAAGTAGCGAGTCCCCTCAGAACTTTCTATTCAGGGCTATCGAGCTGAAAGAAAGACTTTTAGCGTCATCCAGGGAACCAGGTGCAGATGAAAGATACAGTGCAGAATTAAAACAGGTTTTTAAGAGCTGTGGGCACAGGCTTGATTAATGACCATGTAAAATATCAAATCAAGAGCTACCTGGATGATCCAGCAGTTACAGATGATGTTTTGATCGCTAGAACAAATGAAGCAGCGAGCCTTGAGCGGTGGATGCAACAAAAATTCAAAAGAAGTAGTGGAGAGCTAAAGTGTGAGAAATACCAGTAGAGGCACAAGCAGTTCAGGAGGCAGCAGTTGGTGCAGTTGGCGGAGGAGAACTGTCGTTCTCCACATCTACAAAAGTTAAAACTGTTAAAACACAACCAACTAACACAACCAATTGTAAAGAATCATAACACAATATCATTAAGCAATTAAAAGGTGAAATAGCTGAAATTAGGGGAGTGATTCAAGAGTAACAGAGGTCTACCCACCCCCCCCACCCTCCCCCACGCCATTCAAGCAGGAAGCAGGGCTGCAGGGACTGTCAGGACAGCAAAAGAGGGGAGCAGTGCGACCAATGCTTCAAATGTGGACAAAGCGGTCACCTATCCAGGGGATGCCGAGTTCGGAGGAAGCCCAGGGACAGGACTTAGCAGGTAGACATGTCAGCCAGCACTGTAACCACTATTTCATCTCCATTAGTTACAGAATCTCACTATGGGGAGCAACAAAGGAGAATTTATAAACTTATCACTGACAGCATTCAGCAGCTGGAGAAAAGAGTGGCAGCTAGCACACAAGACGAGGAATGAAATAGTTGGTGTCAGCCTTCTCTCCCCAAGACGAAAATCTCAGCTCCTGAACCTTATCGTGAAGAAATCTGTGATTACCTGCTTGCTGGATGGATTGAAAGTGAAAGCTTTGTGGGCAGGTAAGCGTCATACTGTAAATGAGAAATGGAGACAACAAAACATCCCGCATGCTGCAGTTAGGTGTATATCGGAGCTTCTGGGACCTGGTACTTTGGATGGGAGGGCCATGAATCGAACAACAAATCCCTTCTCTGGGTGAGTGGGAATCACATTCGGGTTGCCCACAGAGGAAGGCACATATACTCAACAAAAATTAAAACGCAACACTTTTGTTTTTACTCCCATTTGTCATGAGATGGACTCAAAGATCTAAAATTCATTCCAGATACACAATATTACCATTTCTCTCAAACATTGTTCACAAATCTGTCGAAATGTGTGATAGTGAGCACTTTTGCTTTGCTGAGACAATCCATCCCACCTCACAGGTGTGCCACATCAAGATGCTCATCAGACACCATGATTAGTGCTCAGGAGTACCTTAGACTGTCCACAATAAAAGGCCACCCTGAAATGTGCAGTTTTTGCTTTATTGGGGGTCTGGGGACTCAGAACCAGTCAGTATCTGGTGTGACCACCATTTGCCTCATGCAGTGCAACACATCTTCTTCGCATAGAGTTTATCAGATTGTCAATTGTGGCCTGTGGAATGTTGGTCCACTCCTCTTCAATGGCTGTGCGAAGTTGCTGGATATTAGTGGGAACTGGTACGCGCTGTCGTATACGCCGGTCAAGCACATCCCAAACATGCTCAATGGGTGACATGTCCGGTGAGTATGCTGGCCATGCAAGAACTGGGACATTTTCAGCTTCCAAGAATTGTGTACAGATCCTTGCAACATGGGGCCGTGCATTATCTTGCTGAAACATGAGGAGATGTTCATGGATGTATGGCACAACAATGGGCCTCGGGATCTCATCACGGTATCTCTGTGCATTCAAAATGCCATCAATAAATTGCACCTGTGTTCTTCGTCCATAACAGATGCCTGCCCATACCATAACCCCACCACCACCATGGGCCACTCGATCCACAACATTGACATCAGCAAAGCGCTCACCCACACGACGCCACACACGCTGTCTGCCATCTGCCCTGAACAATGTAAACTGAGATTCATCCGTGAAGAGAAAACCTCTCCAACGTGCCAGACGCCATCGAATGTGAGCATTTGCCCACTCAAGTCTGTTACGGCGACGATCTGGAGTCAGGTTAAGACCTCGATGAGGACGACGAGCATGCAGTTGAGCTTCCCTGAGACGGTTTCTGACAGTTTGTGCAGAAATTCTATGGTTATACAAACCAATTGTATCAGCAGCTGTCTGAGTAGCTGGTCTCAGACGATCTTGGAGGTGAACCTGCTGGATGTGGAGGTCCTGGGCTGGTGTGGTTACACGTGGTTTGCGGTTGTGAGGCCGGTTGGATGTACTGCCATATTCTCTGAAACGCCTTTGGAGACAGCTTATGGTGGAGAAATGAACATTCAATGCCCGAGCAACAGATCTGGTTGACATTCCTGCTGTCAGCATGCCAATTGCACGCTCCCTCAATGCTTGCGCCATCTGTGGCATTTTGCTGTGAGACAAAACTGCAATTTCAGAGTGGCCTTTTATTGTGGGCAGTATCAGGTACACCTGTGCACTAATCATGGTGTCTGATGAGCATCTTGATGTGGCACACCTGTGAGGTGGGATGGATTGTCTCAGCAAAGCAAAAGTGCTCACTATCACACATTTAGACAGATTTGTGAACAATGTTTGAGAGAAATGGTAATATTGTGTATCTGGAATGAATTTTAGATCTTTGAGTCCATCTCATGACAAAGGGGAGCAAAAACAAAAGTGTTGCGTTTATATTTTTGTTAAGTGTAGTTAGAGCCTCAAGTGTCAGTCTTGGTCGCCCATGAAGAGGGGCATAGATCCACCATGTGATGTAACAGATGCACAGAATTCTCCTTTGACTGCAAGAAAGCTGAAGTTTTCTTGAAAGTGATAGCCAGTGGGGAAGATGGAGCAGGCCAGGGCACAGTAAAGACAGGGAGAGAACTAATAGCTATTCCAGTGGGGCAAACAAGAGTGGTTAAGTGATTGTGTTAGAGCAGGCCCACTCCCTGAGCACCAAGAGGTCCTTTTTGAGCCAAACTCACAACCACAGTTATGAGTGGGGTTAGAGGTCCAGAAGAGTGTGGTGCGCCCACAGCAAGGTACGTGGTCCCGCATCACTCTCCTGAACACAAATAACTCAGCTCATGCAATCGTACCGTGCCCAAGAACTGTAATTGACCAGACTCAGAGGGTCAAAACTATATACCCAGCCAACACAAGGCCAGTGGAAATAAACCAGACAGAAACAAGAATGCTGACCACAAAACAAGCATCCACTCCAGTGAGAGAAAATGGGACAACGGACTTAGAAAACAAAATGGGTAAGGGCTGGGAAGGCGTATGAAACCCCCCAGTCCCCCTTGATCACCTTCCCCCTGAGCAGCAGTAGATTGTCAGGCAGCTATTGAGGGATGAGAGTAATGTCATTGTCCTGGATGAATGTGATGTGGGAACCATACCCTCACTGCAGCTTCAGATTCGTCTTAGTAGCCCACATCTGTGAAATGCACATATATATCAGTAATGAAACCCCTTCATCAGGAAGTAAAAGAGCACCTTGAAAATTTGTTAAACAGAGGGTAGATAACTAAATCCAAATCTCCCTAGTCTAGTCCCATTGTTTATGTGCGGAAAAAAGATGGGGCACTCCGCCTTTGCTGTGACTACGGGGAGCTAAATAGGAAGTCAATCCCTGACCGCCATCTCATACTCCACATACAAGACATGCTCAACACCCTGAAAGGAAGCTCTTGGTTTTCGGTCCTCGATCAGGGGAAGACCTACCATCAGGGTTTCCTGGAAAAGTCTAGTCACTTTCGCACAGCATTTATTACTCCAGGGGTTTGTACAAGTGAGTGAGAATCCGATTAGGATTATCATCAGCCCCCGCTGAGTTTCAGAGGTCAGTGGAGAAATGCTTAGTGGGCCTACATGAAGAAATATGTTTGCCCTACTTGGACGACAACTTGGTTCACTCCCAGATATTTGGGGACCACTTGAATGACCTGAGGAAGGTCCTACACTGTTATGAGTGCCATGGAGTGAAATTGACACCAAGAAATTGAGGACTGTTCAAGAAACAGGTGAGATTCCTTGGGAGGCTTGTTACCAAAGAAGGTCACATGCTGGATCCTGCAGACATCGCCCCAGTCCAGGCTCTGAAGCAAAGGAACCCCACCACTATTGGAGAAATGAGGAAGTTGTTGGGATTCATCTCATATTATTATCCCCCGCCGACACGAAGTGGGAGGATGATAGAGGTTTGACCTCCGTCCTTCCATCCGTGCGTCCGTCCGAGAGAAAGGGGACAACTTTTCTCAGAACCTATTAGAGATAGGACAACCAAATTTGGTGTGTAGCTTCAGATCATAAATGCCTTGATGGAGTTCGAAAATAAGAAGCACACGGTTGGCTAGGGATGTTGTACACCATGTCGACTTGTTATCCCCCGCCAATACGAAGTGGGAGGGGGATGTAGGTTTGACCTCTGTCCGTGCGTGCATCCGTCCGTCCGTTCGAGAGAAAAGGGACAGCTTTTCTCAGAAACTATTACAGATAGGACAACCAAATTGGGTGTGTAGCTTCAGACCATAAAGGCCTTGATGGAATTCGAAAATAAGAAGCACATGATTGGCGGGGGATGTTGTAGACCATGTCGACTTGTTGTAACTACATTCCGAATATCTTGCGCATTGCAAAGCCTCTTTATGATCTTCTTTCCACTGAAAAAGTTGGGAAAGGAAAGCACTAGTACAGGAGAAGTGACAAAAAACCCAAAGGAGGTCAGTCAGAGTCAGTCAGTTTATTTGCCATTTGCAGTTGAGAAAACCACATTGGAAAATGATTGCGAGAGTTTACATGACATGAAAGACCGCAAGACACAATTTAGAATAGGTAAAATAAATAATTGAAACAGGAAGGTACAAAAAGAGAACAGTTGGGACAATGCCACCAAAGATGGGCCCACAGTCATCTAAGAAATATATGTATAAAAATGAAACATTCCTCTGAAATCATAAATAAAAATGCAAAAAAAACTATAAGTGCAAAATAAGAGTACTCGTGTTTGGCCCCCTTTTGAAAGTATAATAATAAAAGATAATAAATAATAAATACAACACATTTAAAACCTTAGCATGAAGGTGCTAAGCCGGATTTAGGTATGCAATTAAAAATTATTTAAGCTACGCACAGCACAGGGAAAGAAACTCTTAGTAAACTGAGAGGTAGAACATTTAATGGAATGGTACCGTCTGCCAGAAGGGAGGAGAGCAAAAAGACTAGAGGCAGGGTGACTAGTGTCGCCGACAATCTTTAAAGCTCGGGCCAAAAGTCTTGAGTTGTAGAGCTCATCAAGACTAGGCAAGTCGGTACCAATGATTTTTTGAGCCAGATTAACTATCCTTGTCAGGGATTTACGGTCCTGTGCAGTTAGGTTACCAAACCATACAATGGGGTCTATTCACCAATCCGCGTAAGTCGAAAAAAGCGTTCAGCCTAAGTCTGTGCTGCCCCAAAATAGAATATTGCGTTTGATGTCGGTTATTGGCCGTAATTTAACATTAATTTTATTTTATTTTACATGGTAAAGATTGCAATTTTCCTTCCTACCAAATCATCACATGATATTAAGCTACAGCCTCTTCTCCAGTTAGTTAAATTACAAACGGATAGCATTTAATTAATACGAGTATACATAAGACCATCATTCTACCATGCCCTCAAAAATCTAAAACCAAAATGCCAGTCCTGCATTTGCTTACACTCTTGCGTGATTGGGAAAGAGTAAGAGGAGCGCGCCGGGCTTGAAGGCGACCACGCATATATCGGCTTTGTTTGGACATCCCGGGACTAGCAAACACCGAGTGCATCCAGTGCTTTCGTATGGACCGTGCATGAGGCAATCATCTATCTTTGCCGACTTTTGGATGAACAGCTAGCCAGGTGCAGCAATCACCCACAAAACATACCCGTGGTCATCAAGGTCACAACTGTGCTATCGGGCCTGGCATCTGGGTCGTTCCAGAGAGTGGCTAGTGATGTCCTGCACATATCACATGCGTCTGTGTTATGGTGTCTGACACAGTTTGTTGACGCTCCAAGTTCTTCTCCATGCACTTCCACTGCAGAAAGAGTGGATGCCACCTCCTCCTCCAGTGCCGTGAAATGCACAGGGGATGACAGTTGCCCACCACTTGTTGCGTGCACACTTCTTCAGTGCGCAGAGAGCCTGGCTTTTACAGCACCCCGTAGATCTCACCGTTTACGCTTTAAATCGAGGATACTATGCTTACGTCTCCCCACCGAAGCCACATCCAGAACAATTCACATGTCTTCATGTTTAATTTACAAATTCGACTGCCCTATATGTTCGTGATAATCTAAAAACTTGTGATATTCTCACGAGGGAGGAGATTGATTTTCTAATTGAGGATATCTGTATTAACAAACTGTCTTCGTAATTTTTTTTTTTACCATTGATAATAGTGTGTATTTTAATGCGTGAGTAAGGATATTATTAAATAGGCTACTAGATTGAGCCCTACCCTGGCCAATACCAAAGCACTACCCATCTTTTAATCAATTTTAGCCAATAAAGAATAGCCGACATGGGAAGAATCATCATCGGTAAATGGGATAATTGATTATAATAAAGTATTAGGCACAAGTTCAAGTGAATGTGTCGCTCAAATCAAATGGGACATAATAGGCTACGGATATGGAATTGTTTGATTGCTGAGGCGGTTTCGGGGGGAGGGGATGACCGCGTGCAGGGTAAGAATCCTTTGTTAAGGCGTTTCCATGTCCTTCAGTTGCAAACCTGACATCGGAGTAGTTTGAGATTTCAAGTGCGCAATTTCTAAATAAGATCATATAAACTGTCTTTGATTGTTATTTTTTTTTGTAACTAGAATGTTCCCGTTATTTGTCATCTTCCCTGTCTTTCACGGAACAAACAGACTGGTGTAGGCGGGGAACATTTTCAACCATCTGATTGCTCTGGTTGAGAAGCATTAAATTCTTTATTTTTTATTTCATTATCGCGGCAATGCGTTTGTTTGCATAGCTTTAATGCCATGGTGGCTAGAATTAGAAATAAAAAGTAGATGTCTGCATTACTTCTTGTAATTGGCACAGACATGCATAGGCCTACTATTACAGCGGCATATTCTCGGCCTGCAGATGAAACCTTGTATCTTCAAAATTATAACTTCACAGGAAAATACAAAATAAATATAAAATTGAAAAATAATAATAAAATAATATAAATTGATAAATATAGTTTAAAATAAAATATTAAGATTTAAGAATTTAAGAATATTCGACATACAAGTTTTTGTTTCTTATTAGTTTGGAGATACGAGGTTTTATCAGCAGGCCCACGACATTCAAACTTAAAGTCTGGTTTGCGTTTTCCATGGACCACAACTGCATTTTCATTGTTAATCAGGAAATCCTTGTTCCTTGTTTTCCTGATAGCCATAATCAATGAGCTTTGTACAGAGTCTGTCTCTGTTTTGGATCAGTCCCACCTCTCATAAGGCCGGCTACATTTTGAAGTTAAGCGCTGTGGGCGTGATCAAAGCATGTAGGGGAGAATACGCGTAACTCGAATTGTGTAAAAAAGGACTTACACACAAATGGGAGAATAGACCCCTATGAGGGCAATGGTGAGGATACTCTCAATAATGCACTGATAGAAATTAGTTAAAATCTGACGGTTTTTCATAAAATCTTTCAGTATACGACGGAAGAAAAAAAGCCGCTGCATAGCTTTTTTAACAATAATTCTTGTGTTAAAGTGCCAGCTGAGGTAATCTGTGATAGTGACACCAAGGAATTTGAAACTGCTCACCAACTCAACCTCTGTGCCATTTATGGTGAGAGGGAGATGGGATTCCCTTTTCCTGTGAAAGTCAATTATAATTTCCTTCATTTTGGAGGCATTGAAAATAAGGTTATTTGTCATACTCCATTCAACTAAGTTCTGTACCTCAGCTCTGTAGAGTGACTCGTCGTTATGGTTTATTCGCCCAATGACAGTAGTGTCGTCAGCATATTTCACGATTGATATTCAGGTTGATTTCAGGTTGATATTGTCTGAGGCAGTACAGTCATAAGTACAGAGAGAGAATAAAAGAGGGCGAAGAATGCAGCCTTGAGGTGAGCCGGTGCTCAAAACAAGTTAGTTGGACAAGCAATCACTGATCCTCACTCGCTGAGGTCTGCGAACCAGAAAATAAAAAATCCATTCGCACACAGCTTCGCACAGACCCAGACAGTGTCGTTTCTGGACAAGACTATTCGGAAGAATAGTGTTAAAAGCAGAACTATAATATATAAAAAGCATTCGAACGTAAGTGTTCCTCTTGTCTAAGTGTTCATAAGCAAAGTTCAGAGTGTAATGCGAATAGAAGCCACTAGATGGCAGTATTGACCTTTGTTTTGTTAAGCCCAGACTGGAGCTAGGTTTGGGCATGTCTTGGGCATGTCTGCCACAAGTCCCAGAGAATTAAAAAAAAAATAGGTCTAAATGTGGGAGGGGTCTGCAAAAGAGTATATAAGGAGGAAAATTGAGATGGTAAAGTATTAGGAGAAATTGCAAGGAGAAGGATACATTTGACCAGACCTGTCACTTCTTTTCATGACTTGTGAAGCTTTTAGTGGATTTTTGCCTGTGTTGGAGCATTTTCCTCACCCGCAACATCACCAAGCAACCCAACCAAAGGGACTGTAAGTATTTTCTTTTCTGTATATAATGAATCTTGGTCAGGAGAGTAGATAGTAGATTAGTTAAAAGTGTTTGTTTAATTAAATGTGTTTAAGTTTTAAAATTTTGTCTGTCATCCTTTGCTGTCATAAATATCATAACAAATTGGGGCCATAACAAATTGGGGGCTCAAGTCTGGGAGAGACCATTGTGTGAGTCATTTATTGAAAATCTAACATTTCAAACTGTAAAATGGTTTTTTGAATTTTCCTATATATATATGTATTGAGAGATCAACAGCAATGGATGATTTCTTGGCATCACCAACCGTCGAGGTTTTGAAGTCTTTTAAAAAGACAGAACTGCTAGATATATGCAGACATATAGACCTGACAGAGGTAAAAGCAGCCATGCGAAAAGCAAGACTGGCTAGAGACATTATGGAATATTGCATTGATGAAAATGTGTTTGCACCAGGAGTGGAAAATCCGTATAAAGAAATGGAACTTAAATTAAAAATGCTATAGATTGAAAGGGAGGAAAAAGAAAAACAAAGAGAATTTGAGAGAGAGAAAGAGGAAAGGGCAGAAAGAGAGAGACAGACAGAGAGATTTTGAATTAGAGAAGTAAGATAGAGAAGAAAGACTCTAAATGGAGCAACTAAAAATTAAAATTGACACTAAAAATAAATTTTGTGCTAGCCAGGAGGTAAAACTGGTGCCTCTATTTTCAGAACAGGATGTTGACAACTATTTCCAGTGTTTTGAAAAGGTAGCAAAGAGTTGCCAGTGGCCAAAGGAACACTGGCCTCTGGTGTTGCAAACTGTCCTCAAGGGTAAAACTCAACAACCCTATTCGGCTTTGTCTGCAGATGATTCCTCTGATTATGAGGTTGTCAAAAAGGTTATTTTGAGAGCTTATGAGTTGGTTCCAGAGGCTTACCGACAGAAATTCAGAGGTCTGAAGAAGTCTGGCAATCAGACTTATGTGGAATTTGCAAATGAGAAGAAGGTTTGCTTTGAGCGCTGGTGTACTTCTATGGAGGTCAAGGATGATTTCAACTCACTGAAAGAGATGGTGTTAGTTGAAGAACTCAAGAACTGTGTTAAGGATGATATTAAGACCTACCTTAATGAGAAGCAAGCACTGAATTTGCAATCAGCCGCCAAATTTGCAGACGAATATGTTCTCAAACATAAGTCCAAATTTCAGTCTAGCAGTAACAATAGATGGTTCCAATTTCAGAAGAAAGATAATGGTGATACCCAAGATTCCTCACCCAAAACCAAAGACAAATCTGGTGATGGTGCACAGAAATCCAGTAACAGGTCTGATCAAAGTGTGAAAGCTGACAGTGACAAAAGTGGTCTAGTTTGCCATTATTGCAAGAAATCTGGTCATGTTACAACTAACTGTTGGTTCCTTAAAACTAAGAAAGAAAGAGAAAAGGATACCAAACCAAATGCCTTTGTGAAAACAAGGTTAGAAACCCCTGTAGTAGATGACCAATCTGCTAAATTGCCTGCTCCTTGTGGGGCTAAGAAGCCTGATACTGCTGACTTTGTGAGGGAGGAATTTCTTCCATTTGTGTCAGATTTGTGGCTCTGAATGAGCATTCTCATCCTGTCCCCATATATATCCTAAGGGATACTGGAGCTTCTCAGTCACTTTTATTAATGGACTCCTTGGAGTTACGTGATGAGACCGCTTCTGGGGATTTCGTACTTGTACAGGGTATTGAAGGGAGGACTGTATCTGTACCCCTGCGCTCTATATTCTTGAAGTCAGATTTAGTTACAGGACAGGTAAAGGTGGGACTTATGTCAAGTCTACCTATCAAGGGTGTTTCTCTGTTGCAAGGCAATGACCTGGCTGGGGGCAATGTAGTTCCCCCTGTTCATCTTACTTCACAGCTAAGCACTGAAGATTGCGATGAAGACCCATCTCTGTATCCTTCCTGTGCAGTGACTCGTGCTATGGCTAAGAAGGCTAAAGAAAAAGATGATGTGGTGCCGTCCAACACATTGAATAGTCAGGACTCAGGTAGTTCGCCTCATGACTCTGTTCGGCCTACTATGGTTTCTCCGTTTGAGGACTTATCAGATACTTTTATCAGTTCTTTGTTCAGCCAGCCAGATGGGTTTGGTGATTCTGATGTGTCTGGATACTTGTCTCTGTCCAGAAAGCGGTTGATTTAGGAGCAAACTAATGATCCTGAAATTTGTGTACTAAAGAGGAGAGCCCTTCCTGATAAACAAATAGACACAGTTCCAGTTGGGTATTATCTCAAGGATGGTGTGTTGATGCAGAAGTGGCGCCCTCCTGATATCCCCGCGAATGCAGATTGGGCAGTAGTCAAGCAAATTGTTGTTCCGAAGGTCTACAGGAATGAGATCTTAACAATGGCTCATAGTTTACCCTTAGGAGGTCACCTTGGTGTTAACAAGACTGTTGATAAGATCCAATCCAGTCCAATCCTTTACAGGCTAGATTTCATGGTCCATATTAAATTCTGACAAAACTCAATGATCTCAATTACATTGTGAGGACTCCAAGTTGGAGAAAGCCAAAACAGTTGTGTCACATTAATATGCTGAAGCCTTATCATGACAGAAATGCTAGGGTTGCAGCTGTCACTTCAGATTCTCCTACGGTCGAGACGTGTGAAGATGAGGGGGAGTTACAAGATGATGAACCTAGAATTAAAGCTGAAGTTCTTTCATGTAAATTGTCAAATTCTGAAGTGTTGTAAAATCTTGATGTAAAACTCCAGCACTTAAAACCTTCACAGAAAGATCAGTTTGAGAGGTTGATCAAGAAATATCAAGATCTATTTTCTGATGTTCCAAAGAGAGTTTCTATAGCTTCTCATGATGTAGATGTTGGTGATGCCAAACCAATAAAACAGCATCCATACCGGATGAATCCTGAAAAGAGTAAGATTGCTGAGAAAGAGGTTGAGTACATGTTAGAACATGATTTTATCAGACCCTCCAACTCAGATTGGAGTTCACCCTGTGTGTTAGGTCCAAAACCTGATGGAAGTACTAGATTCTGTTCAGATTATCGCAAAGTCAATGCTGTAACTAGAACTGATGTGTTTCCAATACCTAGGATTGATGATTGTATCGAAAGAGTAAGGCAAGCAAAGTTTCTGACCGGGATTGATTCATTGAAGGGTAACTGGTGTGTGCCTTTAACTGAGAGGGCCAAGAGCATCTCTGCTTTCGCCACACCATCTGGGTTGTACCAGTATGAAGTCCTACCCTTTGGCATGAAAAATGCCCCAGCCACTTTCCAAAGGATGATACAGTCTACAATCACCGGATTGTCACACACCGGTGCGTACATCAACGACCTGATCGCATGAAGTGACTCCTGGGAAGAAAATCTGAAAGATGTAGAGACAATGTTCCAGCGCTTGACCCAGGCTAACCTGACTGTTAACCTGAACAAGAGTGACTTTGGTTGTGCTACTGTCACCTATTTTGGCTACGTCATAGGCCAGGGTAAGGTAGCACCCATAAATGCTAAAGTCCAAGCCATCATGGACTTTCCAGTTCCTGACAACAAAAAAGCTTTGCGCCGCTTCCTTGGAATGATTGGGTACTACTGCAAGTTCTGCAAGAACTTTGCTGAGATTGCTCTCAGTCTCACCAACCAACTGAAGAAAGGCGTAAAATTCACTTGGCATGTAGCATGCCAAAGAGCCTTCGATTGCCTGAAGTCTCTGCTGTGTCACTTCCCCGTGCTCAAATCTCCTGACTTCAACAAACCGTTCTCCATTGCAGTCGATGCTAGCGACCAAGCTTGTGGATCTGTGCTCCTACAGAGAACTGACTCTGATGACATTGAGCATCCCGTGGCATACTTTTCCAGGAAGTTCAATCGCCATCAAAGGAACTATTCCACGATAGAGAAGGAGCTGTTGGCTCTGGTTCTATCATGTTTGTACAGGGCAAAAGCCAATGATTGTGTACACTGACTACAATCCGTTAATGTTTTTGAGTAAGATGAAAAACAAGAATCGGAGATTGTTGAATTGGAGTTTGATTTTTACAGGAGTTTGACTTGGAAATTAAGCATGTAAAGGGTACTGACAATGTAATTGCTGATTGCTTATCCCGTGTTTGAGTATGTGTATATATCACATGCTTATTGGCATATTGTGTTATATGTATCTATATATATATATATATATATATATATACACACAAGTGTCTACTTCACCATTTTTGTATTGAAAAGAAAAATTTTGCCTTTATGAGTCAAAATTTTTCCCTTTTGGAATGGAGGTGTAATGCGAATAGAAGCCACTAGATGGCAGTATTGACCTTTCTTTTGTTAAGCCCAGACTGGAGCTAGGTTTGGGCATGTCTTGGGCATGTCTGGGACAAGTCCCAGAGAATTAAAAAAAAGAGGTCTAAATGTGGGAGGAGTCTGCAAAAGAGTATATTAGGAGGAAAATTGAGACAGTAAAGTAGTAGGAGAAATTGCAAGGAGAAGGATATATTTGACCAGACCTGTCACTTCTTTTCATGACTTGTTAAGTTTTTAGTGGATTTTTGCCTGTGTTGGAGCATTTTCCTCACCCGAAACATCACCAAGCAACCCAACCAAAGGGACTGTAAATATTTTCTTTTCTGTATATAATGAATCTTGGTCACTAGAGTAGATAGTAGATTAGTTAAAAGTGTTTGTTTAATTAAATGTGTTTAAGTTTTAAAATTTTTTCTGTCATCCTTTGCTGTTGCAAATGTCATAACAAATTGGGGCCATAACAAGAGCGACAGAGATCGCATCCTCCACAGATCTGTTTTTCCTATGCGCAAATTGTAGAGGATCTAAAGAGACCGAAACCTCATGTTTAACATAATCAAGAATAAGCCACGCCATGCATGTCATCAACACTGAGGTAAGAGCAATTAGTCTATAATCATTATGGCATGTGACTGGTGACTTCTTAGGAACTGGAATTACAACAGATTCTTTAAAACTACGTGGAACAGTCCGCCGCTCCAGAGACAAATTAAACAAGTCTGTAAGCACAGAAGAAAGCTGTTCAGAACATAAAGAAGCAACACAGGGGGATATACCTTCTGGACCGGTGGCTTTCCTTATCCTCGTCTTCGACAGAGCCGTGCAAACCTCATCGATAGACTGCGCTGGTCACTAGGTTTATTAAGAGGAGTAAAAACAGGAGACTCTGTGTTTGCAGCATCAAACCTAGAGTAGAAGTGATTGAGGTCATTTGGAAGTGCAGGGTCAAACGCTGCGGTGGCCTGACCTTTAGGTTTGTAAGAGCTAATAGAGCTGAGACCCTGCCACATATGTCTGGGGTCATTATCCCTGAAATGACCCTCAATTCGGTCTCCATAGATGCGCTTTGCTGCCTTTATTGACCGTTCCAAAGAATATCTTGCCAACTTGCAGCTCATTGCATTCGTAGATTTGAAAGCAGCAGGGCGTTCCTTTAGTCTTAGCCTGACGTTTGTATTAATCCAAGGCTTCTGGCTAGAATACTGTTTGATTTTTTTTTGCGCTCAATACACAAATCAGTACAAAAATTAATGAAACCAGTTACAACATCACAGTACTCATCAAGATCATCCGATTTAACAACAGTCCAGTCAGTGGCATCAAAACAACCTTGCAATTGTGTTTCAGCATCCTTGGACTAGCACTGAATACTGCGAACAGAAGGATTAATACATTTTTTTCTTAGCACTTACATGGGTAGGAGATGAATGGCCACATGATCGGATTTACCAAACGATGATTTCAAAAAGGCCGGATAAGCAGACTTAATGTTGCTGTAGCAGTGATCTAAGGTTTTATCGCCTCGAGTGGGGTGTTTGACGTGCTGGTGATAGTTAGGAAGATAGGATTTGAGACTGCAGTGATTAAAATCTCCTGCTAGAATAATCACACCATTGGGATGGGAGCTTTCATATTTGTGTATAGTGTTAACCAGCAGAGGAGGCGTCAGCTCGAGGATAAATGTAAACAACCAACATGAAAACGGCTGAAGACTCTCGGGGGAGATAAAAAGGGCGACATTTAATGTCAAGGCATTCTAGGTTAGCCGAGCAGTTTTTGTCCATGACAATAGTGTCTGTGCACCCACTGTCATTTATAAAGAAACACACACCCCCTCCCTTAGATTTACCAGTTTTTTCTTCCAGTCGGTCGGAGCGGAGCATGGAGAAGCCCCGAGGTTGAATAACCAAGTCTGGCACGTTGCTGTCAAGCCATGTCGCCGTCAGGCAAAATGCAGAACGGTCTCTGGCCTCTCGTAGTAACTGGATTCGGCTCAGCAGTTTGTCGAGTTTATTTGGCAGTGACTGCATGTGTGCCAGATAGATCGAAGGCAGCGGGACCTTAAAGGGGCGCTTGCCCCGATGTCGGCGTCTCCGGCGCTGATAAGCAGCGTCTCTTTGGAGACCAGGTCGATAGCAGAAGCGAGTTTTCCAGTTGCCGCAGCGCCCCCGCTGGCTAGTGTCAGCTCCTGGGTGAGCGTCTCTTCGATGGAACCACACACCTTCATAGCGGCGAGTAGGACACGCAGCAAAGTCCTCACACCTCAGCTCAGGAATCACTAACGAAGCCCCGAACACCTCATCACGAATCCGAAGAAGTGATTCACACCTGTACCTGTTGGTGGCAAATGTCCCAGAAATGTGCTTACTAAACACAATCAACATACAATACAGGAGACAAACAAAAGCTCTCGCGACAGCGCCTTGCTCCGGCGGCCCTCTTGCCACATTGCGCCATCTTCCCCTTCCCCTAACCATCATTTCATCCAATTGTGTGGTCAGTTGAACATCAGCAGGTACTCTGTCAGCTATTTGACTTTCTCTTGCAGCCACCAGTTTTGGGGTATCCCAACTTTGAGTAGCCATTGATCTTACACTGTGATGCATCCCAGGAGGGTCTTGGTGTTGTGCTTTGCCAGCGACAAAATGGAAAGCTTGTGGTGATTGCATCTGGGTCCAGGACTCTAACTGCCCCTGAGAAAAATTATCACCTTCTCTCAGGGAAGTTGGAGTTTCTCGCCCTGAAGTGTGCTATATGTGAGAGGTTCCGGAACTACCTCTACTACTCGCCATCATTTGCAGTCTATACCGACAACAGCCCACTCACATATGTGCTCACCACAGCCAAGCTCAACGCAACCACCCGCAGGTGGGAAGCAGAACTCGCTGACTTCCAATTCTCCATCAAGTACCGACCAGGCAGGGCTAACAGGGATGCTGATGGTCTCTCACGCATGCCTTTAGATATGGAACAGTACATGCAAACCTGCACAGGGGTGGTGACACCTGAGGTAATGGAAAGTGTGACTCAAGCCCTGGCTGTTCAGCCACAAGGAGGTGAGCCATGGCTTTCCCCGCTGAACATTTTAACAGTGTTAGCTGAGGAAAACGAGGTGAGGATGTCAGGACTGGAGATCCCAAGAATGGCTCTGAGAGAGGCACAAAAGGAGGATCCTGTAATTGACGATGCGCTGAAGAATGTCACCTCAAACCACTGGCCGAGGGGTAGAAAACAGGCCTGCAACAAGGGAATAGCTGCTCTGGTAAGGGAAAGGCAGAAACAGCACATTGATGAGGAGGGCTTATTATCCAGGAAGACTTCTAATCGGTCACAACTACTCCTACCAAAGAAGTTCCATGAGCTTGTCTATAAGGAGCTGCATGAAGATATGGGTCATCTTGGAGTAGAGAGAGTGTTAACCCTAATCTGAGACCGCTTTTATTGGCCTCACATGCTGAAGGATGTTGAGCACTACATAACATGAGTGAGCAGCTGTCTCAAAAACGTCCCAACAGGCCGACCAGAGCTCCCCTTACCAACATTATAACCACATCCCCATTTGAGCTGGTTGCCATTGACTACCTTCATTTGGAGAAACGTAGGGGAGGGAATGAGTTTATATTTGTGCTGGTGGACTACTTCACGGTTTGCCCAGGCCTACCCCTGCAGAGATAAATCAGCTGCAGAGAAGATATTTGGGGATTTTGTATTGTGATTCAGTTTTCCCACAAGACTCCACCATGACCAGGAGAAGGAGTTTGAAAACAAACAGTTTGCAAAGCTCCAAAAGCATAGTGACATGAAGGGGTCTAGGATTACACCATATCACCAACAAGGTAATGGCCAGGTAGAAATGTTCAACAAAACACTGCTGGCAATGCTCAGGAACCTCCCCCGGACAGCTAAGACAGACTGGAAAGCTTCCCTGGCAAAGGTGGTTCATGCTTGTAACTGCACACGTTGCAGAGCCACTGGATCTGCACCTTACTTTCTCTTGTTGAGACGAAATTCCAGGCTCCCCATCGACCTGATGTTTGTGATGGCTGTAAAGGATCAAAGCTCCACTCACAAAAACTATGCAGAGACATGGAAAGCTCGGATGAATGATGCTTGTAAGCTGGCCTCAAACACGCCTGTAAAGAGAGCAGACGAGAAAAAACTCTCTACAACAGAAAAGTACATGGTGCTGAGTTGTACCCTAGATGCAGAGTGCTGTTGCGAAATCTCAATGAAAAGGGAGGACCAGGGAAAGTGAGATCGTTCTGGGAAGATCAGGTGTATGTTGTCACACAAAAGAAGCAGAGGTCCCAGAAAATGGACCAGCAGGAATGGATGACCTGAACAGTGAGGACAGTGCATAGCATCAAGTGGACCAACAGGACGATGAGACAGGAAGACAGGAGGACAGAGACACACAAAGCACTGATGGGAATCATCATTTTCCTGAGTCCTCTGGCAGTGACTAAGAAGATGCTATCCAGTCACCCCTCAGAGAGAGAAAATATCCTTTGAGTTTGAGAAAACCAAAATGAATGTTTACATACCATCAGTCCTAGGCAGCTACCATGTCAAAAGAATAAGTAATCCTAGCAGATTTACAATAAAATTAAAACACTTGGGCGAAGTTCTCAAAAAGCCAATAAGATTTAGATTCTGCCTTTGTTCTTGAGAACTCAATCATTTAAGTCATGTTATTGTAGTTTTAATGTAGTTCTGAGGGGTAATTAAGAATGTTTATTGTTGAAATGATCATCCCCCCCCCCATATTTTATTTTTATCTCCTTGCACTGGCATGTCATTTTATTTCATGATAGCACAACATGTCGAATTAACGTTCGAAAGTTGAAATTGTCCTCTCCAGGAAAATGTATGTTTTTTATGTCTGTAAAACGAAATAACGACTGGGCTCCCAGTCCCTGCATTTAGCTAGACACAGTCCATGAAAAAATGTGGTATGACACTTTTTAGCCACAGGAGGGAGTATAACCCCTCTGAAGTGGGCGTTTCTGCTAGATATAGAAAAAACGCATATCGCTTTTAGGTGCTAAGAGCTAGACGGAAACCATTGACTCTTTAAAACATGGACGTAGCCTCCGTTACGTCACCCATAGGTTTCTGAATATCCATTTTGAAGCAAATTTGGTCCCCATCTTAGCACTTACTTGACTACGCCTACCACTTGGCTAATCCAAAAATGGGCAAAAAGGTGGGGCCGTTGCTGGAGCAGAGGTGGGCCCAATAGGCGGGGCCAAATGGACCCTGTTTGCTGAAACAAGCCCTCTAAGCTTGCAGCTACCACGCTAGCTATGGCTTCCATATTCAGCTAAATAGCCAACTGGGCTCGATGCTTGCTGATTTGGCAAGGCCGTGATGCGTGGTCATACCTGTCCTAGCAAAGGAATAGATCCTGCCAAGATGCTTGCTGTGGCAGGTCGCTTGCTGTTTATATTGGTGAAGCAGTTGTGAGACGAACGTTGTTCGTATCCGTGAGGCAATAGCGCTGTACACCGCTGGGAAGTAGCGGCAGTTGGCTCCCTGAGTATCAGTATCCCCCGGTGAGTGCGAGCGGGCGCTCGTCTAGGATCTTGTACGCACCTTAGCCAGGTTCCATTAATGGTAATATGGCAAGGTCAAACAATAACATTGCATTATGTAAGCTTACTACCACACCTGACGGATCTTTATTTTGCACATCTTGAGATGAAGTACTATCACCCTCCATTTTGACTTCGGGAAATGCTTAATTAATTGGTTACCGTAGCCCGCATACGTGGGCTCATCAATGCTCACACATCTGGGCGTCAGCCTCCTATCTTGGTTATTTTATCAGCTGCCCAGCTTATCGCTGACCTTAATATTAGCTGACAATACCACTGCGATGCGAAAATGTTTTTTATCGCTCCGTAAAATTGATGTTACTTTCGGGAAAAAAACCTTTATTCCCAGCGAAACCGAATATAGCCGAACGTGTTAGTGACACTTTTCCGTTGTTGTCAGGCTTAGTTAGGTTAATGTGGTTAGCTATCTTGTGTATGATGGACATTATGTTGAAACACATTTAGCGGCAGCCAGGTAGCTTTCTAGATAGCGTGGCATATGCTGAATTAGCTCTATAGCTAGTTAGCTAGCCTCTCTATTTCCCAGTGATACCACATTCGTAATCGCACTGAAAATGGAACAAATCCATTGGTGGCAAATGCAGTTCTATCAGATATTGCTGTGCAAATCTACTGAGTGTATAACCACATCAATCTCCTGTCAAGCCTTCCAAAAACTCCAGGGAATCAGCAGAGGGACCCCGACCCTGTCATTTGGGGGCATGCTATCATGGTTCTAATATTGTAGCTGACCAGTCAGTTACGTTGGCAACCTGTTTGGGAAGCCGTGAAAGTTTTCCTACCCCTGACAGACAGCTTTTGTTCAAAAGCATGTTAACCCTAAATTCAGACAATTTTCGCTGTTACTTCGCTGCATGCCTGTATAATAACTGTGGCAGGTGTGCACTCCCACTGGCACAGCTGGACATCTTGGGCAAAAACGAACCGGGGGAGTTTAACGTTACTGTATTCATTCTCTGGCTAGTTGGCTACGAACTAGCACTACTTCTTGTTGACATATAATGTTATCTGAAATAATATTAGAATTTCATCATCTTAGAAAATAGACCACAGACTCCTAACCACACAGCAAGACATTATCATCCTAATTTTTCTATTAAAAGTCTCTAGTCAGTAATGTGGCCAATGGATCAAGTTCCGTGATGCAAATTAGCCTAGGTAGGATAACGGCCCACAGACAAGTAGAAAAGGCCATGGGTTAGCAGCTAGGCTAGCTGAGGTGTAGTAACCCCCTCCCTCAGACACCCAGGCTAGGCCCATGGTTAGCGGCAGGGCTTGGCGCTCCTACTCTACAGTAGTGCTGTTACCGTCAATACCAAGGCTTTGGAGCCTGTATCAAAAATGTGAAGCACTTCCTAACGGAGCTCCGTGTCGAGGCTTGTATCGTCTCAGCGAAATGACTTCAGTCAGTCAGTCGACTATAAAATCTCCCAGTTCTCTTCTGCAGCTCGTGGGTTGTTGCCAGTAGTTGAAGTTTATTGGTGCGGTTTGCGAGTTTTTCACTGCGTGCGATGGAGCCAGCAAGAAAGAGTAAGTTGTTTCCCGTTCGGGAATACTTTTATTTGATATCACCGAATAAGGTCGCTTAATGAGGCTATTAGGCCAAATTGTTCGACTATTATGTGATGTCATATTTTCAAACCTTTTCAAAAAAATTTCCAATACACAATAAATTCCCTTAATTTGATAGTTTTTTCATTTCATTATTAGGGGAAACGCTTATTATTTTTGAACAAAAATACAAGGCTCTTTGTTTCACATGCGCATTCACTGCCCTCTGTCCTGTCCCCGAAAGTATCTTTTAGTTTTGTTATGACAAAACATGTGGTCAAAATACTTCATTTTATTTTGCATTTATTGATTCTGCCACTTTCGTGATGAAGGCTTATGCTTGCCTACCATTTCCTACAAAGCACAATTCGTATGTGTTTTTAGTGACCAACAGGGGTCTCTAGAGTGCATTCGAAACCTCAAGAAATGAAGCACACTTCACATCTGGCTGGAAAGCTTAAACGCTTCATGAAGCTTCATCTTACCAGCACTATTCTACAGCCTAGGGCCGTGTAGGCCTTTGCTCTCGCCTACCCACGACATAACCAGATGAGACGACTCCATGGACAGTACTGTGTAATTCAAGGTTCTGTCACTCAAAGTGGCCACGCCCTTAATTATGCAAAAATGTAAGGCTTTATATAAAGTAAATAGTAGAGTGCCAAAAAAATTCACTCCCCTCACATTTTTCATTGAGGGAAATATTATCCATAGAGACTAAAACCGTATTTTGAACCAGGCTGTAAACATGTTAATTTTTGCTGTAACAATGGGCTTTTTAAAAAGAGGGTCAATGGGGATTGCCTCCTTTCTTTAGTCAGCCCCTAGTGGCCATTTGTGGAACTGCAGCTTTTGGCACCTCTGTATTTGCTTCACTTTTCAGCCCTGCATGTTGCTGCTTGAGGGAAACATGTTGCAATGTAATGTATTATTCTCTGTCTAATTTGCAGGTAGGCAAACATAAAATGGGGTAAAAAGTGGACAGAATTGTGCTGGTGGACTACTTCACGGTTTGCCCAGGCCTACCCCTGCAGAGATAAATCAGCTGCAGAGAAGATATTTGGGGATTTTGTATTGTGATTCAGTTTTCCCACAAGACTCCACCATGACCAGGAGAAGGAGTTTGAAAACAAACAGTTTGCAAAGCTCCAAAAGCATAGTGACATGAAGGGGTCTAGGATTACACCATATCACCAACAAGGTAATGGCCAGGTAGAAATGTTCAACAAAACACTGCTGGCAATGCTCAGGAACCTCCCCCGGACAGCTAAGACAGACTGGAAAGCTTCCCTGGCAAAGGTGGTTCATGCTTGTAACTGCACACGTTGCAGAGCCACTGGATCTGCACCTTACTTTCTCTTGTTGAGACGAAATTCCAGGCTCCCCATCGACCTGATGTTTGTGATGGCTGTAAAGGATCAAAGCTCCACTCACAAAAACTATGCAGAGACATGGAAAGCTCGGATGAATGATGCTTGTAAGCTGGCCTCAAACACGCCTGTAAAGAGAGCAGACGAGAAAAAACTCTCTACAACAGAAAAGTACATGGTGCTGAGTTGTACCCTAGATGCAGAGTGCTGTTGCGAAATCTCAATGAAAAGGGAGGACCAGGGAAAGTGAGATCGTTCTGGGAAGATCAGGTGTATGTTGTCACACAAAAGAAGCAGAGGTCCCAGAAAATGGACCAGCAGGAATGGATGACCTGAACAGTGAGGACAGTGCATAGCATCAAGTGGACCAACAGGACGATGAGACAGGAAGACAGGAGGACAGAGACACACAAAGCACTGATGGGAATCATCATTTTCCTGAGTCCTCTGGCAGTGACTAAGAAGATGCTATCCAGTCACCCCTCAGAGAGAGAAAATATCCTTTGAGTTTGAGAAAACCAAAATGAATGTTTACATACCATCAGTCCTAGGCAGCTACCATGTCAAAAGAATAAGTAATCCTAGCAGATTTACAATAAAATTAAAACACTTGGGCGAAGTTCTCAAAAAGCCAATAAGATTTAGATTCTGCCTTTGTTCTTGAGAACTCAATCATTTAAGTCATGTTATTGTAGTTTTAATGTAGTTCTGAGGGGTAATTAAGAATGTTTATTGTTGAAATGATCATCCCCCCCCCCATATTTTATTTTTATCTCCTTGCACTGGCATGTCATTTTATTTCATGATAGCACAACATGTCGAATTAACGTTCGAAAGTTGAAATTGTCCTCTCCAGGAAAATGTATGTTTTTTATGTCTGTAAAACGAAATAACGACTGGGCTCCCAGTCCCTGCATTTAGCTAGACACAGTCCATGAAAAAATGTGGTATGACACTTTTTAGCCACAGGAGGGAGTATAACCCCTCTGAAGTGGGCGTTTCTGCTAGATATAGAAAAAACGCATATCGCTTTTAGGTGCTAAGAGCTAGACGGAAACCATTGACTCTTTAAAACATGGACGTAGCCTCCGTTACGTCACCCATAGGTTTCTGAATATCCATTTTGAAGCAAATTTGGTCCCCATCTTAGCACTTACTTGACTACGCCTACCACTTGGCTAATCCAAAAATGGGCAAAAAGGTGGGGCCGTTGCTGGAGCAGAGGTGGGCCCAATAGGTGGGGCCAAATGGACCCTGTTTGCTGAAACAAGCCCTCTAAGCTTGCAGCTACCACGCTAGCTATGGCTTCCATATTCAGCTAAATAGCCAACTGGGCTCGATGCTTGCTGATTTGGCAAGGCCGTGATGCGTGGTCATACCTGTCCTAGCAAAGGAATAGATCCTGCCAAGATGCTTGCTGTGGCAGGTCGCACGCTGTTTATATTGGTGAAGCAGTTGTGAGACGAACGTTGTTCGTATCCGTGAGGCAATAGCGCTGTACACCGCTGGGAAGTAGCGGCAGTTGGCTCCCTGAGTATCAGTATCCCCCGGTGAGTGCGAGCGGGCGCTCGTCTAGGATCTTGTACGCACCTTAGCCAGGTTCCATTAATGGTAATATGGCAAGGTCAAACAATAACATTGCATTATGTAAGCTTACTACCACACCTGACGGATCTTTATTTTGCACATCTTGAGATGAAGTACTATCACCCTCCATTTTGACTTCGGGAAATGCTTAATTAATTGGTTACCGTAGCCCGCATACGTGGGCTCATCAATGCTCACACATCTGGGCGTCAGCCTCCTATCTTGGTTATTTTATCAGCTGCCCAGCTTATCGCTGACCTTAATATTAGCTGACAATACCACTGCGATGCGAAAATGTTTTTTATCGCTCCGTAAAATTGATGTTACTTTCGGGAAAAAAACCTTTATTCCCAGCGAAACCGAATATAGCCGAACGTGTTAGTGACACTTTTCCGTTGTTGTCAGGCTTAGTTAGGTTAATGTGGTTAGCTATCTTGTGTATGATGGACATTATGTTGAAACACATTTAGCGGCAGCCAGGTAGCTTTCTAGATAGCGTGGCATATGCTGAATTAGCTCTATAGCTAGTTAGCTAGCCTCTCTATTTCCCAGTGATACCACATTCGTAATCGCACTGAAAATGGAACAAATCCATTGGTGGCAAATGCAGTTCTATCAGATATTGCTGTGCAAATCTACTGAGTGTATAACCACATCAATCTCCTGTCAAGCCTTCCAAAAACTCCAGGGAATCAGCAGAGGGACCCCGACCCTGTCATTTGGGGGCATGCTATCATGGTTCTAATATTGTAGCTGACCAGTCAGTTACGTTGGCAACCTGTTTGGGAAGCCGTGAAAGTTTTCCTACCCCTGACAGACAGCTTTTGTTCAAAAGCATGTTAACCCTAAATTCAGACAATTTTCGCTGTTACTTCGCTGCATGCCTGTATAATAACTGTGGCAGGTGTGCACTCCCACTGGCACAGCTGGACATCTTGGGCAAAAACGAACCGGGGGAGTTTAACGTTACTGTATTCATTCTCTGGCTAGTTGGCTACGAACTAGCACTACTTCTTGTTGACATATAATGTTATCTGAAATAATATTAGAATTTCATCATCTTAGAAAATAGACCACAGACTCCTAACCACACAGCAAGACATTATCATCCTAATTTTTCTATTAAAAGTCTCTAGTCAGTAATGTGGCCAATGGATCAAGTTCCGTGATGCAAATTAGCCTAGGTAGGATAACGGCCCACAGACAAGTAGAAAAGGCCATGGGTTAGCAGCTAGGCTAGCTGAGGTGTAGTAACCCCCTCCCTCAGACACCCAGGCTAGGCCCATGGTTAGCGGCAGGGCTTGGCGCTCCTACTCTACAGTAGTGCTGTTACCGTCAATACCAAGGCTTTGGAGCCTGTATCAAAAATGTGAAGCACTTCCTAACGGAGCTCCGTGTCGAGGCTTGTATCGTCTCAGCGAAATGACTTCAGTCAGTCAGTCGACTATAAAATCTCCCAGTTCTCTTCTGCAGCTCGTGGGTTGTTGCCAGTAGTTGAAGTTTATTGGTGCGGTTTGCGAGTTTTTCACTGCGTGCGATGGAGCCAGCAAGAAAGAGTAAGTTGTTTCCCGTTCGGGAATACTTTTATTTGATATCACCGAATAAGGTCGCTTAATGAGGCTATTAGGCCAAATTGTTCGACTATTATGTGATGTCATATTTTCAAACCTTTTCAAAAAAATTTCCAATACACAATAAATTCCCTTAATTTGATAGTTTTTTCATTTCATTATTAGGGGAAACGCTTATTATTTTTGAACAAAAATACAAGGCTCTTTGTTTCACATGCGCATTCACTGCCCTCTGTCCTGTCCCCGAAAGTATCTTTTAGTTTTGTTATGACAAAACATGTGGTCAAAATACTTCATTTTATTTTGCATTTATTGATTCTGCCACTTTCGTGATGAAGGCTTATGCTTGCCTACCATTTCCTACAAAGCACAATTCGTATGTGTTTTTAGTGACCAACAGGGGTCTCTAGAGTGCATTCGAAACCTCAAGAAATGAAGCACACTTCACATCTGGCTGGAAAGCTTAAACGCTTCATGAAGCTTCATCTTACCAGCACTATTCTACAGCCTAGGGCCGTGTAGGCCTTTGCTCTCGCCTACCCACGACATAACCAGATGAGACGACTCCATGGACAGTACTGTGTAATTCAAGGTTCTGTCACTCAAAGTGGCCACGCCCTTAATTATGCAAAAATGTAAGGCTTTATATAAAGTAAATAGTAGAGTGCCAAAAAAATTCACTCCCCTCACATTTTTCATTGAGGGAAAAATTATCCATAGAGACTAAAACCGTATTTTGAACCAGGCTGTAAACATGTTAATTTTTGCTGTAACAATGGGCTTTTTAAAAAGAGGGTCAATGGGGATTGCCTCCTTTCTTTAGTCAGCCCCTAGTGGCCATTTGTGGAACTGCAGCTTTTGGCACCTCTGTATTTGCTTCACTTTTCAGCCCTGCATGTTGCTGCTTGAGGGAAACATGTTGCAATGTAATGTATTATTCTCTGTCTAATTTGCAGGTAGGCAAACATAAAATGGGGTAAAAAGTGGACAGAATTGTGCTAGGGGGATATAGAGACGATAGGAAAGTTGGCCATTTTTCCCCTGTCGTGTTATGCCTAATATGAGTTGTTTTAAAGTTAGTAGCTCAGTTATTGTTCCAGGGTAAATGTAGCAGCCAAGCTAGCTAACGTTTCCTGTGATGTGGTGATCCGGTCTGTAATATTTTAAGTGCATGCTTAAATCGCTTATACCCCCTGTAAAAACAGTAGTATTGAATCTGGGAGCAGTCAAGTTATTTTGTGGAGTGACGTTACTGGCATGAAGCTAGTTAGTCAGATATTTTTTTTTTAAAAACGCACATCGCACCCAACCACAGCCACACTGAGTAGCTTATTTATTCAAGCATGCAACATGTGTAAGACAAGTTAAAAAAAAGGTGGCTGTCTGCACGACAACCCTGCTATGATATTAATAGCACTAGAAGTGAAAAGATGAAAGAACTATGGTACTTAGATATCTGTCGATGTCTGATTTACTATTTCCAGACATCTGTATGAAAATGGTCTGATTGTTTGTTTTGTGGCCAAGAACTGGGTGATTGTTTGTTTTGTGGCCAAGAACTGGGTACATCAAAAAAAACGAAATCCGTTTGCCAAAAGAAATTTAAGGATTGCACACTAATGGACTGATGTCCAGTCCTTTGAACTGATGAATCGAAATTTTCTCACCCTAACTTATGTGCGCTGTAGAGCTGGAGACTGTTTCAAAAAGAACTGCTTAACCCCTTCAGTAAAACATGGATGTGGAAATGCTATGGTTTGGGGTTCAGCATGTTCGAAAGGAGCTGATGATCTTATTAACATCAACAGGATCATGGACCAAAAGTACAATTACCGCATCCTTGTGAGCCACGCATTGCCACCTGGAATGAGACTTATTGGTCAGAAATTTTATTTTCAACAAGATAATGACATTAAACACACTTCTAAGTCATTCAAGAATTATCTCAGTCGGAAAGAAATATCTGGTGACATAAAAATTATGACTTAGCCTGTTCAAAGTACAGACCTTTAACCGATTCACCCATAATGGAGAAACTCCCTTTACGAAAGCAAAGCAAACACACTCTTGAGCGAGCTTTGCTGTGATCCATAATGGTAGGATGTCAGTCATGGAAAGGCCTATCTTCCACATGCTCTGGCTTTTATGAAAGTAAGGTTATGCAACCTTTAAGCTGCCAATTGTTCCTAGCACACAAAAGGAGAGTTTTGGACTATTGGACTAAAGCTGACCAACATTTTGAGCAACATGATGGGTTATATTCAGGGATTTAATATTTCCATATTTTTGACAATAAATTTGGTTACCATGGTAACCATTTTGTATTTTCACCAATCTGACCCTGTGATATGATTATCTAATAAGTCACACTATCGTAAAAAAACATGATGGCTTGCAATTATTAACTCCTTTCTTAGGATTTTGCAATTCAAGATGACTGCCACATTCAAAATGGATTTTCTCCAAATATTCCCAGCAGATTTTTTTTATTTTTGCATTTTCTTTATCTGCTCCTAGAAAATGACACAGATCTTGTTTCAGTATCTTTTCTTCAGACTTTCATGCACTTTGAACCCAGTGTATGCACATAACCCGGCAGATTAAGTATCTGAAGGAAGAGAGGGCTAGGGGGTCCAGAGTTTTTGAGATGGCCTGAGGCAGACTGGCTAAAATTTCCCCTGTGGCCATTCAACCTCACTGATGATGAACCAGAAGTGATGAAGTCAGTTGCTATATTCACTATGGCAGCCACCTCAGAAAGGAGTCTAGTTGCTAGGTTCATTGAATACTTCTCCTCCTGGAACAGACTAAAGAGGGCAACAGCTCAGCTTCTGAAATTCAGGAATGTTCTTTTAGTCTCAGCACAGAGAAGGAAAGAAGCCCAAGGATCAAGCTCCTCACAGAATGACAAGATGCTGAAGAAAGATGTGACAAAGATTAAAGAACCGCTAGGTGCTCAAAAACTTTCTGTGGAAGATCTGGCTAATGCAGAAGAGGCACTTGTGTGCTACACTAAACAGCAGCACTTTCAGGAAAAAATGACTTTGCAAAGGAAAAGTCAGTCTGTGGAAAGAAGCAGCATTAATATTTGGCTTTAATATTTCAGTTTAAATTTGGTGAAATTTCATTGCATATTATAAGAAAACTTTTTTGGCCGACTCTGTTCCGGAGACTACGGAACCGTGACCGAATCCTGAAACCATTATTTTCATGGGTAATTTAATGCAGCAAACATTGCATGAGGTAGCTAGACTATACTTCGAAAAGAACACCTTGGATTGACGATGTCATACAAGACATAAAAGCTTACTGCTGGCCTCTATTAAATATTCAAAATCCCTGGGATGCAACCTGCGAATTGCTTACTTTTTGGCTTAAAGTGTTGCCCATTTCAACGATAGCACCAATGCATTCATATCCCTTTCAGAAGCTTCGTAATCAAACCATATACTCAGGTGTCTTAATGGAAATTTCCCATCATAAATCTGCAATGTTATAGGCCTATCTAACATTGTTAGTTACGTATTACAAAATATCTAATTTCCCATGCTGATAAAAGCTATTTTCGTCCAATAACCACTGATTTTACTGTAGAGCAATTAGAGGTCATTTGTGACCAGCAACCATGCTTGTTTAAATCACTGATTTGTAGCGAATTGCGCGATGGAATTGTACAAGACTATTCTGTCCCCACTACTTACAGAGCTAGCATATCCCATAGTGGGCAAGTGCTCGAAACAATGAGGCATTTATAAGGAAATAAGACATTTTCCATGAAAATTTCAATTTTCATGAAGTCATAAATCATTCCCATTCAAAATCACCAAGTATAAAATGCGTGAGCTTTTCTGTTTGTAGCGAAATACTACAAAGAATGTCAGACGCTCTTGTCCAGCGGAGGAATTTTATTCAGCTGAGTATATGAATGCCGGTCAGTGCGCCAACCAGCGAGATACAGCGCCCTCCATAATTATTGGCACCCCTGGTTAAGATGTGTTCAAAGCCTTAAAATAAATTACATTTTTATTGCAGAAGCGTACTCTCACGCTGAAAATTGTAGAAAAATGTAACCTTTAACTCAGGTGAATTTTAAGGGAATAAAAAAAAATCCCTGACTAAGAAATAATTATTTTTCATAAAATCACCTGTTCCTCAATTATTGGCACCCCTCACAACTCCTAGGAAATAAATGTAATTTAAGTATTTCTGTCATTTCTACAGTAGTTTAAAAAGTTGACCAGAGTATCTAGGAACATTTAATTAGTAAATCATCACTTCCTGTTTCCCTTGGGTATAAATATGACGTGACACAGAGGCTATTTCTCTCATCCACTCTTCAACATGGGAAAGACAAAGGAACACACCATTCAAGTAAGGCAGATGTGTGTCGACCTTCACAAGTCAGGCAATGGCTACTAGAAAATAGCCACTCGCCTGCACCTGCCCATATCTACTGTCAGAGGAATCATTAAGAAGTTGAAAACAACTGGAACAGTGGTAAACAAGCCTGGACAAGGATGCAAGGTTATTTTGCCACCACGCACAGCGAGGAGGATGGTAAGAGAAATAAAAAGTTCTCCAAAGCTCATTGTTAAAGAATTGCAACAAATGGTAGCATCTTGGGGTCACAAAGTCTCCAAAACAACCATCAGGTGTTATCTACATGCCAACAAGCTGTTTGGGAGGCATGCACGGAAGAAACCTTTTCTCACTCACAATCATAAACGTGCATGTCTCGAGTTTGCTAAGCGGAACTGGGACTTCAACTGGGACCGTGTGCTTCGGTCAGATGAGACCAAGCTTTTTCGCTACCAACACTCTAAGTGGGTCTGGCAGAACACAAAAGATGAGTATGCAGAAAAGAACCTCATGCCCACTGTGAAGTATGGGGGAGGATCGGTGATGCTGTGGGCCTGTTCCTCTTCCAGAGGCCCTGGGAACCTTGTTAGGGTGCATGGCATCATGAACGCTTCGAAATACAAGGACATTTTGAGTCAAAATCTGGTGGCCTCTGCCCGAAAGCTGAAGACGGGTCGTCACTGGGTCTTTCAGGGAGATAATGACCCTAAACATGTGGCCAAATCTACACACAAATGGTTCACCAGACACAGAATCAAGCTCCTCTAATGGCCATCTCAGTCCCCAGACCTCATCCCCTTTGAAAACCTGTGGAGAAAGCTGAAGAGGAGAGTGCAGAGGAAAGGACCCAGGTCGCTGGATGATTTAGAGAGATTGTGCAAAGAAGAATTGTCAAAGATCCTCTTTCTGTATTCTCCCATCTTGTGAAATATTATATGAGAAGATTTCTGTTTTGTTGGCAAAAGGGGGTTGTACAAAGTATTAACATCAGGGTTTCTAATAATTGTGGCACACGTGATTTGATGTAAAAGAATTATTTCTTAATGTGGGATTTTTTTCCCCACTGGATAAAGCACTTGAATTAAAGTTTGAATTTTCCTGTTTTTTTCATTGTGGTCCTATATTATTTGGAAAAAAACTGAATTTATTAGATGCTAAAGAACACATTTTAACTAGGGGTGCCAATAATAATGGAGGGTACTGTATGTAAACTTGAGGCGCTACATTGTTTGCTCCAGATCAGCAAATGTGTGCAGAGCTGGCTGCCACCTTATGACGGGTGTGCTTGCCACAGGAACCCATGTAAACAAATACGCTCTGGTTAATATTTCTGTAAGGCCGGGGCACTTAACTAGTAAGATGAATTATCATCGCAAATGCCGGGAACCTTGTATATAGTGTCTTATTGTGACCGCAGCAAAGTCGTGAAACTAGTTTATTAGTTTAGAAAAAAAAACACTGGTTTGTAATTGAATCTGACAAGTTGGCCTATTTATTAAAAAAGAAAAAGAAAAAAATTGGTTTGTAATTGGATCAGACGCGTATCTATGACTATTTTTTTGTTTGTGTTATGGCCCCAATTTGTTATTACATTTATAACACGACAGCAACAGCAAGGGATGACAAACACAGTTTTAACAACTAAAACACATTTAATTTTTAACAAAGACAAAGACTAATAACAACCTACAACTAAAGACCAAGATTGATAAATAAGAAAAAACAGAAATAATTACAGTCCCTTTTTGGTGGGGTGGCTTGGTGATGTCCTGGATGAAGAAAATGCTCAAACACAGGCAAAGAAATCCACAAAAGAAACGTCACAGGTCTTGAACAGAATGGCAGGTCTGGTCATCTTCTTGCAATTTCTCCTACTACTTTACTGTCTCAATTCTTTTCCTTATATACTCTTTTGCAGACCCCACCCACGTTTAGACCTCTTTTTTTTAATTTTCTGAGACTTGCCCCAGACATGTCCAGGACATGTCTAAACATGACTCCAGTCTGAGCTTCACAAAAAAAAGGTAAATACTGCCATCTAGTGGCCTATATTCACATTACATTTGATAGAAGCTACATGGTGCAGACCCTGACACTGACATTATGATGGATGAGGAACAACTAAACCTATTTGCGTCAACTGACAACGGCTGCTGATTTCAACAGGTTTTCGGACGTGCCCAACTCTTATGTCAGGATTCAAAGAACTGCGGTATTTTTGCTTGTTAGGACTGTATGGTACGGAAGCCCTAAACCGCACCGTGAAAAAAAAAATTTTTGTGGTGAAGTAAAAGTGTAATTTTTTTCCTTTTGTTATTTTGCGATATTATCTCGTTATTTCGAGATATTATCTCGTTATTTCGAGATAAGATCTCGTTATTTCGAGATAAGATCTCGTTATTACGAGATATTATCTCGTTATTTCGAGATAATATCTCGTTATTTCGAGATATTATCTCGTTATTTCGAGATAAGATCTCGTTATTACGAGATATTATCTCGTTATTTCGAGATAATATCTCGTTATTTCGAGATAATATCTCGTTATGACGAGATAACATTACGCCCTGTCTTGGCTTGAATCAATATAATCGCCCATTTTCCCGAGGATGCATCGGCTGGTAACTTGTGTGAACATGTCAGCAGGCATATCACAGAATTCCTTTCGGCATCTAAGCGGGAGCGGGACGCTGCTGAGAGAGAAGGGCAGGGTTACCTTTCCCAAAAGCATAGATGCTAACTAAACAAGTTACACTAACATGGCAATATCCCCCGCCGCCTCAATTTTTTGTGTCCGTAGAGACGGACGGACGGAGCTCAATGCTACATCCCCCGCTTCGCGCTAATCGGGGGATACTTAGCAATGTACATAGTTCGTCCATTCACAGTCAGTGACTGCGTTTACGCACCATGTTCCTGTATTTGATTGCGTACCTGTCATGTAAACGAGTTCAATAACCCGATTAAGGTCATTTTCCGATTCGAAATATTCCGAATAAGACCCCTGGCATATGCCTGTTTTAATCGGAATATTGGCTTATGTATACACCTTAATCAGAATATGCCCTCGAACTGAATATTCAACCACGTCTGCGCCTGTTCACTTCGCAAGGAATTAGCATTTTTGGAGCAAAGAGGAGACGACTGTATGCATAATGAAAGACATGAATATATTGTAATATATCGATGGGCGAAAGCACCGTAACAACGATATAATTATGGTGGGCGAAAAGTGGAGAGAGACTGGTTTTGTGTTGACTGACTAGCGCCAACCCGATTCAGCATCGCTGGAAAACTCTGAAGGCAGCATATTCCAAAGCGAAAAAATAAAGGCAATGACTTTTTTTACGCCAGTCGTAATCTTGCTCCAATTACCCATTCCTAAGATCTTCCGTATGTTCATGCACAATGTAGGAAATCCGGATTTGGAGCCATAGACTGATTTATACAGTCTGCTTATACAACGGCATTAAGGATAACGCTCAATTAATGCATCTTGTATGTTACCATGTATCTTAAAAGAATGAAACAACACCAGCATTACGTTTTAACAAGTTTAATAATACATGTATGAATATTTAGGTAATAGAATTATGTATAATTAACATGAATTAAGCTGCTTTCACACCGGACGCGAAACGAATTTTTCGCAAGACAGGTTACTTTCAAATTCAATGCAAAGACGCAAATACGCGTGGATTCGCGTCTTTGCATTGACTTTTGAAAGTGATCTGTCGTACGAAAAATTCATTCGAGTCCAGTGTGAAAGTGGCTTTATTGTAAACATTCACAACGATATTTTTGGGTAAAGAAATACAGATTCAGAGCGACAAAAACAATTAAAAACATCTATTTTGATTAATACACATTCGGATTCAACATTTATAGCCTAACAACATAACCATATGGAATATCTTATTTATTATGAAATTATTAATCGGAACAATGACACGGATTAGAAAACAATCTAGGTGCTGAACTTTTTTTTCTGATTACCTTTTTATTTACGCAATGTCCATGTGTCCGAAAGTCGGACAGGGTTTTAATATAACTCCGTGTCCGACAGTCGGATAGTTTCAATATAACTCCGTGTCCGACAGTCGATTATTGTTTTTAATCTCTTAAAATCTGCGGAATCTTTTAGATATTAAACGTGAATTTTTTGATCAGAGGGCTCATTTCTTCAAGATGTGTACCGAAAATTTCAATCAAAAACAATCAGAACATGCAATGTGCTCTGCAATCAATTTATTTGGGCAATTTTTATAAATACAATTCCGTACAATGCCTGTCGGATATTAGGCCTAAATGCAAAATACTCCGTGTCCGACAGCCTAAAAAAAGAGGACGATTAGAACAGATTGATAACGAAATAAAGAATAAAAAACATTTTTACAACAAACAGAACAACCAATGAACACTGCAATTCATTTATTTGCGCGCCATCTTGTTTGGATGTTCTGTTTGTTGGTGATATATTTTTATTCTTTATTTCGTTATAAATCTGCTCTCATATCAATACTTTTACTTTCTGTTGTCTACCAGACATGGAGTATTTTGCATTTCGCGTCCGACAGTCTTGATCGTGCATGCAATATTTAATTCACACTGTCAATGGTCATGGAATTGATTTGCTCAATGACTACAAGTACTATTTTATCTCTGGTGTGGAAATGAAGTGTGAATCTGTTTGATCGATCTGACTAATTTTCAAAAGAGAGACCGAATAAAAACTGTTGTCTATCTTCAACGAAAGAAAACAGACGAATAAAAAGATCAAGAAAAGTGGATAGATATCAATTTGCATTTTGTGAAGGTCGAACACAAACATGGCCAAGTTTCTACGTCCAATGATTGCTGGAATACTCGAAAAATTAAAACTCTTATAACTTTCGGACACGGAGTATTTTAGAATCTCTGTCCGTCAGACGCTAAATTAGTCATAAATGCACTAAGTCCCGCGCCAATGTCGACCCACTTTATTTAGCAGAGCTTAAACAGACACATTGATTGAAATTCTCGGTACTCATTTTGAAGAAATGAGCCCTCTGATCAAAACATTCACGTTTAATATCTAAAAGATTCCGCAGATTTTAAGAGATTAAAAACAATAATCGACTGTCGGACACGGAGTTATATTGAAACTATCCGACTGTCGGACACGGAGTTATATTAAAACCCTGTCCGACTTTCGGACACATGGACATTGCGTAAATAAAAAGGTAATCAGAAAAAAAAGTTCAGCACCTAGATTGTTTTCTAATCCGTGTCATTGTTCCGATTAATTATTTCATAATAAATAAGATATTCCATATGGTTATGTTGTTAGGCTATAAATGTTGAATCCGAATGTGTATTAATCAAAATAGATGTTTTTAATTGTTTTTGTCGCTCTGAATCTGTATTTCTTTACCCAAAAATATCGTTGTGAATGTTTACAATAAAGCCACTTTCACACTGGACTCGAATGAATTTTTCGTACGACAGATCACTTTCAAAAGTCAATGCAAAGACGCGAATCCACGCGTATTTGCGTCTTTGCATTGAATTTGAAAGTAACCTGTCTTGCGAAAAATTCGTTTCGCGTCCGGTGTGAAAGCAGCTTAATTCATGTTAATTATACATAATTTTATTACCTAAATATTCATACATGTATTATTAAACTTGTTAAAACGTAATGCTGGTGTTGTTTCATTCTTTTAAGATACATGGTAACATACAAGATGCATTAATTGAGCGTTATCCTTAATGCCGTTGTATAAGCAGACTGTATAAATCAGTCTATGGCTCCAAGTCCGGATTTCCTACATTGTGCATGAACATACGGAAGATCTTAGGAATGGGTAATTGGAGCAAGATTACGACTGGCGTAAAAAAAGTCATTGCCTTTATTTTTTTGCTTTGGAATATGCTGCCTTCAGAGTTTTCCAGCGATGCTGAATCGGGTTGGCGCTAGTCAGTCAACACAAAACCAGTCTCTCTCCACTTTTCGCCCACCATAATTATATCGTTGTTACGGTGCTTTCGCCCATCGATATATTACAATATATTCATGTCTTTCATTATGCATACAGTCGTCTCCTCTTTGCTCCAAAAATGCTAATTCCTTGCGAAGTGAACAGGCGCAGACGTGGTTGAATATTCAGTTCGAGGGCATATTCTGATTAAGGTGTATACATGAGCCAATATTCCGATTAAAACAGGCATATGCCAGGGGTCTTATTCGGAATATTTCGAATCGGAAAATGACCTTAATCGGGTTATTGAACTCGTTTACATGACAGGTGCGCAATCAAATACAGGAACATGGTGCGTAAACGCAGTCACTGACTGTGAATGGACGAACTATGTACATTGCTAAGTATCCCCCGATTAGCGCGAAGCGGGGGATATAGCATTGAGCTCCGTCCGTCCGTCCCTACGGACACAAAAAATTGAGGCGGCGGGGGATATTGCCATGTTAGTATAACTTGTTTAGTTAGCATCTATGCTTTTGGGAAAGGTAACCCTGCCCTTCTCTCTCAGCAGCGTCCCGCTCCCGCTTAGATGCCGAAAGGAATTCTGTGATATGCCTGCTGACATGTTCACACAAGTTACCAGCCGATGCATCCTCGGAAAAATGGGCGATTATATTGATTCAAGCCCAGACAGGGCGTAATGTTATCTCGAAATAACGAGATATTATCTCGAAATAACGAGATATTATCTCGAAATAACGAGATATCTCGTAATAAAGAGATCTTATCTCGAAATAACGAGATAATATCTCGAAATAACGAGATATTATCTCGAAATAACGAGATAATATCTCGTAATAACGAGATCTTATCTCGAAATAACGAGATCTTGTCTCGAAATAACGAGATAATATCGCAAAATAACAAAATGAAAAAACTTACACTTTTACTTCACCACAAAAATTTTTTTTTTCACGGTGCGGTTCAGGGCTTCCGTAGTATGGCACTCACTGGAAATCAAAATTTCTGGAAGGCATGAAACCACTTTGCTGCACCTTTTTGTGATGGACAGACAGACTAGCACATTGAAATTGTAACATAGCGCCTCTAGTTTATATAGCTTGTTGGTGCCAAAATCAGGGGTAATGACCATGCTCCTGTCTGACTAGCCGATAACGGATATCATCAATCGAACAACAACAACCTGTAACATTTTCTTTATGCTCAACCAATATGAATGGTTATTGTGTAATTTTAAAGTGTTTTTAAAGCACTTTTCAGTGGCGCCAGTTGCACTGGTATTGGCAGAGTTAGAATTTTTTTTGTTCACATGATCTACATATCGTTTATGCTAGACGGGTTGAATACACCCCCCACCCCCACCCCCCGGCCAGTAAGGCTTCTCCCCACCAGGGCTCGCGAGGAAAAATCCTGGCTAGAACACTGTATGACTGAGGAATGTTTAGAACGTCCACATAATTGTTCATGATGTAGGGCATCTGAGGCGCACTCATATTTCCAGTGGTAGCGGGATGAGGATGAAGGTGAATGTATAGGACTGTTGGCTCCGCAAATAGAGGTGTCCGCGGGTGGCGGTGAAACACAGTGAGTGTTTTGTGCATGGACACAGGGAGATATGCATGCAGCAATGGAGGGATGTCCTCATCCATAACAGGGATACCAGGCGTTCTGTGCGTGCTTTGAACCATTTGTAAAAACTTACGGATTGAATGCTATTGAAATAGAGTGTTGTCTGCGTATGTTATCAAAGCTGGTCATAAGAGGATTAGAGCCTTGGATCTTTTCCAGTGTGAATGAATCTGAGAGAGGAAAGTGCATTGAGGTGTGTGTGTGTGTGTGTGTGTGTGTGTATTCAGATTGTGTGTGTGGAAATCAATGTGAATAAACCTAACTCTGTGAGTGTCTGTAAACAAATGCAGGGCTGGTATAGCTGTTAGTTCTGTCTTTGATAGATTAAATACAGTTGACATTCTATTCCGTGAACTGCTCATACAGATGTCTACAATAAAATTCGTATTTTTTTCAAGATTAATTTAAGGTGCCTGTTGATTAGCCTATAGTTACAGTATTTTATGGAATTCTTACTGTTGCTGAAGTGAGCAGAATAATTATTCCTTATGAAATCAGATAGAAGTCCCTGTTTCTTCTTGAACGATCAGTAACTATAAACAGAGGGAAGTTTAGAGGATGTAACAATTGAACATCAATTATGCGAATGTGGACAAGTGTTTCTAATGTTGTGGCTAATTGAATTGCTTCAAGTAAAAAGTAAAAATCGGGGAAAATGTTTAATATACGAGAAAGAAATACATTGCTGAATCCTTAAAACAAAGTGATTCCATGTATTGAGAGCTTCACATGAAAAGAACATAGAATGGGCATAAGTGAGATTAAAATATAAGATTGAGAATAAAACAAAAATGCACCATTTGATGTAGGAGAAAGCCCAATATTTAAATACTCCAATATTTGGCGGTAGCAATGCATTGTTGAGAAAAACCACCACTCTATGAGTGTGAAGTAATTACACCATTTGAATTATGTTCAATATTTGTAAAATTCTAAAGAACTAGGGTAGGGGATTGGGCCCCCCGAACCGTCGCTCTAACAGGCGGCGGCAGGACTGCAAAGTTCCGAGGGCACGTTAAAGATGGAATATAGTGCTGGGAGAGAACTGAAGGCCCCCGTGTCCAGTGAGGTATGAATTGACATACTGCTGTGGTCCCGTCTAGTAGGCGTGTTTGTCGCATATAAGTGAGGGCAACACGAGATTCGTGGGTGACAGCCCACACCTAGCAGAGGGGCGTTGCAGACAACCTCTGTGAACAGGCAAGGCTGGTGAAGACGATCAAAGTTTCTATTCCCATAGCGAAGTGGGGTTGGGATCAGACCGTCGAGTTCCCACTTGGGTGGCTGGTAACCTCTACGGGATTCGGGGATCGTTATCGACTGGGTCACCGGCCAGTCGGGTTGCAGAGGGCAGTAAGACCACGGTGTGGCTGCCGCACTCGGCTCTATATACAGTCAGGCCACCACAAGCCAAAAGTGAATGCGTCAGTCGGCAAGTGGTGCTTCTGTGATCAGTGGGCTTTGAAAAGGAGACATCGAGAAGCAGAAGGCAAGAACATATATGGGGGCGGATAACCACCTTCCTTCCTCCCCCTTCCCACACCCACGCATCAAACTATGCGGTGGCCCTCCCTGTGTCTTGCCCTATCGCTAATAAAGTGTTTTTACACCGAATTCCAGCAGTTCCACCGCGGTAATCCCTCGGTGATTCCAACTGGTATTCCCTCTCTCCACTACTCTCTCCCCTCACGTTCCGCTTATAATTTCCACATGGTAATTATAGTGTGCATTACGTGGCCGAGTGGTAACTGATTTTTGATATATATATATATATATATATATATATATATAGTATTATTATGTATTGCTAGTTAGTGTGTCGGTGTCTTGCGTTAGCTTGCTTGAGTTCATACTGCAATGGATTCTCCCAGCTGCAAAGCTTGCCTAGCTCCACTTGAGGTTGAAGATAGCCTTTTGGAATGCCCAACCTGCCTTGGCTTAGAGCACCTCTGGGATGCGTTGTCAGATCCCTGCCTGAACTGCGCAATTCTACCTAAAGCTGTAAGTGAGCGCAGACTCAGAGTGACGCCATGCTGTCGCCATCGGCTGAGACTTCAGCCGCCAGCAAACCATCAAAGCGCCCAGGTAATGTTCCGGAAATGGGCAACCTCCTAAAAAGAAAGTGAAGAAGCACTCTAATCAGAGCGCAATAAGAGTGGATGACCTTTCCACTGCAGTCACATGCATTGAATCCTTGCTGCTTCAACTTCAGCCTTGTAAGGTGCTGCTCCAGTCTAGCTTTCCACCAGTAAGAGGCACTGTTGCCACACAGGTCAACACCCCTCCAGGGGAAAATGATGATACACTCTCTATAGCGGCTACTGACTTCCTGTTTACCTCTGCTGGAGATGATGAGTCCAATGCGCCGCCCGATTCTCCTCGGAACGGCAGATCTTATGATAATTCCACTTGTAGTGCTTTTTCAGAGGACAGCTTGAACAGTGCTGCAAGCGGGTCCCACTCAGCGATGATGGCTATTCATTCAGCACTGACACAGTGTGGCTAACACTGTCTCCCACCACTCGTTAACTGCTCAGTCTTCTAGCTCTGACCCGGTTTTTGAGAGGCAATTGAGGCTACTCTCCATGGCGTTGGCTTCATGACCCAAGAACTCAGTCGTCTTATGGCAGTATTAGTGTGTGCCCACCGTCAGGTCTGGCTCCCCCAAACCTCACTACCAGATGCATGCAGAGCTGCCCTGTGGGAGCTTCCCTTTGTACTTAGCCAACTGTTTGGGCCAGCTGCGAAAGGCAAACTAGAACACTGTGCTCTTGTGTCCGAATGACAGAGATAGCAGGTAGGCATGTCCCAAACAACGCATTTCTGGGTACCTCGACGTTTACCCATACGTCATGAATGCCCACTGCCATAGAGCTCTACAGTCCCTGCTAACAGGGCACTTAGACCTACTGCCAGAGACTCAGTGCTTTTTCAGTGTCAGCCACACCTAGGGTGCCCGCCCCCCCCCCCCATTTGCGTCAGTACAAAACACAGCCCTCCCCCCCGCTGAGGGTCACGGGCTGGCGGTTGAACTGTACTTGGATGCTCAGTTGGCTGCTTGGGGCAAAACCACCCATGACCCTTGGGTTATGAAAACACTGTCAGAGGGTTACAGGCTACAGTTCAACCACCGGCCCCCTCCGAGGGCCTGCCTCAGGCCCACAATTGTAAAAAGTGCAGAGCAGTCTCTTGTGCTACAGACAGAGATAAATGCTCTTCTGCAAAAGGAGCCATAGGGGAAGTTGAGAGCTCCTCTACGTTTGACGGCTTTTGTTCAGTTTACTGTTCCAAAAAAATATGCCGGTGACCGTCCACTTCTGGACTTGCGGGAACTAAACTGCTACCTAAAAAAGCTATCAATCAAAATGCTGCACACAGCCGATGTTCTGAGGGTAATCTCCCAAGAGGAGTTGTTCACAACCCCAGATTTAAAGGATCTATTTTTTATATTTTATATTTTTTTAACTTTTCGCCCAGGCACATCGCTGCTTTCTCCGCTTTGCCTTCCTAGCCATCTCTATCAGTTCAGGGTCCTCCCCTTGGGACTGTCTCTATCACCAAAGGTGTTCTCAAGGTGCATGCAGGCTGCGCTGTCACCTGTGATGGAGGCAGGCATGAAAATCCTTCCGTATCGGGACGATTTGCTAGTATGCTCCCCGCCGAGGGAGTACAGCCTGGCAGACATGGCAACCCTTCAGAGCCATGTTGTAGAACTCGGGTTGACTATAAACCTAGAGCAGAGCTCACTCATTCCAAGCCCGTTGATTCAGTTCATAGGCATGACCTTAAATTCACAAAACATGACGGCTATCCTAACACCACAACAAGTGGGAGACATTATGTCTCTGGTGTCTCAGATTTGCCTGGGGTGCAGAGTACGCTTCAGACTGCTACTACGCCTCCAGGGCATGCTTACGGTAGCAGCCCAGATTCTCCCATTGGGCCTGCTAGAGTTGCGGCCTCTTCAGATGTGGCTAACCAGGCTTGGCCTTGATGCTGTTCATCTCATGAATTCTCTAGTCCTTGTCACTCAGGAGTGCATGGCCACTCTCCACCGGTGGTGAGAGCATCCATTCCTGTCTTCAGGGATGCCACTTGGTGCAGCACCCACATGCAGGGAGGTAGTTACAACATATGCCTGCCTCACAGGTTGGGGTGCAGTATGGCAACACAGGGTGGTCCGTGGGTCATGGAACCAGTACTGAATGAAGGAACACATAAACCTCTTGGAGTTCAGAGCTGTACACTTAGCATTCCAACACTTCTTGCCCTTTCTGCAGAGCCGGCATGTGCTAATTCGCTCAGACAACATGACTACAGTGTACAACATCAATCACCAAGGCGGTACTCACTCCCCCGCTGCTTACCAGCTGGCACGCGGCCTGTTGGAACAGCCATTTCCCAGACTGGCGTGACTCAAAGCAGTTCATCTGCCTAGGACACTCACCTTAGTGGCGGACTTGTTGTCCAGGCAATGCCTCAACCCAGGAGAATGGCGATTGAACCCACTGATTGTACAGCAGATTTGGATTCGTTATGGCACAGCTTCAGTGGACCTATTTGCCAGCAAGGAGTCCACCCCCTGCTGCATGTGGTTCTCTCGCTCACAGGAAACCGAAGCACTGGGCTTGGATGCTCTGGCACACGACTGGCCGAACTGTCTGCTCTATGCCTTTCATTAAATTCCACTTCTGTTGGAAGTGTTACTACGAATTTGCCAATCGCTTTACTTCAATCATCAGGTTCTGTTAGTGGCACCACAATGGCCAGCGAGACTGTGGTGCCACTACTTCACTCACTGCTGCAGGGACCAGCGTGGCAGTTGCCTCAGAGGACAGATCTGCTGTCTCAGATGGAAGGCAAAGTTTGGCACCCTTGCCCGGAACGTCTCCAGTTGTGGTTGTTGTCGCTGGGACTGATCAGTTCTTAGCTGACTGTGATCTCGCAGTTATCAATGCAGTCGAAAACCCGAGAGCGCCTTCAACTAGGCAACATTATGCTAACCGATGGAAATTATTTGCAAACTGGTGTGAGATCTCAGGAGTCTCACTGACCTCCTGCTCACTGCCTTTGATTTTAAATTTTTTGCAGAGTCTCCTTGACAAAGGGAAATCCCCGTCCACTGTGAAAGTGTATGTGGCTGCTACATCAGCAAAACATGTCAAAGTGGCAGGTTCAACCATTGGTTCGAACAGTCTCATCCGCAGTTTTCTTAAAGGCGCTCAGTGCCTCCAACCATACAAAGCCCCCCACAGTGCTCAGTGGGACCTTCACCTAGTTCTGGACTCCTTGTGTCACGCTCCTCTCTGAGCCATTAGCTCAAGCAGAACTAAAGTGGGTATCCCTCAAGTCAGCCTTCCTGCTAGCAATAGTCTCGTTGAAGCGAGTGAGTGAACTGCATGCTCTCTGTCAGCCCTGACTCTCTGAGATGGAAACCGGGCTATTCAGGCGTAACACTGTGGTCGAACCTGTCTTTCCAAAATTTCTGTTCCCGTCCTTCATCAATCAATGTATTGAGATTTCAGCATATGAGGATGTCAGGGATGGGTACCACTCCCTTCTGTGTCCTGTGCGAGCACCAAGACACGATGTCAAGGAAACAGAAACTACTAGAGAGTCTTATCAACTGTTTGTTATGGGGGACACAACACCGGTGCAACTCTGTCTAAACGGCCCCTTTCACACTGGGTTTGTGAGGTAATTTCTTTTGCATATAAAGCAGCAGGTTCCCTGCCCCCAGGTGTTGTTGCTTGTCATGACACTAGGAGACTGTCTGCATTTTGGGCTGCTCTAAGAGGGACCCCACTATCTGAGATCTGTGCTGCAGGGACTTGGTCCAGTCCCTCTACATTCGCTCGATTTTATACCGTTAATATGACCTCATCTGGCTCAGGCTTAAGCTCTGCCATACTGTGAAGCCCACATCACCAATAGTGAGGCGTGCTCGTCCTCCTGACTTTGCTGGTATAAGTCATTCACAGGCTGTGCTACCTCTGACGGTCAGGATGCATGAAATAGAACACTATTTATGAATGTAACTCTGCCCTACAAAGGCAAAAGACCTTAACTCGCCAGTGCGAAACTGAAAAAAATTACTTTAAAGTTTCTGCTTTGTCCAGACAAAAGTATTGTAGGTAGGATACTCAAAATATGATAGGTAGTTGTTATAATGAAGAAAAGTGTGTTTACAAAAAATCTTGTGCTCAAGTCTGACCTTTGACCCTTATTTGTCAGTTACTGTACTCTGCCTTTGTATCGTGTTGTAAAATTAAAGGTGACCGAACATGCTATTTTTCCAAGTTTATATTTTGGTCTTTGACTCCCCGAGAGAACTCCCGATTGCGCAAATAAAAAAAAAGGTACTTATTTCGCTCATACTGCCATCCTCAAAAAACCCCATTTGTAGTCCATAGTAGTCTCTGCCTGAAACACCTCATTGGGGTGGCTCCTCCGCTACGGCCCCCACTCCCCCTGTGCCCACTTTCTTCTGACTGGCCAGCTCTGTGGAGGGTGGAACTAGGCGGGACGAGGCAGCAGAACGTAGTTTTCCTGGTCCGGCTCCAGGGTGAAACGGACGAGTTTTCGAATCGACAGGCATATTCTGCAATCTAACGCAGTACATGTGTATAGATCTAATGAAATTAACTTGTTCTAATAAATGCAACGGCAAAAGTGGAGGACGCAGTGCGAAAGCCTGGCAGCTCAAGCACAAATTTGCTATCGGCTACAGTTTGCCACGGCAACATTTAGTGAGTACAGCAGTTTTTCTACTCCGTTGCTCGGATGCAGGGAAAGCTAGAATCCGCCCCATATGGACACATTTGTAGAACGGGTCGACATGCCGAAGTGTAGTCCGGAGACCGTAGAAATCCGGTGGGTCTGACTTTAGAGGGAAACATGGACAGTGAGGACTTACAGCTGATGGACTGCTTCGGTGTGTTTTAGGACCTGCTGGTTCGTGTGCATAGCTGCGGTGTGTTGTTAGCGTGGAGAAACGAACAGCTTCCGCGCTGGTTTATGACGGAGGGGCGAAAGCTCCAGGCCTTTTCGAAAATTGCCCATGGTAATGGTTCACTTAGTGCTCCGGAATGACCAGCTTTTCCTCGCGGAAAATGGGCGCATTATGGATAGCATGCTAGAGGTAGACAAAGCTCCGGTTATGTCATGAACATAATACAGGTTTTACAGACCGTAAGTTCCGTCTGCGTGAACTGTCGCTTATGTGGAGCTAGCAAATCGATCACTTTTACAGGAAAGAATTTAATATTCAATCGATGGCAATGCAGAGAAATTGTTTGTTATACCAGACACATTATAACCTGTGTGCTTCCGTATTGCTTTCACCGGTAGTATCAGAAAGCTTGCCCAGACATTGGAGATGTATCAGGCTGACCCCAGTCACGGATAAGTAAAGCGATCGTTTCATAAGCACCCAAAAATGCACCCAAGCTCTGAAAAATCTACATCTGGTCTAACTGCAGTCCAACTCGGCAGACACATACAACATCTCTCCGTTTAGCTTCAACTGTAGTGGCTACAATCGAGCAACGTTCTGATGAAACTGTCACATTGATGCTTACTGAAGTAAAACAAGCATACCGATCATAATTGCTGCAGATAAGTTAACCAGAAGCATTTTTAATTTGCAGAGCACGCAAACTAACATGCATTAGCTGTGGCCATTACTTTGAATGTAATCAGTCGCGCAAAAAATTTGTTTCCCGTCCAGTGTGAAAACTGCTTAACGCGCCCATTACGCCTTTATTTGCGACTTTGCAGTGACTTCGAATGTAGCTAATCTGTTGCAACTTTAAATGTAGGCTAATCTGTCTTGCGAAAAATACGTTTCATGTCTGATGTAAAAGCAGCTTTATGGATAGTACGCGACAGCTAGAGAGAGCTCGGCTATGTTATGAACATAATACAGGTTTTGCAGAACGTAAGTTCCGTTAGCGTGGACAAGTTGCTTATGTGGAGCTAGTGAATTGATCACTTCTACAGGAAAGAATTACCTATTTAATCTCTGCCTTTTTTGGGTTTATATTAGCCACAACAATTTCTAAAGGGGGGTGAAATTATTTCAAGGTAGTGCAGAGAAATCATTTGTAAACCGGTAGAGTTTCTGCATTTCGCATTGCTTTCATGGTAGCACCAGAGAGCTTGGTCAGACATTTGTGAAGTATTCGGCTGATCCTGGTCATGGATAAGTGAAGCGATCACTAACTGTAATGGCTACAATCGGGCAACGTTATGATGAAACTGCCACATTGATGCTGACCGAAGTAACACAAGCATACCGATCAGAATTACTGCATATAAGTGAACCAGGAGCATTTTTAATTAGCACGATACGCAAACTAACATGCAATAGTTGGTAACCGAGCAGTCATAACCACAGAGACAAACCCTTGCAATACAGGTTTTACAGACAGCAAGTTCTGTTACTGTGAACAGTTGTACCAAGCATCCAAATTACAAACAAGTATGAAAAGTTAGCTTCAAATGAGGTTTATGTTCACAAACCTTCTGTAGAATTTCACCTGATATCACTCTTACATATTTGGGACACAAACATTAGCAACAGTAACTTGGCTATGTTAGCCGCTGTGCTACAGCCACAATCAACTGCCTATCACGTCAGGTTAGCTTATGCAGTAAAAGCAACTTACAGCTTCTGTGTCTGTGAATCACGGACAGTCGCGACCGATACAGGCTTTATCTTCAGATATTTTACAAAGCCTGCGTTTTAGGCCAGTTGTTGGTGCTAACTATTGCTAGCGGTCCTGCTAGCCACCTGTAACATGTTAGCTTCACTTACATTATTTGCTGTTCTCTCTCTCTGGCAGTGGCTCGTGTTCGAGCATTAGAAGTCCGTGTCAGTTTTGTTCTCAACTTTCCTGTGGGTGGTGATGCCTTATGTGGCTACTCAAGCCTAGTGCAGAGTGGAATAGTCTGAAGCACTTTGTGCAGGGCAGAGTGGGTGGTGGTCGAGGACGGAGGAGCCGCTCGTGTCGTTGCCGTCTCTTGCCTTCTGCTTCAGATCGTCGTTGTGTCTCCATGTGGGCAACTCCCTCTGCGATGGTGCCCCGCCACACAGTTCGGTCCTCGGCAAGGATCTCCCAGTTGGCATGATCGATACCGCAGCGAACGAGCGTGGCCTTCAGTTGATCGTGGAACCGAGGCTTGGGGGCACCTCTCGATCTTGTGCCGGATTCGAGCTGAGAGAACAGGATCTGGCGGGGAAGTCGAGTGGTAGACATTCTTCTGATATGTCCTGCCCAACGGAGGCGGTGTCGGGCTACAGTCGTCTCGATGCTGGGGAGGTTGGTTTGGAGAAGAACAGATTCGTTGGAAACACGGTCTTGCCACTTGAGCTTAAGGATTGCACGGAGTTTTTGCTGTTGAAACTGCTCCAATCTTTTTATGTCACTCCTGTATAGGATCCACAGTTCAGAGCCATAGAGGAGGGTAGAGAGAACGATGACTCGAAACACCATGATTTTGGTCTGTAGACTGAGATCGTGGTTCAGGAATACACGTTTGGCTATCCGTCCAAAGGCTGCATGTGCGGCACAGATTCCGTTGTCAATGTCTTTCTGCATAGTGCAGTCACTGGAGAGGTAACTTCCAAGGTAGGGGAAGGCTTCTACGGTCTCAAGGACTTCGCCATAAAGACGTACGTTGCTGGTGTCTGGAGGGGGCCTGGAGCCCCCTGTGCGAGGATCTTAGTCTTCCCAGTCTTGGTGGTGAGACCAAAGTGTGAGTAGGCACCATCAAAGAGATCCACGGTAGTCTGGAGGGCAGTGACTGTTTCTGCAGGGGTTGCGTTATTGTCGGCATACTGTAGCTCCCGTACGGGCCCGAAGGCGCTCGGTTTTGAAGAGACCACCGTCCATTCGGCAGCGAAGCGGAATACCAGGGGCCGTGTCAGGAAGCTCGTGGATCATGGCACCAAGGTATAGACAGAAGAGGGCAGGTGCCAGGACGCAACCCTGCTTCAGACCTGTAGTGATGGGGAAGGAGTCTGAGATGCTGTTCTTCACCACAACACGGCCAGTCATCCCATCGAGAAGGGCCTGTACGAGGTCCGTGAAGTGGTCAGGACAGCCGAAACGTCTCAACGTTGCCCACATAGCTGGTCTTGGGACACTATCAAAGGCCTTCACGAGGTCCCAAAAGATGAAAAAAAGAGGTCGCTTTCATGCGCTTCAATGCCTTTTGAAACTCAGTGTAGGAGGGAGGATGTGACATCCAATGCCTTACAGGGTGTTGGGGAACCTTGCGGAGCAGGTCGTCTGATGCTGTGGACGGACGATTCAGAAGGATCTATAAGTGTTCTTTCCACCTTTGAAGGATGGCCTGATCTTCTGTGAGAGCAGTTGTCCCATCGGCAGCCTGGAGGGTGTTTGTACATCCACGACGAGGGCCAAAGATTTCCTTTGTTGCGGCGTAAAAGCGTCGGAGGTCTCTGCTATCAACGTAGGACTGGATCTCTTTTGCTTTTTCCTGCCACCAGAGGTTTCGCATCTCTCGAACCCTTCGCTGGCACTCTTGCTTTGCCTCATGGAAGTGTCGCAAACTAGCGCGGGTAGGGCGGTTTTCCCATGCGAGACGAGCAGATCTCTTCTGGTCAATCAATTGGCGAATGTTGACGTCGTTTTGGTCGAACCAGGCTTGATGGGAGCGACTGGGATAACCTACTACATCCTCTGCAGCCTTGCTGATGGTACCGCAAAGGAAGAACCAGTCCGCTTCTACAGTCTCCTGCTGGGATGCCGAAGCTTCACTGAGTAGTTCTGTGAGACGGTCTGAGTAATCTTCCTGTACTGCAGGAGTCCTTAGGCTCGAGACGTTGAAGCGACGAGCCCTCTTTGCTTGTCTATTGTGGCAGGGGAGGTTCCGCAATCGGAGTCTGAGGCGAGATATAAGGAGCTGATGGTCTGTCCAGCAGTCGTCTGCACCGGGCATGCTGCGAGTCACAAGTATGTCACTCCGATCGCGTGCCCGGGTAAGAATGTAATCAAGGATGGTCCAGTGCTTTGAGCGCGGGTGTTTCCAGGTTGTCTTGTGACGGGTTGGAAGCCGGAAAAAGGTATTATTGATGGCTAGCTTGTTTTCAGCACGTAGGCTAAGGAGAAGGAGCCCGTTAGAGTTGCAGTTTCCAAGACCCTGGTTGCCCAAAATGCCCTTCCAGAGTCTGTGGTCACAAACAACTCTGGCATTAAAGTCTCCAAGCACGAGGAGCTTGTCTCCGCTAGGGACTGCTTGAATGATGTTACTCAGGGTGGCATCGAATGATTCCTTGACGTCGTCTTCAGAGTCAAGGGTTAGTGCGTAGACAGAGATCAAAGTCAGGTGGTTGCTGTTAGGCACACGGAGGGACATGAGACGCTTGTTTATGGCGGTTGGAGACAGGTTATAGCGATTTACTAACGATGTCTTGATCGCAAAGCCAACTCCATGGATCCGCCGTTCTTCAGCATCTTTTCCCTTCCAGAAGAAATTATTGTCAGCTCCAGACAGGCTTCCCTCTCCGACAAGTCTTGTTTCAGAGAGGGCAGTGATATCAATATTAAAGTGGCCAAGTTCTCGGCTCACAAGGGCAGTGCGTCGGTGTGGTCTCGCTGAATCATTTTGGTCTATGAGGATCCTCATATTCCACGCTCCTACCATGAAAGGGCTCAGTTTTGTTTTTCTTCTCGTTTTGTTTTGACCGCTTGAGTAGGTCCCCACTGGCCGCGGTCTGCCAGTCAGGGGAGGGTTGTGATGACCGATGTTTACCCCACCTTTTCTAGGGGTCTCTCCATTCGGAGTGGGCCAGCCCAGTCATGACTGTAGCTGCCGAACTACCCCGTCACCACAACTTTGTGGATAGGACGACCTTCATGCAGGCACCGCCCGTGTGTGGCTCCGCACTGGGGACTTCCAGCTGACCAAGCCTGTCCCCGTCATCCAGAGTACCATCACCTCGGGGCTTTGAGAAGATTGAAGTAGAGTATATTTCTGACACAAAACGCCTTCGCGTGAATTTGTTTATGGTGGATAGCAGGTTGCGAGCCTGGGACCCACACACTTTGGGCACCCGCCTTCCCCAGCGGCACCATAAGGGATGAGGACATGCTGGGTTAGGTTGTGGTGCTTGAAGATTTATGATCAGGGTTTTCCTTCCCCTAGATGGACTGCCTTCCGAGGCTAACGAGCTCCGTCTGCTCGTGCTATTTGCCCAAAGCTGGGAGGCTGGTTCGCGGGCACCAGGGCGTATCCACACGCGGCTGGGCCATACATGCCACGCGTCTGGGGGTCAGACCTCCTCCGAGCTCCCTGCAGTTTAGCCTGGGGCCTTGCGGTGCCCAGTTACCATCTGTAGCCACGAGGAGGCACTGCATAGGACTTGCTGTGGAGAGGCTATGTACTGGCAGGAGAGATTTACGCACTCTGCTCTCTTTTCGCGGTGCTGCGAACCGCTCTGCTAGCCAGCGGTGAGGGCTGAAAGCAAGAGGTGGCAAGCACACTAACGCTACGCCTACTCACTAGACGCATCACTCAGCCATTTACAGCAATTTGCTGTTATATGGTTACTTACAGCTTGTGGCTCCGAGCGCTTGATCAATGCAACTGCTTCAGGTTTGAGAAGCAGCTGAAATGCTTATCCTGTGTTGAATTATCCTTTATTGACAAAGCTGTCTTTGGTGAAATGCTGAGCACAAACGGCTAACGTTCCCTTTGGCCGTGGCTGTTTGCTCCCAGCAAACACAAAAAAGCTACCCACTTATTTCTGGTGGCATCGTCTTGTGGAAGAGAAATATTTGTTTTTCTTTGCGTCCAAAAGTAAACGGACAAGTAGCTTTGGGAGAGATACTGACAAAATTGCACCTCAAATGATCTGCGGTTCTTCTTTTGTATTTCCAAAAGTGTAGATGCTACTAAGGCATAATATGATCTGCCGTTGTTAGTGCCTGCCTGTGGCAGTTTGTGTGGGCAGGTCCAGCGCAGTGGTTGGCTCTGGCTAGGTCTGTATGAATTGGACGGCACATCCCGATGTCAGGTTTTGCCCAGATCTCGTGAAGATCTCGCGAGGAGCTGTTCAGAGAGGAAATCACACTCATGAAATCATGTTCTTGGATTACAGCAAAATCCCCGTATTCAGAAACGTTTCAGAGGTTGAGCATGGACAACCAACATTATAACATTACTGATATGTATTAAAAGAAGGATCAGCATGTTAGGTCCCCTTTAAGGAGTTGTGCAAAGGCAAAAGGCAGTAACTTACATAAATTCAATATTTGGTTGCTGTTTTCTGAACACAAGACCATTATAAGAGCACTTACCTCCGGTCAGGTCTAACCATCATGACATTTTTTTTGCATGATGAAGAATGAATTAGACACATTTAATTGTTGGTATACAGAGCTGTGGTGACATTTCATCATATCTTCATGAGAGAGATCAGCTCCAGTTTAGTGTGCGGCACCAGAAACAGAACGCTAGCAAGGTACTTTGCATCATACAGTATGACTAAATACAGGAATTTATTTTTAATTATTAGGATAACAATTTAATTGTTAAATACAAAGCTTAATCATTAAATTTATTCATGGATGTATTTAACACTCCTCAAAAAGAATTAGCAGAGGTTTATGAAGTACTAGAGAAAAATGGTACCCATAAAAAATTTTGAGTAAAATTTTACGTAAAAGTCTTAAAGTAGCTTCCATTTAATGTACTTAAATACCAAAAGTATTTTGTGAAAAAAATATACTTTACTATACATAGTATACTATACAAAAGTGCAAGTGCAAGTGCAGTTTACAAATTACGCTTAGAAAAAAGCAAAACAACCACACATTGTCATCTCCTTGTCTTCTTTAATCAACTTTCAGGTGAATGGAAGTATTCAAAAAACAAACAGTCTCTGCTTTATATTCTACTTCTTCTTTTCCTTCGAGTTTACAGGCAGTTTAAAAAAACCACTATACTTGACTAAAATTTATAGTAGAATGACATAGGGTCAATATCATGTAGAATATTTGCCTCAGAAAACTGATTTCACTGAACTACTTATTGAGATACCATTGGCTCACTGTAGCTGAAGTGGTTGCCACAGAGGACAACAATTTTTTTTCTTTCTGTAGCAAGAGATAATTTTTTTGAACTGCTGGATAGATACAAATGGCAAGTACAGTACCAGTCAAAAGTTTGGACACACTTTGCTAATGTCACAGCACTCTGGTTTTAGAGAAATGTAAATGGCTTAACTTGAATAGTGTCCAAAATTTTAGAATTCTAAGAGAGGGTACATTTTGCAAAGTTAGCAGACAAATAAGCTCCTTAGATTTTCCAACAGCCAAATTAAAGACAAGCTGTTTTGGAACTGATTGGGCATAAAAGGTCGACGAAGAGCAGACTACAAGTGTAGCACATCTTTGGCAACTAAGATGGCCGCTCAGCAGCAAACGTATTATAGCCATATAACTGCTCAAGTGAAAAAAAAACAAAAAACAAAAAGTGAGTTTGCTCCGCAAATATAACGACAAAATGCTGGTTCGTTGGATGGATTTAAGAATTAGATCTTTTTTCTTTCTTTTTTTTGCAAAATAAAGACTGCCTATTTAACATGTATTGTGAGAGAAATGTGGGTATATCCAAACTTTTGACAGGTCCTGTATACTGAGCAGTTTGCACATCAGGCTTCGCTGAGGAGTTCAATTCAGGCAACTCCTGAAAAACAGGGATGGGAGTGAACTCGTCCATATTTTAAACCGTGTTTAAGCTCGGCTTGCTTGAGAATGTTCACTAGCTGATCCAGATGTGTCATCTAGTGACAGAATATTGTAACTGCTTGCATAAATTTGCAGAGCTATGTCCGCTGGCGGACACATCTGCACAACGAAGCCAAGCACCGTTGTTCTTCTCGAACATGCCAAATCCAGATAATCCTTAAATGGTAAATTACATTCATATTTTAATTTGGAACAAGTGACGAAGTGGCCATTGTCAAAGTAACAAAGTCAAAGTATATGTTTTATGTTTTAAATATAGTGTAGTAAAAGTCCCGATTTAAACAAACAAAAAAAAAAAACTCAAGTAAAGTACAAATCCTCAAAAAAACTAAGTTTTTGTTTGAAAGTCGTCTCCACCATCAGTTTTCCTCGAGAGCGGTATGCCATTCTTAAACATAATATTAAAAAAACCACTCAACTAAGTCTTGCTCAGTGGTAGTATACTTTTATTCAGGTGTAATGTGTGTATGTGGGTGGATTTTGGTGACAGTACAGTGACTGTAACTCAAGTGCGGCAAAATTAGGTGGGCGATAAAACAAAGGCAGAGTACTGTAACTTCAGGGCTGTATCGTAACATCTCTTTGATGAGCAGCTAAACGAAGGCAAAGTACCTTAACTCAACGTCAGCATCCCTGAACAAAGGCTAAGCACAGTAACTGCAGGTACGGAATTCTGTCATGGTTTCTCACGGGATTACTGTTGATACAGTTATCGATATTTTTCATAAAAAAACAAAACAATGAAATTGACTCAAAATATTCTTCTGCATGATAAAGGAGGTCGACAAAACCCCCAAAACGACAATAACTCATTTTCGACCAAAAGTCATGTTACGGTGTTTTGCCTTTGCACGGCGGAACTGTGGTTCTATGGATGCCGAATGACTCCCAGAGCTACTAGTCACTCGGACGTCGCAGGTTGTTCTGCGAGAAGTTTTCTGAGGACATATGACCCGCTACAGGGCTATTTATAGCATGAGGTACGTCATACATTACTTTGTTGGTAAAAGGAGTCGATCCACGCTGCGCAAAGGATATCATTCACGGGCTGTGCCGCCTCTGCCGGTCATTTCCGCGTTCATAGAACCACAGTTACGTTTGTAACTTGCGTTCTGTTATACGTACTGAGTGTTATGTTACACCTACCAGCCTCCATATCTACATCCAGAGTAGAGGTGTTACAAATCGCAGTGCCCAAAATTAGTGTGAATAGTACGATTAAGTGCGCTATGGCAGTGTCTTCTGCTCGCAATGGATTAGTGTCAATGGACCCCACCCAGTGTATCTCCGTTCGACCTAATAATGAACTTTGGATTAAAATGCTGCACCGACAAGGATGGATATCTGAAGTTGGAAAAAGCGAGTTCTAGTGTCCCACTCATGGTAGTCCATAATAGTTTGGGGCAAAGGTTTTGGCGTTGTGTCAAAGGGAATGGCACAGAATTTGTGGGAGAAACCCAGGGATGTCAGGGGAAAGTACTGATTTTCTGTGGCTATCCACAAATAACGGAAACATCCTTTTTCACAGGGAGAGAAGACAGTCCAAATGGCACAATGTAAGCCATGAGCTCCACACTGGAATGGGACAAGAGCTGTGGATGGCTGGTATTGGTTGTGTGGACATCGGAAATATATGTACCATTACCACCAAATTGGGGAGAGGTATGTGCTTATATACAATTAAATGATCATATATTGTAAACGGAGTGAGTGTAGAAAGAAATACCGCACAACGGAAGCGAAATGCAGCAGCACCGCATGATCTGATGAGGGGAAACGATGTTCCAGCGGTGGCAAAGCTGTGGTCAGTAGGGGAAAGCAAGATTGCTTTCACCCTGTTCCCACAGCCGGGAGTTGGACAGGTAATAATAATAATAATAATAATAATGCATCAGTTTTATATAGCGCACTTTTCTGGGCACTCAAAGACGCTTCACAATGGATACATTATTCAATCACTCACACTTTCGCACTCTGATGGTGGTAAACTAAGTTTTTGAAGCCACAGCTGCCCTGGGGCAGGCTGACAGAAGCGTGGCTGCCAGTTTGCGCCTAACCAAACATTCGCACACAGCCATACAGGAGTGTTCCTATATTGCATGTTTTGTGGGTGGGGGAAGCCGGAGTATCTGGAGGAAACCCATGGGAACACAGGGAGAACATGCAAACTCCACACAGAAAGGCCCCAAGCCAGATTCAAACCCACAACCTTTTTGCTGTGTGGCAGTAGTGCTAACTGCTGTAGTGCTAACCACTGTGCCACCGTGCTGCCCAATGAAACCTGCATCATCACTTGGAGTATACAGCAAGAATTAACAGCCATACGATTGATGACATTGCAAAATCGAATGGTACTCGATCTATTGACGGCAGCACAGGGAGGAGTGTGTCATATAATAGGAACCTCATGTTGCACCAACATACCAGCAAATGATGAGGAGGGAGGAGTAATAGACTAAACCTTGCAGCGTTTAAAAGATCTATCAGATGCACAGCTGCGTGACTATGTACCTGACAGTACCTGGCGGCAGTGGATCGTTTCTGGTGGAAAGCAGCAATAACATCTATATTGAGCCTCATAGCGGCAGGATCCACAGTCCTGCTCTTTTATAGTTGCTGTGGAATTCCAATAATGAAAAGTGTCATATCAAAAAAGTTGAAAACTAAGCCACAGTTTCAGATGTTTATGTTATGGGACATTGATGAAGGACATGCTCCGCCTGAGGAGCTGGAGGAACCATATAATGATGTGATAGAAATAGGGGACCTGTTCAAATGGTAGAATATTTCCCATAAATGAAGCACATGCTGGAAATCGAAAGAAGTGCCATTTTAGCAGATAATCAATTATTAACTGGGGGGAAATGTGAGCAGAATTTTATCATAAATTGCTTATTTTGTTATGAATTGCTCATACTTGAGTAATCTAGGCTGTGCATAATTGCACAGAAAAGGGAAAGGGAATTTATTAAAACAAAAGCAAACAGGCATGAGGGCCAACAAAAAACTTGGCCCAAAGGGTTGCAAAAGACAAACTAAGGAGAGCTTCACAGAGCTAATAACAAAGGATCAAGAACGACAAAAACAAAAGCCACTGGAAACTCCAGGCAGATAATTAATAAACAGAAAAGAACAAATATGCTAAGAATGCAGAAGGCTATATACAAAATGACGATGGAAAAGCAGACTAGAACGAGACTTGGGAACATGAGCTTGAGCAAGAACGAGACACCGTCTGCCAGCCAATTTCCACCGCATCCAGATAAAGGGTAAGAAATCAGAACACAAGGGGCAACACCTGGAGAAGGAGAAACAAGAGGCATGGCAAGATCATTGGACATGGACTAAGATTGGATGACAAGACTTGCTCATTAAGAGAATGAGTGTGCTCAGCTTAAGTACCAATTAAGTATGCAGTTTGGAAGCAAGCATGAATGTTTAGAACAGAAAAGCACAGCAAGACTTGAAATAGTAAAGCAGGAATCATGACAATAAACTCCCTGTCTAAATTAGTAGTATTAGTAATGTGCCTATCTAAGAATTACACCACCCAGTGAATGTTAATAAATGTTAGTAACTTAAAAACAGTTAATTGCCAATTAAGCTTAGACAGCCCCGAATCAGCACAGCACAGAAGGAAGGGGGAAATACCAAAGCCAACCAGAGCTCTGAAATGTGCAACAACGAAGGCACGGGGCGGAACGCAGACAAGCGGTGGAGTGGCATGGCAGACCTGGCGAAAACAAAAACATGGAAGAGTAAAAACATGGACAATAAACATGAATAATGAAATAGTTGATCCTAATACAAATAACTGTTAAAACTGCGATATGAAATATGACTGTGAACTATGGAATCCTGATACATGAAAACCCTAAAACCCTAAATGCTGTCCTGGCTAAAGGCCAGGACACAACAGCAATCTAATCTGTACGTAATGAAATGTGCTTTCTGTAACTTGTAGAGATGTTGGACATCTCTAGGGAGTCGAGGGAGTAGAATGGATGAACACCAGACGAAAGTCTTATTACCCCAGCTGTAGTTTTATTTAGGGGAGATGTTTTTGCGATCCAGGTTGTGGTTTCAGCACTCCCAAAGTAATCTTTCTAGAATTTTTTTTTTCATCAATTCCAACGCCACAGCATGAGGTCTTGAGCTCATGAGCATGACCAGTTTTCCTATATCCAACACTCCGTCGACATACATATGGTTGAAGGCATTGTTTTTCCAATTACATAAAAAATACTAAGGCCCATGGTAGAATCATCTGTCAAGAATAGAACACATAAATAGTAAGTTGGGTGCATACACATTCAACCATTTAGTCAACAGGGCATAAGACAATGTTCTCATGCAAAAATAGAACAGAATAGACCCCCAGCTCATAAATCAAACTTCTGAGCAAAATATATGTGAGACCAATGAGTAGAGGCCCAGGTAGAGGTCACTCTAGGCTTACATGAGTATTGGGAGGACTGTGTGTGTTCCAGGGAGGTATGAGAGAGTGCAAGCGAGGTAGACAGCCCACATTCCTCCACTTCCATCGCCGCCAAGGAGACACCGAAGGTCGCAGACAGCCCTGGTCCTGCTTGGGACTCCTCACTCTCCTCAGCTGAAGGGCCAGCGTCCCCCGAACTGCCAAAAAGGAAGTCAAATCCATATTCTTCCTCCCCATCATCTTCCTCACCATGAGTCATTGAGTTTTAGTAAAGTAATCCACAAAATACATTATATAGTGTACATTAAAATACATGGATAACACAAAAAAGTGAAAACACTCATTTCCATCCCACACACTAATGTCAGACTCCTCAGCGGACAGGGAAGGATGTTCAGGAGACTGTGCACCACCTCCCCAAGTGAAGAAGGGTAGGAGGTTGGATACATGATGGACTCCAGCGTCAGAATTGTCTGCGACTCCGGTCAACCTGTACTTTAAGTCTGACATTGCTTGAACCACCCTGTACGGACCCTTGTACAAGAGGCAAACTTGGCATTGTAAGGGGGAAGCCAGGAGATAACATGGACATGCAACCAGGAGTGCCTGCTGCCCTCTGTTCTTTAACATAGTGGGGTAATAAAGGCATAAGGGCCTATACTTCCCCCACAGCTGGATCATCTCCAGTCCGGCATGGGTGGGATCAGTGGAGTAATAAAGTCATTAGGGTCCAGACGTCCTCTCCAGCTTCCTCCCCAACTCCACCACTGAGATAAGGGGGCCTGAAACTGGACACTTCAGCATTGGCGTGTGCGTGTGTCTTGAGCACATCAAAGGTGGGGAAGGAAGCACACCTTGGCTTGGTTGCCAAAAGGAGTTTCCCTCATGGCGGGGATTGACCTGTGTTCTCTCCCCTATTAGTCCCTCAGTGACCTCATCTGGACCCACTGTCACTGCACCCTTTTCATTCCCCCACAGAACACTGTTACTGCACCCTTTCATTTCCCACTACGACCATTCTGATTTGGGGCATTTCAATTTAATCAAAACCACTATTACCTTTGTTCTAACTGCACCCATGTCATCATTGGATTTCAGTCTTATATCTGGGTTAAGGGTGATGTGAATTTCATGGGAAACAGAACAGGCACGCAAATTTAACTTTTTACAGCATGAGATGGTAATTACTTTTTCCCCTGATTATATGTAGGCCGTGAGCTAGGGGGTATACATTGCACCCCACCTACCCCCACACATTATAATATTTTCCATCCATGACAGAGAAACATCAGATAGGATATGTCCATGGACACATACATGACAATTGATGTTGTCAAATCTAGATGTGATTTAAAAATGACTGAGACCCATCCAATCTTCCCCCACCACATCATGCGCAATAAAATCTTCTATTGTACAAAGGCAAATCAAGTATGCAATTTCCATAATTGTGTGTCCTCTAGATGTGATTAAACATAGGCCAAATTGCCAAAATCTAATCAATCAAGAAAAAAAACCGCATTGGATTTTTTTTTTGAAAAATACTTTAAGACAAAATCAAATGTTTTCAGTATCAGTAAAATAACAACTGGTAACGCAGCCATAGTAGCCTGTGATGACACCGCCCCCACTGAGGAGGAACTATAAAGAACTCAGCTGTAATGTTATACTAATTCGCACCTAGTAATAACGTCCTGTCAACTCACCTGCATCACAAGTTGACGCCTGGTTGTTTCGGAATAAATCTGTGATTTTTGACCATTTTGGTGCACCCTCCTCCAGCATCCGCTTCTTCTTCATTCTGGCCTTTTTGGCCCCTCCTTTCTCCTTTCTCTTCTGGCCTTCTATCTTCGAGTGTAAAAAAATCCGCTACTTCAACCTGCCCGCTTTCTCTGTCTGACAGCCGCTCATTCATCCCCCTACGTTCAATGGATAAACGCAAAGTGATATGCAGTTTCCATTTCCCATGAGGCTTTGCTCCCACCATTCTACATTAATGTTTTGAACAAACATTAATGTAAAATGAAAATCCAGAAGGAACCCATGGGCATGCTTAGATCTAGGTTCGCAGTATTAATGCCAAAAGATGCAATTGCTGCGATGATTGACTTTCATCCCCTGGTATTACCAACGAACCTAAGATGTGGCAATAATTCTAAAACCTAGGGGCATATATTAAGTAACGCAGGGCTTCACCTACAAGTCCGAGGTGTAATCACCCCGAGGTCCATGCATGTTTTCGCTAAATTCTAAATTCTAATTGGAGTCAGATGGAAACGAGAGTAAATACAGTAACTGTTACGATTCTTTTGCAGTGATCACTGATATGTTTGATGTTCCGCCTCTTTCTGGTGTAATATTCTAATGCTCGATTGGATTATTCAACGCATGGCGGCAGATTAGATAAATCCGTGATTACAGCATGGCCACGTTTGCGAACGGAGAAAGTTAATTAATATTATTTTATTTTTGCCTCACAACAGCCTGAGTACACGCATGAACCTTCGGTCCCAGCTCTTCCGCCATTGGTTTAGCTGTGTGGGTTTTACAGCAGTGAACCCGGCAGACGCGTTAGAGCACAGATGTGTCCTCAGCCAAACCAAGTCTCCAGTTTTTGAATAAGACCTATCTCTGTTTTTTGTCATAGTAAAATGTCTGTGTTTTGTTGCTGGTTGTTTGTGACTGGCGCACATGATCGTACGCATCCCGCAGAGCCGCTGCCAGCTCAGACTTGTAGACTTCCACAGTCTCTGGGACCGGTTCCAGCTCCGGTTGCATCCACAGGTCCAGTGGTGTATAGGTTTCTGCCATACAGGAGGAAGGTAGGTGAATCACCTGTACATTGGTGTGGAGCCACTCTCAGTGCAAAGGTAATTAGTGGAAGGTGACAGTCCCACTCCCTGTGCTTAGAGCCAACATACACTTCAATTGCAGTCTTTAACGTCCGATTCACCCTTTCCGTTTGGTTGGATTGTGGGTGATAGGCTGTGGTTAGCCTGTGGACAGTTTCCATTGCAGCCACCACTACCTCGAACATGTCGCTGAAAAACTGGTCTCCCGTCAGACACCAGATATTTTGGAGCCCCGTGTCTGGCGAAGACCTCCGACAGGAATTTTTCAGCTGCCACATAGGCAGTTGCCTCCCGCACCGAACAGATCTCCACCCACTTCGGGAAGTAGTCGACAAGGACCCGAATATATTCATTTCCTCGTTAGGATCTGGGAAGGGGCCCAGCAAAGTCGATTCCAGTGAATTCCCAAGGAAACAATGCCACCACTGGTTGTAGGAATCCTCCTGGCTTGTGGTTAGTTGACTTAGTGAACTGATGTATTGCTCAAGACAGGACATATCTCTTGACATCCCCTCTCATGCTAGGCCGGTACACTCGTTTCTGAGGGCGGCTGTTACAACCCCCCCATGGGCCTGGGGTGCATGGGGCGAGTAACTGGATGTTATTTATACCGGGAGATGTAAAATGTAATGGTAACAGTGGAGATAAAACAAGGAGGCAAAAATAATTCAGTGCAGGGGTTTTTACTGTGACTGGGTTAGACAAACTCACACAACCAAGGACAAGGGACGCTGGATGTTGCCAAAAGAACATTTAAAGAAAAACAAGCTAGCTAACACAGAGAGCAATCTAATCTAATGTTTCCTGAACACAAAACAAAAGCCTGACTACTCTAACTAGCACAAAAAAAAATACAAGGGTTGGCAACCACCCCTAACGGCTAGTGGGTCTATACATAGAACAACTACGGGCATATGTATAGGAGCCCCCAGTCTTACCTGTCCCAAGCCCTGGAAGTGTACACAAACCAAAACAAATCAAACACTTTCTGGTAAACAGAAAAACAAAGATAAGGGAACGGGCAGTTACTGCATAAGCAAAGATAAGGAAATGAGCGGCCACCAGAATGCAAACAGTAGTGACTTTTAAACTGGAGGAGTGGATCGGGACTTGTTGATTGTAGGATGACATGGGAGGCTTGGATTGGTGAAGGCGGGACTGCAGAGGCTGTGATTGGTGAAGGCGGGACCTGTTAAAATGAAGACTGACTGGCAGCACAGCAAATGACATGGTGGCAGATGAAAGCAGGGAAGTAAAAATAATACAAACACACGTGGCACGTAACAGCGGCTTTGGGACATGGCGATCCCCAGGTGACCTGCCATAGGGTGGTCATGAAAGTATTCCAGTAGGGTGTTGCGAAGTGAGGTTGGCACATATAGACAGAGATCCTTATAAGGATGGAGGCGACAGGAGAATCTCCTGTCTCTGAAGTATACAAGGCCACTGTGAAGACAGTATTCTGAAGAATCAACATATGAGTCACTCTCCAGCCTGGCATGTAGTGAACTGATGACTGGGTCAGCATCCTGTTGTGTGCGTAGCTAGTCCTTGTCAGTGAGCACCAACAAGGGCTGACTCCTGAGGTTCAGTAACCCCACTGTGGCATAGCTGGAGAGCAGGTCAATCACTTCAGTGGGCAATACAGGGTTGCGTGATAGCGCGTCAGGGACAGAGTTTGCTGCTCTAGGCTTAGGAAGACCTCAAAATCAAAGTCCAGGAGCCAAAGGCACCACTGGGCCAGCCGACCTGAAGGGGACGGCCGCCAGATCAACCATTATAGGCAGTTGTAGTCTGTCACCACTATTACATTGGACCCTTCGATGTATGGTCGGAAGTGTTCTGGAGCTCAGATCACACTAAGGCACTCCTTCTCTGAAGTGGAATATGGTCATTCTAACGTGGACAAGATGCGGCTTGCATATGCAATGACTTTCTCACGGCTCTTTTTATTATTTTGGACCAAAGCAGCACCCAGACCTACCGCACGCCCATCTGTATGAACTGCGAATGGTTTCTCAATATTGGCGAGGACCAACAATGGTGCCGTCCAAGGCCAGCTGGCATTCCATGTGAACAAAGTCCCCTCCCTAGTAAGTGCAATGAGAGGCTCTGCCACAGCTGCGTAGCCTTGGATGAATCTGTGGTTGTAGCCGGCCATGCCAATGACCTGCTTGACCTGCTTAACCATACGGGGTCTTGGGAAGTCTGTAATGGCACCTGCTTTGTTCTCATCTGGGCTCAGGCCTTCCTGTGTGACCATATATCCCAGGTACCGAAGGGACTTGCAGAAGTGGCATTAGGAAAACTTGAAAGACAACCCAGAAACTGCCAGGTGGGTGAAGACTTTGTTAAGGTCTTCCAAGTGTTGTGAGAAAATGGGTGAAGCGATGACTATGTCATCCAGATAGACCACACAACACTTGTAAGTCAGTCCTGCCAGAACTGCATTCATCACCTCTGGAACATCGCAGGGGCATTAGACAGGCCAAATAGCAAGACCTTAAATTAGTATAAGCCCGTGTGACATACAAAGGCAGTCTTGGGCCGAGAATCAGGAGACATAGCCACTTGCCAGTATGCCCGTGTCAGGTCCAGAGTTGAAATGAATTTCCCTCGAGCCAGATAGTACAAAGACTCGTCCACTCTCGGAAGACGGTAGGAATCTTTGACTGTGGCCTTGTTCACTTTTTTGTAGTCCACGCAGAGGCGTGGTTCAGTATTCCCAGGATCCTGTTTCTCCACAATGACAATTGGGGTAGCCCACGGCCTATTGGCAGGCTCAATGATACCATCGGCTAGCATCTTGGAGACCTGATCCTCAATAATCCTCCTTTTCTCAGGGAAAGTGCAGGTTGGGTGGTAGGCACACTGGATTAATCGAGCCCGTATCCACAACAGGCTCAACCAGAGAGGTGCAGCCCAGTCTACCATCGAACAGGTGAGAAAATTCCTTTAGGGATTGTGAGAGCTCCACTCTCTCTGGCTCAGACAGGGCTGCTTCCCTCACCTTATCACAGATGATCTGTGCCAGTTCCTCATGCTTCAGGAAAGCAATTTGAGCATCCAAGTCTCTTCACTCTTCCATGAGCTCCAGAGCAGACACACTGTTTTCCCCTAGCCACACATGCCCTGTATCTGGATGCATATAAACGTCAGTTAATATCATGAAATCAGTCCCCAAAAGGATATGGCAGGAAAGGTCCGGAATAACTGCAAGGCGGTGGCTGAAAAGTTGCCCCAACAATCTGACTTGGAGCCAGACTGGGTCTGATGGTGAGCAATGTTTCAAGACAGCCAGTTCCACGGGGTTGAAGTCCCAAGGTCTTCCTCTGTCATCTGATATGCTGCATACCACTAAGGGTTAGGGGTGCACCGCTGAAATATTTGCTCCCGAATCCATAATAGCTGCAATGGGGATGTCTTCAACCAGAACCCCTGTTTTGATAGGCTGACCCAGACGACTGCCTGGCTTGTGCTGGACAAGTTAAACTGAAGGGACGAAGCCAGAGAAGTTTCTGCCACCATTTATACTGGACCCTTTGGAATTGCCAGGATTGTTTTTTTTGTAGTGGCGTGGACGAGCTCCAGGGTCCAATTGAGTTGCAGCCCTGTCATCACCTGTGTCTAAAGCAGTGGTGCCATCAGGTTCCTGACCGGTGACTGCTGCTTCATTTACCTCTGACTTCAACCCACCCCTCTCTTGTCTGCTGCTCATGCAATTACGAGGGGTCACACCCGGGGTGAGGCATTTGATGCAGTGCGGCTTTGGGCGCGTCGAGGCTCGGGACCTGGAGTCAAGCCTCTCTGAGGACACTGGGCCCAACGCTGAGTGTAATGCATGAGCTTTAAGCAGCTGGTCAGAAATGGACCCCAAAGTAGAACCATATAGGGTGAGTCTGTATTGGTCTGACACGTCGACGTATAATTTCAATCTGATCGGACGCAGGTGGTGGCAACTTTAAACATTTGAACTCCCACACTAAGTGAGTCACGAAAGTTGGAAGAAGTTCATCGGGCCTCTGAACACTATCTAAGATACCCTCCATATCTTTTCCTGGTTATCTGAAGGCAGAAAAGCTTAGTGGAAAAGGACTCGGAACTGAGTCCAGGATGAATGGTAGCCATGAACCATTTCATTGGTGCCTTTGCCAAAAACTTTGGCAATTCCATAAATAGTTGGGTGTCCGACAAGCCGCAAGCGTCCTTATAAAGGGCCACTGCTTGAAGTCAATCATCAGGCCGCACACTGGCATTACCGTCAAATCTATCTGGGATCAGCCATGACTGGTGCACTGAGGAGTTCCGGTCTGAATTCAGGGTCAGCCCATCAGCATCATACTGGTGGGCTGAAAGATGTGGTGCAGGGGTAGAGGCATGGAATGTGGGCCAGTGGTGTGAATCAGTTTCATGTGGGGGTTCAGCCAGGCTTTCTAAATGTTGAAGCAAAGTGTGCTGTTACTCAAGTGATTGGCTCTTGGCTGATTGTAAATGAGTGACCTGAAGCTGTAAGTGTCTAACCTGAGCAGCAAGGTGCTGAACATCAAAAGACAAATCATCAGAATGATCACATATGGCATCATCCCCAAGATCCCCATCACAAAAAATAAGCCCCTGTTCGCCATCTCACCAGGCTAGTAAATGAGGAAAAAGAAAACAAAAATTAATATTCAGATATACATACATACATATGCTAGCCACCCACAGACCACTGAGTTAATACATGATTTTACCATGAATGTACATAAAAAAAACCCTTGAACTAGGAATGTACATTAAGCAGAATAACAGGACAACGGGTAACATGAACCGAATAGCAGTTTAACACTTTTTCCTTTTTTTTAAAACATACAACCCAAGTTAAATCACCTACTAGTCAGTTACTCGGTCTTTAAATGTAACATAACATAACTTAACATAACATAACATAACATGAATGGCAAGAACAGGCCTTTCAGCCTAACTAAGCTTGCCAGTTTTTTTATACCAGTGGTTCTCAAATTCGGTCCTGGCGCCCCCCTGTGTATGCTGGTTTTTGTTCCAGCCACAACTGCAATTCTAAGATCTTAATAAGCTGTTACTTTGTCTTAATTAGCAGCATTCCATGTTTAGAGTAGTTATTTACCATCTTAAGTAACATTTGGATGGACACATCCATTCTGCTATGGAGAATAAAAACCCTTGAACATCTTGTGCTTAATTTTCAAAATTGCTGGGATTTTCAGGTGAAAACTTTTTTAAACAGATCAAATTAGACTCTGAGAAAATCAATAAGCTCCAAATTAGGTTTCTGAATGCAGGTGTTTTGAGTTTTTCCCAAATAACCTGCCTGAACCAAATAAAATCAACAGAAAACACAACAGGTGTGACTCCATTGTTTGCCAAGTAAATTGTTGGGTTTTACCTCCATGTGTTAAGAGTTTCACCAATGAGGAACCTGTGGATATTTGCATAAATGCACCTAATTAAAAAAAATCAACAGCTTGTTAAAATCCTAGAATTGCTATTGCGGCTGAAACAAAAACCAGCATACACAGGGGGGCGCCAGGACCGAATTTGAGAACCACTGCTTTATACTATTGTGAATATATCCCTTCAGATACTAAATGACTCAATGGTATCTAGCTTTAGGTCAAGCCTGCTCTTGAAAACCCCCAAGGTCTCTGCCTCAACAATATGGTCAGGTAAGCTATTCCACATTGAAATTACTCTTTGGGTGAAGAAATATTTCCTAATATCAGTGCTAAATTTACCTTTGGTCAACTTCCATTTGTGACCCCGAGTTCTACTAACAACGCTTAGCCGAAGGAATCCTACATGATTCACTTTGTTAATCCCTTTAACATATTTAAAGACTTCAATCAAATCACCCCTGAGTCTCCTTTTCCTAAGACTAAAGAGATAAAGTTTTTTCAGGCTCTTCTCGTAGCTTTCATCTTTTATACCTGGAATAAGCTTAGTGGCTCTTCTCTGAACTTTCTCTAGAGCCTCTATATCTCTCTTAAAGTATGGTCCCCAGAACTCCAGGTGTGGTCTAACGAACGTGTTGTACAGAAGAAGCATCACCTCCTTAGATTTGTACTCAATACTTTTGTCAATGTATCCTAGCACCCGATTAGCTTTTTAACTGCTACGGCACAATGGCTAGAACCTGTGAGGGTTTGGTTAACGATCACTCCCAGATCTTTCTCTTGTGCAGCACATTCCAGTTTTAAACCTCCCATGAAGTGATCCTGTTTAATGTTTTTATTACCTACATGTACAACTTCACATTTTGCTAGATTAAATTTCATTTGCCACATTTCTGCCCAATTCTGGATTCTATCCAAATCGTCCTGAATCGCTTTAGTGGACCCTAGACTATTTGCCAAACCCCCCAATTTAGTGCCATCTGCAAATTTAACCAATCTGCTCTCAATATTCCTATCAAGGTCATTAATGTAAATGAGGAATAGCAGGGGTCCCAACACCGATCCCTGGGGGACGCCACTCCCCACCATACCCAGCTCAGATGAGATATCACTGACCACTACTCTTTGTGTTCTGTCCTGTAATCAGTTTTGAATCCACTTCAGAATACCTCCTGTGACTCCAATGGAGCTCATTTTAAAAATTAGTCTCTTATGCGGTACTGTATCGAATGCTTTCTGAAAATCCAAGTATATGATGTCATAAGCCCTACTCTGGTCGTAAGTCCTCGTGGCCTCTTCAAAAAATTCCAGAAGGTTTGTTAGGCATGACCTTCCCTTCCGAAAACCGTGTTGGCTATCCCTCAAGATACTGTTTTGTTCAAGAAATAAGTCCAGCTCATCTTTTATGATAGATTCCAATGTTTAGCATGAAATGCAAGTTAAACTCACTGGCCTGTAGTTTCCTGGCTCGGTACGGTCCCCTTTCTTATATATTGGTATTATATTGCCCTGTTTACAATCATTTGGCATTTCTCCAGTTTCTAAAGACCGTCTGAAGATGGCGGATAGCGGCTTAAAGAGAAACTCACCAACTTCCCTGAGCACTCTAGGATATAAGCCATCAGGACCCGCCGCCTTATCCGCTTTTAGTTTATGCAACTTGTCTAGTACTTCGTTATCCCGAATCTCAATTTCCGCTAAATAATCTTGAGCATTTGACATGCCCTCTGGCCAAATAATTCCGCTAATTCCAGGATTCCGCTGCCGTGTGTCTCCACTTCTGCACTCGCGACCGTTGGTAATAATTAGAAACTCGCAAATGGGGATCAAACTTCCTCTTCCTTCTGTGACGCTGTGTACACAGCGCAGGTCCAGTTCAGTCAACAAAGACCATGCACGCTGACGTACCGGTGATTAAACTAGCAGCAAAACCATACACAAAAGCACCGTCACTGATCCTCCTCACGGAAACTCAGTATTTAAAACATCTTCGGCGCAATCCACAGATCCATTGCTCCAACACAGTCCAAAACTAGCCAGCAACTCGCAGCAGAACAGTCAGCGCACCGGCAGTAATTGTAGTACCAATAACCAGTTTGCGGCAGACAACGGCACAGTTAGTTTAGCACAGCATACATCCACTGGAATACATCCGCAGCACGGAGCTAGCAGTATGTGGCAACCTTGCTGAATCCGCATGAACATAGGCAACAGTCCCACCACACTTGGGTGACGCTATAGCTTACATTCCAGGTGTTAGTGACATGGTTCGAGCGCCATTTGAAGAGATGTGGGACATCTCTAGGAAGTAGAATGGATGAACACCAGACGAAAGTCTTATAACCCCACTGTAGTTTTATTAAGGGGAGATGTTGTTGTGATACAGATTGTGGTTTCAGCACTCCAAAAGTAATCTTATAACACAAAATTAGTTGCACGCCACAGATGTGCGTGCGTTCCCTTACAAAGGCAAATCTCCCAACTCCACAAAGCGGAAGTGACGTCCCCACTTAGCCACCCAGGCAGTGATCATTACAAACTGTATGAGATGACGTGTGTATTCCCTCTGAAGCCTAGGGAGCCAGCAAGGCCAGACCGTTTATCTCTGTACAGTTTGTTCCTGTGTAGTTTGCTGGACCTACATAAGACCTAAGGAAACATAAATCACTGCAGGGGGATAAACTTCTTCTCCCTGGGCCAAAAAGATTCATGGAGCCAGAATCTATGTGGGATGCGCTCACACAGCTGTAATGAATCAGTCCTAATGGGGGGGGGAGATTATGACATTCTGCTCATACAAATATTCAAGCAAAAGAGGAATTTGGTGTCTTTGTTCTTTGTAACGGGGATCCTACATTCACGTAGTAAAGACTAAATCATATTTTTACCAACTCTGTCTCAAGTATTTTCGTACCGGAATACAAATTAAAATTCCCACAACTGTTGTGATTCTGCCTGCCTTGCTATGTCCATGTTCTGCCTTGCATTGTTCCTGACCTGTTTGCCATGTTTATATTTGGATCTTTGCTATGTCTGACTGTGCGTTGGATTATGTATTGTGATTTGGTAATTTAGAGTTCATGTACTGTTTTAGTTTTGTTTTTCCATGTGTTACTTTTTACCATAGTTTACTCCGGTCCATGTTTTGCTTTCTACCATGCATTGCACTTTGTCTCCCCCTGTCTGGTCTCTTGTCTTGTCATTGCACACAGCCCCGGTATTGCGTCCCACTCTTCGGGTGATTTAATGGTTTCTAGATTTCAGCCTTCCTTCCAATCTTGTTCATTTCCTTCACCTTGCTTTTCTATTTTACTAACCCATTCTAACAGTTTGTTATTTTGCTAGAGTTACTAACACAAACTAACATTGTATATAATACTAACTTACTAACGAGCACTAAGGGATTGTATAGCTGCACTTACTAATTGATTAACAAGCTCTCAGCACTCTCCCTGTTCTAGTCTCCGCCTCTTGTCTTTCTCCAGTTTTCTCTGCTGCGTTTCTGTGGATTCTCCACACCTGCTCGTGCTGTCCTTTCTCTTATTATTTTGCATGTAAGAACTCCTTGACCGGAGCTGTATGTTTCTCTATAGGATTGTCTCGTGATCCCTGTCCGCGTTTTGGGTTTTTCCTATTTTATGCAATTAGGTTCTCCCTCTTGTTCTCGCCTTTGTAATTAGTCTCATTTCCAGGACCTCTGTTCTGTGTAGCATGTGATTCCCCTGGAGTGTGTATTTGTAGTCTTTTCACTGCACTTCCCTGTCAGATCGTTTCTCTCAGTTTGCTTGTGCCACGTTTCTTTCGCCTAGTACACTAAGTGATTATTTTCTGACTGGACCGTTCCTGTTTTTCGATTTTTGGCTTTCTGACTTTGGATTATTATTGCATCTGTGTTTTTTTACCCTTTTCTGCCCAATCACGAGTTCTGTGATTGCTGCCCTGGTTACGGTTTAGATTACACCCACTGGATTTTGGCTTTGCTTCTCTGATATACCTGTGCCTTTGTACTAAACCCACTTTTGACCAACCACGAGTACTGTGATTGCTGCCCTGGTTTTCGTCTGTTTTTGCCCAACTGGATTGTGATTTTTGGATACTGGACTTCGTACTTTTGCCTTCTGCCTTGCGGGGGTTTTCCTACACTCCATCTGCAGTGGGTAGGTTAAGTCCTTCTACCCACTGAACACTTTCGTACGATTTCAGAATAATTGCCACTAGGTCACATGATCACAACCATCCAATCAGCGCACTAATTTTGCCTTAAAATTCAGAATTTATGACATCTTTTGTCATTTGCTCCGGGCGACCCACGTGAGGGGGTGCCTGGCCCTGACGTGGTATGTTGCGCTTCCAGCCAATGTGATTCTGTTTGAAGTTCCTTAGCTGTGAGACCAAGGCTGCGTTCCAATCCGAAAAAATGCTTACTTCGTCGTGTTCACTCGCCCTCCAATCGAGGGGGGAATCCCCAAAAAATCCCGGATGTAAGATGGCTGCCACTTGTAGGGTCGTTCCAATCCAGTTTTGCGGAGGGAAGGGCGCATTTTCATTTGCTCAAGCCCTCGATTATCCTCCCTCAAACGAAGCCAACAACGAACATCCCTCCAAGCTTTGATATTGCCCAGAATGCCTTGCTCATTCTCCCTTGGTCAAAATTTCACGTCCGCCATTTATTTCAGATGGCAAAAGGAGGAATTGTGGTCGGGAAATTACCATACAATTTAAGAATTGTGTGCGAGTAGTGTGTAATCTATGACATAGTTATATGCAAATAGCGAAGTTTGGGGGTGAGGGGGATCGGTTTCGCATTATTTTTAAGCATTTGAGGCTTTACGTTCATTTTTGCTGTAGCTAGCCTATAGCATCCTTGAGGACTGTTGCGGAGCTAAAAGCCGCTTTCACACTGGACGCGAAACAAATTTTTCGGGCGACAGATTACATTCAAATGCAAAGAGGCGAATGCACGCAAAATGCATCCATCGCACTGATCATGCAATCTGTCGTGCGAAAAATCCATCTCACTTCCGGGGTGAAAGCAGCTTTATTTTCCCATAAAACGGTCACGAATGCCGCAGCAGTCAAACGAGCGCGCTGTCTTCTACTTGCCACGAACACGCGATACGCTTCCGCGTGAACTGTAAAAGATAGAACGTACAGGCAACTAACTCACTCGGCTCCATGGCAACGCAAACTTCCCGCTGGCTTATTGACAACTGTATAAGTGCGGAAAAAATGCGACGAGGGTCGTTCCAATCCGATTTCCCACAACTCTACCCCTAAGTCCCCTCTATTGCCCTCCCTCGCTCGGGAAGGGCTTACTCGCCTGCTACGTCATTCGGAGGGCTCACTCGAGTGGAGGGAAGAAGTGAAGGGAGTCTCTTATTTCGGATTGGAACGCAGCCCAACAGTTCGCGCTTGTAATCACTCTCTTGCTGCATGTATCTGCTTCGGGTTTTATCAAATCTCATCAACTGATTATGCCACCGGCAGCAGATGTAAATCTCGCGTTTTACTGGCAACACGAACTGCCAGAACCATAGATATATATATTTAGAACACTAGATCGCTGATGTCGTCGAATTTACATTATCCAAAGTGATGCACCCGGCCGTAATATTGATACACCCAACTTCTTCATTAAAATGGTGTCCTATGAGGCCAATTTCAAATAAGTCGATATAAGCGAGAAAATGCCGAGATGCGCGGCTGCCTTTTGCAGCAATATTTATTTGAAGAGCTGTAATAAAACGTTTCATGCGTAAGTCAACGTATAAACGCAAAGTAGTCACTTTAATAGAAAAAAATCGCGCTTCGTGCTGGCTAGCTAATTAGCCGTCCCAATGACTTGAACAGACTGCTGACTGAAAGCGAACGCTAGCGATTGACAATGGTCACCGGCGAGCTGCCTTGGCGTCGCGGGGACTACATTGACTTAGTGGTAAATAAAATTAAAAAGGTAGCGAACAAGCTTGCTAGCTACTTGTAATTGATAACGTAAACGGACAGTCATCGATGTTTCTTTTAATGGCGATAATTTCCGAGCAATTATCTGATTAGAGGTAAAAGCCTCGGTCGCATCATTTCTCTGCTGTACTCTAACGTTAACACCGAATAACATTTCGATCTTCGCTTTAGAAGGTATGCCGCTTTCCATCCTCCGAAAATGACATATTTAGGGAGACAAAATGTTGCTCTGCACAGCGATACCAAAAAAACCCGACTCGCATGCAAGTGTTTTTGAAAAAGTAATTTTAAAGTACGCGAAAATTAATGGAAGTCTGAGCGACTTTTACTTCTGGGTGTATAGGCTCGCAGAACAGATGCTTCACTTGAGCGTGCCCTATCAGCAATCTAGGGCCGGTTGCTCAGACATGGCTTAAGCCTAGTTCCAGACTAAAAAGCCATTTAAACTGGCTTAACTCAAAACATCTTGCAGTGACATAGCTTAAAATAGGACAGACTTAGTGTATTCTGGTTTAAACTAAGCTGATTGCAAGAAGGAAGTTTAGAGCTATTCTAGGACTAAACTGAACCAAATTGAAGCTTAAATTAATCCTCCAAGGAGGCAGGTTTAACTTCAGCTTGACACTGTCTGTGAGGAAGCATGGAGTACTTGAACTACCTCAATGAAGACCAACATGCCTTACAGAGGCTAGCCAGACGGGTACTTGTGGATAGAAGTGATCCATTGAATTACTTTGATGAAGTAACTTTTCGAGACCGCTTTCGGATGTACAAGGAAAATGCATTGGAAATCATTACTTTGCTTGAGCCTGGACTAACCATTCTATCTCAACGAGGAAGGCCTGTACCTATTCCCCTCCAAGTTCTCATTACCTTGAGGTTCTTGGCAGCTGGAAGCTTTCACCACGAAACAGGTGATCTGTGTGGTGTCCATGAATCAACTGCATGTAGAATAGTGCACAAAGTTTGCAGGGCTATTTGTGGATTGAAGCATACATATATCAACTTTCCTGATGCTGCTAGCCAAGCCAACTATAAAGTTGAGTTTTATGAATATGGACACTTTCCAGGAGTGATTGGCTGTATAGATGGATGTCATGTTCCTATCAAATGCCCATCAACTCCTGATACTGAGGAGTACAGGAACCGCAAGAACTGGTTCTCCATCAATGTTCAGGGTGTATGCACTCCTAATTTGGAGTTCTCAAATATTGTTGCCCGTTGGAAAGGTGCAACTCACGACTCACGGATCTTTTTCAATTCTTCGTTGTATGCTGAATTTCTGAGGGGACAACACAGTGAACTACTGCTTGGTGACAGTGGATACGGCCAGAGTAAATTTTTATTCACACCATACCTAAATCCCAGTACAGCGCCACAGAAGAGGTACAACAGGGCTCATATCCGCACTCGAAGTATGGTTGAGCGTATGTTTGGAATATGGAAAAATCGATTCCAGTGTTTACGCAACACACTACGCTTCAACCCAAGAAGATGCTGCATAGTGATCATTGCCACAGCTGTGCTGCACAACTACCTGAGGAGGCAGCGCTGTCCTGATCCTCCAGAGGAAGAGGAAGATGAAGCAGATGTGCCTATGGTTGTGGCAGTCAATGACCAACAAGGACTTGCACACAGGAATGCCTTCACATTGCAGCACTTCAACTAGGGTGCGATGCATTTATTGTTTAAATTTGTACATAATTTAAGAGTAAAATTAAATGAGTGTCAAGGCTGGAATAAAATGGTACTCATGTAATACTCATGGGAAATTACATTTTTATTGTGGATCACAAGAATTAAGCACAATTGTCTCAGCACTGTACTTCAATGTGTTCATAGCTTTCTCCTCCATCTTCATTTCCAATTCAACCTGGAGTATTCTCATTTTCATTTCGTGTTCTTCCTTCAGATACTTCATTTTTTGCTCATGAAATTCCCTGGCTAACTTTTCATGCATCGTCATCTTTACTCTTCTTCGCTGACAGGTGCTGGCGACTTCAGTTGTGGCGGCAGCTGTAGCAGATGTGGAGGGTACACACTCATTGTGCACCGGCTCTGTCACTTCAGTCACAATTGTTTTTTCCGGGAAAATGAACAATCTTAGAAGCACACATTTACTTATATGGACCTAAAATGAAGATTGACACAGTTGAATATGGAAGTTACCATTTGGGCTCAGGCTCAGTTCTTCATTTGCACTGTCCAAATGGTCATCATCTGGAATATCATCCAGGGGTTGCTGGTCCTCTATCATTCCAGACAGCACATCACTGAACTCATCAGTTTGATGATCTTTTGGTGGTCCACCACCAGTGGTGAATCGCTCTCTTCTTGCTTCTGCACTCTGTTTTTTTAAAGTTATTTTGATGTTCTTCCAGAGAGTCTATAAAAGGAGATGCCATTCAATAGAAATAATCTTACACAAATATGAATATAAGAAGCGAAATGCTGATAATCTCATGAAGAGATGAATGAAGATCTCACCTGAAGTTGTTGCACTGTTCGTTTTGTTACATTTTCATTTGCATTAAACTCACTGCAAATTGCAATCCAACTATTCTTCTTCTGTTGCTCAGTAGCAGCAGTGTGGTTTTTGCTTTCAATATTCGGATGGGTTGATGCAATTTGTTTAAGTAGCGTCTTTTCCAACTCGGTGTAGTTCTTAGAACGAATTCTGGTTGACATTGCCATTGCTCCAACTGAAGATCCACACCTGTCACATCACATCATTTTCTTAAATACTTGGCTGACAGTTAAGATAAAACCATTTTCTTTCAAAATAAAAGCTCCTGGTATTGTTTTCTATCAATGTTCTCACCAAAAATGGTGTTTTCTGTTCCATTCCGGGTTTTCATGAGGACCATTGTATAAACTAGTCTGGCTCCACCCACAACAAATGAGGCTTAACCCAGGTGTTTGCAATAGGTCTTACTTAGCTTACTTCAGGACTCCAGAGTCTTCGACTTACTAAGCCACAGTTGAGATACGTTCAAGCAAGCGGCTTAAATGACCTAGCTTAACTAGTCAAGATTAGGCCTAGTCCTGTCTTTATTTAAGCCCTGTCTGAGCAACTGGCCCCTAGTGTTCTATATATATCTATAGCCAGAACTCGTCCAGGTCTGTGTCCACCCATGTCAAAACTTGACGCAAATGATTGTTTGCCGGCGATGTCACACATCGTCTTCCTCGTGCGAACGTATTTCCTAATCTTATATCGCACTGACATACCACGCAGAAGCATGAAAGCCCTTCGGCACAACAGTATATCCTTTTTTGGGAATATTTTCTGCCATGATCATCGCGGATTGTTTACCGTTTACATGTTGCTTCCGCTATTCCGTCTGCTGCTGCCACGCATTTGTAAGCTCGGCGCTGATTGGTCCTCAGTCGTCGTCGACTTGCGGTTGCCACCTGGTGGCCGTTATTATAAAAGAGTACAAAAGTGTGCAGTGGGTAGAAGGACTTAACCTACCCACTGCAGATGGAGTGTAGGGTTTTCCCCCTTGATCAATAAAGTCAGATCAACTGCATTGCTTGGTTCTTGCGACTGGTTCCTGAACGTATCATCACAACAACAGGCGGCTTGTCTGTGTGTGTGTGTGTGGGGTTTTTTTTTTTAGGCTACAGCTTTCCTTCCACATTCTCCCATTCCCATTGTTGTGGCTTGAAAAGACCACCTTTTCCTCTGCATTCCTGCACCTGATAATAAACTCTAAGGCTGTGATACCTAATAGATGCTGATGTTGGTGACAATGACCTCAACAAATTTAGAACTCCATGCCACTTTTTCCAGGAAGCATGTGTACCTAGATTTATCCAACCTAATTTTCGGATCTCTTATGGTATTCAAATCATCATATGGCTGCTTGCTGAGAAATATTAACTCAGGAATTCTATAGAGGTGGAGGATCTGCCAAATGACATTGTGATCAACACTGTTTGTTAAAGGCTTTCTCAAAGTTGATCATGTACAGAGGCAAATTTCACTCTGATAAGTGTCCCACTATTATTCTCAACACAGCAATCTGATCTGTGAATGACCTGTTCTTCCTAAAGCTCATATGCTGCTTTCTGAGGACTGCCTCCAAACTGACGCGAAAACACTGTTTGATGACTCTGTTCAAGATCCTCCCTGGGACTGATGGCATGGTATTAAAGGTATAAAAATCTAATAGATCACCCTTTTTGGGTATTTTCTTCTGGCAGACCAATTTCTAATCCTTATAGATTATCCAGATTATGCCCGCATGTTCTCGACACCTCACAGAGATCCGAGTTCAATGTTGTACTAAAGCTTATGCTGCACGTGAAAAAAAATGCGTCTTTGCGTTTGCTTGACGAGTTTCTAATTAGCATGGTGTATCACTTACAGTGGCTTTATAAAACAGTGATGGAAGCCGGACTTTATGGTAAACAGTAATTACTGCTGCTAGGTGAACAGTTGATAATTACTTGGCGACCAGCTGATTAACGTTAAATCACTGCTGCTACACTTCGATCCTAAAAGGGTTGAAGCCAAGCCTCAACTCAAAGATTCAGCCTCCTCTCAATTTCCATCTGCTGACTAACAACGGCACTTGTCTATCATTTACTTAATCCCACTCATGGCACGGTTACGTTTCCAGGTCCTTAAAACGCACCACAGACGTATCGATCAGCTCAGAGCAAACGTTGGCTGAACATTCTTTGCAGTGTGTGCGTCCATAGAGCCGTGAGTTATGTTGTTTTACATGTGTTACACTTTTGATTCTGTTTATCTTTGAGTCAATTGTTGACTAAGTAACAGTTTGCCATGTAATAGCAAAAATAGTAATAGTATGCTTTACAAAATGTTCTCCACTTTGCGTGTATTTTTAAACGCTTAAAAACCAGGGCCATCTTAACCCTATAATGCCCCCTGTATCATATATGATTCACCAAATTTGAAGGACCATGCCCTCTTGGCAAGATGCAACACAACCACTACTGTTCACTGTATCGTATCTGATGCACAGTGCTGCCGCCTGGAAGAAAGAAGTGATATTACAGGAGTAGTCTCTCCCCTAGTCACTCACTTCAAGGTTGTAGCTCCCATGTGAATGGGAATTCATGAATTTCCTTTGACTTTGGCAGTGAAGTTCGGCATTCCACGGTAAATATTACACAAAAACTTATTCTTATACATGTCAAGGGATAGCTATAGATAGTAGAGAGCATATAAATAATTTGAAATTTCGAGTGTTGGGTTCTGGAAGGTTGCTGATTTTTGGCTGTATCAGATATGATACTCCTGGAATTAGAAGAAGTTCTGTTCAGTAATGTATACTTTTCTGTCACAAAACCTGATGATGAACAGTATATCTGAATACTACCCTTCAATACTTCAAAAATATTATATTAAATATATATAATTAAATATTTTATAAAAATATTTTTCCAGTAATGATGTCTGTGTCTGGGCATAATACGGTTAAAATGATTTTAATAAAAAAAATCTTTATAGTAATACATAAAAATTATGTGATGAGAGGTGGATTTCAGAGGTCTGCTATTTATTCAGATTATTGACAATATCTAGATCTTTTAATCTAACACGGTAGCCTGGTTAGGTGTGTCTGCTTCTCATGATCTCTTCTTAATTATTATAGGCTACATTTTGGTTTTGATGAGTCTGTTGGCTGAATAGATTGCTTGATTGCAAGTTAGGCAACGTACATGGGAATTGATTTCAGGTAAGCTAATTATGCCAAGGCTATGGAGGCTGTCCAACCTCATTGGTAATAAGCGAACTTCAAAGAGCAGTTTTCTTCCCAGAGGCATTTCAAATTGCCTCTGATGTTTGTCCAACACTGCATTAGGTATGTGTCATAGAAAAGGTAATAAGCATGCTTGTCTGTCTGCCTGCCCTAGAGTGGCAGTTACTTTTATTCTGCATAAAAAAAATCGCAATTAATTTAATCATCCAGCCCCACTGTGAATGCACACCTGTACTCGTCAGGATCTCACCACAACCCTCAACCTTCACAAGAGTTTGAAAGACCATTCAATGCTGCTTGCAGCTTTAATTTTATTTAAAGTGGATATAGTCTCATTTAACAGTTCACTGCCTGAAAGTTTTTTTTATTATTACTGATATTGGAATTAATTTGTTCAGAAAGTTTTCGTTTTATGGTGCGCCAAATGTTTTCTTTTGATCTGGACGGCAGGTACGTCAATACAGCATTCAGACTCATCTACTGCGAAGGCATGTTGTTCTGATTGGTGCAGTATGTGGTTTGTCATTGCTTTTCTGAAATCTACAAGGCCTTCCCTGAAAGAGACGTTGTCTAGATGGGAGCATATGCTGTTGTAAAACCTCTAAAAACTTTTGAACATTGATTATGCCTTTCCAGATGTGTGAGCTCCCCATGCCATGGACACTAATGCAACCCGAAAGATGTACGCTTTTGAACTGTGCAGTGATAAGAAGCTGGATGGTCCCTCTCCTCTTTAGACGGCATGAAACTGCGTCCATGGTTTCCAAAAATAATTTCAAATGTCGATTCATCTGACCACAGAACAGTTTTCCATTCTGCCTCAGTCAATTTTAAATTAACTTTGGCCCAGAGAAGACGAAAGTGTTTCTGGATTGTGTTCACATATGGCTTCTTCTTTGCATAATATAGTTTTAGCCTGCATTTGTAGATTGCACGGTGAACTGTGCTCACAGACAATGATTTCTGAAAGTGTTGGGTTGATGAGATTTGCAAATCATTGCATTCTGTTTTTATTTAAAATTTATACAGCATCCCAACTTTTTTGGAATTGGGGTAGTAAACTGCCCATAACAATAGAGGAATTATTGAAAGGAGCCTATCTCAATGATACATATTTCCGCCATACGAAAATAATTATAATTGTGTATCTAGCTACCAAAGAAAGATCATGGAACTGATTATTTGAACCTATCGAGCAAAGAACTCCCAGAGTAGACTCTAGGTTGTGAGGAGCCTCGCTGCGTTAGTGCGCATCCTCAGGAATCAACCTTCCCATGTCCCAGCGTGCATCACTACTCCATTTCCCCACATTGATGGTCCGCCATGTTGCGGTAATTGTTGTGTTGCTGGTAGATACGCGATGGATAGTTAGTTTGCTACTGAACAGCTTGTTCGATAAGTTTTGAGATAACGTTAAATAGCTCAATGCATCCAACGTCAATTTAAAAGTTATTGTGAGATCAAGGTATCCGTGTAATGGCTTCCAGTATCCAAGGTATGACATCTGTTCCCCTTGATGACTGTAGCTACCTAACGTTAGCTTAACTGTTACTTGCCTGCGAGGCGGATGTTGTTATCTGCATTTGAGGCCTGGCTAACCATTAGCCGGGTAGTAATCGTGGCTTTTGTCGTAGACGTTAATGCAGTTTGCTACAAATTTAGCCACACATTTTCAATGCTTCTTCCTTCTGTTGTGTCTGCAGCTTTGCGAAAGGTTTCATTGCATGGCCGGAATAGCTTAACGCTTGATGATATTTATCAGAGAAACAGCTCCTCATTTGTTGTTTGCCACTGATGGGTTCTGGCGTTGCAGTACTAGCTAGCAGTTAATGCTGGCTGAATTTGCTAACTAACCAATGTTGACAATGTTGTCCGACCTGGCTATAGATCCGATACGAACTGAGGGATCAGAGAGCCTTCTACCGTCAATACACCAATCGTTTAACAGCAGCTGACGATTGAGTACAAACGTCAGTCATCTTTCATTTGTACGCCAGTGTTTCGTTGCCTGCTAACTCGTGTTCATGTGAACATTGTGAGCTAACGTAACATTGTGAGTCTGATGGGTAACTAACTAATTGGCTTGCTAGATGCAGTAATTTCGGTTGCCAGCTTTCAGCCTGTTCTCTCACTGTAACGTTACTAGGTTAACGGTTGCTGTCGTCTGCTTATCCCGCTACCGAGATATATACCGAGTATAAAACTGTTCCTATCAAATATGGCAATGTCTTGTACATGCCATTGACTGATAACGTCACAGGTATATAAAATGTTATCTGTAGGTATTTGAATTCACATATTGGTCGGACTCGCTGTTTTTAGTTTGAAATCCTTCGCGGACTTGGCTGCCGTTTACTTGCTAGTAGCTGTAAATACCCTGGGTCTCTGCCCTGGCGACTCTACGATCCAACGTCCTACGCTAACAATCTGCCTGTTATCAAAACGTGCTGTCTCGAGCCAGTTTACTGTCCGAAAAGTTAACTGAAGCTGGCTAGAAATACGTCATGGCTTAACTTTTGTGTGCCGATTTAAATCTTCCCTTGTGGTTATTGTCAAGCTGCGTAGGTCATCGCATGTTCATGTTTTTAGCTCATATGCCGAGTAAGTATCAGTCATGAGGTTAGAGTTTAGTAAAGACTAATCGTGAAAATCTTCCTTATTCATTACAAAATGTTCAAAATTCATCGCTGGCCGATCTGTAGTTAAGTTATTGTGCATTCCCGAGACGGAGTTTCATTGATTCGATTTGCACGGCCACGCCGCCACAGATTCTACTAGTTGGCGTGATAACTACAGTAGCTTTTATGGGAAGAGCACTACATTTCTTGAGCTCATTCTTGGTGCGTAACATCAGAGCTGGGTCGTCTCTTCTACAAAGGGCAGGCGTGTGTGCTGGTTTTTGTTACACGGCCAGGTCACGCGGTAACGGAGTTAGATAAGTGGTGTATTTGTGTCACCATTGTGCTTAGAGTCCGTAATGTTACGGATTTCCGTATTTTTAAAATTTTCCTCCCCAAGAACAAATCTGGCACAAATACTAAATAATTTCGGTTATGTAAAAAACTACTTTTCCCTTAAGTTCGGCTGAGTGAGCCAATATGTGCAAACTTAAACTCGTAGCCAATCAGAGAGCCTTTTGTTGGTGATTGGGAGCACTATGGCAATGAGCACTGAATACGTCAGGGGCTGGGGACAGAGTTATTGGGAAGCTGTAGGGGGAAACTCTGTATGTGAGACGGCTGATGCGCAGTGTAGAACCCATTCTTATTTTGTGCAGATGTTGAGCTGTATCAGCCAATTCTCCCTTGCATCACTCCCTTGAACCACAGATGCAGCCCCTGATCGCCACGCCCAACACATTTCAACTGGTTAAAGGTTTCCTATCTATTCAAAATTTGTAGCTGATCAATACCTCCGCCAAACAAAGTTAGCAGGAGGTTATGTGATCGCCAGCGCTTGTTTGTATGTCTGTTTGTTTGCAAGATGACTCAAAATGTAATGCACGGATTTTGATGAATTTTTCAGAGAAGGTGAGTATTAGGACAAGGAACAGGTGATTAAATTTTGGAATATCTAGGCCGAAGTATAGCTGAGATATACGCCAAAGTTCAAGATTTGAAGTCTTTCCAATGGGCCGGAGTTCCAATCATCGTGCTTTTGGGTTTTGTTGCCACCTGGCGGAGGTCGGCGCTCTCTGACCGCTTCTCTGGTTTAAAATGTGAATTGCAAATATTTTGTGCTTGTTTGGTGCTGTCCTGCAAATATTAAATTAAAGCAATTCAGTGAACATTTCAAATCTTATCTGACAAGTTGCTGTAAAGTTACAACATAGTGCTGAAGACTACCATTAGTCTTGGCTGCTTTTCCACCAAATGCGGTACAAAATTTTCATGCGACAGATTACTTTCAAAGTCAATGCAAAGATGCGAATACACGCGGGTTTGCGGGTATTCATGTCTTTGCATTGACTTTGAATGCAATCTTTCGCGCGAAAAATTAATTTTGCGTTTGGTGGAAAAGCATCTTATCATAGCTAGGTAGGTCTCCCTTAATCTGGTAAAACCTAGTAACTCACTTTTTTTATGAAAACTCAGAAATCTGAAAACAACTTAAGTCCTTCAGGATAAACTCGCTGTAAAAAAAAAAAAAGAATTGGTGCGGCGGGACGTAGTATTCACGACCGTCCGTCCGTTCGTACGTACGTACGTCCCGAATCCTTGTCGGCGAGATATCTCTGGAACGAATTGACGGATTTCCCTCAAATTTCAAGTCAACATGTATTAGGGTGGTGCCCCGGCGCCAGTGGATTTTGGTGACCTTCGCGTCACTCTTAAGGTTACACCGAGACACTTCATTTTGACACAATTTGCCATTTCCTGGCGGGAGACTAAGACACGTGAGTGGCAAATACTTGTTTATTTGGTGCTAAGTAACCTAGTAACTGCAAAAATGGGTCTAACTCAATTTCCACCAAAAAGTCAGTTACTAGGTTTTACCAGATTGGGGAGAGGTAGTAAACTTCATTGTTTTCTGTGGCCATTTGGAGCATTACTTTTATGTAGCTAGCTTGCTTGTGGATGACATTATGGATGTTTTATCAGATCGTGGACATAATCTATGTCGCTTGGCATTAGATGCCCTTTTTACAATGACGTAAGGACTGTTGTGAGAAATAATGCGCACCCATGCCAAAAGTTCAGTAATTTACTGAAATTCAGTAATTTTCTGTTCAGATTTTATACATGTTTCAATTACCACCCCAATTCTGAAATAGTTGGGACTAGGGGTGTCAACATCCACACGTGTAAACAGTAACACGTACAACAAATTATAACCGTTTAGAAAAATCAATAACCGTGTACTCGTCATTTTTTCCTCCTCTTTCTCCTCCTCGTTCCTTTCTCACCAGTACATATAGTCGCCTATTTTTAGGGGTGATAATGTTGCCTGAAAGCTTCAGATAATGACATTAACTATACACTTAAATGTTCCCATTAGCGCACACAGATGCATGGGGCGCAATGTTGCCTTGATATAAAAAAAAAAAAAAAAAAAAGACCCGCAGCCACAGCCAGTGTCGCGCCACTTCAAGAATAGGCTGCAGAGGACTTGAGAAGAGCGCGGTGCTCATCTTCTCCTTGTGCAAATGTCGTGCAGCTGAAAACCAAAACTGTTAATGGCTTGTTATTTTAGCCTATATTGTTGCGTGTTGTTGGGCATTATATTGTTGGTTGGTGTTCTGTCGGCTTTTCACGACCTGATCACTAGAGATGCACCGAATTTTTGGCCACCAAAAATATTCGTCCGAAAAAGGCAAAAAAATGCATTTTTGGTTTTTGGCCAAAAGACTTTTAACACCGAAGCAATACGGCCGAAACAGAATGCTGTGATGACGCAAGCAAAAACCGCGGTTAGCACGCGCATGTCAGTATGTTTTAAATCAGGGGACGCGCACCACCATCACCACATTATGGCACTAAAGTCTGAGAGTGCTGAATTGCAATTTCTGTTTGACACTGTCCTGATGCATAGGATAGCAGCTGGTGTTGTGTCCGATTCAGTTGCACATTAAGTACATTCCACATAAAAACGCAAAGCAATGATATCCGTAAAAGGCATGGAGTATTCCTGGAAAATGGCAATATATTCTCAAGGCATTTGTGTACCATCAGCATTCCATAATTTAACTAGACAACCCCTGGAAAAATATGGAATCCCCACACACGGAGGATATTAATTTACCCTTTTTCCTTCATCACAAAGAAGCAAATAACACATGATAAAACAATTATTGTTTATTAGCTTGACATGCAGGCGTCATTTAACATTTCACTTTGAAAGTGAAAGCAAAACATGTAGCAAACGCGCAAATCGCGGGAGATCGCTGAGTATTTGAATTTATCGCTTTAACATGCGCCACCTCATCTGTGATACTTTTCCCTTTCCTGAGAACTAAATGTTTCTTCAGCACACGTAACGTTATTCTCCGTGCAATTTCCGTAGAATAGGGGCAGCATGATAAGGGGAATTGGGGAAACAGGATTGGACACAACACCGTTGCTTCTAATTTCGCTAAGAACAGGATCACTGACAAAGAAACGCATTTCATAAATGCAGCAGCTTCGGTGAACAAACGCATTCTTGTTTGAAAAGTAAGACAATGCACAGTATATTTATCAAGCTGCCTAAAACAACGCATGTTTCATAACCGCAATCTGAAGACCTGTTTCATTGAGGGAGATGTGAAGCCTGTTTACTATCGATTATGCAGAAGCGAGTTGTCTATCACAGCCAATTCTCTCTGACCGATCAGTGGGCTGCTATTGTCGTCACGTAACATATTTTACAATTTTTAAGCAGCCAGTAATAGACCAGCCAGTTATAGGCCTGTAGGTTATTCATGAATGGGGCTAAGTTAAACATTTTATTAATTATTTTATTTTATATTGTGCTTTGTTGGAATGTCAGTGCTAGATAAATATTTTCAAAATTTTGTAATTGATTTATTCTTTGAAGTGTGAATATTAATTTATGCCATTGCAATGCCTTGACTTTAGTTAGGTAAGTACACAGTCATAGCCATAAATGCAATGGTACTAAAAATTGGCATAATTTCTTTCGGTGTTTCGGTTTTTCGGCCAAGGGTTTCTCATTTTCGGTTTCCAGTTTCGGCCAAAAAGTTTCGGTGCATCCCTACTGATCACACACATCCTCGCGTCTAAAGAGGAGGAAAAAAAACATTTTTTTTCCCGCCGATTTAAGTGGATAATTGTGAGAGTCCTCCTCTTCTTTTTTAACTTTGTGAATATAAAGGTGAAGATTTTTCCTCTCACTTCAGCTTACTTTGGCTTCTTTTTGAGTTGCTTTCTCGCCAATTCCACATTACTTTTACTATGAGACGTATATTAAAATTCAGATGCAGCTCCCGTTGTGAGAGAGGGATGCAGTTTGCACTTTAAATTTAAAAAAAAAAAGTACAAAAGTGAGCAATAGTTAAAACAATGATTAAAAAGGTTAACCCTTTTTCAGCTTTCACTTGTACGTTTTCTTATCTGTCAAAATGATAGAGGATTTTATTTTCAACTCATTTTACTTTCTGTGGTTATATAGCGCAACTGCAGTAGAAAAAGCTCATAAATCCCCAACGTGTAACCCGGGTACACGTTGGTTAGAAGTCCCGTATACACGTGTGTAAAAAATTGTAAACGTTGACACCCCTAGTTGGGACGAAGTGTAAATTGTGAATAAAATCAAAACACCATGGCCCTCATTTATCAAACTTGCGTACACCAAAAAATGGGTGTACGCCAAATCTCCTGCAAGAATCGGCATTTATCAATCTGAATGTGAGCGAACGGTCCGCAAAAATCTCACGCCAGCTCTGACCAGGTGTACGCAATTCTGATAACAGCTAACAACATGCAGGAACGAGTGCAGCTGTTAAAATGAGTAATAAACCATATGCAGCAATACGGATGTCATGCTGTTGTTCTTATTAGTAAAATAAATAAATAAACCAAATAAATGAATGGATAAATAAATGAATAAAAGCAGGTTGTTTCCAAATAAAGTGTAATTAATTTCTCTACACGGATTTCATTATTTAATAAATAAATAAATTGCACCTGTGTTGAGAAATTACTTTTATTTGGAAACCACCTGCTTGTCAGGCCAGACGGCTGACAATTACAATCAATTTGATTAAGCGCAATGCGCAGCTTGGCAGATATGCAGTGAATGTCAGATGCTCATCCAGTCAAATGTATGCTGGACAACAAAAGAAACGAAAGTTAGCCTAATTAAAGGCAGACTGGAAAGTAATTTTGCGCGTAATTATTTTAGAAAATCTAATTTATTACTAGCACGTGCACATTTACACTTGTTTCATCAAACTTTTCTTTATTTTGCGGTCCCTTATTAGAGCAATAAGCTTCTGTCCGAAGTGAGAGGAACTTTCGGCACAGAGATCTTACCCGGGAAAGTGACGAGTGGCTGCTCTTTTTGTGAGGCACCCAATAAGATGTCATGGAGTAACACTGATAAAAGAACAATGAAGACTGAACTCTGCAGCCTGTATTTCACCAATTACCCTCATGGTGCTCCGATCGAGGCGGAGGGACTCATCCATGTCCACACCGGCTCGTATTCCTACGATGTAGGGGGAGCCTATCAGTGCAATGACAGCTGGAGGTTCGAGTCTTGTTGACCTCCACCGGTCCGTGCGCTGTTGCAACCCGTCTTTTGGAGGCGATCTTAAAATCAGACCACTTTTTTAACATGCATGTAAAGCATTTGGATTGCAAATTATGTAGGCAATATAACATGAAATATTGTGGACCTATAAATTGAATTTATTATGGCCGCTGTTATTCGCACTTTTACGTGTGGCCAATGCTAAATTTTTTTTTCTTGACCACACTTGTAAGTGCCTAAGTTGATGACCATTCAAATGCCGCTTAGAATGTACCGCTTAAAATAAGTTTGGCCAAGAAAAAATTTTAGCTTTGGACACACTTAAAATAAGTGTGGAGAAATGTGTGACTTGGCCACAATAATAAGTGCGTCTAACAAGAATTTTGGTGATTTAAGTGCGTCCAAGCACAAAAATTAACTTCGATTTATTAATGAATTAAATGAAACCTTTGCTGCGCTCTGGTTTTCCACCCCAACGGTGTTTACTACTGCAGCAGCAATAGTTTTCCAAACTGCATCCTACTGGGCTCCCTTTATGCCACTCTTAAGACTTCCAAATAAAATAATTTTGTTTTTCTCCATCTATCGTCGGCCTGCTGATAAAACCTTGTATCTTCAAAATGATGATAAACTTTACAGGAGAGCAAAAAAAAAAAAAAAATTTTTGCATGTAAGAATACAGTTGAGCTGTATTCAGGTGGGATGACTATTTTTCCTCCAAGAATGCATCCAATCAATGATATTTTGTATTTTACAATGTTTATGCTATTATTGTGGACATACGAGTTTTTGTTTGTCATCAAATTGTAGATACGAGGTTTATCAGCAGGCCGACGATATTTCCTCCTCAGTTAAGTTCTTTCTTCTTTGCCGTCTTTCGAGAGTCCATGTCGTAAAGTAGGCAGGACTATGCCTCCCGGAGCATGAATTTATAGGGGGGTGTCATGTAAATTACGATGGTTTCTGCTGCCAGATTTATCAACGCCACGGCAGTTCTACCCCGAAATCTGCGGCGTACACACTTAGTAAATCAGACATTACACCTGGCGAACGATGATATTTACACCAGAATCTACACCAGATCCTACGCAGTTTGATAAGTGAGGGCCAATGACTTTCAAATCACACCAGCCAGTATTTTATTCCCAGTAGAACAGAGAAGACATAGCAAATGTTGAAACTGAGAAATTATACAATTTTATCCACAAAATGAGCTCATACCAAAATTGATGGCTGCTACAGGTCTCAAAGTTTTACCATGATGTAGCATCCCCTCTTCTTTTTATCAGAGAGTGGAGGCGTCTGGGTATTGAGGCGACAAGCTTATTGAGTTTAGCCATTGGAATTTGATCCCACTCTTGTTTAATACAGGTTTCCTGTTGCTGGAGAGTTTTGGGTCTCCTTTGACGGACTTTTCGTTGATTATGCGCTAAATGTTGTCAATCAGTGAAAGATCAGGACTGCAGGCAGGCCAGTTCAGCACACAGACTCCTCGACTATGAAGCCATGCTGTTGTAATAGCTGCAGCATGTGATTTTGCATTGTCCTGCTGAAATACAGAAAGCTTTCCCTGGAATAGATGTCATCTGGAGGGGAGCATATGTTGCTCTAAAACCTGTGTATACCTTTCAGTATTCATGGTGCTTTTTAAAACATGCATGTCCCACACCATATGCACTAATGCATCCCCATGCCATCAGAGATGCTGGCTTTTGAACTCAACGCTGATAACAGAAGGGGTGGTCTTTTAGCCCGGAGGCCATGATGCCCATGACTTCCAAAAAGAATGTCAAATTTGGACTCATCTGACCACTGGACACTTTGCTACAGTCCACTTTAAATAAGCCTTGGCCCACAGAACACGGCGGCGCTTCTGGATGAGGCTCAAGTTAACAATGGCTTCTTTTCTCCATGATAGTTTTAGGTGGCATCTGTGGATGGCAAGGTGGACTGCGTTTAAAGACAGTGGTTTCTTGAAGTATTACTGGGCCCATTTAGTAATTTCAATGACCAAATCATGGCGGTGAGTGATGCAGTGGCGTCTGAGGGCCCAAAGATCACGGGCATACAGTAAAGGTCTTGTCCCTTACGCACAGGGATTTTTCCAGTTTCTCTGAAACTTTTGATGATATTATGCACTGTTGATGATGAGACCTTCAAAGCCTTTTCAATTTGACGTTTAGGAAAATTGATTTTAAAGTATTCCACAATTTTTATTTTTTATTTTTTTAAATGCAAAAGACACCCCTTATTTACCATCATGTTACACACCTGATGTCAGTTAACTTAATTACTTGCCAAATGTTCTTTCAGCTGATTCTCTTGTATATTGTTTTCTAGCCCTTTTTTTCCTGTGTCCCAACTTTTTTGAGACCTGTTGCAGCCAGAAAATTTTAAAAAAGCTCATTTTGTGGATAGAAATGTAAAATGTCTCTGTTTCAACATTTGAAATGTTATCTATGTTCTGTTGTAAATAACATTGGCTCATGTAATCTGAAAGTCATTCCATTTTGATTTTATTCACAATTTACACTTTGTCCCAACTATTTTGGAATTGGGGTTGTAGGTGAAAGATGTATATAAAGTAATTGATTGTATCCTTATCGTATATCACATGAACTCAAGTCAGTGTTTAGATGCTAAACAGCAGTTTTTATCACCCATTACGCCAACAGCCATCAGTGAAAATAATCCGGGCCAGCACACACGGCAGCAGCAAACACGACTCGCATGAGCTATCGTTCATAGACTGATCCGCGACTCAAACCCAGCGATTGTTCGCGAGTAAACATGGCTCCGAGCCCTAAGTGGCTAAGAGGATAAATAATTGCTCTATACATAAACACACCTAATTAAGACAAATCAACTGCTTGTTAAAATCCATGATTGCAATTAGCCTATTTCACAAGACGGCCACGCCTACCGGAAAGCTGTAAAAAACACTTTCTGTGGCTAACACGACAGTAGCGTAGAGGCATGTACTGTTAATTTGTCTTCTCGCAATCTCCTCTTTCTTTGTCTTAAGAGATGATTACAGTTGTGGTCCGCATTTTGAAATTACAGGGGAGCGTGAGGAGGTATAAATTTGTCTAAGGTTATTAGGTTGGCCTTTTAGTTTGTTTTTGTTTGTATTGGTGTGCCTTATGATAGCTGGCATTTCAGCTAACTTACCTGTAAAAATGTTAGCTAGCAAAGGACTTTGACAATGCCTGTGTTTGTAAAACTCGCTGTTTGCATGTTTTTTTCTTTACACTTTACCTAGCTATATCTACTCTCAGACATTCCATAGTGCTCACTAGAGTTTGATATTATATCGTTCAGTCACTGAGGAAGCTTGAAGCTAGCTAATTTCCCAAGGTTGTTGCTCCAGAGAGGCGAGATTGGGGGGTCACTAGCTAGGCGAGTTGTTGGGCTTGAAGCCATATTTTATTTTTTGTCTTGGACAAAGCTCAGTTTTATCCAGACGAGAACGCTTAGCTGTGGTATCTGATGGGGAGCTTGAGGCTTGCCCCGCCAGCTTATGCAAGGAAAGCCTGGCTGAATGTAACTTGCTTCGCAGTAGATGGCATAGTGGTTAGCACTACTGCCTCACAGCAAGAAGGTTGTGGGTTCGAATTCGGCCTGAGGCCTTTCTGTGTGGAGTGTGTTCTCCCCGTATTCGCGTGGGTCTTATTTTCGGGGACTTGGCTTTTTAGTCAAAATCAGTGATTCGGTGTATTGTGGAGTCTATAGTCAATGTACGTTAACAATATATGGTGCCAAACAACAGTCTGCTCTGTTTTATATTGGTTTTTCTCAAGGTTTCAGGGTTTCCCGCAGATAATCGGTTAGTCAAGGTGGTGAACGGGGGGGCCCAAAAACCAGCATTTATTTACTCTTAAATAAACTAAGCAGTTAAAGTTCAATAACACAGTGACAAAGTCAACAGTGTTGTAACTTTGAAATAAAGGTTTTATAGTGGAACACTTGCTTGTACACAGTGTATTTTGGCCTTACTGCAAGAGCTGAGCTGGAAATAACAAGATCAAATAAAAACACTCAATCTTACCAAAATTCATGCTACATGCAGGAACACAGCCGAAATTATCAAAAAAAGAAAAAAGAGGATGAAAAGCATGTAAAATGCGCACAACTGTCCCTATGGGTTAAACGAAAATTAACTTAAGGACCGAAAAATGTATTTATCTCTTGACTTCAATTCCACAAGTGTTTTGCGGTTATGTTTGGGGAGAGGAGAACGGTATTATGTACGGAGGCGCATTGCATTGCATTCACAGGATAAAAAATATATACACCTATTAGGGGTGTAACGATTCTGAATCGTTGTTTTTTTTAAATTTTATTATTAAAGCGTAGTAACACCACCTCCTACCGAGCTTTCGCTTTTCCTTTGTTACCTCCCGTGATGTCCTGAACGAAAGTGGTTAACATCAAAGGGCGTGGGAAATGCTTCCGGAAAGAACTTGACTGACATCAGATTTTTTCGGCGACGTGCTGAGAGGAGCCAAGCAAATGAAAACAAAATTGTCATCCTAAGAAATGTATACCTGTTCTTGTTTACTCTGCCTGATTAGCAATGAGATGGTGGATTCGTTTACTCTTTACGTTGAATGAGTAGGGCTGGGTTCAATAAATCGATTTTTTGATTATACCCCACCGCACGTTTAGCGCAAAGCGGGGGAAATAGTATTCAGCTCCGTCCGTCCTGATTATTGTCAGCGCGATATATCAAGAAGGAGTCAACCCATTTCAATTCTTTTTGGTACTAACCTTCCTACTGGGAATGTGCAGACACTAGTCGGTTTTGGTGACCTAATGGCGGGGGATATAGTCACTTAAGTGACAAACTCTTGTTCAGATTGATTTTTTTAATTTAAATTTTCGATATCAATTCATTTCATTCAAAGATCAATCTTTTGTTGGTGCATTTCCATCTTGCTTGTGAATATGCAATAACAGATCCGGGAGTGCCATCTAGTGATACAATATTGTTCTGCATGCATAAATTTGCAGCTCCATGTCTGCTGGCGGACACGTCTGCACAAGGCGCTTAAGATACCCTGCCGAGCATCGTTGTTCTTCTCGAACACGCCAAATCCAGATAATCCTTAAATGATGAATTGCATTCATATTTTAATTTGTAGCGAGTAGCGAAGTGGCGATTTTTTATCTTTTAAATGTAGTAGAGTACAAGTAAAAGATGGTGAAATAGGCCGGGGTTCTGACAATTTGAGCCGCCTTCTCAAAAAAAGCCACTGTAATGCAAAGCGATCATGAAGTCTTTGTTTTCGCCTAAATATTGCAATAGAATCAGTTTACAGTAGTAACTTTGCGAGTTATTAGCTTATTATAACATAAGCAGATGTTATAATGAATTGGGTAAGTTTGTTTAAAGATATATGCTGCATGCCATTATCATCCAAATTCTGCGTTTTAAGGAAAACCCAGCGTTTACATGCAAATATGTATTCGCTTTTTAGGTTATATATATCTTATATATAAGATTTTAGGTTTGCGCAAGCGCAGAACCACCAGGTAGCATATTTTGAGATTTGCAAAATTTGACGGAACACCGGCTTCTTTGAATAAAGTACCCTGATATTTTTGACTGCTTTTTCCCATCCATTACTGTACACTAGAGAGAACCACAGGCAATTGTCGAACATGGCAGAAAGCCATGCGCAAACACATCGGTAGCCTTGATAAGAAACTAAACGAATTGCATATAGCCTATCATAACGAAACAATGTGTTGAGGCAGTTGATAGACACTGCAGATGTTTAGTTTAGATCAGTGATTCCCAAAGTGTGGGCCGTGGCCCCCTGGTGGGCCGTGGTGGTACTGCAGGTGGGCCGTGAGAGGTCATTAAAAATATTATTCATTTTTGCAAATATGATGTTTTATTATTTTTATTGTAAAATATTTATTGCACGATTTTAAAAAATATTTAGAAGTAATAACCTATTGAGTGTTATTGACCTCACAGTATTTTAGGAACCTTATATAGTTTATGAACGGAACGCCGCTTTCTGGTCATCATGACCGGGGTTCATAATCGGAGGAGCACGCACTGTGTTAGATAATTAATTCTGTCTTGTGTTTACACCACAGATTAAAAGTTTGGGCTTCCTTTATCCCCCTGCTTTCATTTCAATCCTGAATCCTTTTAATAATAATAATAATAAATAAAAAACAACAACAACAATTATTGTTGTTGTTTTTTATTTATTTTATTTTCTTAATAACAACAATAACAACAATTATTGTTGCTGTTAAGTGTTCTGAGAATGCATAATTTCGTCTATGTACTGTTTATAGGACAAAGTAGGGCCGCAGACTTTTTTTAGATTTTCAAGTGGGCCCTGATTTGGAAAAGTTTGGGAACCCCTGGTTTAGATGAATAATTATCTTACCTCCACATGTCCTTCCCACAACGACAACAAGTTATTGTATATCCAGATAATTAGCTTCTTCCCGATACAAAAAAAATTATGTTGGTGAAGCAACAGGTGATAGATGGCGCAGTAACATATTTAACCAACAGATGCCAGCCGTGATTCGGCCTCATCGCGATGTGGCCTTATTTTACTGTCTATGCATGTGTGGATGCAGCATAATTTTTTTGGGGGGGGGGGGACGTAGTCAAGGCGGGGGCCATTTGTTGTGAAGGCGGCTGCCCTCACTATAAAGCGCTGTGCAAAACCCTGAGGTGTTATCAGTATTTTCAAATGTATATATTCGTGATTAAAACAAGATATCATTAAAACCCCCTTTTTTCCAAAAAATTGTCTTGAGAAAGGGGGGGTTGTCTTGCATCCAAAATCCTTATATTCGGAACAACACAATGATGATTATTAGTCCCCTACCGGAAACGGAGGGGACTATAGGATTGCACTTTGTCCGTCCGTCTGCATTCGTGTCCGCTCCATAACTTCAATACCGCATGACCTCGGAACATCAAAGTTGGTGTGTGGATGCATCTTGGGGAGAGGATGTGTCATGTACCCTATTCAGGTCACTTTGACCTACTTTTTAGGAAATATAATATGCATACACCGGTAGGGGACTAGTATTGCGCAGCAATACGACATTCGCTGATAGGCGGTGCACTAGTTTTTATTGCTTAATTGGTAAATATGTGATTGATGTATGTTGTAATTTTGACTACAGAGATACTGCAAAAATGAAAAGCAAAATTAGTTTTACTACTCTATGTATTAGAAATGTTGACCTTATTTTTTTTAATCTTATTTTTCTTGTGATGGTTTTTTTATAGTCTGTTATCATATGTGGGACATACTGAAATAAATGCCCCATCAAGGAAATTGAACACCCATGGGTTTTTCACATCTAGACATCTAACAGCAGTGAATGAATGAAATCGTAACTTTCATATCATTATTGTTTGTAAAATCCATGAGTAAGCTAAGCAAACCCAACTGGGTGGCATGCGTAAACAGGAATGTCACGAACCGATACTTTTCGATTCTTAAATAAAAAAACACCGACGATGCCTACTGCAAAACCCAAAACCAGTGAAGTTGGCACGTTATGTAAATCGTAGATAAAAACAGAATTCAATGATTTGCAAATCCTTTTCAACTTGTATTCAATTGAATACACTGTAAAGACAAGATGTTTATGTTCAAACTGAGAAACTTTTTCTAATAATCATTAACTTAGAATTTAAAGGCAGCAACACATTGCAAAAAAGTTGGCACAGGGGCCGATTTACCATCGCCTTTCCTTTTTCACGACACTCAGGAAAAGTTTGGGAACTGAGGAGACCAATTTTTGAAGCTTTTCAGGTGGAACTCTTTCCCATTCTTGCTTGATGTACAGCTTAAGTTGTTCAACAGTTCGGGGTCTCCGTTGTCCTATTTTACGCTTCATAATGCGCCACACATTTTCAATGGGAGACAGGTCTGGACTACAGGCAGGCCAGTCTAGTACCCGCACTCTTTTACTACGGAGCCATGCTGTTGTAACACGTGCAGAATGTGGCTTGGCATTGTCTTGCTGAAATAAGCATGGGCGTTCATGAAAAAGACGTTGCTTGGATGGCAACATATGTTGCTCCAAAACCTGTATGTACCTTTCAGCATTAATGGTGCCTTCACATATGTGCAAGTTGCCCATGCCTTGGGCACTAATACACCCCCATACCATCACAGATGCTGGCTTTTGAACTTTGCGCCTATAACTGTCCGGATGGTTCTTTTCCTCTTTGGTCTGGAGGACACGACGTCCACAGTTTCCAAAAAGAATTTGAAATGTGGATTCGTCAGACCACAGAACACTTTTCCACTTTGCATCAGTCCATCTTCGATGAGCTTGGGCCCAGCGAAGCCAGCGGCGTTTCTGGGTGCTGTTGGTAAATGGCTTTCTCTTTGCATTGTAGAGTTTTAACTTGCACTTGCAGATGTAGCGACAAACTGTAGTTACTGGCAGTAGTTTTCTGAAGTGTTCCTGAGCCCATGTGGTGATGTCCTTTACATACTGATGTCAGTTTTTGATGCAGTACCGCCTGAGGGATCGAAAGTCACGGGCATTCAATGTTGGTTTTTGGCCTTGTCGCTTACGTGCAGTGATTTCTCCAGATTTTGACGATATTACGGACCGTAGATGATGAAATCCCTGAATTTCTTGCAATAGCTCATTGAGGAATGTTGTTTTTAAACTGTTCGACAATCAGCTCACGCATTTGTTCATTAAGTGGTGACCCTCGCCCCATCCTTGTTTGTGAATGACTGAGCATTTCAGGGAAGCTGCTTTTATACCCAATCATGGCACCCACCTGTTCCCAATTAGCCCGTTCACCTGTGGGATGTTCCAAATAAGTGTTTGATGAGCCTTCCTCAACTCTCTCAGTCTTTTTTGCCACTTGTGCTAGCTTTTTGGAAACATGTTGCAGGCATCAAATTCCAAATGAGCTAATATTTGCAAAAAAATTATAAAGTTTACCTTTGTAATACGTGCCAACTTCACTGGTTTTGTATTTTGAGGCACCGTAAGAACCGAGGCACTGTATTTTGGTGATGTGACTAATCCGGAACTAATGGGGGCAGTATACGCTTTGGAGTGTTCAGTGATACACGTGTCCTCAATGATACTTGCATTCAGAAGGAGGTCACACAGAAGTAGACCTCACATGTCACAACAAACCCCATGTGAAAGATCGAAACTGCGGCTGCAGCACCCTGACTGGTTGACCAAAAAGGGACCAAGCAGTGAAGTGCGGTCAGAGGTTAGTTTGGTGAGGCAGAATCCTTCCCTTTGCTTGATTAGCAATCAGATGATTAACTACTTCAGTAAGACTATTCGGCAGAATGACGGGTCTGTTTAAGTTTCCGCGGCGTTATTACTCAGTGTATCGAACCTGAAATGCCCTCTAGACAGCAGATCTGCACGCACTTGCTTCCAGGAAGCCGAATCAATGTCATCAACAAATATTAAAACAGTTCGACTAAATGCAGAGTTCAATGCTTAATCAATATACAATGTAGTCTCCTTTAAACACGCGCTTTTACACTCAAACAAAAAGCAGGCGTTTATTTTCAGTCTTCTTGCATGATCCGATTAACAAAGTGTTTTAACATTATACAGAATTACCGAGAACCAAGAATTTTTCCTAATTGATTATTCTGATTTCCATCCTTACAGATTGAATCATATACGTGAATGATTCTCTTAGTCATTATCTCCTCTATCAGTATACTGGCTTCCTCTAGGCTTGGTCTTAAATTGTTTTGATTGTCAATCAGGAATAGTACGCGGGAACAGGTTCACAAAATCCTGCGATAAAAGTTTTGGTCACTGCCTCACCTCACCACATGTCTCTGGCTTCCTGTAAGCAAGTACTTGCAAGTATCTGCAGGTTCGTGAGCATTTCAAGTTCGATGTAGCCTACTGAGTAATAACGCCGCAGAAATTTAAACTGGCCACTAAAACCACTAAACACGAATAAACACCTTGGTAAATTTGCGAAGATTGATGCAAATCGTACCAATAAGTCATAATTAAGCAGCTAAAGGTTGTCACTGTGTCTTCATGAAATCACAAAAGAAGTTGAACAAATTGATCCCTTACATCCACATAAGCGGTGGCTAATGGACTGAAAATATTAAGCGCCAGGTAGATAGCCTGCATTGCAGTATCTGCCAAAAGCGAGCGCGGAAGTTCAGAGTGGTGTAATTTTTTTATTTCACTTTTGTATTTACGTAATTAAAACAACGTTCTAAGTTGAATTTACGGGTCATTCCATATCAAATCACCCAAAAAAAAATCTAAATTGTCACCCCACCCCCTCAGATTCTGCTCATATTTGGATTCTAGGGTGATTTTTGCTGGCAAAGCTGAAATTCCAAATATTAGCTCAATCCAACCAGTGGGTCCTGAGTTATGGCCCACCCAATTTGGCAAAAATTGCCCAAAACAGGGTTGCCGGCCGAAGTATGACCACCAATATCTCAGCAACCAGTGGGGTATCACAATAAAATTGGTGTCTCTAGACTGGAAATTCACCAAGGAATCAAATGGCCTTAGATTTGATGTGGGGTAAAAATAAAATATAATGACCTTTTGACCTTTACTTTGACCTTGATCTTGACCTTGTTGACCTCGCAACCTTGACACAAAACCCGCACAAAATTGTAGCCTCATATGCTCCCTATATTATATACAAAAACCAGAGGTGTATTTTCCCCTCAGTTTTCTCAAATCCACACCATATATCCCTTGTCTCTGCAATTTTAGCTTGGTTTTTACACCAATGCCTGTAAAATAATGTAATGCTTCACTACATGTAATTCACTACAAACTTTGTAAAGGTTTTTCTATAATGTTCTGAACTATTTTAATGATTGTTTTACTTGGTTATCTAACATTCATTACTTATCCTCGAGCTGAGAACTTGCATTTCAGTTACAGCACGCATCTGAGTTCATCCAAATCTACTTATTATCAAGGGGCCACATGCTACCATTCTTAGAAATATTCATCACATCATTTCTACTGATGCTGTGTCCTCGGGATGAAGAGGAACAGAGTGATGGGGCATCCACTACACAAACTATGTCCTCATGCCGCAACCATTATTCTTCAAATCAATTTTTAAAATTTAAGTTTAGTTGAGAAGTTATAATCAATCATAGTTGTCATGCAGAGCCAGGGGTGCACTGGGAATTAAGTATGGTACTTAAAAATTGAGGTAGACAGCACAGCACCTTTCAAAAGTTAATGCATTGTTGATGATCACTGAGAATGATGAATGCATACTTACATCTTCAAATTTCACTTCACAATGTCAAAAATAGTCCAAAATCTCCCCTCTTCTTTCTTCAATCTTTCAGATAAATAGCCTTATTTGAGGTCCACACTAGAAAATTGAAGGAATATCACTCAAACGCTGTAAATTCAAGTAGATTAAGGCACAACTGCACAGACAAGGTATATATGATTTGGATTTGTGGAAAATACACCTGGTTTTTGTATGTAATATAGGGAACATTTGAGGCTACAATTTTGTGTGGGTTTTGTGTTAAGGTCGCGAGGTCAACATGGTCAAGGTCAAAGTAAAGGTCAAAAGGTCATCATTTTATTTTTTTCCTACATCAAATCATCAAATTTGGATTCCCTGGTGAATTTCCAGTCCCAAGACACCAATTTTATTGTGATAGCCCCACCGGTTGCTGAGATATGGGTGGTCAAACATCAGCCAGTACCCCCATTTTGGGCGATTTTTGCCGAATTGGGTGGGCCATAACTCAGAAATCACTGGTCGAATTGAGCTGGTCGAAAAATTTAATATTTGGAATTTCAGCATTGCCAGCAAAAATCACCGTAGAAACCAAATTTGAGCAATATCTGAGGGGGTGGGGTGACATCCATTGGGTGATCTGACATGGAATGACCCTTACCACGTTGCAGCATTGCAGAAAGAAGAACGATGAGTGTTGCTGCCAACTGCCAAAGGATTATTCTCAACTTTGGAAAACCGCAATCACTGGTCGGTAGAAATGCGTTACCCACACAAGCCATTCTTGACCACAGCTTACTGACTTTTACTAAACCGGTCATAAGCAACTTTGGTGATGTTGTATCTAGAAAACGAATTCATAAACGTATGTTCGCCAGCTAAATGGTGCAAGATATCTTTGATACTAACATGGTTCGAGCGAACACAGAAGACTAGCAAACTAGCCACGGATTACACCATGAATGATAGGTGGCAAGCTAATGCTAGTATTTTTATGTTCCATTAAGTTAATTGTTGATGCCATAATATTGTCAATTGGCCAATAACTCTAAAAATTTTCTGGTTTAACTGGCTTTGCAGATCCCATTTTTTGCCTCAATTTTGAAACGCAGGGTTAAAGTTAGCTGTGTGATTTGCAAGAAGCAGCAAGATAGCTAGTTACCTGCAGTAGGACAGCAATTGTAGTCCATGCTCCAGAGGTTCACCACCAGGTGAATTTGTTTTCTTATTGTTTTTTCGACCCAACTCCATCGCAGACCCTTTTCATCGCCATTGCAGTCACTCGTATTTTTCATTCCCCAGTTCACATGGATCTGAATCATACAACTTGGTGAGCATTGCACACTCAAGTACCTAGCTAGCTACATCTCATAATTGTAAATCTTCCTCCGACATCTCTTATGGACAAAATCCATCTCCTCACGTCGTCTTCAGTGGGCAAACCGAGAAAAGAGAGGTCGGCTTGCTTTTTCGAGTTACAGTTTGAACAGTCAGGACCGGGAACACCCGACTACTAGCACTCAACCATTATTGATTCATGGAGCATCAAGCTTGCATAAAATAGGGGGAGTCAGTTTACCTGCTTTCCGGTTTGTATACCCCAAACGATGAATATTTCAAAATTTTATGTAACATCTCATATTTTCTTCTTGACTAGTTAAATCAAGATGGACCTACCCACCAGTCATGAGCCCTGAAAGAGGTTGTGGGGTATTGTCATCATACACGGCGTCTGTCTGCCCGTCTGTCCGTTTGTCCGTCCATATTTGATTCTGCACAGTAACTGAGAAACGCTATCACTGATCATCATGATTTTTGGTGAGGACATGTTCGAAATGTCTTTCTTCTCATATTTTGGGACTTTCCCACAGCTAGACTAAGTTGTAGGATAATAGTACCACTGGTGCGGGGCTTGTCGGGGTCAGAAAACCACTTCAGACCGAAATGATCCTCCCAGCCCTTGGACTTCAAACACCCAGATGACCCTGTGGGCATTGGAAGATGGTAATGGCATTCATACCAGACAAATATACATACACTCCTGATCAAAATCTTAAGACCAGTTAAAAAATTGCAAGAATTTACGTTTTGCACTGTTGTATCATAAGAAGGTTCTAAGTAGAGTTTCAAAATGCAAAAAGAAGAAATGTGAGCAAGAGACTAAATGTTTTGAGCAGGCAATTTATTGAAAAGAACAATTTAACTAAAATAGGCTGTCCATCAGCTGATCAAAAGTTTAAGACCATAGCTCAAAAAAACCCCTAAAACAGAAATTAAAGTCTCAAAAACAGACTCAGTAATGAGTAGCTCCACCATTATTGTTGATCACTTCAAAAATTCGTGTTGGCATGCTTGATGCGAGTGTTTCCAAAAGGCTTGTCGGAATGTTGCTCCAAGTGGTGAAGATGGCTTCACGAAGGGCATCCACTGTCTGGAACTGATGTCCATTTTTGTAAACTTCCCTTGCCATCCATCCCCAAATGTTCTCAATTGGATTTAGATCAGGGGAACATGCAGGATGATCCAAAAGAGTGATGTTATTCTCCTGAAAAAAATCCTTTGTCAGACGGGCATTGTGAATTGCAGCATTGTCCTGCTGAAAGACCCAGTCATCACCACACAGACGAGGGCCCTCAGTCATGAGGGATGCCCGCTGCAACATCTCCACGTAGCCAGCTGCTGTTTGACGCCCCTGCACAACCTGGAGCTCCATTGTTCCATTGAAGGAAAAAGCACCCCAGATCATGATGGCGCCCCCTCCGCTGTGCCGTGTTGAAAAAATCTCAGGTGGCATCTCCTTCTCATGCCAGTAGCGTTGGAAGCCATCAGGACCATCAAGGTTAAATTTTTTCTCATCAGAGAATAAAACTTTCTTCCAACTTTGAACGTCCCATGTTTGGTGCTCCCTTGCAAAGGCCAAACGGGCAATTTTGTGGCGTTGAAGGAGACGTGGCCTTTGAAGACGTTTTTTGTTTTTGAAGCCGTTCCTTTGCAGATGCTGTCTGATGGTTATTGGGTTGCAGTCAGCACCAGTAATGGCCTTAATTTGGGATGAGGATCGTCCCGTGTCTTGACGGACAGCCATTCGGATCCTCCGGCTCAGAGCCGGTGAGATTTTTTTGGGTCTACCACTTGATTTTTTTGTTCCATAAACCTCAGGATCTTTTAAGAAATGCAAAATGACTGTCTTACTGCGTCCAACCTCAGCAGCGATGGCACGCTGTGAGAGGCCTTGTCTATGCAGCTCAACAATCCTGCCACGTTCGAAGGCAGTGAGTTTTTTTGCGTTTCCCATCAAGAGGTCTTGACAGTGTGATTACTTGACAGAAAATGACATGGAATCCAAATTTTTTCCACATATTTGGGCTTTTAAAGGATGTGGTCTTAAACTTTTGATCAGCTGATGAACAGCCTATTTCAGTTAAATTGTTCTTTTCAATAAATTGCCTGCTCAAAACGTTTGGTCTCTTGTTCCCATTTCTTCTTCTTGCATTTTGAAACTCTACTTAGAACCTTCTTAAGATACAACAGTGCAAAATGCAAATTCTTGCAATTTTTTAACTGGTCTTAAGATTTTGATCAGGAGTGTTTTTAACCCCTTTCTGCAGATGTAGACGCTCGCGTCTATAGATATGCAAATGTAAGCACTTAAGTTACAGTACTCGACCACAAGATGGCACCCCCGGATCAGCTATTGGATATTCACAAGCAGGCAGAGCTGAAACGCGATTTATAGTATGGAGAAGTTCCCTCCAATCCCTGTTTTTCAGGAGTAGCATGGATTAAACTCCTCAGCTAAGCCTGATGTGCAAACTGGTCAATATCCTTGCCCATAGTATTGATCCAGTAGTTTTAAAAAATTATCACTTGCGACAGAAAAAAAACATACTACTCTGTAGCAACCATTTTAGCTACAGTGAGCCAACAGTATTCCAATTAGTGGTTAAAAAAATACGTTTTGTGAAGAAAAAAATCCGACATAGTATTGCTTCTCTCACATTCTACTGTCAGTTACAATCATCACACTCAAAATATGCGTAGTTACCTCCCATGGATTAACGCTTAGATTCCTCCATCGACAAATTCAGCGCTCCCTTCTATCCACCGAAGTACTGGTGTCGATAGCCAGTCACTCAATTATATACTCAGATTCATCTGCGTAACTCTACAGTTATAGTTCACGTCCTCGTGAAGCTTCCCCGGTAACGATGTGTTGACAGACTCGTTTCTTATCCCATTCCCCAGTGTCTTAACTTTCCTCTATAACTGAAATACATTGATCGGACAATAAGAATGGGATACAAAGCTAAGCGTAAAAGTAAGGTCGGTTGTATTCTTCGAATGTTGGCCGCGGTTTCGCAGCTGAAAATGATGCGATATCAAAGAAATAAAGACACTCGAGACCGTTCTGAAGTGTTCAGTTTCATTTACGAGATTTAAATGTTGTATGGACGCGGTCAACGGGAATTATTCCGAATGAAACAGAACTGGAACGTTCCTTCTACCCGATACATCTGTCTCTGGAGGAGGGCATCAATGAAGAAAACAGGTTATACTTCTACTCTGTTTGCATTTTGCTTAATTTGGCTTTTTGCTGTAGAATCTATACCGCGTTTAAAGACATCGAATGCCGAGGTTTTCGTTTCTCCAAATGCATACATCCCACGCAGGTCGGTAGATCCCTCGGTACGTTCATTACACCACTCTGATGAATATGGAGGCATATGTCGTTGTATTTTTTTCCTGAAAGTGAAATTTCTGTTCTGTTAAAATAAGGTGTATTTCAGAATTCAGATATTACTGAGTTAGTGAGTTTTCACCCTTATAAGGTGTAAGGTTATGAGCTCGGATGTGAGAGCGGTTAGCTTTTTATTCATATCATGTTTGGTCTTGCGTGAATGTTATAGCTGTTAAATCTGCACTTCATTTAATGCTTGGGGTACTTCGAAGAGAAATGGACAATATTGTTAACTTTATTATGGAGAAAAGGCATGTTTTGAGAGGTTACTGGTGACCAATGATGTTCCACTGCACTGATATTGATTAATTCATGCAAAACTCAACCAGAAAATCATTAGTTCATGCCAAATTTCAAGCCCCAAAAGTTTATTTGTGTTAAATATATGATTAATGTATGATTTGATAGTTAAAAATGTTGATGGATGTCAGACTTTGGAGAGACACCTGGATAGCTGTCTAATTTGTCTCATAGAAAGCGGGTAATCTAAAATGGAATGTTAAAGATGAATTGTACTTGTGGTCAAGAAGTTTATGATCCCAGAAATGTATAGTTTTAGGCCCCAGCAGTTTTTCAATTGTCAGCATTATTTTTTTTTTCTATTTCAATGGTGAATTCTCATGAAGATTTTTTATGTTTGCAGCCCCTTTTCTCCAACAAAATCATAAAAATAAACTATAATTTGATGGGAGTCTAAATGCTTCAAGTGTCTGGACTCAATTGAGCCAAAGTTTTCCTGTCTGTAAAGCTGCAATCTTAAATTATAAAGCCTTAAATCAGGTAACACCTAAAAAGCCAGATTTGGCTTCTGCGCAAAGGGGTTAAACATTCTTTTGATGAAATAAAAATCTTTATCATCAACCTCCTTTTATATGAAAATGCTTAATGGAAAAAAGGCATTCTGAGACCCTTTTTCAGCATTTAGAGGTCCAGAAACTAGGTTAAACAGGATTACATAGAGAGAGGAGTAAACTCTCTAAAATCTGTTGTGATTTTAATTAATGCAGGTCTTCATCAATGAAAACCTGAGGTAAGCATCCAAAATGATGCAAGAAGGGACATTGTACTCCATAACAGGGTCATGACCTAATGTGGGACAGCAGGATACAACATACTGTCAACAGTTATTCAAGACGTGGTGTCTGCACATAAGCAACATAATTTATTGGGACACGTGGTAGTATTCTATTGTTACCTGGAAAAAGGAATACCATTTATGCAGAATCCTTTGGGTCTTTTGTCCTACAAATTGAGGAAGCAGCAACATAATTTTTTTGATGGTCGTATTCCGCAACTTTGTACTGGCGTGCACTACGTCCATGAATTTCAGGTGCATCTGTACAGCAGATAATATGCTGGAATGGCACCCAGCATAGAACCTGTTCCTGGTCTGATGGTCAAGAAGGGATATTGTAGGCGCTTTTCATGAATTCATGAATCACATAGACGTCACCATGTTGCTTCTTCCTCACGTGTCTTGCATCACTTGGAATCCTTGCAAATTTATTCTGATTGGGTTCCAGTGAATTGACACTGCCCTTGCTTAAGACATGCAGTACCTGGGCCCTTATATTAACCCTTAGCTATATCTCATTTGGTTGGATTCATAAACAGCATAATTTATTGGGACACATGGTAGTATAACATGGGATGCCTGATCTTACATGGAGTGATCAATCTTGACTATGTTGACTGTATGTTGTAACCTGGTTTCCCACTACATTAGGTCATGGTCATGTTATGGTGTACTAGGGGTTAAAGTCCCTTTTTGCATAATTTTGGATACTTGCCTCAGGTGTTCATTGGTGAACACCTGTATTGATGTTATGACTGATTTTTGATCATTTTTCTATGTAATCCTGTTTCTGGACTTCGAAATTTCTGCCAAATTAGGGTCTCAGAATGCCTTTTTTGGTAACATTTCTTAATATAGAAGGAGGTTGATAGTCAAAGTTTTTATTTAATTAAATTAATGTGTAAATATGTATATTTGTCCAGTATAAATGCCATTACCATTATCCAGTGCCCACAGGGTCACCTGGGTGTCTGAAGTCCACGGTCTGAGAGGATCATTTCGGTCCAAAGTGGTTTTCTGACCCCCACAAGTCCCCCACCAATGGTACTTTTATCTTATAACTTAGTTTGGTGGTGGGAAAGTTCCCAGATATGAGAGAGAAACAAATTTCAAACAGTAACATTCACTGAACCGAATCCTTGGGACCCTCAAAAAGAGAGAAATCACTTGCTGCCTTAAAAAAAAATTGGATTTTGGGGGCCCCCTTCTCACCCTTCTGATCTCTCGTGGTGATTCTGGCTGCAGAATCCTGATATATGGGCCAGAACGCATGAGCACATGAAATTTCAGCTGCCTGTCTGTATTACGTGAGAAGTTATGGTCCTTCCAAAATGCTACAAAATGAAATGACCCATTCACACAAGTCAAAAAGGGGCATTTCAGCCAAATTTCAAGAAGTTTTCACGCAAAAACTGTCAAAGATACTGACATGAATCTTGGAATCCTTTTGTTTGGTCCCATAAAGTATTTTTGGACAAAGTTTGAGCCAAATCTGAGAGGTGTTATGTACAGGGCACCTCAATATTGGCTGTATTGACATGAAATGACCCCAATCTAGGGGCTGGTTGCTGGGCTATTTTTATTTCCCAGCCATAATGTATGTTGCTGCAATATAAAGTGAATTCTTTGGAATTTTGCATCTTGTTATAAACTGTTTGGACTGTTACTTTCACCCGCATCACGTTTGAATTGCTTTCTAATCAGCATTCAATCCCATTATTTGTGTCGTAGCCTGAATGGCAGATTCTGTCAAATGAGCAAAATTGCTCTTTACATTTTTAATCAAGTGCTGGCACTTATGTCTGAAGTTCATGGCCTATAGCCTACCTGTCCTTGGCAACAGCCCTGAGTCTTTTCTACTGTGCTGGACACTTTGCTGCTTTGTAGTCGGCCACTTAAATGGCCAGGTTTTTTGCTTGGATTCTTGCTTTCTATCAAAAAAGACAATTCTCTTTAACTGAATTCACTGAGAAGAAAAATATATTTGTGCTTTAGAAAATAAGCAGGAATTTTGAAAGCATGGATTTGTGACTTAATGATATTTTACATTTTCATGCCCCATAATTTAACTCCAGACGCCTACCCTAAGGAATACCGGCGTGTACTGAAGAAGAAAGAGCGGAGCCATACATTTACTTAGTCCGGCTCTCCACCGGTCACTGTGTAAAAACTGGCCAACCCAATTCCCTGTCTCTCTGTTCGGATGACAGTTAAGTTTAGAGAGGCAATCCAAAAGTTTATCAAAATGGGTCACATTGCGCTGCGATAAATCCCCCTATCTGTGCCAGCAGAACTTGCGCTCTTTAGTAATTACACTGCTCCGGTCTCCGTGTTGGAGAGGCGCGGCAGCCCGAACAGTCAGTGAGCTCTCCGCTGTCTCTCTGTGACATAAGCCTAATGATCTGCAGTGCAGTCAATTAACAGATTACCTGTCGCCCTGCTTTTCAGATGATGAGTTTGATGAGTATGACAAGCCAGGCACTGAGAGGTCGCGCCGCAGAAGAGGAGACGAGGATCTGGACAGGTATTAACTGCAGCCTTGTATTAAACATGTCCATGACAGGGGAATGTTTTCATCTCAAACTGTCGCGTGCGTTTCCCCCCCCCCAAACCCTCCAGCTCCCCTCCCCTCCCACAGACTATTGAGATTAACCTTTGACGTCTGTGCCGTTCTGTTTAAAATGAGGAATTAATAATTACGGTAGGCCCAGTGAATGGACTGTGTGCCGTCTTAGGAAGGTTTTAATGCACATTTGTATTATTACAACAAAATCCACTTCAGGAATAACACCTGAGAGAGAGTATCCCGGCCTTATACCTTATTTAGATTTCATGAGAATGGCCATGGTTTGAAGTGAAGTTTAAAATATACTGCCGTGAAATGACAAAAGGAAGCAGGTCGGTATTGTGTCCAAATTGAGTTAAATAAATCATTGGAATCATGGAAGCAAGTCGTGTACCAATGTGCTCATTTCTGCAAAACATATTCTGGGTTAAGCCCAGATCGGCAGCACTCAGTTTGGCATTGTGAGCAGTTTTTATATGTACATATACCTCCCCAGGAAGACTTTATCCCCACACCCCAGAATACCCTACGGGCCTTATGTAAAATAACAGAACATTCAATATTTCCTATCTGTAGCAAATGATGATTGGCAAATACCTTGATTTTCTTTTCATTTTGAGTAAAAACATACAGTTGAAGTAAATTGGCTTGCTTTCTTATCACAACCGGAACATCGGTAGCAAAATATCCTGGTTGTCATGACAAAAGGAAGCAAGGCACCTGAGCCACTCCTAGGGTTTTGAAATTAATCTTATGTCATGATGAGATGGGGGGCAAAGTGTATGATGTCGCCAGTGCATAACTTTTACCTCTAACCATATTGCAGCAGTTATGAAAAGTTGTCCTCCTCCCTTTCTCAAAACTTTGAATTTTGGACTTGATTCCTTTTGACATATTCATGGCGGTATAGTGCAACTGTTTTAGGATTTTAAACTGACTGGTGTTTTAATTGGAGTATGAAATGAGTCGTTGCTGGTCGCCATAGTGTTTTAAAATGACCATCCTTGTGCAATTTTGTTTCCCCACCTCTGCTACCATGATAACATTCTGACCTAACTTTTGTATTCTTTACCTGTAGTGATTTGGAGGGTGACTTACTTGAAGATGATTGGCTCACGACCAGAAAGGTAAAATTTTTCCCTCACTCGCAACAGTTGTGGGATCTAAAGCTGGTTTTTGACGGTTGATTGAAGCTCACATTTCCAACATATGAAACATAGCTGAGTGACACATGGGCGTTGTCCAGAGGAAATGTGTGGCACTCTGTGCCAAGCAGCAGTGGGTCAGATTTGAAGAGATGCAGGGCGGTCCAGGCCCTCAACACCTCAGTAGCAGTGTGTGATCGCTCTGACACCTCGTCAGACTAGCTGGCACAACTCTGTGCCCGGGGCTTGGCCCCGATGTTTGCTGATAAGGCAGTCATTTGGACTGTCTCTCATTTCATGGTGCTACACCTGCGCTGAAAGTCGGTTGTGGCAGTGACCCTGCCAGTGACCCCAGTGAATGCAAAATCCTTACTGCAGTTTTGTGCAGCCGGTTTGTGGTGATTATTCTCATTTAGTTATGCAAGTACACAAATAATGTGCTGAAAAAACATTAACTCAGGATTGTTTGGCGCTTATTTCCTCATTTATGCAAAAGTCGTAAACATTTGCTTCATTCCCAGTTTAAATATAATGCCTGCTCGGATGCATTGGCTCAGTCAACGAAAACTTCAGCAGGTGCGCTCTTGTTTCATAATGTAAGGGGAACCCTCAATAAACAATTATCTGGTCATTTTCTGCCTTTTTCGACAAAGCTGTGGTTGTGTCTTAGTCTGTTAGGCGGATGCATAGCTGCTGTACAGAAAGCCACGAGGCTGCGGGATGTTTACTGGGTCTAGGGTGGGGCAAGATGACATCACCAAGCTGTTGGACAGTGAGTGGTACTCCCTCCTCGGGAACCTTACACAGTCCACCTGGCACCCCACCTTTTCTGTCTCTTGGGCGGGGCCGAGGGGTGGGGGGGGCTAGTAACTGCTGGTGGGCAAGTCACCAGGTCCTGTCGAGCCCAAAGACAAAAAAGAAATTTGGGAAAATAAATGGTTTGGTTGCGGAACAGCAAATCCAGCACCTGCCTCCCCAGAGCACGGCTTGATTATACCACATGTGACGTGTATGGAGCCACCCATGCTGCGGAGGCAGTGGTCTGCAACTTGATTTTTTTGTGTGCGGCTTTAATCCTTTCTTTTTGGAGACCTACTTTAATGTGTACAAAGAATAATACTTTTTTTTGTGATAGGACATTGTTACTATGTTTACGGACAGGTTGGGCAAGTGACCTACATTTTGAAAATTTAAATGTCCACCCAGTCAGTTTCTGCAGATCCCTTTTTTGCATGAAGAGGCACTGTGCTCCTGATCTCATGGATGAAGAACCTCACGATTGGGCTTCACCATTGTACCCGCAAGCTCTGGAGGGCACATTTACACACATACTCCGTTATGGTTTTTGTACTCTGGGTTCATGATCTCATTAATGGGTACTAAAATGATATTTGTTTATAGTAATTGCTGAAGCGACATGTTTTTTCCAAAGCTTTTACCCCCTATGTTACAGAATGCCTCCGATGCATCTGACGAGGAGCTAAATGATGACCTGCTGCAGAGTGACGAGGACGATGAAAACATCAGGTAAGCATTTCAAGGTCAGGCTCAGAAAGCAAACATCAGAATGGCTGCAGGTCAATCTGAGGTTAACTCTTTTATTGTATCTGAAGTTCACACCAGGTAAGTTTCACCGAAACTGTTCAGCCGTGCCCTCGATTTACCGCAAGGTACAAATACACGTGGAGCATTATTATCTTATGTTGCAATCAGCCTTCTATGAAACTGAGACCAATTTGGGCACTTATAGCTTGTGATTGTCATGGTTAAGGTTTCCTGTTGTGGGTGAAATAAACGAGTGCGGTGTCCTGCCCTTCCAGTGGACAGGGTGCATCTTTAAGCCTGAATGCCACCTCTGGGCTTGGCTCTACTTTTGACCTCCACGAGGCACCGTTAGAAGACCCAGACTACCCAGAGGACCATCAGGACTTGGGGCAAGAGGTCTATGAAGGGGGAGAAGGGGCTGAGGGCTACACAGAAGAGGGGTACGAGGATGAATATGGCGAGCATGACGTTGGGCTGGCTGAGGACCAGGCAGAATATTCTGCGGAACAGGCGGAGGACGACGTCTACCAGGACGAGGTGTTGGACATCGGCATTGATGACCCTATAGACGACGAATTTCAAGTAAGTTCGACATTGTGTTTCTGGATGATAATGTCGAATTCCTGCCCTGATGGGGAAGATTTCAAATCTCTGTCCTGTGGGAGTGTATGGGGTGGATGCGGAGGGTTCGGGCAGGGGTGGGGGGGAATTAGGTCTTTTATTCCTCTCCACTGCTTTATTTATCTGTTCCCTGCCAAAGTTTGTGTTGACAGCTTGTTCAGAGGTAGGTAATGCTGTTCTGTCAGTCCTCAAGCCGGTGTGAAATCATGACCTTGAGGGCTGTGTGCTCGTGCTAAAAAGCCTCTTTTGTTCAGTGGAGATATGCCAATTGTCAGTGACGGCTCATGCGACAGCCATTATCTGGCTTTAGGCAAAATCTGATAAAGTCCTGCATAGGTGAAAAGATTATTGACCCTTCTAAAGACGCCTCCACAGTCCAAGAACATTTGGAATGATTGATGTTCCTTCTATCCATTTCTTTTTTTTAAATAAGCTCAAGAAACTGGGGGAAAAAAAGATTTAATCCACAGATCCAGATGCGATGTTTACTTGGGGCCCATCTATCATTATTTGTAAGGAGACCTTTTTGACAAAGATGTATTGCCCTGTTGACTACCTAAAGATAAGCGATTGACCTTCTCCCTGGAGATATAGGTTTAGTACTTATAAAGTAATTTTAGAAGTATCTATTGAGTGTAATATCTGTGTTTACAAGGTCACCGAACCTCTTAAGCTCAATTTTCTGTTTGCTGGTATTTAGAGGTAATGTATAGAACAATTAAAGGGATTAAGTCATTTTCCTCTGGGGCAACCTGTCCATCTACCATAATGTGTTATGGGTATTTGTCTTTAATAATGCTGTGTCAGCAAGTTAATCGCTCATGAGCTCCACCTCACACTAGCTAATACCCTGCAAATTGACTTTGAAATTTAAGTAATTTCTCTTTTTTTGGCTTTGCTAATGAAATGTATAGTATAAGCTAACAAGAATTTTATTTGGCTGAAAATGGATTTGCTGGCACAGCCTTTACACTGGAGCTTGTTTCCATGCAGAAAGCTTAGGACCTGGTTAGTGGCTTTTGTTCAATGACGGAAATGTTGTATTTACTTCGATGTGTACACTTTAACTGCCAATGAGACACAAAGTGGTGTAAAACCAGTAGCTAAGCCAGTCAACAATATTTTCAACATCACTGAGCTAGAATGTTTATCTTGCTTTTCTGTATATCATGTCAAATATTTACATCTCATTGAATTTCAAATGCAGCGAAGAATAATAATGAGCTGGCTGCTACTGTTATGTTAATGTGGGGGGCTTGCTTTGCCCCCTTTGAATTTTTTTTTTTTTTATTCCATTATGTTAAACGCTCTATACAAAGACGTCTCTCTCTCTCTCTCTTCAGTTGTCACACTTATGAATAGCCTACACTGTACAACATTATGCCAAAATGTGTTTCATGTATTTTTCTGTGCACTACGTGCATCTGTGTGTGTTTGCGTCTTTATCACTGCGTGCGTGCGCGTGTGTGTGTCTTGTCTTTGAATCCTTGAGTGTTTGTATCTGTGCATCTCCGTGTGCATCGATGTCTGAGTCTGCCTCCCCCAGTTGCCCTTTGTGTGCGCATGCATGAGTGTGTCTTGTGTGTCCATGATTGTGAGCGTGTTTTGGTATTGTGTCTGTGTGTTTTTATTTGTCTGTGTGACTGGGCACCTGAGTGTGTGTGCAGATTTGCGTGCATGCATGTGTGGATGTTTCACCGTCTGTCGGTTTATGTATAAATGTATGTTGGTGTAACACTGTGCTGTGCTGGTGGCTGCAGGTGGATGAGTATCCCACAGGCTACAGCCACGAGCCACTGGAGGTGCAGGTGAACATTCAGCATGTGCCTGAGAGCGAGGAAGCTGCTGCGGACTCCTCCCAAATCATGGAGCCTGCAGAGCCATCTCACATCATGGAGGCTGATGAGGTGAGTGAGTGAGCTGATGTGGTAGAAGCATCTCACACGAGTCTGCCCCGCGGCCCACCTGAGTTCTCCTGACAGCACACGAGTCGTCCCTCCGGCCCACTCGAGTCGTCCCTTCGGCCTATAGAGCTCGTACATCCCTTATCATCAGCCCACTAAAGTCTTTGCCCACAAGAGCCTTCCCTACCGCCCACTAGTCTTCTCCATAGCCCACGAGAGCAATCATTACAACTCGCTCGTCATTCTCTGCAGCCCCTACAAGTCTTCTGTACATCCCACAGGAGCCTTGCCTGCAGCCCGCACGAATCTTCCCCACAGCCTGCATGAGTCTTTCCTGAAGCCTTCAAGAGTCCTCCTTACAGCCCGTCCAAGTCTTCCTTACAGCCCTCACCAGTCCTCACTACAGCTGACAAAAGCCTTACCTACAGCCCACATAAGTCTTCTCCATAGCTGATATCAACCTTCCCCACAGCCGATATGGGCCTTCACAATACAGCAAACAAATTTCCTCCCTTCAGCTTCCACAAGTCTTCCATATAGCCCTCATGGGCTCTTACTGTGGCAGATACTAGTCTTCCTTACAATCCATGCAAGCCTCTCCAACAGCTTATGCATGTCTTCCTTACCACCTGTATGTGCCTACCCACTGCTGCTGTGTGCTTTCCCTGCAGCCAAGGCTAACCTTCACTACAGCCACGGCTAACTTGCCCAAAAGCCAAGGCTAACCTTCCCTACAGCCACTGCTACCCTGCCCAACAGCAAGCCTTGGAGTACTGTGAATGAATGAGAACTGTGTCAGCTCTTCAGACTTACTGTAAATAGTGCAGCTAATCTGTCCCTTGCTGTTTGCTTGCGGGCCTCTCTTCTTCTGTGCCCTTTACTGCTGTCTAGACTGTAATTTGGAGGTGGTGCCCAAGGGATTATAACTGTGGCAGACAATGCCAGCTCATTCAGTCCCTGGGCTGTGCTGTAGCCTGTCATGGCTGTTAAGGCTTTGTGGCTCATTCTCTTTCTTTTGTTTATGAGCCTGTGGGCTGCCTTTGGAAATACAGATTTTTTTGGTGTTTCTTCATGAATGTTTGCATTGAAATATTATACAGTAGTGTGTAGTGATTATTATACCCTTAAACATTTGAAGATAAAAGTAATTAATATTCAAGTATTCATGTCATATATAATATTGAATCATATTGATAAAAATAAAATAAGTTCACAGATAACATACTAAAGACAAAAACAATGTTTTTTATGTAAAAATTTTTTTTAAATTTTTTTTTTTGTCGCTCACTAAACCATTCCATATGGTTTGACCTTCATTCCAAAGAGATTCTTTCGATGTTACAACAGATTTGCGCAGTCCGATTAAGGTCTGGACTTTGAGCAGGCCAACTCATAACTTTGGTGACCTGATCTTTTTACCTTCGCCAGCGACTTCGCTGACGAAGGTAATGTTTTGATCCCCGTGTATTTATTTGTTTGTGTGTCTGTCTGTATGTGTATCGAATAACTCAAAAAGTACCAAAGGGAATTTCATAAAATTTGGTGGGTTGATTTGGCATGACCTGAGGATCAATCGATTAGATTTTGGGAGTGATCGGGTCAAAGGTCAAGGTCAAGGCCACGAAAAGGTCAAAACCGACTTTCGGCCATATCTCGGTCAATTTTTATCCGATCGGCATGAAACCAACGCCAAAATGTGCAGAATTATATACCCGATCCTGTGATGTGAAACACGGTACAATGGGGTCAATACCCTTCTTAGCGGTTGGGGGTCAAAGGTCAGGGGGGTCATTACCTTTCGAACTTAAAGGCGTATTGATGTAAAAAAAAAAAAATATCGTACTCTTGTCATTCATCGATCATTTAAAAAAATAAAAATTGGTCCTCAGAGTTATGTGGCGAGGGATTCAGTGGCGTCGGCGAAGGTATGCGCTCTACCGAGTGCCCGTTCTAGTTTGTTTGTGTGTCTGTCTGTCTGTGTGTATGTATGTGTATCGAATAACTCAAAAAGTACCAAACAGAATTTCATAAAATTTGGTGGGTTGATTTGGCATGACCTGAGGATCAATTGATTAGATTTTGGGAGTGATCGGGTCAAAGGTCAAGGCCACGAAAAGGTCAAAACCGACTTTCGGCCATATCTCGGTCAATTTTTATCCGATCGGCATGAAACCAACGCCAAAATGTGCAGAATTATATACCCGATCCTGTGATGCGAAACACGGTACAATGGGGTCAATACCCTTCTTAGCGGTTGGGGGTCAAAGGTCAGGGGGGTCATTACCTTTCGAACTTCAAGGCGTATTGATGTAAAAAAAAATATATCGTACTCTTGTCATTCATCGATCATTTAAAAAAATTAAAATTGGTCCTCAGAGTTATGTGGCGAGGGATTCAGTGGCGTCGGCGAAGGTATGCACTCTACCGAGTGCCCGTTCTAGTTTTCCGACTGAAACAATTCTTGTACAATTTAGAAGTATGTGGAACGTTATTATCTTGTTGAAAATATAATGGCCAACCAATTAGTCTCTGTCCAGATGGCAATGTATGCCTCACAAGGATGGTTTGATACTACTTTAGATCCACGATTCCATCGATTTTTGAGATCACTGGCTTCTTTGGAGCAGACTAAACCCCAAACCATAATATTACCACCTTCATGTTTTACTGAAGGGGTTAAACAGTCATTTTTGAAATGTTCTGTAACTCTGTGGCACACAAGTTCTGTGTTTGGGTGAGAAAATTTCACCTTTTGATTCATGGGTTCAAAGGACTTATTCCCAGTCCATTGGTGTCCAATCCCTGAATTTCTTGGCAAACTTGAGTCTTATTTTGATGTTGCCAGCTCTTGGTAGCAACACGATCCAATCGGGCCATTTTCACTCAGGCTTCTGGAAATGATAGCTCTTAATACTTTCTTCTCTTGTATTTTGGCGCTATTAATATCATCACGGAGTTGTCATGCTGTCAACTGCCAAATTTATTTATTTATTTATTTTTATCATACGCAGATAATGAACATCTAAGGCACCTCACTTCCGTTTTGCATGTCAGTTGCCTCTAGTTTTCAGTGAAAGGGTCTTTTTGAAATGTTTGGTGGTGTTTCATATACTGTGCCTTGGCAGCATTTAACATCTTCAATATTTTGTAAGGCCACAATGTGGCTCCAAACAATCTCTGAGAGCTCCTTCAGTCATGCAATCATGTTTAATACTGTGACGCTTTATATATTGGAACAACTGACCGTCAGAGGTAATTTTGCAGAATAATTTAGCCTCAAACCAGTTCAAACAATTTTTTTAGCATCAATTTTCATGGAATGAGCCTTCAAACATGCATTCATGCTATGCAAGAGTAAAAAAAATGGTTTTTGGTATTTATTATTATTATTATTGTCACAATATACTTGCGGGAATGATTTTTTTTGTTCTCATTGCCTACAATAGTATTTTTCTGCACATTTTCACCAAAGAATTACTGAGAAGTAATGTATTGCAACCCCTTTTTGATGAGGTGGTGTATAATCATCACTGCACACTACTGTATGTTGGCTATTGCCAATCTGTTACCCATTTCTCAGATGTTATCTCCTTTATGAGCCATCCACTGTTTTCTGATTGCATCTCGCGTCTGGTAGCCCAGCTCCAGGGATGAAGCCAGTGTATGTATTCATTGCTTTACTGACCATTAATTGTTTATTCATCTTCGATTTCAGCATATTGAACATGAGTATATTTAAACTTGAGTATATTTATATTTATTGAATCCCTTGGTGCAGATAGATGCTGGTGTCTGTAAATTCTGATACTTAATTCCTAAATAATCCAGTAATTGAATTTCCAATTGTCTTGCTTCTCTGGAATAATTTTCCTGAGTCTCTGTGACACGTACTGAGTCATAAAGCCTAAATAGGCTCATGCATTACAGGAAAGAAATTGGCATTGCATTCGGAGCGAAGGAGCTAAGATGGGTCAGTACAGAGCAAATTATTTCCTGTACTAGGTTCCTGAACAAGTTCAAGGCTCCCCTTGTAACCAGTGTTTGCAACATGGTAGTGATGTCGGGCTTGTTAAGATGATGATGACGATAAATTATATTCATAATCCTAATAGTTTCGTTCTTACCATTCTTGTCATCAGTGTTATCTTACAATAATTATGTCATTATTACTACCCACCCCACCTTCTCTCACTTTCAGTGCTTCTTTTATTTAAAATACCTAATTTATGAAATACATGAATGATGGTGGGTTCGTAGGGATTACTGGATGTCTTGTTTTAAAGTCCTATTTTGACATGCAGTAGCTTGTTTGATAGAGAACTGTTGTTTTAGGTGTTGTTTTAGATGCGAATGTAAATGCTGCTACCAAACTCTCCGTTTCTCACCCATTCCCCAGATGGAGAACGAAGCTGAGCAGGACGAAGACCTCAAGGAAGAATCTGACGAGGAGGAGGATGAAGACGAAGAATCAGAACGGCTGCGGTTTAAATCGGAGAGAACCGATGTCACGGTTGTGCGGCTGGCAGATGCAGCTAGCAAGAGGAGGAACATTCCAGAAACATTAGGTTTGCTTGCTTATGTGCACTTCCATCACCCCAAAATGTGATCTGTTGAGCATCCGATAGATCTTACTCCTGCCCTCCGCTGTATATTTCTCCATTAAGTCAAATGGAAAATAAATTTTGCATTTTCTCCAATGGTGCAGTCATTTGGCTGCGCCCTCTTCAAGGAAGAAAAAAATGTGTTAAGATGAACAAAAAGGGTTTTAAAAATATGTATGCTTCCCATTTTAAAGCACAATATCGTTGGTCTATTTCTCCCAGAAACCCTGTCTCCATGGCAAATGGAGGGAATTACACTGGCCCTGCAGAAAAACCACGGGGTCTAAAGTACTCCTGCCGAGTGTGAAATCTCTAACTGGCTGAGAAGAAACATTTAACAAGCCAATTGACATTTCTGCTGAAGTTACAAATGCAATTTCCATTTTGTCACATTTTGGTGACCCTATGTGACAGCTTATTTCTATTGGACGAAAGCAGCTCCTATTTACTGATTAAAGATGTCGTCTGAAACCATTCTGTTAAGGAGGATGGTCAAATTAATGTCGACATTTAGTGCTGGGGAGGTAATTGGTGATTCGCGGCATTAAGCGTCGGAAAAATGTGCTGATGGACACGGTTGGAATGTAAAAAAATAGCTCACTCTCCTTCCGCAAACATGTTATCGACCCGCGACTTCCATTGTCACTGAGCAAGGGGGTGAAAAATAAGCTTTCAATTTAGATATTGATTGGCAATGTGCGAGATGGCCTTGTGCTCTTCTTCATCTTAATCTGTCTGCAGATTAGAATGGAGTGGAGGTGAGGGATGGGCTTTTGACTACAGCCCCACCGGTGTGAACTGGATTACCTTATATAGAGTCAGATTTGGCGCAGGTTAAATGAAAGAGCCAGGCTGTTGTATCTAATCTCGCTCATTGTCCTTATGGCATCCCTATGTGCACTGGCTTTTGTTCCGTCAATAGTTGCAATTCCCCATGCGAGGCCAGCAGCTAATCGGTGTGCACGACTTAAAGGAGAATATACCCTCCTCTTCCCTCACTGACAGACATTGATTTGCATTGTGCTAAGAGTGAACATCTCATGCTCATATCACTCATATCAGGACTACGGTTTTTGGGGCAGGTAATGCTTTGATTTTCTGTCACGTTGTTTTGTTTGCTGTTTCAAGGTGTTTTATAAATGATTGCGAGGACTAACCTTACGTCATGGTGTGCTCCTGTACTGGTGCACATGTGAATGCCTGGTCGTTGGTGTGAGCCCACCGTTGACCACATTCAGAAGAAAATGGCCGCCAAAACTGCATTCTCTTGACTTAAATTTGGGGACAAAATTCTGGAGTAAATCATGGGTTTATTTTGAGTAAGTCTATCAGGAGGTTTCAGCTGTTAATCAAATGAGTGCACGGAGTGGGTGGGGCCTCCGGACGAAAGCCCCGACCGAGCAGTGCTGAATTTAAGGGGCCTTCCCAGGTTCATTTGATTTACCTTGTTCCAGCACAGATATGGATAGAGTAACACTACCTTTTATTATTCAAGCACAAAAATGTACCATTCCATTGGTTTTTATTATTTACATTGTTACATAGAATTGACGTTAATAAGCAAAATCACAGTCCATATTGTGACTTCCTCCCTAACCACCCAACCGAATCACTTGATCGTTTTTCTTCCCTGGTAGATGTGTGTCATATCTATGCAATCACGTGCGGCCGTGTGGCTCGATGTGAGGTTTTTTTGTGCTGGGGACGTGTGCCCGAGGCGTCCTGTGCGATACACACGGGGCTGTGTATGACGACTCCTCTACCCTTCAGAGCTCTCGGAGGAGGCCAAGGCCCACCTGCAGGAGTTTGAGGAGAAGGAGCGCCAGCGGAAGCAGGGCCGCTTCGGAGGGAGAGGAGGCCGAGGCAGAGGAGGCAGGGGAGGAAGGCCCACCTTCCCTGGCTTCGGCATGACTGACTTCAGAGGCGGCAGAGGAGGACGCATGAACGCGCAGAGGCCCCTGCTCATGCCGCTGCAGATGGGCATGCAGGTACAGGAGCCCGGGGCTCTGCGCTGCGCTAACGTGGCTCATCTTAGCCGTAGGTTTGGTGGTGTAGCATCACCAGAGTGCGTTTAGTGTTCTCTGCTGAACATTATGCTGCTCACAGAACAATCAGCACTTGTGATTCCAGCAGTTTATTGTAGGGACTCTCCACTTAGGATGCAGGAAAAACCTTCTAGAAAACCCCTTATTCTGTCATTCAGCATCTACCGTATCAACAAACAGCAGCCATCTTCCCTTCGGTCATTTTTATCAAAATTTGAGTCTAATTGAAGGGGAATTCATTTCAATGCATCCAAATTAAAATGGGTCATTTCCTTCATTTATGGAAATTAGCGACTAGACCAGGAAAATTTCATGCCTCAGATTTCATCGATGGATCTTCCTGCATGCGATGGCCATTGCATATTTTGGCTTTATCTGAAAGTTAGCGTTTAGTTTGGAGTGTGGTGTCCTCATCCTCTTGCCTTTGTAAAGTCTTTGTGAAACACAATTTTTTCCTCTCTGGTGCTGTGTTTAATAAAAGCGGCGGGCGCGGGCAGTGGGCCCCGCTCTGGCTGATGTTTGCCTTTAATATTAGCGGCTGCAGGACCGCGGTGTTTGCTTCCCCGCTGAATCTCCCTGTTTGTTGGCTTTCAGCGTCCTCTCGTCACGCCCTGCTGGAACCGCGCTCGTTTACTTTTGAAAAAGTCAATTAAGCAGGCTCCCGGCCCCTCTTATCCGTGTTGATATGTGGATTATACTAAATAACTTGGCAGTAGTCCATTCAGAAAAGCATTACATGAAATTAAATTTGTACTTTGCCCAGGATTTAGTATCTTGTGGGCCTTTTTTCCCTCCTTTTTTTGATTATTAAATATCTACTGAAGCACATAATCCGCTCGTTTAGGTTGTTGAAGTGCCAGAGCTGTGCTTCAAAATGGTCTCGCGAATCTGGTTGGGAGAGCTATCGTGCGCGTATATCCATGGCGGTAATTGTCCTCTGTGCGCGTGAAGAGCCGTTACTGGAGAAATGTGACAGCGGTCAGGTGATCGTTACTTCGACGGGTCACGAGGTGATGGTTTAAGCTTAATTGCAGGTAGTTTTACATTCCTCAGTATACAAGTCTGTGGGGATGACTCCTGGGCTGTGGATGTCTCTATTGTCACATTATTTAGAGAGGAGGCGGGGATACGACGCACGCGGTTACAGAATTAGCGGCGTGTGTGCTGTGGCATGGATTGATATGCAGATGGAGTTGCCGCCGCTCGTCTCCCGGTCTTGGAGCTGCGGCCGGGGTGACGGGTGGGCGGGCGGGCTGACGAGGGATACTGATGAGTCATGGACGTGATTAGCGGCGGGCCCCTGGCGGCCGCGTCTGGAGGCCAGCATTAATGCGCACAGACAGCTGAGAGGAAAGTCATTTACAGGTTAAGGCAGAGCCGAGGCCTCGTAAATTAGGCACGCCGCTCTCCCTCCCTCTCGCTCGCTCCCTCCCTCTCTCGCTCCCTCTTGCATTGAGATGCCATGGAAAGGCCTGCCTCTCAGCCCGGGTGGTGAAAATGGCGCGGTCTGCCTGAGTTGAGGGATGATGATGAACGAGGACGGCAGGAGATAGAGGCAGGCATGAGTGTGTGTGTGTTTGTGTTTGTGTTTGTGTTTGTGTTTGTGTTTGTGTGTGTGTGTGTGTGTGTGTGTGTGTGTGTGTGTGGCAGAGCTGTTCTCGCCACTGTGTTACACCAACCTGCGCTTTCAGCATTAGCTGGTGATGTTGGCGATAACTCGCAAAAACAGACGTGAGCTCAAAAAATGTGAACTTGGTGAATATTCTGCACAGAACATCCCAATGCTAATTTGATGATTTCTGCATAAAAAACCGTAAAAGAAAAAACAGCTTTCAAATGATTCACATGGTTAATACTGGCTTCTTTTCCAGCTCTTGCAATTAACCCTTTCACGCTCACACACTGAAATGTTCGTATTGCGCTAATATTGACTCCTCGCCGTGTTTTTCGATTGCCTAAGGGACCTCAATCATATCCAGAGAGGGCTGGTTTGGGTGCAGGCTTTCATTCTAACTAAGCAGTCACACACTGGATTCTACTAATCAAGGTCTTCAGCAAAGATTGAAATTCAAACTGATCATGTATCTCGGAATGTTTGCTCTCAATATGTAAAATCTGCAACATTTTGCTGTAAATGAATGCGTCCAACTTGTACTGAAATGCATAAGCAACATTTAATCTTGCTATTACATACCTTAAATTGCTATGGATGACTCTGAATTTAATAAAAACTTAAGCATATCTGAATTGGATAAAAGTGGTCCTAATGAGGTTGGGCTGAGCAGTCAGGTTTGGTTTTGTACAAGCTAGATCTCAAAGGATAAATTTACATTGATATGAGAGATGAATTATTGATTGATATTCTTTGACCCTGCTGGATAAACAACAGAACAATGACTCTTGCTCTTTTATTCCGTCTGTTTGCGCTCATGTGTCACAGTCCCATCCCCGGATGCCGTCCCATCCTCGTCGTCACCCTCAGCAGTACCAGCACCCTCCGCGGGGGGTGTTTCACGATCAGGGCCCTCATCGGCCCCCGCCGCAGCCGCTGATCCCCCCTCACCTGTCTCAGCGCTTGGGCCCCATACACACACCTCCACCGCGGCCCCAGATGGACCCCAACCGCCTTCTGAGCCCCCCTCCCCCCACCCACAGCTCCCCTCAGCAGCCCAAAAACATCCACATCAACCCCCACTTCAGGGGCCCCGCCGCTCCTGCGCAAGGTCTGTCCACCGCCTGCTCTTCTGAGTGTCCACTGCTCTCTGACTGCCTCTGCTTCTCTCGCCCACTGCCCCTCTCCTCTCATCCTTTATTCCTTCCCCCTTTCTCTCCTCACCCTCTGTCTCTCTCTCTTCTCATCCTTTACTCCTCTCCCTTCTCTCCTCACCCTCTGTCCAACTCTTCTCATCCTTTACTCCTCCCCTCTTTCTCTCCTCTCCCCCTGTCCCTCTTTTCTCATCCTTTACTCCTCCCTTCTTTCTCTCCTCTCCCCCTCTGTCCATCTCTTCTCATCCTTTACTCCTCCCCTCTTTCTCTCCTCTCCCCCTGTCCCTCTTTTCTCATCCTTTACTCCTCCCTTCTTTCTCTCCTCTCCCCCTGTCCCTCTTTTCTCATCCTTTACTCCTCCCCTCTTTCTCTCCTCTCCCCCTCTGTCCATCTCTTCTCATCCTTTACTCCTCCCCTCTTTCTCTCCTCTCCCCCTGTCCCTCTTTTCTCATCCTTTACTCCTCCCCTCTTTCTCTCCTCTCCTCCTCTGTCCATCTCTTCTCATCCTTTACTCCTCCCTTCTTTCTTTCCTCTCCCCCTCTGTCCATCTCTTCTCATCCTTTACTCCTCCCCTCTTTCTCTCCTCTCCCCCTGTCCCTCTTTTCTCATCCTTTACTCCTCCCTTCTTTCTCTCCTCTCCCCCTGTCCCTCTTTTCTCATCCTTTACTCCTCCCCTCTTTCTCTCCTCTCCCCCTCTGTCCATCTCTTCTCATCCTTTACTCCTCCCCTCTTTCTCTCCTCTCCCCCTGTCCCTCTTTTCTCATCCTTTACTCCTCCCCTCTTTCTCTCCTCTCCTCCTCTGTCCATCTCTTCTCATCCTTTACTCCTCCCCCTTCTCTCCTCTCGCCCTCTGTCCATCTCTTCTCATCCTTTACTCCTCCCCTCTTTTTCTCTTCTCGCCCTCTGTCCATCTCTTCTCATCCTTTTCTCCTCCTCTCTTTCTCTCCTCTCCCCTTGTCCCTCTCTTCTCATCCTTTTCTCCTTCCCCCTTTCTCTTCTCGCCCTCTGTCTTTCTCACTCATCCTTTACTTCTCTCCTTTCCCCCTCTGTCCATCTCTTCTCATCCTTTACTCCCTCCCTTCTTTTTCTTTCCTCGCCCTCTGTCCATCTCTTCTCATCTTGTACCCCTCCCTTCTTTCTCTCCTCTCGCCCTCTTTGAATCCTTTTCTACTTCTGCTCCTTATTTCTCCTCACTATTTTTGCTTCCTTTTTCTCTTCTCCTGTCATGGTCTCTGAAGTCCACTCTTTGTTTTCCAAGTTCTGTTTTTCAGGGCTCTGTCCTAATGTTTGTTTTTCTGATGTGCTGCTCAGTTGTAAATTTAAGGAGTGCTCTAAAGTATCCCAATGGATCAACATGCTGCTAACTCATTCACCCAGGCAGCAAACATTAGTTTTTAGCAGAAGTTGTCCTTCAGGTTGAAGTTTCAAGAGCAGCTCGGTCAGGTTTAATACCTGTGAGCCCCTGGCCCAAAGCAGTATTTTTGCAGTTTTAGGCATGCAGGGATATGGGTATTGATTAAGTTCAGCACCGTGAAGGTCCTGGCAGGTTAATCTGTGCCCTTGGTGTTCATATTTTGGCCTGCTGGAATGTGAAGGGGCGAAGCTGCCCCAGGTGAAATGCTCTGGCCTGCATTCACCCGAGAGAAGGAGTGCACACGAGTTTGTGATGGTCTTACCATCGGTCTCCGCTGAAGTTTTGGGGTGGTGTTGCCCTCTTCTCCCCTGACATGGTTATCTCCTGTTGGGGGGGACAATGGAAAGAGTGAGTTTGCCAGATATGAGGCGGGGCCTGCTGATTGACAGATCAGGGATGCTGTCCCAGGTCTGCCTGTGGCCATGATTAATGATGGTGCCTCTGTGCAGGCGATGGCTCTCTTGGATAGAACGGCATAATACAGCAGCGGAGTATTGAGTGTTTTGTGCCGTTGTTCTCAGTTCCCAGTAGTCTGTGCTGTCTGTTCCAGCTTGGGTGTCTGTGTTTTCATTGAGTCTGTTTTTACAGTCTATGTGCTCTCATTGTCTCTTTGAGCTCTTAGTGCCTCTTTTCTCTGTCTGTCACTGTCTGTGTGCTCTCATCATCGCCCTGAGCTCTCACTGCCGTTATTCTTTGTGTTTTACGGTCTCTGTGCTCTCATTGTCTTTGTTAGCTCAGTGCCTCTCTTTCTTTGTGTCTTTCAGTCTCTGCTCTTATTGTCTCTGTGAGCTCCCGGTGCCTCTCTTCTTTGTGTTTTGCTGTCTCTGTGCTCTGATTGTCTCTGTGAGCTCAGTGCCTGTTTGTTTTACAGTCTCTGCTCTCATCGTCTCTGTGACCTCCCAGTGCCTCATTTTTTTTGTTTGTTTTTCCTCCTTTGTGCTCTCATTGTCCCGGTTAGCTCCCAGTGCCTGTTTTTTTACTGTCCCTCCTCTCATTGTCTCTGTGAGCTCTCAATGCCTCTTTTTTGTGTTTTGGGGTGTCTGTGCTCTCATTGTCTCAGTGAGCTCTCAATTCCTTATTGTGTTTTGCTGTCTCTGTGTTCTCATTGTCTCTGTGAGCTCTCAGTGCCTCTTTTCTTTGTGCTGTCATTGTCTCTGTGCGATCTCAGTACCTGTTTTATAGTCTCTGTTCTCATCGTCTCTGAGCTCTGTCTCTTTTCTTTTTGTTTTACGGTCTCTGTGTTCATTGTCTCTGAGCTCTCAGTGCCTCTTTGCATTTTACAGTCTCTGTGAGCTCTCAGTGCCTCTTTTCTTTGTGCTCTCATTGTTTCTGTGAGCTCTCAGTGCCTGTGTTTTATAGTCTGTTCTCATTGTCTCTGAGCTCTTCTCTCTTTTCTTTTTGTTTCAAGGTCTCTGTGTTCATTGTCTTTGAGCTCTCAGTGCCTCTTTTCTCTGTGTTTTGCTGTCTCTGAGCTCTCATTGTCTCTGTGAGCTCTCAGTCCCTTTTTGTGATTTGCTGTCTCTGTTCTCATTGTCTCTCTGAGCTCTCAGTGCCTCTGTGTTTTATAGTCTCTGTTCTCATTGTCTCTGAGCTCTGTGTCTCTTTTCTTTTTGTTTTACAGTCTCTGCGTTCATAGTCTCTGAGCTCTCAGTGCCTCTCTGCGTTTTACAGACTCTGTGTGCTCTCACTGCCTCTTTTCTTTGTGCTCTTTTTGTCTCTGTGAGCTCTCAGTGCCTGTTTGTGTTAGTCTCTGCTCTCATTGTCTCTGTGAGTTCTCAGTGCCTCTTTTCTTTGTGCTCTCATTGTCGCTGTGAGCTCTCTGCCTTTTTTTGTGTTTTGCTGTCTCTGTGCTCTCATTGTCTCTGTGAGCTCTCACTGCCTCTTTCGTGTTTTACTGTCTCTGAGCTGTCATCGTCTCTGTGAGCTCTCAGTGCCTCTTGGTGTTTTATAATCTGTGTTCTCATTGTCTCTGAGCTCTCAGTGCCTCTTTTCTTTTGGTTTTACAGTCTCTGTGTTCTCCTCGTCTGAGTGAGTTCTGTCTCTTTTCTCTGTGTTATACTGTCTCTCTGCTCTCATAGTCTCTGAGCTCCCAGTGCCTCTTTGTTTTACAGTCTCTGTGCTCTGATTGTCTGAGGTCTCCATGTCTTTTTTTCTTTGTGTTTTACAGTCTTTGTGTTCTCATTGTCTTTGTGAGTTCAGTGTCTCTTTTCCTTTGTGTCTTTCAGTCTCTGCTCTCATTGACTCTGAGCTCCCAGTGCCTCTTTGTTGTATAGTTTCTGTGCTCTCTTTGCCTCTGTGAGCTCTCAGTTCTTTGTGTTTCACAGTCTCCGTGCTCTCATTGACTCCGTGTTTTCCAATCTCTCTGCTCTCATTGTCTCTGTGAGTTCTCAGTGTCTCTTTTCTTTGTAGTTTAGAGTCTCTTTCCTCTCACTACCTCCACAGAATCACTATGTCTGTATAGTACGGTCTTTGTAATTTAAATTTATTACTCTTTCTGCCTTTGCAATGTCAGTGTGTAATAGTCTGTTTTTACTCTGCCATTGTAATGTCAGTGTGTTATGATGTGTGTATTATTTGCTTTCTGTCTTGGTCATTTCAGCATGTAGTGGGCTGAGCATTACTTTCTCCGCCTCAGTAATGCCAGTTTTGAATGGTCTGTCCCCATAATGTCCAAGTGTAATAGTCTGTGTATTACTGTCTCTGTTTCTGTCATTTCAACATGTAATAGTCTGTCTATGACTCTCTGTGGCTCTTTAACCTCAGTGTGTAATAGCCTGTGTATTACTCTCTCTCACTGTGCTCTCCGCAGTGCCCTTGATGCCGGCACAGAACCAGCCCAGGCCTGCTGCCGGTCCCCCGAGGTTCGCGGTGAGTAGCAGCTGCCTGCCACCCCAAACTGCCCCCCTTCTCCGTGTGGAGGGGTTATTACAGAAATGAATCGGCTGTCCTGGCTAAACACTGTGTGCCAATCTGCAAACACTGATAGGAGCACGCGCAACTGAAAATGTTTGATATGAGCTTTAAGCACAGTCAGGCTTGGGGGGAGGGGGGGGGTTATTTTGTCAAAGTACTCCAACTGTGGAGAACAAAGGCCCGACTGCCATCTGAGAATCTCTGCCCTTTTTAAATGGGGGGGCTGCCTCTGAAAAGAGATGAGCGGTTTTTTTCCTTTTTTTTTAGGGGGGGGGGTCTTGGGTGGTAAATTTATAAATTCACCCCGAAAATGAATTGAAATGTTAGTTGATGGTCTCACTAAGGACATTGCAACTGTTTTTTTTTTCCCCTTCTTTAAGTGTGAGGAGAATCCATAAAGTGCTTTGGTTCAGTAGGGGTGTGTAATTATGATATAGACTCTATTTGAGCGCTGACAGCAGCCCTTAAAGTGATTACTGCTCTGGAAGCGAGCTGCATGTGTCCTCTCCGAGCCAGCGTGGCCAGGCATCAGGTGCCGCTGATTGACACATCCGGGAAAAGTGCTTTTTATAGCCGTTTATGCTAATCAGGCTGGGCAGGAGGTGTGCGGCCAATAGCATTGGACTCCCCTCGCAGACAGCGCTGAGATGAGCCCCCCTGACTGCCCGGCCCTCACTGGTGTTGCTACTCCTTTTCTTCTCTCCCTCTCTCTTTCCCTCTCTCTCGGTTTTGCGCAGTTTCTCTTTACTGATGGTGTTGTAGGGAAGGCCCGTAGCTGGTACTTGGACTTTGGATTTCTGGTGAATTTCACTGGGCCAGATGCTGTATTAAGTGCAGTGGCTGTGGGCTGGTATCAGGCTTGCAGTAGGGAAAGCAGCTTTTAAAACGCCTGTGACAAAACACTGCAGCTACCTTTCGCCACTGGGCATCTGATTAATCACCATTATCATACATTATCATACCAACTGATTTACTCATCAGAGGCATCCATCTGCACTCTGTCTGTATTAGATGTCCCCCCGACCCCCGAGAAGTGTTTAAATATTAATCCTGACTATCATTTAAAAGTTAATTTTGGATTTGCATGTTAACTGCACAGGCCCAGAAACACTGAGCCGAAATCAAGTATGGCATCTCAGGTTGTTTTTGTGGGTTCATTTACATGTATTCAGTGCATATACTCTTTGCTGTAGGGAGTATGTTGGTCTTGCGCATAGGATGCAGTGGTCAGCCTGCATTCTCACTCGTAAGCGGGTGCTTGGAAGTAATTGCCTCTTCACAGTTGGTCAAGGTCAGTCGGTAGCGCATCGGATGCACACAGTTTGCCCCCCCCACTGTGATTAGTGAACATTTGTGCCAGGCACCCTAATGTTTGCACATAGTGCCCTCGCGTCACACTGTTAATAATCAGGAAACTGCTGACAGCACATCAAAACATGACATGAAATGTTAAATATGTTTACGAGTCCTAAAGGGAGAGAAATATAGCAAAACAAGTGAGTAGTTTGATGATTATGAATCCCAACCTGATACAGCGAGAACATTGCACAGTAATCCTCGGGCAAGGTGAATAAATACTAAGAGAAATACATCCGAATTAGGTCTTTACTTAACTCGCGTATGGCTGCGAACAGATATCTTAAGATTTTTCTTTTTTTAAAATTTTTTTTTAAGGTTACTAAATAGTACAGCGTGATTGAAATATTAACATCCTAAAAATGTTGATGTAGCTGCCACTCTAGTGCTTCAGTGCGGCTGAATCCTTGAAAATGCTTGAATTTTTATTTTCGCGTTTTGAAAAGTGCTTGGATTTTGAATAATTGCTCATAATTGGTACATTGACTAATTGGTTACCTTACAGTAATAGTTTCTTTTTTTTCACAATAATTCACTATCTGTTTGATAAATATGTGATTTACCACAGCTGTAAGCTGCTGGAAAAGCTTGTAAATGCACCTTTACAATGCTTGAAAAGTGATTTAATTTGAGATTGGAAAAGGTGTTGAAGGCCTGAATTGGTAAAATGCCACTGTCTGTCCTCTAGATTTCCTGTGGGTTTTATAGAGCAGTGTGTGCTGGGGCACTGGGCCCTGTCCGGGGTAATGAGGGCCAGCAGGTAGCATTTGTCTAGCACTCCGCCTCGGAGGGCTTCAGCCTCACTTTCCCTCTGAATAGAGCTTTGTATATTTATGAAGGCTTAGCAATGAGGAGCTATGCGTGGTTATCAAATTCATACAAATTTCCCAGGTATTGCAGGGGTGTTTAATTGAAGTCCATTGTGCCTGTGTGGCTGACCTTTTGAGTGGGCCGATAAAGCACACAATGGCTATTTGATCCTCGTTTTTTTGCGGCAGAGAGCAGCCTGATTAACTTCCTGTTTGGAGACCTGGCAAGATTCTCAGTCATATTCACACTCTGAACAAAAGTCATCAATTCCAGCTTAAAATGCGGATTAATTCTGATAGCATCAGGTCGGTTACAATGGGGGGGGGGTTTGAGCGGCCAATTTGTTTAAGTACGGCACAGCAAAGGCAGGTTAATTTCTCAAAGGTGAGGGATATTTTGGAGAAGAAAGGAGAAAGCAAAGTGGTTTCTTATTGAAAGGATTAGAGGATTGCCATCTTGTTTTCTTTGAGAGGGTAGATAGCGGATTGCTTTTTTTTGTGGATGTGATTGTCATTTGTAATAAGCTATTCAAAGTATTTGGGGGGAGAATAGTAGCAAGATGGTGAAATTAACACGGACCTCAGAAGGACAAATATGCGCACACAGCCATTTTGTAGAGGGGCGTGTCTGTATAGATACTGGAGCTCCGGACCTCTTATTAATGTTGCTGTGCGAGCGTCGAAAACAAAATGGGGGAAGTGTCCAAGATGCTTTTATGCAACCCTATTTCAGCCATGAAATGAGTTACATGTGTATTTAGCTTGTGTGTCCAGGGAAAATGAGGTTCCCTCAGGGGTGAGCTGTATTTACCAAAATCGCATATTTTAGATAGAACTCATTTCAATGCACCAGAAAGTCTGCTTATAAGCTGACTCTGCCCCTGGGGTAATTTTGTTGCTGGAGGGTGTGCACTAAAGCTTCGTATGGTGTGATTGGTATTCGGACATGGCCTTTTTCAGTAGTAGTCATGTATTTCCCTCTTTTGAACTGTAATATCGGCTTGCATACCAGTGACCATTTAGCAAGTGATGTGCGAGCTGCTTTCAAATTCAGTTATAGCGTGACAGCCACCATTTTTATTGGTTTAAAATGGTTTTGGTTAAGATGATTAGTTTAGGCAATACTTAAGTCAAAGGCACATCTTTTTCCCCCTCCAGTTTGAGTATATTTTTTGGGTAAGGGGATGGGGTCATTTTTGTCCTCTGATCTTAAAGCACAATTTTTCATGATATTGGAAAATGATGAGTTGGTGGATATGACGGCATTTGCAGCATTTAAGCATTTAGCGCCCAACCGAAACCCCCGTCGGAAAGACCATGGCAGCCTCATTGGCCTGTTGCTGTCTCTTGAAAATTTTGTGTGGCCGTGATTTAAGTCCTGCAGTTTGCAGTTGGAGTGCAATATTTTAGAAAACTGAAGGCGCATTGCTTCACGGGCATTCTGCGGTATTTATGACATGGCTTCAGAATTCTTTTCTCAGAATTTTCATGAAATACTTGGTGGATATGTTAGTTGACATCCAAAAGCTTTGGAAAAATGTTTTTTGGCTTCATAGATCATTTCGCTCATGGCAGTTATGTACTCTTGTAGGTTTCATGACTGTGACCGGCATCAATATATGGAATTTTGTTTAAATTTACTTTTTTCCAAGTTTGTTATGCCAGGAATTGGACTTGGATGCGTGCATTTACGTTGTATAACAATTTTGTGCATGCTTACAGATATGACACTGTAAGTCTTGACACTTGATTTTAAAATGACATTTCTTATTAAAAGATACTGTATGTAGCGGTCTCTCTCACAAAGCAAATGCATCCATAATATTGATCAATACAAGTTTCAGTGGTAATTAATTGATATTCCATAACATTTTGCCCTGTCCTGTCCATAGCGCACATCGACACCCCTGTGGCATTCATCTACTCTACATGATATTTTCTTGAAAATTCTGAATGATATTCTTTTGATATAAGGGTACATCACTGGAGGGCTGAATTTGAAGAATATCACCTAAATGAAGCACTTTTGATTTAATCACTTTACAAAAAACCCATGTTGCAGTCTGTCCTATCCATGACAGTTTTTTTCTTTTATCTAATTAAGTGCATTAATTACAGTAAATGACATTCATTTTTATATCACCCAAAGTACTCCCAGAGTACTTCCAATTCAGCCAGTCAAACAATTCAGAGGACCAACACATTAGTAGCTGCAATGGAGTTACTTCTCTAAATGTCCTGTCCGTAACAAAATGAATACACTGAATGCCCCTGGAACACATCCCCCCTGTTAGGTTTCTCTAGCATTCTGAAAATTTGGCATAGTCTAGCTGTAACATAATTCCATGTTTGGAGTTCGTGGTTTCTTGTGGCAGTTACCGAAGCCCCAGTGCAGCAGGGTTTATTTGTTGCTGTGGGTTGTTGTTGGACATTGGTGTGTGATGGCTGTGAGAGCGCGGAGTGTTTTGGTGACCCGCTCACAGTGGCCCGCCTTTGTTTTGCCCCCCTCAGGGCCCGGCAGACTTTCCTCAGCCCCCCCAGCCCCAGCAGCAGCAGCACATCCCCGGGAACTACAGCCAGAGCCCCAGACCACAGCATCCCGAGCCCTGGAGCGGCCCTCCGCCCGCACTCCCTCAGGAGCGAGAGCCTTTCTTCATCGGCGGTGAGCCGAGACGCCACACCCTGCGCGCCCCGCGCTCCCATTCACAAAAGAGAGGTGGGGGGGCTTCCCCTGCGCAAGCCTTTCGCTAGCGCTTCACTCTCAGCGCCCTGACTATAATTGGATCTGAATGTGCAGCAGGCTGGGGAGGCAGTTGTTGGCCTGTTTATACAAATTTTGTTTTAAACACAAAAACACGCTGATTGGCGAAAACAGGATGATGTATTTTCAGAACTGAGCTTTAGCATTGATAGAATGCTGAGTGTTTTGGATGCGTCTGCAGCTGTAGCGGTGCGCCTGAGGGGCAGCAGAAGAAGAGATGTCACAGCCGGTGAGCGGAAGTGCGCTCGCTCCCCCCCCCTCATCTTATTTTCTCTTTCTCTCAGAGCCCAGGTTCCCAGGACAGCATATGTTTGATCAACACAATTCTGCTCAGCTCATGAATAACAGCCACGCCCTCCACGGCCAGAATCCCATGGCTTTCAACCAGTCGGGGCCCGGATTTAATCCGCCGGGACCGCAGTCCATGTTCCAGCGGGAGCCCATGAGGGCCAGTGTCCCGCCCCCGGGGCCCATGGGCATTCCCAGCCTGGGCCAGCACGGCCCGCCTGCCCCCCGCCACTTCCTGCCCCAGCGGCCACAGTTTCCTCAGCCAGGGCCTCCCCTCCAACACCAGCCCATCCCGCAGTTTGGCATGCAGGTACGCCCCAGAGTAAGTGCCCCGGAGCCTCGGCCACTAACCGCTTTCTGTGTCTGATGTGGGGTTGTTTTTTTGCTGAAGTGTCATTCGCAAAGTGGCTCCTATAATGGCTGCCAACTCACCCTGAAGTAAATGCAGTCCTCTGCATCTGAGCACAAGCCCGGCGCCACGCAGGTTGTGAAGCGCAGTGGTTTGGTTAGCCCTGGCACGCTTCAGCGAGACGTATCTCACTGCAGAACAAATGAACCGCAGATTCTGAGCATTGGCGGCCGTTTCTGAAGCAGGATAGCGTTGTCAGCGCTGGTGCAGTGTGAACACACAGGCTTTCTGATGTGAGCTGTGAGGTGCGCCCGCTTAGTTGGCGCCAGTGCTGCTGTGTGCATGCATGACGGCCTCCTCTGAGCAAGCTTTGTGCTTCGATGTACAGGTGGAGAAAAAGGCTTCCATTGTTATGGCGAGAGAACCACGTGGGCTGAGACATGGAAGGAAGACTAACCGATAATCTGTGTGTAAAATTTCCTTCGAAATGATCTGACGTGAAGTCTTGAATTAAGTGCGTACTCGCGGTTGGAGGTCATGCTAGAAATCGTCCACCTTCTGTAATGATGAGCCTGGTGTCACTCTGGGCTTTGGAGTAAATACATCTGTGCACTATCCTTAAGCTTAGCCCGAAGCCTGTTTATTTTCCCTTTATATTACTTAATTTTTAGATTTATTTGAGTCCAAGGAGTAGAGCTGAGCGCCCTTCCTGAGTTCTTTAATGGAAGGTGAACACTCATTCTTGCTCGTGTTTCTGAGGCATCAAGCTTTGCAGTGCCCCATAAGGTCACATTTTGAGCCAGGTTACTCACTCAGCCTTTGTAGTTGTGGAGCAGGCTGCCCTCTAGTGTTTGAAACGCACCTCATCCATCCATCATCCGCTTGCCTGGTCACATCAGCCTGGTCACGGGTCAGCTCCCAGGCTCAGATGAAGGTTAATTCGGCACAGGATATTTGGAAAGCAATGCACCTCTGTTGTTGAGTCATTGGCTTTTTTTGGCATAAAATAATGCCTGAGCTCTGATTGAGACGGAGAGTGATGTATTATGGAATTGTAAAAAAAAGGTTTGCCCTGTCATATTTGGATATTTGCAGTTTGCTGAAATTTGGTTTATCAAAATTTTATTTCTCTGCACTGCACATTACTTATTTTGACTTTCTATATCAGGCATTTTATTGAATATGTGTAGGCTAACTGTGCCAACGGTCGCCATGGCATTTTGAAATTAAATGTACGTTTTTCATGAAATGTTGATTATTGCAGCCCCCAGACGAAGTTGGGGCTTCTATGGATTCGGCTTCATCACTCGTCTGTCTGCTTAGAGATTTCCTTGTGGATGCTGTACAGGCTAGAAATTTAAAGCAATTTCTTTTATATTTATTTATTTTTATATTTATCTATATGAGCAATGGTTAGGACACAGCACCTATCAATTTAGGTTGCCATGGTAACATAATTCACTGAATAATAGGCAATTTTTTTGTGAAAAATAAACCAGAATGAAAAATGTGGGCAATCGAGGGCTACACCCATTGGTCGTGGACGACCGACCTGTCTAGTTGTAAAAGCCACAAATGCTGAGTAATCTTACCTGTTGTTTCTATCATATTTCGGAAGTGTTTTAATATAAAATTTGAGTGAATTTGGCATATTGTTTCTCTTCTGAAAGCTTAACCATTTTGTTGTGCAAACAAGCAGCTTTCCTGGCGTCAGCCTGTGAAGCAGTACTCACCGCACCATGAGTCGATAGTTGCCAGTTCATTCATAATGTGACCAAAAAGGTATAGCGCTTAAGCCAAGGTCTTTTAAAATGCTCTTCTCGCTAGTTGAAATGTGTAGCCTGCTCGGATTTTAGCGTCAAAAATTTGAATGCTTTTTAAATTTTCCATTTTGCAGGACACTTTGTAATAGTAGGAGACTTAATAAGACCATTACATTAGTGTATTGTTCTCGCACTGCTGTTGGTGAAAATTAAGGAGCCATATTTGCTGGAGCTTACGTTCTGTTCCGCTGATTATTTGCTGTTTGTGTGGAGGATGCCAAAAGGCCAAACCGTAAATGTGGCAACTTTAAATTTCGGCATTGAGAACCTCGGCGAATGTTGGCACGGCTGTGGTCATTTTCTGAATGTAAAAATAGTTATTCCTTGTCATTTATGTGACTGTTTTTGGAATGTAAAGCTTGCAGCTGTTCGTGGGACGTTAATATTTGGTGTCCGTTTTGGCAGTGGTGTTTAAGACACCTGTGTGTAACCATTCTGATGTATCTGTTAGTGTGTATGTCTCCATGTGCCCTCACATGCTTGCACATGTGTGCATGCGTGTGGCTTTCTGTTTATTGCATATTTGGTATATGTGCGTCTGTGTGTCTGTTGTACATGTCTGTGCGTGGCCATGTCAGTGTTGTGTGTTTGAGTGTGCAGCTCTGTTACATGCTTGTGCGTGTATTACTTGTCTGTGCTGATTTTATGTTTGTGTGTATTACATATGTATTACATAAGACATACGTCTTGTGTGCATATGTGTGTACTACATATTTGTGTTTTTGTATTTGTGTGTGTTTTACTACATGTTTCTGTGTTGTGTTTTAGGTGTGCACTTGCATGTCTGTTCCATGCTTGTGTATGTATAACTTGTGCATTTGCGTATTGTGTGATTGTATGCCTGTATTATATATTTGTGTGTAGTATGTGTTTGCATGTGTATTACATTTTTGTGTATTGCCTGTTTGTGTGTTTTACTGGTTTGTTCCTGCGTGTGTGTATGTGTACATGCATTAGATTTGTATGTTTGCGTGAATGAAGCAGTTGTGCTTGTATAAATTTTGTCTTTGTGTTTGTTTATTTCATGTTCATACTACATGTGTGTGTATTGCGTGTTTGTGCATATGTGTAATATATATGCATAAATATGTTGGTGCTAGCATGTGTATAACCTGGTATTATATATGTGTATTACGTATTTGTGTAGGTTTTGCGCGTGTGTGTGGGCGTATTGCATATTTATGTGGATGTGTAACACGTATGTATATTATGTGTTTGTTCATGTTTGTGTGTGTGTGTATTACAGGGGTTGATGCACCCCTCCCCTCACCAGCAGCACCAGGAGCCTCACGCCCCCCCTCAGCAGCAGCACCCGCCCCCTCAGCGCCCCCACAGCCTGCCCCTGCAGCCCCCGCTCCTACAGCACCACCCCCACCTCCACCCTGCCAGGGAGCCGCGGCCCATGATGCACCAGGGCCAGCCACTGCACACCATCCCCACGCAAAGCCACGCCCACCCCCGCGCGCATCAGCAGCAACACCCCCAGCCCAGAGCCAATCCCATCCGGCCCCGAATGGTGAGTGACTTGTGTTAGCCCCGCCTCACAGAACCTTCTAGGCTGTTATTCTCGTGCCTTGTGAGCTGCAAGTTACCCCCACTCTCCCCACTAACGGTCAATCCCGTAATTACTGGTTTGGCAACGAGTAGAGCTCACGTGAAACTGACAGTGCTCAGCAATAAGAGCTGTAGGAGATGACTGGGGGAGACGAGGTTGGAGTGCTTTTAGGGCTGGGCCGTGTGGACAAAATCAAATATCACTATTTTTTTAGTGAATACCTTAATATATTTATCTTTGAGAACTTGTTATATTTGTTCTGCTGATATTTTGACCATGTAGGTGCAGTCAAGTAAGGAAAACTGAATTCCTTTACCGTAATTCAGCATTTTAAATTCGAAAAGACAAGGCTTAGTTATCTTCATATATATTTTGACATTTACAGCATTATTATTTTGGCTGTCAACTAAGGAATATTGGTGTTGAAATTAAATAATAAATATGAGTTCAAAGTGAGGAGATTCCGCTTCAGGTTGAGGGTTAATGCATCAGAAATTTGGCGGACACTGCAAAAATTGCTGCATTTTTTGCAAGGTCCTCCCTTTTTTGAGACTGAAAGTATTTGGAAAAATGGATGCTCAGTTTTTCAATGGCCAAGTGTTTTATTCCATTATAACTTTATTTGAAAGTGAACACGCAAAATGTCTTAATTTGAAGAGTAATGTTTTCATCTGAAATCTCTCAATATGAACTCCAAAGAGTTGTCCGTACCAATGAAGCAAGTCATTATTCGGCTGGAAAATCAAAACAAATTCACCAGAGAGAAAGAGAAACCAACTGAACTTTTTTGTATGTTCATAAAAATAAAGTCTGCAATGAACAGAAGACTTGACTAGAGTAAGTACAGAGGGTTGATTTTAACATGTCAACTGTTGGTACGACTCAAAAATAGGAAACTTGCCAAAAAAAATACCTGTATTGTTCTGGCACAAAATCATTTAGACAAAAGAGAAAAAGATCATCTTATTCCAGACAGAAGGTAAAGGAAAGATATGGATAAGGTAAGCAACTGCTCTTGATCTGAGGCATACCAACTCAGCTATGAAGAGGTTATTTATGGGCATGTTTGGCTGCTAATTGAGTTGGTTCTTCTTGTATCTGCTGGTTAGGAGATGGATGATAAAAGCTGGTGGATGAATTCTAAATTGTATAAGGCTACATTATCTCTAGATTCAGGTAAATGCATCAGAACAAATTGGAAAACCCTTTACAATGCAGACATACATTTCTCTTTTGGCCCTCTAACAATCTGTGTAACGAATTTATCCCACCGCAGTCCTTTTTTTCACATGCATGACATTTCAGCTGCTTGAGAGATGCTAAGCGAGATGATGCATTCGCACGCTGAGCATGGGCTCAGAGACATAATATGGGAATATACGGGGCTAATGCGTGACTGCTTTCGATCATTGCCATCCAAGTATTCTCGTCTGAGGTTGGACAATAGGCTGTGCAGAAGCCCAGACTGTGTCTTTAATCACAATTTCAATAAAATATTAATTTTACCAGCCCTAAATGCTTCCAGGCAGGTGAGTGTAATGTGTTCAGCGTCCGGTGGATCAGCCTGGTAAACCTGTAGTGAAGTGGCTAGGTTGAGCTGGGCTCAGTTGGGATACAGCATAAACGCATCTTGTCTTTTGACTCGTTGGTCGTTGGTGCAGGATCCCATCCCATTTGCAGATGGATATGTGCTCAGTGATTGTGCTTAATCTCTGTGCTCCTGCAGAACTCCCCGTCCCCCATGCTGAAGCCCCCCATGCAGCGGATGCAGGCTCCACCCCAGCGGAACAGCAACCTGCGCGAGCTCCCCGTGGCCCCGGCCGGCGCGACCTTTAGCAGCCCTCGCCCTGCGACCATGCCTGCCGCCCAAGTGAGACCCACCGCCCGGTTCCGGCCCGACGCCAGGGCCCAGCCAGCCCCCAAGCTTCTGGAAAGAACCGTAGTGCAGAAGGTGAAGAAGGAGGCTCCAGCACCGCAACCCGGGCTTTCACAGCAGCCTCAGGCACCACCAGCGGTGAGTCGCTCTCAATGCCCCCTTACAGATTGGTCTGCCCTGTCCATTTCAGTGGGGCTTTGGTGCTTGGGTAGATGGCAGGAGAATTTATCAGGGCTTTTGTGAACCTCCAGATGGGATGGAGCTGCTGCTTGCTGTTTCTTACTTGCTCGCTCATTGCTATTCACTTTGTGGCCACATAATTCTGCTCGCTCACTCTCTGACTCTCTCTCACTCTCAGTCTCTCTGTCTGTCTCTCTCCCGCTCTCACTCACACTCTCTCTCTCTCTCTCTCTCTCTCTCCCTCTCACAGTGATGCAAACAGAACACATTCACTCTCTCCCTTCTTGCCTCAGTCACTTACACTCATATGTCACTTTCTGCTGGATAATGCAAACCGCAGCTTGTTCTTAATGGCTCATACTGGCTGCCATTATTTAGGAAAGTAATTGTTGTAATGAAAATGCATTCTAATTGTGCTTCACTCTTGTAGTTTGTGCACTTTCCACCTTTTTCCTCGTGGTCAGATCCTTGATCTGTGTGAAAATGGAGTATTTTCGCCTGCCTGATGAGATACAGAGGTGACTTTAGTATGAAAAGAATCGCATTTAGTCTCAAAGCACCAGCAATTGCCAGTGTAAATGAGAGTAATGAAGCCCTTTCCAAGGTACAAATAAGGTTCAAGGTCAGGCATAGTGTGAGAGAGCTGTTCATTAAACTCAATTATTTGGTCACAAATGAGACGTATCTCTTCCAATCCAGTTAGAAAAATCAATACCTCTGTTCTGGGTCCTTTGTGAAGGCGTTTCCTGGGTCAGTGCGATGGACCAATCGCAGACCAGCAGCAGCCTGCTATTCCCCTGTTCTTCACCCTTAGGGTATAAGTCAATGTGAATTGTTCCTCGCCACTGGAAGGTCTAAGAGCTCAATACATGATTATCTGGGCTCGAAATAGCGGGTGCATAGGTGCACGTATGCACCCGGTTTTCGGCAGGTGCTCCCAAAATTTAAAGTCGGTTGCACCGCGTGCTCCTAGTAAAAATCTGCCCCCAAAAAAACACTTTCTACAAATGCACTCATCCTTACCTGAAATTATAAATTTTATTGTTAAGGGACAAGAATTAATGACTAAATCGATGGGACTACAAGGCTGTAGAACACGTCTGGTCTGAGGCAGGGTATTTGTTATCATTGGCTGATCGCGTATTGCATATTTCTCATCAAATACCTTCCCTGATCCAGGATCAGAGAGTTTGTGGGACATTTGCCCTCCGCGGCACCAGGAAGCGCCACCAGCACAGACCACGACCCGCACCAATGGGACTGTGGCCCATAGCTGCGTCTTATGGAAGCATATAGTTAACAAAATGAAAATGCAATGTCAGAAATGAATTTTCATTTTCAAGATACAAGCGCATTATTTGTATCATAATGAAAATGCAAATGTAATCCTCCACTTTGCATTTTCATTTTCAAGCCCATGTGTGAAATTTTTATAACAATTGGAAAATGAAAATGCATTCCTCATTTACATTTGCATTTTCGAGAAGTGCCCAGCAATATCACTCACAAAGCGAAAACGCTAATCGTATAAAGCAAATACATTCTCGGAAATGCTTTTTCGTTTTCGAGAAGCACGTGCATTATTTGTATCATCATGAAAATACTAAAGTAATCCCCCACTTTGCGTTTGCATTTTTAAGTCAATGTAGGCACTGTTTTTATTTGCAAGACGTGCCCCGCAATATCTCTAAAAAAGCTAAATCGAAAACGCTAATCTCATAAAGCAAATACATTCTCGGAAATGCTTTTCTTTTTCAAGAAGCAGACACGATATCTGTCTCACAATCGAAGCGCTAACGCAGTTCGCCACTTTTTCATTTTCGTGACAGACTGCCCTGCCTGGCTTTGCATTTTTGTTTTCAAGGTCCCACGCGCTTTTCCTAACAAAATTAAAAAGAAAATACCCTCCCGAGTTTGGTGTGCCCTAGCTGTCGATGAGAAGGCGGGACTTCCTCCACAATTTGGTACGGATTGGATATTAACAAATACAAGCGATCTCTTTGGTTATCAGTCAGGGCGAAACTGCTGCTGCACGCACGTTTATGTCAATGCACAAATTGCAACTTAAATAATTGGAGCCACTGACTGTGCATGGACGCTCCCTGGACATTGCAGCGTTAGATTTAGAGTATAGCTAAAGTTTTCCCTTGAAAGACACTGCTCTCGCACTCAATTACCCCTGTGTGCGCTTGGATTAGCTCTGCATCCACTGAAATGGTGTGCTTTACACTCAGATCTGTCGGTCTTCGGACGGGTTATCTGCGCATCATCCGTTTTGTAGTTCACTCGGTTACAAAGTTCATACGCTCCTGCTCTTCTGAGCTTCATGTACTTCCATTACTTTCTTCATGAATTTGGAGTCAGGAATGTAGAGCTAAGAGAGGCTTCGATTCATCCTGTTTGCTTGCATCCTGCTGCTGCTGCTGTAGAAGAAAGGCTTGCGAAATCCATAGATCTATGATTTATCTTATACCGTAAAGTCGCTTGTAATAATATATTGTCGCATGCCATAGCCAGACGTCGACACGGTGGCGTGTTTCGGCCAATCGATGTGTTTTTCATGAACGGTATCATTGTCAGACTATAACTGCCATGATCCTGCTCTCGCACTCAGTTAGCCCCCGCGTACGCTTGGATAATACATGCTTCCACTCAATCAGTGTGCTTACTAGGGGTGTCAACGTTTACAATTTTTTCTACACGTGTACACGGGACTTCTAACCGACGTGTACCCGGTTACACGTTGGGGATTTATGACCTTTTTATATCGCAGTTGCGCTATATAACCACAGAAAGTAAAATGAGTAATAATAATCCTCTTTCATTTTGACAGATAAGAAAACGTACAAGTGAAAGCTGAAAAAGGGTTTTTTAACCTTTTTTAATCATTGTTTTAACTTTTGCTCACTTTTGTACTTTTTTTTTTTTTTTTTTACTTAAAGTGCAAACTGCATCCCTCTCTCGCGACGGGAGCTGCGTCTGAATTTTAGTGTACGTTTCATTAAGTAATGTAGAATTGGCGAGAGAAAGCAACTCACGAAGAAGCCAAAGTAAGCAGAAGTGAGAGGAAAAAACTTAACCGTCATATCCACGAAGTTAAAAAAGTAGAGGGGGAGTGTCAAAATTATTCACTAAAATTGGCGAAAAAAAATGTTTTCTTCCTCCTCTTTAGACGCGAGGATGTGAGATCAGCAGTGCCGTAGCCAGCGGGGGTGCTGAGACACGTCCCTTTTTGACTGCAATCAATAGTTCTCAATCATTTTCATTTATTGACACGTTTTCCAATTATCGTAATTCGCAACCGGAGGCACTGTTTCGCTCCGTATGCGATCTAACAGCGATTAAATCATGGGCTTAATTCAGTCCAGTTGCGGAACACGAACCGAGAATTGGGTTGCACAAAACTTCCGTTTAAAACAATTGTTAGTCCTGACCTGTTCTCAGTCATTTTCATAATTAACAGAAGGTTCACTCTGAGAGCGCTCCACAGTTAACAGGTGCGGCTTGTTCTCCCCTATTAGGAACAGGTCAGGACTAATAATTGTTCTAAAGTTTTGTGCAACTCTGTTCTTGTTCCTCAACTGGATTGAATAAAGCCCACGATTTAATCGGTTAGATCGCATACGGAGAGAAAGTGTCTTCGGTTGGCAATTACAATAATTATAAAACGCGTCAATAAATGAAAATGATAGAGAATTGCAGTCAAAAAGGAACGTGTCTCAGCACCCCCGCTGGTTACGCCACTGGTGATCAGGGTTACGTTTCTCAAAACCGTAGTTGCTAACTAAATTAGCAAGTTACATAGTTCGTCCATTCACAGTCAATGGGTCCAACTATATAAGTTAGCCTCTTTAATTTCGGGAAATGCACCCCAGGCCGTTAAAAGCTGACAGAACCAACCAACCAACAATTTAACGTACAACAACACGCAGCAATATAGGCTAAAATAACAAGCCATTAACAGTTTTCAGCTGCACGACATTTGCACATGGAGAAGATGATGAGCGCAGCGCACTTCAAGTCCTCTGCAACCTATTCTTGAAGTGGCGCGACACTGGCTGTGGCTGTAGCCTTGGATGCAGACGTCTTATGGTGTTCGGTTAACTTCCCTTCCCCACCAACGTCTGCGCACTCGAGCAAGGTTTTGTGTTCAGTGACGTAATGTGATTGTGCTTGATGAGCCAATCAGAATGCTTGTTATATGTTATGATCTCTGTCATTACTATGGCTTTTCCCGGTGGCTTGTCAAAAATAGTGAAATGGTGGGTGAAGAAACTCCTTAAGAACTTGTAGAAAACGACATTTGTTTTGTGTGTAAATCAAAAATCCTCCCAAAAAAAAAAGTCAAGATACGGGTGCATGGAAAAAGCAAGTTTGATATCGCTGCAGTAGTAAGCTCTGTCATCTCTGTTAACACAGCGGTATACACGAACGGGTTATTCGTCTGCCGAGCGGGCTGCTATCGCTTACTTGAAAAAATTTTGAAAATAGAGAAAGAACTTGATGAAAAGCGATCGGAATTAAAACTTCTTTATGAAAACGAAAGGCCCTGAACGAAACGTCTAACAACAGAAGAGTGTTCTTCTCTGTTCGCCAAAACACGGCCAATCTTTGATAACTTTGACCCAACTCCCGTAAAAGCACCTGGACAGCCACTTCAATTTGGAGTAGCTGAACTAGTTGAGCAAGCAGAAAACCCTGAATTCATTAATCCTGTTCCAGCCACAATAGAGACGATAGAGACCAGCCGCAATGTTCAAGGAGAAATTTACGATGTACCGGAGCTGAGCGAAAGTACAACCAAGGTGTCAATTGTGATTGAATATCCTAGCAAGCGAGTAACAAATGAACTATTTGTTGATTTGGCAGAAGTAGGAAAAGCTGTAGCACGAGGGCTGTAAAAAGACTTGCAGGAGCTACACTGAAGGAGGAGACGCTCCACACTTATGCATATATAATTAGCTCCTGGATTTCAAGACCTAGTTTCTGATTTGTGGAACACAAAACCTTGCTCGAGTGTGCAGACGTTGGTGGGGGAGGGAAGTTAACCGAGCACCATAGGACGTCTGCAACGGAGGCTACTGTGGCTGCGGGGTTTTTTTTTTTTTTTTTTTAATATCGAGGCAACATTGCGCCCCATGCATCTGTATGCGGTAGTGGGAACATTTAAGTGTATAGTTGGTTAATGTTATTGTCCCCCGCCGCGCGCGAAGCGGGGGACATAGTATTCACGACCGTCCGTACGTCCCGAAACCTTGTCTGCGCAATATCTCAAGAAGTAAGCATCGGATTTTTTTCAAATTTGATGTCAACATGTATTAGGGTAATGTCCCGGCGTCAGTCGAATTTGGTGACCTTCGCGACATTTTCAAGGTCACACCGAGGTATGATAGATTCTGACACTGAAATGCTTGTCTGCGCGATATCTCAAGAAGGAAGCCTCGGATTCTTTTCAAATTTGGTGTCAACATGTATTAGGGTAATGTCCCGGCGCCAGTCGAATTTGGTGACCTTCGCGACATTTTCAAGGTCACACCGAGGTATGATAGATTCTGACACTGAAATGATTGTCTGCGCGATATCTCAAGAAGTAAGCATCGGATTTTTTTCAAATTTGGTGTCAACATGTATGAGGGTAATGTCCCGGCGCCAGTTGAATTTGGTGACCTTCGCAACATTTTCAAGGTCACACCGAGGTATGATAGATTCTGACACTGAAATGCTTGTCTGCGCGATATCTCAAGAAGGAAGCCTCGGATTCTTTTCAAATTTGGTGTCAACATGTATTAGGGTAATGTCCCGGCGCCAGTCGAATTTGGTGACCTTCGCGACATTTTCAAGGTCACGCCGAGGTATGATAGATTCTGACACTGAAATGCTTGTCTGCGCGATATCTCAAGAAGGAAGCCTCGGATTGATTTCATATTTGGTGGCAACATTCATTAGCGGGGGACATAGTATTCACGACCGTCCGTACGTCCCGAATCCTTGTCAGCGCGATATCTCAAGAACGAATTGTCGGATTTTCTTCAAATTTCATGTCAACATGTATGATGGTGAGGCCCCGGCGCCAGTCGATTTTGGTGACCTTCGCACCATTCTCAAGGTCACACCGAGAGATTGTCGATTTTCACACTTTTGGCCTTGTCAGCGCGATATCTCAAGAACGAATTGTCGGATTTTCTTCAAATTTCATGTCAACATGTATGATGGTGAGGCCCCGGCGCCAGTCGATTTTGGTGACCTTCGCACCATTCTCAAGGTCACACCGAGAGATTGTGCATTTTCACACAGATAGCCTTGTCAGCGAGATATCTCAAGAACGAATCGACGGATTTACTTCAAATTCCATGTTAACATATATTGGGGTGATACCCCGGCGCCAGTCCATTTCGGTGACCTTCGCGCCATTCTCAAGGTCACACCGAGAGATTGTGGATTTTCACACTGATAGCCTTGTCAGCGACATATCTCAAGAACGAATCGACGGATTTACTTCAAATCTTATGTCAACATGTATTAGGGTGATACCCCGGCGCCAGTCCATTTCGGTGACCTTCGCGCCATTCTCAAGGTCACACCGAGAGATTGTGGATTTTCACACTGATAGCCTTGTCAGCAACATATCTCAAGAACGAATCGACGGATTTACTTCAAATCTTATGTCAACATGTATTAGGGTGATACCCCGGCGCCAGTCCATTTCGGTGACCTTCGCGCCATCCTCAAGGTCACACCGAGAAATTGTTCATTTTGACACGATTTCACATTTTGTGGCGGGGGACAAAGACACGTTAGTGTAAAATACTTGTTATCTGAAGCTTTCAGGCAACATTATCACCCCTAAAAATAGGCGATTATATGTATTGGTGAGAAATTAATGGGAGGAAAAAATGATGTGTACACGGTTATTGATTTTTCTAAACGGTTATGATTTGTTATTCGTGTAACCGTTTACACGTGTAGATGTTGACACCCCTAGTGCTTACACTTAATCTGCACGCTATCTTTTGCAGGTTCATATGCCTACGGTCCTGCCCACCGGGGCTGCATAAGTAGCTACTTCCGTGGCTTTCTTTGCGATTTTGGAATAAAAGGACCGCTTATATATCAATACTATATCTTTATTTCGTACCCGTAGTACACTTAAATTACATACATCAGTGCCCATACTTCTCTTCTACCTTAGTTGCTGCTACCTATAAGGGTTGCTGGGTGACAAACACATCGGGTCATGAATCGCAGGGGTGCACTTGGCTGCGGGAGAGAGACGCATCTTGCTGCAAGCATAGTGTTACCACGTAAAAACAGACGTGCGAAACTGATCACAATCTGGTCAGGCTAAATGGACTGGAAGCAAGTTTTATGCTATAGATGTTTGTCATCTTGCAGGAAAGTAGTTAGCCAATTAATATCGCGTTAGTCTAACAATGTTACCGTTCATGAAAAACACATCGATTGGCCGAAACATATCACTGTGTCGACGTCTGGCTTTGGCCAGCGACAACACATTATTACAAGCGACATTACGATAAAATAAGAGAATTCATAGATTTGTGGTTTTCGCAGGGCTTTCTTCTGCAGCAGCAGGATGCAAGCGAACAGGATGAATCTGTCCCTTTCTTGGCTCAGTCTACCTATGCGATTCATCCACAGACTCGCATAATAAAGAACTGGAAGTCGACGTGTAACACTGCTACCATTATATGTAGCCAGCTATTTAGGTATGAGACGTACAGGCACTGGTGTATTAATACGAACTGTCTTTTCTCTCCAAATTAGCAAAGAAAGCAATGGAAGTACATGAAGCTAAAGCCCAAGAGAGCAAGAGCGTATGAACTTGCTTTGTAACCGACTGAACTACTGAGCTGATGATGCGCAGATAACCCGTCCGAAGACCGACAGGTCTGAGTGTAAAGCACACAATTTCAGTGGAAGCAGCGCTAATCCAAGCGCGCACAGGTGTATTTGAGTGCGAGAGCAGTGTCTTTCGGGGAAAAACTTTAGCTGTACTCTCAATCAAACTACGCAATGTCCAGGGTGGCATCCATGCACAGTCAATGCTTCCAACTGTACAAGTTGCCATTTGTGCTTTGACATAAAAGTGTGTGCAGCAGGATTTTCGCCCTGATTGATAACCAACGAGATCGCTTGTGTTTGTTAATATCCAATCCGTATCAAATTGTGGAGGAACTGCGTTAGCGATTTAATTATGAGACCGATATCGCATCTGCTTCTCGAAAAAGAAAGGCATTTCCGAGAATGTATTTGCTTTATGAGATTAGCGTTTTCGATTTAGTTTTGTTAGAGATATTGCGGGGCACGACTTGCAATTAAAAACAGTGCCTACATTGACTTAAAAATGCAAACGCAAAGTGGGGGATTACTTTAGTATTTTCATGATGATACAAATAATGCACGTGCTTCTCGAAAACGAAAAAGCATTTCCGAGAATGTATTTGCTTTATACGATTAGCGTTTTCGCTTTGTTAATTCAATTCAATTCAATTAATTTTGTATAGCGCTTTTCACAGAGACTGTCACAAAGATGCTTTACAGTGAGAGTTTTAAGAAATAAAAAGGCAGTGCTCAGCCTATTCCCCACTACAGCAAATGAGGCAAAAAACACCCAGTAGGGAGAAAAATCCTTCAACAGTGGTGAGAAAAAACTCCCCAGTGGGAAGAAATCTCAGGAGGAACCCGGCCATAGTGGGGGAGCCCATCCTCCGCGGGCTTGCTAATTAAGAACAAAAAAGTAAAAAGGGAGTGAAACGACAGATGGGTTCCATTTAAGTCCATCTAAACAGTGGCAACGGTAGCTTCAGAAAGTGGCATGTCGAGGATGGTGCAGGACAGGACCAGGGCCGGACCGGATCGGACCAGGACAGCAGGACAGCAGCAGCCAGCGCTCATGGTGAGGGACAGGGCTCATACGGTCCAGGACTCAGGGAAGTGGAGGGAAAGATCCTCGGAAAGAGACACAGAAGAGAGGGATGTGAGGCACTGGATAACTACTGCATGATAATAAAAGTACCGTCCTCTGTCATGTGCCAAGTGAGAAGTTATAAGCAGACTGGTCAGGAAACAGTCAACACCCCTCCATCCACTTCCTGCAGCACAGAGGCCCAACACTTATTCCAGGCTGTTAGATCACTTTTCATTTTCTAAACAATAGTACCATATGGACCTCCCCGGTGACTAAGGCTGTAGCAAGCCCCACCGGTGCCGTGTAAGTGCAATCTCAGTGCCACCGGTTCCACATGGATTTAAGCAATTTTAACGACCAAAAGCTTGTATCCTTCATCCACTTATTGCAGCACAGAGGCCCTGAAATTCCATCCGACCAAGGCTGCGTAATTTTTCAGTCAGATACCACCAACACCATGTGGACCTACCCGGTGACTAAGGCCGTAGCAAGCCCCACTGGTGCCGTGTAAGTGCTATCTCAGTGCCACCGGTTCCACATGGATTTGCGTAACACTACACCAGTACCATATGGACCTCCCCAGTGGCTAAGGCTGTAGCAAGCCCCACTGGCACCGTTAATGCATGCTCAGTACCACCGGTTCCACATGGATTTACATAACACTGGCTTCCAATATCGTGAACATATCATAAATCAAGGTTGTAGTTTGTCCCACCAGAGCCAACACATAACTAATCATAAACTAATCATAGGCTTGACTAAAAAGATAAGTTTTCAGCCTACTCTTGAAGATAGAGAGTGTGTCTGAAGCCCAAATTTGTCTTGGGAGATGTAATCTTGGTGGGGAGTAAGGAATAAGAAGACTGCAAAGATATTCCGGGGCCAAGCCATTTAAAGCTTTGTAAGTTAGTAATAATATTTGTTTGTTAGTGATATTGCTGGGCACTTCTCTAAAATGCAAATGTAAATGAGGAATGCATTTTCATTTTCCAATTGTTATAAAAATTGCAAACACAGACTTGAAAATGAAAATGCAAAGTGGAGGATTACATTTGCATTTTCATTATGATACAAATAATGCGCTTGTATCTTGAATATGAAAATGCATTTCTGACATTGCATTTTCATTTTGTTAAGCCGCTATAGAAGCATACAGTTAACGCAAGAAATGAATGACGTTTTATGCAGATTGGGTGGACACAAATTATGCATGCGCATACTCCGGTAGACACTTGGGAAACTGTAATTGAGATTCATGTTTGAAGATCCATTGGTTGATGTATGCACAATGTGTATGCACTTATCGTTGGATGTAATGTAAGTGGCTGCTGGGTGATTAATAAAATCTTACAAAAAAAATTCTTCTTGATATGATCTAGGAGGAGAGGGTCTTAATTATGGAGTTATGAAGAATGTAAAAATGTAACCGCAAAAAGCAGCACTGTTGCTGCTATTGAGGCCAAAGAGGTCCTATGATGGTGTTGTGGAAAATTACCTTAGTTTCTCGGCCAAGTCAAACAAGATTATATTAAATTATGGATTGAATATTATCTGACTGTGATAAATAACAATACTACACACAGTTTTACTGATTTCTTCTTCTTTTTTTTTTTTTGAAAGAATTTTTTCCATAATTTTCCTTATATACAGCATTATTTAAAAAAAAAATCTCATCCAGCCAATAACCCTAACTTGTTGCACCACTGCAAATTTACAGTAGTCCTATGGCATATCAAAGAATGAGTTTACGAATATTTGTTTATTCATTTTGTAATGCTGCAAAGCAGTTTTTTAAAAAAAAAAATTTAATTAAGCTATTTTTTGACTGTGCACCTAAACGCACGAGTGCACCCATTTTCAAAATCTGGGTGCACCATGTGGACACAGTCAAAAGATCCTAATTTGAGCCCTGGTTATGTTGTTAATGGAGCATCATTTGCTGACATCAGCATCTCTGCTAGAACTTAAAATGGTAAAGTGTTGAAACTCAGATTTTTAATTATTCAAAAAATTCTAAAGCCTCTCTCCTCATGGGTTTAAATTATAAGTAGTATTTCACATTAAGCATGCAAACTTGTATGAGTGATATCTTCCTGCATTGGTTGATGCTGACAGTGCTCTGGTCTGTTTTTGCCTTCCTCATTGGATTGATGGCATGTTGCATAAAATGGAGCACCCATCCTGAATGTTTGCTCTATTCTGAATCCTAAGGTGTCTGAAAAAGTGCTTTGCAAATATGCCTGGTGTGTAGTAATTTCAGTAGCTGTAGTGGTGATTTTAGGAGCAGGCTGCAGTGTGTTGATTTGGTTTCATTCATGTTGTCAGTCTCCAGTTTGCGTAAACCGATGGCACAAGTGCCATTTAAGTTGCTTTAACAGACTGCACTGGGTATGTTCTGACTGAAAGGGATTGATTTCGATGTCTAGCTCTCGGCACTATGCTAACAATGGGTCTGACTGCAGCAGCTAAAGAAAACTGAAGTATGTTTATTAAGAGCACCTGCATATGCAAGTATCCAGTCTGGTGTGACTATAGTGCGCAGCATCATGAAAATGCCAGTTGGGGGCTCTGGCATTCAGTGTATTCATTTTGTTACGGGCAGGGCATTCAGAGCAGTAACTGTATTGCAGCTACTAATGTGTTGGTCCTCTGAATCGTTTGACTGGCTGAACTGGAAGTACTCTGGGAATACTTTAGGTGATATAAAAATGAATATCACAGACGGTAATTAATGCACTTAATTGCATAAAAGAAAAACTGTTACGGACTTTACGGAAACTCTGTTACCTACCAGTTTTCCCCAAAAATAAATCATATGAACAAAATTGGTTATTTTGGTGTTTGAAGTACTCGGGAAGACCTACACAAAGCCATTTAAATTGTAACTCTCTTCCTTAATTTTGGAGCTATGATACCATGATACCAGCTATGATTTCGTAACTCCTTTACCGCGTGACCTGGCCCAGCTACATATCTTTTAATAAGAAGCATGTCATTTTAATTTCAAACATCAAGACTTACAGCCTCATATAAGCATGTAAAAAATTTTTGCACAACGTAAATGCACGCATCTAAGTCTAATGCCTGGCACGACTAATTTGAATAATGTAAATTTAAACCAAATTCCATGTGTCGATCCTGGTCATAGTTACAAAATCGACAGCGGTACATAATTGCCATGAGTGCAATGATCCATGAAGCCAAAATACATTTTTCTAGAACTTTTGGATGTCAACTAACATATCCACCAGGTATTTCATGAAAACGCCATGGATTGCCCTAGCTTCAGTTTATATTCACATCAAATGTTAGACTGATAAATGCCATCTTGGTGGCCTTGGCCAAGGCATGGCTGTTCTCGTCAGACTGGTTTGGCTGGTATGAGTAATCTCTGAAACCGCTAATTGTCTGGGATTATCACACACAATGGCGATTACACAGAAAGATGTGAAAAACAGAACATATCCAGTTAGTAGTTCGGCAAATGGAAACACCTCATTGATGAGAGGGATCAGTGGAGGATGAGCAGACGGAGTTAGCAGGAAGGCTAACTTAACCCTGGTTAATGCGTTTTATAGCTTAGGGGAGCAGAAAAGCATCTTGCAATGACCAACGCGTCAAACTTTGCAGATGGGCCACAACAGCTGAAGAATTCATCAGGTTCCCTTGCTGCCGTCTTAGAAGTGAAATCTCATGCTGCAGTGGGCACAGACTCACCGAAACTGGGCAGTTGCAGATAGGGAAAATGTGGCCTGGTCTGAGATGTCTGGATTTCTGCTAAGATGGGGTCAGAATTTGCTGTACATTGTGACATGGACTCCTGCTCCTTTGTTGAAGTTGGTAGTGCTGTAGCGGTGTGGGGAATGTTAAACCCCTGCTGATCGTGGTCTGAATGTCACCGCCTGAGTGTTGTTGCTGTTTGTTTATCCACTTACTCATCTTCTGATGACCACTTACAGCATGGTACTCCACCATGTTACAAAGAGGGTTGCATCAATTTGGTTTCATGATCACAATGGTCAATTGACCGATCCCAAGCCCCGCCCACTTCCAGCTACATCACAATTTGGCAAGCAGGGCTCTGACGGCACCTCCGACAACTTTCACTTCGGGCACCCGTCTCGCATGTTAGTGACACTCAAAATGCCGATCGTGTTAAAGGTGTGTTATTCATTTCCAAAACCATAATAAGCTTTTTAATGTATTCCTAAACTAATTTAAAAAAATCTGAAACATTTGTGAAATTAGTGTTTTTCACTGGTGTTAAATCTCACAAGATGATTACAATTTACTACACAAGAATATTACAGAAGGCACTTTCATCAAACAAACCTGCGTAGGTGTATTCTCATGCCTTTTGCAGCGATATTCATTTGAAGGGCTCTAAAAAAACGTTTCATGCGTAAGTTAACAAAGAAATGCAAATCTGTCACTTTAATGGAAAAACCGCGTTCATATGCAAGCTAGCTAATTAGCCGTCCCATTGACTAGAATAGACCGCTGACTAACAACAAATGCTAGCGATTGATAACGGTCATCTGTGAGCTACCTTGGTACCCTTACCGTCGCGGGGACTGCATTAACTTAGCAGTTAATAAAATTAACAAGGTACCTAACAAGCTAGCTACTTGTAATTGGCATTCAATGACAATATTTTTTTTCTGCATAATATTTAAATCAGTGGACTAGTCGCTTTGTGTGTTTATACAGAGTTTCAAAGGACAAGGAGGGGAGAAAGGCTTGGCTGTTAGAAATGAGGAGGGAAAAAAACGCCTCTATCCCCTCGATCCATGCTGTGCAGTGATTATTTTTGAGAGCAATGTTTTAATGGGACGGGCAAAGATGAGTGTGAGTAAAGGAGTAGCCAGAGTTAACTAGCACTTCCTTTTAACAACGATGGCATTACCCATAAGATTCAGTATGAACAATTTGGTCAACGGCAAATAAGCTCAACCAGGGTACAATGAAGTGAGGAAACCAGAGAGTAATTTGATAACACATGCGAACATTCATTGCCGTTTCTAAAACGGCGAAAACTTCCAAGCAATTATGTTATCAGAGGGTAAATTTAAAAGCCTTGTCACGTTCATTTTTCTGCTTGCACGTTAACGTTGACACCGAGTCGCATTTTGACCCTCCCATTAGTGAGTGTGCCGCTTCCACCCTTTAAAAAGCACATATTTAGGGAGACAAAATGCCGCTCTGCACAGTGATACCAAAATAACACCGACTCGCATGCAACACAGAACAGAACCAGCGTGGCCATGCTTGTTGTTTTGAACTCAGGCAAGGCTGAAGTTTCGTGGTTAGTTGTCTGACCTAGCAACCGTAACAATGGGAGGCGGGGCTTGTGATTGGTCAATTCAGTGTAGTTCAGTGGCCTCCCCAGGTTTCGGTCAAGGGGGTGTTAACTTTGAGTGCATCCATTATCAAGGAGTTTTTGGTAATGTGTCGAATTGTTTTTGCAAGTGTTGATTTTTCAAGTATGTTGTAAAGGGGACTAATACCTGTCTTTTGATGCACTGTTTATAATTTTGTTATTATTAAGTTATGCGCAAATAAGTAGTGGCTCTGTGCATCCGTTACCCTGACCGAGCCCCCCAGTCAACAGATCGTGATCCAGTCATGTTAACATGGAATTTGAGTGTTACCTGGATCTTGTGAAATCCATTCCACAAAGAAATGCTTTGCGTTTAACCTTCACTTTTTTTTTTTTTTTTTCCTTTTTGTACAATAACTTTATTGAATTTAATGAAGCCATGCAAAATTTCACGTCCATTCTATGAATATTTTTGAGTTACAGGCCCTTAAAGTAATAGGATTATGGAGAGATTTTGCACTTTTTTTCAGTGTTTTTGAGCCCTTAACTTCATTAGTACAGGAGATAGCTGCACAACATTTTCAGGGATGAAAAAAAATTTAGCTCTGTTAAACGGTACAACCAAATCAATTTCATATCCACTCCAGATGTCACAATCTAAAGTTCATTATAATTTTTTTATTACAAACTTTGAGCATTAATATGATGGTATATATCATAATTTCAAGAGCAAAACAACACTTTGATTTCGGTGATGTAGAGAAATAGAGACAAGTATTGGTACCCTGGTTGTTGTATCTGTTGTCTGATAATTTGCTGGAGAGAGCATTAAAAAAAGTGCATTTTGGGTACTTTTTCAAGGGCCATATCACCATGTGGAATAGATGGTTGGTCAAAACAAGTAGCAGCATGTTACATTTTGGAACCAGGTTCATCTTGTAGCCATCGTTCCTTCTGTGTCAAAATTATTTTCTCGTGTAGGCATATTTTTACATGAATGTAGCTTATGGCTGTGAAATGGAGAAACAATATTCGTGCTCAAGAGTTTTATATAATGCTTTGGATGAATCACATTGGTCAAACAAGATTTGGATGTGCTTTATGGTGGCTTGTTGGGGAAAAAGATCACACAGGGTTCTCACGGATCCTTAAAAAGTCTTAAAAGGCATTAAATTCACGAATCTAAAAACAAGGCCTTAATTGGCATTAAAATGTCTTAAATAAATCTTTCAAAAGTCTTAAAAATGTGAACTCGTGATGAATTAGTGAACACACTGAGAAAGCGCCACAAAGAAAAAATGGCAGAATTGGCAGAGGCGGAGGAGGAACTGAAAAAAGCAGTGCCATATCAGTGAACGATATCGGCTTTAAAATTAAATATCGGACATCGGCCATTCTGCTGATATACATACCCAAAACCAGTGAAGTTGGCACGTTGTGTAAATTGTAGATAAAAACAGATTACAGTGATTTGCAAATCCTTTTCAACTTATATTCAACTGAATACACTGCAAAGACGAGATGTTTAATGTTCAAACTGAGAAACTTTTTTTTGTTGTTGAAAATAATCATTAACTTAGAATTTAAAGGCAGCAACACATTGCAAAAAAGTTGGCACAGGGGCCTTTTTATCACTGTGTTACATCGCCTTTCCTTTTAACGACACTCAGTAAATGTTTGGGAACTGAGGAGACCAATTTTGAAGTTTTTCAGGTGAAACTCTTTTCCATTCTTGCTTGATGTACAGCTTAAGTTGTTCAACAGTCCGGGGTCTCCTTTGTTGTATTTTATGCTTCATAATGCACCACACATTTTCAATAGGAGACAGGTCTGGACTACAGGCAGGCCAGTCTAGTACCCAGACTCTTTTACTACGAAGCCATGCTGTTATAACGCGTGCAGAATGTGGCTTGGCATTGTCTTGCTGGAATAAGCAGGGGCGTCCATGAAAAAGACGTTGCTTGGATGGCAACATATGTTGCTCCAAAACCTGTATGCACCTTTCAGCATTAATGGAGCCTTCACATATATGTAAGTTGCCCATGCCTTGGGCACTAATATACCCCCATACCATCACAGATGCTGGCTTTTGAACTTTGCACCTACAACAGTTCGGATGGTTCTTTCCCTCTTCGCTCCGGAGGACACGACGTCCATAGTTTCCAAAAACAATTTGAAATGTGGACTCGTCAGACCACAGAACACTTTTCCACTTTGCATCAGTTCATCTTAGATGAGCTCGGGCCCAGCAAAGCCAGTGGCGTTTCTGGGTGCTGTTGATAAATGGCTTTCACTTTGCATTGTAGAGTTTTAACTTGCACTTGCAGATGTAGCGACGAACTGTAGTTACTGACAGTGGTTTTCTGAAGTGTTTCTGAGCCCGTGTGGCGATGTACTTTACACACTGATGTTGGTTTTTGATGCAGTACCGCCTGAGGGGTCAAAGGTCACGAGCATTGCTGTACAGTTCTACAATGCACTTCATACATGTTCCTTGTGAATAGAGGTAAAATTGGTTGTGGGTGTTGTCATAAGTCTGTTTTAAGTAGGGCAGGCTGCAAGTATCTTATTTGTTTTGTTTAAAAACAATTGTAATGAATAAATATGACATGTTTTAAATGACGTAAATTGAGGTATTTTTCTTATTTTGCACAAGGAGTGATTACTGATGTTACATCATTTTCAGCTTTGTTTTATGTCTGCATTTGCCAGCAGGCCGACATGATGAAGAGTCTGCAGAATAATTCTGTCTGTTAATTCCCCTGCAGAAACTAGATGATCAATGCAATTAGTTGTCGGGGAAAAGATATCGGTATCAGTATCGGATATCGGCCAAATGAGTTGTAAAATATTGGCATATCGGATATCGGCCAAAAATCTAATATCGTCCATCCCTAGTATTAATGTTTTTCAAAAAAACGTTTTCATTTGATCAAAAGGTCATATTTCATGTTCAAATAAACATTTGGGCAAAATTGTCCCGAATCCTATGATGAGGTGTTATTTTCCATTTGTGTTTATTATGAAGTTGGTCTTAAATTTGATATCAAATGGCATTAAAAAAGTCTTAAAAAGTCTTGAATTTAACTTGCCCTAAGCTGTGGGAGCCCTGTCACAACAGTCCATCTTTTGTGCTTCTGGGCCTTTGGCCAGATAAGCTCTTGCCATATATTGGTGTTATTTCAGCACGTCTGACTGAGTGTGATAACATAATGCACTGACTATGAGTGTGATTACAAAATGCGCTGACTGTATGGGTGTGATTACTAAATGCACTGACTGTATGGGTGTGATTACATAAGGCACTGACTGTAAGAGTGTGATTACATAATCTACTGACTGTAAGAGTGCGATTACATAATGCACTGTCTGTAAGAGTGCGATTACATAATGCACTGACTAAGAGTGCGATTACATAACGTACCGACTGTATGGGTGTGATAACATAATGCACTGACTGAGTGTGATTACAAAATGTACCGACTGTAAGAGTGCGATTACATAATGTACCGACTGTGTGATTACATAATGCACTGACTGTAAGTGTGTGATTACATAATGTACCGACTGTAAGGGTGTGATTACATAATGCACTGACTGTAAGAGTGCGATTACATAATGCACTGACTGTAAGAGTGTGATTACATAATGCACTGACTGTAAGTGTGATTACATAATGCACTCACTGTAAGAGTGCGATTACATAATGCACTCACTGTAAGAGTGCGATTACATAATGCACTGACTGTAAGAGTGCAATTACATAATGCACTGACTGTAAGAGTGCAATTACATAATGCACTGACTGTAAGAGTGCGATTACATAATGCACTGACTAAGAGTGCGATTACATAACGTACCGACTGTATGGGTGTGATAACATAATGCACTGACTGAGTGTGATTACAAAATGCACTGACTGTAAGAGTGTGATTACATAATGCACTGACTGTAAGAGTGCGATTACATAATGTACCGACTGTGATTACATAATGCACTGACTGTAAGTGTGTGATTACATAATGTACCGACTGTAAGAGTGTGATTACATAATGTACCGACTGTAAGAGTGTGATTACATAATGCACTGACTGTAAGAGTGCGATTACATAATGCACTGACTGTAAGAGTGTGATTACATAATGCACTGACTGTAAGAGTGTGATTACATAATGCACTGACTGTAAGAGTGCGATTACATAATGCACTGACTGTAAGAGTGTGATTACATAATGCACTGACTGTAAGAGTGCGATTACATAATGCACTGACTTTAAGAGTGTGATTACATAATGCACTGACTGTAAGTGTGATTACATAATGCACTGACTGTAAGAGTGTGATTACATAATGCACTGACTGTAAGAGTGCAATTACATAATGCACTGACTGTAAGAGTGTGATTACATAATGCACTGACTGTAAGAGTGTAATTTCAGGACCCAGAGGAGGATGAGGAGACCAGGCTGTACAGGCTGAAGATTGAGGAGCAGAAGAAGCTGAGGGAGGAGATCCTGAAGCAGAAGGAGTTGAGGAGGCAGATGCAGGCTGGCGAGAGGAAGAAGGAGCTGCTGGAGAGACTGACAGGCCAACAGCAGCAGCAGCAGACCCCTGTCTCCCCAGCACCTGCTAATGGTGCCAACATACCTCCCCAGCCTGCCCCCGGCCCCGCCCCTTCCCCTATCCCCACCCTCACCTCCACCCCCAACCCTGCGTCTGGCCCAACAAACCCCCGGCCCAACGTTAAGACCCGCTTGATGATGGCTAACGTTCAGGGGCAAGGCGGCATCCGGCAACCAGTCCCCAATGCCCAAGCCCAGTGGCAGCAGAAGAGGCCTATGAACCGGCTGGGCCCCAATAGGCAGGGGCCTCAGTTCCAGTCCCCTCAGGGCCAGGGCAGGCCGGCCGTGTTGACAGCTGTGAAAGAGCAGGGGCCCCAGTTTCAGACCCCTCAGGGCCAGGGAAGGCCAGCAGTGCTGACGGCAGTGCAGGAGCAGGGGGTGGAGCCGAAAGTGGCGGTGAAGCGGACAGTCATGCAGAGAACCAATAGCGGCGGGTCAGACAGCATGCAGGTCCCTCAGAAAGTGCGAGTGGTCAAACTGCTTTCAAGGGTGAGTGGCTTCTTTCTTACCACCATTGCCACAGTTTTGTCTGACTGCTGCAGCTGTAGGAGCCCCTGTCTGCTGTAACTGTAGGCAGAGGTGTCTGAATGATGCTGTAATTGTAATTGCTCCAGGAGCACATAACTGTGTGTTGAATGATCATGAGGAGGTGGTGCTCTAGTGCTTTTCTTAAGCTCTTAAGGGTGAAGTGGTGGAATATGCATTGTTTGAATTGTATCTCCCCATAACACCTAATCTGCTACTGACCTGACGTGTGACATCTCAATTTACCTAGGAATTTTTCATAATCTATATTGACCATGAAGAATTTGTCTTGCCTCGCTGCAGCTTAAAGCAATACGTACTCAATTGAACGTGAATACACCAGTGAAATGCTGCTGAGGGAATAACAGAATGTAAGCAGTAAATTCCAGTGTGTCAGTCAACTATCAAGGTCTCCTTTTTAATATTAATATAAATACACAATGTTACCATTGCAAAGGTGTAGAGAGATCCCTTTCAAAAGTCCAATTTTTTTTTTTCAGCCGTGAACCTACCAGAAAACAATTTTTAAATAAGAAGACAGAGCCATGTCCGAAAATTCTCTTCTCTCCCCAGGTCTTGTCCTATCAAATCTGTTTCATGGCTCTGGGAAGAATTATTGTTTTTTACTCAATAGGAGACATTTGTTTTTAAATGGTGTATGACTTTAATTATAATCTTGTTCTCGAGGGGTTGTAACCTACCGCAGAAGGAGACGTCACTTTGTGCGTTTTATATCGACTCAGAAGTGCACTCAAGAAAACGGAATTCAAACGCATGGGTGAAACAAAATGCTATTTTCTCTTTGTCATTTACCAGATAATTTTGAAGTTAAATAAAATGGGTCTAAATTGCTGAGCTCTACTCAGGTGTTAGTCTGTGTAAATCAGGAAATTATCAGAATAGTCAAGGTCTGATTTGCTGCGCTTGGTGTCACAGACTTGTGATCCTCTCAGAAGAGGCGAGCTGTCCATTTTAAAATGCCATCTGGTTTAATAACGGGTGATGCTCAGCATGACCAAAAAGCAGGTGTAATTAGCGCCCTGTACAGGAGGGCGATGAACATTCCTCAGGATAATATATGGCGTAGACGGGCAGCACGGTGACGCAGCGAGTAGTGCTGTTGTCTCCCAGCTAGAAGGTTCTGGGTTCCGGGTCCTTTCTGTGTGGACTTGGCATGTTCTCCTTGTGTTTGCAGGGACTTCCTCCATAAACTCTGGTTTCCTCCCACAAATTGGGTTGTCCACAAGAACTTTCAGTTGTCCGGTGTGCTATCATTAGCACTGAAAAATTTATATGCATAATATGTACAAGCTGGTGGCGAAGCCCACGGTCTCCCGTCGCCAGATTAAATATGTACCCTGTGACCTTAAAGGAGGGCAATTCTGGTCAACGTGAAACTGGATATTTTGTTATAGATGGCAAGGAACTGGATCAATAAAATTTGACCACCAGGTTAAAGAGAATGCAGCAAGACACCACAGTGAACTTGCTGGGCTTGTAAATCAAGTTTGGAACAAAATAGGTGAAGTAGCAATATTTGACCTGCTAATTGCATGGTCAAATAATAGGTCAAGGTCACTGATATTAAATAGGAAACTGGTTCATAAGTTAATCTTATATGCACAACTTGGGGTCTGTAATCCATTTTCTTCTTGAGTTATTGTGTGAACGCCACTTTTCGGATGGACGGACTGACACACACATGCACAGACGGGGTGCATTCCTATGTCTCCCTTTTCGCCAGAGGCGGCGGGAGACAAAAATATGTATATAATCATTTATTATAAATGAATCAATAACAATTATTGAAAAAATAACCTCAACAATTTATTTAGCCATCACTGTGTCTAAAAAAATCTTAAAAACACTGACCTATGGGACTACAGCAGGCAATTCGAGAGGAAAAATTAAGTTGATTAACACTACATAATGCTTATATTTGTTGTACAGGTGATATTAGAACAATGTAGTCAAATTTAAAACGATAAATTCTCCTGTCAAGCTGCACAACTTTTCAACAAAAGCAATCTTGAACTCAATAGCTTGGTTCCTTTGCGTGCTGTCCCTCTTCCATCCCAATCTCGGGCAAAGTCATGTCTCTCCTTCAGATAACAGTGCTTTTTGATTGGACTCTGCATTAGCTCGCTATATAGCTAGCAAGAACAGAGCCAACCTATTTGACATGGCTTGGGGCGAGTGAGAAGAGTGAATAAAGGCTGCAAGTAGTTGAAAAACACTGTCGCCCAAAGCAGTATCTTAAGATTCCCGCTTCTTTGTAGTGTTTGATAAATTACCAAATATAAATGAATGCTCTTGAAATTTGATATAAAGCTGTACAATTTCAGATAACTTGCCTCTCGGTGACGAGTAGCAATGAAGTTTTGCGCCAGAAGACCGCAAACCAGGAGAAATTGACACAGTTCTGCAACAATCTTTTTTTCAGGTTACTGCAGTAATTTTGGTTAAACTGTAAATTTGCATGGAATGTTAACATATATAATACCAGAACATAAAATTCTAGCCAGGTAAAACCAGACCCTTCTACTTCGCTTTGCTTCGTACACAGTCTAGGTAGTCGTCATTGACAAGTGTTTACTTCACTGATGGGTGGGCGCTTGTCAGAAGTTTAAAATCATTGGTGTACCTGTAAACTAATCATTAACGTTTGGCGATGACTTATGTTATGCGTCGGCTCAGCCGCCTAGTACTTCCGTTGCAAACTACAGTCCTTCATACTAGGAATGCAGTGAAAACAAACTGATCAGTACATTGAAGTTAATACTGTACCCATACATATGCCCATTTTTTATTTTGAATAAAATTTTAGCCTTCACTCATTCACTTAACGCCTTTGCGCGGAAGCCAAATCTGGCTTTTTAGGTGTTACCTGATTTTTAAGGCTTTATAATTCAAGATTGCAGCTTCACAGACAGAAAAACTTTGGCTCAATTGAGTCTAGACACTTGAAGCTTTTAGAATCCCATTGTATTTCAGTTTATTTTTATGATTTTGGTGGAGAAAAGGGGCTGCAAACACAAAAAATCTTCATGAAAATTCAGCTTTGAAATTGGAAAAAAAAAATAGTTCTGACAATAGAAAAACTGCTGGGGCCTAAAACTATACCTTTCTGGGATCATAAACTTCTTGACCACAAGTACAATTCATCTTGAACATTACATTCTAGATTACCAGCTTGCTATGAGCCAAATTAGACAGCTATCCAGGTGTCTCCCCAAAGAGATCCATCAAAATGGTTCACTGTCAAATCATACATTAATCATATATTTAACACACATTACCTTTTGGGGCATGAAATTGAGCATGAACTAATGATTTTCTGGTTGAGTTTAGCATGTACTTATCAATATCGGTGCAGTTGAACATCAGTGGTCACCAGTAACCTCTCCAAACACAAAACATGCCTTTTCTCCATAATAAAGTTTATTATTTTGTCCACCGCTCTCACATCTGAGCTCATAACCTTACACTTTATAAGGGTAAAAACTCACTAACTCAGTAATATCTGAACTCTGAAATATACCTTATTTTAACAGAACAGAAATTTCACTTTCAGGAAAAATCAAAAGACATATGCCACCGTATTCAACAGAATAGTGCAATGAACGTACCAAGGGATCTACCGACGTGCATGGGCTGCATGCATTTGGAGGAACGAAATCCTTGGCATTCAATGTCTTTAAACGCGGTATAAATTCTACAGCAAAAAGCCATATTGAGCAAAATGCAAACAGAGTAGAAGTATAACGTTTTTATTTATTGATGCCCTCCTCCAGAGACAGATCGGGTAGAAGGAACCCTTCAGTGCAGTTTCATTTGGAATAATTCCCATTGACCATGACCTTATCTTATTTAAATCCTCTAAATATTGCTGAACACTTCAAGGCCAGTTTTGCAAGTCTTTTTTACTATAAATCGCGTCTATTTCAGCCGCGTAATGCGCACAATGTAAACAGAATACAACCGAGCCTGCTGATATGCATAGGCTTGTATGCTCTGTGTTTGTCCAATCAATGTTTATCGCTTACTGTAGAACATTTAAATACTCGGGAATTGGATAAGAAACGAGCCAATCAATATCCTCTCCTGTCTCTATTTGACCTCATGCACGAGCAATTTAACTTCATCTTCGGAGAAATGTGGTGACCTTCCTCTTTCCATCACAGGTTTCAGTTTGAGGATTTGGGATTGTGCAGCCTGCTCCTAAAAGCAATGGCACCTGGCACACTGATTGGTTTAACTGGCGTAACGCCCAAACCACGCCTATGCATAATATAACGGGTAGCACAGGTGTTTTAGGGATATAGGCAGGTGTGCAAGATGGCAACTTTTGCGGGGGAACGCCTCTTATGCAATGTTGAATCCCCAAATAACGGGTTTAGGTACTCTGGCGTAAGATAGGGCCCAAAGTGTTCAGCTCAGTCCGTCCGTCACATCCTGTTTGTTGTGAACGCGATATCTCAAGAACGGTTTGACTGATTTTATTCATCTTTGGCTTCAATGTGTATTTGTGTGATACGCCGACCCCAGTCGATTTCTGTGACCTGGTGGGGGACATGGCTGTGTTTAGTGGCAACACTTGTTCTTTCTATGGTTTGAAGTGAGGGGAGGTGACTGTGTGCTGGTACTGATTGCGATGTTGAGTACAGCTGTGTCTGAGAATCATTGCGAGAATAATGCTGAGAAGGACAGGGACATCGCCGTTGATGAAGATAACAGGGTGTCCATGGTAATAGAAACCTGCCCGCTGACGAAAGTGCGCTGCACCTATGACGGGGTACTGCCCCTTCGAAAAGCTGATTCACCTGACTCTGCCCAAGGACTTTGTTGTGCTGTCATTCTTCCAGTGTCAACACAATCTTATCTCCCTCTTCCCAACCCACCACCCCCCACCCCAACTTCCTCTTCTCTTTTATTTTACAGAGTATCAACTTTCCTTCAGGTGTACAGAAATTAATGTCATTTGGAGACGTGTAATTAATCTCTGTGGCCGCCGGCGTAATACCTGTGAAGAAAGGGATGGCAGTTTGGCGGATTTGGATTTGGCAGCTTAGCAGCAGATAAGGGAAATTAATTTTTCATCAGGAATAATGTGGGGCTAAAGCAGCACAAAGCTTAGGAGGATGAGGGATGGGGAATGTGTCAAGCGTTGTCACTCCAGTATAATGGTGCTTAGCATCTGATAGGTGTAATCAAGGGTCGCCTTTTCAGCGCCGACGGATTAATCAATTTGCTGTTCTCTGGGTGCAGGTCGCTAGCGATAGCGTTGGCTGTTCTGGCGGCTGCAGGAATGGAAGTGAGATTTGATCTGTCAGATCTGTACCGGACCCTAAGAAGTGACGTTTCTTTTTTCCTCTTCAGGCAAGGTTAGAAGAACTTCTTTAGGAGACCGCAAATGGAAACGTCCCACTGACAGGTCTTCTTCACGAACCTATTCCAAATTGGCCTTCAGAATGGGGACTTGACAGTTAAGCTTGAGTTATGGCTTGTCGTAATGTTTTTAGGCTCTCCTTAGCTTTGCTTTGTGTAACTGCATGGGGCTCCTGATCGCTCTGTTCATTCTAGTAGATAAAGCTACGGGCCGATTAGGAGGGGTCAGTCTGTTTTGCCGGCCGCCATTCCCCCTCTGCTCACGAGGGTCTGGCGGTGTGGCTATAGTGGGAGGAGAGCCTGAGGCATTGTGAGTAGGTCAGCGCGACAGGCATTGTGTGCGAGGCGGTGCTTCATTAAGGGCAGAGCACGACCTGTTGTGTGCAGTAGGACTAGCAAAGTGCAGCTAAAGCACGCGGCCATTTTCTCCCTGCAGTATCTATCTGCTGTTCTCTGCCCTGTCTGTGCGAGAAGGGGACATTCAGGTAGACAGGTGTTTAGCATGCTTCCAACAGGGAAATGGCCCAAATTCTGGCTTAGCACTAGTGCATTCAGGCAAACCAAAGTGAATGTCCAATTACTGATTATGTGGATATCTGATGAACATTAGCGTCAACAACATTTACATGTTCACTTGGAATGTCCTGAAAACGAAGGATTTTCCAATACAATATTCAGCACTTGTACTGGTCCAATACCGGCCAAAAACACTGGATCAGTTGCTGGGAAAAAGAAAGGTTATAATCCGATACAAAGTACCGGAAATTCTAACCTGAATTTTTTTTCTGAATTTAGCAAATGCTTGAGGCTGCTCTTTCAGTTGAAGGGCTGCACATGGAGGGCATTTTTTCACTCCCATGCTCTCCCGCGCCAGAAAGAATCTCTTGCTCTGCAAGAATGTATAACATTTTGTCCTGTTCCCACCCGCATTATTTTGTTTGCTTCTTGCCAACAAAAAAGCACACAAAGTAAATGAAATGCTTTCTTCATGCTGTCATAATTTTTTGCATGCATACAACTGAAAATGGTGGATTATTTTACTAATACTGCCAAAGAGTGAACCGTGTCCCCATCGCAGCTGGTTGTAATAGAGTGGGACTATCAAATATCAGACTTGGTTTGACCCTTTCTGTATTCATCCATCATCAGCAAAACATACCTTTATCGCTTTTATTATTTACTATTCTATTCATTACCATAGTCTTATTAGACGTAGTTTCGTCTTGCACTGTTAACAGCCGATTCTCTCTGCATGACATGTTCCCATATTTATGAATTGTGGACCATCATAAAACCCAGAGTCCTCATTAATTGGTGAGAAGTCAATAAATTTAGCTGATGCTGAAGTTACTAACAGCTTATTGTTGACAACTATGACTAAAATCTGTCAATATGAATATTACACTGAACAAAAATATAAATGTCCCATGTTAAATATTGATGCCACATGGAGTTAACAACTCTAAGTGAGCATATGCTGACTTTTACTTGCACAATAGGGATATTTCTCTTGATTTGTGGACCCTTTTTTAATCCATCTCTGTCAGTGAGCATTTGCTCAGTGATGCAGTAATTTCAGTCAGTACATGGGTGTGGCATTTCCAGACGGTGATCAGACAGAATGAGCAGTACCCAGACACTTCTTATACTGGGGACAATAAAAGGCCACCCCAAAATATCAAATTATAAGTCGTCATGCCTCAGACGTCTCAGGTCATGCAGGAACGTGCCATGGTGTGCTGGATGCAGGGATGTCCATCAGAGCAGTCGCTGTTCAGCTGAATGTTAACTATTGGACAAGAGTTTATTTCCGACAGACGGGCAGTACTGCAAATCGACTACATCCACGTCGGCTATGTGTGACCACACCAGCAAAAGATTGCTCCATCCGGCTCGTCCCCCTGCGGGATCGGCTCAGATCAGCGACACGCCCCGCGGATGAGACCTTTGGTATGCACAACAGACGCATCACACCACACAGTCCGTAACTGCCTGCGAGAAGCCAACTTGCACGCTCGGCGTCCTCACTGTGGTCTGGATCTCACCGCTGTCCGGCGTCGCAACTGACTTGCATGGGCAAATGTACGCGTTCGATGGCCCTTGGCACGCTGGAGAAGAGTGCGATTCAAAGACGAATCCCGGTTCCAGTTTTCTGTTCATATTTTTGTTCAGTGTAGTTACTCACCTGTCCCATCCTATTGCTCAACTAGCTAATATGAAATCTCAGCACTAAAGTTGCACCAGGAATTGTTCATGGGCAACATTCGAACGGTGAGCTTGTCCATTTAAAAGTTGATTTTGTAAGCATCTGCGGACAGAAGACAATTTTTTTAGTTTCATTTCCTTTAGAAATGCCCTGATTTGCAAACTGCCTTGTTAAGACTCAGTCGACCTCCATTAATTTTTTTGAGCACCCAATGTATTTCTGATTGAGAACCCATTGTCTGTTCGATGGGCACCAACACCTGAAGACCTTTCAGGTATTAAATTCAACCCTGTGTCTTTTCCTTTGTCGCAGTCTGCAGCCCGAGAAGCTCTTAAATGTTTATGTTCTTTGTGTTGTTCTGTACATTTTAGGCTAGAGATGTCATTTATTTTGATGTCAGGTTATTCAACATTATTTAGATTTCATTCCAAGTTCATCTGTCTTATTTATGTCACCCGAGAAAGTGGAGCATATACTGTTTTACCTTCAGTCCGCTATTCTGTAAATCCGTAAGTCCGGAACAACTTCTTTTCCGGCCATATCTTGGAAACCATTTGAAATTTTTTCAGGAAACTTCGTACATGCTCCGAACTGGCGGTGAACTGGCACCTTCTGCTATTTTGGTGATTCTAGGATCTGGGGGCGGGGGACATCACAGTACACCATATGCACATTACTCAAGTTTATTTCAGAAATAATACTTATCTTGAGGGTTTGGAGCACAGTAGGTCCAAATTTATAGATTTCGTAATTTTAACCCCCTGTCACAGCTTTCCATCAGATAATTCTTGGAGCATTATATCAATTTGCTTGAGTTTTGAGCAGAATTCACATTTTCATTTTGTTTTTGTGGCCAACATAATATGCTTAAATGAATAAAACATTGATATTTTGATGATTAAACATGAACTGTATGACCGAATAGCCTGTCTTCCATTGCAAATAAACTTGACTTCAACCTTTTACCATTGTGTTCTGTCACATCAAGTGCTAGAATTGTAGGAGCACTTTAGGCTGTGATGTCACGGCACCTCACCTATGAAACCTTACGTATTCGGTATACCTCTGAACCATACAGCACGAGAGTGACTGATACATGATGTACCTGATTTAATAGATCACTTGCAAACCTAAAAGTCAATTTTTCTGAAAACCTCAAAAATGGACGTAGAACTATTGTGCTCTGATCCCTCTGTGATCCTTGAGGTACATTGATGCAGAAATTATAATTCCTAAATGTTAAATGACAAGTCTTAAAAGGAGGTTTTGTAGATCTAGGCAAATTTGCCCTCAGCCCAATTTGAACCATCTTCTGGATATATGTACCTACTTGTGGGACTGTCCACAAAATAGATTTGAAATGTGAAATTTGCATACAGGAAGTGAACTGTGACCTATTTAGTGATTTCAAGATTTTTGTGGGACAAGGTCTGGAAAAGTCCATATTTAAACCCATAAATGATTGTCCTGAAAAACCACATGATTTTAATGGGTACACAACTGAGTAATGGACATAAGTATATTTGTGAAAAACTGAAGAGGTTTCAGACTATTTTCCATTGAAAAATGCATCTTTCTTCACCAAAATTGATGCAAAACATAGAGTTCATCTTGAAAAACAACCAGGTTGCTATGATAACACACCTAAGATATTTTCACAAAAGTTCCCTCTTATAGTTGGCTAAATAATGTGCGAGTGTCGTTAAATTGCGAGACCGGTAACATTGATCTGGATTGCAAAAATTGGAACCATCCCTGTATTCACAGCACTTCACTTTTTCTACATTTTGTTATGTTACAGCCTAATTGGAAAAATGAATCCATTTTGGAATAAAATTCTACACACAATACCCCATAATGACAGCATGAAAAATTATTTTTGCTAATTTGTTAAAAACAAGTGGTTCCAGGCATAACGAACCCCACCCCTCGCACATACTTTCACCTACTTGTATGAAATTCAATATGGATCTATTCTGGGTCAGTGGTAATCCTTATACCAAATTTGGGGTGAATCTAGCTATTAGTTTTGCCGCAAGGGTGTTAACACCCAAACACAGAAACAAACCAAACCAAAAACAGTACCCCTTCTCTCACCCTTGGGGTGGGGTAATGAATAAGAAATCACATGTACATAAGTATTCACATAGTTTGCTCAATACTTTGTTGATGCGCCTTTGACAGCAATCATAGCCTCAAGTCTTTTTGAATATGATGCCACTAGCTTGGCACACCCATTTTTGGTCAGATTCTCCCATTCCTCTTTGCAACACCTCTCAAGCTCCATCAGATTGCATGGGGAGCGTTGATGCACAGCCATTGTCAAATCTCTCCAGAGATGTCCAGTCAGATTCAAGTCTGGGCTCTGGCTGGGCCACTCAAGGACATTCGCAGAGTTGTCCTGGAGCCACTCCTTTGATATCTTGGCTGTGTGCTTTGGGTTGTTGTCCTGCTGAAAGACGAACCCTTGCCCCAGCTTGAGGTCTAGAGCGCTCTTTAGCAGGTTTTCATCCAGGATGTCTCTGTACATTTCTGCAGTCATCTTTTCCTCAGTCCTAACTAGTCTCCCAGTTCCTGCCGCTGAGAAAACATCCCCACAGCATGATGCTGCCACCACCATGCTTCACTGTAGGGATGGTATTAGCCTGGTGATGAGCGGAGCCTGGTTTCCTCCAAACATGACGCCTGGCATTCACGCCAAAGAGTTCAATCTTAGTCTCATCAGACCAGAAAATTTTGTTTTTCATGGTCTGAGAGTCCTTCAGGTGCCTTTTGACATACTCCAGGCGGGCCGCTGTGTGCCTTTTAGTAAGGAGTGGCTTCTGTCTGGCCACTGCACCGTACAGGCCTGATTGGTGGATTGCTACAGAGATGGTTGTCCCTCTGGAAGGTTCTCCTCTCTCCACAGAGGAACCCTTGAGCTTTGACAGACTGACTATCGGGTCACCTCCCTGACTCAGGCCCTTTTCCCCCGATCGCTCAGTGTAAACGGACGGCCAGCTCTAGGAAGAGTCCTGGTGGTTCCGAACTTGTTCCTTTTTTCTGTACCCTTCCCCAGATTTGTGCCTCGAGAAAAATCTTTCTCGGAGGTCTACAGACAATTCCATTGACTTCATGCTTGGTTTGTGCCCTGACATCCACTTTCAACTGTGGGACCTTATACAGACTGGTATGTGCCTTTCCAAATCATGTACAATCAACTTAATTTACCACTGGTGGACCCCAATTAAGCTGTAGAAACATCTCAAGGTTGATCAGTGGAAACGGGATGCTCCTGAGCCCAATTTTGAGCTTCATGGCAAAGGCTGTGAATACTTGTGTACATGTGATTTCTTAGTTATGTAGTTTAAATAAATTTGGTAAAATCTCCAAAAAACTTTGTTCACGTTGTCATTATGGAGTATTGTGTGTAGAATTGTATGGGAAAAAATTTTATTTACACCCTTATTCCAAAATTTAATCTATTTTGGAATAAGGCTGTAACATAAAATGTGGAAAAAGTGAAGCGCTGTGAATACAGGGATGATTCCAATTTTTGCAATCCGGTTCCATGTTACTGGTCTCGCAATTTAACGACACTCACGCATGATTTAGCCAACTATATGAGGCAACTTTTGTGAAAATATCTTAGGTGTGTTTTCGTAGGAACCTGGTTTTTTTTCAAGATGAACTTTACTTTTTGCATCAATTTTGGTGAAAACAGATGCATTTTCCAATGGAAAATTCTCTGAAACTTCTTCAATTTTTCACGTATATACTTATGTTTGGTATCAAAATGTCCTTCATGTTGTTGTGTAGCCATTGAAATCACCTGGTTTTCCAGAACAATCATTTATGGGTTTAAATATGGACTTTTCCAGGCCTTGTCCCACAAATCTTGAAATCACTAAATAGGTCACAGTTCACTTCCCGTATGCAAATTACCCATTTCAAATTTTTTAACTGGATAGTTCCATGAGTAGGTACATATAACCAGAAGATGGTTCAAATTGGGCCGTGGGCAAATTTGCAAAACCTCCTTTATCACAAAATGGCACCCACTGTGTGTCACGTTTGTATTCAGTTTAATGTTTTAATGATGCTGTTGGCATTGTGAAAGTTTTGCTACATTTGAAGCAGTAGCAATATTGCCTTTGGCATGGGCTGTGTATTTCTTTGAGGGGTCAGTGTTTTGCAGTTTGAGCAGGATTTTTTAGATTGCTATATCAATCAAAGCACATTCATACAAATGGCTTATTAGCAGTGTGACCGCTGTTCGAAGGGGCGGGTGCTGTGTTGGATTGGAATGGGTATCAGCAGATGCTCAAGTTTCTGATACCGAAATTTGGAATGGGAGACCAAAAAATTGCTATTGTTCTATTCCTACCGAAAACCACTGAAGAGATACATTTTTCAGAAATTCATTTATCGGAATAAATTGCTTTGAAACTCAACTTTTGATGTTGAGCTATCAAGTGTTAATATTCAAAACGGGAACTGAATGCTCATTAGCATTGATATGTTAACTGAACGCTCATTAGCATGTGAAACGGGTTAATGTGATGCTCATTAACATCGGAAATGGGTTAACTGTGCAGTCCTCTCATTAGCATTCAGAACAGGTAGTGTCTTTAGAAATGTTTACATCAGTACAAATGTGTGTACTTTGTCCAAGGGCTTAGTTGGGTGAGGGAGAGGAAAGGTTTTCTGCTGCGGAAAGCCTGGTATGAATCTGTTATTAGGGTTTGTAGTCTCTAGATGGCTTAACAGTGACTTGTTCTGTAGGTTTAGTTTTTCCATCGTAAAGTCCTCTTGGCTCATCGCTTTTCTCGGCTCAGTTTCAGACCAATTTGCGAATGTAGTGGCAAAGTAAATTATCTGGCAGCTTGGACTGATCAGTCAGCTCCTGTAAGCTGTCTCTGTAATTCCATCTGAGTTTAATTACTGCCACAGAGATTATGCTGAGTCGGTGGTGAGACAAGAGCCACCAGGTATTGCATTATGCAGTATTTTTGTAGAATTGCATTGAGTGACAGGCAGCCAAGTTGGGTTTTGAAATCACGGTGGAGCGTCTACACGCTGGGTCCGGTGAGATATGACTCCAGACTGAGACTGTAGAGGTGAAGGACAAAGGTCAGAGGTGTGGTGGTGCCCACTGTGCAGTGAACCTTACATTGCTGCTCTCATCCTCAGGTTGTGGCTTGTATCCCCTCTGATGTGGTCACTCTGTGTGCATTATATAAAGCCGACTAAAGTTAAGGGTCAGGCTTTTTCGAGTGTGTGATGGATGCCAGAGAGAGAATTTTTCCCTGACCTTAAACAGGCCAGTTAGCTGAAAGGCAGTTAACCGTCATGTCTGCACTGAAGGTTAATGTTTATTTGTGCCTCACATTAGTCACACTTTGAGTCGCTTTTTCTTATTGTCCTGTGATGTTGAGAATGTTTGGTGTGTTTGTGGTTGCATGTGTGATGTATGCCTCTGTGTAAATGCGTCTGTGCCAGTGTGTGCATGTGTGTCTTTGTGGGTGTCTGTGATCAGATTAACCTATTAGACGCTCAGCCTATTTTTTAGGTTTCTGCTCGAATATTGCAACCCCATAATAAAATGGCTATATCTCTGCGACCACAAGGTCTATTTGAATAGTTTTGGTGTCATAGTAAATGGGACACTTGAGATTGGTTTAGATGTGTTCATATGAGTAAATGTGATACTGGTGAAGAGTAAATGAAGATGGCACACAGAAAAAAATAAAAAAATGTAGATTCGGCTAAATAAAAAAGCATTTTCAGGATGAATATCCCTTTGAAAATGATGCATCGTCAGCTCTAAACTTTTATCAGACCATAGTACAACATCTGAACATTATCTCTGCAAAGGTTGACTCTGATAAAGTGAAGTAGAACAAAATTAGAGAGGTCTCAGGACAGACTGTTCAGGCGACGTCTCCAAAATGGCCATTTTGGCACAGTTTGGCACCATCTTTGCCATTTGAATTTTCTCCTGCACAACACTATATATTTCATTTTTATATCTCTAATGGTGATCAATACATCCAACAGTTTTTGGGAATTTTTTGAAAATTCAACCAGACCTCTATTTAGTTCCCATTCCAAAAATGACCACACATCAACTGAATGTTGATTCCAAATAGAGCAGATTTACTTCAGTAAAACTGTAAACATTTCTGCAACAATACAAACAGTAAAAAAAAAAAAAAAAATACTAGAACTTCAACTAAATTTACACAGTTCTACATTGTGCAGATTTTGAAAAACTTTCTGTAAAATTGCAAACCAAAATGAAATTCCTGGAGCCAGGCATCTGACCAGGAGTGGTTTTTGAATAAAAAAAGACAGCCTTTGAGTGCGGCTTCCTTTTTTCGCTTTCGTAATTCTCAGTTTTAGTAGTTTACGTACTAGGCGAAACAACTTATATATATATATCCAAGACGCAGACGCCAACTCTCCTTTATGCTATAAATATGAGTATATATACTCAAACATACACATGCACGCACGCACACAGGCATTCAAATACCCCTGCACACACAAACACAGTATCGCGTGTCATAACACGAGACCATATCACTAAGCTGGCTTTTTGGGCCGAAAAAACAGCGAGCTCCAACTACATTGAAATTTTGACAGCAATAGATCTTTCAATACAACATTTATAATACATTCGACCATTTCGAAGACGGACGGTAGCTAACCAGAGTAACCGCGTTGTCCGGTGAATGACATAGGCACTCGTCCTTTTGCGAGACACACAGCGTGCTGTCAGCGATCTGCCGCAGTAGTTTTAAGACTTTTTCGGCAGTAAAACGTCTGTTGAACCCCAGCTTGGCCATATTTCTCATACAATTTAGTAAAATGTCGAGAAAAAAATGAATCAAACGATCAAGAAACAATTGGAAAGAAGCCAATCCGTGCGCTCTGCTTCCAACTGCGCGTCCTGTGCGCCAGGCTACTTGGCGAATACCTATGCAGTCAATACGCAATGCTCTATCTCCGCCACGGATTAGTCGATTTGGACCATCTACCCCTCGTTGGAATCGTTAGAGCCAATAGAATACGGCTAAACTCACCAAAATGAGATTGACAGTACTGTCGGCCAATTGTAATCAGCAAAACGCTGGCATTGGGGAAGTACTACCTGATGCATACGTACATTGCGAGGCTTCCCGTGGGTCCTGAAGACTACCATAGAAAGCCGAAAAGTTTTGGAACTCAACATAGGAAATAGGACTTACTGAATCAAGTGTGGATTTTACAGAAAAATAAACTTTTCTCGCCCGAACAGCGAAGGTCAGATAAATTTTACTACTATAGTTTGGAAAAGCGATTTCTGTTTTTGTGATTCTTTGGCCTGGTTCTCTCTGATACTTTGGCGTAGATCGCTTTGCATTACATCATTGGAATCTGTGGAGTCTTAGCTGTCATTTGACGCCTCGCTCGTGTGTTCGGCATGAACTTCTGTTGCGGTAGAGCTGGCAATATGTCGAGTGGGTTGACACAGCGGAGCTGTGGAGAGTTTGATATGTCGTAATTCATTTAGTTATTATTTGAGTCGTGTTTAGGGCACGTAAAAAACGTTTATATCGCCCTGTAGTTTAGGTTCTGCTGTTTAATTTGATGGCCAACATCACTGTATTCTCAGGTGATTAGTGTGTTATTTCACGCTATTTTGCCTGTGCCTTCCCAAAGTCCCCCAAGTGGGGGACTCTCGGTTACTAAGGGTTGAAAAAAAAAAAAAAGATTAGCATTTTTTGCTAATCTTTATATCAGTTGATTCGCAACTGTTCAGTACATCTGAAAAATGATAAGCAGATACTGGAAAACAGTAAATCAGATTTTAAATGATGAAAAGGCTTTTTTATTCTTTCCTAATGACAAATTTCATTTGAATTGGTGAATTCAATATAGGCCCAACTCCACACATTTTTAAACTTGGAGTTAGGCCTTTATTCAATTCACTGATTCAATTACAAGAGAAATACAGCTCCACTCTGAAAGCAAAACAAATTATTTCCAAAAGGCATCAATTTTACCCTGAACAATCTTGATTTAATACAGAAAGCTTCCATTTCCCAGTGAAACTTCTGTTAACTACTTGTAACCTGCCGTACAGTTGCCTTATCTATACCTTACTGTGGCATATCCACTGTTTGGTGCACAAAAGTGTCAAGTACATTTTTTGCTGGAACCAGTATGTTGGATGCAAATCATATTTTTCATGTTTGAAAGTTTTACTTCGCTTTTTCTCAAAATGCTCTGAACCTGTTTGTGCTCCAAGTAGTAGATATGATGTCGTTTGACACATTGGCGGTTTTTCACGGAGGCCAAGGGAAGCCTGGCTTCCCCAAAAGTTATTGCAAGAAAGAAAAAATATAAATAAGCTTCACCACAATGTATTTTATATTGTTGTAATTTCTTTGTCAAAACACTACATCAGCGCACTTCTGCTTTGGCTGAGCGTGAGGAGCAAAACAGCGCACCTCCTGTCGAACTCTCATTGTGTCTTACACTTCGTGTCTCATGCCCTCCGCCCTGTCTGTCAGTTCGGAGGCCAGCTTCACTTTGCCTCCCTTTGGAGAAAAAAAAAAAAAACGCCCGTATTAGCCAATCAGATTGAAGCACGGCTCATCGCTTAATGATCGATGCTTCATTAAAAAACATATGAGGGAGGCCAGATCAAATCTGGCTTCCAACCAATCACAAACTGAAATGGAAAATACACACACTGACTCAACTGTCCCGCCAGGCACCAGCCAGCCCACAGGGAAAGAACAGGCATTTAGTCAGAGAATGGATGGTGACAGGGACCTTGAGTTTCTTGTTAAAAAAAATGACTTCACAAAACTTCCTTTTGAGGTTCAACTAAAAGTCTAGCGGGGCGGTAGGCCGTCTCCAAAGCTCAGTTTAACTAAGGGCAGAGCTGATGGAAAAGTTTGCTCTTTTTGTGAAGCTAACTATGCTAGAAACGAGTGGCTAACAGGAAGTGCCAAGCTTAATCGGCTTTTCTGCTGGCCACGTCTCCTATGGCCCGCCGTGGCCTTTTTGATGACCGGGTTGTTGTCACATTTTTCTTATGTGATGCATAAAATGTGGTGTTTTATTCTTTATTATTCTTGTCGTGTCTAGTGGATTTCAGAGCATGATGGCTAAGCTACACTGGTTTTTTTTAATACTCTCAATCCTTACCGAGACTGCATTTAGGTCCGCTGACATCAGCTGCACTATCAGCTGACAGCTGTAAGGTTTACAGCTGATAGCGCTGCAGCACAGTTGACATCAATTTTTATATAAACCTTTGTAACTATGTGTTCTTATATTTAGTTTATGTAATTCAGACGTTGCGCAGGGGTTGTGCATTCATGTTGAGTGAGTTTTTGGATGTATCAATATTGGGCATCTTTGAGATTTGTTAATTTCAGTTGCGAGGCTGCCACATATGACATTGTTACTTCTAATGTTGGTGGAGGGGGTTTGCCTGTGTTTCTTTACAATAGTCCACGGCTATCTTGCAAATGCTTTTGTTGCCAATTAAATATGAGTCAGAGAGAAGCATTGTCCACAAAACGGAACTTCGTTAATACTGTCTGTGAAAGCAATGGCTAAAATGTTTTTGTCATATCTAGATCTTTTCATAATTGCCATCTGATCGCTATGTGTTTAGCTTTCTGCTGTAATAAAGCTATGAGACGTTTACCAGCTTTGCATGGGCTTTCTCTAACTTATCACATACTACTGTGTACCAGAGCCATAAGCAGCTCTCCCTCGCGCTTTCACTCTCTCTCACACACGTGGTCCTCTTTTTTTAACCTCTTTTTTTCACTAAAATGAATGAGAAGTCGGTAGAATAAAGGTACTGTAACAGTAGGCTAATTTGTTTTCAGGACAATAACACGTAAACACTGAATTAAATTCGTTGTTCATCCTGGCTTCCTCTGTAATTTTTGTCACGGGCCGCCACTGGTTTGACGCCTGATCGGAGATGTGAAAGGATCTCTTCCCATTAAAATCCAGTCACACAAGCCACTCAGTTGCATTTTGACATCGCGACATCATGTATCTGAATGATCAGAGATCATTGTGCATGTTTAGCACCACATAGCACATAGCACCACATAGCAACGGCAGACGTTTTGAGAACTCTGACTGGCTGAAAATGCTGTTTCTCATTTGGTAACATAAGCTGCTGTAATAGGCTGTAACGATCCTATTTGATATGTTTTGCGGCAAATGTACCTCCCAGCTTTGGGAGATGTAGCGGGAAGAATTAACTATTCAAATTCTATCTATACCAGATGAAATTAGAACTCTCTTGGCTTACCTTGACGTTTGAGTAGGTAGAGAAAGATTCGGGTGTATTAAAACGCAAAGCATATATCCAGTCAAGACGATTCAGAGTTAAAGCCGAAAAAAGTGGAGGTTGGATACAGAATTTTTTCCGTAAGGCAAAGACCAAATCATATCGCCTTCGTATCCACCTTATTCCTGAGGGCGCAACTATAGATATGATGAGGGGTGCAACTTTTATCATTAACTTTTATCATTAATTTCAGTCAAGAACAGCGACGTTTCTTTCAGTTAACTTAGCGATTACAGCTCTTTTTTTTTTTTTTTTTTTTTTTTTTTTAAACAAATTAACTTGCTATTTTTTGAAATGTCCCTTCTGAGCTCCGGCACCTATTATGCTGTATTATGCTGTTCGAGGCAGAACTAACAACCGGAGGAAGCTAAATTTATGGTTTGATCAACAGTGTTTTGAACACGCACCCAGAACATAGGGGATTTTCCTTGTGTTCAGCGAAATGGTTTCCATCGCCTACCTACAGAAGAGGAAGCCAGAATTTGGCTGAAAACCTTAATTTGAAAAGACCCCTGAAAACATTAGGTGCTCATTTCATTATGTCGACAAACAAAGATTCCTACTTTATGGCTAGGCTCAGACAGACTGCCGCACAGGAGACGCCGGGTCCTCAGACGCATTTTGACAGCAGTGCCAGGAGAGCACAAGGTATGATTTCATGTGTTGGGAGGACAGAAAATTGTTGTATTCGTCCCGTAATGCCAGTCAGTGTAACTAACGTTTCATCCTGGTACAGTTTAAGATGAGGCTGTAGAAGTAGCAATCGTCTAATACAATTTGAAAAAGGCCTACTCTGTTCCAAACAATAGTCTTGCACTCCAAACCTCATTTCACTAAAGTTAAAAGTATGGAAAAAATTAATTTGCAGTGTTTTACATGATTTAGCTTTGAATTAGCTAGCAACTTGCTACCGTATAATGTAGTTGGCTGGAGTAGAGCTAATTTGACTCGCACTGTCGGATGGCTTAATTTACCCTCTATAACAATCCATTACATTTCATATGTAGAGCAATATTTACCGAAATAGTTTTTCCTTCATAAATATTCTCAGAAAGTACTTGTATATCTGTTTGAAGGTACTTAAGGTCGTATACTACCTCCTTTAACAAAACACGACTGACCTTGTTGCTGTGGAAGTACTGCATATGCTTCGGAGCTTTGTAGATTGTTCATAGCTTCGCAGTCTGTGGCAACGGAGTTGCTAATGTAGCCGAATGCGCTAGTATGGCCACTGCTTCAGGTCGTTCTCCCATTCTTCAATAGTAGAAGGCGGAGGTACCATAACTTTATCCCGTCTGAGGGATAAAAGGTGATGTTCCCTCATATATTATTTTCCAATCGCTTAAAAAAAGAGGATTGGCGTGAGCCGCTACCATAGTAAACAGCTCAGTGACGGGATGCAGCGGAGGTTACGCTCAATATTCGCACAAGGGATCATGGGACGTGGGAATAAGGTGGATAACGATGATAAAGATTTCCCTTAGCTAGCATCAGCTAGGTAGGAAGATGGCTAGCTTGATAATCTGAAGGGTAACGTAATACACGATAGCATGCATTACAAGATAATTCAGCTAAAACTAGAGGCACTTGTAGAGTGCAAACCTCCGCCAGGGCAGCACAATCCAAATCTTCATGAGTGGGAGCAAAGTTGAGTTATCACGTGTCATACGATTTCAAGATGGCTGCCGTGGCAGCCATATTGTTTCACTGATCATGGTTAAAATCAGTAGGGTCCATCCTTGATGTAATAGCAATGCACCCACAAAATTCTGCCAAATCCGTGCATGACTTTTTGAGTTATGTTGTTCACAAACAGACAGACAAACAAACGGGCGAAAACATAACCTCTGCCCCAACTCCGTTGGCGGAGGCAACTAGCCACGAAATTACACATCTCATGCCCGAACTGTCTGTTTGCTCTTTAGGTAAAATAAGCTGGTAATCAATGTTGAAAGCCAACCAGGTGGCTATTTCCAAAGAGCACCGTAATTTAATATGTGATGGCTCACACAGCAGTCTAGCCATCATGACTATACCAGAAAGCCTCCCTTGTGCATGCACGCACTCCCCAGAAGCTGATTAGTTGGTATACAAATAAGGAACATCATTTTCCAGCCAATCAAAGTCATTAGAAGTTCTCCTATTGCTTTGAGGGTTGTGAGTCGGGATTAATAATATATTTAGATTTTTTTAAATTGCATTTTTTTGCAAAGGAATTTTACGATGATTAGCATTTTGTCAAAAGTGATGAAGTTTGATTAGCATTTTGCCATGCGAATCTGCTTAATCTGATCACTGGGTGTGTATCTGAGTGTATTAGCAGTTGTGTATGAGTATGTTGTCAGTGGTGTTACCACTTGCCCATCTCTGACCTCCATGTTGTATGCACCTCAGGGCGGTGAGGCAGCAGACGGTACCAGTGCTGTCCCTCTTCAGCAACAGAAGATCCAGCAAGTTCCCCGGCAAATCCAGCCCATCCGACAGGTGCCCATCAGGAAGGTCACCATGGGAAGCGGCCCCCGGCCGCAGCTGCAGACCCAGAAGCCGAACCTGCAGCAGCTCACGCCTCACTCTGGGAGGGGTGGAGTGGGCTCCCCCCAGCAGAACAGGGTGAGCACACTGCTCTCAGTTCACCACCATCATTGCACTCGGTACTCCCTGTGTACTCACTGTCACTGTTGGACATGGGCCATGGAAAATGCCCCAGGAATCAAAAGGCAAGGGGCAAAATGGCAGTTGTGTTTTTAGAAAACAATTTTTCATGAAATTATTTGTCATTCCCAAGGCCTAGGTGCTTGTAACTGGAAATATTGTCGTAAGTGATGGAGCCGTCGTGGCAAAGGTGATGAAAATACATTTCGCCTCATTTCCACTAAATGCTTTTTTTATTTTTACCTCCTTGCGTCCTATGGAGCTGAGGTATTGTTTTACATCATTTGCCCCAAATCCTCTTTAAATGCTTTTGAGTTATAACTTAAATGCTTTTGAGCTATAACTGTGTGTGTGTGTGTGTGTGTGTGTGTGTGTGTGTGTGTGTGTGTGGGGACGGGGGGGACCAAAAATGTCCCCCATCGTACAGTTTATTTCAATCTTGCGTGCAGGCCTGCCGATGGAACACAGGATGCTGCCGCAAATTGTGGTGCAATTTTTCGCTGGTCTTATTCATTCTTACATTGCTGCAAAATCGCAAGATTTCTTAGCTTGGGTTACGAATTTCCTGCTGTTGGGTCTTTTACTTCATCTGACTAGGTCTGTTCACTTCAATAGAATATCTGTAATTTTCTCTTAGACCTTGAGCTGCATGTTTTTGGTTTGGAAATTACCTTCCAGTATATGAAGTTAACTGCTGTTGGACTATCTGTGCTGGCTTAGTTTGAACAGATGCATAACTCACTGTGTGGGGAAATTAATGCTGGGCATATAAAAAGCCGCCATATGATTTTAATGCTTTATGGTGGTAATAAGGGTAGTACTTCTGATCTTTTACAGTACATTGCTCATAAAATGTGCTCTTTATCCAAAATAGTGTTCGGGAGCTCATATAGTTTTAAATTATGAGCTTTTCATGGGTAGGATGCTGATAAATATCTCCAGTGCTTCTGCTGTGCTTGAGGAAGTGCATGTTTTCGAAGTGCCCATCTGATTCTCTCTTTCTAAATGCCTGTAAAATGAAAGACTTTCCCAAATTCAAAGTTTGTATTGTGCAGCGGTGAGAATTTGCTATACACAGTGCTATTTAGCGCATGTGCACATAGCTGCCGCAAATCCCACCAGGGGAACTGCAGGGCTTTTTAGAATGAGCTGACTGGTTACACTCTCAGTTGTTATAAAGTGATGGATGTATTGAGGGAATGGGAAGATAAATGGAACATAAATCCATATGCCAGATGTATCGGTGAGGGGCTTCCGATAGTCAGTTGCTCGCCCAGTGGCTCCCTCAGCACAGATGAGGCACGTCACCTCTCCGCGGCATCTCCCCAAGCGCGCTTAGTACGTGTGACAGTGCGGGTCATGTCCCGTAGTGCCAGGATGAGCTCAGATGTCTGTCACAGCCAAAACAGTGAGGGCTATCCCTCTTCCTTTCTCCAGCCGTGGAGCTGTGTGTGGTACACGCGTGTCTCAGGTTCACGTCCTGTTCTAACACGCATGTAGAGAGCTGGGGTCGTGGTGGTGGTGGTGGAGGGGTAGCTCAAGTTGATTTGATGAAGAGCACTGTGGATACATGTGCAGACTAGGCGGGCAGATGGACAGGCCGTGTTAGCGGACGTCAGAAGGGCAGTCTGACTTGGCGGCACGCCCTGTCTCTCCAACCCCCCCCCCCTGGCAGGTCGTGGTGCACGGTCGAGGCCGAGCGGCAGCGCTCCAGATGGGAAGGGGCCGCGGCGCGGCGAGCAGGCAGAGCCAGCAGCAGCAGCACCCGGGTGAGGCCCAGCCCTGCATCGTGTCAATTGAAGGGCTTTCTTCATCAACCACCGACGTCCAGCTGAAAAACCTGCTGAAGTCCATCGGGCCCATTCAGGTAGGGTCACCCCTAGGCTGTCAGGAGCCTTTTCACCAGGGAGGGCCGATAGCATCAGCGCAATTTACCCAGAGCGATGGGCCCATCCCTGCCTCGCTGCCCTGTCAGGAGTATAAAGCGCTGTTTTCATTTTTAAAGACCTTGCTTTTCACTCACCTTTCATTTGCCTGCCATGCTGTACCTACATGCACACAGTTGACATTTAAGGCCAATGGGGTATTTTATTGTTGATCATTTGTAAACTGCTAGCATTGCTGTCCTTGTGTTGCGTAGTGCATAATGACGTGCTGTATGGAAGGATAAAACAAAACAGAGACATAGTTTGTTGTCAATTTTTGAAAAACGTACCTATTGTCATTTTAATCGATCAGTATTTCCTTATGATAATTGGACTGGTTGCCCTTAATTATGGAAAGGATTAGGGGTGTTCCGTTTAAACGTGGAAACATTTACGAGAGGCTGAATGTTTGGGAAAATCAACATTTGTATAAATGAAACGTCATTTTTATAATTTTCCATTTATGAAAATATAGTTATTACTGTAATGGCTGCAAGGAATTTGACATCTTTCATGGTTATGAAACAAAAGGTAAAGATGCAAATGTCGATCCAGGGTTGCGGTCAATCTGATGGCAGGACAGAAATGGTAGGCAGTGCAAGTTCAGTTCTCTCATATCGGTGCAAATAACGTCTCGGGAAGAAAATAGAAGTGCTGCTTACCCTCACTTTGACCAGATATTGGGAAAAAGTTGCATGCACACTTTGCAGTAGACTTTGTTCAGCTGTTCCATCTGAAACCTGAAGAGTATGATCTAGTGCACACTACCATTGTTTAATGTTCAAAATGGGCTATGATAGCTAAATTATGCATTAATATTTGTACCGTAATAACTTTGGGTGGGGGAAATGATCGATTCTAAGATGCATCGCAATGCTTTGTTGAACGATTCAGCATCGATGCAGGAAAGCCTATAAACGATGGTCAACGCAGTTTTCAATGGACTGCCTCTCCCAGAGTTTGGAGTTGCGCGCTGTAATAGCACCCAATGACATGCCCCTCCGGAGCATTCAATTGCTATGATTGGCCAGTTAACCTAGTGCTAGGATTAGCCAGCCGTTCTACTTGAGGATTGGAATCCTACCGCTTGAACAGCAGGGCAATCCTACCATTTGAATGCCCTAGAGCGGCGTGTCCTAAAACGTGTGCTCCGTGTTTTTCGGCATGCAAAAGAGGCGCGGGTGTGAGACAGAAAAGAGGTACAAGCACCACCGGCTTTTTCAAAAGCTGCCGTTTTGGAACACTTTGGATTTCCTGAAATCGATGGTAAAAGAACAGAGCTAGACAAGACGTGCAATTGTGTCATTCCATATGAACTCAACCAAAGTCTGGAAATCTCCCATAGTGACCGACTCGGATTTGGCTAAAAAAAATTGTACTGGTTTTGTACATTTGTACCTTAACATATATGATGAATGTATGCGAAATATTTTGACAAAATTCTAAAGGGTTTTTGTGCTGTGGCTCTTCAAAATAGGGTTGGTATACCCCATTTTTGACCCTTGCCAATCTCGCATGTTTAAGAACAGCCATATTTGGATGCCAATATCTTGAGAATAAAATGAGTTGTGAGCTTGAAAAGTGGTATAGTATGTAATTAGCACCCAGGCTTTCGGGATCTGTCATCAGAAAGTCCTATCTCCTCTAGTTTTTGAGGTATTGGCCTCCAAAGTTGTGGTTCTGTTATGTGCGAAAATGAAAATTTCAAATTTCAGGGGGCAACTGTCATGCTACAATAAATCACAACCGTTTATTGGGGCTACATTCCTTCTATTTAGGCACATGACTATCTGTAGAAAGTTTTTGGACAGTATTGAAATCATAATTTAGGAGGAAGGGAGCTCCAAAAATGGCTCCGACTGGAAAAAATGCCATTTAAGACCAATTTTTAACAGTCAAAATCATAGCGTAGTCATTTACCCAGGACAACAATTTTTTTTCGATATAATTGTACATATATGTCAATCATCTGGTCAAAAAATCAGATTTTCATTCCCAAGATATTGGCATCCAAATATGGCCGTTCTTAAACATGCGAGATTGGCAAGGGTCAAAAATGGGGTATACCACCCTATTTTGAAGAGCCACAGCACAAAAACCCTTCAGAATTTTGACAAAATATTTTGCACGTTCATCATATATGCTAAGGTACCAGTACAAATTTTTTTTAGCCAAATCCGAGTCTGTCATTATGGGACCTCTGGTTGAGTTCATATGGAATGACCCAATTTGCAAGATGTATATCGCAAAGATCAAGTGCGTAGGCAACACGACAAATATGAGAAATGATCTTGCCAGTTGTCACTCTGAGCTTACTTTACCAGGGAAAAAAAACCGTTGCAGTATCCAACCAGAAAACTCTTGAACATACACTCATATCAAAGCTGGCACTGTACTCTGACAGGGCCAAAACGTCTACAAAGACTTTCGCAGTTTTATTGCTAAAAATCTGCGCCCTTAAGTTGCTTGCACACCGGATGCGAAACTAATTTTTTGCACGACAGATTACATTCAAAGTCAATGCAAAGACGCGAATACATGCATTTCACATCTTTGCATTCACTTTGAATGTAATCTGTTGTGCGAAAAATTTGTTTCGCGTCTGGTGGGCAAGCAGCTTTACTCTGTCGTGGAAAACGAAAGCTTTTGTTTTCTCCTGAATACCCTGAAACCGCGGAACAACGTCCCATGCAGGCGATACTTCAAAGACGCGGCTATCCCAATGCTTTACTGCGGCACCAAAGCTCAGGTAATCAAGTCATTGAGAAGTGCGTGTCAAAGAGAGCGAAAGTGGAAGAGGAGCTGTTGCCATGTTTACTGAATGTTAGAAATGCGCATTACATAATACAGCCGCTAAATAATTATTTCCTCAATGTAAATTGGCTTTATTTTGTTGTATGAAAATGTAATGCACGATGAGAGGTTTATTTTTGTGAACCATTTTTGAACACTGTTCAGTATTATCTAGTGGATTGGAAGATAAATGTTAAATTTATTTGAAAAGGGACAGCTGTTCATGTCAAGTTATTTATTACAACAATGTATAAATCAAGGATTTTGATTTCACCTGATTATATTGATGGAGAAAAATAACCCATGTACAGGAATCTGAAATTGAGATGCATTGAGAATCATTGAGAATCGAATCGCGACCTTCCAAATCGTAATCGAATCGTGAGATGACTGACGATTCTCAACCCTAGTAATAATATTGGAAAAGGATTCCGAAACACTATTTTTAAAAACGTTGGTTTCAATTGTCTTGCCTCAGAATAATCTGTAGACCTCAAGGCCGTTTTCAAAGCAAATACTTCCTAGATAGTTTTTAATCGTTATTTATTTATGAGCCCATCCGGTATAGCAGGGGTCAATTCCAAGAGTTAATGAGATATCCGGGCATAAGATCCCTGATGTCACAGTAGCATCCTGGAACCACATCAAGTCATTGCTTACTATATGTAGCTTGTCATCACCGCATGTGACTCACCTTTATTTGTGTGGCCCTCACAATTTTTTTTCCAAAATATGGAGTTGAATAACATTCCCAAAGTTAATGATGTGATTAATATGCAGCCATTTAAGTCTGATCCTCTGAGGAGCCAGATCTTGAGAGTAAGCGAGGATGATTCCGACAACTCAGACACTTCCGATGCTAGTTACAGTTTGGACATCGAGGCAAAAAATAAACAATCTCTATAAATTCAGCATCACCTGTAGATGGTTTGATTGGTTAGAGAAAACATGAAATTAAGGTTGTTTGCACCGTGCAATGCATATGACACGAGTTGCTATGGTTAATATGGTTAAATATGGTTATTGATAAAAAAAGGCATACAGCCTAATGAATGGACAATAACACAGCCCTAAACACGATCAGTCTCCATTGGCACATGAATAAAATCAGCTTAAGTGCATGAAAAAATGAAGGAACTTACAAGGAACACACGCCACTCGTTTGCTGACCGGTTGGAGGTCACCGTGTTTTTTTCTGTCCTAATTTCAGTGGGACGTCAGGTACCACAATGTTGCGTAATTTGGGCCTTGCATCCTAGCAACCATTTTTTGCCATCCACTTAGGGTCCCTCGCTAACTGATTTGTCGAAAAATGCTTTGAGCAGAGACTACTGTAATCCGGTGCGGTCTTACAGTGGGGGAAAATGAGAATTGAACGCGTCAACATTTTTCTCTGTAAATCTATTTCTAATGGGGCTATTGACATGAAATTTTCACTAGATGTTGGTGACAACCCAAGTAATCCACACATTAAAACAAAACAAATAAGTCCCATTAAATAATTTATGTATAATAAAGTGGAATGACACAGGGAATAAGTATTGAACACATTAAGAAAAAGGGGTGCGAAAAGGCGTAGAAAGCCAAGACACCAGCTGAAATCTGTCAATATTTAGAAAGCAATCCCTCCCCTTATCAGTGCATATGAATATCAGCTTGTTTAGTCCTAATTGATGGCATATAAAAAAGTTTCTCATCACCAAGGTGTCACACAAGAAAGATCTCTTGATGGCTAAACGCAAAGAGCTCTCAAGACCTTCTCAACCTTATTTTCGCAAAACATACTGAAGGCATTGGCTACAGACATATCTCTAAACTTCTGAATGTTCTAGTGAGCACTGTTGGGGCCATTATCCGGAAGCGGAAAGAACATCATTTCACCATAAGTCAGCCATGACCAGGTGCTCCTTGCTAGATTTCTGACAGGAGTCGAAAGAACAATCAGAAGAGTGGTCCAAGAGCCAAGTCCTACTCGCGGAGAGCTTCAAAAAGACCTGGAATTAGCAAGAACAATTGTTTTGAAGAAAACGAAAAGTAATGCACTCAACCGCCATGGCCTTTATGCACGGTCACCTCGCAAGACTCCATTGCTGAAGAAAAAGCATGTTGAAGCTCGTTTAAAGTTTGCTGCACGACATTTGGATAAGCCAATGAAATACTGGCAGAATACAGTCTGGTCAGATGAGACCAAAATTGAACTCTTTGGATGTCATGGCACACGCCATGTTTGGTGGACAAACGACACTGTGCATCACCCCCAAAAACATCATACCAACAGCGAAGTTTGGAGGTGGGAGCATTTGGTACTGGCATACTTCATATAATTGAAGGAAGGATGAATGGAGCAATGTATCGAGACAGTCTTGATTAGAATCTGCTGCCATTTACCAGTATGCTGAAGATGAAACTAGGGTGGACATTTCAGCAAGACAATGATCCCAAACACACATCCAAGAAAACTCAATTGGTTTCTCAGAAAGAAAATAAAGCTGCTAGAATGGCCCAGCCAATTACCTGGCTCGAGTCCATTTGAAAATCTATGGAAAGAACTGAAGATCAGAGTTCATAGAAGAGGCCCCAGGAACCTTCAAGATTTGAAGTCCGTTTGTGTGGAAGAATGGGCCAAAATCACGCTTGAACAATGCATGCGACTAGTATCTCCATACAGGAGGTGTCTTGAAGTCATCGTTACCAGCAAAGGCTTTTCTACTAAGTAAATTTTAGTAAGCGTGCTCAATATTTTCCCCTGTGTCATTCCACTATATTGCACATATCTTAATTTATGGACTTATTTGTTTTTTTCCTTTGTTTATGTGAATTAATTTGGTTGTCACTGACAACTGGTGAAAATTTCATGTCAATAGCCCCATTAGAAATGTATTTACTGAGAAAAATGTTGACATGTTCAATACTACTTTTCCTTACCGTATTTTGCCCTTTATAACCTTTTGCCCTTTTTGCCCTTTATAACCAATTTGTTTAGTGCTCCCAAGCTTTTGACCTTTCTCGTGGAATTTCAGCCCATTCCTCAAGTACGGAAGCTTAAGCTCACAGATATTCTTTGGGCTTCTTGCTGCTGCTGCATTCTTAAAATCCAAACAATGAGTGTAATTTAAATGGGAGAGATTTAAATTTGCGACCGGAGTTGGCCAGGGCTAAACTTCTGAGTATTGATCTGTGAGCCAAGCCTTGCTTGACTAGTACCTATGCTTGGTGTCATTCTCATTGTCTTGGGATCATTGTCTCCCTTGGGATTATTTTTATAAGCTTCAATTTTTGCACAGAAGGCATCAAATTCTTGTTTAAAATTGCATGGTATTTGAAAGAATCCATGATGCTGATCACAAGGTCAAGATGGCTAATTCCTGCAGCACCTAAATGCCCCCACAACGAGACTGACTCGCCTCTCTGCTTGACTTGTTGGGATGGTTTTCTCCTTATCGTAAGCTGTGCCTTTCTTAAGCCAGACATACCACTGATCCAAGGATCCGAACCATTCCCGTGCAGTTGCATCCCTGTTTAACTCATCTCAGAATATCACAGACTCATCTTAAAGCCTTCTGGCATTTTCAAGTCAACTTATGTGCTTTTTGGCCTAGAGTGGAGTGCAAAAAGGAATCTAGGCCTGAGCTCATTCCCTGTTTAGAGGTCTTCCTATAATCATAAATGACATTTATGATCATGCTTTCATTACATTGGTTTGTCTGTCTTTGCCAGTAATATGGGGATTTTTCTCTGCTGTTCTGTTCAGATGTCCAATTCCCTTTGGTGAAGTTATATTTCTTCCTTGCTCAGGCGTGTTTGTGGCTGCATCTTGAACTGTGAACTTGAGTACTAAGCTGCCCACTGTGTCTCCGAAATCTTCTTGTAGCCATGGCTTTTTATGCCCCCGTAAACAAAGCTTCGGAGGCATATAGTTTTTCACCTGTCTGTCTGTCTGTCTGTCTGTCCGCACTTTGCCATGGCTATAACTTTTGATCGGCTCTTGATAGGACTTTGATACTTGGGCATATGAATTGCTTGTGAGAAGGCATTTCACATGGGGTCATGACTTTTGACCTTGTGACCTTGACCTTGGAGCATGACCTTTGGTGACAAGAACTTTAACATTGGCCATAACTTTTCATTAGCTAGTAATAGGAATTTGATACCTGGCTTATGTATTCCTTAGGATAAGGCCTTTCTGATGAGGTCATGAATGTTGACCTTGACCTTGACCTTTAACCTTTGATTGACTTATGATAGGCCTTTAATGGTTAGCATGTGCATGTTATGTATGGGGGCATCAGTGTTTCACAAACACATCTTGTTTGAAATAATTTTTCTCCCAAAGAACGTGTTTTGGGTTTTGCATGAAGTTTGAAAGCCTCGATTACTTAGCCTTAACACTCATTTTAACTTTGAGGAAAGCCTTTTTCATGCATCCTTGTGTTGATTGATTTCCCATTTTCCAAGGAGAAAATGCAAATGCTATAGAAACAAAGACATGCTTTGATACAAGTGCTTCACAAATCGAAAGGTTGCTCTAACGAACATGGTCAGGAGAAACACTTTTTTTATCACCAGCAGAAATTTCCGATTCTTCTGGAATTTTTTTATTGGTCATTTTGAATCAGGTACTTTTTCTGAAATCTCAGCGGAGTTGCTGCTGGTGTTGATTCATATCAGTACACCAGCAGTAAAAACACCGTTAGATGCCGGCATCTGTCAGGTTGGCCGAGAGACATCATGGGACAAAAATGTCAGAAATGGGGTGAAAATTCTGAAACTTTTAACCTCAGCCAAAACCTAAATAATTGACTGATTAAGCTGAAATTTTCAGAATACACTCGTTTAATGCATATTTTGACATGTATATATTTTTGCCAATTCTGTGATGGTGTGGTGGAAGCCATTTGTTGATCTGTCATGGAATGACCCAGTATCTTTTTGTTGAATTACAGGGTGAAAATCCAAAAAAACAAAATCACTCAATCGATATTGGGTATTGATCGCCAATTTACAGATATACACTTGAAACCAATACCAATCGATAGCCCAGATAATACCCTTTCCAAAAATGTATAGCTTGTAGAGTCTATCATCAGAAGTAATATTTTTACAAATTTATCTGGGAAACCTACAAAATCTCAAGAAAGCTCTGGTAATGAGAGTATCGAAAGCTCTGGGAGCCAAGAGGTTAAACTTTTAGCTGTTCGTTTCAACTGCAAGCCACGAGCTTGAAGGGCATGCCGCCCATTTTAAACTTCATTTACATTTATTCACGCTAGGAATTTAGAGTAAAAAATGCATGCAGGTTTTGCCAATTTTCTGTATATCTCTCTAAATCGGCTGCAAATTCCGTTGTCGAGGAATCTAGTAAAAATGTTTAATGTGTTTATACATCATGATTCAAAATGCAAATGGCTTTTTTCACAAAGTAACATCTTCCCAGTCAAATTATATCCTTTTTTGCATCTAACCGACACTGCTAGCCCCTTATTTATGACCTTTTTCTTTGCCATTTTTTGCGCTCAGTTTGAATGCAGCATAGTCTGCTCTTATGAATTCATCACGGAAGCAAATTAAGTGTCATTATTGAACTCCAAAGGCTTAAATGTGTTAAGGCGCAACTTATCTTTGCAGACTAGTGACTTAAAAACCATAATATTGAATTGGGAAATAATTTGGTCATGGTAAAAATCTTTTTCTTGGAAATATTTTGTTGAACATTTTCATTATACTTTATGTCTGAGAATGTCACTCTGATTCAGATCAAAGGGGGGCATGTTTTATCTGGGAATCCCCAAAATAATTACAAAGTAGAGATAAATTAGGATATTTGTTTTCGTATAAATTCCAAAAGAGGTGTGCACAAGTTTTTGCAGAAATTCTTGGAAGTGCAATGAAGCCATTCAATGCTCTATTTGTTGCATTAGACAACAAACAACCTTGGTAACCTGGAACGACTCACTGTCGTCTGCCACAGGCTTCCTTGACGTAATTGAAATGCCTGTCAAAAAGTTACTCCTCTCAAACAACATTTATTTCTCAGATTTGTCCAGATTCCTTTGTGGTTTCAAACCGTTGTCTATGCACTGAGAATTTGTGTTAAAGGCATTGTTCATTATCATAAGACGTTCACTGCTCTGGCATTATGGACACTGCGCAGTTAAGTCAGGGTTTTTTTTCTTTATTTATTTATTTTTTTCTGGAAATGCATTGCAGTCAATTTTCTTAGATGCATTAAGCCAAATTTCAATTTTGTGCGAAGGTCAGCGTGGCACATTGCTTGTAGTAAATGTTAAGAAGTATAGCTGGTGTACTGGCTCCTTGAATTCTAGTGTAAAAAACATGCTGACAAAGGCTCCCAGAGTTTACTTTTACACACTTTCTGTTCGGTGCTCCAGGGCTCAGCTTTGCCAAGCTCGGGATTTGAACCAGCGCCCTCTATAACAGGCAGGTATCTTGGCAGCTTCAAACACTCAAGTGGTCCGGTAGTTTCAGTCTGCCGGGCAAAGGCCCCTCTACTGTGTGGGGGCCCTGTGGTGTAGGTAAAGTAGCCAGGCCTTCAGAAAAGTTTCCTGCGCCCATGTGTTGGGCCAGAATTTCTCACCATCTTGCCCTTTCTCCTTTCTGTGCAGATGTTCAAAATGTTGCCGCAACAGAGGAAAGCCATCGCCAAATTCATCCACCCCCAGCACGCTTCTAGCTTCCAGCAGAGCTTCCACAGGTAAAATCCCCTCTGGCTATGGAAGAGCGAAGTCTCTCCGCTGTGCTGGCTGAGTTTATGCTGGAGTAATTTCTGACCCCCTCACTTGTGTACTCACCACACAGGCACATGATAGATCTCTCGCACATCGATGTGTCCCTCGTTGATGGCTGAGTGGCATCGGGGACATCCCAGGGCGCAGGTCGCAGAGGACACGTTGAGGCTCGGCACCTCTCAAGCAACCCTGCCTCATCATAGCCGCCAGGTCACCTCCCACAGCCTGCTTGGTGATGCAACAACCCAGTGGAAGGACGCAGATTAGGGCGTTATCGTGCTGGGCACCACCGTGCTTTGCACCTGCGGAACACTTTGGTCACTGTAAATAGACTTTTCAATGCATCTATGTGGCCAGACGCATTTTTGGTGATATAGACAGCACTGGCTACATCTGATGTGAAATTCTGGGTTCATTCACCAAAATCGCAGAACTGTGAGAACTGGTACAGTAGTGTTTGGCCCCATTGCTTCAAGAACAAATTGTGAATAACACTCGATAATGGTTGGTCTCAATTCTAAAGGTTTCAGTACCTTCGCCCTGTTCACGTCCTTTCCAGATTGTTCTGAGGCGTTTGTTTTTTGAGAAAATTTTGCCAAGTTTTGCTAAAACAAGGTTCAGTAATTGGGGACCTCTGAAGAGTGAGTGGGGATGGACTATGGCTTGCTGTTTTTAAGTTTTCTTTTTCACAGTACCTCATATGTCCTGTAGAGGGCAGCATTTGATACTGAACGAAACATTTGAGTCCTTTTTCTTCATTTTGTTGGTAAGGCCACTCGAGGATGTATTAGTTTTTGGTAAATAGCACCGCCTGGTGGGGAATATGTGTATGTAGGCGATAATTTTATCTTTCAAAAGTAGGTGGGTATGTCGACATTTCCTGCATTAAATATTTGCACAATATTTTGAAATGTGTCAGGTTAACCCATGAATCAATGAGCCAGCTATGATGAGACAGTATGCCTTTGCTGTTGATTTTGGTTTTTTTTTGGTTTTTTTTTTTGGTCTGCAGTATGTTTTGGCGCGGATTTAGAAACATTGATTAAACAGCCACCTGATACTGTATTAATCAGAACTCAGGCGCAGCTGCTTATCCCGAGAGGGCTAGTATGGATGTGAATTTTCATGTCAGCCAAGGAGTTGTACACCTAATTCGACTAACCAACCCCAAGTGTCTTTGCTAAAGACCTTAATTAGTAGGATCAGGTATGTAACTACATGGTTGGAATGAATGCCTGTACCCTCAGCCCTTTCTGGATAAGAGCAAGTACCCTTGATCTGTATACATTTATGCACTCATTCCTTGCCAAAATAAGTACGTAATTTGTATGCTATCCTCCTTTCTGAGATGCGTTTTGTTACTGAAAGTGTTGAATGCTAGATTATGACAGTGATATTCCTCATATCTCAGAGACTTGTATGAGAGCCTAGCAGAGTGTAATAAAAGTAAGGCTCATTTTTGCCCGGGTCTTGATATAGTTTCTACTCAAACCAGTTGGGGGTTTAATTCTATTTAAATACAGGATATACGCTAGTGAAGGACACATGGTGACTACTTAATCGCTACTGTTGCATTTGGGCATCTCTTGTTTCTGATCCCACTAGCAGTAGGAGTCTGTCAATAGCTCCCCCTGTCTGAAGTTTGCCTCTGCAGCCCTGCCTCCCACAGCCACTCTAACTGCCAGTTTTTAAACTCTTTGGCTCCGCTGTGATGGAGCATTACAGATGGACAGTGTCTTCACCATAAGCTGTTAGTGAAGTAGACTCTGTCTGAAGCATGCACCTTACCAGTCCACATGGACATCTCGGCAACCATTTTGTGACAGACCCTCACTCCATTGCCATCAAAATTTCATGGTGTCCTGTGTCGGCCACATGTGGCAGTATTCCTGGTATCTCAATGTAAAGTTTGGATTTGGTTTGTCTGATAAAAAGCCCGCCTGTCAGTTTTTTAAGAGTAAAACCTGGCTTTTTTTAAGTGTTCTCAGCCTCATTCATTCAACGTTCAAACACCACTTCGCAGTAGTGCCATCGATTCCTAGTATTTGCATTTGGAACTCATTGTTAATCAGAGGTACTTTGCTCTCACTGTAGATGTTTCTTGCTGATCTTTAACAGATGTAGGCTGTTTCTTTAGCTGTATTGGTTTTTAGAGGGTGTACTTTTAGTATTTGATTTATTATGGGGTTTTATAGTGAACTTAGGATTTTACATGGGTGGTGTCTTTGTGTTGCTGTAGTCTGCTGAAAGGCATTGAGATTTTTTTAGGAAATTTGAGGATTGGTGCATGGAATTTTTAATTTTAGTAGTGACTCGTTAACTGGCGACGAGGGAGGCTAAAACAATCCTTAAAAATTAATGATTGGTCATGACTTGTTTTCAATCATAATTTAAATTAGCATTACAGAAACTCTGAAATCTCTCAACATTATCAGATGTGGCCAGTTTTCATTTATAATGCATACTGATTACGACTCCGGACTTCTCACTTTTTTGTACTCAGGATTGGAAGCAATTCATGTTTCATGATCGTTGAAATAAGATCATTTGAAATAAGATAAGATAAATAAGATCATTTGTCTTAATGGAATTCCATTGCTTCCAACCCCTCCATGCACAAGGACTTCAATTCCGCGCTGGAATCTCTTTCATTCATATTGATTGAAAAATTGTTGACTTCAGCAGAGGAATGTAAATATGCTACCGAAACTCTCACCGAAATCGTGAGAGTTCACTGGTATGCATTATAAATGAAAACTGCCCATGCCTGATTATGTTGAGAGTTTTTGGAGTTTCTGTAATGGTAATTTAAATTAATGATTGAAAGCAGGTCATGACCAATCATTCATTTTAAAGGATTGCTTGAGCCTCCCCTGTTGCCAGTTCACAAGGCCCCACTGATACACATATATAAAATAATTGTTCAGAGTGAATCAGTCTGCATTGCACACTTGATACAGCGCTTTTTTTTTAAATATGATTGACTTTAGTTTCATTGGAAGTATCTCCATATTGAAAGTGATCTATGTATTTAGGTTAGTTTATATTTCAGGAACATCTGAGCAGTGGAATTCTCTCCATAAAATGGTTATAATGATTGACTTTGCCTACGTTTGTCCATTGTACTGGTCAATACATAAAGATTTTTTTGGTCCCAAGGTTAAAATAGTGGTGCGGTTCTTTGTTTTTAGTAGACTGCGTAATAGATGGAACATATACTGAGCAGTAGAAATGAGAGTTCGTGTCTGAGGTGTAATGCATGGAAATTTAAGTCATCTTTTTAGGAATTTCTGAAATCATTTTCCATTGCACTTAATTTTTCCTCGTAACGTTTTCCTCATTCCCAGTGTGCATGATATTTTCCCGTATGTCCTTTTATGCATACTGCGGATATATATCCCTCATATTATACATTATGGTCCCCTGTCAAACCTCTCTGTTGGCAGTGTGTGAAGAAGAGGCTTCCAGGCTTTTGGCGTTTGCTCACTCACTGAGTGGGGGACTTGTAGAGTACTCAAATGGAGATCTAATTTGTGAGGGCCGGACTTATATAGGTAATAAAAGACTTTACAGCGGCATTAAAGAATTTTTCATTGGTGTTCAACTTGGCCTCCCTGGTCTGTGTGCCATAATTTAGACCCAAACTTTATGATTTTGTTCTGTTAGTGAGACCTGTACTGTTCAGTCTCTAGCGGCATACTGTCTCATCATCAAACTGGCTTGTCTTTATTTTTTCTGCATTTGTCTTCAGGTGTTTTATTGCATGTTCTGACATTGAGTAACTTGGAGAAATCAGGAATAACATTGCATCCTGATTCTGTACTTGTTGAGTTAGTCGTTAAGGGGTATTTCTTGTTGAGTCCATCTTGTTTTCTAGAACCTGGGGCAACCATTATCGCTTTATTCATAATAATGTAAATATGTAACCAAAAACGAAATCTCATGTATCGTATGTTTCTGTTAATTGGGGTTCTGGACTTAGTGCGGGGTTACGGAAGTACGCAACAACCATTTTTGGGTTTCTTATTGCTCGTTCTTTTTGTGTAACTTTTTTAAAGAATGGTATTGTGTCAGTGTACGAATACAAAGTTCCATAACACCGAGCATAAAAGCATGTATTATTTTGTCAAGGACTAAAATTTAGGCGCAGCAGAACTTTTTTTTTTTTTTAAATTTCAGGAAGTAAAAAAAAATAATAATAAAAAAAGGAAACTGGCCGTAACAGGAGTTAATTTGAGTATGTGAAGCCAGATGCCTTTTTTGAATTCACCCTTATGTGTACTGTGTCTGTGTGTGTGTTGTGTTCAATCTTTGTCACTGTTGTGCCAGTTACTATTCAGTCAGTCGTGGTGTCCTATTTTTGATCATTTTAGATTTTTATCTATTCCCAATACCTCTTACTTTGACCATGGTTCAAGATAATCTCTTCTGCTCCAGTTAAAAAAAAAATTATGGTTTTGCATTTCAGATTACCTCTTGGACTGGAACTTAACTACTTTTTCCTATCTTCACAAGCATTTAAGACTTATGTGTTCTTGTGTCAGGGAACATCCCATAGCAAAAGATTGTTACATCAAGATATTACTTGTAGTATGTAAACAATTGGCTCGTACTTCATCACCAAATTCTCTTGGCTATTTCTAAATTAAAAATTGCTCGTAGATATGTCTGTATATACATGAGTTTGGAGAAGTCAAATTTGACTTGATCCTTCGGCCACATTGTTTAAAGTGATTGGCTGTGCTAGTTCAGAGGGGCTAGAAGGGGACACTTTATCGCTCTACAGTGGTTGCTTTAATGATTTTTTTTCTTTTTATTATAGACTCTTAGCCTATTGGCTTCGTGTTCTTTTGAGATTACCATCCAAATTTTGGCAGTAATGAGTCCTATTTAACCATATTAGCTTTTCTACATGCCTTTTTTGCATGTTCCTGTTGGATTGTCTTTGTTTTGCTTTTATTTCCTTTGAATTTCTATTTAAATTTTTATTTATTCATTGATTGCACCAGAGGTAATCAAAGTAGCGTCACAGACTTTTATAAGGTTTTCTCCAGGGTTTTTATTTTTGTATTGGATCATAGTTTTTCTTCGGAAAACTGAGCTAGTAAATCCCATGGATTTGTATGGATTTGGAAAGGGGTTATAGTGCTTTCATTGTGATGTATCATTACACTTAGAATTATAAGCTCTTGCTTATAAATGTAAAAAAGGATCATAATGGTCCTCATGTATGTATCTTTTAAGAAGAATTAAGCTCAGATTTGGTCTGGAATAAGATCCATTTACATTTTTTGCTGCACTGTATCCAGTAGCTTGCATTAGCATGCCATATGGATGTAGATGGTTTGATTTAAGAGCTTTACATTCAGTTGCCTTCTGTGGTTTTCTGTTTCAACGGATACATTATCAGAGAAGGTTTGTAAACGGGGTGCATTATAGTGTTCCCCCAGCCACTGCCATGGCATGTAATGTTACTTGCCAGTGTAACTGAACTGTGAGTGAAACTGAACCATTGCCATCATTGGTTCTTCCAGGGAAACAAACATACAAGTTATGTATGGTGCACGCTTATCTTGGGGGGGGGGGGGGGGAAATGTGGAAGTTATGAGGTTATGTTCACAATTGAAATTTTCTTGTGTGACGCAAAATAGTTTCTTACAATTGTGACTGTAACTTTAGGATTATGCCTCAGCTGTCTTGACACGATAACATGATTGAACATAGTTGGGCCTTGGTGTTATGATGTTGTTCCTTGTCTGTACTGTTCAAGCCATTGCAAAAAATTTTATATGCACTCAGGTTTGCCTGCACTGTTGTTTCGACATTGTGGTTTGCTTTTTGAATTCTAACTTACTTCTTTTAAAAGGGTCTCCACTCAAGAACATGATTAACACCCAAGTGCCTTTTCTCTCCTTGCAGGTTTCTTGGTTTGTGAGCCAAGTCAAACTTTAACTTAATTTTGTGACGCTCTCCTCCGGGCAGTTCTTTTGCTTTGCTCAGATTTGTCTATCAATCATTATTGGTCTTTTTGTCTTCAAGCACTTCTATCATTCCCTTAAGCTCCCTGCTTATATTTCCATCTCTCAATTTCTATCTGTTGTTTCCTTCTGTTTCTCTCTTAATATTTCTTACTCATCAGTTTTATCCACAGTTTTGCTGTTGTAACCTTTGTTCTGTATACAGGCTTCTGCGAGTGTGTGAAGGTGACTTTGACATCTCAGCCATTACTTTTATTCCACAGGATGACACTTCGGCGGGACGGACGACTTCTTTTTGTTTCATCTTTTTAACCATGAACATGAGTGTGTGGTATGACTTGCAGTACTATCGTGAATTAAATCTGAAGCATTTTGTATTGAATAGGTACCCGGATTCCCTTTGTTAGTTAGGCCCAGTGATGGATGTATCCCGCCTGGTTTCGTGGTTCAGACACTTGCTGTTTCACTGTGGTACTCCTGTCGGGTGTGCGACAGTGCTCAGCTCCCACACTAGGGGGCAGCATCGAGCGTTTTCTACCATTTTCTCGAAGAAGAAACTACTCGATTATATCAGTCATTGCAGTCCTCTATAGACTCTGAACTGTTGGGGAAACATGAACAAAACCTGAATTCTGCCGACCTGAAATGATGGATATGTGGATGTATATCTATGATTGTTTGTGATGCCAACTACATTTGTGACCGTGTGAATATCAGCCTGAATTGTACGGAAATCTGCACTGTGCTGAATTAAATTGTGGAGTTTCTGTTCTCTGATGACAAAATAATGCAATGTTATAATGACTTGCTGTTAAATAATATAATGTGACGTTGTAGACCTGTTTGCTCACATTGAAAATAAATATAATTTAAAAAGTGAAATGCCTCCATTGTGCGTTGTCTATCTGACGATCAATTTTCATGTTTCTTCTAATTTGAAATCATGAATTGTGAAGTCTTATTCTGCAATCAAAAAGAAGTTCAATACATTTTTGGTGTTCATTTCGGAAAATTCTCAGTTCAAGGGCATAAGGTGACATCTAGTGGTCAGTCAGGGAAAAACCAGACGACAGCCCACATTGACGGAAAAAATACCAAAACGGGCCCCTCTTGTTTTATGTTTATTTCTAAAGTTATTTAAAAGCTTTAGGGCTTTTGCTGTGGTCTTGAAATGACCCTGGTTTGTTTTGATTTGCTGATGTATTTTGTTGGCCGACAACAGAAGCCCTGGTTGAAATGTGGTCTGAGGCATCAGACTGCTAGTGTTTGTGAATGTCAGCGTCTGTCAAAATGACTCTGTAATCCTGCTGTATGTGAGCCCTGCAGGGATTAGCGCTACCATTCTCCCCGAGCCCAGGAATGCTCTCTCTGCAGTGCTTTTGTACCTGTGAGGGTCTCAGGTCACTGCTTTCGCCCCAGAGTGACACTCGTCCACAGCTGGTTTCAGTGAAGGCCATGCTGTCGTTGAATTTGGTTGCATAAGAGTAATAAAAAAGATTTGCTTACTGCGATGAATCAGCCATGAGCTCATTAATTTCTGAATTTCTTGCGGTCTGAGTAAACTGAATCGGTCTGAAATCACATTCACACATCCTACTGTGTGTTTTAGCTGGTCAGCCTCATCATTCATTCATTCATCACCATTCTGTGTCTTTGAATGCATGTATGTACCGCCTGAATCCTGGCCTGACTGGATATCATTGTCATTGGAGTATGGCTTGCATAGTCTGCAAATATATTTGAAATCCTCATGCCATGGTTGGAATTTATGATTTCACCACCATCATTGCTTTCTTGGTGATAGTTTTCAACAGAGAGGGTGGGAAATGTTTTGAGTTCTGACGTTGCAGCTGTGGAGCCTCCATGTGTGGCACATGTGGTTGACTTGACATTGTGCAGTAACTTCTAAGCCTCACATGTCAGTGGTCCAACTTCTGTGGTTGCTTGGAAGGAAGCACTTAGTAATTTGCAATTTCATGAGTGAGACCTTTGCTGATGGTAGCCATGTTATTTCTTCATGTACATAGGGCCAGCTTATGATTGGCAAAGCAGGGTCATGTGGGATTCTCTGAGAACACTCATTGCATGTTAAGTGCGAGGATTGGCTGCCTTCCCTAAGCTTTTCAAGTTGCTGATGTTGGATTGGTTGCTTTTCATGGCTTGACTGTGGGTGGTGCCACACGCCACAGCTCTCACAGGAAACCCACTGACTGTGGTACACATTGAATTCACAGACTTAATTTTGGAGTTTCCTCTCTGCTACTCCAGCCTTAAATTTCATCGTACAGTTTACACTGCCAAGCTAAAAAGTCACTATTTGGAGACAATATTTATTCTATATTTAGATCATTGTTGCTGTGATTAATGTTTCAGCTGGCAACAAGTCGTTAACCCTGACTGATGCTGTGTGTAGTTTCTCATTTCTTTAACGGCCATATCGGAAAACGTAGACCAGGGTCATGGAAAAGATGTTACTGTGATTCAAGAGGGGAAAATTATTGGCTTGAAACAGGCAAGGAAATACCATGGAGATCACTGAAATCACTGGAATTGGGTTGAGAACTGTCCAAACTGTTATTAAAACCTGGAAGGATTGTGATGAACTGTCAAATTTTTGCAACATATAGGTTGGAAAATGAACAATTGTAATTGACAATCACTAAAGGCTGGGTGAAGTGTGGTGGAAAGAAACTGACAGCAGGACTCACGGCTATGTTTAATTGGCTGATGCTAATCGTAAAAAAAAAAAAACAACTACCTCAATTTCCTATTCGGCGCATAATGATTGGACAGTGGAGCCATGGGGAAAGGTCATGTGATCTGATGAGTGAGCATTTACCCTATTCGAGAGCGGTGGCGCGTCAGGCGGCCCATGAAGCAATGCATCCACCTGGCGTAGTGCCCGCTCTACTAGCTCCCGGATGGACGCAGTGTAATGATCTGAGGTTGCTTCAGTTGTTCAGGTCTAGGCTCAACAAAACCATGGCGGTTCGTCAGCCTTAACAAAGGGAAGCCAAAACCTCGCCCTTCAAAGCTTAATGACTTGAACCTTTCGCAGTTTACTTTTCTTGATCAACAGATGCTCATGAATTGGTAGGACAGTCAAATTTATTTTCGATAGCAAATGTCGATGCAAATTATCAATGTCTTTATAAATTAGTTTGCGAGGCTTCTTTTGCAGGAAGCCACGAGAATCCGTTTTCCACAATCTGAATATAGAAGTAAAGAATGCGATGTAAGCTTATTGCTTAACGAGCCTCACTAATCAATTTGCGAATCTGTCCTTTCACGAGCTACTTGAGTGCGAAATTTCTAAAGACGTAGGCCTATGGTAATTTACGTTGCAAATTTTGTGGTGCAATGTATAACAGTGCTTTCGAAAATGAATTTGACTGTCCTTCTACCAATTCGTATGAGCAACGAAAGCTGCGAAAGGTTTAAGTCATTAAGCTTTAAAGGGCGAGGTTTTGGCTTTCCTTTGTTAAGGCCGACGAACTGCCACTGGTCATGGAGCAATGAAATAAACTCAGCAGACTATGAATATACTGAATGATTCATTTATCCCATCACTGGATTTTTTTTAAATTTACCTTTGCTACAGGTAATTTCCTGGAAGACTGCCTAGATTTTTGAGACTCAAATTGTAAGTGTGGTTCACTGAGCATTAAGAATCATTTTCACACGAGAATGGACCACCGCAAATCAATTGAAAGTCTTGGAGATGTGCTAGAGAAGGCATTACTGAAAAGATTTACTCTCCCATTGTCAATACGAGATCCCTGCTAAAAATTAATGCAACTCTGGTCCTAAGTAAATGTTTCTTTGCTTTAGATTGTGGAAAAAATACCATGACAAATGTGTGCCTTGATCAAAACTAAAAGCGGTTCAACAAAAAACTGAGATGGCAACTTTTTTTTTTTTTTTTACATTTCACTGTGTATTAGTGTCTGTTCCATCTCTGTAAAATATCAGCCTTTCTGTAGATGGAATAGTCTTGGCTTTCTGTATACAAGCGTACATTAGGGTTGATGCAGATTTCATCTAACACACTTTCCTTCTAAAATGCAGATTCTTGTTAATTTTAGAAAATCCACAATTGGGTACAGTATTGATGAGAAGCGCAATTGTATGAAACTTGCACTTAATAATAATACAGACAGAATGGTCTGTTCTAATCAAATTGGTTTGACTTTGGACTCAAGTGGGTCCAGGTCCGTCCCATGAGCCCTTGCGACAAAGCAGGAGCAGAAAAGGAAAATTGGTGAGCAGTGATTGGTGGATCCCCTCAGCACTGATAGACATTTACATACTTTGATGGCCGTTTGCAACATGAGTAATATTACTGCCATGGCAAGGTACAGAGTCTGATTTACAATGATATTCATCACATGCCAAACCTTTTGTCTTGAAAATTATGTGACATGACCAATGATTGGCCATGGTGACTGTTTTTGATTGATTGCATTATTTTTTTGTATTCTGATGCTCATATTAAATCAAGCACCTAAATGACTAAAATGAGGTCTGCAAATTGAGTTTATTAGGAGTCAATTGTGCATAATTTCAGTGAATCTAGTATTTGATTCTGAAGAAATGATATGAAGCTGTATCCTAGTACCCAAACCTTTTCAAAGCCGCCGCTTGTACATTTTGAACACCAGAAGGTCTTGGTTTACTGCTATTTTTCTCCTAGACTATGAGTTGGACTGAAGTTAAAGCAGCATCTGCTGAGAGAATAAGTTATGGGAAGTTGCCCTCTCTGACAGTTTAACACTGAGGTGCGGGTGCTTTTGTTTGCAGAAAGTTCTCCGCTCCCCGATACATTTCTCAAGGTGAGGTACAGAGGTGGAGTAAGAAAAAAAAAAAAAAAAACTTGGAATTTTCCTACACCTACGGTTGGTTTATGCTGCCTTATCCTCAGTTTGAGCACTTTGAGATGCTCCTTTTTGGACCTGCTTTTCAATACGCTTTTGTCCTCCTCACTAGTGCACACTGGTTTGATACCAGCACAACTTCCAGTTCATAAGTTGCAAGCATGCAGGTGCTCTTATTGTGTCCTTAGCGATAGCTTGGAGTGAGTAGTGGTTTTAGTTTGTCCTTCATAAATTGTTTTAGTAGTTTAGAGTAATTGGAGTAACATAAGAAAACTGTGGACAAACCAATCCTGCACACCCAGAAAACAAAAAAGCAATGGGGTAACATCTCTCCTTGAGGTCTAAAAACAAAAAGTGTTAAACTGGGCATTGGGCACCGGTTGTTGGAAATGCACACATTGTGTTAAGCCTTAAGTGGTGAAAAATTATTCAAGACTGATAACGGTTTCCTTCATCAGTAATGGCAGCAGCATGATTATATACTGCAGTCAGGTTTTGCTGCAGAGAATGCCTGTGATATGGTTTTAGAGACCGATGCACTGAGGCATTACTTAGTCTAGTTTGGCGCAATTCAAGGATGCTCTTGGTACAACCAAGTTCATCCACGCAGCATGCATTACTCTGGGTAAGTGGTGAACAATCAATAGCAAAGCTGATGTGTCTATATGATATGTGCGGTCTTTTTGATAGCTTCCCAGATTTAAAAAAATAATAATAATATAACTTGCAAATTTGTATCAAATTGTAAAATAATAAAAAGAATGTTGTGTAACCAACTGATATAAAGGTTGTCCAGATATGGGTCATTCTCAAAACATTGGTGATGAACCTGTCCCTTGACTCATGAGTCATATTTTCAAAAAGTCCCAAGTAACCAATATCCGTGTATAACTTCTCATGGAATATAAAATGGTACAACACTTTATTAGTGAGTAATTTTCTTTCATATTTTTTTAAAGATGCCAAATGTTACTTCGAGGGTAATGTTTAGAAGTGTGATTCTGACTAATCTACAAATGTTTTTTTTTTTAACTTGGTAATTATTAGTGTGCCATCTTTAAAAAAAAAAAGGATTTAGACAGTAATTTGTTGAAATACAGTGATTAATGATCTTTGCTTTGAGATGCTGGGAGCCAAGTCTTGTAAAATACATCATATGTGGAAAATTGTCACCAGTGTCTTTGTCACCTGTGTAATGCAATGGCCTGCGCTTGTAAATTATGAATATCAATGACATAAAGTAATTGCACCTCATTAAAGATCATCAATATGGGTTATTGAAAAAAATCATAAATGTGTTATCTCCAGACACCAATTAACTAGGTATCACCAAAATGCTAATATTATATGAACAGCCATTTCTAACAGTGCTGTACTGAGGACATCTGAACATGTGATAGGCATCTAACTGATCAAGCTGAATTCCACTCATTTTAACAAACACCAAGAAAATGATGTCACAGTGGGAAAAAATTAAAAATAAACAATAAAAAACAGCTAGTTTCATGAGGTAAAAAGAAAAATGATCTTGCTTGTTTCATGGGCAATACTAAAGTGCTCAGATGTATTTCTCATAAACATTTCTGTGTGAGACCAGAAGTCAAAATTTGAACAATTTGCCAGTCAGAAAGTCACCAGGCTTGGAGGATAACCCTCATACTGTTCAGCATAATGTTTCGAGCATTGACTGGTTACTCTGCCACTCGGTCATCTGTGATCAGTGACCAAAGGTGATGCATTAATTTTTATCCAATATCACCCGTATATTATCACAACAGAGCCATCTTTTGTGCTCTTTCATATTGGCATATTTTAAATGAAACTTGTTTCTTCTGTCTTCCATGTTTTTGCTGTCAGTTGTCCACTCATTAAGAAGCCAGTTTAACTCAGTGGCTGGGCAGATATTGATTTACTCCCCAATGTATAGATTAAATTCTTCCATGACATCTGCTGGACCAACGGCCATTGGACATATGTCATTGTCCTTGCTAAAGTATAACATTATTACTGCTGAGTTACGATGATGCTGCGGGGTATTGTTAATCTGAAGTTAAAGGTCAGCCAACCATGCAGACCATTATCATTGTTGGTCTGTGAATGTAGTGTAAAGCCCTGTCTCCAACAAGTTCTGTGCAGTTTCAGGTTTATAATAATAATAATAATAATAATGTGTGAACAACATAATTGGAATTGTATGACTAATTGTATTTTGATGTTAATAGCTGTGTTAATTGTCTTTAAACCAATAAGCCATTGGCTCAAACAAAAAATGTTCTTTTATGTGACGCATGGAACTGGTTCTGTGCTGTGTGCGCATACAAAACCTCGAAAAGTTGCCATACAGAAGTATTACTTATGTACGTGTCTTTTTTTTTTTGTCCGCTGACCATAAAAATAGACAGAAAATCTCTCAGACAGCCCATATTACTTCTGATGAAGTACGACTCCTGAGATTTCGCATGGCTTTGAAGACACACCTGACACATGAAATTCACATAAGCCCGAAGCCACTGCTTCAATGGACACAGCAAAAGTCGGGCTCAGATCATGCGAAGTCGAATGCATTCGGGTTACTGCCGCTCCCACTGTGTGGGATCGGTCTAAGTTGTTCAGGTTTCATTTTTGTTTTGATGGTGTCTCGTGAATTTTGAAATGATCTTGCATCATAAAATCGTTGAATCTGTGACAACAAATCGGCCTTAATTCTGACCAACAAAATTCTTTTATGAGACCGATTTCAAGAAATGTCTCAGCCAAAAGTGAAATGTTTAAAACGGAGTACTGCCGGTCCCTTGTGCTATTTTCGAAGGAATCTCCCAATTGTTATATTTTACAAGTGATAGGCTAGTCATACGAGCTTTTATACGCGAGCCATTAGATTCTATGCCGCTGCTCATTTTTAAATATTGAGAGTCAGACGTGTAGCTTTCTGTTACGGATCTCTGCCAGCAAAGACTTCTACACCGGAATCTAATCGACGACTCGGTATTAAGCCACCAACATTAAGGCCTACTTTCCAGTGGACCCTCAATCTTAATTGGCGCTGGGAGTAATGGAGCACATATTAATCACATCATGAGGGATCTAACACAATTAAATCCCGAATTGAAGTGGTAAAAATGTTTCTGTTCGAGCTCTGAGTGTTTCAATTGCGCCATTGAAACAGTTGCCAACATGTTGAAGAAAGTGTCATGCAGTCACACTTTGTTTTCCTGAGAAAAACCACTAGATGTCGCTATTATACCAGTTTCCGCAAGCAGAAATTAAAACCTTAAGTATGAATAGTAATTCAGTGGCGGTTCTAGAACCGGGAATAGAGGGGGTGCAGACATGTCACTTTATTATAGTTAGTCCTGGCTAGTTCTCAATTGGCAACTGAAGACACGGTTTCTATCCATTTGCAATCGAACAGCGATGAAATCATAGGCGAAATTCAGAACAGAAAAATAATTTACTTATTAGGCCAGTGCTTTGCGTTGATTGATCAGGTCCGCGTTCCAATGAAATATCGCCTTTCACTCTGGGTAAAAGAGGCAATCGGCGGTTAAATAGGCAGCGTGCTGCTCAAGCTATTTGCGTGAGAGTAGACAGGTATGAAAATTTGAGCAACGTTGATTTAAATACAGGAAATAGGTCCAGATGAATGATATTCTTCTTTCGCGATCGGGGAGAACAAGCAGCACCTGTTAACTGAAGAGTGCTCTCGGAGTGAACCTTTTGTTAATCATGAAAATGACAGAGAACAGGTCAGGACTAAAAACTGTTTTAAACGGATGTTTTGTCACGATTCTCAGCTCTGGTTCCGTCACTGTTCTGAATTTAGCCCATGATTTCATTGCTGTTCCATCGTATAAGGAGGGAAACCGTGTCTTCAGTTGCCAATTTCGATAATTAGAAAACGTGGCAGTAAAGGAAAATGATTCAGAATTAGCCAGGACTAATTGTCATAAAGGGACGTATCTCTCTCTCCCCCCCCCCCCCCCCCCCCCTTCAGCAAACTGAATAAAGGTATTAGACATTCCCAAAAAAAAAATCCACGAGGCCCTATATACATTATCATCCTTTTTCATTAACAACATCTTTTTCCTTTTTTTTTCTTTATACAATCATCCCGAGCGAATCACAACGAGTCCTATACTACTTTAGAGCGATGATTTTAGACTGAATTCCATTGACCTTTGGGCTACTAAGGATTTAAGTATTGTGCAATATTCCTAAATCTCCATATTAGCCTTCAAGGAGCAAGATAAATATTTTATTTTGTGTAAGCTGAGTTTCCAGTGACTGGAATCAGTAGTTCGCTTTAAAAAATCTGCAAGTGGATTAAACCACAAAATACAAGTTTGCTTAATCCATCTTTCTGTTCCAAAGGAATTTATGAAAGGGTTTGCACCTTCAATATTACACTAAGTCTTTACATTTCGCAGTCAAACTTTAGGTGGTTCAAAGTTTGGAAGAATTCTTTAGGAAGAATTCTTCAGTCCCAGACACGGGTCTTTCATGAATAAGCTTCACATTCTACTTGGACTCACGTGTAAACAACTGTTTCTCTTCTCCCTGCTGGAGCCAATGTCTTCTCAGGGATTCACAGTTCTTCACTTCTGACCTTGTGCTTCACCAGTTTGCAAACGATCTGAATGTCATGCACTTCTGAAAGCAGTATCCCAGAATTCATGTCTTAACTCCCAACAACTATATTTCAAGGCATTCAATTCTCAATTTACAAATAAAGAACGCTAATGCCAAAATAAGTTCAAAACAAGAATAAACCATTTTTTCAGCAGATTTGAATGCCATTACTTTTCCTGTTTTTTTTTTTTTTTTTGGCAAATAAGCAGTTATTTGTCACCACAAGAATTATATTGAAGTTGTGATAACTGCACAATTGCCCACTGCAACATAAATATCCATTTTCGTTCTGCAATTCTGGAAAGCAAAAACGTACAGTTGGAAGATTGTATGGAATTTCTTTATCTCATTTCGTAGTAAACATATAAATAATAAACTCTAAACATTTCTTTTTGACATGTCGCCCTGTTATGAAAGTTAACTGGCATGGTTACCTCATTTCTTACAGCTACTATCCAAACTGTGCATCTGCCGCGTTTTATTTCTATAAAACTATCAACCCTATTACAAAATATGGAAAAAATACATTTTAGTAAATTTACAGCAGTAACTTATTAATTTATTAAAGAAACATTTTGCTCTGTTCTACTATATCATATAACGAATCTGTCCGAATGTGCATTTTCAAATAATAACAGAAAAAGGAGTGACAAGAGAAAATAACAAAGCAATGCGCGCACGAGGCAGAACCTGGTTATCTCCCCCGCTTCAACAACGTGGCCATAACCAAACAGTTCACAAAAGAATAAAAATCTTAACATACACAAAACATTACAAGATTTCCAATACTTTTTGCAACTATTTAAATTAAAATATATTCTCGTATCTTACACTATTTCAAATAACGAAATGTGATTCAGTAAGTAACGATCTGTCAAAATCTAATTTACAATTCTGTGTATAAAAATATAATTTATGGACCCCCAAGAAGAATGTTTGTCCCCCAAAATATAACAGTCAGATGCACATATGCACAGAACATTACAAACTGTCAAGGTTTTCTCTTTTTACATTTCTCTTTTTTCTTTGCGGTTTACTCGTGATATAATACAAAAATAGATTCTGCAGAATTGACTGGTCACACAGTATTAGAATCCATTCACGTGGTACCAGCGAGAGTTCACTTGAGAATAAATTATTCAAAGAAAAGTTTTAAGGCTCTTGCAGGTCCATTTATTCTTTGAAAAAGACACATGTAAATGTCAATGAAATAAATATCCCATCTCTTCCCAGGCCTCTGTCTGTGTCCCTACTTTCATTTATTATCCTACATTAGTCTCATTTCGGAATTGCAGTAAGACGTTTCAACTTGAGTTTATTGACATCCCCAGAGGATGTAGTGATTGGCTGTCCAGGACCCATGTTCCTATTTGATATAAAATTTTGGAGTACCAATGGACACCGCTTTCATGAAAGGAGCTGCTCGACACTGAGTCGGCTCTCGGAAATAATAACGACGTCAGTCCGTTGGTTATTCTAACAGGTGCGAATGCCCAGTGCGCCAACTTGTGGTCTTCTATTACCGCGTAGCAAGATGCAAGTATCTCATCAACAACAATGGTTCCTTGAGCGGTGATTGGAGCAAATGATCCGTGGTGTTCTTCCATATAAATCCTTTCCACTATTACAGGCTTCAGTTGATAATGTAAATCATCAACTACGAATACCTTTTGTCCAGGTTTGACGTTGCTGGCAAATATTGCATTCATGGTGTTGAGGTTTTCTGTTGCGTTGTTCTCAACAAAGAGAAGATGCGCAGCGGTTAGGGTAATCTTCTTGAGAGGCTCTTTTGTTTCTATTACATAAAACACTCTTCGTGTATCTACGTCTTGGTCCACGAACATAACGAAGTCACTATAGGAGAGCTTTCCTTCACTGTCAGCGGCCAGCACCTTGTCGCCGACTCTAAGGTCTTTGACGGGTTTCCTGCTTCCATCTTGAAGCGCAACTGAAGCCGAACCCGGGAAGCAGCCTCCAGATTTAGCAGCAACAGAATTTTCTGTAAAAATAAATAAATGAGTAAATGAATGAATAAATAGCGCTTTACTTAAAAAAATTAAATCATTAAAATTCCATTCCCAAATTTTATATCATGCACGCTCTTTGTGTTTAGTTTTGCAGGTGACCTAAAACGCAATAGAGGAGCTAGAAGAATCATGATGGCAAGCCGAGTCCACTTCTCAACCACTTGTTCGAAGTTTCTGAACAGAGCGATTCTACATTATGAAAAAAAAAAGATTTTCTTAGACATTGGGATTTAAAACATCTTTTGCTTTCATGCTATCAACCGAGTAGCCTATAATAACGCATGAAGGCTACTCATGCTGGCTATTTATTAATCCACCATAATTTAATCGTCAGAGACAGAAAATCGTGGAAAGCATGTCTAAAGCCATTCTTCCGTTACAAAAAAATGAGACTGCTGAATAGCCTGAGACGTGAAAACCACTGTTGGAAGGCCAAAGCCTGGTTCCTCTAATTAAAAACCAATAAAGAGCAGACATTGTCATTCTAATTCAGCTTTTAGATGGCCATACTCCTGGAAAAGGACACTTACGCTTTTCCCAGCTTCTCTTCTATATTTGCTCAGGTGCAGAAACCCCTATGTGCCAATTCACACACATACTCTCCAAAACCAGGGCATTGCAAACACTATTTGCCCAGCGGAGCCACTTTTCCAAGGCACTCAAGATGTGTATTAGAATTTTAAATGAAGGCAGAGCTCTAAATGTTCGAAGTCGTCCAACGCCAATGCCCCTTTTTTTAACCATCAGTGCCTTCTCTGTTGTCTACACAGATGACAATAATTCAGGCCTTGGGAGAAGTCTTCTTTGCATTCCAATCTCTAGGATCACACTTTCGGCAAACAGATCAAGAGAATGGAATCTTCCTGCTTGGAATTTTAGCATTTAATCTTCTCATAAGATTCTGCGGCATGAATTAAGATTGTGACAATTGAAAACCAGCTTTAGCCGCCCGAATCCAACATTGCGCCTACTAAATCCATTCGGTACAGTCACACGACCCTGAATGACACAAGCTAAATATGATCTCAAAAAGTGTGTTTTGAATTCTAAATAGCTGATTTGCCGCTTTGTGCTTCAAGTAATATGGGTTCTAAAGGATTATATTCAGTTGGGTGTCGAATATGCAAATTATTGAATTGGGAACAAATTGTTGCCTACGAAAGGATGCAGGCAATATCTGGAATAAGAAAATAAATGTTTTTGTTTTTATTAACGAGGCGATGTTGTTTTTACAACACGTCGAAAAATATACATCTTCATTTCAGTTATTTTTTTCTGGAGACTAAGCGTTAATTTAAGGAACAAAATGGACACGTGTTCGTCAAGACCACTGCAGCAGTTTCATAACTTTGGCCCTCTGGAGTTATGACTTATACCTGCATTCCGCCAATCAATGAATGCATATGATTAGCTACTCATACAGAGTAACGTGCAAAATCGGTGTCTGATACGTCACATGTTTATTAGAACCGGCAATTAATTTTATTTATTTACTTCCAATTGCAACTTGCTCCTGCCTCAGTTCGGAATTGTTAATCTTCAGCGAAATAGCGTTTTTTCGCAAGATTTTACAGGCTACAGGCACAAATTGGCCAACACTCCAGACCTACAAGGCAATTAATTCTTTTCGAAGCGCTTTTCCCTTTAAATGCAATGCTAGTGGTTTCGACGCTGCGACAGTGTGGGGCGATATAAGATCGTGAAATATTCTGCGAATAGCAAACATCAGCAAAGAAACCAAGTAGGTTTCAATTTACTTATATAGGCTGTAGGCTATCACAATTGTGTTGTGTCGATTGTATTGTGAAATAAACAATGGATTATTCAACACATTGCCCGGACATGCAGTCACGCGTTGAACATTAGCTGAACACTCATTTTTTTATTTTTCACGCAGACATATGAAACAGGTATTGAATGTTTAGCGTCATACTATTTTAATGCAGCAATTTGGGAGATGCATTTCTCAACCAAATGAAGACTGATTAGTTATGCGGTTTTCGTGTCCCCACTGTCGTACAGATTTGATTTTCCCGTTGAAAAATTAACCTTGTTGATTCCAACGCCATATTTTAGAGTAGCTAATTTAGGTCAACAGAGGATTCCCAGAGTCAAATCTGGTCTTGCAACAACGACGTCCGAAGCAGTAAGCTAATAGGCCGACGTGCCTATCTATTCAACCAAGACACATTGCCATTCTATACATTATTCATAGCCTAATGGATTTCAGAAAGAATGCACGAAATATTGGCAGTACAAAATTATGTTTAGTGGGTTACCGGTCTGAATTTACGATAGGCTGTATGGTTGCATGACTACAACGTTTGCGTGGTTTTGTTTATTGATACGTGATAAATTCAAGTATCTCGGTTTCCAAAATGCATAGATTTGACAGACAAGGGGTCATAGTTCCACATTTTTAAACACTGTAGTGCACATTGGGTCAGCGGAATTATATTAGATAATTTAGTAGTTACCATACGTCAACCTCACCTGCTTTGACTGAACAATGAATATGAGCTTTAGATTCGTAATAAACCCAATCGAATCCAGCCTCCACTGCAAGCCTGGACAGCGTGCCGTATTTGCTTTTGTCTCTGTCAGAGGTAGTGATGTCCACGGCCCTTCCCTCGTAGTGTAAAGACTCTTCGAAATGGTGTCCATCCTCATCCCAGCCTTCTGTCACCCGTAGTTTAACACCTGGCCACTGATTCATGACTGAAATTGCCAATGAATTCAGCTTGTCCTTACATCTCTAAAAAAAAAAAAGAAAAAAAAAACTAATGTCAATGTCAGCATTACCATTTTCGTTCTCAGTCCTACTCAAACAGGCAGTATTATTGTTCATATCGTATTGGCAAATACACCTTTTAATGCCGCTCCTTCACCAAACGACCAAGTTCACTGTCGCAGACAATTTTTCAACATCGGAATAAAATCACGACAGTTTTGGGGCCTGCTCCCGTCATCTCGGCTGTTTGGTGTTATGTGGTCATAAAACTCCGTTGACCTCAGTCATTTTCTCGTCTCAACGTTCTGATAAAATCAAACCTGTTTAAAATTATCAGAGGCATAGGCAAATACAAATTCTGCCGATCAGTGACGTTAACATCGTCAACAACCAATAGATGTGCTCTGCAAAATCCCCAGTCTTTGCAAAATCTTGCAGTCTGTGAGTAAAACTCCATGACTTTATGACACATTGCCTTTAGATATGAAAATGTCAGATATAAGACTTTGAAAAGTCCTTTGAAAATCTTTTCAAAGTCTTGTAGTGTATGGTAGGCGTGGCTTCCATTGCCTCTTATGACTAACTAGACAATGTAAAGGAACTTAAAACGCATTGCAAAAGTGTAAGCATAGTATATCTTAGCCTATTCAATTGCATTCCATTCCAGAAGACGTGTGTGTGTGTGTGTATGTGTGTGTGCGTGTGTGCGCGTGCGTGCATGGGCGCGCGCGCGCGCGTATGTTTGCTACAGGACCTGAATTATCATAAAATTTAAACGCAACATAGTGCATAGCAGATCCATTGAGTATATTGTCTTTTCAAATCAAATCGCTCAAGTGTAAGAGCAGTTCATCAATACATGACTAACCATATATGTCAACTTGGAAACCCACACTTTTAACCCGGGTTGGGGGTGGGGGGGTTCAGGAACGTCACGTGGCAGTGAGACTTTTTCCCCCAAATGGATTTCTTGGCCATTCTAAGCTTTAGTTTTACAAATCACTCAGTAAAGTGCTTAACGTTTTAGATATTTGCAGTGAACCCACTGGGGCCCCAAGATTCCTTTCGGAATTAGCCATAGTTAAGAAAAAGGCTGAAAATCAAATTCCACTTTAAGATCGAATCAGCTTTCTCCACACAGAGGACTATATAATTTATTTGCAATGGAGCATCTCTACAGATGGACTTTACATAACAATCGGCACACCTTGCGTGAGAATATAACCTGGTATTAACACTAACTCAGGAAATGGAAGGCAGAAATAAAAATAATATATTTTAACTATTTCACTGGCTTAAAACGTAGGCCAATAGATATGAGAATAAAAATGTGCGACAAGCGATTGTCTGTTGATACGCTTGTTTCTAACACATATAGAAAAAACATCTGCAAACTCACTTCAAGCGCCTCCAAATAAGTGGTTCAATACATACAGCTTTAAACAACGTTATCCACACAACTGAAATAATAGGTAAAAACATGGCCAACTACGTTAGTGTCTTGGCAATTCATCGGGTTTATGTTCTAGAGAGATAATTTATTCAGGTTTGAGCATAAAGGGAACAAGGTTTAACAACTAACAACAATAAAAATCTGCGACCAGTAATTAGGGTAACGTTATTGCAGCCTCTAACCTTTCCCGAGACCCTTAGCCGAGATGCTTGGCCTTCTCCAAGACAACTCTGCCTCACACTTTACCGATACGTCAAATAGAACATCACAAAGACCCTTTTCACTGCTCCCAAAGGCCGAAAAAAACTTTCTTTATTCTTGCAGCACAAGTTTTAGGGACGTGACAGGATTGCTTAACCCGATTCGTTTCACAGGCACCTCCAAGTCATTTAATAATATTCCTATAAATTCAGACACTAATGAATACAAATAAATTCCTATTTGCATTCGCTTGCGTGTTTCTGCATTCTATACAAAATATGTTTGCATTAAAGGCGATAAAACAAGAATGTTGCTTTTTCTCAGAAACCTATGGCATTTATAACCTAAGCTGGACCAGCGAAAACTCCGTGAAACATTAAGATCAAATGCATAGCCTACATAATTATATTAAGCACTTGTAGCACGCAGAAGGGTAGGGGGCCATGCCAAAACTTCTTCCCTCACATTCTGCGTGGGATTGTCGGAGTCAAAAGCCGTGAAGCCCAACTATTTATTAATTCATTGGGTCGTGTGCCGCAAATCAAGCCAAATTCTGTTCAGTCACCGTGAAGCCCAGCAGGGCTCCCTCCGCTAGCGCTTTGTGTTCAGACAAAGTTGTTCAACAAGCCCTTGCTGCCAGCTCTTAATCTCTTCACAAATGAATTGGTTAAAGGAAACACTTATCAGGTACCTGTCAATGTAAACAACCCACTGGCTTTTCTAAATTGTCATCACTCGCCATATTAAGGAATCAAAGCCTCTCTGTTTTTATTTTTTACTTCCGAAGTTGCGCGATGAAACTTGTAGTTTGTGCAGTTCTGCTCGGACACTGGCGTCAGAAAGGCTATGTTTCTGAAGTTGAAAGGTTGCCTGGTTAAGATGATCACCAGTTTCTATAAAGCAGGTGTTCCGATTTCACAGTCATGATCATTTTTAATGGGACATAATTTATGTTCGTGGAAACCACACCAGGCATATGCTGACTATTTTTAAGAGTCCAATAGGGCTTTATATCAAAACATAGGTAACAGTTGTGTTCCACAAAACATATTTTGATGCACTTTGATCAGCTTTTGGATTGCACCTGCCAACAGGTTAGAATCTGCTACTAACTACTAGAATCTGCCAAGGTGGATAACTTGAGTACCGTATGCGAATCAAGAGATGAAAGCAAGCCGTATGCGTTAAAGGGGAACAACAGGACCTCACAATCCAAACTTCATCCATCACCTTACTGTCCGGACATCTAATCACACTGCGCTGTCAATAGGTCTTGGTAGCCTTAAGTAGCTCAATGGCAATATTCCAGCAAAGATGCGCATTGATTGATGCATATCTTTATTCCCACGAAAGTAAGCAATTTAAAAATAAGGATTAGCTTGTGTTTCTTATATTCAAGCGGAATTATCAGGGGGTCATAAGTTCAACTGCTCCCAGCCAATGCTGCAAAATGGCAAACCGAATACAAAGAGGTAAAATATTCCCTTAGAGTTGCTTGTCTTTTGCCACGGCCTTTAAAGCAACGTATCTTCGTATTTTTAAAAAATGAATGCCGGTAAGCTCGATGTAGTAATTAAGATCTTTAACGAGGGATTTATCAGGTCATATTTTACAGAGATATTCAAAGGTTATACCTGCTTTAAAAAATCGTTCTGGAGCTGGAGCTTTCGGGTTTTAAAGGTTATAGAAAATACAAACTGAAATCCTAGCTGCTCCGATCGATAAGGGAGAAGTGGAGCTGAGAATGCAAGATGCGTCTCACTCGGTGCTGATCACTGTCTTGCGGCTTAAAGATGTATGCTAGCGACCGATAAATTACTTCGCTGACTTTCTCGACGATTGAGAGGACAACACTCATTCCATGGTCTCCCTTGAATAATACAAGAAATACTACTGAATACTTCGGCAACGAGTTCGCATTGAAAAATCGTATCTGAACTGCATACACTAGTATGTTACCATGAATATATAATTGGAGCTCATGCATCAGTTTGGGTTTGCGCACGCTTCATTACTCTACATCCGACATTTATAAGGTGCCTGCTTTCCAATAAATTCCAAAACAATATTCGTTTAGAATAATAAAAAGTGCCATATTGCTAGTCCTTGAAAAACACAAAAATCGTCTGGCAAGATCAAAACACCAAGAGAAAAAAGTTCCCGTTTATTAAGGCCCAGATCGGTACTTCGCGGCCGATACGGCCGAGAATCGCCAATAAGAAATGTCAAAATTTTCATGCACTAATGAACACAACCGGCCGTCGAAATGACTGTTAAACAATTTGCGCACAATGCTTGACCAAACCAGAATGCGTGAGACTGCTAGTTTAATTCAGGGTTATATTTATCAGGCACATGATTGACATATATGTTTATTGAAGCATAAGTGTCTTCTAAATTTAGATTGAGTCTCTTAAATATATATGACAGGCGTATGTATAATTGATCGTACACAGTATACAAACGCATGAGGTGGCCATGCAACACAGCCAGACAGACTTGGGCTATACAGATATGAAGACAAATACTGAATTCAGCCTATAGAACGCGAAGAATTCAGGTCACCTGCCATTATAATAGCCAAATGAATGCGTCCGCCTTCATACATATTCTTGAAGGCATTTATCCCCTGCACAGTTTTATAAGTGTTGCCTCGGGGACTTAAATTTCATACACACTAAGAGGGAATTAAACGGCACCCCAGGCATATTAAAGTTTGAAAAGCTAATACTTCTAAAATAGTTTTTAAAAGCTGAAGCATTCAATTTTGATGCGCATTTCGTATCCCAAACGGCAGATTGCATCTCTACAGTACCGTTGACTAAAGGGGTTTGCACTCTACCTGTGTCATAAGCCTGTCAGCGCCAGTGTTTTCTTCGTCCTTAAAGATAATATCAGGATTGTAATTAGGAGTCAGTTCTTTAAATCGTTCTGAGTTCCTAGTGATCTTGCCTTCATATCTGCCACTGGCCCCAAGGGTCTTCTCGGCAACGTTGGGAATGAACTGCTTGTACGCTAAAGGTGTCAGTTTCTTCGGATGCCTTCTCCTGCCGTAGCCTCTGCCTGGTCCACAAGCCATCCCAGAGGACACGATTGACAAGCAGACAAAGCCTACAAGAGCAATTCTTGTTATCAGCAGCATTTCGTCCATCGAATCGAATTATTTGAAAGCTTATGTATCTATTGCTGGTGGCCTCTGGATCTCGTGCGTCTCCTTCGTTCGCTAGCTCTCGTTTGCCAGCTTCCAAATGCCCTTGCCTCTCTTCTCGTTCTTGTGCTATCCACCGATCCCTACCGTGGCAGGTGCGGAAATGACAGCCTCAAGTCGTTGATAACGGAACACATCGGAGTTTGGTCGTTGCAGCGTAAAAAGACAAAAAGGCTCTGAATCAAATGCGAGGCAAGCTACTGACGCTTGTGCGAAGAGTCTGCCTTTACTGCTATGTATTATAGCTGCGATCTATGGCAGGGGAGGGACCTGATTGGCTCGACAAGACAAACCCTTCTGATGTTATCCCACAATAGACAAAAAAAAAATCTTTAAAAGATTTTTTCCACCTGAAGGGTGGGTTTGCGGGGAGGGGTGGCTTCTATGGGAAAACATCAATTACAAGTTTTTTTCTACTTAAAGGTTGCCTTAGCGTTGCATTTGTTAGTCCGGAAATAGGTGACTCTTCAGTGCAGTTTAGTGGATAATATCGCTCTCATTTTTTCTAATTATTATATCAAAACTGTTAAACAAAACGAAAAATAGCCTACGTCATTAATACTGAGTAAAAGTAACGGTAAGAACTTCAGCCCCACTCTCCCGCTTACATTCTGGCAAGATAAATATAACTGCGGGATTTGTGTGCGTGGTCTCAACGGAGAATACATCACAGTACGCGGTGATATGACATCAAACTCGGAAGTTTCATGTTCCCTCGTAAAATGAAATTACAAGTTTTGAATTCAACTTCTTATATTTCTAAACTTCAAAGTATGATGACATTGTCATGGTGAAATATATCAAATTATCAATTCGTATTTTGAGCACAGTTGAGAATTGAGAATGGCACTTTCTCACACCTTTGTATTTACTAATTATCCTTAAGCATAGATTATTCCTGCAATAAATTCGAAGAAAATTGTGAAACACTGGGTTTTCATTTTAATACCGGTAGCTCGACGGCGACTAAGTATCTCAAATAAAATCCCACGTCTACTGTACAGCACACAACTGCTGCCAACTTACGAGTGATGGTGCTTTTCATTGAAAATGTGCATTGTTCTTTAACACCAGCTATTCCAAAACGACGTTTTTGAGAAGTTGTGGGTATCAGTTAAAACACGGTAATATAGCGGTAATACGTTGTCGACAGAAGTTAATTGCTCAACAGCAACACAATAATTTAAAAATGTATAACATACACAGAATGGATGCATATTCAAAGTTACGCTCTTGCAGTATTTAAATAAAGTTTCAGGACCGAAATGAGTCCTAAAAGATGTCATTCCTTGGGGCTGCACTTGACACGTGAGCGCACCGTCTTCGCAAAAAAAAACAAAAAAAAAAACAAAACAATTTAACAGGTGTAATAGTCAATTATTTATGAGGATGCGATTGCAATAAGGACTCAGAAGTAGCACTAGACGGTGCATAAACTGATTTCAAGTGATGATTTCCAGAGGTTGTCAGCCTATTCTCTAAAAGGGTCGCTTATGGAGTTGCCATGGAGCAGCGAAGAAATGCTAACAAATGCGCTCACTTGTGGCGAAGTATACGCTACAGCATCCTCCATAATTATTGGCACCCCTGGTTAAGATGTGTTAAAAGCCTTAAAATAAATTCAATTTTTATTGCAGAAGCATACTCTCACACTGAAAATTGTAAAAAAAAAAATGTAACCTTCAACTCAAGTGAATTTTAAGGGTTAAAAAATCCCTGACAAATAAATAATTATTTTTCATAAAATTACCTGTTCCACAAGTATTGGCACCCCTAACAATTCCTAGGAATTAAATGTAATTGAAGTATTTCTGTCATTTCTACAGTAGTTTACAAAGTTGATCAGAGTATCTAGGAGCATTTAATTAGTAATTCATCACATCCTGTTTCCCTGGGGTATAAAATATGACGTGACACAGAGGCCATTTCTCTTATCCACTCTTCAACATTGGAAAGACAAAAGAACACACCATTCAAGTAAGGCAGATGTGTGTCGACCTTCACAATCAGGCAATGGCTACAAGAAAATAGCCACTCGCCTGCACCTTCCCATATCTACTGTCAGAGGAATCAATAAGAAGTTTAAAACAACTGGAACAGAGGTAAACAAGCCTGGACGAGGACACAAGGTTATTTTGCCACCACTCACAGTGAGGAGGATGGTAAGAGAAATAAAAAGTTCTCCAAAGCTCACTCTTAAAGAATTGCAACAAATGGTAGCATCTTAGGGTCACAAAGTCTCCAAAACAACCATCAGGCGCTATCTACATGCCAACAGACTGTTTGGGAGGCATGCACGGAAAAAACCTTTTCTCAAAATCATAAACGCAAACGTCTGGAGTTCGCTAAGCGGTACTGGGACTTCAACTGGGACCGTGTGCTTTACTGAAATGAGACCAAGATAGAGCTTTTTGGCAACAAACACTCTAATTGGGTCTGGCGGAACACAAAAGATGAGTATGCAGAAAAGCACCTCATGCCCACTGTAAAGTATGGGGGAGGATCGGTGATGCTGTGGACCTGTTTCTTTTCCAGAGGCCCTGAGAACCTTGTTAGGGTGCATGGCATCATGAACGCTTTGAAATACCAGGACATTTTAAATCAAAATGCGGTGGCCTCTGCCCAAAAGCTGAGGATGGATCATCACTGGGTCTACACAGAAATGGTTCAACAGACACAGAATCAAGCTACTCCCATGGCCATCTCAGTCCACAGACCTCAACCCCATTGAAAACCTGTGGAGTGAGCTGAAGAGGAGAATGCAGAGGAGAGGACCCAGGTCGCTGGATGATTTAGAGAGATTGTGCAAAGAGGAATGGTCGAAGATCCCGCTTTCTGTATTCGCCTATCTTGTGAAACATGATAGGAGAAAATTAGTTGCTGTTTTGTTGGCAAAAGGGGGTTGTACAAAGTATTCACATCAGGGGTGCTAATAATTGTGGCACACATGATTTGATGTAAAAGAATTATTTCTTAATGTGGGATTTTTTTCCCCACTGAATAAATGTACTTGAATTAAAGGTTGGGTTTTCCTCTTTTTCATTGTGGTCCTATATTATTTGGAAAAAAAAACTGAATTTATTAGAAGCTAAAGAACACATCTTAACCAGGGGTGCCAATAACTATGGAGGGCGTTGTATATCAGCATCAAACAGGAGTTGCGCGAAGGTGGGATCCCATGCATTTTGATGTACATCAAGGGTTTTGCAGCTTTAGTCAAACAAAATGGCATTGAATGCGTTACGCATACCTTTCTTGGTGTGGCTGGCTGGCCACTTCAATAAAATAGAATAGGCCTACATAATGAATCCAGCATATAAATTTCATAGTAGTAATCAATAGAAACAAGTAATGCATAAAACATGGATGAGGTGATGAGTGGGTTATGCTTATAATCTTCTTTTCTGTCTTAGAGATACGACCGCATACTAAGCCTCATGCATGCAGAGAAATACTATAACTCTCCGACTCGCTTTACTTCTGGCTTGTTATTACAAAATTAAAGTAGCCGCATGTCTGGAAATGCCTGTCATCATACAGATTACCGATCATCCAGTAATTTAAACATGTGCCTTAGTTACATCATTTAAGTGAATGGTCTATGTTTTGGATGCATTGTATATGAACCATTCTGTGAATTCAAGTCAATGCGCAAAATTTGCAAATTATTCGTATAATGCAGATATGACCATCCACACAACGGCACCCTGATGGCCTGTGGAGAGAGGAGCATGTTTAAAACAGCACTTATGCAGGGCCTCAACTCATAGGCAGCTGGAATTGGAATTGGTCTGCTCAGTGTAGGCTACTCAAAACTGTTGCCTGAATCGCTGCTCCATGTTTTTGAGAATGATTGGACTACAAGCTTGTCCTCTATAGTCCACTGTATTCCCAACCCCAAAGCAGCAAGTGTGCCAGACGAAGTCTGCAGTTGTCTTGCATTCTCTTGTTTTCATACACATGCAGACTATTTTAAAACATTTCCGTTGTTTTTCTTCAGTGCTGTGACATCCAAGTTCTATCTGGTAAAAAAAAAAGTTATTTGAGAACTCCAATGGGAATTTTTTTTAATTTCTATTTTATTTTTAGCCAATGACTTTTTTTTCTTGTGACATATCTATTTATTTGTATTCTTTAATGGCATTATTTCAACCATATTCTTGTTTTAATGACATTAAAAGTAAATGAGAACATTTTACCACCTGTGGCAGAAAGTGTTGAGCTCAATGATACTGCAGAATAATTCACCTAGATTTATTTTGGTTTATAATTTATTTGACTGGGTCGATATTCATAAATTAACATTTCTGTTGATGTGGCAAAGTTGCCCAGGATGTGTAATTTTCATCTGCAGACCGGTGGCTACATACCGCCACTGATGCATACCAACCATTTTGCAGCAGAACATTCCACGCACATCCGAAAGAGAGAACAATTTCCCCCCCAAAATAACTTGATGGCAGGTTAAAAATTTAGGTAAGACACTAGGGAATTCTTTATCCTCGGTGGTTGGGTTCATATGATCATTCATGGCCACAGACGGCCAGGACATCATTTTATGTCACATCTTAAAGCTGGCAAAGATAGAGTCCCCTACATCGTTGTGTCCCATTCATCACCTAGGAGTATAAACATTTTGAACTGAGAGAATATGCCCCCACACACACACCAATTACTTGCCGAGCAATTCATCTTCCCTTAGATTTCTCACCTACATGCTACCCAAACCCCATCTGCTTAGCTTCAGCAAATTAACTGGCACAGGGGGCAATATGGTATGGCAGCTGACATGGTAGCGAATATGATAATTTCATTGAGACATACCATAGCAATATAGTCAAACGGTGTGGTATTACAAACTGTTAATTTCTCAGCAATCTGAGTACCGGCACAGACAGGAATATTTAAGGCATTTAAGGATTCTCAAAGAGTTGCAAAGGAGGAAAATATTTAGTGTTGAATTGTAGCTGCGGCGGTCACAAAAATGGAAACAGTATTTTAACAGTGGCAAAGGAAAACTGTGCAAAAACTGATGACAACTCAAGCAAACTGTCTATCATAGCTCTAGCAAAAAGTTGTGATTGTCAGCGAAAACTCTGTCTTGGACAGTCTCAGATATTTAGAAGGGTAGTTACTGAACTGCAGTAACAAAAACTGAATGTCTCAACAAAAGCAGTTTGTGCTGAATTTCCAAAAGTTGGTATTTATGGCAGTAGTTCCAATGACTTTCACCTCTATTTCAGTGCGACCCAACCTAAAATATAACAAGCAATGGAACATTTATCATGTTTTATAATGCAAAGAACCTTACACGATTGGCTTTTCTTTTTCCTGAGCACTTGGCTGCTGCAGACTGGTTTGCAGGTGATAGAAATGTGTTTAACCACACATTATAATCTCAAAAGCAAAAAAGTGTTTCTTTTGGCTACTGTTCTCATTCTATTATTACCCAGAAGGATCACTCGCTAATTTTCTAGGTCCCAAATGTGCCAGGATTCATAGTAGCAATTAAATACTTCTGAAATACTGAAAATGGCTCAGTCCTTTAAGGTAATCTGAATGTTATCACATGCTACTCTCAATGTCTTCATGAGCCTCTCATGAAACAGGGCATTACACGGGGAGTCGACTTGCAAAACCTGCTAAGTCAAGTTTTGAAAATAAGTGAGTTATCTCCTTTAGCCTCTCTTTCAGGCACCTGCGCATGTCCCACTGGTAGCTCCACTTTCAAAACCTACTAAATCATGTCATAAATTGTAACTGAAAAAGCAAATCTCTGTCAAAACCAAAACCCGCCAAGTCAAGGAGGAAAACTATTAAATTCTGCTAAGTCTTCAGCCAATGTGGAAACGTGATTCCGTTTTCGTTCACTAAAATGAACCAATCACAGTCGAGCTCTTATAGCGCGTTCAGCTTTTGCTTTCTCTAACTGAAGATGGGGGATGCAGACTCAAGTTTTGTTTTGATTGCATAAATTGCAAACATATCTCCTCGTAAGGGTTCAAAAAGGAAGCTCCTCTTGCTTGAAAGGTAAGGAACACTATTATGAGTTTGAATGATAACCTTGCATGTCTTAAAATGCATTTCTTTTAGTGCCAAAGCCACTACTTGTGGCTCCTGAGTCAAATACCTTCACCAATTGAGCAACGGGGCTGGTTTAAACTCTGTCAAAACCTGCTAAATTTCCACTATACTTTCAAAACCACTTTCAAAAAGTCAAAACTTTGTGTTGCAAAATCAAAGTAATATCTTTAAAATAATAATGAATTACCTCATGGATTATGTCTGCAAGGCTAATAGTTTCAGTTTTGTAAAAATTGGTATCTGTGGAAGATAATTTCTATGCCTACCAAAAAATCAGATTTTTTTCTAAAAAATGGACTAAATTGACTTGGAAGGCATTGCAAGTGGACTTCTCATATACAACAGTACGTTCATGTCTGGGAACCAGATCTGCACAAGAGGTTGCACCATGTTCTCATTCTGAAAGGATGTAAATATTTGTATTATCCACAAATAATAAATCTGATTAAATACAGAAAAATAATTTCTGATGTTAATTTTCTTAATCCAGAGAGAACTTCTGAATTGCATCACTTTTATATCACTCTCTAAGTTCATGGAGCTGTCTGGTAAATTGGAGCAGAAGCAGCCCAGTCATCTATTCTAGCATTGTGGACACAGGATGATGACATCACTGGGCAAATTGCCAGTGAATCGATTGATCCGGACAGTCCAGAACATCTGAACCAATTAATTTCCTGAGACTGCCAACAAAAACGTAATACGAGAAAATAGATTTGTTAAAGGCACAATGTATGCCAAGTCACGACTATAAGGGATGAGAGAGGAATAAGATACTAATTATGCTTACATCATAGCATGAGAGGATGAGCCCATTTGAGTCATTTTAACTTCTATGCTGATTGGACAGTTTAAATTAAATTACTTTTTTATTTCATTTTGGCTTCAGTGTTTCTTAAACAGAAAATTATCTAAGCAGAATCCACGCCCTGTCGTTCAATATTAAAACTTCTGAGCTAAATAAATGAATAAATAAATAAATAACCCTAGGTAGGACAGGCATGCAATGGCAGCTGAGTATTCCCAAGCTGATAAAATTTCAAAGCTCAACTCATGGCTAATATGGGACGAGTTACAATACATTTTCTAGTGGGATTTAACCAAATTTAGATTTGGTTGAACTTGAAATACATGATAAGTCTTAATTCAAATGTATATAAAATATATCTCAGTAAAAAAGATCTGTTCAAATAAATGTGATCATTCTGTTGTTGAAATGACCAAATCTTCAACTAAATAAACTTTAGCCCAGTTCTAAATGGCATCCAATGTGTTCAGAATACTAGTGCACACAGTCTGTGAAATTGAAACTACTTGACAACCAAAAACTCTGTAAACTGCTGTAGGCAGACCCCAAGTAATGGCTAATGTTACCAAAAATGATGAAACCTTGCAGAGTGGTGCTCGTGCTGAGTGAATCCAGGAACACTACTTCCCAGACCTCCTAGTTGTAGTTAAAATCTACATCAGGGGTTCCCAAACTTTTCCAAATCAGGGCCCACTTGAAAATCTAAAAAATGTCCGCGGCCCACCTTTGTCCTATAAACAGTACATAGACTAAATTATGCATTCTCAGAACACTTAACAGCAACAATAATTGTTGTTGTTGTTAAGAAAATAAAATAAATAAAAAAACAACAACAATAATTGTTGTTGTAGTTTATTTATTTATTATTATTATTATTATTATTATTATTATTATTATTAAGATTCAGGATTGAAATGAAAGCAAGGGGATAAAGGAAGCCCAAACTTTTAATCTGTCGTGTACACACAAGACAGGGGCCGTTTCTCGATATGCGTTCTTCTCTGTACTTCTGTTCTTGTGAACTTAAGAAACGTCATCCGTCTGAGACCAAGTACTTTCTCAATTCAAAGTTCGCATCTCGACGAGAACGGTTACCAGTCACGGAAGTGTTCTTGACACGCCCATTTTGCCGAGAATGCATTGGTTGGTAACTTGTGTGAACTTGACAGCACGCATAACCCAGAATTCTTTTCGGCATCCAAGCGCGAGCAGGGCGCGATATTTTTTTCCATAACGTTAATGCGTCGCTATTCTAGAATTCTGGTCTCCCTACCGTTTGCCTTCAGTGCTACTCGCAAGCGAGCTGTTTGGCTACCTAGCTAGTAATAGTATAGCGAGCGCGTCAGTGTATTTACCTACATAGGCAATTGGCTTGCGCACTGAAAAAGCTGCAGTTCGCTTTCAATGATCAAAATACTCTCCGACATAATTACGCCGACAAAATAAGGCTGCAGTTTGCGTACACTGTCATACTCATTAGCGAGCTAGTTGGCTTCCTAGAAATCAAGCTCCTCCGCTCCGGATCTGAGCCGGATCAGCTGGTGTCGGCACATAGCTGGGGCAGATCTGGAGCGGAGGTGCTTGCTATCTGGGCAGCAATTATTGAACTGTATATCATAACAAGCACGCCAATGTAGTTACATGGCCAACTGGCTAGCGACCTAAAAAGGCAACAGTTCGCTCACAATGGATTAGTCGCGAGCGAGCTATTTGGCTTGCTAGCAAGATAAAGAGACATCGATATCTATAATGTTATAGCTAGCATGCCAATGTATTTAACATCCTAAAGTCGCTTTCACATAGGACGCGAAACGAATTCTTCGCCCGACAGATTACATTCAAATTCAATGCGAAAACGCGTGTGTTCGCGTCTTTTCGTTGACTTTGAATGCAACCTGTCCTGCGATAAATTCGTTTCGCATCCAGTATGAAAGCGGCTTAAGTCTTTTGTTGCAATATTCGTTTGCTATTTCTTGGCTGAATTCTCTTCTGGTGATTTTAAGGCGAGGAACCATTATCCGAGTACATTTGGAATATTGCCTGCTTTACGATGCTTTATGTCGAATATGCTCCAGTGTTTTCGGAGTCGAGAAACTCCGCAACAGCTGGCGGAATGTAGCTAAGCACCTAAAGTAGCTCACGTTCACAGACCCCTTTTCCCCTCTTCTGAGTGTTCCTAGCCTTGGAAGTGCACATTGTGTTTGCATTTTATTTTAAGTAAACCAGTGAAAATAATCAGAAGTTGAAATGCCGACACCAGCGAAGACGACGACGTTAACGTCATCAAGTACGTTCCTGCTCCTAAATAACAAGTACACCAAGTTCGTACTTGTGAACTCCATGAGTCTGGACTTGCCGAGTTCAGATGAAAGAACAAACTCCCTGGGGATGGGAGGACGAGAGTACGGTCTCGTGCTCCTCCGATTATGACCCCCGGTCATGATGACCAGAAAGCTACGTTCCAATCATAAACTATATAAGGTTCCTAAAATATTGTGAGGTCAATAACACTCAATAGGTTATTACTTCTAAATATTTTTAAAAATCGTGCAATAAATATTTTACAATAAAAATAATTTTAAAAAATCATATTTGCAAAAATGAATAATATTTTTCATGACCTCTCACAGCCCACCTGCAGTTCCACCACGGCCCACACTTTGGGAATCACTGGTCTAGAGAATTGCAGGCTTCTCTTACATCAGTTAAGGCTTGAGGTGTATAATCCAGGTTCAGAAAGTAAAATTCCATCCCAGGATATTGTTCCAGCCACAAAAGACCTGTCAGTTGGCCTTATTCTTCAGCTGGGAGGTAAAACTAACAAGTGAAATCTGCTGACAGGAGTTTACGGGTGGAAAGAAAACATGGTAGGATTTTTACTTTCAGACCCCTGTATTATACACCTCTGGTTAAGGCCAGTTTTATGGATCCATAATAAGGAAAATATGGGCAAAAATAATATCCATGGGATATTATTGCTGCGTGGCAAAAATTACTGCTGACCAAAAAAAAAACATGTGTAACTTTCTTGAAGACATGGGTTCCATTAAACTTCACGCAAAGGTAACACAGCATTCTGCAATTAGGAAATCACACTAACAGTCACACATGATGATGGTAGTGTGATAGTCCAGAGCTGCTTTGTTGCTTCACAACCTGGGCGACTTGCCGTTATTGATGGATAACCAGCGCGGAAGCTGTTCGTTTCTCCACGCTAACAACACACCACAGCTATGCACATGAACCAGCAGGTCCTATTACACACCGAAGCAGTCCATAAGCTGTTGGACCACTTTTAGATGCTCCTCACTGTCCATGTTTCCCTCTAAACTCAGACCCACTGGATTTCTACGGCATCCGGTCTACACTTGGGAATGTCGACCCGTTCTACAAATGTGTCTATATGGGGTGGATTCTAGCTTTCCCTGCATCCTAGCTAGCCCCTTTCTGCAGATGTAGACGCCTGCGTCTATAGACCTGCAAATTTAAGCACGCTGTTACTGTACTCGATCACTAGATGGCACCCCCGGATCAGTTATTGAATGTTCACAAGCAAGCAGACCTCGAACGCGGTTCTGAATATGGGGAAGTTCACGCCGCTCCCTGTTTTTCGAGAGCTGCATGAATTCAACTCCTCAGCTAAGCCTGATGTGCAAACTGGTCAGTATCCTTGCCCATAGTATCGATCCAGCAGTTTAAAAAAACGATATCTTGACACAGAAAAAATCGTTATCCTTTGTAGCAACCAGTTTAGCCACAGTGAGCCAACAGTATTCAAATTAGTGTTTCAGAAAAATCAGTTTTCTGAGGCAAAAAAAAAATTTGTTGTTCCCTACCGTGGATTTACGCGTAGATTCCTTCATTGACAAATCCAGCGCTTCCTTATATCCACCCAAGTACTGGCTTTGATAGCCAATCACTCAACCATACACTCAGGGTCTTCTGCGTAATTGTAGAGTTACACTTCATGCCCTCGTGAAGTTTCCCTGGTAACAGTGTATTGATTGGCTCGTTTCTTATCCAATTCCCGAGTGTTTAAACATTTTAGAGTAAGTGAAACACATTGATTGGACAAACACAGAGCATACAAACCTATGCGTATCAGCAGCTCGGTTGTATCCTGTCTACGTTGTGCACCATACGCGGCTAAAATAGACGTGATTTATATAAAACAGGTTTGCAAAACTGGCCTTGAAGTGTTCAGTTACATTTACAGGATTTAAATGGGATAAGGATATGGTCAGTTGGAATTATTTCGAATGAAACAGGACCGGAGGGTTCTTGCTACTGGATCGGTGTCTGGAGGAGGGATTCATGAAAAAGGTCAGGCGGCTACTTTATTTTTTTTTTGTTTGTTTCGTTTTGGAATGTATACATACTCGACAAAGTCGAATGTGGAGGTTTTTTTCCAGGTTAAAACGCGAACTGCCCGTTTCGGATGGACCCCTGGTACGTTCATTGCACGTTTCTTTTGAATCGGGAGAGGCAATGGATTGTTTGATATTCCCTGAAAGTGGAGTGTCTGTTCTGCTAAAATAATATATTTATAATATAAAATAATATATTTCAGAATTCAGATATTACTGAGTTAATGAGGTGTACTTGTTCCTTATAAGTGTTGAAATGGGTTCGTGAGCTTAGAAGAGGGGACTGGTAGCTTCCATTACAGGGTGAATGTTCTGACCGTTTAATAAGCAGTTTATTTAATGCGTGTTTGTGCTGGCTTTGAAGAAAAATGGCCAAAACTCTAAACTTTATTATGGAGAAAAGGCATGTTTTGTGTTTGGAGAGGTTACTGGTGACCACTGATATTCATCTGCACTGATATTGATAAATTCATACTAAACTCAACTAGAAAATCATTTGTTCATATTAAATTTCATGCCTTAAAACTTTATTTGTGCTAAATACATGATTTTTTATATGATTTGACAGTAAATGATTTTGAGACTTTGGAGAGACACTTGGGTAGCTGTATAATTTGGCTAATAGCATGTAGGTAATCTAGAATGTAATGTTGAAGATGAATTCTACTTGTGCTCAAGGCGTTTATGATACCAGAAATGTAAAGTTTTAAGCCCCAGCAGTTTTTCAATCCTCAGAATTATTTTTTTTGCAATTTCAATGGTGAATTCTCAGGATTTTGTTCTGTTTGCAGCTGATTTTCTCTACCAAAATCATGAAAATAAACTGAAATACAATGTAATTCTAAATGCTGTAAGTGTCTTTTCTGAATTGAGCCACATTTTTCCTCTTTATGAAGCTTGAATCTTGAATTATACAGCATTAAAGTGGGTAACCCATAAATAGCCAAATTTGGCTTCTGCAGAAAGGGGCTAGAGTAGAAAAATTGCTGTACTCACCAACTGTTGTTGTAGTAAACTGTAGCCGAAAGCAGATTCGTGCATGAGCTGCCAGACTTTCACACTGCGTCATCCACTTTCGCCATTGCATTTATTAGAACAAGTTGATTTCATTAGATCTATACACGTTCTACGTTAGATTGCAGAATATTCCTGTCAATTCCTGGAGCCGGACCAGGAAAACTGCGTTCTGCTGCATCGTCCAACCTAGATCCGCCCTCCACAGAGCTGGCCAGTCAGAAGAAAGTTGGCACACGAGGAGTGGGAGCCATAGAGGAAGAGCCACCCCAATGAGGCATTTCAGGCTGAGACTACTATGGACTACAAACGGGGCTTTTTGAGGATGGCAGTATGAGTGAAATAAGTACCCTTTTTTACTTTGCGTGATCCGGAGTACTCTAGGGGAGTCACAGACCAGAATATAAACTTGGAAAAATAGCATATTAGGACCCCTTTAAAGAGGTTATTGGTGACCATTGATGTCCATCCCCGCCTATATTGATGAACTCAGCTAAATCTCACTTGAAAATCATTAATTCATATTGAGGTTCATGTGATAAAAGTCGATTTGTCTAAAAAATATGATTTGACCGCGTACAATTCGGAGAGCTGAGAGAGCGCGGAGAGCTACGCGGATAGCTATCTTATTTAGCTCACAGACAGTTGGTAGTTTTGAATTACACACTCAGATGTCGTCTACTTGTTGTCAAGGACGTTATGATCCTAGAGTTGGGTCCAAGTACTTTCAAGTGCTTTTGAGAATTGTATGCAAGCATTTTTTTTCATACTATAGTGCTTGTATTTGTATATGAGTACTACCTAAGGGCCTAATAGTATTATAAGGCCTAATGCCTAATAATACCCAATAATAAGTATGTGTACTTGTATCAAAGTACTTATCAAGTACTTGACCAATCTCTGTCAGCACTTAGGAGACAGACAGGTCAAGAATTTGTAAAAGTACTTGAAAACAAGTACAAGTACTTTAGGGATTAATAGGAAGTGCTCCGATACAAGTGCAAGCACTTTTGTATTTAAAAAAAAAAAACTTGCGTCCAATTGTTGAAAGTACTTGAAAGTACTTTTGTACTTGAACCCAACTGTATTTGCCCCCTTCCTGATTTAAGGGAAAAAAGCTATCCAAACCTGATTGGACCTATGTGAAAAGGTAATTCCCCCCCCCCCATCATGAATTAACTGTGATTAGCCACATTTTTTTAGTTCAATGTCTCAAGCCACATCCAGGCCTGATTACTGCCAGACCTGTTGAATCAAGAAATCACTAATTAGAACCTGTCTGACAAAGTGAAATAGGCTAAAAGATGTCAAAAAGCAACACATTTTGCAACCATCTAAAGATAATCAAGAACAGATGAGAAACAAAGTAATTAACATCTGTCAGTCTGGAAAGGGTTACAAAGCCATTTCTAAGGCAAGCTTTACAAAAAATGACTACATGATCCTGCCTAAGTATTCCAAAGGAAACATTTTTGAAATTTACAAATGGATATAAAAAAAAGTTCATTTCAAAGCATATTCAACTTTTTATACAGGGGCTTTATAGGTTTTATTGGCTACATTATGTTTATGTTACTGTTTTATACATAACACAAATATTATGGAACCTGCGCTGGCTCACTCTTTATACTGCGTCTTTGTTTCATTCTCTTGTGCAGCTTGTGTACAGGATCATTTGTGTTCTACAATGCCTGTCGAAAAGTAGTTGCTGTTTCGTATCAAATAAATAAAATCTATGACTGGATCATTACTGCAGCGATTAATAGCCTATGTTTCAGCTGGAAATAATTGTTTTTAACCCAAACAGATTTGGTGTGTAGCTTCTCATTTATTTAAAAAGTCATGTCAGAAGATGTATCCTTTGGTGGCGGAGAAGATGTTACAGCACCTCAGAGAAGGAAAATTATAAGCCCTCACTAATATTAATTATTAGTCATCATAACAGACAAAAAAAATGTACATGACGATCAGTCACGACTGCTTTATTTTTTTTAAGATAAGGAAATATATCATAACATTATGGAAATTTTATTAAGAAATATACTGTAGGTTGTTTGCTGAACAATTTATAATTTCATACACAATTACACGCGATACACAATTAAAAATGAAGAATTCAAAAATAAAGAAAACCAGTGGTAACTGCCTTGGTAGATGACAGAAAAAATATTCTCCTGCTATTATAAATCACTTCATAACAAGCCAGATCAGGAACACACACCATGAGGTATTCGCATCTGTGTAAATGTCCATAATCAAGAGAAGACTTCTCCGGAGTAAATATAGTGCATTTACCACTAGATGTAAAACATTTGTGAGCCTCAAAAACAGGAAGTAGTACTTTCAAAATAAAACATTTGTAAAAACCTGCACAACTCTGGAACAGCATCCCATGGACAGAAGATCAAGTTCTATCAGAATCATGGGAAGGGAATGATATGGCAGAGGAAAGAGAGGTGAACATGCTCATGATCCAAAAATTGGTTTTGCCTTATAAAGGTTCTAATTAATGCATGGTTCATTCAACATTATTGTCAAAAATCTTAAATTAAAGCAGAACGTCAGCATTTCAAATTTATAGTGGTGATATCCAGAGTCAAAATGATGGTCGCTGTCCAAATATTTTTGAACCAGACTGTGTATGCAATATACGCTATAGTCTAGCACACTCTAGGGCCAGCTGATCAAAAATGATAACTTTGATCTAAGTCAAGGCTACTGGAGGCATGATAGCTGTGCACCGAAAGCAAAGTTCCATGTGTAATGCTAATACCTTCAGCAGAGGGGACATTTGTCATGTTAGGGACATGTTTTTTGCTATTTAAATGGCAAAATGGCTAAAAGAACTCAGTCAAACAGTACAATTCATTCAGAAAGAAAAACCATGCTTATAAGGTAAGTCTAAGCATGGAGCACATTCCTTGAAGCAAAATCCACATGCAAATAACTCAATACTAAATCCCTGGTAAAAGCCACCAGCAGGTTTTATCAGCCATAAAGGAAATGAAATAATAATTACCTTTATACTGTTTAAAGCACAGTTAATTTAATGGATGTAACAGAAAAATGGCATCGTTGAATAAGGCTGGAAGTCTTAATTTGATGGCCACACCGCTTCCTCAATTGAGGAAATTAACTGGGAAGAGAAATTAACTGGCTGCAACTGTCTGCATCGGAAAGACCATGAAACAGTCAGCATGATGTAAAGTGCACATCACATTGCAAAGCTATTATTTCTGCTTCTGTTTACTGAGTACTGATCAAACTGCCACCGAGTAAAGCCATTCATGGTGGATTTGATCGATGTCCAGATATGACCAAAGCCTCCCCTACCATCTCTAAACCTGATGTTTTTAAAAGCAATAAAGATTTGGAGTACTTGTACACAAATCTTTTTAAAAGCAATAAACATTTGGAGTGCTTGTACAGAGATCAAAAATTAAATTCAGTGACATTTATTAATGTCTGCAATGGCTTCTTGCTGTGTTAAAATCTCATGGTATAATTTAAGATGTACACAACAAGAAAAAAATTCCATTTGTTTTGAAGTGAACCCTCAGCCATTAAATATAATTAATCCTTGATATTTAATTTCTGAAGGCCAGTTAGACCCCCACGTCAACCAATACATTAGGATGGTGGAAAGAAAGAGGCTGTTTACATAAAGATGGTTTATATGTACTGAAACACAGTGGAAAACCATCAGTAGCCTGTATCGGCTTTATTTGACCATGTGAAACAAACTGCTACTTTAGAGCTTGGGGCATTTGCTAAATTATTATCCTGAGTCATTTACAAGGTAATGTATAATATCTAGTATTTGCAAAATTTTATATTCATGACAAGAAGAGAAACTTCATTCTCACTACACCGCACAACAACCCTTTGAATATGAAGCAGAGAAACAAGAAAGCATTCTGTCGTGTTTTATTTTAAGAGGATGGCGATTTGTAGCCCAGTACTCTTCGCACAAGGCCGACGGTCAGAGGGCAGAATTTAGACTGCAGTATGATTCAGCAGCACTCAGCACCTCTTTGGAGCTAACGTTATATCTCTAATTGTTACAAAAGCTGACTCTGTGCAACTAACTGGCAGCTTTACCCTCTCAACCCCTCACTCTTCCACTGTGTGTCATCATCTGACCCCTCTGGGCCTGCTGTTTCTCTCTGAGTCACTGATATTAACTTGGGACTAAGGGCCTGATTTACTAAGACCTTTAGCACATGCAAAGACTTTTTGCCTGTGCAAAACCAGAAACCTTGCCACTAATTGGTGCAAGGCAAGTACCCTGGCCAATCTTGGTTTTTTCACAGGCAAAAAGATTTTGCATGTGCTAAAGGTCTTAGTAAATCAGGCCCTAAGTGAGGCTGTTCTACACACATCCTCTCAGAGTCATTAATTCATTTGCACAGAGGAACAGGTTGTAGTTGCAAGTTTTTATGGACCTTCTCAACTGATGCATTCCATTGCAGCATCGTATCGGAGTAGATACGGAGTAGATGTGAAATACATTTTGAATATGCAAGTGGTGCTCATGAAGTATTTTAGAATATGAACTTTTGAGTTCCAGCACTGTGGCCCAGGAATTATCACTATCATTAATACGGGGAAAAAAAAACCCAGATGTTGCATTCGAGCCCCATTTCCGGCGCATTATGGGATAGTTCAGCAGCCAAGTCACTTCCCATCTTGCACAGCCCCTTGGTAGCTGTAGCTCCATCAAAAAAGCTTTCAGCTGGGGAACTGTCATTTTCTCGAAGTTTCGAGAAGGGCCTTCCATGGCAATATTCAGGTGAATGATATCATCTCTGGCATAATTTTCAGTATTGCCACCAAGAATTACAGATGTTGTAGATCAGTGTTTCTCAAACCTTTCCCGAAGTACCACCTCTCCTGCATGTTTTAGATCTTTCCTTGCTTCTGCACAGGTGATTCAAATGATTCTCTCATTACCGTGCATCTTCACGGTATTAAAATGAGCTAATCATTTGACTCACCTGTGTTGGAGCAAGGAGAGATGTACAGCATGCAGGACAAGTGGCACTCCAGGAGAGGTTTTAAAAGCACTGATGTAGATGATAAGATTGCCATCGTTCAATGTTATTATGGGCATGCAATAGGCCTAAGCGCTAGCACACAAAGCATGCCACCACGCAAGCTGCACAATTGAAGCGTAGCAGTTCCAGAAGTGAACAAAATTTTGGCGAAAAAACAACATCAGGGTATTTTTTGTATATTGGCGATATCAAGAATGATAAGAATCAAGCTCCTCTACCCAAGCCTGACCTGCAAAGAGCCAAACATATATGCCAATAGCATTCATCCTGCAATCAATAAAAATTATCTTTCACAACAAAAAGATCAGTATTCATCATAGCAGCAAGGTAATGCCACAATAGCCCAACGGTATGGCAATTTACTGGTGAAAACGTCAGCTTTCTGAAGCAAAAATCCAACATGGTATTGATGCTACATTATTCTACTGTCCATTATAGCCATCCAATATTAAAAACACATATTGACCTACCATTGATTTACACATAGATAGGTCCCTCGCAAGATTCAGTGGTCAGTCATTACCTCAAACAATATCTTCTGGAAATACAGTCATATCAGAACTTGCTGACTTTGTACTGCATTAAGCACAGCTGTAGTTCAGGCCCACATAAAACTTTCACAGTCATTATCTGTTGATTGACAAGTGTTTTATCCAAGAGAAGACACTATGAATACTGATACCTCCCTCCTGTTCTCCTCGGTTCCCTCCAGCTGCCTGCCTTATCTAATTATCCTATTATATTCCCGCTCGTTGTAAATTGGTGTCATCTGGTTATTGTTTAGTTAAGTAGCATACCCCTAATTAAACCTCTGTCTTACCCCTTACAGGCAGGTTGCCTTGGATTGTAACACCTTTCAGTTTATACCACTTTATTTTAGTTTAGTCCTGTTACCGTTTGTAGTTTATATTTTCTATTACTTCATTTTATAAATAAGTTATGTTAATTTAATAAAAACACATCATCTGCACTTGGGGCCTCCATCTTTCCACTCACCCGGTGTCCCAACTCACTGATGGGACCCAGCCAACATTACAACCAATTTCGACGTAAGTCTACAGGGTATTGATTCATCCTTCAATGCCCTGAAGAAGACTCATGTTGAAATGTTCATAATTTTATAAATAAATTATCGCATTGTGGCTGCGAGTGTGTGAATGCCATTCTAAATATCAAATCAGTAACTAAGCGTTAATTCGTGATGACTAATCAGGAGAGCAACCAGCCAATTAGTTTTTAGCTAACATTACCGTTTATTGCATCAAAAACTTATCAGGCATTTTCCTTGACAAAGACACAGAACATCAATATGTCTTTTGAATATTCTTAATTCCTGTAGCTCGTAAAAATGCAGCTCATGTTTTGCTAGGCTTAGGCTGTGAGGGATGTCACAAAATTGGGGGGGGGTTGACATACCCCCAGACCCCCTTAAAGGCTGAGTGCATCGCTTGGCAACTCTAAATTTTCATTTAACCTGCTATACTCACTTTTTGGGACCTCACTGATCATATGCAATTCAGGAGTGTTCACATTACTTTTATGAGATGGAGAAGCAATACAGAGGTTATGATCCCGTAAGTGTATTGTTTTACCTCCATGCCATTATTGAATTCTCATTATTCCCACCCCCTCAACACATAATGTGGGGGATATAGTCGTCAGTACGGTCGTCCGTCTGTCTGTCAGTGGACATTTTGTCTCCGAAGCAGATCTTGAATACCATGGAATATTTTTAAATGAAACTTGCTGTGGTTATTAATCAGGTCCTAGATGGGTGCCTTTTGATATTTTAGGATTTCTGAGAATTGACGGCAGGGGTTGGGGGATATGCCATCTTCTGATGACTTAGTTCCTTTTTTTTTTTCCAACTTCAATGTTGAATTTAATGAAGTTTTTTTTGTGTTTGCGGCCCTTATTTTACTAAGATTATGTAAATAAACTGAAATAAGATGGATTCTAAATGCCACAAGAGTGTTATTTCATTTATTTTTCCACTTATTGTGATGCTCAAATCTTGAATTATAAAGCCTTGAATAGGAGAATGCATAAATAGCCAGATTTGGCTTCTATGCAAAGGGATTGATTCTTACAAGTCTCCCCATAGTCTGGACCTCCAGCCTGCTATGGGTATCTGTAGATTTTACACAGAAAGCCTGTGAGACTCTTACTGTGGAACTTTTTGACTGGTCAACATGAATTCTCTCACGTTAATGGTTACAAGTCTCCCCATAGCCAGGACCTGCAGCTTTAGATGGCGTTTCAGGATTCTTAACAGAAAGGGCAATTGGACTCTAGATACTAGATGTAACTTACTTGATGACTCCAGCAGCCCAAGGAGTGCTTTTACACATGAGAAGGTGCAATGCTTGGGATGAACTACAAAATTTGCTCAGCGACACTTTATCAGAAATCAAGTGCAAGACAGATATTGATCTAGCAATAAAAAATATGCGATTGGATTCCACAGTTCCCTGGCAGAACGTGCAGAAAAATACTGTGCAATACTGCACTTAACCATAATCTTCAGTTTACGTTTGTAAATTGCCATTTCAAGATTTTTTTGTGAGGTTATGGCCTCCTAAATCTTTTTATTCTTAAACTTGTTTGGTGTTGAATCCTGGTCACTCCCCTGTCTGCCACAACTACTATGCTCACTGGACGGAGCATCTTTGCCCATGCTACTGGCCAGTAATGGATGGTTTCAGTTGCTTTTGTTGTCTCCTTATTGAAAGGCACTGCCATCTGTGCTCAGTCAAGCTTATATAATCTTTGTATGCCGGCTGCTCAGGTGGCGCACTCAGGTAGTGCACTACACAGAGGAGAGAAGGCATAACTCAAGTGAATGGATAAGCCGGAGTACACCCCCCCAGACTTACAGACGACTGTGATGTCAAACTGTTATTATTATTACTTCCGCCAGGAGGTTATGTTTTCGGCAGCGTTTGTTTGTTTGTTTGTTAGCAAGATAACTCAAAAAGTAATGCACCGATTTTGATGAAATTTTCAGAGAAGGTGGGTATAAAGTCATGGAACAGGTAATTAAATTTTGGCATATCTAGGCCAAAGTACAGGTGAGATATACGCCAAAATTCAAGATTTCAAGTCTTTCCGATTGGCTAGTTGCACAAGATGGCGCTGTGTACATTCTGAAACACGTTGGTAGGCTTAAGTATTTCCAGTTTGCTTCTGCACTGATCAATCTCCATCAGATGATGAGTAGATGACAGGTATATCATCCCAAAAATGTGATTTTAGCTATAGCCATATACCCAGGATTTGGCTTAATTAACCACGAATGATGTTGTTTGCATGATTTGTCATGATTACCTGTTTCTGATTTTTGTTCACTGGCACTCTTAATGAGGCATTTCCTGCTCCAACGAGAAACGAGAGGATTTCTAACTAGCAACACATTTCCAGCCGTTCTCACTGATGAGTGATGAACTGGCTTTAAGCGACAGATAAAATACCTGAAAATATCTGATAATTAATGTGTAAATAATCCATGACTTCATGGATTGAATTGATGGGATGTACCTTCTATGTATTTTTCACCCTCCCATCTGTTTTGCATATGTTGCTAGCCCTGGTGTTTTGCGGATGTCTTGATTCATTTTGCGTACAGCTCGATCGGTTCCCCATCTTTAGGAGGAGTCTCTTGGAAGTCAAACTCATGTTAGTATTTTGCACCCTCCTCTGGGATAGAGCCGAGTTTCTCCCTGTTTTCATGCCGTTGAACTACTATGTGAAGGAGTCGATCGTTTGCTGATGTTAAGTTGGCATCCAGACTAATGGTGGTCTTCCAAGTTAGCTCGAGCTGAGTAAGACATTGTTCATTATCTGATCCAGAGAGATACAATCTTTCTATGTCAGCTTTTAGGTCATGCATTTTTCCCAGGTTGAGTTGCTTTCTGGTCTTAGTGTCTAGTTTCTTGACCTCAGACAATTTCCAGTTAATGATGTTAAAGCTGTATGTGATATCTGGTACAGCTAAGATATTGATACCTTCAACTTGGTTGGAGTTCGCTTTTCAGTATTAATCTGATCCTTCTCTAATACTCATTTCGTATCCTCTCTTTCATAGTCACATGTTGAATGCCATCTCCTTCATTCACTCCTAAGTACTTCTAAGTTCCATCTTCCTCCGATTCTTTGATGGTAGTGGAGGTGTCAAGATGTGAATTTCTGGTGGTAATAAGTCGTCCTCTTTTGATGGTTGCTTTGTCACATTTTTCGGGGCCAAATTTTTATTATTATTATTATTATTATTATTATTATTATTAATAAAAAGTGGAATAGCATTTAAATAGGGGGATGAAAACTTATTAAAGGGGACCTACCCTGCTTTTTTGTATTTTGTTTCTTGAGTATGAAGGATGTTCATAATAAAGTGGCCAAAGTTTCACATGAGGTCAAAATGTGTAGAACTAATCCCCACAAGGGAAAAAAATGCCAGTTTCCTACAGCTTTGAACAGTTTTTTTCTACTCTTGCTACTCTATGACATCATTGTGTGATGGATTTCTCTGTATGGTCATATACTTTGAGCAGAGAGTCATTGATAAAGGCTGAGTTTCATTCTGGCAAAAACACCAAGTGCTCTGTCTTTGACTGCAATGAGCAACATAACTTTAAATGTCTGTATTTCCTGCCAGCATTGGTAGATACGAAAAAGCGGTGGCTCAGATTCATTATATCCCTGAACGCCGAACGGCGTTCCGGGGATATTATGTTTTTGGTCCGACCGTCGCTGCGCCGCCCTACGTGTTAACGCGATAACTTCAATAATATTTCAATTTGAAATGTAATGTTTTGAATGTAAGTAAGTATCATCAAGAGGAAGAAATTACTCGATTTTGGACAATTTACAATTTCGAGATAGGCCACCAGGGGCCAAAAACAGAAAAATCACTGTTTTTATCCTATCTCTGGAAATATTTGTCCGATTCACCTCACACCAAGTGCAAATGAAAGGTCATGACCTGAATATGTGTCCCACGATGACATTATACCTGTTTGGTTCAAAATTTTGACACAAGGTGGAGCTTTGTTACATAAAATTCACCATTTTTGCCATATCTTTGGAACCATTTGTCCAATTGACTTGAAACTATGTGCAACTGCAAGGTCATGACCGCACAAAGTGTCACATGATGACATCATACTTGTATGGTTCAATGTTTTGCCACCAGGTGGCGCTTTGAGATGGAAAATTACCATTTTGGCCATATCTTCAGAATCATTTGTCCGATTGACCTGAAATTAAGTTCAAATGACAGTCTATTCAAGGTCTATTCAAGGATTGGGGAATTGGAGGATTGGGGGCATTTGGGGATATACCCCAAGCCATCGCCTCCGACTGCATAAGCCTAGTTTTCAATGAGAATGTTGCTACCTAGCTAGTTCGATAAGTGTTTCTGATTTCTGTAAATATTTAATCTGAATTCCATGTGCAGTTGGTTAAACTTGTTTACTTGGTAGCCTATGAAACATATATAAGCACGGCTTTTACAAGTAGCAATTTAGCACACTCACATTACCAATCCATGATCATTGAGTGATTTATTAACCTGCAAGCCACTAAATCCAATGTGTATTTAAAGACAATTGATAGTTTAGCCAAAAATAATGTAGTGATGAGACAAGTCGATTGAACTGATAGAATGGGTGACTGCTTTTTATGGACTTAAGTTGCGGAAGACTAGCACTGCCGCTCACAATAAATGGAATGTCAGGTAATGGTTGCTATAGTACAAAAGCTAAGCACAGACCAGTCTACATCTTAAAGACTAAGTTTCAAGTGTAACATTCAGTGAACATTCATGGCGACTGCATGTCACACTGCTTAGCCGAATGATGTTACCTTTCCATACTCATTGTATACTTTAATATCTAGCTTGTAAGCTAGCAAGCTAGGAAATCAGTCATATGTGTCTAGAGACTTGCTAGTCGCCAGGGTATATTGACATGGTCATTCCCCATTGACACATGGGCCGCAGACTCGGGTCACTGGCCAATAAAGGCAGAGGTCATTTCATAGCGGGGAGGCCCACTCAGAACAGCTTTTTTTTTTTTTTTGAGGTTTAGAAATGACAGAAAAATCATGGATTGTCACATTCTCTTTTTTCTGTTTTGCTAAAAAGTTTATAAACCTCCCTTGGACATCCAAGAATACAATAACTTGGAAAAGAGCAGCATAATAGATCCCCTTTAAAAGGGCATTTCCTTTAAGGGTTCGGCTGTCTTTTGACAGAGTAAGTCCTGGATTAATTGCAGGCACGCACCTCGGCAGATGCTGCATTTTTGTTTGTTTGGAAGTGGGGCTCTTTTCGTCTGCCTAATTGAAAGGGCTCACTGAGGACAAGCTTTATAATTTCAAATAGCAGGTGGGTCTATGATCTGCTTTTTAATCCAGACCCACACCTCTAGCAATCTGCGAGAGGATATCGTTGTTTATTAAGGCGAGGGTAAAATGGAGGCAAGCAGACCATATCAAGATAAAGAAGGGCATGAGCGTTTACTCAAGATTGTCAGCTGGCCAATTTTTTTATTCTTTTAAATGCTGCGCTTGATACGAGAACGTTTCTGTTACTAAATGATGTCAAATTGCACAACTTTCCTTTGTTTTGCCCAGGAATCTCAGATAGAATTGGAATTTCACAATACAGTACTTTAGGTTATAGCCCTGTGTGTCACAGTGTCTGTAAAAGACGTTTTATTTGCTCTCTATGGCCGCTCCCATTATTCAAACAGTCTCCAACCCTTTTAAAACCAGGCTAGACAGACAAGCCCTCTTTGAACCGCGGGGTGAACCAAACCTGTCAGCATGGGGAGAAGGAGGGACTGGGGAGGAGAGCGGGGGCATTGCCAGTTTCCATTTCAACATTGGACTAGCTAGAGGGATGCATCAGAGGTTAGTCACAGGGAATACCATAAACACCACATTCCTTCTGGTCGTTTACCTATTTCTGGGTAACTAATAGGTCTGGTAAGGGTTCGAGGTGGTGTGAGAGTTTGGATAACTGTATAGTCAGGGGCAAAGATGGAAGTTTTTATGCATAGTGCATTCTGGTCAGTAATTTTTAACCTATTGGGACACTTCACCAGACAGCAGAGTATTAAGTAGCCCATTCTGGGGCTTCTAGTGTTCCTACTCTCTTTCAGAGAAGTGATTTTACAGGTTAATTTCAAAGATGGTTACATGGCCAGGCATCAGATGTGAGATGATTGCTGCTACAAGACCAGAAAAATGCCATATTTATCCTGCCAATCACAATGGAGAATGGAAATTGACTATTGAGTGAAGCTGGTGCAGGTGAACAAAACAGATTGCTTAGCAACAGAATTAGTCATTTCCCAGCAGCTGATGACTTCAGATTTCAGTGAAGCTTCAGCCCTTGATTTGTTTTTGTAATGGCTGCGATCCTTTATTTCATCACCATTCACCAGAAGGAAAGAGCACTGCTTTGGTGTTATAAGCTTTATCTGGGGCTTCCTTTTCCTACTGGCACTAGTCTTTTTTTGGATTTTGCCACCCTGTCATATTGGAAGACATCAAAGATCAAGACATTACATAATCACGCGCAGTGATTATGAAACATTTTTGATGACACTCTATATACAGCGTACTGGAAGTCTGCAGAAGAAACACTATCAGTATTTGGAGGGGTTTTGACGGTGTCTTGCACTGTACTTCAATAAATACTCAGGCATCAACACTGGCGTCCAGAATTTGTGACACCCTTTAGTAAACATAAGCTTAAAAAGATGCAAAAAATGTCATTTATAATTTATCAATATTATTTATCTTCATGATCTTTCATTCAAAATATTAAAAAAAAATCAAACCCTTAATAGAGGAACATAATTGACCCATGGCTGAGCCCCGCCCTCAAATGCGATGAGCCAATCACAGTGCGTATTCTCTCCCCATATACTCAGACATTCTGAGCCTGAACGTCCATGAAATGCATTAAGGAAACTTTGAATCGTTCGCTCAAATGGGGTTTTAAAATGTTTTTAAGTTAAAAAAATGGTCAAACACTGTGCTTGGGGTAAATGTAACTCCGATATGAGGTATCCCAAGAGGCTGGCCAATGAGGTGTATTTAATACCCTTCCCAAAGCCACATCATAACCGAGAGAAGTGTCTCCTCTGGATGAAACTTTGTGGAAGACCCCACTATCAGCTTAATGTAGCTAACAAAGCTCAACACGGATGACTACATTTGTTCCAAGCTAAGTCAACATCGTATTTTAGGCGACATTTTGTAACTTCGCTGGAGATTAATGTGTAGTTAATTTTTACATCGCTAAGTTAGCTAACGTTAGTAAACTCTATGGCTAACTTCAGTGCTGATGTGTGTGAGCTCCTGGCTGCGTTGTTCACCATGTCACCTTGTTTACTTAGGAGTTCAGTCACGTCAGGTTAGATTTTTTAAATACGGTAGCAATAATAATACATAAATTAAGTGTATTACCCTGCAGTGCACAAACAATTCTGATCCTCTATCTTGTTGTGTGATAGGGTGATGGAAACAAGATGCGGTTGATCGCTTTATCACTGAGACCTGAAAATTTTAGCTTCTAATTCAAACTTTTCATTGGCGTTCTCCACTCTAAATTCATTAATGTGTCCCTACAATGCATAGTGTACCTCTTATTGCTGACTTCTTGATGATATTTGAGCCTTCTATCGCTAAAAATCATCAATAGCATCCTGAAAAATATCTCCGACTGTGATACCAGCCATTAGCGCCTGTTCTAAGATGTTGATTGTTTATCCGAGTGAGTGGAGGGGGCGGAGCTTAGCCATAGGTCACTTGAAAAAAATATGTTTTCTCAGAAATGCGGGACACAGTTATTGGCAGCCTTTCATTTAATATTGTGTGCTGTCCTCCTTTGCCAAGATAATATGTCTAGTCCTCTACTAAAATACACAATGAGGCTGGTGAACACATGACATGGCATCTGTGACAATCCTCTATGCAGAATCTTTCCAGAATCCTCATCGGAGGTCAACACTTGTTGACTCACGTGTTCAGCTCATCCCACAGATATGGGGTTTTGGTTGAGGGACTATATGCGGGACTATATTGGCTATGGTCAGACTTTTACCTTATTTTTGGTGTAGATTTTGAGGAATGCCTGAGATCATTCTCCAACTGGAAGGTCCGACCACAGCCTGTATTGAGCTTCCTGGCAGAAGATGTTGGGATTTAATTTACTATCTGCTGGTATTTTATGGAGTCCATGATACCGTGTATCCAACCAAGATGTCCAGGGCCCTTGGAAGAAAAACAGTCCTACAACATCAGATTACTCTCCATACTTGGCACTGATTTTCTGTATAGCTATCTGTCTGTCTATGCTAAACCCACCTTTGATATTTGTTAGTCTCATTTGACCACATAACCTGGTCCCATTAAAAGTCCCAGTAACATTTGGCAAATTTTAGATGCTTTACTTTGTTGTTGATTGGTAACCTTCTCAAGTGGCTTACTGTGGTGATGTAGATGGTGCCTTATGGTTGTTTTGTAAACTTTCTGACCCAAACACTCAGCTAACCCCTGCAGTACTCCAGTTGTGATCATCAGAGATTCTGTTGCCAGTCGAACCATCCTCTTGATGGTGCCTGGAGTAAATTAACACAATGTACTCTTCCAGGCTGATTATAAACATCTCCTGTCACTTTATTCTTCCTATTGCCCTTATAGGGGCTTTCAACTGTGTAGGGATTTTCTTATATCCTTTCCCTGATTTGCGCAGCTCTGCCTTTTTGTCGCACATCGTCACAGAGTTCTCGAGTCTTTCTCAGACTCAAATAATCAAACTGAACAGAAAAATGTAAAATTTGAATCGATTTTAGATTTTAATCATAGGATTTTCCATGGGTTCCAACAATTGTGCAACACATTTTGGAGAAAAATATTTATTTAAGGTCAACCCTTTTTTTCTTCCTTCAACCAGATTACTGCAATGAAAAGGTAAGATTTTTGTGAATATTTTGAGTGAAAGTCAGAGTGGATAAACGGCACAAACATTTTTTGTTTGTTTGTTTGTTTGTTTATAGAGCTGGGCCCCTATAAACGTGAATGTTGCTGAGTGACTGACTGACTAGCTGCCTGAGTGATCAAGTTCAACAATTGGCTGGCCGCCAGGGAAGAAGTTCAGCGATTGGTCGGCCAGCGGGGAAGAACTTCAACAATTGATGCCTGAGTAATCAAGTTCAACGATTGGCTGCATGGTGGGGCAGAAGTTCAGTGATTGGTCGAGTGAGGGAACGCTTTCTCAAGGAAGCGGAAGGTGCTGACACAAATGCAGTGGGAAGCAAAAACGGCTAACGACAGAAGGATATCTGTTTTTCTGCACCAAACAATATTTCAAAGAAAACTAAAGCAACTGATGCAAACATTTGCGTTACTCGTGGACAAAAGGACAGTTAACCTGACACGCCAGATGGACAGTTCCATATGTCCGCTACGGAAATATTTCACAAGTCCATCAGGGAAAGAGGCGTACAAAAAAGTTTTCAGATGAGGAACCTTCAAAAAAATCTGCAGCTGCTGATTGGACGATACTAATCCAAATGGGGTTTCACATCTTTTTCACGACCAGAGGAGCCAGCTGGTAGATCAAACTCCTTCTGAAACCGATCGGGAGAAGAGCAAAAACATTGATTCCCATCAGAAAAGCTTTTAGTGACGTTCTTTGCTCCTCTTTTAATGAGGAAATTGAGTCTATTTCTGAGAAAACTGCTGAATTGACCCATCCACAGGAACCGCTTCGCACGCCACCATTGAATTGAAACATAAAGTCGCTTCCTGGTAATGTCACGTCTGAATCTCCTGCGTCTCTTTCCCCTGATTGGGCCGTAAAAAATTTAGCCGTGAAATTGTTGGACGACGGTAGTTGGCAAGACGGACCTGCAGGATTTCAGACAATGAATCAGGCAGGGCCATCTGCTCTGCAATGCTAAAGGACAGTGATAAGCTGAAGTAACTGATACAAACACTTACGTTACTCGTGGACGTAAGGACAGTGATGGAAATAGCATTACGATGATTGAAGCAACACTACTATCACCGCAATAGCTTGCACTGGGCACTTGTAAGCTTGTCGCGCTGGTAAAGAGCATCAGCAGCGGATCATTAACTTTAGCACTGCCATGCACCTGGGATCCGACCAACCAAGCATTGCTTTTCCTGGAAGCAAATTCGGCATGGTGTGATTTGACAGATCCTTTCAATGAGGTTTGTTTGAAAAATGGAAAGTGCAGAGGAGGGGAATCAGGTCGCTGGATGATTTAGAGAGATTGTGCAAAGAGGAATGGTCGAAGATCCCTCTTTCTGTATTCTCCCATCTAGTGAAACATTATATGAGAAGATTAGGTGCTGTTTTGTTGGCAAAAGGGGGTTGTACTAAGTATTAACATCAGGAGTGCTAATAATTGTGGCACACACGATTTGATGTAAAAGAATTATTTCTTAATGTGGGATTTTCTTCCCACTGAATAAATGCACTTGAATTAAAGGTTGGATTTTCCTCGTTTTTTCATTGTGGTCATATATTATTTAGAAAAAAACTGAATTTATTAGAAGCTAAAGAACACATCTTAACTAGGGGTGCCAATAATTACGGAGGGTGCTGTATTTATGTTGGCAAACGTGACAAGTTACATACATTTTTAATTCAATCAACTATAATGAAAGTCATATATAATTTGATGAGTCACTTCATTCAAATTTAGGATTTTGTTAGAGGATTAATTGTTTATTTTTGGGACTGCAGACATGGATTAGCTCATAAAACGGCACATAATGGCGAGGCTTACGTCAAGTCACGTCCCTCTGCGCCAGTGTTTCATAGGGTGCAACAGGAATATGTTTCTGTTTTAATTGTAAAAAATGCTGAAATGGGAGGTGGGATTCAGAGAAAGGGAAAGAATTACGTATAAAACCTCCACTTTTTTCGGCTTTTTACTCGCCAGAACGATTTTGAATAAACCTCTATACCTTTCTTACCTTTCAGGCTGAATTTTGCTCTCAATCAGAAAATCCTAAAGGCGAATTCCCGGCAATCAGTTTGTTACCAAAGGCACAAGCACAGTTGCATTATGCAGTAAGACAATGATATAAAATATACAATTAATACACCTCTGAATGGTTCAAAAGAAAGAATAAGAAGGTTTTGGCATGGCCAAGTCAAGCTCCTGACATAAATCCAATTGAGATGATGGTGCATGACCTTCAACAAGCAGTTCATGCTTGAAAACCGTCCAATGAGGCTGAAGTAAAACAACTGTTCTAAGAGGCATGGGTTTATCTACAACAATGTAAAAGGCTTCTTGCCAGTTATCACAAATGTTTGATTGTTCAATAAATAAAATGATCATTCAAAATCTGCATTTTTCAGAATGTCTTCATTCATATTGCCTTTGTTTAATATTAAAATCAGTTGGATGATTGGAAACATTTCACATGATGACTAAGCAAAAATACAAGAAATTGGGAAAGGTGCAAATACTATTGCACCACACTTTATTCCCAGGACTAGCATTGGAATGGTGTTGCACCAAACAACAAATTTACATTTTTGACGATAAAAATGAATGCAACAAAGCAGTGCATGGATATAAATTCAATGTAATCTTAATAAATTAATTGGGTCAGCAGGTACATGCAATGTGGAGTAAATTTATTCTGTTTGCCAAATGCAAGCACTGCAATACAGTAATCACTTCATATGTTTGTGCTGAAGCCTTTGACTTGCGGTCTAAGATCTCCACTCTATGCATTTGCAGTCAGCCCATGCACCACAGCCAGTGCATTTTGGTCAGGCAGCTAATTGTTACTTTACATTTTGTCTCAGACTGGCTCAAGATAAATCATGTGCAGGAAATTTGCTTTGTACTGCAACTGGTTTTTATTTCAAACTAGTGATAAAGATATTATCACTTTAATGAACCTTTGGTGCTTTTTTATCTGCCATTTCACCTGAGGCCATTAATGGAGGTTTAAAAGAGCTTCCTGGATAAAGTCACCTAAGGACACAACAAACAAAAACAAGTTCTCATGTAGTAAGACCTTGTCTTCAGTAAAGCAGCCACCTGTATATAATTAATATTTCTACCCACAACCTTTGCCTCAGCTCTGTGACTCTCAAGTAACCACAAAATCTTTCAACTTCTCCCAGCTGTAGTCAAATGAATCAGTGCTCAAAATATTACCATAGCTGATTATTGCAAACTGGACTGCTGCTGTGGTCCAAGTATTATCAGAGCTTCTCTAACTAAAATATGGACTGATTACCATTAGCTGCCAAGATAAAATGCAACCTTTTTGTCCATTCCGAGTCCAACCTCTTGCTGCTAATGGCTAAGTGCTGGTTAATATTCCCTCCTATGGTTTCTAAGACCTCTATTGCATCTTGAACTAATGCTTGGTGCTTAAAAGTAGCAAGAACTGCAGCCGATCCCAATCAAAGTCCGTGTCGGCAGTGCACTTCAAATACTTTATCAATGTAATCAATAAGTCATCAAATTCCAGCCACAGAGAATTGCAGAGTATTGAGGTTGTAGGTAAAGCACCAGAAACAGCTTAATTCAACTCTCATCTATCAAAAACTAAACAAACAGTTAAATCTCCCTGAATATGCACAGGAAAAGCAGCAAAAGCAACAAAATACCTGCTGCTAGTAATAAACCAGGGTCCTGAGCCACAAGGCAGGACTACTGAGTTACCTTGATAACTGCAGAGAGCCTCTTTTTACTTCAGCCCATGCTCCAGATTTGGGAGATTTTTACTAGATGTGGTTATCTGACTCTCTCTGCTCTCTGGAAAAGACCCCTGCTCTTGTACCCGTATTCTGGTGCTGCTTGGCAGGGGAAAAATTAGCATCAGTCAGCCTTTTAGCAGTATGACAGCCTGAATCACATTTTCAGCTGTCTCAGCCAAGGGCTTCCCCTGTCACATAACTACTACAGACCCTGTCACATAACTACTACAGAGGTCTCAAAGCAGGGGTACAGAGTACATGCACGCAAGCACACACGCACACACACACACACACACACACAGAGGCACACATGCACATTCAAACATATACATGCCTGACCACACATACATGCATACACAGAAACAAATCTGTTTCAACCATTCCAGTGACATAGTTGGCATTGAAGGATGGTTGGTATTGTCTTGCATTGTCAGGTTGAGTGCTGCAAACAGACAGTGAAAGGTGAGTCGAGCAGAAACCGAGGCTAATCAGCCGGCTAATGAACAGTGTAATTTCCCATCTCGTCCAGACAGAATGCTGCTGTGAAAAAGCATTCTTGTATATTTGGGCCATTCCTCCTGAAAATGTTACGCTCACTCATTAAAAAAAACAAAACAAAAAAAACAGGCTGTATAAAATGCTGAGAGGAATTGTATCCGTTTATGTTAGCACTCAGGCCTGTGTGCGCGTATCTGCATGCTTGTGTGTATAAAAGAGGTTGTGTGTGCATGTTTTCATGTACGTTCGCTTGTTTGTGTGTGCACACGTGACTGTGCATGCACCTTCGAAGCAAATTGCAAGACTGGAGCTAATGAAGCGAGACACTGAATTATACTGGGCTGTGTCAACAGAAGGTGGCAGGCACTAGGACTGGGCCCATTCAGACTTAGAGGCGTAAGGAGAAGGAGGATCGGCAGTAGGGACTGGTGTTGAAGGCTGATGTCAGGGTGTTGCTGTGCAGGGTGATCTTCTATAGGCCAGGCTGATGAGACAGGTAGGGCCACACCCCTGTGTGACACCTTCTCAATGACCCCTGTCACCCTAAAGCCAATCCCAGAATTAAATCATCTCGCGCAGCATCTTTCAAAGGCCATCAGCACGACTTTCTGAAATTTTTGAGCCTGTGTGTGCGTGTCTGCATGCGTCTGTGAATGTGTTTGCATGTGTCACCAGTCGAAATTAATTTATGGTCACAGGCTTTTACGGGCTTTTAACCATTAATTTCTGTGGGATACTTAAAGAGATGGTGACTCTCCAAATCGCTTTATTCTGCTTCATAAATATGTCTGTCTCCAGAAAAACAATATGCCAGACCCTTTCAATGGCAAAGGTTTTAGCACATAGACCTATACATACTCTTTACATTATTTGTTTATAGCACAGCAGTGGCACTATACTGCACTGTGAAAAATTCTGGGATTTTTTTCCGACTTTTTCTTTTACAGGGAATTGCAAAGCATAATAAAAATTAAGAGCATTTGCTGTCTATTCTTCAATCATATAGAGAAATGTTCATTAGAAATAAGAGGCCATTTCAACATGCTTTTTGATGTTCCCTCTCTCTCAGCAACAATCCCTCTCCCAAGGTCTCAATTAGAGGCCGCAGTTACAGCCTTCCAATCAAGCTTTTTCTTGAGACATCACGTTACCACCTATATCCCACTATAAGCACCATAGCTAAATTATATTTGCTTTTTCCACACGCTCCCCTGAAAACCTTTCACTCTTGATAACAGGTAGCCAGCAAGGAGTGACTGGCATGTAAACGAGGTAAGCTAATGCAGAACCCCTGTCTGATTTCATCCCACTCTACACCAGGCATAATTTGGCCAATTATGTCCAAACACTATGAGAGGTGTGGAGCAAGCACACATGCATGCAATTTGGTGGCTGCTCCTCACTTGTGCATTATTAAATGCACTTTAAAAATGATTTCACCCCTATTGAGACCAAAGGCTTTGGCACAGAAGAGAATCATTTGTAGCCAGCTTTGAAATATAAAACATTAGTCAATTTGTGTTGCTAGGATTTATAATGTGTATTCTGACATACAGTTTTATCTCACCAATTGAAGGGCTACAATGTTACAACCTTTGTGTGTCATTCATTGGCTCTCCCCCTGTTCCAGCAGCCCACATATGATTTTGTAGTTTGCCTCCTTTGATTTATTTGATTGTCTCATCTCCTTTTTTGCGCCTCGGTTTTATCATTTGTGCACCTCACCCCTTTTGTGAATGTGCCATCGATACAGGTTCCTTATGGTGTCATTATGGTTGCTGGACTGTTGAAATACTAGTGGTAGTGGCCAAATTAAACTACTATCACTACTAGATTGTCATGGTTCATACCAAAACCTTCCAGCCAGTTTGTCCTCTGGAACTGAGCTAAGTGCATCTTCTATCCCTCCATGTGTTTTGCTATATTAATGATTAATGATGATCGTAATAAGTTCCCAAGCCTTTAGTCAGTCTCCAGGATTGAGACTGAATTCCTGTTAACTCTTCCTTACCACCTTTTTGCTCTGATTCAGTTTATAAGGAACACCTACGTTTTCATCAGTCTCCAGATTGGTACTACAATCCTGCCAAAGCCTTCCATCCTTCTGGCAGGCAGTCCTGCTACTGTGAGGGGGATTCTACACCTGGATTCTGCCCTGGAATGGCTAATGACCTTGGTTCAGACACACCCCTACCCTCTCCAGTTATTAACACCTTAGCTGGACTGCCCCAGTCATCTGTTCTGGGCTATGGCCTTTCCCTTTTCTATTACTGTATTTCTGTTAATAAAGCTCCCTTTTGTATTTTACCTTGAATCTGGGTTTGGTTCCTTGTCTGGACTACAACAGTAAAATCCAGTCGAATAATGGAACCAGCAGCTTTACCAAGCCTAGTTGATGCCTTGAGGTATGAAAGGGTTCGGATTGAGGCATCCTTCGCCATCCACACAAATCCATTGGCACAATCTCCGGTCAACTTGTGGCAATCACTGACATCTCCGGGAATTCGACCGCCACCACTCAAGCAGCCTGCTCTATCCTGCAGCAGACCCTCTTGCAGACAGTTGCTCTACAGAAATCCAACTTAGCTGCGTTGGACCCCTACAACGGCAACCCATCCACCTGCCATAGTTTCCTGGCTCAATGTTCAATGGTCTCCCAGTTCCGTCTTCCTTTCCCACTAAATGATCCACAGTCAGATTTATCATCACTACCCTCTTCAGAAGAGCCAAAGACTGGGCGGGCGCCTGTAGGGAGGCAGGCGTTTAACAACCCCCCTGGTATTATGAGTATTTGATGATGCCATTTGGGTTTGGTAACGCCCCACTGTGCTCCAGAATCTCAATTATGATGCACTATGAGACATGGTCTCCTGGTTCATCTATATCTACCGAGATGATACATATCCAGGCTGTTCTGGACTGGCTGGACCTTACGGACTGGAAACAACTATAGAGATTCCTTGGGTTCATTCATTTCTATCGGTAGTTCATTCAGGGGTACTCCACAGTGGCAGCCCCCCTTACAGCCCTCCAGTCCATCAAGACCTCCACCCGCTAAGCGTCCCGGCAGCATCTGCCTTCCACCAGCTAAAAGAACGATTGACTAATGCTCCTGACCTGATACTCCCTGACCCCCTGCACCAATTCATCATGGAAGTAGATGCCTCAGATATGGAGGCTGGAGCAGTCCTTTCCCAGCTGGCAGCTCATAGCAAGATCTATCCACATTCCTTCTTCTCACAACATGTTTCCTGTGTGGAGAAGCAGTTCCATCCATGACCGAGAGCTGTTAGTGGTGTAGCTGGTATTTTAGAAATGGAGGCATTAGCTAGATAGATCCAGCCTTCCCTTCCTCATCTAAACAGACTACTGCAACCTAGAACAATTCTCCACTGCAAAGAGACTGAACCCTTGGCAAGCCCAATGATTCATCTTCTTCACCAGATTTATCTTTGTCTATATCTATCCTCCTCAATCTAAGGATACTAAGCCTGACTCCTTGTCCTGTCTCTACTCTATTTTGCCCAACAAACCCCTTGAAACTATCCTACTAAATCAGTGTCTTCAGGCAGCCACTAAGCCTGAGATTCAAGTGCAAATTGGAAGAGGTGCTTCAGTCCCAACTCCAACCATCAGCCTCTTTGTTTGTGATAGAGTGAGAAGCAGTGTCTTGTTGTCATGGTTCTGGGTCTGCAAGCTGCGAGTAAATGTGTGAGGCTGCAGAGGAATTGATTTCATTACCTGCAGCAGGTGATCTCTGTTTGCATTACACACTCCGCCCCGAGACTTTTAATTTAAGCCCTGCGGTTCCTTCAGTCTTGGCTGCAGTGTCTCTTGTCTTGCATTTTAGCCGGTATTTATGGTACGGACGGTATTAGCAGAACTTTGGTTAAAAAGCTTTATGGTAGTTCTGCGTCCGTTTACTCTAAGAATCGTTTTCTAAATTTGTGTGGTGTGGGCGGTATCGTGGGACTGGGTAAAAAAGCGTTGTATTCGTTCTGCTCCCATTTAGATTTTTTTCTGCATGGGTTAGAGCTCCCAGGAGAGGGGTTTTTTTTTCTTTTTTTGCGACCTTATTTTGGGTTCTCTAGGGACTCCCTTTGCCCTTATATTTCAGAGCTCCCGCTTAACTAACAAAGTCACTAAAAGACGCCATGTTTTCCATCTCGTAGTCAGGGTTGCAGTCCTGATATTTATTTTCATTTTTGGGAGTATTTCCCTGAATAGTTTCCAGTACGAATCAGTTCGCTGGGCTTTAGGTCAGCAGATGTTTTCTCCTCTTCCTCTACCTGTGCGTTCGCAGTTTTCTTTCATTAGAATCTACAGCGGCCTCCAGTGGTCGGCAGCTTGTCCTCCCAAGGGGTTTCTTTTAAGTCTGTCATTTATTTTCCCAGTGCCATTCTGCTTATGGGAGGCCCTGAAATAATGCAGAAATATTTTTTGTTATGTTTGTGTCACAGCTTACCTAGTGAAATACACCTTGCACTTGTTTGTTTATTGTAAGGGTTGATTTTTCGTTTGTTTCAACTCCTCATTTTTCCAGTCCATTTTGGACCTAGTGGTCAGGGTTTCCTTGGCTTCTAGATATCCCCATTTTCTATTACAATTGGTTCACCAAACCCCCACAACCCCCACACTTGTCATGGGCCCATGGTTCTCAACTGGAAAGCCATCCAAGCATATCCCATACCCTGGCATTGATCTGTCAACTATTTTTATGGCCCACCATCCAAGAAGACATCAGGGAGTTTGTCATGGTGTGTCCTGAGTGTGCCTTGTCCAAATCCAGCCATTAGTGCCCCATCGGTCTACTCCATCCCTTGGAGGTTCCCCATTAGCTGTAGTCCAATACAGCCATAGACTTGTAACCGAGTTACTTTAGTCTGTCTGATTCACGGTAGTCCTCACCATTGTGAGGCTTTGAAAGGCAGCCTATTTTGTATGGTTTGCTATGCTGTCCATGGTCATAAAGACTGCCAAGCTACTGTTATGTTATGCAGTGTGCTTCTGCGGTGTTCCAGGGGAGGTGATCTCCAACTGCAGCTCGCAATTTGCCAGCAGCTTCAGGAAGGTCTTCTGTGCCACCCTGCCTGTCCTCGGGATTCCACCCACAGACTAACGGCTTAACTACTCGAGGGTCATAATCCTCCCTTGCCTGACAGGAGGTAACTCTGCCAGGTGATCCCATACTCCTCTCTGGGTAGAACTGGCTCACAACTCTGCATCCATTGATGTTGTCAGCATGCCACCTTTCCAATGTTGTCTGGGTTATGAATGAACTCTGTTCCAAGCAGAAGAGAAAGAAGTGCGGTTTCCTCTGCTCAGCTTCTGGTCAGTTATGCCCGCTGGGGATGGTAGAGAGCCCGTGCACTTCTACTCAAGCACGTCCAGAAGGACAAAGGTGTGGCTGGCAATGAAGGATAACCCTCCTCGGGAAACGTTGAAGAAACTTCCCCTCTCCCCCATTTATCAGCTCTTTTGCCATAATACTAGTATTATCTACTGTCAGCTCCTTCGGTTTCCCTCCCCCATTGTGGAATTCTCCAAGTGTTACATGCATCTAGAATTGAACTTGTATCCCTTTCTCATTAAACTCCTCCCTACCACTCCCGCCTCTTTCCAGCTCATCAATGGTGTCCCTGCCTACACTGCGCATTGTATCTTGAATGGTAAGTGTAGGGGACACAGTTGCCAGTGTTTGCTGGACTGGAGGGGTATAGGCCCAAGCACCATTCATGGGTGCCTGAGCAGTCGGTTTGTGTCTTCTAGTATTGAGCTAAGCTTCCATGTGTTCAGTTATATTTATAATAAAGAAAAATCTAATGATGTTTCAGAAATAATTGATAGAAACCAGCTCCAAACCCTTTAACCGGTCTCCAGGATTGTGACTGCATTCCGGTTAACCCTCCTCTGAGTCAGTTTATGAGGAAGGCCTCTCAAACCTATGTTGGTCTCCAGGATTGGGACTGTGTTCCTGCTAAACCATTCAGTCCTGCTGACAAGCAGTCCTGCCTCTGCAAGGCTGATTCTACATCTGGCGTCTGCCCTGGGACTGAGGCTGGCGGACAGGGCTCTACCTTCTCCAGTCATTACCAACTTAGCAGGACTAACACTTTCTTCTGTTCCAGGCTATGGCCTTTGCCTCTTGTATTACTGTGTTCTGGCTAATAAAGACTCCCTTGTGGATTGTACCCTGAATCCGTGTTTGGCTCCTTGTCTGAATCATAACACTACAGCTTTAACAGAACACAACTGTAGGATGGAGTCCTAAGTGTTTACATTCCCATGGAGCCTAAAGTTTTAACCTCAAAAAGATCACAGAGGAAACGAGGAGGCGACTCATTCTACCTACTCACCCTATCTTGGATCATTTACAGAGAGCCTTTCTGACACAACTCTGCCATTCAATACGGCAGTGATAATATAGCACCAAAAAATACAAGCTCCATGACAACATAACATTAGCTTATTAATACAGCATTGTATTCAGTCAAGTTCTCACTGCAGCAAACATGTCAGAAAGTTACCAGAAATCAGTAAACAAGCATACTTTTCAATGTCTACCGTCTATTGCTCAGTAGGCTAACCCATTCACTGATTCTCTTGACATTTGAAATTGTAGCACACATACAGAATCTTGCCAGACATACATGAGGAATTCTGGAGACAGCCAGCAACTGTGGCGGCTCCTATTCAAAGAGCGCCGATATCGATCCCGGCTGCTGTTATCGATCCTGTGTCACTACTGTGATGTAATCATGCTTTAGTTGTTATGTTTTTATGCTGTTTTGTTTAGAGTCTTGCTTTGAAACTCAGTCTTGTTCTGGCAGCCTCCCTGGTTTAATCAAACTCTCAAGGGCTTATATTCAAAAGACTGCAGATCCTTGCTTTCTTATTTATCTGAGAAATGAGTGAAGACCAGGAACTGGAACAGACACAGTATCTTTAGTGGATTTTTATTAATTTAATTGTCTAAATAAAAGACTGGGATTTTACAAAGATCAAATTTCAAAATATTTAGAAAAAGTACAATGTGCTTTGAATAAATATTGTAATATTTTACTTTTGGAAAACCTCCATCTTTCATGAGTATGAAATGTCGTGATATTTAGACAAAGTATGTTGCACTGAGGGCAGAGAAATTTTAAAAGTAATATGCTGAGGTGAGCCAGTAAATTCTCTTGCATTCACCTCCACTGTTCTTCAGGAATCACCCGATACACTTTATATCCCAATGCAGGTACTAACCATCCTATCCATCTTTTTAATTAACTTTATATTCTTCAGACACGCTTAACTGAATGGTATATATATAGATGGAGCACCAAAATTTTCCTTGTCAGAAACATACGGGTATATGAAGTGTTCGTGTGATTTCCTGGCTTCTGATGTATCAATTTCCTCTTCAGTACCAACCACTAGACATAGATGCAGTGCGTCATTCCCACAAATTTGTCATTGTTTTGAAAAGCTCTTTAATCCTTCAGATAAACCATTGAGCAATGTTTCTACATTGCACACTGCACACTGTTTGAGTAAAATAAAGTTAGTTCAATCACTGAATGGGATCTCAGCAGTCACCGTACACCACAGACAGATTAATCTCAGGCCAGCCAATATATTTCACCTCCATTGTATATTTTTCTATAAAGTGTCGAGGCTTGTGGCTTTATGTGTATATTGAATTAAGTTCCCATTTGGTTATTTTGTTATTCATCTGAGAAACAGCCTTTCCTCTTCTACCAATTTAAGAGTCAGTTTGCGCGAAGAAGAAAGGGAAGGGAGGAAAATGATTACGCACACGGCCAGGAAATGACAGCTAGGCTTTCTTTAAAGTTCCATAATACATCTGCCTGGGATATTACAGGCAATTTCATTTAATTTCTGTTGACTTTATGATGACGGGAAAACATCATTCTTATTTTCATAGGCCTTCCAGGATGCTTCATGTTTTTTTCTCCATCCATTTTCCAGTGCTACTGCAGGCCAGTTATTTGACTCTACAAAGGTACAGATCACAGACTTAGGGTCACAGTGGAGCCAAGCAGGTGCTCTGCATTGGAGGCCTACACGGTGGCCAAGTTTGGGATGTCATACACTGTCATGCACAATGGGAGCCTGCAGAGGCCACTCTCATTAATACACTTATTGGTAAAAAAAATACAATAAAAAAACAACTTTATCATTCCACTAGGGATGGATTTGTTGGGAGCAGCTGCTTGTACCCAAACATACAACATACCAACATATAAATGATACAAGGGAGCTAAATGTGGAATATAATCAAAAAATAATATCGATTAAACTTGATAGACACAATGAAAAGCTCAGATGAAACATTCCTCAGGAAGACAAAAAATTAACAATTTCAATCCCTCAAGATAACACCAAGATGGAGACCTGACCTGCAGGCAAGAACCGTGCAGCAGAGAGGGAGATGCAGCAGCACATTTTAGATAGAGATATGAGAATGACATCTCACTCCAGTCACGCTCAAAAAAGCAAGGTCGGATTACCAGTGTTGGAAATCTCTCATGGACACTTCTTCCTGGGCTTTGGAACGGCAAAGGGTCCACACATTATCTTTAGAGAACTTACTTGAAAAAGGCTTGGACTGCTACTCTTCATTAACATTCTTGTTCTATAAATTCATACTTAAAACTACAGTGAGCAGAGCTACAACAGAGTGCAACAAGTGTGTTTTGAAGTGCAGTAAAACACTTTTTGATGGGACAGCATGTTTTGGATGACAGTGACTGACAGAGGCTGACAGCACCACTCATTTTTCAAAGAAGAAAGTGACCCGGCGAGGTTGTCTTTCCACACTCGGTTTGAGCTGGATCAGTAATTACACAGCCTTGATCAAGCCCTCTCGCCCAGTCCTGGAGATGAGCCAGATTCAAACTGCAAATCTTTGGAACTCCCGCCCAAACTTATTTGTGACACATGCCCCATCCGGGTTTGCAGCACTTCCAGAAAAGTGGCAGGAAAGTGAGTAAAAACTCACCCACTCGCAAAATTATTAGACAGACCACAGAGGGAATGACGAGCAAAATACAAAAATGTACTGAATTTATTGACCAAACGTTCCTTTAAAAACATATAACTACTGTTGGTACAAAAACAATGGGCAAAATTTGGGGCTGTACTTACTATCACTTATTTCAAACTTAAATTACTGGAATTTCCTGAATTAACACCTTAATTTAGACGCCTAGAATGCAGGGCTGCATGGAGCAGCTTTGAAAAAGTAGGTGCCTTTCAAACTGCGCACAGTGTTGACAGGAGTGAGGGGTGAGTGGTGGGGGGTGGGGGGGGAGTATTGGTTCAGAGGGTCAAGGTGCATCTCTCAGTCAATCTCACTTTCAGACGTACAGTCCAGCCTTACTAAGTCTAGCAAGGGTGAAAATAACTGTTTAGAATTCCTTCTTCACCAAATAATGTGTAAGTAACACTGAAGGCTGTAAATTCTTATGTTGGGTAGCTAGTGAGGAGGACACACCCAAGCACCAAACGTTAAGGCAATAGAGGATCTCTCATAGAAGCTCACTGTTTGGGCTTGCCTCTGCTATCCCGTCAGGTGGCCAGCTGGCAACTCCTCAGCTTTGTGTATTGCCCTGTATTCCACAAAAATCTGGAGCAATCATAGGAGATAATACAACCTCTGGATTGATGATGCAATATCATGTGCAGTGCGTCTGGAGAGATATTCAGTGATAAAAATATAAGCTTTGACTCATCTTGGATTTCTACCTTTGCTGGGCCCCCTGGATTTCCAGCTCAGCCCCTCAGTGAGAGAGTGATCATTCTGATGGGTATTAACAGACAAGAAGTTCTCATTAAAAGAAGGTTAATGGCTGACAAAGTGAAAAGACTGTTTGGTCTTCACAGCTTATGCAGCAATTGTGAGCATAGGCCCGTCTGTGCCCCCTACTCCTTCATATGACAGCCTAACCTCGATGATGAACTTGGATTTTAACTAGAAGCTTCTGCACCACCGTATCAGGCATCACTCTGGACCAAAATTGGAGACCTAAGGTAACAGAACAGGGAGCCCAAACTCTGTATTCAATGTAAATCACCATAACTTATGCACAGAAATGCGGGCTTAATGGTCGACTGTTATTTGTGAAACAAAAATGATAAACATCAATAATTGCTTAATTAAATGAATTAAAAATTATGGACACTTGCCTGAGCCGAGGAGTCAAAGTGCTTAGTATGATGAAAATGTGCTATTTAATTCATGTTTCATTGTGCGACATTGGGGGCATGTTACATGGAGGTCAATATGTTTAAAACAACAAAGTAACATTTACAGAAGAAGACACGCTTTGCGATCATTAGCTGGAGCTGTTTCCTGTGTATCCTGTTCGAATTACTGCGCCAAGATAGTGTTGTTTCTGCACCATGTACGCCAATCTTCTATTTAAATCGACTAAATAAATGGAGTGCCATCATTACACCGCTGGATTTGAAGCTCTTAGGCCCAAAAGGTGTAAGATATGGATGAGGGTCATTAATATATTGTGCCATGCAATTCACCACGTTTTGGGAAAAATATCAAATAGCCTAATTTCATACCCAACAACAGCCTCAGTTTTGCAAAGATTTTTTATTCAAATTTGACTGACTTGAGTGTAGCTAACCAAAGGCAGAGAATGTAGGCTACGTTCACTCCCAGCTCTATAAGCCTCAACAGACTGCTCCAGTTATGCTCCATACACAGTGCAGGTTTTCAGTTTGGAATCTTTAAAATTTTGAGAATTGGATACTTCCACCTGTTTGTGGTGCATCCTGTCACACAGCAACGTTTGGGCATTTTTATTATTTCAACAAATCAAAAAGACAAGTAGGTTCTGTCAAGGCTTATTTTCCTCACCAGAACTTGTGAGAACCTTTAGCCCCCTGATGGAACAGTTTGACCTCCTCTGATTGGATTGTCAGTGGGCAATGTGCAGATTGGCTAGTCAGCCGTAGGTGTCAGATTTGGGTCAAATTTGGGTCAGATTTCTGCTTATAATTTGAAATTTGTGAGCTTGTAACTTCAATATTACATATGCTCGTAGGAAACAAACACAAAAATATTTCTAATGCTACAGAAGTTTTGTCCATCTACAAATGATACCTGTGTGCTAAAAACTTTTTCAAACTTGAACAAGGTATTTCTACAACCACAAAACTTTTTCACATGTAGCGCCCCCTGCAGTAGTATCAGTCAGGGTAGGGCTTTTGGGTTCTTTGAACTATATAAATGTTTACCCTGATAAACTCAGTTTTAAAATATCTTGGATTTATTTTAACAAACACCAACAAACAACTGTTTGTTGTTTCAACCCCCCCCTTTTCCTGAGACTGAAAAGGGTTCTGTCCCCTCTGTCATTTATTTTATTCGACGCCGTCACTCTGTCTGGGCCAGGGTTTGGTCCTCTTTGTTGGGATCTAGGCTGAGACAGAAGACCGCTGCTGATAGAAGGCGCCAGTTGGCCCCATCTTATTGGGTTGGCCAAAGAGTTCGGCTTTCTACTCGGTATCTTCCCTTAAAGGTAGAGTCACGAAACTTGGCTCCACGCTTCATTGGCCCTTTTAAAAAAGTGCCGAGGCTCAACCCTGTTACTGTCAGGTTAAAACTCCCTGGGTCCTTGTGTATTCACCCCTCGTTTCATGTCTCAAGGCTAAAACCAGTTAGCACTAGCGTCCTGGCTCTGGTTGACAAGCCTCTGCTGCCGCCACGAATAATTGAGGGGCCCGATTTATACTGTGCGTTGCATTTTGGCCGAGAGGCGTGTGGGTCGCGGAGCCCAAATTTTGTAGGACTGGGAGGGATATGGGCTTGAGAAACGGTGCTGGGTCTCCTCTCAGGATATCCTTGATTCCAGCCTCATCTCTGAGTTCCGTGCATGGGGTTCTCAGGGAACCTCTGCAGGCCTACCAAAGAAAACGTAGCCTCAGCACACAAAATCTTTGAAATGCCTACATTAATCGCGGAAATAGCAACAGAAAACTAATACCCCGCTACAGAAACTGCAAAAACCGCAACATAAACTGTTGACTCGTAGCATAAGACTATGAAACTGCAACATCTTCTTTCGCATCCGTCTTTGCCATTTACTGCGCTTGCGCGTACCGGCCCAGGCTGCTTTCAGAGATAGCGGAATCAGGCGTGTCTCCTTCGGTTGGTAAGTAAAACGTCCAAATATGACGTTATTGTTAATGCAGATGTTTAACAATGAATTGTAAGACGTAGCTGTTACATCCACATTCTCGTAAATTCGCTTATTTTAGCATGTCACCCTGCCGAAAATGAACGATGCACTGTCGATTTCGCTAAAGTCTTAGAGTTGCCAATTTGACGACTTTCTCGCTTAATCTGGCGACTTTCCAAATCGGGATTGTTTGTCCACTCAAGACGTATGTATACGTCTTGAGAAAGTCGTCAAGTTGGCAACTCAAAGACTATAGCGAAATCGACAGTGCATCGTTCATTTTCGGCAGGGTGACATGCTAAAATAAGCGAATTTACGAGAATGTGGATTAGGCTTGGGCCGATTTCCGGTTCAACCGGTTCGATTCGGTTTACTTGCTTGAACTGGTTCATTTTATATGGACCGTCGGAACCGTTCCGTCATTATTTAAAAAATTTTTTTTGAAGTGCCCGCCAAAATGTTAAAATATAGCTCACAAAAAATCACGTGTATTTGCCGACGGCATTAAATCCATTTCTATGATATTTATTACGTTTGTCTTGTGTATAAACTGATTTTGTCTGAGCCGAGCGCAACAGCAAATAGCAGGAGAATGTGGGGTTGGGGGGTGGGGCCGGGGGCGAAAGTTTTTTTCCTACGAACTTTTTGTCCTTATTTGTATACGCGCACGCCCACTCTAGTGAGTTCTTGAATAATATCAAAACATTGCCACGTGAGTTGCCCACTCGCAGTTCCGTGCTTTTATGCGTTGAAGCGCACCTCCGAACGAATACTAAACCCACCCAACTGTTCACTGAAAAATGTTTACCAATCCGTCGTCTCTTTATCTGTTTATTTGTTTTAGCTCATCATATTAATCTTCAGCAGTTAACCCTGAGTTAGCCCAAGATCATCAGTAAATGCACTCGCAAATTTCTAGTGTTTCTTCGGCGTAGCAGATAATAATGCTAACGTTCGTTACGATTTAGTCACTTTTTCTCCCTATCAGTATGTGTGAATGTATTTAGCTGGCGAGCCTGCACGTTTAAGGTCGTGGACTTAAAGTGTGACGTTATATTCAGTCACAATAGATAGAGCTGTTCAGAACAAACTCCATCGTCATATTGCTTCGTGGTTCAGAATATCTGGAGTCACAAAATGATGACATACCCGCGAGTAGAATTATTAATATTAAACGCTCCAGGGTCATCGATAGCTGGCTAGCTATATCCGAAAAAATATCTACAGCATTCATGGACGCATGAAATGCAATTTAAATTCGGTGGCTCCTCGGAATTCAGTACTTTCTGGTCATCGGCAATGTCACTAGTTAGGTCTCTGGCAGCGTCTTTACAGTGTGTGAGCGATGTCCGAGATCTGCGTTTTTTACTTCAGCATATTATTTCAGGGTTTTGTGAACAGGGCTAGGAAAAGATTATCTTCTGCCAGAGACTGAACTAGTGACATTGCCGATGATGACCAGTAGAAAGTACTGAGTGCCGAGGAGCCACTAAATTTCACCGGAAAAGTTCTGAACAGCTCCATCTAATTTAGATTTTGATTGAATTTAACGTTACACTTGAAGCGCACTTTGCGCGGATGCAAAGGACAAAATGTTTTTTGGAAAAAAAAGCCGCAAAAGCGGCTCCACCGCCCAAAAAAAAAAAAACTTTGGGAAGTCTTCTTGGTCACAAATTAGCGACCACTTCTCTCCCAAAAAGCACAGAGGAGAAGATTGCCGGCGAATAGGCTATTTACAAACAGGAGACTGTGACTGATGGAGAAGACGACCCGTTACAATGGTGGCAACCAGAGCCATGGCTCTTACATGGCTCTGGTGGCAACGCAATGAGCCACGCCTTCCATTGTTGTCAAACGTAGGTACGACAATCGGAAATTCGTCCCGGCGAGCTAAAAAGACGCAAATGCGACACCAAGTGGTCAAAACCGGTATTACGGTTCGATTCGGTTTTTAATTCAATATCGAACCGGTTTAATTTTTTTCACATCGGCACATGCCTAATGTGGATGTTACAGCTACGTCTTACAATTCATTGTTAAACATCTGCATTAACAATAACGTCATATTTGTAAGTTTTACTTACCAACCGAAGGAGACACGCCTGATTCCGCTATCTCTGAAAGCAGCCTGGGCCGGTACGCGCAAGCGCAGTAAATGGCAAAGACGGATGCGAAAGAAGATGTTGCAGTTTCATAGTCTTATGCTACGAGTCAACAGTTTATGTTGCGGTTTTTGCAGTTTTCTTCTGCAATTCTTCTTCTAGAATTTTTCTCTCTTGTTGTTTATTCTCTCTTGCACTGCTTCTGTGCTGCAGACTTTTATTCGTCCTTGGAAGCACGAGCTTTTACCGGAGGTGTGTCCCTCTTTTGTGTTTGTCTCTTATCTGCGCTGCTCTCAGTACTTTCTCTCACTGGTCGCGGCACTGGGCATCCTGTCACTGCACATTACAATTAGAAGTCAAAGATAATTAACAAATAACTGCTTGCAGTTTTCATTTAAATTGAAAATATGGTCCCAATTTTTTTTCTGATTTGTGGTTGCATACACACAGGGCTCATAGAAATGGTGACAGAAATGTTATGACAAAAAATGTTTTGAAATATACAGTAATTATCAGCGAGTTTTTAGGTAACTGAATGAGGGAATGCATTTAAATGTTTCATAGTGACCATAAAATGTTTGATGTTCACATGTTTAAGAGGCTGAATACTTTTGAAAGCACAACATGGAGTACATCTACTCATATTGGGGTTGTAATTCAAGTCTACGTCACAGCACACCTTGGGCCAGTACATCTCTCTCTGAGATAAAACTCTCATATTTGAAGAACACAAGGTCATGTGCTCTGCCTGTAAGGTCAGGGTTGAAACAACGTGCTCAGTGACGCAAAGCAGAGAAACAAAAAGGAAACTCACAGCGGAATACTAATTACATTGCTTCCCAGACATCAAACATAAGTCTTAGTGATGACTGTTTTTAACTAATTACTACAAAGAAGATATCTGAACTGGTTGAGGATTCTGTATGGTAAAACTTGCAAAGGTATTCCACACATCACCTCGTGACTTTTGTTTTCAAGAACCTTTCTTTTATGATCCAGACCAGGAATCAACAGCAGAAGTTAAATACAATCTAATAAGTGGCTTTAGTTCTATTGACATTGTATACAATAATTTGGGAATGAAACCCCAGAGGAGGAGATGGTGATGGAACCCTGGATAAAGATAGCACAGTTCAGTGCAGATGTAGTGGGCAAAGCTGAGCTGTCAATCGCCAGCCAGTGATTTCTGGGATGACAGCCAGGTGGAGAGCATACTTTGCCAACACTGAATTGTCTCACAAGAGGATATAGTAGTTTGGGGGAATTTGATCCCAATCTTGATGACCACAGAAGGATTGGCAGCTTGTTCCTAACAGACTGGACAGAGTAATGGACTTGGAGAGGTTACCAAGAACATAATCCCAATCCTGGACCCCTGATTAGGCTTGGGAGTTCTCTCTGTTAAACTGCACAGACAAACTGACGTGAGTTAGGTTAACTTGAACGCAGTCAGAATCCTGGACCTTGAGTAGCCTTGGAGGCTCGTTCAAGTTAACTGTGTGAAGAGGGAAGCTTCCGGGAATTGCTGTCATTAAAGGTCAAGTTACATTTCATATATATGAAGTTTCTAGAAGGAATAATGACTAGTTCAATGCACAAAAGGCAAATTACAATCCAGCAACTTGTAACACAAAGCAGGGAGCTTAAAGACACATCACATGGTCATCAGGAAATAACCATGAAATGAGACACAGCCGAGGAAGGGCAAACATGTAAAACGTAAACCAATCAAGGAAGACATACTTCTAAAAGACATACAAATTGTTGAATTGGAATACACATGAAAAACATTCACATAAGGGTTGTGACACAGAACATTCTTTAGAAAGTATTTCTACAACATCGGACTTCATCAGTATGAATTAATTTTTTGGGGGGGGGTTTCAGTCTCCTGGGAGCAAAGCAAAGTAAGGTAAAGTAAAATAAATTTAAACGCTAAATTTAGAGACTAAATTAAATGCTAAATAATTGTCTAACTGAGTGAATTCTGCGATATACTTTGTACAAAGTAAAACAGTTTTCAAGGACTGTGGTAGTGTCGCTTGGTTTTTCAGTAACTTAGCTGATTTAACAAACAAACCCTTGCAAGCTCTCAGCGCTAAGAATATAATCGAATTACCTGGATATCTATCACCCGGCTTGGTTTCAAAGTTGGTGGCTTGCCTTTCATACAGTCTTCTAGCCAATAATTACTGACGTTCACCGGGGTTTTTTAGTCCCCTACGTTCTCTATCCAGACTGCATTGCCGCGGCTCTTCTGATGAAATACATTGTAAATACCCTATCTTTGTATTTTCCTCTGGTTACTGTGCCTTGGTCAGCTGATTAAAGTTTAACTGCATGTTCGAGTGCTTAGGACAGCTTGTTGGGGGAGGTACCGTGTTTAATTCGCTGACATAGTAAACAACTTGTTTATTCGGTCCGTTTTAATTAAAGGGAACCGGGGCTTTACTTTTTTCTCGGAACCCTTGGTTGTATTTACCGCTTGCTAGCTAGATAAGTGCTGCTGCATTTTTGGCTGGGGATCTGAGATTTAGTGTTTAATTACTAGGGCAGCAGTCATTTGACTTGCCCGTTTGGTTAGGTTGGAATTTAAAAGGTAAGTTTTTACCGGTTTGCTCCGCCTCCTCCAGTTTCTCCTGGGCGCTGGAGCCAGTGTGTTTTTATTTGGGTTCTCAGCTAAGCCCTGCAACATTTTTAATTTAGTATAATAATAGTACAGAGACTAGATAAACTCAAGCCAGCTTATTAGGAGTGCTTATTACATATAGAGTTTGGCTCAATTTGGTACTTCATTTCTGTTAACTGAAACTAAGCCCCTGTGAAAAGAGGCTTATGATCTATTTACATAGTTTCAGGCCACCCTGAAATGTGCAGTTTTTGCTTTATTGGGGGTCTGGGGACTCAGTCAGTATCTGGTGTGACCACCATTTGCCTCATGCAGTGCAACACATCTTCTTCGCCTAGAGTTTATCAGATTGTCAATTGTGGCCAGTGGAATGTTGGTCCACTCCTCTTCAATGGCTGTGCGAAGTTGCTGGATATTAGAGGGAACTGGTATGCGCTGTCGTATACGCCGGTCAAGCACATCCCAAACATGCTCAATGGGTGACATGTCCGGTGAATATGCTGGCCATGCAAGAACTGGGATTTTCAGCTTCCAAGAATCGTGTACAGATCCTTGCAACATGGGGCCGTGCATCATCTTGCTGAAACATGAGGTGATGTTCATGGATGTATGGCACAACAATGGGCCTCAGGATCTCATCACGGTATCTCTGTGCATTCAAAATGCCATCAATAAAATGCACCTGTGTTCTTCGTCCATAACAGATGCCTGCCCATACCATAACCCCACCACCACCATGGGCCACTCGATCCACAACATTGACATCAGCAAAGCGCTCACCCACACGACGCCACACACACTGTCTGCCATCTGCCCTGAACAATGTAAACCGAGATTCATCCGTGAAGAGAAAACCTCTCCAACGTGCCAGACATCATCGAATGTGAGCATTTGCCCACTCAAGTCTGTTACGGCGACGATCTGGAGTCCGGTTAAGACCCCGATGAGGACGACGAGCATGCAGTTGAGCTTCCCTGAGACGATTTCTGACAGTTTGTGCAGAAATTCTTTGGTTAAGCAAACCAATTGTTTCAGCAGCTGTCTGAGTAGCTGGTCTCAGACGATCTTGGAGGTGAACCTGCTGGATGTGGAGGTCCTGGACTGGTGTGGTTACACGTGGTCTGCGGTTGTGAGGCCGGTTGGATGTACTGCCATATTCTCTGAAACGCCTTTGGAGACGGCTTATGGTGGAGAAATGAACATTCAATGCCCGAGCAACAGATCTGGTTGACATTCCTGCTGTCAGCATGCCAATTGCACGCTCCCTCAATGCTTGCGCCATCTGTGGCATTTTGCTGTGAGACAAAACTGCACATTTCAGAGTGGCCTTTTATTGTGGGCAGTATAAGGTACACCTGTGCACTAATCATGGTGTCTGATGAGCATCTTGATGTGGCACACCTGTGAGGTGGGATGGATTGTCTCAGCAAAGCAAAAGTGCTCACTATCACACATTTAGACAGACTTGTGAACAATGTTTGAGAGAAATGGTAATATTGTGTATCTGGAATGAATTTTAGATCTTTGAGTCCATCTCATGGCAAATGGGAGCAAAAACAAAAGTGTTGCGTTTATATTTTTGTTCAGTGTAGAAGGTTATAAGCTCTTTAGGACGGATAGATGTAATAGGCGAGGAGGGGGCGTAGCAATCTATGAGAACGAAAACATAAATGTACAGGAAATTCCCGAAGTTGAACATTCCTTGCCTTGTGAAGATATCTGGGTCAGGCTCATTGGCAAACACGAGACAAGTTTAAACATAGGAGTATGCTATCGACCACCAGCTTTGGACAGTACAGTCAATGAAATGCTTTTTAGGAGGATTACACAAGCTTGTAGAGGTGGAGGGACTATTATTAAGGGAGACTTAAATTATCCTGGTATCAATTGGGAAATGGTGAAAGGACAGGGTAGGGGGGAGGAAGAATTTCTAGATGTTATAAATGATAATTTCTTGGTGCAGTATGTTAATAAACCTACAAGAGAGAAGGCAATTTTAGACTTTGTGCTCTGTAATGACCCAGATAGAATTGGCAATGTTGAGGTACTGGAGCCACTTGGGACAAGTGATCACTCTGCTGTTAATTTTGATGTTTCATGGGAAATTAAAAAGGTGTATTTAAAAACAAAAATTTTCTATTTTAAGCGAGCAAACTTTGACAGGAAGCACTCATATCTAAGTGAAATAAAATGGGAGACACTGTGAGTCCGTAAATGAGATGTGGGAAAGATTTAAGTGGGTTTTACTTGAATCACAATGCAGATTCATTCCAAAGGTGTCCAAAAGTGAGCTGAAAAAACAAAATCCTCAGTGGATGACCAAAAGTATTCATAGGATTTTGAGGAATCTTTATAAGATTTACATAAAGGATAACAATGAGAATACTAAGGCTGAATACTGTAAAATGCGGGCTGTGGTCAGAAAAGAGCTGAGGAATGATAGAAGACTGTATGAAAGACAAATTGCAGAGGGGGCAAAAACTAACCCAAAGCGCTTCTTTCAGTACTGTAGCAGAAAAAGGAAAGTTAAAGAGCAGGTTAAGTGCATAAAGAATAAAAACAGATCGCTGCTACCTGATAACAAGGATATTGTGGGTGCCTTAAACAGTTACTTTGTTGAGAATTTTACCTCAGAGGGGGTCTTTATTTGGCCAGAGGGTATGTTAAAACTCAAGATTATTTAGCAGAAATTGAGGTTCGGGATAGCGAAGTATTAGAAAACTTGCACAAACTAAAGGCAGATAAGGCGGCGGGTCCTGATGGCTTATATCCTAGAGTGCTCAGGGAAGTTGGTGAGATCATCTTTAAGCCGCTATCCACCATTTTCAGGGAGTCTTTAGAAACTGGAGAAATACCAAATGATTGGAAAAAGGGCAATATAATACCAATATGTAAGAAAGGGGACCGTACCAAGCCAGGAAATTACAGGCCAGTCAGTTTAACTTGCATTGCGTGCTAAATATTGGAATCTATCATAAAAGATGAGCTGGACTTATTTCTTGAACGTAACAGTATCTTGAGGGAAAGCCAACATGGTTTTCGTAAGGGAAGGTCATGCCTGACAAACCCTCTGGAATTTTATGAAGAGGCCACCAAGACTTATGACCAGAGCAGGGCTTATGACATCATGTACTTGGATTTTCAGAAAGCATTCGATACAGTACCACATAAGAGACTATGTGGTAAATGAGCTCCATTGGAGTTACAGGAGGTATTCTGGAGTGGATTCAAAACTGGTTACGGGACAGAACACAAAAAGTGGTGGTCAGTGGTATCTCATCTGAGCTAGGTATGGTGGGGAGTGGCGTCCCCCAAGGATCTGTGTTGGGGCCCTGCTGTTCCTCATCTACATTAATGACCTTGATAGTAATATTGAGAGCAGATTGGATAAATTTGCAGATGATACTAAATTGGGGGGTTTGGCAAATAGTTTAGGGTCCAGTAAAGTGATTCAGGATGATTTGGATAGAATCCAGAATTGGGCAGAAATGTGGCAAATGAAATTTAATGTAGTAAAATGTAAAGTTGTACATGTAGGTAATAAAAACATTAGATGGGATTACTTCATGGGATGTTTAAAACTGGAATGTGCTGTACACGAGAAAGATCTGGGAGTGATTGTTCACCAAACCCTCACAGGCTCTAGCTATTGTGCCGTAGCAGTTAAAAAATCCAATCAGATGCTGGGATACACTGCCAAAAGTATTGAGTACAAATCTAAGGAGATGATGCTTTTTTTGCACAACACATTCGTCAGACCACATCTGGAGTATTGTGTACAGTTCTGGGGACCGTGCTTTAAGAAAGATATAGAGGCTCAAGAGAAAGTTCAGAGAAGAGCCACTAAGCTTATTCCAGGTATAAAAGATGAAAGCTATGAGAAGAGGCTGAAGATCCTTAATCTCTTTAGTTTTCGGAAAAGAAGACTCAGGGTTGATTTGATTGAGGTCTTTAAATATGTTAAAGGGATTAACAAAGTGAATTATGTAGGATTCCTTCGACCAAGTGTTGTGAGTAGAACTCGGGGTCACAAATTGAAATTGACCAAAGGTAAATTTAGCACTAATATTTGGAAATATTTCTTCACCCAAAGAGTAATTTCAATGTGGAATAGCTAGCCTAACCATATTGTTGAGGCAGAGACCTTGGGTATTTTCAAGAGCAGGCTTGACTTAAAGCTAGATACCACTGAGTCATTGAGTATCTGAAGGGATATACTCACAATAGTATAAAGAAACTGGCGAGCGTAGCTGGGCTGAAAGGCCTGTTCTTGCCATTCGTGTTATGTTATTTTATGTTAATATGTCTATGAAAATGAAAAAGATTGCTCCAGTAATCCTCTCATTTAATATCCAATATACGACATATTTTATTAACAAAACTGACAGTAAACTTTTTATGTATACTGTATTGTGTTCACAAATTCCACATTTTCAGAGCAAATAACGCCCACCATTCATCATTATCACAGATCACTCTTAATGACAATATAATATACATGCAGAACAGGCCATGGGAAAAAATCTTTATCTTAATTTTTTCAATGATCAATAATTTCTCCTGAATATTGTTTCTCTCTTATGCGCAGCTGATGCCTCTGCAAAGCCTTTTGTTACTGGCTTGGAGATTTCCTATGCAATAGGTCTCAAAATCAGCTCAAATGTGACCATGCACAGTAAACAATCAGACTGATACACACATTGGGAAAAACTAAGACAAGCCTGCTATTTTTAAATACAATATGTTATATGTCCAGTATCAGGAGCATATTAAGTGTCAGGATTAGAATTGCCTAGTTTTCAGTTCACTTTAAATTTTGATCCCTAAGCTATGTTAAGAGCCTTAGTTAGCACAGTGCTGCACAGCAGTAACTCACAAGTGAGTCCTAATCTTGAATATAACATGACTTTATTTGAAATACCAGGAATGTAGAGTTGCTCTCTCTTGAATGCGGTTTCATATACTTTTGCAATTAACATCACTTGCCACACACAGCTGAAATGGCCAATGTCCCCATTCTTAGCACTGTGAATCTGCAGGCCCTTGTGACTGGGACATGCCCAGCAGTTAAAGCACTGACAGGGCAAAGAGTGCCAGGACGGGAAGGCAGGGGGTATGGGTGGGTGGTAAGGGGGGTAGGGGAAATCTTTCTAATGGAGCTGTGATCAATGTGTCAGAATTGCAGACGTAGTTATTGGCGGCACAAGCACAGGCAGAATTGGATCGCCCGCTGTGCTTTATAATTTCTCTCTCCCGGCAGTCTACCTCACTCCCGTATCCAACCAGCATCCCAATCGGCATGCATCAGCCTCCTTCAAAGATGCCTCGTCACACGGCGCATCTGCAGGGGTCTGTGTAAAATGAATAGAGAATAATCATGTGCAATACAGTCATGCCTTGTTGATGATTATTGCTCGTGAGAGTCGAAAAGAGCATACCTTAATGACATGCATGCTCCTCGCACTATGACTAGCAATGCCTGTCATTATAAAGAAATGTTGACATTTCTACATAACTTCTATTTTTACATGTACTTGATTTTTTCACATAATTTTACATGGATTCATGCTTGAGTGAGCAGAAAATATTTATGCACATTAACATGCACTGTAAGGGTTGACTGAGCACTGGTGAAAGTGCACAAAGATCAGGAATTGTGGAACTGGACTAATGGATCTGGTATATTATGCCTTCACTGCACAGCAGGAAGGCACAATAGAGCAAAATACAAATGAACAAGGAAGCGAGGCTCCTGGATAATACTGTCAGCAATGCTTATAACTGGGACTTTGACAACAGTATTTATGTATTACAAACAGGAAACGACGAGGAAAAGAGGTTCCTGAATAACAGTAGAAGTGCTGACCATATTGCAGAAAGGAACAGCGCTTAATTAAAGAGTTTTACATAAACGGGAGACTATGCAGGATCTAAGTCTAAACAAGACGACACTGAAACAATAGGCAACGAATGAGTGGGAACACTATTGCGAAGAGACAAAAGGGAACAGATGCAGACAATCAGGTGGAGTGTGGAATGCGGTCCGGGTCTCAATAGGCTGGTGAGTTATAGGGCTGGAGGCATGGCGTTACATGCAGACACGCTTGTGTATTTTCATGCAGCACTTTTGTGGCTCAGGGTCAAGCAATTATTTCATGGTTATCTGCAAAAAAACAATGTAAAGCAAATCTACATGTTTGATTAATTAATACCATATGACAGATAGAGCAATACTGATGATTTTTTTAATAGTTATTGCTTGGAGGTATTTTGGAAGATTAAGTACAATTTACTGAGCACACATCGATATTTACAAACAGTGACACATGAACACAAACACAAATATATACATGCTTACACATACACACATGCGCGCCCGCACACACACACACACACACACACACACACACACACGTAATAATGTCAACCCGTTCCATATAACTGAGATAATTCCATTCAAATTCATGTAAATATTTTAAATTGCCTAATTTTTAGCATTCAATTAGAAGTTATTTAAAACTGGATGGAATCATTACACAGAACATTTTTGAGTAAATATAACACTTAATTTTTTCAGTGCACACATACAATTGAATTTTATATTTCTTCTCCAATAGCCAATAACAATGTTAATCGGTTGTTAGAATTCTGAGCTCTTCCAATCAGGAACTGCTCACCAAGAGGGGGCACTGGAGTGCTGATTGACATCTTCATTCTTGGTCTTTAGCCAGACACACACATCATCATCTCTGAATCTGCCACTCACACACTGAATATTCTGACACCTTTCAAGGCTGCCAGTGGTCATAGGGTCATGGAGCTTTCCATGTAATAAAATGCCTTCCTTATTTCCAATAGTAAACTGAGCTTCCCTGTTGCCATGGAATAGTGGTACTCTGTCAATCTCCAATAAGTTTTATGAGTTCGCTTGTACATTATATGATTCATGCATGGTTGGTAGGATGTTTATATAGTCATGCATGTGACAGTAAAACCAGCATGGTTTAACCAATGCCATTTTGACTTTGATTGAGCTGTGTACTCATATAATTCAGCAATGAGCATTAAAGTGATTGAAGATTTAACACAGCAATCTGTACGAGCAAAAAAAAAAAAAAAAGCACTGTGTATGTGTCACATATTTCATAAGAAAACCCAGCACAGATCATTGGTGACTGCTAAAATTGGTGGACACCTTCGAACTCGAGAGGAGGAGAAACTGGAAGAAACCTCTCACCAGGACCACAGACCGTGGAAGGTTTTTTCTTCATAAATAGATGGTTTTTTAAAAAATTAAGAGTGCCTTTTTGTAAGACCAGCCCAATACTGGCAGAAGTGGCCAACTCGCTATTTCCAAATCTCTTCATACTTCATCATTATTGAATTTGGGGCTGGGAATGGGGAAACATTGAAAATTAACTCCTCCCCTGCTGAGCAGGCCACACCCACTTTTTTGTGCTGTATTGAGCGGTAGCAAATTTGACTGCTCCATATTTCAACCTACATGGAGGTCCCAAATTTCTATCAATTATTCTTGAAACTAGCGTTGGTGGACGCAACGTAAAACCCTGAGACCTTCGTGTAGGTGGAATTTTGGAGCAGTAAAATTTGTTACCGCTCAGTACAGCACAGAAAAGTGGGAGTGGCTTGCTCAGCAGGGGAGGGGTTACTTACCAAGTTCATGACTAATTTCCCTATTCTCGGCCCCAAACTCAATCATTATGAAGTATGAAGCGATTTGGAGATGGTGAGTGGGCGCCCTTCGGCTGATCTTAGAAAAAAGGCACTCTTAACATCAAAGATGGAGGACATCGCAGAGAGAAGACTAAGACCAGGGACTTAAATACACCAGACAATAATGAATAAAAAGGGAAAAAGCTTGTGAAAACATGAGGAGTGAAACAAGGAAGAGGGGGAATGGAATGAGAAAATAATTCAATAAGGCGAGTCATCAAATGAAATGGAGCTGAAACTGATGAGCACAGGTAGATTGTAGTGGGGAAAAAAATCAAGGAAACATTCACAACGACAATTTTTCAAAAATATACAAACAGTTCCCTATAATTTGTTACAAAAGTACACTTCGTTGCTAACCATCATTATATAAAAATTCATATTTTCCCATAAGTTTGCTAATAGGTATCCCATTTAAATAAATCAAGAGTTCCAGTGCATCCTCTCAGGTCAGTGAACATGACTGACATGTTTTTGGGTTGTTATTTTGAACAGAATTTGCATAACAAGCATATTAGTGTTCACCGTTGGATAAAATTCAACCTTTTTTCTAGTACTTTCATTTAAGTATTCAATCTTGACAAATAAACTGATGTATTCAAGAAAACCTAGCTCCAAAAGTGTACCATTATGTAAGAGGAATGGAGAGTAGACCAATATCAGAGGGCCTGAGTGGATAGAGAGGTGTGAAACAATGAAGGAAATCAGTAAAACGGGAGGGGGCAAGGCCTTTCACAGTTCTGTATGTAATGCAAAGGAATTTAAACAGAAACGAGCAGATACGTGGAGCCAGCATAGTTGGTGAAGAACAGGTGATGTGAGCAGATTTCCTAGAATGGGTGAATAACCTGGTCGCTCAGTTTTGGATGTATTGAAGTTTGTTAAGGGATTCAGCAGGGAGATCAGCAAGTAATAAGTAACTATAATCTAGATGAGAGGTAATGACTGCGTGGACTACAGTTTTGGCATCATAAAAACTGAGCGAAGAGAGAAGGCAGGCAATACTGCGTAGGTTGAAGAAAGCTGTTTTAACAACACAATTAATATGTGGCTGAAGGGGGAGTGTGGGGTCGAGAATGACTCCAAGGTTGTGACCTGCATGGGACAGGGTGATAGTGATGCCATCTATGGCCAGACGGACATTCTCAGTCTTAAATAGAGCTGTTTAGGGGTCTACTGACAGGATCTCAGTCTTGTCACAATTTAGTTGAAGAAAATTTGAAGCCATCCAGTGCTGAATCTCCTGCAAGCAGTCTGTGAAGGAGGAAAGAGTGAGATGAGAAGTCAGTTTTGTATCGAGGCAGATTTAAGTGTCGTTAAATTAAAGGTGAAGTTGCAGACCATGTTGACAAATGGGGCATTTCTAGGATGGTAGAAGATCCGGGGCTTAGCCCAGAGGGAGGAAAAAAGTGTGCGCGAGAGCTGCGATACAGAAACCCTCAACTCAGCGCCAAATTAAAGCGGACAAAAGACCCTGGAGGACACTTTTAAATTCACACCCTTTAATGAAGGGGAAAAAAATCTAAAATCACTCAAGATACAGTCTGCAGCTGGTTGAAGTCTCTTCAGAATTTCTTTTCTGCAGGTTGGTCGGTAACATTGGCAACGTTATTAGCCAGACTGCAGACTGCTTTGCAGATTGCAGACTGCTAACAGACTGCTTTGTGACCGTAGACTTCGTGACACAGGCTCCTAGTTCAGGCATTGCGCATATGATCGTCACTGGAGTATATTGGAGAAGCGTAGTTAGTTTCTGAACCAGTATTTTGAACATCTGCTTTTATCCACAAAATACTTTTAAACTGACCCCAAAGAAAATAGATTTTAAATCTAAGAACTGCAGCTTTTCTCATCTTTATCGTACTCTAATGAAAATAAATCACCTTGCACCCAGACCACCGACTAAATACAGTATATGCTGCATCTCATCCATTAGGATAGAAGGTTAGCGATTGAAGTTGAAACGAGCTAGCCAAATAAAACCATTTGCCACTGAACGCATGCATGCATGGCTCATATCAAGATCAATCTCTTATCTTTTATTGTGATGGATTAGATTGAATGCTCCCTTCCACTCTGATCTGAAGTCTCGCATGTTGAGGATTATTCACGCAGCATGTATGAAATCGGTGACTGCTTGGTCCAGGTGCAAAATGATTTATTTATTTTCATTAGAATACGATGAATATGAGAAAAGCTGCAGTCAAAGATTTATTGTCTATTTTCTGTGGGGTCCTGATAATTGGCCAGCGGTCAGTTGAACAGTATTTTGCTAGCTGATGTCACGGTGGAAAGCCATGACGAGAAAAAGTTCACGGGTCACTTTGCCAGATGCAAATGACACAACGTATTAATTTTTTCAACAATGAAAGGCTTATATCTGATAAACATTACCTTTATCGTTTTATGTTTTTCTCAGATCTTTTTTTTTTTTAGTTGCGCACTAGCTAGCTCCTAAATGTCACGTTTCAGGCATCATGAACTTTGAGGGTGCAAATATAGACATATACTGGTGAAAGAGGGAGGCTTTTATGAGAACGAAACAGACACAAGCATCCCCAGAACTATGGTATCTTAGTAACGCATGCCGCGGATAACATAGTACATTATAGGCTAAAGACTCAATGGTTGCAAGAGCTCCAAGTTCATACTTGACTTATTTTTAAAGAAAAGACTCCGGGCTTAAGAAAAAATACCCCGGGCAATAGCCCAGTAGCCAGGCCCTAAACACACCTCCGTGGTGACAAATGACAGAACCAAGGAGGAGCATGGAGATTATGAAGAGATGGGAACTGAAGACAGAGCCCAGTGGGACAGCTTGGGAGCAGAGTGTGATTTTTGTTTGCCAGTGGAGATAAAATTCTGTCTGTCAGTAAAGTAATTTCTAAACCAGACAAAGGCATTGTCAAAGACATGTAGATGACACTTGAGGATAGAAAGCAGGATATTGTGATTGACCATATGAAAGGCAACATTGAGATCAAGAAAAAGCAATATAGAACTTAGTCCTGAATCAGCTGAGAGGGGGAGGTCTGAGGAGGACAGTTTGTGATTGGAATGAAAACTTGACTGGAATGGCTCAAACAGGTCACCTCTGAACCTGCAATAGGGTGGCCACTACTTTCCATAAAACATAGGAGAGAAAGGGAATATGTGAGTGAGGCCTTTAATTTTTAATGATCTTAGATCAAGAAAGGGTTTTTAAGAATTGGGGTGACCATGGCATTTTTCAGAGACCAAGGAACATGTCCAGAGGTAAGAGAGTAGTTTATGATGTGGGGAATACAGGCAGAAAGAACAGGGAGACAGGCTTTAGGAAGTGATGTCTGTGCAGGATCCAGCAGGCCAAGAGGAGGTTTTTAATGTCATGCTTAAATTATGAATATGTGCTAGATCTGTAGGAGTGAAGAAACTAAAAGGGGTGATAGGAGTATTGGTAGCGCAGGTGAACAGAGTGTCAACAGTGAGGATGAGACAGGCGTTGCTTGATGTTCACTAACCATTGCTTGAATCAGACATATTGATGCAAAGGTATCAGACAATTCCGAGGAGGCTTGACCCCAAATGCACCACTCAGAGGCAGATATGCAGGAAAGCTCAGTACAGTGTTTAATAAACAATAACAAAGAGATTCAGCATGGCAGATGAGTCCAGAGCTGGGTGGGGGACCAGGCAGGGAAGCAGGCTGGACTTGAGCAGGTCAGGGTAGGCGGGCAGGGCAGGAGCTGGGCGGGGAAGGAGCTGGGCAGGGAAGGAGCTGGGCGGGGCAGGAGCTGGGCGGGGCAGGAGCTGGGCGGGGCAGGAGCTGGGCGGGGAAGGAGCTGAGCGGACATAAAAAACTTAGCCAAGGTTAAGCAGCAGAATTCACAAGACTTTCTTAAACAGAACCTACAACAAACTGGCACACAGCAGAGGGCAAAGCAGGGTTATAAAGGGGAAGGAGCTGGTGAGGCGTGTTAGTCAGTATAATGGTGGGAGTGCAGGCAGGGCAGAGGCTGAAATCTGTAAAGCTAGTATCTCACTGAGGGGTGAATGCTTACGGATGTATCGAATTTTGAATCAGGGTAGACCTAGGTGTCATTAGTGTCATTAAGCAACGTTTAGCATCAGTTAGCAACATTCGTGTAACTGTTTCGAAAAGATTAGGAAATGTCTTTCTAGAATATGACAATGAACTCTCTACGACCCTAAAAACCTTTTGCAAACTCTTTTGCAATCTTGACGAAACCTTGATGGTATCCTCATGAAACCCAATATTCGTCTACATTCGTCAGCATTCATAGGTCTGTTGTATAGTGGTCAATACTTCGCAAACGAAAAAGAACTTTAGCGACACGTGTTACAACCGTTTGAAAATGCTTACAACTCTTCTACAAACGTCTGCAATTCTTTGTGAGAAAATATATTCGCAAAGAAATTTTGAACATGCTCAAAATTTCTTTGCGACAAGAAAAACTTCCTAAAAACTTTTAGCGAACTGCTTTGCGCCCTTTTACGAACTCTGACAAAACTCAAAATTTGCTACATTTGTAAGCAATTTCCGCTCAGTGAGATACTTGCTTAATTAAGTCATAGAGTAGGATGTGGTGTGAGTGGAAAGAGTCAGTAATTGGATCATTGAAAGGAATGTTGATTGAGTGAGTGAATCCAAGGGAAGCCAGTGAACAACACGCCCAGCTCAGACAGACAAGAACCAAAACTAGATACTGTAGGGTTAGGGGAAAAAATGGGTACATGCAACACTATTTTGTTTTTCTGTAATGGAATATGCATAGTATGCAAGTTGCATTCATAATATAATCTTCAAATATGTCATAATTTTCACAGATGATGAGAATATGGGTTTGAATACTTGACTTATATCTTCTAAGCAAAACTGTAGTGAAAATTAAGATTTTCTCCAATGGATGAAAGTAATTTGCATATTATGCAAATTATGTTTAATAGCATAAATCTGAGAATTTGTCCACCCTGCTCATTAATCATAGAAACACATCTTCGGGCCGCTCATATATTTCCAACAAATACTTAGATGCAAAGTTATGGCAATAAATTTAATTTTAAAAGTGAATAACAGGCTACTGCACACTGTTGACTTTATTTAGTTTTTATTTTGAGCGAACAACGTGTTTGACTGTAGCGGCATCAGGTTCGCTCAAGCATAAAGTCAACAAGGTGTGCAGTAGCCTGTTATTCACTTATATGATTCGAAAGATAATCCTGCGACCTACCAGCACCCGTTTTGAGGCTGTCGTGGATATTTGGATTTGAACTTTAATCATTTCAAGTTTCTTTAGTGGCAGAAGTTTGCATTATATATTTGTATGATATTTTATTCAATATATTTATTTGCAAACGTGTCCACCATGTTCATCAGCCTTGTAAACATGTAAATTGACTCTTAATGTGTCCTGAGATGTATAGTTTTAAAGTAAATTTCCATAATATGCTAATTACATTCAAAATATTAATTTTAGAATGTGTTGGTCACGTTCACTGACCCTGAAAACATAGGTTTGACTTTTTGTTTCAATCTGATTCTCAGATGCAAACTTATGGCGAAATGATACATTTTCTATTATGGCGGAGACTAATTTGCATGTTATGCCAATTAGACCACTGTCCTGAGCTAGGATTTCTGGGGACTTTTAGTTTGGTGTTTTGGGGACATGCTAAAATTTACTGCAGTGGAAGCAATTCTTTTGCAATAGGTGGTGGGTAATGGTACTATTTTGACTGGACCATTCTCAAGATAAATTCTTTGCATCCTTTTATATGCTTTCCATGATATGGGTTTCTACTGTAGTGAATATACTGCTGTTCTTGAAAGTCTCATCCCCTGAACACGTGGAAAATTCCAAATTCTGAAAAAATTGTGTCATGGAATTTGGCCCGCCAGCAAGAGACGAAACCTGCGGGCACTGGGACCATGTTCCCAAAGAGGTGGAAAGGGACCCAAACGCACTGGCTGAGTAAAAACACAAAAATCTTTAATTAGAAATATAAAGATTAAAATAATCCCAGAGGGAAGCCGCAGCTAGACAAACAATGGCAGGGCTCAGGAGAGAAACAAAATACTGCTGCACCAAAACAGGTGCAGTGCTCTCTTAAATACTAAAACTTCACCTCCACCTTAACGAGCAATAGGTGTAGCTCGTTAAGGTGAAGGCAAAGAATGCAGCAGGGGGAAGGGCCTGCAGGCCAACAACATGACAAATAGAGTTTTGACGCCTCGTAATGGTCCTATATACTTGTACGTGGTCTATCAATGAATATGCCCAGGAGCATTATCTACCATTCGACTCACTGTTTTCAGTTTTCATTCATTTCTGTCCAGCATCAATTATTTATTGTTTTGGATACGAGTGCTTCATTAACCCCGTGGATGTAAATTCCAAATGGAAGTAAATTGATTGTAAAAATGCTCCACCCATCATTTCAAGTCTGTATAACTCATGCAGCACTATGCATTACGGTACATTTCACATTTTATGTACATTGTATTTGTGAATGTAGTTGAATTCCTTGGCTTTAGAATTCTAGTTATGCACACTGTAATACTGATTGACATTCCATTTGCCTGACTGAAATGTTTTACACAGACAGACAAATCCAAAGTGGCTCAGTCCTGAATGGGCTTAGGTCGCTTTGAATGGTGAAAGTGTTGGTAACTAATGGAAACAGTGTAGGCAAACATTTACCTTCCTCTTTGTATGAAATATTTCTGTTCACTTACGTCTTCAGACACAATGGGCACTCATCGCAGGGACATGCACTCACTAAGACCTGAATAACATAACAGACTTTGAGGAAAACCACGAGAAAACTACAAAAAAAAACCCTACTCCAGCCTTTCCCCACGAGTTTGTAGTGACAAAGATTAATTAGGCAAAGGAAGAGCTGGGATGCTTCGACAGCAGCTGACCTCCGGACACCAATTAGTAGATTGATTACACTGACGTGAGGAGCAGACACTTGTCAGTCAGCACAAAGCTGGCTATTTGAGGAAGGAATGGCAGAGGTATACCTGGAATCTCAGTCTAGCAGGAGAGGGACAGGATGCACTCCCACTGGGATGGTGAAGGAAAAAGGCTTAGCACAAATAAGTAAAACTAATTTTACTTATACCTGCTGCAATTTTACTTAACTTGGCTGAAATTGCAGCAGGTATAGGCTGAAACATAAACTCATGTGTTTTCATTAGAAATGTCCCAGAATGTTTTATGGTCGGCCAAGATGTGCTGTATCACTCATCACCAACTGTTTAGCCACAGAGACAACAATTGCCCTTTTCAAGGATACTCTGCGGGCGGTACGTACATCTAAGTCAACATCAACAATCAAGAGAAGACTTCATCAGAGGAAATACGGGGGTTACCACAAGATGTGAAGTATTTGAAAGGCTCTAAAAAAAGAAGTTTACAAAATATACTAAAAAAAAAAAAAAAAAGCCTGGACAGTTTTGAAACAGGATCCTATGGACAGGCGAATAACAAAGACAAACAATTATCTGTACCAGAATAATGGGAAAAGTATGGAGATGGAACTGCTCATGATCTGTGGCATGTCACCTAATCTGTGAAGGGTGATCATATCTGGGCATGTATGTCTGCCAATGCTGATTATTCATTGATGATGTGATGCCTGACAGCAGCAGCAAGATGAATTATATATTGTACTGGGCTATATTATTTTCTCAAATTCGAGTAACTAAACTGTAAACCCTGGTAAGTGTGGTGAACTGAAATGTTTTGTGTAAACCGATTACCTCAAAAAAAATTGTGTTTGCCAACTGAATGATGTTGTGTTCAGCACTTAAAAACATGAACAACATAACTGTCTTATTTTCTTCAAGTTCCTGCCACACAATGCAATGAAGTTGGCCTATGCAATTTTTTTAGGTTATCCGTTTCCACAAAACTTTTGAGTTCACCGCACTATCAGGGTTTACAGTGGGACAATGACCTGAAGCACTCTGAGAAAGCCACCCAAAAATTTTTTTTTGCCAAAGAAGTTGAGTGCTCTACAATGGCCAAGTCAGGAACCTCACATGAATCTCACTGAATATTAATTTCACCTGCTGAAGGGAACACTAAAGGTAAAGCAACCCAAGATTAAGCACAAACTGAAGATAGTAGCCATGAAGGCCTGGAAGAGCATCGCCAGGGTAGAAATCCAGTATCTGTTGATGAATATGGGCTCTAGACTTCAGGCAGTCATTGACTGCAGAGGATTTGCAACTTATTTTTGAAAAATTACAATGTTTGATATTTTAACAATCCCAACTTAGAAAAAGTTGGGACGCCATTGAAAAAGTATATGTATTAAAAAAAAGTAGAGATTTCTAAACTTATTTTGACCTGTCTTATTTAACATTCCAGAAAAGTTAGGACGGGAGCATTTAAAAACTGGAGATAAGGTATATGGAATAAAGATGCGACTTGAAACAGTTGATATCAGCAGGCAATTGTGATCAACCTGGAGGAATCTCTGAGAATGAAAGGCATGGGTGCAATCATAAGATGAATACCCATGATTTCTCATTACTCAGACGGCACTGCGTCAAGAACCATAATTTATCTATTAGTGATGAAACCAGTGGTGTGCCATCAGAAGTTCAGAGGCTCTTCAGTAACCTCACCCGTTACTACACGATTGCTTTCAAGCTGTTCTTGGTTACGTGCACCTGATTATCAACCAATCTATTACCTCAAAAACCAAGACCAATACATGACCTGTAATAATAAAGAAATGATAATGACAATGTGATTACCCAATGGCTGCATTTAGTATTTAATTGATATGCCATTGTAAGGATGTAAAAAAATCCAAAATTTTCCTGGCTTTCATCTCTCTTTGATTTCTTTGTATTTATTATCACCATCCTTACAATGTCACTGCACTGTGCGTCATGTTTAAAACCGCCCTTTAGCCATGATTATGCAGAATATAGAACGGATTTTTGTACCTTGCTTAATGAGCCCCGCAAACTAATTTACGTCAGCAAATCTGTATCGTTTCATTAGCTACTTGTGTTCAGAATTTATAAAAACATTTGACATTGTCATTTACCTACAGAAAAAAATGCCTCATAACTTTGTGATGCAATGTACTACAATGCTATAAAAATTAAATATGACAGTCATTCAACCAATTAGTCTCAGCAACTGTTGCAAATTAGGCAAAGTAAACTGCCAGAGGATTAAGTAAGTAAGTATTGAATGGTGAGGTTACTGAGGACTGTTGTTCCTGACAACGAACCGCTGCTGGATAGAACCATAGGGGCTCAGGATTACTTTTGCAAACATTAGTCAAGTACTACAATGCATAGTTACACCCACGAATACCAGTTAAAACTTAAATGTGTGAAAAGGAAGCCTAATGTTAGCAGTGTTCTGATTTGAGACTGACTTCATGGCTCGGAGACATCTCTTATGGAGCATCATGCATTGTTGTTTTCAGACAAATATGTATGTCAGGTCTTTTTGGAAGAAATAGGTTCTGTTTGCTCTGTACCAAAAAAGGAAAGAACCTTCCAGAATCTTACCAGCAAAAATAAAAAAAAATCACGTCCTGCCTTGGCATCAGGTTGTGTCAGTGCCCTTGGCAGGATAAAGGCATCATTAATGCAGAAAAGTACAGTACGATTTTGGAGTAACATATGCTGCCCTCAAGAGGATGTTTTCCAAGGACAACCTTGCATATTTGAACATGACAATGTAAAACCGCATTCAGCATACATTTCAAAGCCATGGCTACGTAAGAAGAGGGTGCAGGTGCTGGTCTAGCCTGCCTGAAATCCCAAGTTTTCCCCAAAAAGGAACGGATGGCGAATTTAGAAATGCAAAATGCAACAACAAAGACCTTGTTGTTGCACTATGGCACATTTTAAAACTTATTTGCTGGAAAAATTGGTCAAAACATTTCATGACTTAATAAACATTCCGGGACTGATGATATCAAGTGTTGTCAAAAGGAATGGCAACATTACAAAGTGATGTATACTTTACAAATTTTTCAAAATTTTTGGAAACAAGTAGCAAGAATCAAGAAGAAAAACCAATAAAATTCATGTGATGAAGCATCACATAATGTGCTGTTGTATTGTTCTTAACATAATACAGGTAAAAGATAATTTACTTTTGTACAAATCACTGCTTTCAGATAAAATTTTACTTTAACTCTCCATCCCTACTTTTCTTTTTTTGGGGTTTGCCAAAGTCTTTTGACTAAAATTATAGAGGGTGCGTGTTTCATCCAATATGTTTGACAAAACCGATACAGTAAACCCTTTAAGGAAAGCTGAAGGTCTACACCTCAGGAACTTGATAATATAGTTTCAGATACGTTTTTGTGGCATAAAGAGCCAAAATGATGAACTTTGTGCCGAGTTCAAATACTTCTGGATCTGACAATACATTTGCAGTGGGTACAGATCTATCACCAGATTGTTTCATACTTGCCTTATACAACAAGTATATCTGAAAGTACAGTATATTACTTATATGTCCTTGTCTAAGACCGACTACAGTACAGTGGTATGTCATTGATAATAAAAAGAAAAAAAGTCACTGGGAACTAATGAGCAACAAAGAAGCTGATTAAAGGTGTACCAATGTCGTTAACTTTTCAGCCTTTGAAGAATGCGCTTCATGGACTCAACCAAAGTGATCCTATACTGTGCACACCATAGATGAAAATCATCTGAAGGGCGTTAAAGCGGATAGGATAAGAGGTCTCTCCCCACCTGCATCTCAAATAAATAGTTATTGCTGAAGAAACAGCTTTGACATTGCTTCACTTAATAAATGTGAAAGAAAAAAGAAACAATTTGGTTTGGCAGAACGAAAACCATTACATTTTGATTCTAGCTTCACTTTCAAAATATATGGTTCTCATCCCCTCTTAAAAGGATGACATGACTTCATCTCCCTCAACATTTAGAATACTGCCTCAGAAGACAGAATGAAATAAGGAAAATTGAGACACCAATTTGTTAGATTAAACATTTCCCATGTAAGCTCATGATTTAGAGGATCTGATCACAGTTGGGCAGTTTTTTTTCTACCTCCAGTGCTAGCCTCCTGCGGGACGCAGCATTCTGTCAGTCTACTGAGGAAGACTTTCTAATTATAGAACAGACACAAGAAGGTCAAAATCTTATTAAAAGTAAAGATTAAAATTCCCTGTACATATTAAAAAATCCCTCTCTCCCAAACTCACATGTATTTGCAAGCAGCCAATTTCACATGGCATATATTACATGTAAAGAAAATATGAATAGGAAGAAATTAAGTTGGTAAATCAAGGATATAGAAAGAAACAAGTTTAAGAAGTGCTGGTTCTTTGTTGGCTTCCTTGTTGCAGCTCACCATTATTTCCTTCACTGCTACTCTCCACATATCTTTAGAAATCAGTCAGCTAATAATGGAATAGAGGTTCCAGTGCGTAAACTGATCTACATTGGACCTATTTTTTAAATTCCTCGATAAATTTCCTAATTTCTAGCCAGTAAATGTACAAACTTAAAGCTCTCTTTGACAGGATGTCAGATATTTTTCATGACAGGCCTGATCTGCCCATATCTTTCATGTTCTGGCAGGTTTTGTGGTAGGAAGCTTGACTAAGCAACTTATTTTGGACAGGGGCTTTCTGTGATATTTAAAAAGACAAATATGATCGACATCAAATATGACATATGATCGACATCTAAATTAAATTAGAGTTGTAGAATAGTTTTTTTTTTTTTTTTTAAATCCTAGCTTAATCCATCGCAGAAGATCGGAGGTGGCAGTCCAATATTATTTATTCTCAAAGTGCTGTGGGAGTATCGCTATGATAAAATCAATCAAACTTTTGGATTCTCATTCCGGGGGATATCTACCTGCTACCATCAACTGGTCATGCTCCTCTGGCTTCCTTTCTACTGAACAAAGCCTGGGCTAGGAAGAATTCCTCATTGTCTAAAAACCCTATAAGCAGGCAAGAAAATGTTAAGCCGTTTTTGTGTTGGGGTGATGGCGGGAGGGGGGTCAGGCTCCATAATCCTGTGCTCTGATGCAATTAGAAGTGTTAGAGCCGCTCGTTGGAATTACTTTTCACAGAAAGGTAGTGTGCGCATTTTCTCGCTCACGAGAATGTCAGCCGGCCTTCCCTGCCTTTTTAAGCAAGTAGATGTTTCCCATTTGCTGACACAGGGCCATCAGCGCCAGATGCAAATTCAACAAAAAGGAATATAATGGTGACAGATCCAGTATCCATGTCATTCCTTCTTTCGGTGAGGCACTTAAGTTGAGTAATGGCCACGTGCAAAAGGTAAATTCAATTAAAAAATTATTTATTCATAAAAGAAAATAAATAAGCTTTCCAGAATACTTGTCAAAAAGGTGAAATCAAAAATGAAAAAGGTTTTACAATATAAATAGGCTTGGTCAAAATGCTGTGTTGCTTCGTGATTCTACGATCTCTCCTTCCATGACTTTTGCAAAGCAAAAGTAATTTACACAGGACTGTACATTTTTTATGGACAAATAGGGTCATACCAAAACTATATCAAAGTCAGGGTCTCAAGTTACACATTATTATTGACATAATGTCATTCCCACTTCAATAACATATTGATTTCAAATAAATACTCACAAAAATAATACAGAAATAAGACAAATGCATAATTTTTGTCAACGGCTCTTACAAAGAGCAAGTGCGGCTTGCCAGGTTGTTAGCTCCACTACAATAAAATGTGTGACCATTACAGCAGTCCTTCACCAGAAGAGTGATGGTCATGGGCGACAAACTGGACAGGCATAAAAATGATGCATGTCAGCAAATCAGCAACATTATTTTCCAAATTCCTGTCACCTTAGCAGTCCAATCATCCCTCCCATTCAGCTTTGAAAAGCCTTGACTTTTCGAATGAGTCCATTATTGAGTCACTTCAAGGAAGAAGGGAATCCATTAGCCAGCGCAAAAAAATGTTCACAACTTGAACTTTTGAGGCAAGCCGTGTCTTCAGCTGCCCGAAAGGCAATCTGTGGAGTAACGTGTTTTCATGAGGTGGAAATGACCGCGGTGTCAAGCACGGTCATAACAATACCCCCACCCCCCACCCGCCCCATTCTCCAAAGCAACACTGGTTTAGACATCTCTTTTAAAGCAGCAAAAAGACCTGTGGACAGACAGATCACTGGACCAGCTAAGCTGCTGCTGGCAGACACAGCCTGTTATAGACCTGGGGATGTAAAGAAGCCATTCCAGTCAACAGGAAATACCTGGCTCGACAAACAAAAGAGTCTACCTTTCTTGTGCTCGCAGAGACTCACCTGCAGCCTTTGCCATCCCTATTCATCCTCTGGCGTGCCTGGGGATAATTAGAGCCAAAGGTGAAAAGCAGTTTATCAAATGAATGGCTAAACAACACCACACCATTATCATTATCAGCAAAATTTACTTTGCAGTTTCCTATGAAGTTGTGCAGCACAAAGAGGCCACTTAATCTCAAACTAGATAATTACTATGTTGGGGGAAAACTTACCATATATGTTTCTGAGGTAACTTGGAGCATGTTCTCTCTGCTCCTCACATGTGGTTTCTAATACTTGGGTCAGCTTGCATCCATCTGCTTTTGAAAAAGGCTGTTGCCTCACTATAAAGTATTAATTATACCTCCTCAGCTTGGTTTAAAGTTGTCTCAGGTATCAGTATGGTCCTACATTTTAATTTTTGGTCTGCATAATTTCTGTAGCACTTTGGCTGTGTGAAAGCACATGACCAGGCATGTCCGCAAGTGTGGTTCCTGGTTGTTTGCAGGGCTCTGTGCTCCTCAGAAAAATTTTGTTGAGTTCTATTAATTTTCCTTTCTGTGAATTCAAGTGATAAAACGATGATCATTAGTTTAGTCAAAATTGAGGAAAGACAAAGTTTGTGCCAGGCAATGTCTTTGAATAGTTTACATTTTTCAAAACTACCTGAAAAGTTTGATGTAATTTTGTTCTCTCTCTATTTCTTTAGTTATTGTAGCACATAAGATAAAAGTGTGTCATCTATCTCATAAAATAAGATGTAACTTGTCCACAGTTGTCCTTATATAATTGGTCAGGTCATGCAGGCGAAGACAGTGTCCCTCATATATCTCTATGAAGTCACACTGAAGCCTTTGAAAACTATAACTCTGCCATATTACAATATTAATGTGATGTCATTATGAACATCCTCTATGTTTCCTGCAGATACAGTATATTTCCTCACATTCTCAATCAAAGACTAGTTCAGAATCAGCCATGGGGCCAGTCTGTCAGACCATGGGCATAAAAGGGTGATCTATGACAAAATCATACCAATTCTTGTGTTGCTTTGGCTGTGTGCTGGATAGGACACAAAGTCATAACCCAATACAGTTTGAGTGACTTTTAAATTTACTTTTCAACTTTTGTCTTTTCATCTCTATTTGATGTGCAATCCAAGGGCGGCACTAATGCGCAGGTATCAAGTGGAATTACAGTACTTTCTTGGGCACAGTCAGATATACTTTCTTGTGGCTTTTCAAGTGCAGTTGGTTGGCATGAAAGGTGAAGGACACTGTATGAGGCTATATAAAGAGGAAAACTTGTATTTTTTTTCTGTGAGTCTCTTTGAGCAGCATGGCTCTGTGTAATCTTTTCTATTCCAACAATTAGCTGAGTGTTTAACAGACCCACATAAATTATACTGCCCATGTTGATGTCTACATGCCATTTTTTTAAACTCAGGAGGGATAATAAGAAAATAAGGTGCAAATTAGCTGATTAGCTCGATTACCCTTTCTTGTTTTTACAGGAACCAAAAAAAGCTTAAAAATGGCTAAACACCACTCTTTATGGAAACTTGTTATTGACAATTTCCGTGGCTGTGGATGCTAAGGAAAGATGTTTGGAGGTAGAGCGATATCTTGAACTTGCCAAAAATAGAAAAGAGAGATTTAGGAAGTATAAAACTTTGTCTATTAGGATAATATTTTAGATGCCTCTCCTTAGAAATATTTTAGTGTATTGGGGAAGATAAATTACTGACCTAAAAAGAAATGTTACGCCGAGCAGCTGGAATATAAACGTACAGATCCAGGAGACAATCGGAGCTGGGACCTTCTCTTTATTAAACCTCAGTAACTACATTTGACAATCCAATAAGCAAAAAAAGATGTAGCATTACTTCAACGCTCACACAGCAAAACTAAAAATTCTATGATGCAATGAGGGTCAAGTATGACAGTGCATTATGTTTGTTTAAAAACAGAAGCCTGTGTTAAGTCAAATATTTCCTTAGGACTGAGTGCATGCAAGGCTAAAATACATGGTTCTCTCGGAAATTAAGAGTGATTTCAAAACTTGTCAAAATAAGCTTGTCAAGAAAAAATATCTAGTCAGATTTTTTAATGAGTTCAGGGCTAGCAAGCCTCCAATTGATAAACAATATTGTTTTGACTCAGTTGGCTCACAGTTCTATAAGTATAAAAGCAAACAAATTAATATGTATGCACTGAATGCTGATAAGCCTCACCAGGCACTGCAGGTGCACAGCTCTTAATTATAGAGTGGCTGGTGTGCATCCAGTTAACTAGCAGTTCCCTATTCCCCATGGTCAGTGTATGGCCTTTGAAAGCTCTTATTTCATTTCCTCGCATAAATCCACCAGGGTTGGGTTCAATTCAACTCCAGCTCAGCTAATTGAGGGAACATTAAAATTGAAGTCATGACTGAAAAATGCCCTTTGAAAATTATGGACCTGTAATCCAGAATTGAGCATTGAAATTTCCAGGATTGACAGAAATAAACTTGACCCCTAACCCTGTAAACCACAAACCTGATCAACTTTTTTGAAGGAAAAAGTTACCTTGGAGCTGAACAAAGACCTGACTCTCAACAAAACTAGAAACAAAAGATTCATTTCTTAAATTGAGTCTTTCGCCTTAGACTCATTTTATTTATTTTAAAGCCGAGCTGGGTCTTCCATTTTGTGACACTTTGAGCACTTTGTCAGCTTCACGCAAAGTTTTTTTTTGCACCATTCATCGTCAGGAGAAGGCGAAAAAAGAAAAGGTACACTTGACGTACCACGTTCCCTCTCCCTGAAACAGGGAGAGATCACTCCTTGCAGCCGTGCCAGGATGTCACTCGATACATGAGTTGAAGAAGCAGTTTAAAGCTCTTTGGCTAACAGCTTCCTCTGTCAAACGTGTCACAGGAGTTATGACTGCGTCTTTTTTATCTCTGCCCTTTGATGACAGGGCCTCTCTGGAGTGGAGGGGATGCAGCTCCAGGAGAGTTACAGGTGAGCGGCTGGGTTGGGAGAGCAGCTGTTTGGGAGCAGCGACCAGGTGCTGAGTGATCCCCGCTCTCTTTGCAACCGCACCGCTTCACTCCAACGCCGCCTGGAATTTTGATTCGAGGCTGTGGGGGGGTTTGACCCGCAAAGTCCGAAACTCACCTCCATGTGACAGCGTCAATCTTCTTGCAACAGCAGTCTGCTACTGCTCTGTGATATTATCTATGTGGACTGAAAATTCCAGTATCAAAGAAAGCAAGACAGAAGGAAAACCTTTGATTGTTGCTATCAGTCAATGTCCCATAGTGGAAGTATCCAGTCCTGGATTCAAGACAGAGAAACATGATACTGCACATCAAATGTGTCAAGGAGTAACAGTTCTTCTACAAACTGTCTTGGCATGACCGACTGCAGCTATTGATTCAAACAGTTGTGACATCTCAAGTGGACCAAGAAAATTAAGATACTGTTTTTAATAGGCCGGCTGTATTAACAGCGTTCATTTAATGTGGAGCTGGGTCAGGAAGATACTGAGCAAAAGCATGTGTATATAGAAAACTGGCAGAGTATTGTTCTATTGATGGCTCAAATGGAAAATCTTCCTACATCATCAACTACCATATTTTTTGGCATGAACCTCTTGCTTTGCACAGCTAGCTTACATATTGTTCTTACAGACAGCATCCCGCTGAGTGCTTATAAACACTGAGCAAGACACAGCACCATGGCCTTCACAGGGGTGCGGGGAGCTCTACTGACAAGTCCAGTCCTTAAGTGAATGGCTTTGCCTCTCTGCTTATTAAATGCAAAATACAATTTACAATTTTATGCTAGACACAACGCAGGGACACGAGACAATAAAACAAGAGCACTGTCCTTTCGCACCACATTACATTAAAAGACAACCTCTCTCTGCCATGTCCTTGTCTCTACCCTGCAAGATCTGAGGACCTTTACTGGCGCAGATGAGCTGCCGCACGGCTGTTGAGAGCGTACGCGGAGGCTGCTGATGTCTCTCTCCCATTGTAAACGCCAGTGGCTTTTCAGGAGGCGTGAATGCAGCTAATTTGGCTGCGGCTTCATTTGTCAGGCGGCAGATGCTGTTCATTTACATGGAGTGCCTCCCAGAAGCCTTGTGTGGGGAAAACTTGGGTTTGAGAACGCACAAGAAGGAGCTGACAGGAGGAAACATTCAATGACTCCTCACGTAAAGTAGGACTGGCATTGGCTGGCTTGCAGGAAGGAGCAATTAGACCCAGTGAATGGTTGTTTGACAGTTTTACATAGCGACATCTTATTTTCATTTTCTATCCACACATCTGCTTCAAAAAGGGGGTCATTAGTTCCTTCAAAGCACACGTCTCCAGAAATAATGCCCTGCTTGCTGCTATTTCTCAAACAAATCACTGAATATTGTCAGAAAAAAACATTTAGAATAAAGAGTTGTGTGAAAAAAAGAAAAACTTTGTAAATCAAGTGTATGTTCACTAGTACCGACCGTTAGCTTAAGTTTATTTTACATACTGATGGCTCAAACTATGTAAGGTAAAGCAGACCTGTAATTTTCTCCAAAGATAAGCATTAAAATCCTGGCTGTGATGTGATACTCACCACGCAGGAATTTCATATTGCTCCCCACTAGTGACGCACACTTCACAGAGATGATTACATACCTTTTCACACATAGCCAATCTCATCCCCATTTAATCCAAGGAGAAAGTTTGACTGGTCATAAGTGCTCAGATGAAGTCATGAGACGGATGTGGCCTGGGATACACAATTACTGCTCTCCTTCACTCTTGGATATGAGTATCATTATACATCCACTGTTATGCCTGCCAATCTGCAGCAACATATTATAGTGTTCCTTGCCAGGAAATGACAACCAATCGAAAACAGAAAACTATATTTTAAATTCTTTTGAAAAAAAAGGACTTCATTCCTGTATCTTTTCAACTTGCCCCCATAAAATGAACGTGTTATCCCTGCATCTAAAAGTATATGGGTGTTGGCAAATCTATAGTCTTTCAAGGTGTGCGAGCATTTAAAGAGCTTAGGACATGCACTGAGCAAGTTTATGAATATAAAAGGGTACAATTAAAAGAATTCCCATCGTCTGCCTAAAAAACCATGTAGAAAATAATTTTTTAACAAAAATTGCCATTTTTTTATTACTTGCTCCGCCCCCTCATTAACCAACATTCTGAACAACACAGAAACCGATTCTGGCACTCCCCTGTGTGGTCACGTCATAAGTTGTACACGGTGGATGATTGGGCATCCAACAAGGATAGTATCCGTGTCAGATTCCGATAGTTGTTCAGAATTTTCAATTGAATCTGTCCATTTTGATGAAAAAAAGTACTTTTTTATGGAAGATGAGGAAACTCAACATAAAGCTGCTTTCACACCGGACGCGAAATGATTTTTTTCGCACGACAGATTTCGCCAGTATTCGCATCTTAGCATTGACTTTGAATGTAATCTGTCGTGCGAAAATATTCGCTTTGCGTCCCGTGTGAAAGCAGCTTAACACGAGATTCAGAACCATACAGACTCCAGCCTGAGTACTCGAGTAATGACGACAGGTAATTGTCAGTGTCTCCACCTGTCCTGAACAACACTAACCAGCAAAGTAGCGGAATGATTATTATTCCAGTTCTACAATTGTTTCTGTGCACGGCCTGTTGGATAACCAGCCTACTCACTTTTCAACCTTCAGTGAGGTCAATAGACCTGAAGTTTGGTTACCTTATCCAAAAAAAACCATCTATATTATAATAGCCGAGTGGCCTCTGTGTGTGTGTGTGTGTGCGTGTGTGTGTGTATGTGTGCGTGCGCGTGCACGTGTGTGTGTGTGTGAGTGTGTGTGTGTGTGTGTGTGTGCGTGTCCGGCCAATATAGATTCCACCGGGCACGTATCTGCAGCAATGGTGCATTTTTCACTATACTATAAAGACGAAGTTACATAAAATAGAACTAGTGGATCCCCACGGGCAGATTGCTATTATAGAATATATTAGGTTAAGAATAGCGTTAGCGGTGGTTGAACTCACACCTGATCTAGCCAGTTGTGAAATGATAATGTTCGCAGCTCTGTTCATTTCTGTGCACTATGTTTCATGAGCTCTCGAAACAATGCGTGTAAGCCGTATCTCGTATGAGCTTGCTATTATTTGGTAGTAAGCTAGCAAGTACACAGTGCACAGAAAAAAATAGAGCCCCCTGAACAGTATCATTTCACTACTTAGCTGGCTAGATCACACTGAACAGCGAGTTGGCTGGCTATTGAACAGGCAGTGCAGAGAAACGATGTGGGATCCACAAATAATAATAATAATAATAATGATGATAATAATATGTAAAAATATGAATACTAGAGACGTTGGCCGCATATCATAGGTTTCAGCAAAGTCGGCATCAGTACATTGGACTTGTTTTGTCCATATTCTCGATATATCTGCATCATTCGGCCACAGAAACATTGCATGGCCGTATGCATGCGTTGCACTGCATCCCCACATTACACATCGCTTTCCGTTCACTCTCGGTGATTTTTGTGGGTCCATTCTTTAAGATATTCTCTGTCCAGACCAGAGTCGTGAACTACGGCTAACCACCTAGACCCAATCCGTGAACAACTTATGACGTCACGTGGCTGAGCTGGCCCAGCGCAAATGTTGTCGATTTAGGCAAAGGGGGATAATTCAAGTGGATAATTTAGCAGATAAAATTTTTTTTTTTTTAAACATTGCGTAATGGACACAATATTGAAACCATCACTAATTGCTCAAGATAGGTATTATGTAGCATTTTATCTCATAAAAACGGAGCTGAATTTCATGTCTTAAGCTCTTTAATTTCAAAACAGACTACGGACATTAAGTAAAATCATAATGATATTCCTATTGAAACACAGATGCACGCTCAAAATTTTTAATATTTTCCTCAAAACAGCAGGAATAATAGCTCCATGTAATGGCGTTGCAGCCATGAAAGTGCATAAAGCCGCTCTGCAGATTTTTTCAAGGTGACAGGGGAGGGGAAAACAATGATATGAAACCAGTCTGTTTCATCTGCCCTGCCACCAATTGGCTGATAAAGATTCAGTTCAATCATGAATCCCTCTACGTGCTGTTAAGGCTTGCAGAATCTTTGGAGAGAGAGGTCATTCCCCATCTGCGAGAGGGATCCATTTCTCCCTCAAAGCCACTCTGGATAGCAGTCATATGAGTTTTCATGAATCTGTCTGGGGAAATTCCACAGCTACATGGCAGTGACGATTTTGTGCTTTCTGAAAGGAAAGATTCACTAACAAGTGGCACCAGGCTGGAAAGACAGGGATATCTGCCTTGAGGTTACCTCACCACAAAAAATGCAGCAGACCAATGGCAACAGCCATGGTTTTGTTATGCTTTTTATTTGCAGTGGTCTCAAATTCATTTTTTAGTGAACGTAATAAAAGCATTCAGCATATGCTGATCAGCCATAACATTAAAAGCACCTGCCTACAATTGTGCCTCCAATCCCCTTTTGGCCGCCAAAACAGCTCCGTTAAACTCATGTCCGCTTGCATTCCTGGACCCAGGGTTACCCAAGAGACCATTTCCCTGAGCATCATACTCCCTTCACCAGTTTGTCTGATACCCATGCATGGCTGGCGTGCATGCTGGCGCTATCTCTTCCACAGGTAAATGGTGCATAGTCACCCAGCCAATGCAGATGATGTAAAAGAAAATGAGATTCACTGGACCAAGCGAACTTCTTCAGTTGTTCCAAGGTCCGGTTCCCATGCTCACATGTCAATTGTAGGTGTTTTTCGCGACGAACAAGGATTAGAATGGGCACTCTGATTAGTCTGAAGCTACAAAGCACTATATGCAGCAGGTGTAATGCAATTGCGTATTGTAATAAATTCCTTATGTGAGTATCATTGTAATTCTCTGTGACTTGCGTCACGGTAGCCCCTCTGTCTGTTCGGGCCAGATGAGATTGATCAGTGTGAAGATGTTATTTGCCTCATCTGTGATTGGTTTTTAAGTTTTGGCTCATTGGTGTCCTTTCAGGAGTTCTTGATTATATTACATCCTAATCCATAGTAATTCACCCACCGCAACAAAATCAACACAAACTTCAGTTTAGAGCATAGTGTTCACCCACAATTCCTCCTTGACTTTTTACTTGGAAATACAGTGATTCATTGGACTGCACAAAAATAATTGGACTGTGGTAAATTTATTTGTTTTTGTTATTTTGGTTCTGTTGGCCAATTGAGTCACGAGATCTAAATCGAATTGAACCTGCCTTTTATATGCTCAAGAAGACTTAAGGCAAAAAGTCCCCAAAACAAGCAGGAACTGAGCCAGGCTGCTGTACAGGCCGGGCAGAGCATCACAGGGGAAGATATCCAGCACCAAGTGTTTTGTGATAAATAAGGGTCATTGACATCAATTGGTCATGTCAAACTCAGTGCTGAAGTACAGAATTACCATCAATGCACTATTAGTATGTTCAGTCATAGCTCTTGTCAGTGTTAATGCTTTGTGTATTTTCATTATGTTCAGTCATAGCTTAGAGATGTGTAATTGCTGTGTGCACTATCAGTAAGTTCAGGCTGAACATATAACATATGAAATGCATGTTCAAATGGATTCAGATCCATTGATTGACATGGCCGACAGAACCAAAATAAGTTAGAGCGTCACTGTCCATTGAATTATTGTGCTTACTGTATATTAACTATACTATTTCATCTGTTATTATTAATGCCAAATATCTACAGCCATTTTTTTATTTTATAAGATACAGTCAACCATAGATGTAAAGGAAGTGGTCTTGCTTTACATATTTCTAAGCCCTATTGGCGCATTACAACTCCAGGCTGAGACAGTGCAACCAGACAGATTTAAAACTTTAATAACAATTTTGCCATTGAGTGAACTGTAAAACTTTAGTATGTAATTTAAAAGGAGATGATAGATTGTAGCTTATTCAACTGCAAGAATATCAGTAATCACTTGCAATTACATTTAAGTATTGTGATTCTTTGGCTGGATACCCTTTATTATTCTTTTGGATGGATTAGGGCATCTGGAAATTAAAGGATATAGGATTTCGCTTAAAACCGTTTCACTGTATAATAGCTTGTAAATTCTAGTATTGATGGAGCAGTAATTGTAGCCCTCTACCAAAGTGTAAATAACCTTTTAAGCGGTATCTTTTCAGACATCACATGGAGCTTTGGTGAATTACCAGAGTAAATGGGAAATGGTGCAGGACTTCTGTGTGACACACCCTGCTTTCGCCATCATCTCAGGGAAGGTTGCCCAGTCATTCAGTATCCCAGGTAGCAATGCCGAGGCTTTTGGCCAATATTCCGATTTGAGTCCCAGATACTCCATTGCAAATGTCAAGTGGGCTCTGATAGGGGAACGTTATTTTTCGGCAGCAGGACTGAGGTGAATACAATGAATGAATTAGAACGCACAGGTATCTGCAATAAGTGATTAAATCTAACCTGAAGCACTGATGGGAAGGATTAAATGGGTCTAGATTTATGAGAATGGCAAGACAAAAGCAATAAAGCCGGACTGTGTAATTTGTTTTTAGCAATCAGATAATACTTGAACAAAAAAGTTGCACAATACTTTAAAGTATTTTTTTCCTTTCCTTATTGCCAAATCCTGCTCTAGGTTTTGAAACAAACACTGCACAAGCGTTCAAGAGATTCAATTTATTGGGCCCCACTGCCGCACTATGATTTAAACATCAGTATTAGAGCTTGTGGATTGGAATGACATTGTTGAACACTTCCTATGAATGTGACTGCCAGCTTTTCTGTTCACGCTAAAGCAGGTGTTAAATTGTTTTGGTTAATTTAAATTGAGGAGTCCTTGTTCCGCAAGTTTTCCAAGCGCCTCTCTTGACACCGCAGCACAGGGTTAAGGCACAGCAGTCCGTGGCAAGATAGTAGTGCGAGCAGCTTTCTCTGGATGCTGTGCCTATCTCTCAATCACAGCTCCTCAGCGCAATCACTCTGGCATTGTTCATGTCATGTCGTGGAAAATGCTTTTGACACAGCGCATGATGAATCACCTGGACTCCTCGGGCTCAGATCCCATCAGCTTTTTCATCAGGAAAAAACAACATTCAATTCATTTCGCCCGGCTCTTTCATGTCTGCTGCTTTTCAGTGGAACAGAGTGTTTCAAAAGTTATTCACAGAGCTCTTTCTTTTTCCTGAGTCTTGCAAAGCAAATATCTCGCGGGGAGTTCATAAAGGAATGGCTTTTACTCGCTCAAGGTGCTGATGGCTGAACACACTTTGTTATGTTGGGAGCTTAGAAAAACAGAACTTAGCAGGACTGCATGTAGGCCAAATTAAGTGGCAAAAGCTTCTAATTGTCCTTGGTTCATCTTGTCTTTGAGAAATACTGCTATACGTTGTGTTCTGAGCCACAGAGACAGGAGACGGTCGCGGTTCGTTTTTTATTCTTTTTTTCATTTTCCCATCTGAAAGCGAAAAAGAGAACAAATAAAAACATGTACGGACAGCATGTGAGCACATGATCTGAGGTTGAAGGTGAAAGTTTTCAAAAGGCTGAAATTTATCACAGAAGAGCATACCAAACAAGCATGAGGCATACTGATTCTTTCAAACAAGGAGGCAAGAGTGATTTAGTGTTTTTTTGATTTTCTGAACGCATGAAGACAAAATGGCAATTGAGAGTCAACTTAACATCAGGATTACCAATCAAAAGGTTATGCTTTTATATTATCACGAGCATAAAATGTATTTAGTGGATTGCTTTCAACTAATTTTTTTATGTGAGAAATCCAATTCACTTGTGAGGACTTAAGAGGGGGTTAAAAACAGTTCTGCATTTTATATGGAAGTGTTAAATGTGATCATACAAAAGATAAAGAGATAAATGCTCATTTGGATGACTACTAGAAGCTTCAAAAATATTACATTTGAAAAGCAACTCAGTTTTACACCGGCAAGAAAGAAACAAACAAACAAACAAGCAAGCAAATACTGTACATTCCAAGCAATACTGCAGCAGAGATTATTTGGACTGATGGCACTGTAATGATTTTGTCTTTAACATCAGTCATTAGACCACTCCTCTTTAAATATCTGACCGGCGGAATCGATGAAAAGTCTTGCAGGAAAGAAACTGCAGACTGACTCTGCCTCTCGACTCTGCCCTGTGTGAAGAGATTTTGAGATTTAGTCAGACTGTATCTGGCAACACTACTGTGACTGTCCCGCCCCTTCCCCGCAAACCCAGACAAAACAAACTGTTGGATTGACAGGTCTCAGTTGAGACGTCCTTCTCCACCTGAGAGCCAAGGATTTATTCTGTTAATTATCCAGCTATTAAAACAAATTTCATTAATGCCCTGATTTAAAGGTAAATGAAGGTCTTAATACTCTGTCAGAGGATTGGATAATTTTCTATTTTACAAAACCTTGAACATACAGCAGTACTGCCAAATGCCTTTGGCAATATTACTGTTACACATCAGTACCATTATGCTATTTATTTTAAGGCCATAAAATTTTAACCCATTGTGCAGGGTATATTTTTCCATTGCTGACTGTTGTGTAACATTAGAAGGGAACCATTGAATTAACCAATGTATGAAAGCATTCACACAGTCAATAAACAGGATGTGACTCCCAAAAAGAGTGCAATATCTGCATTCTCTGCACTGGGAAATGGCAAACCTTAATATTTATTTTAATAGTTTCACTAGGCTGAATAGGATTGTTGGTTGAACAGGCTATACACAATAGCCAATATAAGGGAATAAATGCTACAAGCTCTCCAAGCCTTAATAAATACGATGCACTCAAAGCAGACCAAATGCCATTTTCAAAACTTTGGTTATTGTTTATTTCGGTCTCTTTATGATGAAAGCCATATATGTAGAATGTACAGAAACAAGTGAAAGCTAAAATACTTTGATGCACCATCTGCACTGTTAGTTTATCAGCTATACACCTGGATAAATATTTGTGCACAACAGCTTGTCATGAGCAAAGGAAGTGAGAACAAACTTTGTCTGCATGAACTGTAGAGTGGAGGTTTATATAATTATTGTTATTATGTTTGCACTCGCATGTACTTGCATATCTTTAAATTCAGTGGTACCACCATCACAATGCCATCTTAGTGCTGGGATTTTTGTGCTTCAGTACAGTTTACACTCAGGCAGGCATAAATACACATGTACCCTCATGTTTTTTTCCCTGATTTCTTCCTCAGTATTTTAGCATATTTGTCACAAAACTTCCAACACAACTTAATATTAAGGCAACAAGCAGCATTTGAGAGGCTGAGTAAAGGCTGCTGTCCACGGCTCATGTGACTACAGAAAAATATATTCTCCTTTTAAAAGGTGATATTTCAGGTATTTCTAAAAGTGTGAAGAATTTTCCGTGATCAACTGCATTTTAATCAGCAGCTTATCCCTATTGTACAGCCGATTGCAGGTGAATTAGCAATAGAAGCTCTGATTCAGACTTGAATCCATACCTATATATCAACGTAGCTGAATTCATATCGTCTATACCTGCTTCTACTAATAAACGTACAAGAGTGATGGCTAAAAAGCATGGTTTGTGCTGGATATGCACTTCCTGTTTTCTGCGAGAGGAGATTTGGAGAGACATAATGTTTGGAAACAGGGGAAACACTTACATACTTTGTTTAAAGGTTTTTTTCTAATATGAACTTGTGTTTAAAAGCTCAAATCATTGGAAAAGTAAGATTATTTGCCCCCCAAGGTAAATCCTTTGCTGCCATTCAGAGCAGAGAGAAACTTTTCCATCGTTTTCCCCCTCCTAGCAACTTGGCGAATATATAACCAAATTATGTTGCTAAATAATGGTCAAATAAAAGCAATGAGGTTTTTTGGGTGGATTTTCATGCTTTTGGGAGCAAATTTAAATACTTAGCAAGGGAGATAAGTAAGCAGTTCTGTAAGTGGGTGCTTGTTTTAGGTTGCATAAATGAAAGACTAACATTAACCAGAGGGCTTTTACTCCTCTCTGGTTTCTCTTGATTGCAATAGCCATTTGTAGCCAGCTAGCGACCGTTAGCATTTTTAAGGTGGAATCTCGGATCTCAAGCTTATAGGGCTTTTCCACTAGCACCTACTCAACTCTACTCAACTCGGTTTTTAGGGTTTTCCATTAGGTGATAGTCCCTGGTACTAGGTACTTTTTTAGTACTTACTTGGCCGGGTTTCCAAGCAAGCTGAGTTGAGCCAAAAATTTGACGTTAACAGACTGCACCAATTGGCCAAAGAGTGATAGTTGCTATGATGACCCCACCCACGATGAGGAGGTACTCAAATTGTGATGGAAAACAACCGAAACTGAGTAGAGTAGAGGCGATTAGTTGATTAAACTGTGTCATGGAAAAGAGGCATTAGTTAGCAGGGTGTCTGAGTCCTTTATTCAATAACACTAACTAGTGAGAAGCTAGTCTGTGATAATCAGATTCTTGGCTAAGCTTTGTTTGTAAGATATATGGACACTAGTGTATTCTTAGCGCTAGAGCTTAATACAAAAGTTAACTGTCTGACTATAATGGATTGGGTTAGCATCTAACTTATTGCTGTGAGCAAGGGCTAACATCTATTGGCTATGCCCCTGTCAAAAGGGTTTTTTTCACAATGTTTTCAGTGTTATTGTCTGCAATAGCAACTCAAAGCTACTCAGGTTTGTTTATGATGGTCTTTGTGCTTTTGTCTGGGTGGTAGAAATTTTTATTGTTATTTACAGAAAAATATGGTGATAGATATGGGTTACAATGTGCAAACTCTCTGCGACAATTGCACTTCTGGAAAGTGATTTCCAGGATATGTTCTTCTGCCACTGATGCCACCTTGTCCTAAGAACAGCTTGTCCATCCTAAGAACATAGCATAATTCAGTCCCCGGGGAATTCCGCGATTCCGCGATCGCGGCGTTTTCCGCGGAATCCACACTTCACCGCGGAATTCACCGATTTTGCCGCGGAATTTCAAATTCTGCCGACACAAGCTGGTGAAAAAACCATGATTTTGTCAACTCACAAACATCTGTTACCGCGGCGCATCTCGCAGGCGTGAACCTGACCGCCAGGCAGTGATGGCCTCGTTGGCGACAAATCGACGTTCTTTGCCTAGGATGCGTGGCGTATTCTGTATGAAAGTTTAAAAATGAAGCGATTTCTTGAGAGATCCAAGCCAGCAGTTGGCAAGACTGCCTATACTACGGCCAGTCAGTTTTCCGTCTGTTATGAGGACGGCGGAAAGCTCTTTTGTCGGCCCTTTAATGTGGTCTCTAACAGACCATATTAGAAAATCGACAGTCGAGGACCATGCCAAATCAGCAAAACACAAAAGATGAATTCAAGAACAAGAACAGAGTAGGTCTACCAGCCAAAAGCAAAAAACCATCTCCACAACAATGCACAACAAGACAAAGTTAGCGTGTGAGCGGATCGAGATAACGAACTGCCTTCACGTCAGTCCTAATCTTTCTTAAAAAAAAAAAAAAAATCAGCAATATTTAGGCCTAGACTAATAGCCTAAGTTTTATGAATTCGATCAGTTGCTATGGCACACCAGTAATGACAGTCTTTTTTTTTTATTAATAGTTTTATGTTTTAACACTAGAAGCGCCGGAATTTTATCACAACCATTTTATCACCATGAACGGTCGTTTGGACCGCTCGGTTCAAAGCATTCTAATCCGACTCTCTGAGCACCTCAAAAGATTCTCAAAAGAACGAAACAACACCAGCATTACGTTTTTACTGGTTTAATAATACATTTATGAATATTTAGGCAAAAGAATTGTATATTATTAACGTGAATTAAGCTGCTTTCACACTGGACGCGAAACGTATTTTTCGCAAGACAGATTACATTCAAATTCAATGCAAAGACGCAAATACCCGTTTCGCGCGGATTCGCGTCTTTGCATTGACTTTTTAATGTGATCTGTCGCGCGAAAAATTCGTTCGCGTCCAGTGTTTAAGCAGCTTTATTGTAAACATTTAGCTACAACGATATTTTTGGGTAAAGAAATAATTAAACAATTCAGAAGGACAAAACAACAATTAAAAACATCTATTTTGATTAATACACATTCGGATTCAACATTTATAGCCTAACAGCATAACCATATGGAATATCGTAGCCTATTTATTATGAAATAATTAATCGGAGCAATGACACGGAATTAGAAAACAACAGGTAGGAGCTAAAATTACCACAGATGGGTCAGAAGTATCTGCAGCAGGTGACGAGCGTCTTAATTTGTGAGCAGCTCCTGCGGACCTGGCACTGCCTCCGTTTTGCTGCCAGTGTCCCAGACAGTACTGACACGTAATTTATACATGTGGTGAAATGTAATTCATATGACAGGTATTTTCATCATCCTTTTATGTTCATCTATTTATTTTCATCTTCTTTTCATTTTCTAGGTGATTTCTAGGTGAAATCTAGGTGATTTCACCCACTTTGTCTCGCTTTTTTGATATTAATAATAAAAGTCTTTACGTTTAAGGCAAGTTTTTGTTATGAATCATTCAAGAATTAAACATCAAGAGCAATAATTGTGCAACAGATTTTAGTGTCTTCCTACTTTGTTTCAAGAGATTCTTTAATACTAAAAGTAAAGGTAAACTTCTTTGATTTTTGAATGAATGAGGGTTATACTTAGTTGCAAAAGGCTACCGCAGAATTTTTGCAGAATTGACAATTTCTTGCAGAATAACCGCAGAATTTAGCTTTTTTGACCGCTGAATTTGGTGAGATTTTCCGCGGAATTTCATTTTTTTGACCGCAGAAATCCCTGGGGACTGATAATTCTTAGTCTCAAGGACCAAGTGCTAGCAATACATAGCCCAAATTGGTTGAGTTCACAGCTGGGAATGGGGGAGACTGCAGAGTCGGCAGGGACACAAAGCTGGCTGACTCCTGGGCGTAAGTGCAGGGAAGGGCATGCTTGCCATCGAGTGGCAGCCTCTTCAGGGATAGAGGAGTCCAAACGATTCCAGCTATAACAGGAACTCGACTTTGCCATGGACTCTGAGAGCAGAGGGAGTCAGTAATTGTTGGTGATTCAGTTATTAGTGGTAGACAGCATAGTCTGTTTGCATGTAAAGAGGCCTCATACGGTGTGCTGCCTACTTGGTATCCATGCAGCAAATCTCCTTGACTGAGCAGACAAGCTCCTGGTGAGAGCAGTGAAGATCCGGTGGTCGTTGTCCATGTCTGGACCAATGACACAGGTAAGGGTAGGTTTGAGGTGCTGCGAGAAAAGTTTGTTGGTTTAACAGAAAAGATTAGAGGTAGATCCTCCACTGCAATGTTTGCAAGAATTATTGTACCAAATACAAGCAGAAGGAAGCAGAACTTCTTCTTGGGAAATTTAACACGTGGCTACAAATCTGGAGTAGGAAAAAGGAGTACAGGTTCATGGGGCATTGAAACTGCTTTTGGTATGGGGGAGATCTATACTGCCCTACAAAGCATAAATGCAGTAACTACATATTGGGTAAAATGTAAGTTACAGTTCTTGTAAGTTACAGGATTTATTTGGACAGAAATTATACGATGCTGAGTCAGTTAATCATAATCTATTGTAGAAGTGCTGACTATTTATTTGTTGGGACAGCAAACAAACTCTGAAGCCATGTTTTACTGTTTAAATTATTGCGTAGTTATTGCACTCAGCCTTTGTAGGACACTATACAAGCCTGACTGTATTGCAATAGGCCAGTGTATTCAAGCTGCAGTCTTATTTGAGGCTGGAGAGTGAAAATAGGGAGGTGCAGACTGCCCTGATGGAAGATGACAGGCTTCATGCACTAGCAAGGATATCTTTTTAATGCAAAGATGCTAGGTGAGTGGCTTAGAGCTGCAGGGTGATGCCTCTCTAGCACAATACCTTTGTCAGACTACAATTTGTGTATTGTGTGCAGTCCTGAGGACCATACTACCAGATATTTAGGGTGTGTCAGAAAAAAGTAGACTCTCAGAAAAAAAACCATAAAAATAAAATGCGAAGATGTTAAGAGAGTCTGGTCATACATCTTGATAGACCATGTAATTCTCCCTTGATTGACACCAGTGTCGTGTTTCAGTTTTCATGTTTCCGTGAACACAGCTAATTTGACTTTTTCAAAATAAAAGTATGTTGCGCATGGAAGTGCAAGGATTCATATGAAATCTGTCGCCATGGACGAAAAGTTCCATTGGTGTTTTACTTGCATGCATAAAACAGGAAAAAAATTAATTTCATGTTAATCCCCCACTCTCAATACAGATAATTTCACATTCATGACAGGTTTGAGACTATCATGCCATGTCTCAAAATTGCATAATGGGTATAAATTTGCACAAATTCCGTGCCTTCCTGTTCATCTGGATGTCCATGTGGATTGGTAGAAGATGGTCAGACCTCAGTACACACCCCACCAGCGATCTTCCATAGTCACGAATATCATCGAAAGAAAATTGTCCGTTGTCCTTGAGAGGTTCTGCCGAGAATACCCAAATGTTCACCTTCCATCATGTTCAACAATCTTTAAAAATGCACGCAAGTACCTTGTGACTGGAACCAGCCGAAATCTCAACAAAGAGCAGTGGAGTCAATGTCGTACTGCATAAACTGTGGCCAGCTCAGGAGAGAGAGACAGTTTGCGGCTCTCCTCTTAAACATGCTCCTGTCAGCCTCTGCATCTTTACGCTCATTGGTCGAAACTATCGCAAGTTCAGAACAAGCAGATGATACTCGAACATGAACAAACTTAGAACCTCACTGACAAGTGCCCAGCTGGCCAACAGGAGGCGCTTGAGCAGCAAACAAGGCAATTAATTTTTTTTTTAAATTTCCCTTCCCAGCTGTCTCAATGCTTTAGCCAATCGTGTGCTGTTCTGAAAAAGCTGCTGACCACTGCTGGTCGGTACGACTGAGGACCGAACCCTCGCAGTAGTATTCAACATGATTTTAACTTCATAAAATGTAGTATTTTGATAAAAATTGACATGGTTGCCATGGAAACGGCACTTTAATCACAAAATCTGAAAATATTCTGTAGCACTGATATTTCAATAACCCATGGTCAGATTTTACTCAAATTAGTCTCATATGAAAGGTTTAAAGGTGGACAATGCAGAACTACACGTTTTGACTTAATCTTATAGTAATTAACTTCAACATCATATCCACGGTCGATTTTTTGTCCATACTTACCCCCTGTTCTTTTAAATGACCATTAATTAGCCGTAATTGTCCCCTATGGCTGTTTCCAGGAGGCCGCTATTAACGCCTCACATGGCATGAGAAGTTGCAAGATCATGAACCCACTGCGGCTGCCACATGCATTTATGTGCATGATGCATGCGATGTCAAAATGTCTGAATACATGGATATCTAAATAAATTAGACTAGCAACCAATTTAAAATTGTTCTTTGAGCGAATCAACTGTTTGATTGCAAATTGAGAAAAGTAAATTGGAAGGGGGTGAAAGCAATTGTTGAGTGGAGGAGGAGGATTTTGAAAACCTTAATTTTGCTTAGTTCAAGCAATGTGCTGAATGTGCCTGAATTTGCCTGAATGTGTTTGCTTGATTATTACATTTGGTTGTTGTGTGCAAAACTTGTTAAATTATTAAATAAAAAATGTTAAAAATTTGCGGCACAGATTTGCCTGAAAGTGCTTGCCCAGTCTTCGGTGCATTTGTCCATTGCTTGCAATGCGAAAATAATTTCTCTCTCACATTCACGTTTGATGCGTTTCACATAATGTTTTCTACTTCGCGTATATTCTTAGATGATTAAAAACCAGGGACACCTTAACATGATTTCATTTTTAAGAAATCTTTTCTTATAAAACGTTAAAGTTTTCCGACGAGAGGTGGAATTCATAGGTCTGCTCTTCATTCAGATTACTGACATTATTTCAATCTAAGACGGTAGCTGGCTCGGTCTGCTTCTCATTATCTCTTCTAAATCATTATTGGCTAGATTTTGGGTTTGATTGGTCAGTTGGCTGAATAAATGGCTTTATTACAAGTTAGGCAAAGTACACGGGAATTGATTGAAGGTGAGCTAATTATACAAAGGTGAAGGCAGCTGTCCAGTCTCGCTGGTAATCAGCAGATTTAAAATCGCACTTTTCTTTCCAGAAGCATTTCAAATGGCCTCTGATGTTAGTTCACCTGTAAATTAAAATTGTGTTGGATAGAAGAAGGTAATAATCAAGCTCGTCTGCCTGCCCCACAGAGGAAGCGGGAATATCTCGGTCATTCAATGATCACAATGCAGGACTGCAGGACAATGGACATTCATGGCGCTGGCAGCCGCACTGACGTCACGATTAGGGGCACCCCAAGCGGATATTTTCAAAATCAAGGCTGAATTTTCATCTGCTGTGGTGATAATGGCGTGGTCCACTAGTTTTGTGAAATCGCTCATAGAAATGAAAGAAATCGCAAATTAAAGAAAAAAAAGTCGTAAGAGCTTTTTTCATGATATATTGAAATATTACCTACTTTTCCCAGCTATGATAGTCCTCCATTAAAATAGTTCTATGAAATTACGCAGGATTTTTTGTTTGGAACATTTATGAATACTTAATGAGCTCTGTTATGTAACCATAACAAAAATCGCTATCATCACCTTGATTCATTTTCAAAATTAACCCCCTAGGGATGCACCTATCTAGAAAATCTTATGTAATTTCATAGAGCTATAACAGATGCAACTTCAATCCAAATTTCAAGTCAATCAGATGAATATTAATGATTTTATGAATGCCACAAGGTTGAAAATCAGTCAAAATTGTGATTTTCGGTAATTTAGAGTCACAAGTAACAATTAAGGCAGAGGAAAAGCATAGTTTCTTGGTGTTTACTGGCATCTCACTGCATTTGTTTATTTATTTTATGTAAAAATCAAAAATATTGAAATTTTCAAAAAAAATTTTACCCTGAAGACCCTTAAGCGCAAGTACTAATAAGAGAGCTCTACAAGCGCAAAACCAGAGTACATGACGCGTTATTCTGACTCACTGTTTAGAATTGCAATGTGATTGTGAGCTGCTTATTCAACCAGGCAGCTTAGTGGCTAAGGCACTGCTCACTGGACTGGGTGACTTATGTTCTATCCCTACTGAAGTTACACAATATTTTTAAGCAGCTGATGCATAGTTCTTGTATAAATAATTGCTGGGGTGTCTTTTGTTTTTACTTTTTACCTTTTTTGCCTTATCTTTGTACAACGTTGTGTTTATAGTTTTGTTTATTTGCTTGTTATATTGAAAATAAATCTGCTCCAGTGGTGTCAAACTAAATTTCCTTTGAATGAGACTGGCTGCAATAAAAAGAAATAAAAATGAAAAAATATATATTCTAATCAAATGGAATGTATTCCTTTAGTGACCTTTAAGTAAAATTAAATTATTTTTACAGTTTGGTAGCTGAGAAACTTCCAACGGCACACAGGGCACAAAAAAATGCCTGAAGAACCAATTTGGAGATGCCACCTGGACATTTCTGAGCTATTTTTGCTCTGATTTACGCGAGTAGAATAAACTGTGGCACAGATAATGGTGAGATTCTGTGCTGTATTTTTTTTTTTTCTTCGAGATTTCAGACTGCAACTAAATTATTTCAAAAAGGATAAAAGTCAAATTTAGTTTGACGGAAATGAGATCTTTCATTTATGCTGTGTTCAATCTTCATTTATGCTGACTCAGCAATATATATAGTTATTTTTACACTATGACAACAATTCCCAAAGTGTTACCTTTATTATTATACCAAGATTATTCAAATAGACCAAGCAGTTGCAGAGATATAATCTTTTCATTTTGGGCATGTCATTTCTGAGCCAGAGGCTCAGGTTTTAAGAGTGACTTTTGTAATAGCAAGTTGTGCCACCCTTGACAGCAACAACTGCAATCGTACATTTGCAAAAGCTAGCAGTGTTTTGCATTACAGTGGAGGAAATTTGGCCACTTCTCTTTGCAGAATTGTTTTCATTCAGCCACATTGGAGGGTTTTCAAGTATGAACTGCTTGTTTCAGGTCATGTTTTGCATCTCATCAGAATTTAAATCAGAACTTTGACTTGGCCACTCCAAAACATAATTTTTTTTTTATTTCGAGCCATTCAGAGATGGACTTGCTTGTGCGCTTCCGATTATTGTCTTACTGCATGACCTAACTGCACTTTATTATTAGGTCACAAACTAATAGCCAGACACTCTCCTTCAAGATGTCCTGGTATATAGCAAGATTCATCGGTCCATCAATTATGGCAAGTCACCCAGGTCCTGAGGCAGTGAAGCAACCCAAGGCCATCACGCTATCACCACCATGTTTGACTGAGAGTTTGATGTTCACATTGTGGAATTCTGTGTTACAATTAAAAAAGATATAATAGGACCCCTGTTTTCCAAAAAATTCTATTTTTGACCACATAATATTATCCCAAATGTCAATGAGTTATATTGATATTTTTATGGCAGATGTGAAGCAAGCCTTTGGGGTCTTTTTGGTCAACAGTGGTTTTAACCTTGCAGCTCTCCCATGGATGCCATATATGCCCAGTCTCTGGCTTAGATGTTAGTCTGGAATATTTTCTGACCTTCTGGATGAGACTTTGATGGGCTCTTCGAGGAATTGTGGTAGGTCATGCACTCCTGGGCAGGTTCAGCACTGCTCCAAGCTTTCTCCATTTGTTGATGAAGTCTAAGAAAAGGTTTTGCAACCCTCTTCCAGACTCATAGATGTCAATGACTTTGTTTCTCAACTGTTCCTGAATTTCTTTAGACTGCAGAGCATGCGCTGTTTTTTTACCGACTTCACATTGCCAGACAGGTTTGATTTAAGAGATATTTAGAATCACAGTAATCATCCTTGGGTGCGTCAAGTGAAAGTGAACCTAATTTTCAATTGAATTGATTGATTAGTTACTGAGGGGGCAATTGCTTTTTCACGTACGTCCAGGTATGGAAAGGAGAGCTTTTTTCATTCAATAAATGAAGGCATCATTATTTATTAATTTAATTTGTGTTTACTCAGGTCTTCTTTTTGTAGTATTAAAACTACTTTGATGATCTGAAACATTTAAGTGTGACAAATATGCAAAAATAGAAGAAATTGGTAAGGGGACAAATAATTTTTTCACAGCATGGTAAATGATAATTCTTGATGCTGTGCCATCTGAATCACTGGAAATCGTAGGTTTCAGCTTGGGCTTGCATCCTTGCCCTTTACGCGCAGAAATTCTTTCAGATTCCTTGAATCTTTTGATTAGTTTATTCACTAAAGAAGGTGAAATATCTAAATCCTTTCCTATGTTTATTTGAGGAACACTTTTTAAACCACTCAAAGATTTACTCATGCATTTTTGCAAAACGGTGATCCTCAGCCTATCTTTGTTCCTGAAGGATCAGGCCTTTCCTGGGAGCTGATTTAGTACCAATTTGCCATTCATACTGTCTGCACTGAATCAATGTATATCTGGAAGTCAGTTTTCTGTTTATATGTGCATTTTCCATACCGTCACAACTTTGTCCTACAAAGTAGTTGGGGTTATAATTTTTCATGGTATTTTCAGGGTTAAACTACGCAAGCTTTTATTTTCTTGCTTGCTATGCAGTAGCTAACTTGCTGATGGGTCTCAGTGAGCCAGCTGTATATTGTGATCCGCGCCATGCTAAAATGTGGGAAAATAGTCATATTTACAGAATAATCAAAGGCTTGAAAAAGCCTTTTCAAAATGATGATGTAAGGTACACTTGAATATCAAAGAGTTTGCTGAGGTGTTTACATTAAACACTGTAGTGATAGCTTATGTCACCTTCAGCATGACTTCTATCTGTCATCATTGGGCTACAGAAAAAATTCAAGTGAGTCAACCTCACAGCAAAACAAAGTATAAAGATGATTTCAGGAGATCACTCAAGACACTGACAAAGAAAACGTTAGTGAACTATTTCCATGGTAACGCCTACAGGGCTCACTCAGAGTCATAAGCTGTGTAGATATTATGTGCTTAGGACATCTTGAGAGAATGCACAGAAAGCCTGATACAAGGTCTAGTCTTTAGCTCAATCCATTATGTGACCTAATGTGGTGCTCAGCGATAGACTTGGAAGCTCATTTTAATCCTTCTGAGATATCAGGTAATCCATCTATGTGTTCAAAGTGACTAAAATATTTGTTAAAAGGGGATGGCTCTTGTTTTTCAATCCATAATTCTCCATAATTTTCCATCCTTCTGAAATGTATTTATTTTAGAAAATCTGGAAAACCTAACACATCAGAAGGACATTCGGAATGCCTACAATTACACTGATTGCGAGTTTAACCCCTTCAACTGCATTTTTTTTCCCCTTAAGTAAGTTCAAACAAAAAAAAAAGCATTTTTTCATTTTATTAGACAATTTCACATACATATTCTACATCTGCTGGTTGCAGCACTTCACTACAGCTACTTCACACTTATACACTGTAAAACTGTGGAACACGTGATACATTTATAATCTAAACACCAGTGAGTAAAATCTAAATGCCTGGTGATTATTTTTGCGGATAAGTGTTCTCCTTCAAAACGCATGTTTATTGGATATTGCTATCACATTTGTTGAATTCACTTTAAAACTGAATCTAAACACTGTGACATGTTTAGAAAGTGTTACAAAAGGGTTTAGGCTATGTTCAGAATTTAAACATGTGGCTTTATAGAGAAATACACAAATTCTGTGAGAAGTATTCAAACCCAGATGCATTGTTTTGATTGCCACAGCATTACATTAAATATCTAGATCTTATGCATCACTTTATTTATATTTACCTCTAATTCAGCTGGACATATTTAGGATTGTTGGAAAACCATGGGATTTCCACAAGAATTTCAAATAGGCCTGAAGTTCCATCGGTATGAATACACAGGCATAGAATAACTCCACTGATAAGGCAAATTATGTCATTAAGAATGTCGTATTGTGATTTAATGCATAACTGAGATGAAATGTACAGCAACATAAATATGCTGAATAAGACCATTGCAGACAACGGCATTGCACAATGTTTGGTAATGAATCTTTTCCACATCATGTGTCTGAGTATTTCTTAGTAGTGCCGTTCTTAAAAACACACAATGTCACATGTTATACAAGAATTGGCTATTAGTTTGTGTAAGCACATAGGCCTCACGCCCTGTCTCATCAAAGAATATCATAATCCAAGAGGCGCAATAATAAAGTGCAAAAAGAGAGCCTGATGCCAACCCCTTACAATGACATCCTGTGAGTTATTTCCCACACAAGTTTTGTGATAGGTTGGGTGCAACAGCAGATTAAAAAGTCCAATTTGGCATTAATACCTCCCGTTTCTATAGGCCAAAGCTGGTTTTGCCTGTTGAATGTGTGGCTTATGGAAGCTAAAGCACTTTTGAGGGGAATTCTAAAGGGATTACCCTGACATTTTACATAAAATGAGAAATGAAAACAGTCTTAAGGAGGAGATGATCATAAATGCATTCCCCTCATGATCAAGGGCCTTTTTCTCTGTGCAGTTTCCACACCCAAGGATAGAAAACTGTCAAGGGGCAATTCCACTTGGAAGGATTAGTCCAATTGATAATGAAATCGAGGGCTGAGTAGCTCTTGCAAGATTTGATACAAAAGGTAGCCAAATTACTTTGTATTTTCAAAGCCTTTATTTTCCAGTGGTGAGAACCTTTCGATCTGCAGACCCCATCCTTTCAGCTAGGCAGACAAACAGCACAACATCCAGCCTTCAGTCTTTTCCTTCTCTTTGACATCCGACCATCCATAAAGAACCTATTTAAAATGATCTCATCACTACTCCTGTTGGACCTCTCACCACAGTGTCTAATCACCTATGTATTTCTCTCCATGAATAGGGGCTAACTTGGATTCAGATTAAATATTTAATTACCGTTATACAGGCTACATTAGATAATACATACATCATACCAGCAGAGATTTTGCCTAGAATTTGGATTTCCTGTCATATGGAATCTCCCTGTTTGCATGAAGAATATTTTGAGTAATCTGGCTTTTGATTTGAAAATAATTTAATTCTATCTTTGCCAAATCTAATCAGTCCCCTAATTTACATGTCTTTAAATATGCTGAATACATATAATATGTATATGCTTATTTATATTGACAGAAACTAAGGAAGCCAGATATCTAGATGAATAAGAAATTACTCAAAAATGAATCCTGGACATTTCCACTTTAAACAAAATGCCATCATCTAAAATGTTCCATGTTTTTTGAAAATTTTCTTTTATCATCACAAAACTTATTTTTCCCCCATCTGCCTTTGTTAAAAATATGCTCATGACAATTAAATTAAATTCTTAACATTTTTTTCCACACAAAGCATTTGTATGACATCCTTAAGTGGATCAGACACATTTGCATCTGCTATAATGCTGTGATTCACGCAGAGAAGAGCATGGGTAATCCACATTATTTTTCCTAATCCAATTGGCCCAAAGGTCTAAAGCACCGCATGCTGAGGCATATTATGCAGAAGCCGTAGTTCCCTGTAGTTTGTGACCATGTCCCTTAATCCCTGTCGTACAAACAACGTATATCAGAGGCGGCTCATCCATTTATGCAAATTATGCACTGCATAATATAGAAATAGATGGAAAAAACCTCACAAATTATCAGAATCAATCACAACTTCTTTATTTTTTGGTCAGTGGAATATTGCATTTTATCAATGTGCTATTGTGCTATTTTTCAGAAACAGCTTCCTGTACTATTTAATAAAATTATTTCATTATTTCAAGCAACGGACCATACAAATGGTAGTGATTGCTCAAATGAATAGAGTAATTCACTTAAGTGTAAAGTCTTTCATGACCCTGATAAGACTGTTGGCACCTGAGGCCTACCGCCATTATGCTCAGCAAAACAATGTTTAGTCAATTGTGTGCATTTCAACAATAGTTAATTGAAAGACAGTATAAACAATGTGATACAGTGCATATTAGTACCTAGTCAGTTCAGCCATCAGGGGTAAGCTTTCGTGTTCATCAGTCAGCCAAATTGACCCTCACACTCACTTTTTTATTGAAATCTGCAATTGTTTGTGTTACTGTGGTAATACAGTGAATAAGATTTTGTCGTATTGGCTTAAATAGTAGCAGGTGAATATTGAATGAGACTAGGCCTTTATTTCTAATTGGTTATTTGTTTATTCTGGATATTATTAGCTGTATCGCTAGCTAGCTAATTAACTAGCTCACTTGCATGTGAATAACCCCAAAAGAAAATGTGTCTAACAAAATTTTGGATACTTTGTTTCACTTTTTTAGTTACAAGAAGTTACAAATTGACAGTTGAACAAAACCCGACATTTAATTGAACCAAAGAAGAAACTCTGTCAATTTGGCTTTCAATCAACCATGGTACAGACAGTCAATTGTCCAAAATTGGGTTGTTTTGTTGTTTTTGTCTATTGTTCCGCAAATCAAGGAATGCAACTAAGGATAGCTAAGTTTGCTATATAGATAAGGGCAGTCTCACGATTTGTCCCAATTTTCACCAATGTGTTGCAACTATGGGACCCCAAAAGGGCTGCCGTGAGGTTAAGTCCACCTGTAAGGATTGAGCATTTATTTGATGAGGGCTCTCGCCTTCTAATTGTTGGCTGAGAATTAACAAGGTTGATTTGTATTTTTCCCAATACAGAATTATATGGGTTAAATGCTTTCAAAGTTTTCAAAGTCTATTTCGAGCACTTGATCTTCTAATACATGCTGTGGATACCTGTCAAAGGTCAATGTTACAAAGGTCTAACTTCATATTTCCTGCTTCCACTTCCCATTGACCCCTCCATCTCACCTACCATGTTTTTTAGCCCTATCAAGTCCATCTGAACTGTAGTAATGTTGTTAGACAGCTAGTTTTTTCCTCGGGATTCAATAAAGTATAAAAAAAGACCAATAAACTGAGAACAAGTCCTTTGGAATGATGAATCAAAATATGAAATTTTCTCACCTAATGCAGAACTTGTTTGTGCCGTAGAATTGGAGCACACTTCAAAAAGTTAAAACATGGAGGTGGTAATATTAAGGTTTGGGGGTCAGTCTGCGCATATGAGCTGGTGATCTCATAAAAAGTAACAAAATCATGGATCAAAATAGTATCATTGAGTCCTTGTGAGGCACACACTGCCATCTGGAAAGACAATAAATGGTTGGGGGTTTCAACGAGGTAATGGCCGTAAACACACATCTAAATTGGGTTAGAATTATCTCAGTCGGAAAGAAACATTCTGGAACACCTGGAACTGCTCAAAAACCAGACCCTAATCTGATTGAGCAAATCTGTTGTAACACGAATTATACCAAAAAGATCAAATGCTGTAATCAAAACAAAGCCTGGCCACACTGGATACTGACTTTTTCTTCTCAAAAAGACATAATTATTTTTGGTTTTCCTGTATATTGTTTACTTATTTTAATCTATTTCAAGGGTGTCCAATCTTATCCGTAAAGGGTCAGTGTGGGTGCAGGATTTTGTCCTAGCCAGCAGTGCTAATGCACCTGATTCCACTAATGAACTAATCAGGGGTGTCAATCAGGACCTCGATGAGTAGAGTCAGGTGTGTTAGTGTTGGGCTCTAACAAAAACCAGCACCCACACCGGCCCTTTCTGGATAAGATTGGACACCCCTGATCATGTAATATGATCCAATATTGCATTAAATAAATACTCGAATAATACTTGGTTTCTGATTTATCTTCATTTTGTTAAGTGTTAAGTTACTCCAATTATGTCCTTATTCTGATTAAAGTTATCAGAGCATGGTGATTACATGGCAGTGTCATATTTGGAGTATTGCCTAAATTGGGTTAATATTAACCCAGTAATGGATGATTACTGTCGATGTACATATACTCAATGAGGTCTCAAAGAAGTGCCCGCACAATTTTGGCTAGAATGAAAATCATGTTAATCCATCTGTATTTAGTCCTGTGAAGACGCTTCTTGATTGCTGACACAGATATGCCCACCTCCAGGAGTGTCTTCTTTTTGGAAGGGTTTTTTTCCACCAGGAAAATAATTCTGAAAAATAATGATTTCCAGCTTAGTAATGACTTGCTTTACAGGCAGGGAAAGGCCTTAAGCCTTTCCTGAGCCTGTGCGATTATATTACATGAAGTTAATAAATTAACTTAGGTTCCGGAGCAGGGCCACGCGTTAACTCTACCCTCAATCTCCTAGCAAGCCTACTCATACCTGTTCAGCCCCTTCCTCTCCGTTTGGCTCAGATCTCTCGATCGAGGTGATCAGCATTCTCCACAACCAATGTTCTATCGGACCCACATTCTCCAAACCAGCATTCTAAACAGACCCGCATTCTCCACGACCAGCATTCTACCGGACCTACGTTTTCCAAACCAGCATTCTAAACAGACCCGCATTCTCCACAACCAGCATTCTATTGGACCAGCATTCTCCAAACCAGCATTCTAAACAGACCCACATTCTCCCCGATCAGCATTCTATCAGACCCGCATTCTCCAAACCAGCATTCTACCGGACCCGTATTCTCCTTGCGAGCTTCTCGTTAAGTAAACGTTTTTTCTGCTATCCGATGTTTCTACTTACCAAGCAACACGGATTCCAGAGTCCAAACTCCAGCTCAACCATCATACGTCGATTCCGACTCATATTCAATCATTCAACTTAAGTATTCCAACAAATTCTCCAACGCCCCCAGTTCAGATGTCTTCGTTCCAGATTAGACAGACCATCTTCCAAGATGGCGGATTAAAAACAACTGTTTGCCGCGTCTCACTGGGCTCCTCCTCCAGGCAAACCTACAACTTCACCGCCTCCAGTCAGCGTCTCCCGCTCCGGCGACTCCTTCCGGCGAACGTAACAAGCTCCGGAATAAAGGATTTAATTCACTAAGGTTTCACAAATTAAACAATTCGAGCAAGTAAGCCTATGTATTTTTAGAGGTTACAGTGGTTTTTTACTAAGAAAAAACTGAACTAGTTGGCTTGTTTTTTCGCAATACTTTGCCTGAAGCAATACCAAGCAAGACTTCCTGGTTTGCCACATCCTCGTAAGCCTGATGTCTTTGACTACCACGCCCACCAGAAAACCATTAAAGCAACGCAATTAAGGCGGGCCATTCCCGTCCCGGAAGGTTGCATCCAGTCACTTGTCATTTCCATCAATGACTCTGCCGAGAGAGAGAGAGAGAGAGAAAAAGGGCAATTAAAATGTAATATTAGTTAAATGGTTTTGCTACTAAGGTTATTTGGTAATTAGAAGCCAGAAATCTCCAAGAAAGCCAGGAATACATATAGCCTCATATCTCTCCACTAGCCATTGCTTCTACTAAGCTACTCTCCAGTGTTAGGATTCGGACTATAGCTTGCATCCTGCATCCTCAGTTATTCACTGACTCAAACTAGCACGCCTTCAGGGTTCCTAACGAGTGGCCATTGCTCATCTCTATCACGTGATGAAAGAACGGACCTTAATTTCTTCCATTATTTTAACACCGCAAAACAATATCAGTCCTGTTCCACTTCAGTCTCAAGTGAAGCAACGTTCCATCGTCCAGAACCATTCAACTACTATACAGTGGCTTTAGCTCTTCACCACAGTTCCTGCACCACTACAACGTCATTACGCCAACAGCCTACGACAACGATTCCAAAGCAACTGACCCCTGCTGATGGGTCAAAGGCAGTCATCACAAGCCTGTCTCCCACGTCGTCACAGAGCCTCCACTGCCTGGAAGGCCACAGCTGGCTCCATCACCCCCCCCCCCCCCTCCCTCCGTGCTTGCTCCCTCTGTGTTTGGTTTTTCTCACAAGATTTCATCCTTCTTTTCATCCCTGTTTTCACAGGCGTCACAAATCCCCATGCCTGTACGTCCTTCCATCCCATCATCCCTTCCTCTACCCTTCCTTCAGCTACCTCCAACTGCACAGCATCTGCTCAACCGTTCGCTATTATGGCTACCACCACAGCACACCAGCCCCATCGAGCAACACCAAGGGCCCCACCACAGGCTAATCAAATTAATAGTTCTCAACTTGCTAATTCTCTTCGTCAATCACTACACTCTAGCCACAGCGGTACCACCTACCCAGCCAGCTTCATCTATTCATCGCCATTCTCCAGTCTCTCGCATTACACCAGTGGATTCTCTCATGTAGATTTAGCTTAGCTCCTTCAACCTTCCAACATCGACACTAGCCAGCCCAGGGAAATGCAGACTAATCTTAGTCCAGGTCAGCTCCATCAGCCAAAGCAGTTAATCATAGATCTTTCTTCCCCTCATAGCTCACACACTTCGATTTTCTCATAGTCACGCCATTGTCCACACCTCCTTGTCTCGAGCTCACTACTCTCACAAAAGCCTTCTCAGATCTCGGTGTTCCTCTTTCCAAAGAGAACCTCAGGGCCCAGCACTTCCATTGAGTTCCTCAGTATCACCCTTGACTCTCATTTTGGCATCTCTGCCATCTGATAAGATACAGCGCATCACTCTGCTGCTTGCAAACTACCTCCTCACAGATAAACAAAATTCCAGCTTTTCGCCCTCCTTGACCACCTCGGTTATGCCATTTACATTTATCCCACCAGCAAAATCCTTTCTATCAAATTAATTAACAGAACTGCTGCCGTTCCCTCTTTCCATGACAGAGTTGCCCTGAATCAGACATGCAAAATGGAAATGCGCACATGGCAACACTTCCTGTCTTCTTAGAATAGTATTTCATTCTTCTATGATGACTTTGTCACTCAACCTGAGGCCGTTCATTTTTAAACAGATGCATCCTTCCTTTGGTTTGGTTCCTTTGGTTTTTGTGGCTACTACAGAAGTATATGGTTTACTTCCATATAAGCATCGAGTTCATATCTCTTGACTAAGTCCTGCTACCCTTCATCCGCGCTTCATGAGCTATACCCAATAGTCATAGCTGCCATTCTTCGGGGGCACGAATGGTCCAAAGGTCTATACTCATCCATGCCGATAACACCTCGGTTATAGAAATCATAAATAAAAGTTGATCCCATTCTCCAACAATCATGCAGTTCCTGCGCAGACTCACCCTTATCCTACCTCAACATCAGTTCATCCTCAGGGCAGCCTGCATTCCTGGTTATCATAACTGCCTCGCAGACTCATTATTTTGTTTCTAATTCCACAAATTCAGACTCTAAGCTCCAGATTCGAACATGCATCCCACACCAGTTCCACTGTTTTCAGCCACAACCTTCACCTAACTCCACAACTCGAAAACCTCTGTAACACTTCTCAAGAAGCCATTCTTGACAGCCTTGCTCCAAGCACTCTCTCAGCCCACCTAACTGGATGGAACACTTTCAAACTTATCATGCCACTTACAATCTGTCATTTCTCTCCTTCAATGTTACGTCCATCTGCAATTTATCACCCATACTCACTCTGTCCAAATTCCAGGCCTCCATCATCCAGACCTACTTAGCGGGCATTAATATTTTCATCAAACTAATCACTGACGTCCATTGTCCTTCTACTTCCAATCTCACAAAATAATGTCAATAACAGGCTACAAGAAGAAAAACCTACTCTTAAGGCCAGATGCTTCCCTCTCACCTCTGACCATCTCACCCTCTGTGTCCGCACTCTTTTCTGACATGCTCCATTTCACCCCAACATCATCCCTCTACAATTCCTCCTGCCATCCCAGTCTATCTGACGTAACCGTCCACTCTCCTGACTCCCTCATATTCACACTCGGAAGGAGTAAAACTGACCAGTTGGGAGTTTCCTTCCCCATCCATTTTTTCCGCCTCAATTCATATCTCAGCCCATGTGATTCCCTGACTAAATACGTAAGCTACAGATACGCTGCAAAGGCCTTACCTCAGCATCCACACATTCTTACTGAAACGGGCAACACGTCACTCGATTCTGGTTCCAGAAACATTAACATCAAGTCCTCAGCATTTCAGGTAACTTTATTCAAGCTATTGCTTCCGTACAAGAGCAGCATCTACAGCTGCCAGATCAGACATCTCTGATCAAACCATCCAGGCCGATTGTCCTCTCAGGCATATCACACAAGCATCCATAATAATTTAACCAACCTCCAACAAGCCCTTACTCAGCTCAGCTCAATTTAATTCTGACTCTTTCGGGGCTCGAGATCAGCTCGGGGTTATAAACACCGAGACGGACCCCCACACGGAGTCTCCCTTCACCCAGTATTCAGCATATCCTCCCAGATGACCTCAAAGACAACATCCCTCTTTCACCCCTAAACCTCCTCGCACAATCGCACAAATTACATTAAACCTTTAAACTACGCTTTTGTTGTGGCATAGTCCTTGCTAGTGAAACAAAGTTAATGAGTTAATTTAGGATCAGGAGCAGGGCCACACCTCAACTCCACCCTCAATTGCCTGGCAAGCCGACTTATACCTGTTCAGCCCCTTCCTCTCTGTTTGGTTCAGATCTCTCGACCCACCCACCCCTCTTCCCCTTACCTTCATCCATCTCCTTCCTGCCTCATGCGTACCCACATCCCTTCATCCTCTTCCACTCATCCTAATCCCTTCCTGACCTCATCCTGATATGGGATCAGGTAGACACCAGAAGCGAGGTGAAGGGGAATGAGGATTTATTGAAAAACAAAACAAAACAGGCACGAGGGCCAACGAAAAACTTGGCCCAAAGGGTTGCAAAAAACAAACTAAAGTATGCTACACAGAGCTATAAACAATAAAGGCAAAAGGCAAAAAACAAAAAGGCACTGGAAACTCCAGGCAAGAAGCACAAGAAAAATAAATAACCAGACTATATATAAATTCGAAAAACAAGAGGCTGGGACAAGACTTGAAACTAGAAATGCTAGGGAATCCTGACAACAAGAACTTGGCTACACTTGCACATGCAATGAGACGCGAGACACTGTCTGCCAGCCAACTTCCACCGCACCCAGATAAAGGCTTGGTAATCAAGGACACATGAGGGGCAACACCTGGAGAAGCAGAAACAAGAGGCATGGCAAGATCAAGACATGGACAAGATTGGTTGACAAGACTTGCTCATTAAGAGAATGAGCGTGCTCAGCTTAAGTACCAATTAAGTATGCAGTTTGGAAGCAAGCATGAATGTTAAGAACAGAAAAGCACAGCAAGATCTTGAAATAGCAAAGCAGGAATCATGACAATAAACTCCCTGTCTAAATTAGTAGTATTAGTAATGTGCCTAAGAATTACACCAACCCAGTGAGTGTTAGTAAATGTTAGTAACTTAAAAACAGTTAATTGCCAATTAAGCTTAGAGAGGCCCGAATCCAGCACAGCATGGAAGGAAGGGGAAATACCAAAGCCAACCAGAGCTCTGAAGTGTGCAACAACGAAGGCACGGGGCGGAACGCAGACAAGCGGTGGAGTGGCATGGCAGACCTGGCATGAACAAAAACATGGAAAAGTAAAAACATGGACATGGAATGTGAAATCCTGAAACAAGAAACTGTTAAAACTATGACTATGAACATGAAACTATGAAATATGAAATCTTGAAACTGTTAAAACCATGAATAATACTGTTCTGGCCAAAGGCCAGAACCCTGGAACACAACACATCCCTACCCACATCCCTTCATCCTATTCCCTTACTTACCTCATCCCTGCTCACATCCCTTCATCCTCTTCCATTGATGCTCATCCCTTCCTTACCTTATCCCTACCCACATCCCTTCATCCTCTTCTCCACTCATCTCCTCCAGTTCAACCCGGTGCACACCTCTCCTATGTCTCTAAGATACCATCAGGGGGGGCTTGAGATCAGCTCGGGCGGATAAACGCCGAGATGGAACCCTAACAATGAATCTCCCTCCGCCCAGTCTTATCTTATTATTACAAATTTTTTTTACCACATTTCTAGCTCTAATTTTCCCCCGTAGCAATTTATTTATTTTATTTTGAAGTGTGTGGCATGCCTGAATGGCAGGTATAGATGTTCATTTACAGATAAAATCAGGAAAAAAAGTAAAAATCTTATCTTCAGACTGTCTGTAATGAAGTACAAGTGACAGTAAATTTTGGAATCACATTTTTCTGTTGTAATGTGCATTGCCCAAACCAGCCCAAATTTTTCCAAGTTGGGGCTGTGAATTCTCAAAATCCAATAAAAACATTACTGTGCAAAAATTAAACGTCATGACCCCATAGTTTGCACACCATAAGACTTGTTTACGAAAAGAAAGGGACAAAATTCCACCTGAATCAATTAACCCCACCAGCCCTGGGCTTGAAAATGACATGTCCAAAATAAATTGACTATATCTCTGCAATGAATAGGTCGATTTGAAATATTTTGGTATCATAATAAAGGTACCAGCTAGGAGATTTTTGTCATGGTGCAAAAATCAGTGTATATATCACTGAGTCATAGTAAATGAAGATAAACATCTTTAAAAAAAATTACAGAACAGAATCTACAAAAGTTCATTCTAGCTTACAAAATCAGAGCAATATAAGAGAGGTTTTAGTTCAGGAACGTTTCGGTGGCCTCTTCAAGCTGACACTGTGTGCTATTTCATGTTTCTCAGATATTAAACTGTAAAACTAATTTAATTTCACTTATCTGTCAGCAAAGGCATACATTCCACCGAAATACAACCACTTTTTAATTTTTAGAATTTAGAATTTAAAAAAAAAATTATTTCTGCCAGTCCTGTTGCCTGTACAATTTCCCATTCAAAGATAAAAATGAAGTTTGACTGTACTGGAGCAGATTCATTAAAAAAAAACCATGTCAATAAAATTATCAATACAAAGGTAATGTAAAAAAAATGGGAAAAAACCCGAGCAATTATTTATACAAGAAAAATGCTACTATCGCCTTTGTAAACAGATGCCATGACCAGTATTTGAACCCTGGCAGAGTAGACTGTAGCACATCACCCTGACCACAAGGCTATCAGCTGACTATGGACCCATGGTCAAATGGCCTATATAATGAAAAAGTCAAGAAAACACCCACTGCACTGTTGTACTCTCAGTATTCATGCGAAATGGCTCAAAGACTGTCAGAAAACAACTTTGAAAATGGCTGTTGAATATTTAGAGGATAATAATACGGAAAAATACCACAAACAAACCAGTTAAGCGTTTATATTGTCGTGCTATTCAAATACAAGCGAATGGCCTGTGGACTCAGTTTGACGCACTGGGAACGCAAGGCTCTAGCTCAAGCTAGGTTTGTGCGATTAAGGTCGTTTAGGACTAGTTGAAAACATATGAAAGCATAGAATCACCGGCAAAATCTTACTGACAGCAACACAAACCGATCACAGAGAGGAAAATACATTGCAAGCAAGCTGTATGCTAAGGGGCTGAGATCTTTGAAGTAGATGCTTGGTGACTGGAAGATCTAGTTCTATCATAACATGGACACATTGGGCTAACAACAGCAAGTGCTCTCAAGTGGATGGAGACATTTTCTAGATCAGGATCATGTGGACAGAAAATGGGCGAAAAAAATATTCTATAAAAAAATACCCGGGTATGTGTGAACGGCCTTTAATTTACTGTTCCAACCTCTTCTGATTTGGGGTTGTTTGCTGTCGAATTATGATCATTTGTCTGAGACATGACAAGTTGTTTGAAAACTTTTTTTCAGAACACCCTGGAAGCACTCCACAAGGCCAGAAGACGTGCAAAACAAGAATGCAAGAACTGTGCCAACAACTACTGGATGAGTCTCTGTGCTGAGATTCTGTCTGCTCCTGACTCTGGAAATGTCAAAAGCATGTTTGAGGGCATCAAGAAAGCAATTGGACCTATGCAGACAAAGTGTGCTCCACTGAAGTCATCAACTGGGGAGACCATTACTGACAAGTCCAAACTGATGGAGTGCTGGGTGGAGCACTACAGTGAGCTATATGGTGGTACCAGTTTTGTTTCATCCGCCACCCTCGACCAAATTGAGAGGCTTCCCATATTGCTTGAGTTAGATGATGCTCCCACTAAAGCAGAACTCTCAAAGGCGATCATGGAGATATCATCTGGCAAGGCCCCAGGAGGGGATGGCATACTGGCTGAAGTGTTCAAATGTCGTTGAAGCCAGCAGCTCGACACTCTCCACCAGCTGCTCTGCTAGTGCTGGGAGGAGGGTTCAGTACCACAGGAGATGAGAGACTCTTCTATCATAAACCTGTACAAGAACAAAGGTGACCGCAGTGACCACAATAATTATTGAGGCATATCACTGCTATGCATCGCTGGTAAGCTTTTTGCTCGAGTAGTACTATACCGGCTATGAAAACTCGCCAAGAGGGTATACCCTGAATCTCGATGTGATTTCTGCTCCAAACGCTCAACCGTAGACACAATCTTCTCTTTGAGGCAGCTACAGGAGAAGTGCCGGGAGCAACAACAGCCCCTTTTCATCCCTTTTATTGATCTAATAAAGGCCTTTGATTTGGTCAGTAGAGATGGCTTATTCAAAATTCTGCAATTAATTGGTTGCCCTCCAAAACTCTTCAGCTTCATCAGGTCATTTCATAATGGAACACGAGGTACTGTACAGTTTGGTGGCAACATGTCTGAGGTATTTGACATAAACTGTGGCGTGAAACAAGGCTGCGTTTTAGCCCCCAACACTCTTCAACATCTTTTTTTCTGTCCTGTTGAAACACGCATTCAGATCAGCTGATGAAGGTATCCTATTACGCACTCGATCTGATGGGAAACTCTTCAACCCTGCACATCTCCGAGCAAAGACAAATGTTCACAAAATAATGCTGCATGACTTACTATTTCCGAACGACACTGCCTTTGTCGCACACAGTGAGGGAGGGCTTTAGTCCCTTCTTGACAGGTTCTCAAATGCATGCGAGGCTTTCAGACTTACCTTTAGCCTGAAGAAGATGAAAGTCATGTGTCAAGGCTCTGAAGCCACACCTATTCTAACCATCAAAGACTAGACCTTGGATGTTGTCTCACAGTTTACTTACCTTGGTTCTACCACCTCTTAAAAATGGTTCCCTTGATATGGAGCTTGGAAAGAGAACAGGAAAGGCAGCAACCAACATGACCAAGCTTTCTGCACATGTGTGAGAGAACAAGAAACTTACTTCCCGTACAAAAATGGCTGTCTATCGTGCCTGCATCGTGAGTACCCTACTTTATCCACTTATGCTGGTCAGGAAAAACGCTTCCACATAAGATGCCTTCACCGCATCCTGTCCATTTCATGGATGGACAAGGTCTCTAACAATGCAATACTTGAAAGAACAGGCGTTCCCTCAATGTTTACCCTACTTAGACAATGCAGACTGAGGTGGTTAGGTCATCTACGCCGAATGGAGGAAGGTCAAATTCCAAAGAACCTCATGTATGGGGAGCTAGAATTCTGGTCAAGACCTGTTGGCAGACCTAAGCCTCCTTTCAAGGATGTCTGCAAAAGAGACATGCTTGCGACTGGTCTGTCAGTCGACAGCTGGGAACTTCTTGCTGAAGACCGTAGTAAATGGAAGACTGCGTGCAGTCAGGCACTCCAAACAGGGGAGAAAAAGCAGAGAGCCGAAGCCGACACAAAGAGAGCAAAGAGAAAGACTTTTGCAAAGTCAACTGCATCAACCCCAGCAGCATTAGGATTTTTCTGTGGGGATTGTGGCTGTGTCTGCCGCTCGCGCATTGGATTAGTTAGCCACCTGAAGAAATGCTCGCAATTGCGCTTAAGTCATGGACGATAGTCCGATGACTGCCTTCCGACTTGTGTGGAATTGTTTAGTTTTTTTGGTTTTGGGAACTGTAAGGTAACTGAGCTTTTCTTTCTGTTTTGGGAAATTGCTTTAAATATAACATTTTCATTTTGCACAAATATTTTTAGTTTATATCTTTCTGATGAGTTTAAAATAGTCATTCAATGAGTAGGGTGTGTACATGGATTAGTGTGCATCCTTATGTAAGGTTTCACGTAAACACACAAAAAATGAAAACCTGACTGTCTTATCATTCATGCTAGGAGAAAGAGCCGGCTGGCTCCCCTAACAAAATATTAATCGTATAATGAATTCTGAAAGCAAAAGTCAAATTGATACAACTTAAAGTGTGCGTAGCGCATGGACACCCAATTAGACGCACCACGAACGCAAGGGTCTATCTTGGGCTTGGTTTGTGCTATTACCGTGGATGAGGGCTCGTTGGAAACGTCGGAGCCCATAGAATCAAATGGCGACCCCTAAAGTCAAATTTAGGGCATCACAAGCCACGTCACTGAGAAGAAAATACATGCTTTCAAGGGGAATGATCAGGCCCTGACCTAATTGGAGGCAGTGCCATGGAAAAAAACATGCAAGGGGATAGGCAGATGTAGTTTCTATATAACATAAGCATATTGGACTAACAATAGCCAGCACAAATTTACTCACTTTTTATCCCAAAATGTCAAAGGTAAGAAAACAGTTTTGCTCTGCGTTGTAGATTGTTCTTTGTGAGTGCTGTCAATTAAAAATGACAAAGCTTGTATCGTTGGATTCTGTGGACATCCCTCTTTCATTTCAGTCAGGACACCTATGTCAGATTTAACCATTTATTGCAGGACAACCTGCATTTGAGCTTGACGGTGACTCTGGGTGATGCTCTGGAACAATCTGAGCAAGCATGACTCAGACACTCCCTGAGATCACAACCGTCCCGGCAGAGCCTGAGGTTCTTTTAAACCTCATAAAAGTTATTGAACAAGATATGAACAAGTGCTGTTTAAGATGAACAATGATAATAATAAAGGAGGAGGCTGGGGAGGTGGAGGGAGATGAGAAACATATTTCTTTGAAACCCAAGTATGAGCAGTGTAGAAGGCATGGCGCCAGGGAAATGAAAGAAAACTCCCTTAGTTATAAAAGTTTGCCAATAAGGGCAGAGGAGCTAAAGTTAAGAATGATTGGACAGAAACAGGCTTTTGACCAGCCTGACTACCGTGCCAGACTGAACTAGTGCCAAAGGCTCCATTTGATGTATCATTTGTATGCCTAGCACAAATTCAGCAGAAACGCAAGCGATCGAGCACTTTTATTATTTGATCCTATGTTTTGCTACATGCTTATTAACTTGCTTGGTGATTGAATTGTATTCGGTCGAGGTAAAAATAGTCATCATAAGCTTTTCACGGAGTTTATTCTCTTTAGGTGTATATGCTGCATGACGATGTTGCTAGTAGGAAACATGCCTTATTCATGATGTTTATTGATTGCCCCCAGTACCAAGGGTGTGCGGGCTTCAGAAGTTAACATGAGCTCATCTCAAATGGAGGGATGCATAGTGGAAATGTGTGCTGAGGTCTGACAACTCCACCGTTCAAATTGTTTCTGTAATTAGTGGAAGTAGCGTCCTCTGGGTCGAAGAGGGTAAGGACTGCTTTTGGCATGTAAAGTTCGAATGCCAGCATCTGTCATGGTATGGAGGGAGTGTAAGTGCCCATGCCATGGGTAACTTGTACATCTGAAGGCACCATTAATGCTGAAGGGCACCTACATGCTTTGCAACATACCTATAATCTGCCATTTAGACATTTTTTTCTTGGAAGACTGCTTTTCAGCAAGACAATGCCAAGCCACAGTCTGCACAATTACAAAAGTGACAGGGTTTACAATCAGGCACAAATGGAAGATGAGATATTTTACAATTTTATCCTCGAATTGAACTCATTTCAAATTTGATGGCTGCTACAGGTCTCAAAAAAGTTGGGACAGGGGTCTGTTTGCCCTGGTGTAGCATCCTCACTTCTTTTTAACACAGTGTGGAGGCGTCTAGGCATTGAGGAGACAAGTTTCTTAAGTTTAGCCATTGGAATTTGATCCCACTCTTGTTTAATACAGGCTTCCAGCTTTTGCAGAGTTTTGGGTCTCCTTTGACGGACTTTTCGTTTGAATTATGTGCCAAATTTTTCTCAATCAGTGAAAGATCAGCCCTGCAGGCAGGCCAGTTCAGCACACGGACTCTTCTGCTACGAAGCCATGCTGTTGTAATAACTGCAGTATGAGGTTTCGCATTGTCCTGCTGAAATACACAAGGCCTTCCCTGGAATAGGGGTCAACTGGAGGGGAGCATATGTTGCTCTATATCCTTTATATACCTTTCAGCACTCATGGTGCTTTTTAAAACATGCAAGTATCCCACAACATATGCACTAATGCATCCCCATACCATCAGAGATGCAGGCTTTTGAACTGAACACTGATTAAAGGAGGGGTGGTCTTTCTCCTCTTCAGCCCGGAGGACACGACGCCCATTATTTCCAACAAGAATGTCAAATTTGGACTTGTCTGGCCACAGGACACTTTGCCACCTGGCTACAGTTGATTTTAAATGAGCCTTGGACCACAGAACACGGCGGTGCTTCTGGCTCATGCTCAACAATAGCTTCATTTTTGCATGATAGAGTAACAGGTGGCATCTGTGGATGTCAAAATGGGCTGTGTTAACAGACAGTGGTTTCTGGAAGTATTCCTGGGCCCATTTAGTAATGTCAATGACAAAATCATGCCAGTGAGGGATGCAGTGGCGTCCAAGGACTCGAAGATCATGGGCATCCAGTCAAGGTCTTCGGCTTTGTCCCTAACGCACAGAGATTTTTCCAGTTTCTCTGAGTCTTTTTATGACTTTATGCACTGTTGATGATGAGACCTTCAAAGCCTTTGCAATATGATGTTGAGGTACATTGTTTTTAAAGTATTCCCAATTTTTTAATGTAAGCCTTCACAGGTTGGAGAGCCTGGTCATCTTTACTTCTGAGAGACTCAGCCTTCCTTTTTTTTTTGCCTGTGTCCCAACTTTTTTCAGACCTGTTGCAGCCAAAAAAATTGAAATAAGCTAATTTTGTGGATAAAAATGTAAAATGTCTCAGTTTCAACATTTGAAATATTATCCATTTTCTATTGTAAATAACATATTGGCTCATGTGATATGAAAGTCATTGCATTTTGATTTTATTCACAATTTACACTTCGTCCCAACTATTTTGGAATTGGGGTTGCACGTGTGGAAATAATTGGAAATGCTCAACAGACTATCAACGGATGATCAGGCTAATATGCAGAGTGACGCTTGTAGATGCGCAATTGACAATGAACAAAGTTCTGTTGGATGATCAGGGAAATGTGGTGCCTGTATCAACATTCATCCATAGTGAGGGAATAATCGATATTTGCCAGCGAAGTCAGTACTTGATGATGCGACATGCACCAGTAACAAATTTTCAATAGTCGCTCAGGTAAATACACATGGTGATGCTTGTTGATGATCTGCTGATATCGGTAACATGTTGACTAATACTTTAATTAAAGTTTCTTGACCCTCCCTGGGTATTTATCTCAAAATAAATAATAAGGTCATGTCTAACATAGTCAGTAGATAGTATGATGATGTTTTTGTTTTAAGTATTTGAACTGTTTCTAAATCAACCTTTGTTGAAAATTGACCTTTATGTTGCTAACATGCTAGTTCTTGTCTGTTGAGCATCAATAAAGGACCATGAAAATAAACTTTTTTAAACCTGGAATCGCGGTCAGGCAGTCGAGGTTTAAACAAGGAGGCAGATTGTAGGGTAGAATCAAAGTCAAAACACCAACAGAGATCTGAAAACTAATGATGCAGAATGGCATACAAAGGAACAAGCCGAATCATGAACCAAAAAAACAACAGCAGACAAAGCCAAAAGTAAATAGACACAAGGGGCAATCCAACACTAGAAGACCTGGGACAAATAAAGATCAAACACGGGAAGAAAATGCTCGGAATAAAATGTCATTAGTAGCTGAGGAATAGAGAAAAACTCGAACTGGGAAACTAAAACTGAGGGCTTATACTGTATATAGATGGAAGTGATAATGAAATCTAACCAAGGTGAGGCATAGGGCAACAGAGGACTAAAAGGGTGTGGCAGCAGCAGCGACGGAGACAACCAGCATGAATCCATAGTAGCCGCCTGACTTCGTCCGGGGGCTACAATTAATTAAGTATAGGCTTGACATAAAAAGATACGTTTTCAGCCTACTCTTGAAGACAGAGAGTGCGCATCTGAGGCCTGAATTTGTCTCGGTAGATTGCTCCATAAAATTGGCCATAAAATTGTAAGAGAATGCTCTGCCTCCAATTGTAATTCTGGAAATATTTGGAATTTTTCAAATATTCAGCACCTTGTGAACCAAGCAATCTTGGCAGGGAGTTAGGAATAAGACGACTGCTAAAATATTCTAGGGCCAAGTCATTTGAAGCTTTGTAGGTTAGCAGTACTATTTTGCACTCAATTCTAGAAATTACAGGCAGCCAATGAAGATTTTTCAACACTGCGCTAATGTGATCATATTTCTTAATCCCACCCAGAATCCAAGCAGCAGCATTCCGCACTAATTGAAGACGTTTCAGGGCAGAGCTAGTGCAACCAGACAGTAAGACATTACAATACAAATTGCAATAGCTGATCCAGGTGTGCCATCTGTGATAGAATATTGTAACTGAGTGCATAAATTTGCAGCTCCATGTACGTACATTTCTCTGAGATACAAAGTCGCAATATTAGACCTTCTTTGGTTTACCTACGGAGCAGAAAAGGGGGAGCACACTATTTCCGGGAAAGCGTTCCTATTCAAATACGGCCTTGCTTTCGAAGGGGCGTTGCTTTGTTAGCGGCCGTTTTTGCCAGCGCCCTAGTAACTCTTTTGTTTTATGATGTCGCCAGACAATCGAGAAGCGGAGATCTCTGATCGTCTGGCACCGCGAGACTACACATGTTTTAACAGCTTTAAGGCACATCTCTAATCTACAACATAGTTACTTGATCATTTTCACCCGACTGGAGCATCTACATTAAGGGTACACAGAGAGCATTAGCAAACTTGTCATGGTCAATACACAGGCGGCTGACTGGACACTCCAAATAAGATGGGAAAACCTCAAAGAATTTTGCAGAAGTTTTTGCAGTGAAAGTATGACCAGTGTACCTCCTACTTTCTGACAATACAGGGTGGACGAATTGTAAACAAAATGTTGTAATAAAATGAGCAGACAAACTGTTATTATTTGAATGAATTCTGATCTTTACAATATCATTGCCAAAGCCTAAGACCAGGTCTAAAGTATGATCATGAAAATGTGTTTGGCCAACGACACTGAGTGAAGCCGATTGACTCCAAAACATTAGTGAATGTGGATGTTAAATGATCATATGGCCCTCATAAAGTGCAGGTTAAAGTCACCCAATATAACCATTCTATAATAGCTGAAAACTAAATCCAAAAGGAATTCTGGAGAAACCTTGAATAAAGCCAGAGCATAGGCTAGGGGGCCGGTAGACTGTCACCAGGGCTAAAGGCCGATCAGGGACAGGGCTCGCGCCTACATCCAGCCCCGAAAAGTTCGTCACTAGAACCTCAAACTAATCAAATTTATACTGTGGTTTTGGCACTGAGTGAATGGAGTCACTATAAATAACAGCAATGCCCCCACCTCTCTGGCCCAGAAGGGCTTTTGAGTGTGTATAAAACCAAGTGGAGAGGCTCCATTCAAAAAAAAGTTTTATCTGGTCTCAGCCATGTTTCTTTGAGATTCAGTACATCAAGACAACAATCAGAGATTAATTTGTTCACAAGAGCTGCTTTAGAGTTCAAGGATCTTATATTTATTCGTACAAATATGAGAGAATAATACTTATTTCAACAGGGATTAATACAGTTTGTTTTCATGCAAGTCAAGTTTTTGAGGTGAACTCCATGATTCTTCCTTGTTAAGTTCATTTGGATAAGGGAAACAGACACAGTCTCTATGAGATTTGACCTAATCCACAGTTTATCAACGCTAACAGTAATGAATGACAGTAATCTGGATTTAACCCTTGGAGGTGAACTGCTAGAATTTAAATTGTAGGCACAATTTCTTGACAGAAGCTCAGTACCCTCTTGGGATGGATGAATGCCGTCCCTCCTCAAAAGCTCAGGGCCCGTATTCACAAAGCATCTTAGCGCGAAGAGTAGGTCGTAAATGCCAAATTTAGGAGAAACTCCTAAAAAAAATGTGCGTGCCAGGTGTCAATTTAGGACTCCTAATTATTTTTACTAAGTGTTATTCACAAAGCTTTTTAGGCCTAAAAGTAGCTCCTAAGTCTGGGAGAGCTTAAAAGTAGTCAAGAGGACTCCTAACTTGCTAAAACCTATTCACATGTTTTCTGTACATTTCATCACTACATCAGATTTGGAACGGACGTGAGAAATTCACTGACAGTGACATCTTTTGAGCTTAGGCGTAGACCGACTTCTCTTTGTGATCTCCGATTGTTGTAATTTAATGTCATTTGTGCCAGCGTGGATAATAATTTTGGAGAACTTGTGTTTGCCCTGATCAAGTAATTTCAGATTTTCCTCGATATCAGTCACGCAAGCACCAAGAATACAGTTCACTGTGGTAGCTGGTTTGAATATACTTGCATTTCTAACTGTGGAATCGCCGATAATTAGAGATTTTTCCAGTACGTCTGCCTGCAATTCTTCTGCCTGCAATTCTTCTTCAATTAACCGGATAGGGACAAGATGGCTGTACAAGTTTCTTTCCTCTACCTCTAACTGTTACAAAAATATCATGCTGTGTGGAAGCTGCTCCTGTAGGTATGGCACAGAAAACAGATAGAAAACCAACATTAACATTACTCTCAGGTCGGACAGAGAAAGAATCAATGAACACCGCATTCGACCTAATGTTCTGCGGCGCTTCAATGCGAGCTTCTAGCTGTAGAACTTTATCAGCTAAGTAAATATAGGAGACACCTTTCTTGCAGGTAAAAGTGCCACTGAGAGCAGAGGAGTCATGACAAAACATATTACATTCCGAGCACAAAACGGAAAAAGAGGTCGGCAAACAAGCAATCATAGTCAGTTACAGTTGCAATCAAGCTTATTCAACCCCCATTGCAAATTAGGTTTACCGGTCAAATTTACTAACTTTCAGCTGTTTGCAATAAACAAATCAAACAAGAACAATTTAAATGGCTCAAGACAACAAATATTACAGGGGCCTCTCCAAATTCAACACAAAATGGCACTATTAATGACTACTGCAGGCTTAGAATTATTTAACCCCTTCATGCAAGCATCTTTAATACTTAGTAAAAAAGCCTTTTACCGCTATGACCTGCTGGAAAATGTGAGGCATAGGCAGATGTAAGCATTTTCCAGCATTCCCAATTAATCTTAGCCAAGTGCTCATGGACAATGGCCTCCAGTTCATTAATATTCTAGGGTTTGCATGCTACAGCTGTGTTCTTCCAATCCTACCTAACATTTTTTATGGGTTTGAAGAGACTGTGATGGGCACTCTAGAATCTTCCCAGACTTCTGAAACCATTGTGGATGTTGAGGTATTCTAACGATCGTTGTCCTTTTGCCCAAGCATCAGCTTCCTTACAGAAGGCATGACATTTTCTCCTTGGATATACTGGTACTTGACTGAATCCATCTTGCCCTCCACACTTTGCAGATTTCCAGTGCCAGAGGAAGCAAGGCAGCCACAGAGCATCAAAATGCCCCCACAATTCTTCACTGTAGGCAGGGTGTACTTTTCAGCATATGCTTCTTTATTCCTCCTGCAGACATACCGCTGAATCATAAGCCCAAAATTTTCCAGCTTTGTTCAATCACTCCACAGAACAATATCCCCAGACTTCTGCAGCTTATTGTCCCCCGCCGCGCGAACACGCAAAGCAGCAGGACATAGTATTCACGACCGTCCATCCGTACGTCCCAAATCCTAGTCAGCGAGATATCTCAAGAACGAATTAACGGATTTCCTTCAAATTTGACGTCAACATGTATTAGGGTGGCACCCCGGCGCCAGTCGATTTTGGTGACCTTCGCGTCACTCTCAAGGTCACACCGAGAGATTGTTCATTTTCACACAATTTGACATTTTGTGGCGGGGGACAAAGACACGTTAGTGGCAAATACTTGTTTATATAGTTTTGAGCATATTGGAACTTGTGCTTTTGGATCAGTTGTGGTGTATGTCTTGGAGACCTTCAATGTTTGGTATGCGCACTACTATGCAAACTGAAAACTCAGTGCCTCCTGCCTTCAAGTCTTGCCGCAGGTCTCCTGCAGTCACTTGAGGGTTTTTGACCACCCGTCTCCTCAGGAATCTGCTGACAACCATTGATAGCTTCCTCTTTCTGCCTCATCCTGGTACTGTAGCCACTCTTCCTTTAACTCTGAACTTGCGAATTATGCTTCCAACTGTATCTCTATGAACATTCAGTGCCTGTGCTTCCTTTTTTTGTCCTTTCCTTTGTTTGTGCCAGGCACTGATCTCCTCTGTTAGCTTTTTGGACAATTCTTTTGACAGCCATATTGCAATATAATATGCAATCAAATGTCACTGTCAACAAACCCCATCGAGTGCAAGTATTTGATGTGTTCTATCTCAAGCAAACCTGATGCAACTAATTAAGCGCGTTATTAGCTGGATTAGATGTGCATGAGACAATACCTGACTTGCAAATATGCTCTTCTGACTGATTCTATTCGGGGGTTGAATAATTTTGAGACTACAGTAGTCATTAAAAGTGGCATTTTGAATTGAATTTGGAGAAACCACTTGTAAAATGAGTTGTGTTGAGCGATTTCAAATGTTTAATCTGTTTATCGCGAACAGCTGAATGTTTGTAAATTTTGCTACCCAATTTGCAATTGGGGTTGAATAATTTTGATTGCAATTGTACTTACAGGGTTAGCAAGATGCAGATGAAAACCTAGTCAAAGGTTAACCTCATGGGTGTCTTACAGAAGAGCAGACCGTCAAAGTGCAAAATTCGCAGTTATATTCTAAAGTAAAACTCTCAGATTAGGTTTAGTTTAACAAATTTTAGAAAACTTTGTTAATATTTATTGAAAATTCTAAAGACAAAAACACTCAGCACCTCAGTTACAACCGAAGACGAGTAGGATGTGTGCCAACGTGACAACAGCAACAGAAAGTAATGACAACTGCAACAGAGTCCAAAAAAGCTAGCACAGTACCACTGTGTAAAATCATATCTTTGAACACACTCATCATGAGTTTGAGCACTGAACACATCATTAATCAAGTCTTGCGAGTAGAATTTCTCCTTTCCTAAATTATGCTGGTCTTCAACAGCACAATTCTACGGGGCATTCATTGCCAAATACAACGTATTTCACAGCAATGCACTTTCAATCTGTGCCGAATGTGGTTTGCCATCGTCCGGCTAGAGAATGCAGCATGTTACCCCAGAATTTGTAGATATCTTTCTGCATCAATTACATCCTCGCAAATATGCAAATAATCCATTCCATGTGCACTGACACAACCCCATACCATTACAAATGCTGTATTTTGGACCTCAAGCTGATAACAGCTTTGGTTGTTCTTGCCCTCTTCGGACCAGAAAACATGATGGATGTTTTTTTGTTTTTTTTTTCCCCAAGATCACTTTAAATGTTGACCGGCTGGAACACAAAACATGCTTCCACTGTGCCTCTGTCCATCTTCACTGACACTGAGCCCAGAGAAGTCAGTGGTGCTTTTCATCACTGATGGTTTATGGCTTTATTTTTGCTTAGTAGAGCTTTAACTTGCAGTAGTCAATGATACTGGCTGACAAAGATTTGTAGTTATAGTTGCATGACAACTCATGAAACAGTGATGTGTGAGGGATTGGAGCTCACCCGCATTTAGTAGTGATTTTTGGCTTTGCCCTTTACTCACCACGATTTGATAAAATTCCTTCCATCTTTTAATTGCATAACACTCTGCAGATTTTGAAATGCCCGAAATCATACTAATTCTTCTTTAGAAAATGTTGTTCTCAAAGTGATGAATTATAAGCACCTGCATTTGTTGGCAAATTGGTGAGCCTCAATCCATTTTTCCTCCTGAAGGACTGAATGTTTTGGAGGCTCCTTTAATAAAATATGATTTGCTTACCTTTTTAACATTTTCATTTTCATATTACCTTATGGTGGCAACTTATCACATGATTATTAGTCCTAAATTGCACCTGCGCCAACTTTTTTGGAGTCCTTTGCAGTCATCAAATTTGAATTTAGTGTATATTTTCAATACACAACCAATTCACAAGTAAAAGCATCATATAATTCATAGTATATAGTTGTGGATGAATGGAAATTTAAAATCACTCGTGAGTCACGTGATCGGCCGGACAAGATGGGATCCGGCTTTTGATAGGTCAAATGCAACATCCTCAGGGGAGCAGGGCCTGGCCACTGATGCTCTAAAATCCTGGGCCGGCAATTTGGGACTTATAGACATATGGCGATTAATCAACCCTTCTATCAAAGACTTCACTTTTTTCTCGGGTAGACATAAGTCTTTTTCCAGAGTAGACTTTCTCTTTGCCTCCCCCAAGCTTTTTCATTCTATTAATACAGCAGTTCTACTTCCGATAGCTCTGTCAGACCATAAAAGGGGTTTTCTGCTCCGCAACTATAGGCCCACTATCTAAGCGTGCGGCTAGATGGCGTTTCAATTCGTCGCTGTTAAAAAATGAAGCATTTAGTCGTCAATTCATTGTAGGATTCAGGGAATTCGTCAGTTTTAATGCTGGTTCTGCGGAGGACCCCAGAGTCCTTTCGGATGCGATAACGGGCTTCATTAGGTGCAATACAATATTATTTCACTCTAATTTACGTAAAACCAGATCCCTTCATTTGCAAGATCTTGAAGCGGAATTTACTAGGTTGGATTCTATTTTACAACATAATTTTACAGAACAAGTGGCACTGCAACATACATTAGTCAAGAAAGAAATTAATGACATTATGAAGCAGCAGTCTGAATTTCAAATTCACAGGACCCAACAACGGTACTATTTTCATGGTGCCAGACCGTCCCATCTTTTGGCTATGAGGATTAGGAACAGTGAAAACTTTTCAGATATCCCAGCTATTAAATCTGCCGATGGTAATATCAGTACAGACCCCAAACAGATAAATGTTTTATTGTGATTTATATAAGTCAGAAGTGCCCTTAGACCAAAACCAGTGTGACCGATTTTTGAATCAATTACGTTTGCCCCAAACTTTCAAGAACAAATTCAGCTGATCTAGATAAACCAATCACGCTTGATGAGGTGAGGGATGCGGCACAGGCCATGCAGAGAGATAAATCGCCAGGTATTGATGGAATCCCTCCTGAATTTTATGTCAGCTTTTGAGAACAGCTGGGCCCATTTCGTTTGTATATGATTATTTTTTTAATAGAAAAGGGTAGATTTTCAAGGGATGTTAACGCAGCCCTCATTTCACTGCTGCTGAAAAAAGCAAGGACCCCACTGATTTTTCAAGTTACCAACCGTCCTCTTATTCTCCTTAATTCTGACCTAAAGATTTTGCAAAACTCCTCACTCACCGCCTGGAACGCTATATGCCATCATTAGTCAATTCTGATCAGACGAGCTTTATAAAATCACCACTGGCAATGGATAATGTCAGACGCCTTCTTCAAGTCATTGATGCTGCAACAGATAACAATACACCTATGTCTGTACTTTCACTTGATGCCTTGATGCCCGTGTTTCTATTATAAAAATGAATGTCTTACCTAGAATTAATTTTGTCAGCGCTATGGTCACCCTTCCACCTCCACCTGACTACTGGAGCAAACTCCAATCTGCAACTTCGAAATTTATCTAGAATCGAAAGCGACCGCATCTGAAAATGTCTACTCTACATAAGAGGAGGGAGAATGGTGGCCTGGCCATTCCTAATTTTGAACTTTACTCTTGGTCATTTGTGCTCAGACCCCTGCTCTACTGGTTTGGTTCACACTCCGCTGTTTCTTGGCTTACATTAGAAAGCATCATAGTAAACCCATGGACGCTCAAGGATGTCCTTTTTGTCAACATATCTAAAAAACAATGTCAGCTGCGTTTTGGCCCTATTATCTCCCTTCTTGTGCTAACATGGAAATTAGCTGAAACACTATGTCTACCTGAAACACTAATGAAACACATTAGCTGAAACTCAGTGGGAGCAGAGGGGTGTCCACTATTTGAAAGATATTTATAACAACTCTGGCCTGCTCTCTTTTACTGATCTTAAGGATGCATTCAATCTGCCAGGGTCTTCTTTTTTCTTTTATTTACAGTTGAGGTCAGCACATGGCGTTCCATGGCAATGTTCTTTACCTGTTCACCCACTCCGAGAACTATTTGCTAAGCAGGTTGAAACTACGGGCATGGTATCCAAACCATATAATTTTTTGCTGAGAACAGACATTCCCACACTTCCAATAGAGAGGGTCTGAAGAAGAGACTGCTCAGATCTAACCCAAGATTTTGATTGGGATGAAGTGTGGTCCAGCATTTGAGAAGTGTCACACAACCCAGACCATCAGCAAATTCATCTCAATTTTCTACACAGAACATACCTTACCCCTGTCAAACTTCATCATATGCAAATTATTAATGATTCCTTTTGCAACCTGTGCTCTTTAAAAGCTCGGGGCACGTTTATTCACATGTTTTGAAAATGCCCTCCTGTTGAACAACTGTGGAGCAATGTAGCATCCAAATTATCTGATTTGATACAAGAAACGGTACCTGTTGATATATGTGTATTGGTTTTGAATGATCTGTCAACTCTTAATATTTCCAAGCTCAAAAAGCGTGTCATTTTTGCCGGACTGACAGCAGCCAAGAAAATGATTGTTACTCGCTGGAAGCCACCTCATTCTCTTCCTATAAAATCTTAGACTCTTTCTTTTCTGGATGTCGTATATATGGAACTTACAACAGCCCGAATTAATGGTGCTAATGAGAGCACACACCTGGTGTAGTACTGCTGATTCTGAAAGATATGTTGTGAGAATGATTTTTTACCTCCAGCTCTCATTCCTTTGTCCTTGTCGAGGTCCCTCTGTTTTGTTTTGTTTTTGTTTTGCATGCGTCCTATGTGTATGTCTCTGTCTGTCTGTGTGTGTATATTTGCATCTTCTGCATGCATCTTTTTTTTTTTACTTTTAGGTTAACTACCTCTTTCTTTTCCGCATTGTTATCTCTTTGGGCAGTTATCCTTTTATTTTATTTTATTTTATTTTATATTAATGATACTGTTGCTGTGTTTTGTGGTATCCCATGACAAGTTTCTTTGTCTTGGGCCCACTGTATGCCTACTGTGAAAATTTAGACTGTGTGCTATAATGCTGAATCTCTAAGAGTCTTGGCATACTTCTTTTTCACTTTATTTCAAACTTTAATAAAAATTTGATCGCAAAAAAAAATCACTCCTTTTGAATTGCATTTTCCATAATATACCAATGTCCATTTTCTTGAACTGCTAATTCCTTGTCAAGGAGGGGATGCTGGAGCCTATTTCAGCTAGTGCTGGGCAAAGGGTTTGATAACACCATTGGCAGGTCACCAATCTAAGGGAGAACCCACAAAATCTGCACAGAAATGCAATCGGTAGGGATGTAGCTCAATGTTGCTCTGAGGAGACGGTGCCATTCACTGCACCGCCATGCTGCCTGACACACATGCAAACTCAGACTAAGTAAGTAAAATTGCAAGTGGCATTTCCAGAATTTCATAGCCTGACCCATATAATTTGTATTAAGAACCTCCCATTTAGCTGTCTTCAGAAGTAGACAAGTTGCAGCACAGCCATAAACTGTCAATCTCTGTTTTTTTATTTTTTTATTAAATTCTGCCATTAATCCTGAGGTTTTTTGGCAGCCAATATGTAGTTTCAATTTTACTGAGTGGGACTGTATGACCTCACAAATCTCAATTTTCATTGCATTTCACATATTAGAACCAATTTGTGGAGATTAAAATATTTTTTTTCTCTTTTGCTGAACATAATATAAGTGATTGGCAAAATAATATTCCTTTCTTCCACAGGAATTACTTCTCAAAGAGCAATACAAAACATGACAGTTAAGGCTACAAAAAAAGCTGTGTTTTGTGGCATTTTGGAAGTGAATAGCAAAATCAACAAAGGGAGGTCAGCCACAACGAGTGCCATCTAGAATTTGTTTTTATCCTCCATTTTTCCTGGGCAGTCAGTGCAGGGGCAGAGCTTGGCATGATAGCTGGTGATACTTATTCCTGGTGTAAATGACACAAATACTAAATATGCATATCTATGGGAAATACAGGTCAAAAGCTGATGAAAAAGTCTGGTAGTCACTGTGTTAGAGTTCTGTTCACAAGGATTGGTCCATTGACATGCATTTTATGAGCATGCCAAGTAAAACTGCTGTCATGTAGCAGAGGTATTACTTAGGCCTGTGTCAATCAGCATTTGCCCTTGACTATACCAACCAGTAGATGCAAGAATTGCATTTTCTTTTTTCAAACTCAGTTTGACAAGTTGCTTTGAGGGACTGTTTGAGTCAGCTGAAGAGTATTAGAACAGGAAAAAAAAATCTTGCTTCTAATTGTTAGACAACATTATAGACAAATGTTTACTGAATCCCACTCATTGTGTTTCAGCATGAAACACGGACTAGCCACAGACTCACTTTGCAAACTACATTAATGTGTTAGACATGTAAAAAGAATCATGGCAGCATTTCAAGTGTCAACCTGTTGTGATATAATCATTACATCTTTCTGAATTCAAAGGGACATAACTCAATACATTTCAGTCTGTGGGAAGACAGCACAAGGAGGGGAGTCAAAGGACACAGTAATTAAAGGATCAGGAACAAAGAGCCACCTGCCGACAGGCACAGCACAGGTACAGCGTTGCCCAAAACACCCTCTCCAGTTTTAGCTCACCTATGCCAGAAAGGAATAGGGGTTATCATTGGATTTTAGGGGTTTACAGAGTGCTAACATTTAAGCGCTGTGACTATCCAAATCTGAATGCATTTTTCTTTAGTTAGTTAGCATGTTGAATATATCTTGAGATAAACAAGCATTGTTACATTCCTTGTCACCTGGTAGGCATGATCTATCCTCCAGTTGGTTGAAATTTCGTGCCGAAAAAAAGCGAACCATTCCCTGTCCATTACTTAAATATAGCAAAAGGTCTTGGACTACAAAATGACATCAAACAGCCTGCAAGTCTGTCAGAAATTGCCAGTAATATGGATGTTCCGGGATCATTCAATTTGTTAGTGCTGGACATGCTGCGACAGAATGAGCACATTCCACTTTTCAAAACTTTCCTGTCACAATATTGTTTATATTAATCTTGCCTTCCTATTTGCTAAAAGATTTTCTGGAAGACTACGGTGGGATGATGTTTTAAAAAAAAGTAAAGTCTTTTTAACACGTCAAAACCTGTAGCACATAAAAATCTTGCTTCTGTGTTGTACCCACTCATATTTGACATAAAAGGAAACCAGGAAGTTGGCAACAAGCTGTACTGTATGTTTTCTTTGTTCAAAAGCCTTACAAAGACATATACAAACACAGTATGCAGATCACTCTATAGTGTACTGTAAACACAAACGCTCAAAATTTTGGAAACACTGATGATTTTCAAGTATAACACAAAAGATATTGTTGCATTACGACAAAATGAGCGAGAACATAAATCCAAACTCAAGGACTTCAGGAAAGAAAATTACAAAACATACAGTGGCCAGCTCATTCTGATTTAAACCCCAGAGAGCTGTTGTGGGATCAATTGTATTGCAAAGTTTGGGAAGCATTATCATCCTCAAATATACACCACTGAAAAATACTTGAAATGAATTGAGAAAATTACCTTAGGAAATTATGTCCTCGAACCTCTAAAATTTTCAAAGCAGAGATTGATTCTCATGGTGATACTTTGAAGATAAATCAGAAAAATAGATACAGAGAACATAATCCATTGAGACAGTGACACTTTTTTGTTATTTTGTTTCTATTGGTCAGTTGAAGTGGTTATTTTCATAAGTGCTCAAGTCCATATTCATTAAAAATCAGACAACACTACAAATCCATTCTTTCCTTGATGAGGAATAAGACACATAAGCTAATTTTGGCCAAGAAGCATTCAAGTACAATATAAAATAAACAGTGAATTGGAAATTCTCCAAGAACTACCTCTAGCGGTGACTGAGTCTGATCTAAAACTTCTGCAAGTACACAATTCCAGTCTGACAATCAAAGCCTCGCTTAGAAGATTGGTTGGCCAATAGCAGCCACTATAGCTTTCTTACCTAACAAAAATGGCTGACTCTACAGGCCAGGATGTGTGTGTGTGTGTGTGTGTGTGTGTGTGTGCGTGCGTGTGTGTGTGTGTGTGTGTGTGTGTGTGTGTGTGTGTTTGTGTGTGTGTGCGTGCGTGTGCGTGTGTGTGGATTCAACCCAAAAGGGCTAAAAAAAAAAAGACCCAGGCAGCCAGAGACATGGGCTAAAAACAAGCAAAAAAGAAGTCTGGCAAAAGTTCATCTTTTCCAGCTGCCTATTCTTTGGCTGAACTTTCTCATTACCATACCACATCCCTATCAATCATGAATGAAGTCTTTAAAGGATCTACAGCTTCAAGAGGGCGAAATTTCACAAACAGGCTCTCTTTGTGTAATTTTTCATCCAGAAAAAAACATGGCAGTCATTTCCCATAATATCAAACCGTTTTGGAGGAATTAGTAACTTTCTACTTGCCCTGGAAACGCCCCCTTTTAATCGCTACAATCGATAATGCTGCCCTCTCAGCGTAACTGATGTTCTGTTTTACTACTCTGAAATAAAAAAAATTTAATGCTGTTAATTTAATCAAATTCAATTTTTGTTATTTTGAGGCACTTGGTCTTTTTCAATGTTCAATTTTAGGCGAGCAAACTTTGACAGGATGCGCTCATATCTAGCTGAAATAAAATGGGAGACACTCCTGGACTATAAGCCTGTAAATGAGATGTGGGAAAGATTTAAGGGGGCTTTACTTGAATCACAATGCAGATTCATTCCGAAGGTGTCCTAAAGTAAGCTGAAAAAGCGGAATCCTCAGTGGATGACCAAAAGTATTCGTAGGATGTTGAGGGAAAAGAGGAATCTTTATAAGATGTACATGAAGGATAACAATGAGAATACTAGGGCTGAATACTGTAAAATGCGGGCTATGGTAAAAAAAGAGCTGAGGAATGCTAGAAGACTGTATGAAAGACAAATTGCAGAGGGGGCAAAAACTAGCCCTAAGCGCTTGTAGTACTGTAGCAGATAAAGGAAAGTTAAAGAGCAGGTTAAGTGCATAAAGAATAAAAATGGATCGCTGCTATATGATAACAAGCATATTGCGGATGCCTTAAACAGTTACTTTGTTGAGAATTTTACCTCAGAGGGAGTCTTTATTTGGCCAGAGGGCATGTCAAATGCTCAAGATTATTCAGCGGAAATCGAGGTTCGGGATAGCGAAGTATTAGACAAGTTGCATAAACTAAAAGCAGATAAGGCGGCAGGTCCTGATGGCTTATATCCTAGAGTGCTCAGGGAAGCTGGTGACTTCATCTTTAAGCCGCTATCCGCCATCTTCAGACGGTCTTTAGAAACTGGAGAAATACTAAATGATTGGAAACAGGGCAATATAATACCAATATATAAGAAAGGAAACCGTATCAGGCCAGGAAACTACAGGCCGGTGAGTTTAACTTGCATTTCGTGCAAAATATTGGAATCTATCATAAAAGATGAGCTGGACTTATTTCTTGAACGTAACAGTATCTTGAGGGATAGCCAACATGGTTTTCGGAAGGGAAGGTCATGCCTAACAAGCCCTCTGGAATTTTTTGAAGAGGCCACCAGGACTTACGACCAGAGCAGGGCTTATGACATCATATACTTGGATTTTCGGAAAGCATTCGATACAGTACCGCATAAGAGATTAATTTTTAAAATGAGCTCCATTGGAGTTACAGGAGGTATTCTGAAGTGGATTCAAAACTGATTGCAGGACAGAACACTGTAATGTGAATATAGGCCACTAGATGGCAGTATTTACCTTTTTTTGTTAAGCTCAGACTGGAGTCATGTTTAGACATGTCCTGGACATGTCTGGGGCAAGTCTCAGAAAATTAAAAAAAAAAGAGGTCTAAATGTGGGTGGGGTCTGCAAAAGAGTATATAAGGAAAAGAATTGAGACAGTAAAGTAGTAGGAGAAATTGCAAGAAGATGACCAGACCTGCCATTCTGTTCAAGACCTGTGACATTTCTTTTGTGGATTTCTTTGCCTGTGTTTGAGCATTTTCATTATCCAGGACATCACCAAGCCACCCCACAAAAAGGGACTGTAAATATTTCTTTTTTTTTCCTAATCAATCTTGGTCTTTAGGTTCATTAGTTGTTAGTTAGTTGTTATTGTCTTTGTCTGTTAAATTAAATGTGTTTAAGTTTTAAAAACTGTGTGTCATCCCTTGCTGTTGCTGTTGTGTTGTTTTAAATGTAATAACAAATTGGGGCCATAACAAATTGGGGGCTCAAGGTCCGGGATAGACCATTTTGTGAGTCATTTATTAAAAATCTAACATTTCAAATTGTAAAAAAAAATTTTTTTTTTAATTGAATACATATATATTGACAACAGCAATGGATGATTTCTTGGCATCACCAACCGTAGGGGTTTTGAAGTCTTTTAAAAAGACAGAACTGCTAGAAATTTGCAGACATTTAGAGCTGACAGAGGTGAAACCAGCCATGCGAAAAGCAAGACTGGCTAGAGAGATAGTTGAATATTACATTGATGAAAATGTGTTTGCACCAGGAGATCTGGAACAGTTTCCAGTGGAAAATCCAAATATAGAAATGGAACTTAAATTAAAAATGCTAGAGATTGAAAGGGAGGAAAAAGAAAAACAAAGGCAGTTTGAGTTGGAAAAATTAGCAAGAGAAGAGAAAAAAGAAAGGGAGGAAAAAGAGAAACAAAGAGAATTTGAGAGGGAAGAAAAAGAAAAACAAAGGCAGTTTGAGTTAGAAAAATTAGCAAGAGAAGAAAAACAAAGAGAATTTGAGAGAGAGAAAGAGGAAAGAGCAGAAAGAGAGAGACAGAGACAGAGAGATTTTGAATTAGAGAAATTCGATAGAGAAGAAAGACTCCAAATGGAGCAACTAAAAATTAAAATTGAAACTAAAAATAAATTTTGTGCCAGTCAGGAGGTAAAACTGGTGCCTCCATTTTCAGAAAAGGATGTTGACAACTATTTCCAGTGTTTTGAAAAGGTAGCAAAGAGTTGCCAGTGGCCAAAGGAACACTGGCCTCTGATGTTGCAAACTGTCCTCAAGGGTAAAGCTCAACAAGCCTATTCGGCTTTGTCTGCAGATGATTCCTCTGATTATGAGGTTGTCAAAAAGGTTATTTTGAGAGCTTATGAGTTGGTTCCAGAGGCTTACCGACAGAAATTCAGAGGTCTGAAGAAATCTGAAAATCAGACTTATGTTGAATTTGCTAATGAGAAGCAGGTTTGCTTTGAGCGCTGGTGTACTTCTATGGAGGTCAAGGATGATTTCAACTCACTAAAAGAGATGGTGTTAGTTGAAGAATTCAAGAACTGTGTTAAGGATGATGTTAAGACCTACCTTAATGAGAAGCAAGCACTGAACTTGCAATCAGCTGCCAAATTTGCAGATGAATATGTTCTCACTCATAAGTCCAAATTTCAGTCTAGCAGTAACAATAAATGGTCCCAATTTCAGAAAAAGGGTTACGGTGATACCCAAGATTCCTCACCCAAAGACAAAGACAAATCTGGTGATGGTGCTCAGAAATCCAGTAACAGGTCTGATCAAAGTGTGAAAGCTGACAGTGACAAAAGTGGTCTAGTTTGCAGTTATTGCAAGAAATCTGGTCATGTTACAACTAACTGTTGGTTCCTTAAAGCTAAGAAAGAAAAAGAAAAGGATACCAAACCAAATGCCTTTGTGAAAACAAGGTTAGAAACCCCTGTAGTAGATAACTAATCTGCTAAATTGCCTGCTTCTTGTGGGGCTAAAAAGCCTAATACAGCTGACTTTGTGAGGGAGGAATTTCTTCCATTTGTGTCAGAGGGATTTGTGGCTCTGAATGAGCATACTACTCCTGTCCCTATATATATCCTAAGGGATACCGGAGCTTCTCAGTCACTTTTGTTGATGGACTCCTTGGAGTTACGTGATGAGACCGCTTCAGGGGATTTCATACTTGTACAAGGTATTGAAGGGAGGACTGTATCTGTACCCCTGCGCTCTATATTCTTGAAGTCAGATTTAGTTACAGGACAGGTAAAGGTGGGACTTATGTCAAGTCTACCTATAAAGGGTGTTTCTCTGTTGCTAGGCAATGACCTGGCTGGGGGCAAAGTAGTTCCCCCTGTACATCTTACTTCACAGCCGAGCACTGAAAATGGGGATGAGGACCCATCTCTGTATCCTTCTTGCGCAGTGACTCGTGCTATGGCCAAGAAGGCTAAAGAAGATGATGTTGTGGTGCCGTCCAGTACATTGAATAGTCAGGACTCAGGTGGTTCGCCTCATGACTCTGATTGGCCTACTATGGTTTCTCCGTTTGAGGACTTATCAGATACTTTTATCAGTTCTCTATTCAGCCAGCCGGATGGGTCTGGTGATTCTGATGTGTCTGGAGACTTGTCTCTGTCCAGAAAGCGGTTGATTGAGGAGCAAACTAATGATCCTGAAATTGGTGTACTAAAGAGGAGAGCCCTTCCTGAAAAAGAAATAGATGCAGTTCCAGTTGGGTATTATCTCAAGGATGGTGTGTTGATGCGGAAGTGGCGCCCTCCTGATATCCCTGCCAATGCAGATTGGGCAGTGGTCAGGCAAATTGTTGTTCCGAAGGTTTATAGGAATGAGATCTTAACAATGGCTCATAGTTTACCTTTAGGAGGTCATCTTGGTGTTAACAAGACTGTTGATAAGATCATGAAACACTTCTTTTGGCCTGGGCTTCGGAAAGACGTTTCCAACTTTTGCAAAACCTGTCACACTTGTCAGGTAGTTGGAAAACACCAGTTAGACCCACCTGTAGCTCCATTGCAGCCTATCCCAGCATTTGGGGAGCCATTCTCTAGGGTCATTGTTGATTGCGTTGGTCCATTACCCAAGACTAGATCTGGAAATCAGTACTTGTTGACAATCATGTGTGCATCTACCAGATTCCCCGAAGCCATACCTCTACGTAACATCAAGGCAACTGCAATCTCGAAGGCTTTGATAAAGTTCTTCACGTTGTTTGGTCTTCCCAGGGAAATTCAGTCAGACCAAGGTAGCAATTTCACTTCAGGATTGTTTCAGCAGGTTGTGTATGAACTAGGTGCAAAACAGATTCTTTCTAGTGCCTATCATCCAGAAAGTCAGGGTGCCTTAGAGCGGTTTCATTCCACTCTCAAGACAATGATGAGGACTTATTGTTATGACCATGAGAAAGACTGGGATGAAGGGGTTCATTTGCTGTTGTTTGCAGCTAGAGAAGCAGTGCAGGAGTCTACTGGATTCAGTCCATTTGAGCTAGTGTTTGGTCATGAAGTGAGAGGACCTTTGCTATTATTGAGTGAACAATGGCAAAAGGAAGAGCCGCAAATCAGTCTGTTAGACTATGTTAGCAAGTTCAAGGAAAGATTGCGTGCAGCTTGTGACCTTGCCAAAGAGAACTTGAAATCAAGTCAGGGAAAAATGAAAACTTGGTATGATCATAAGGCTAGAAGCCGTGAGTTTAAACCAGGAGACAAGGTCCTTGTGTTGTTTCCCTTGCAGTCCAATCCATTGCAGGCTAGATTTCATGGTCCTTATGAAATTCTGACAAAACTCAATGATCTCAATTACATTGTGAAGACTCCAGATAGGAGAAAACCAAAACAATTGTGTCATATTAACATGCTAAAGCCTTATCATGACAGAAATGCTAGGGTTGCAGCTGTCACTTTAGATTCTCCTATGGCTGAGATTTGTGAAGATGAGGGGGAATTTCAAGATGATGAACCTAGAATTAAAGCTGAAGTTCTTTCATGTAAATTGTCAAATTCTGAAGTGTTGCAAAATCTTGATGTAAAACTCCAGCACTTAGAACCCTCACAGAGAGATCAGTTTGAAAGGTTGATCAAGAAATATGAGGATTTGTTTCCTGATGTTCCAAAGAGAGTTACTATAGCCTCTCATGATGTAGATGTTGGTGATGCCAAACCAATAAAACAGCATCCATACCGGATGAATCCTGAAAAGAGAAAGATTGCTGAGAAAGAGGTTGAGTACATGTTAAAACATGATATTATCAGACCCTCCAACTCCGATTGGAGTTCACCCTGTGTGCTAGTTCCAAAACCTGATGGAAGTACTAGATTCTGTACAGATTATCGCAAAGTCAATGCTGTAACTAGAACTGATCAGTTTCCAATTCCTAGGATTGATGATTGTATTGATAGAGTAGGGCAAGCAAAGTTTCCGACCAAGATTGATTTATTGAAGGGTTATTGGTGTGTGCCTTTAACTGAGAGGGCCAAGAGCATCTCTGCTTTTGCCACACCATCTGGATTGTACCAGTATGAAGTCCTACCCTTTGGCATGAAAAATGCCCCAGCCACGTTCCAAAGGATGATACAGTCTACAATCGCCGGATTGCCACACACGGGTGCATACATCGATGACCTGATCACATGGAGTGACTCCTGGGAAGAACATCTGAAAGATGTAGAGACGTTGTTCCAGCGCCTGACCCAGGCTAACCTGACTGTTAACCTGAGCAAGAGTGACTTTGGTTGTGCTACTGTCACCTATCTTGGCTACGTCATAGGCCAGGGTAAGGTGGCACCCATAAATGCTAAAGTCCAAGCCATCATGGACTTTCCAGTTCCTGACAGCAAAAAAGCTTTGCGCCGCTTCCTTGGAATGATCGGGTACTACCGCAAGTTCTGCAAGAACTTTGCTGAGATTGCTCTCAGTCTAACTAACCAACTGAAGAAAGGCGTAAAGTTCACCTGGGATGATGCATGCCAGAGAGCCTTCGATCACCTGAAGTCTCTGCTGTGCCACTTCCCCGTGCTCAAATCTCCTGACTTCAACAAACCGTTCTCCATCGCGGTCGACGCTAGCGACCAAGCTTGTGGATCTGTGCTCCTACAGAGAAGTGACTCGGATGACATTGAGCATCCCGTGGCATACTTCTCCAGGAAGTTCAATCGCCACCAAAGGAACTATTCCACAATAGAGAAGGAACTGTTGGCTCTGGTCCTTTCTTTACAACACTTTGAGGTTTATGTTTGTACAGGACAAAAGCCAATGATTGTGTACACTGACCACAATCCGTTAATGTTTTTGAGTAAGATGAAAAACAAGAATCGGAGATTGTTGAATTGGAGTTTGATTTTACAGGAGTTTGACTTGGAAATTAAGCATGTGAAGGGTACAGACAATGTAATTGCTGATTGCTTATCCCGCGTTTGAATGTGTATATATATATCATGTGTTTGAATATTGTATGATATGTATATATAGACAAGTGTTCACTTAACCATTTTGTATTGAAAAGAAAAATTTTGCCTTTATGAGTCAAAATTTTTCCCTTTTGGAATGGAGGTGTAATGTGAATATAGGCCACTAGATGGCAGTATTTACCTTTTTTTGTTAAGCTCAGACCGGAGTCATGTTTAGACATGTCCTGGACATGTCTGGGGCAAGTCTCAGAAAATTAAAAAAAAAAAAGGTCTAAATGTGGGTGGGGTCTGCAAAAGAGTATATAAGGAAAAGAATTGAGACAGTAAAGTAGTAGGAGAAATTGCAAGAAGATGACCAGACCTGCCATTCTGTTCAAGACCTGTGACATTTCTTTTGTGGATTTCTTTGCCTGTGTTTGAGCATTTTCATTATCCAGGACATCACCAAGCCACCCCACAGAAAGGGACTGTAAATATTTCTTTTTTTTTCCTAATCAATCTTGGTCTTTAGGTTCATTAGTTGTTAGTTAGTTGTTATTGTCTTTGTCTGTTAAATTAAATGTGTTTAAGTTTTAAAAACTGTGTGTCATCCCTTGCTGTTGCTGTTGTGTTGTTTTAAATGTAATAACAAATTGGGGCCATAACAAATTGGGGGCTCAAGGTCCGGGATAGACCATTTTGTGAGTCATTTATTAAAAATCTAACATTTCAAATTGTAAAAAAAAATTTTTTTTTTAATTGAATACATATATATTGACAACAGCAATGGATGATTTCTTGGCATCACCAACCGTAGGGGTTTTGAAGTCTTTTAAAAAGACAGAACTGCTAGAAATTTGCAGACATTTAGAGCTGACAGAGGTGAAACCAGCCATGCGAAAAGCAAGACTGGCTAGAGAGATAGTTGAATATTACATTGATGAAAATGTGTTTGCACCAGGAGATCTGGAACAGTTTCCAGTGGAAAATCCAAATATAGAAATGGAACTTAAATTAAAAATGCTAGAGATTGAAAGGGAGGAAAAAGAAAAACAAAGGCAGTTTGAGTTGGAAAAATTAGCAAGAGAAGAGAAAAAAGAAAGGGAGGAAAAAGAGAAACGAAGAGAATATGAGAGGGAAGAAAAAGAAAAACAAAGGCAGTATGAGTTAGAAAAAAAAGCAAGAGAAGAAAAACAAAGAGAATTTGAGAGAGAGAAAGAGGAAAGAGCAGAAAGAGAGAGACAGAGACAGAGAGATTTTGAATTAGAGAAATTCGATAGAGAAGAAAGACTCCAAATGGAGCAACTAAAAATTAAAATTGAAACTAAAAATAAATTTTGTGCCAGTCAGGAGGTAAAACTGGTGCCTCCATTTTCAGAAAAGGATGTTGACAACTATTTCCAGTGTTTTGAAAAGGTAGCAAAGAGTTGCCAGTGGCCAAAGGAACACTGGCCTCTGATGTTGCAAACTGTCCTCAAGGGTAAAGCTCAACAAGCCTATTCGGCTTTGTCTGCAGATGATTCCTCTGATTATGAGGTTGTCAAAAAGGTTATTTTGAGAGCTTATGAGTTGGTTCCAGAGGCTTACCGACAGAAATTCAGAGGTCTGAAGAAATCTGAAAATCAGACTTATGTTGAATTTGCTAATGAGAAGCAGGTTTGCTTTGAGCGCTGGTGTACTTCTATGGAGGTCAAGGATGATTTCAACTCACTAAAAGAGATGGTGTTAGTTGAAGAATTCAAGAACTGTGTTAAGGATGATGTTAAGACCTACCTTAATGAGAAGCAAGCACTGAACTTGCAATCAGCTGCCAAATTTGCAGATGAATATGTTCTCACTCATAAGTCCAAATTTCAGTCTAGCAGTAACAATAAATGGTCCCAATTTCAGAAAAAGGGTTACGGTGATACCCAAGATTCCTCACCCAAAGACAAAGACAAATCTGGTGATGGTGCTCAGAAATCCAGTAACAGGTCTGATCAAAGTGTGAAAGCTGACAGTGACAAAAGTGGTCTAGTTTGCAGTTATTGCAAGAAATCTGGTCATGTTACAACTAACTGTTGGTTCCTTAAAGCTAAGAAAGAAAAAGAAAAGGATACCAAACCAAATGCCTTTGTGAAAACAAGGTTAGAAACCCCTGTAGTAGATAACCAATCTGCTAAATTGCCTGCTTCTTGTGGGGCTAAAAAGCCTAATACAGCTGACTTTGTGAGGGAGGAATTTCTTCCATTTGTGTCAGAGGGATTTGTGGCTCTGAATGAGCATACTACTCCTGTCCCTATATATATCCTAAGGGATACCGGAGCTTCTCAGTCACTTTTGTTGATGGACTCCTTGGAGTTACGTGATGAGACCGCTTCAGGGGATTTCATACTTGTACAAGGTATTGAAGGGAGGACTGTATCTGTACCCCTGCGCTCTATATTCTTGAAGTCAGATTTAGTTACAGGACAGGTAAAGGTGGGACTTATGTCAAGTCTACCTATAAAGGGTGTTTCTCTGTTGCTAGGCAATGACCTGGCTGGGGGCAAAGTAGTTCCCCCTGTACATCTTACTTCACAGCCGAGCACTGAAAATGGGGATGAGGACCCATCTCTGTATCCTTCTTGCGCAGTGACTCGTGCTATGGCCAAGAAGGCTAAAGAAGATGATGTTGTGGTGCCGTCCAGTACATTGAATAGTCAGGACTCAGGTGGTTCGCCTCATGACTCTGATTGGCCTACTATGGTTTCTCCGTTTGAGGACTTATCAGATACTTTTATCAGTTCTCTATTCAGCCAGCCGGATGGGTCTGGTGATTCTGATGTGTCTGGAGACTTGTCTCTGTCCAGAAAGCGGTTGATTGAGGAGCAAACTAATGATCCTGAAATTGGTGTACTAAAGAGGAGAGCCCTTCCTGAAAAAGAAATAGATGCAGTTCCAGTTGGGTATTATCTCAAGGATGGTGTGTTGATGCGGAAGTGGCGCCCTCCTGATATCCCTGCCAATGCAGATTGGGCAGTGGTCAGGCAAATTGTTGTTCCGAAGGTTTATAGGAATGAGATCTTAACAATGGCTCATAGTTTACCTTTAGGAGGTCATCTTGGTGTTAACAAGACTGTTGATAAGATCATGAAACACTTCTTTTGGCCTGGGCTTCGGAAAGACGTTTCCAACTTTTGCAAAACCTGTCACACTTGTCAGGTAGTTGGAAAACACCAGTTAGACCCACCTGTAGCTCCATTGCAGCCTATCCCAGCATTTGGGGAGCCATTCTCTAGGGTCATTGTTGATTGCGTTGGTCCATTACCCAAGACTAGATCTGGAAATCAGTACTTGTTGACAATCATGTGTGCATCTACCAGATTCCCCGAAGCCATACCTCTACGTAACATCAAGGCAACTGCAATCTCGAAGGCTTTGATAAAGTTCTTCACGTTGTTTGGTCTTCCCAGGGAAATTCAGTCAGACCAAGGTAGCAATTTCACTTCAGGATTGTTTCAGCAGGTTGTGTATGAACTAGGTGCAAAACAGATTCTTTCTAGTGCCTATCATCCAGAAAGTCAGGGTGCCTTAGAGCGGTTTCATTCCACTCTCAAGACAATGATGAGGACTTATTGTTATGACCATGAGAAAGACTGGGATGAAGGGGTTCATTTGCTGTTGTTTGCAGCTAGAGAAGCAGTGCAGGAGTCTACTGGATTCAGTCCATTTGAGCTAGTGTTTGGTCATGAAGTGAGAGGACCTTTGCTATTATTGAGTGAACAATGGCAAAAGGAAGAGCCGCAAATCAGTCTGTTAGACTATGTTAGCAAGTTCAAGGAAAGATTGCGTGCAGCTTGTGACCTTGCCAAAGAGAACTTGAAATCAAGTCAGGGAAAAATGAAAACTTGGTATGATCATAAGGCTAGAAGCCGTGAGTTTAAACCAGGAGACAAGGTCCTTGTGTTGTTTCCCTTGCAGTCCAATCCATTGCAGGCTAGATTTCATGGTCCTTATGAAATTCTGACAAAACTCAATGATCTCAATTACATTGTGAAGACTCCAGATAGGAGAAAACCAAAACAATTGTGTCATATTAACATGCTAAAGCCTTATCATGACAGAAATGCTAGGGTTGCAGCTGTCACTTTAGATTCTCCTATGGCTGAGATTTGTGAAGATGAGGGGGAATTTCAAGATGATGAACCTAGAATTAAAGCTGAAGTTCTTTCATGTAAATTGTCAAATTCTGAAGTGTTGCAAAATCTTGATGTAAAACTCCAGCACTTAGAACCCTCACAGAGAGATCAGTTTGAAAGGTTGATCAAGAAATATGAGGATTTGTTTCCTGATGTTCCAAAGAGAGTTACTATAGCCTCTCATGATGTAGATGTTGGTGATGCCAAACCAATAAAACAGCATCCATACCGGATGAATCCTGAAAAGAGAAAGATTGCTGAGAAAGAGGTTGAGTACATGTTAAAACATGATATTATCAGACCCTCCAACTCCGATTGGAGTTCACCCTGTGTGCTAGTTCCAAAACCTGATGGAAGTACTAGATTCTGTACAGATTATCGCAAAGTCAATGCTGTAACTAGAACTGATCAGTTTCCAATTCCTAGGATTGATGATTGTATTGATAGAGTAGGGCAAGCAAAGTTTCCGACCAAGATTGATTTATTGAAGGGTTATTGGTGTGTGCCTTTAACTGAGAGGGCCAAGAGCATCTCTGCTTTTGCCACACCATCTGGATTGTACCAGTATGAAGTCCTACCCTTTGGCATGAAAAATGCCCCAGCCACGTTCCAAAGGATGATACAGTCTACAATCGCCGGATTGCCACACACGGGTGCATACATCGATGACCTGATCACATGGAGTGACTCCTGGGAAGAACATCTGAAAGATGTAGAGACGTTGTTCCAGCGCCTGACCCAGGCTAACCTGACTGTTAACCTGAGCAAGAGTGACTTTGGTTGTGCTACTGTCACCTATCTTGGCTACGTCATAGGCCAGGGTAAGGTGGCACCCATAAATGCTAAAGTCCAAGCCATCATGGACTTTCCAGTTCCTGACAGCAAAAAAGCTTTGCGCCGCTTCCTTGGAATGATCGGGTACTACCGCAAGTTCTGCAAGAACTTTGCTGAGATTGCTCTCAGTCTAACTAACCAACTGAAGAAAGGCGTAAAGTTCACCTGGGATGATGCATGCCAGAGAGCCTTCGATCACCTGAAGTCTCTGCTGTGCCACTTCCCTGTGCTCAAATCTCCTGACTTCAACAAACCGTTCTCCATCGCGGTCGACGCTAGCGACCAAGCTTGTGGATCTGTGCTCCTACAGAGAAGTGACTCGGATGACATTGAGCATCCCGTGGCATACTTCTCCAGGAAGTTCAATCGCCACCAAAGGAACTATTCCACAATAGAGAAGGAACTGTTGGCTCTGGTCCTTTCTTTACAACACTTTGAGGTTTATGTTTGTACAGGACAAAAGCCAATGATTGTGTACACTGACCACAATCCGTTAATGTTTTTGAGTAAGATGAAAAACAAGAATCGGAGATTGTTGAATTGGAGTTTGATTTTACAGGAGTTTGACTTGGAAATTAAGCATGTGAAGGGTACAGACAATGTAATTGCTGATTGCTTATCCCGCGTTTGAATGTGTATATATATATCATGTGTTTGAATATTGTATGATATGTATATATAGACAAGTGTTCACTTAACCATTTTGTATTGAAAAGAAAAATTTTGCCTTTATGAGTCAAAATTTTTCCCTTTTGGAATGGAGGTGTAATGTGAATATAGGCCACTAGATGGCAGTATTTACCTTTTTTTGTTAAGCTCAGACCGGAGTCATGTTTAGACATGTCCTGGACATGTCTGGGGCAAGTCTCAGAAAATTAAAAAAAAAAGAGGTCTAAATGTGGGTGGGGTCTGCAAAAGAGTATATAAGGAAAAGAATTGAGACAGTAAAGTAGTAGGAGAAATTGCAAGAAGATGACCAGACCTGCCATTCTGTTCAAGACCTGTGACATTTCTTTTGTGGATTTCTTTGCCTGTGTTTGAGCATTTTCATTATCCAGGACATCACCAAGCCACCCCACAAAAAGGGACTGTAAATATTTCTTTTTTTTTCCTAATCAATCTTGGTCTTTAGGTTCATTAGTTGTTAGTTAGTTGTTATTGTCTTTGTCTGTTAAATTAAATGTGTTTAAGTTTTAAAAACTGTGTGTCATCCCTTGCTGTTGCTGTTGTGTTGTTTTAAATGTAATAACAAATTGGGGCCATAACAACACAAAGAGTAGTGGTCAGTGATATCTCATCTGAGCTGGGTATGGTGGGGAGTGGCGTCCCCCAAAGATCGGTGTTGGGACCCCTGCTATTCCTCATTAACATTAATGACCTTGATAGGAATATTGAGAGCAGATTGGTTAAATTCGCAGATGATACTAAATTGGGGGGTTTGACAAATAGTCTAGGGTCCACTAAAGTGATTCAGGACGATTTGGATAGAATCCAGATTGGGCAGAAATGTGGCAAATGAAATTTAATCGAGCAAAATGTAAAGTTGTACATGTAGGTAATAAAAACATTAGACGGGATTACTTCATGGGAGGTTAAAAACTGGAATGTGCTGCACAAGAGAAAGATCTGGGAGTGATTGTTAACCAAACTCTCACAGGTTCTAGCCATTGTGCCGTAGCAGTTAAAAAAGCTAATCGGATGCTAGGATACATTGCCAAAAGTATTGAGTACAAATCTAAGGAGGTGATGCTTCTTCTGTACAACACGTTCGTTAGACCACACCTGGAGTATTGTGTACAGTTCTGGTGACCATACTTTAAGAAAGATATAGAGGCTCTAGAGAAAGTTCAGAGTAGAGCCACCAAGCTTATTCCAGGTATAAAAGATGAGAGCTACGAGAAGAGGCTGAAAATCCTTAATCTCTTTAGTCTTAGGAAAAGGAGACTCAGAGGTGATTTGATTGAGGTCTTTAAAGATTTTAAAGGGATTATCAAAGTGAATCATGTTGGATTCCTTCGGCCTAGTGTTGTGAGTCGAACTCGGGGTCACAAATGGAAGTTGACCAAAGGTAAATTTAGCACTGATATTCGGAAATATTTCTTCACCCAAAGAGTAATTTCAATGTGGAATAGCTTACCTGACCATATTGTTGAGGCAGAGACCTAGGGGGTTTTCAAGAGCAGGCTTGACCTAAAGCTAGATACCATTGAGTCATTAAGTATCTGAAGGGATATATTCACAATAGTATAAAGAAACTGGTAAGCTTAGTTGGGCTGAAAGGCCTGTTCTTGCCATTCATGTTATGTTATGTATGTTTGAAATATCTGGGCCACGAATCAAGATAGAGGTTAGATGGTCTCCTAATATGTTTTAAGACATCTTTTCTGATATTTCATTACGTTTACATCAGCTTAACACATGTGACACGATCCCCACAATTTGTCAAATTCTTATAAACCAACTCGTGCACTTCTGAAAATAAACTATGGAACGAAATTTGTTCCAACAGAAATTGAATTGAATTTTAGTTTTGAATTGAATTTTATCAGGTTTTGAAATTGAATGAACAAGTAATCTGAAACTGAATCTAATTATTTGAATTGAATTTAACATAAAACTTGAAGCATTTCATTCAGTTCGCATATTCAAAATTCAAATTCAAAATTCAAATTCAAGTTAAGTAACATCACATTTCATTCAGTTCGCACATTCAAATTCAGTTCCTTAAATTCAAAATTCAAATTCAAGTTGAGTAACATCACATGAACGCGCATGGCGAGCTGCAGTCACGCCTCTGTCCCTCGTGGCTTGCCTTAATTGGAATAAGGTAACTATGTAATTTCCGGGAAGCGCACCTCAGAACGAATTCTAAACCTACCCGACTATACACCGAAAACGTTAACCAAAACTTCGGCTCTTTATCAGTTTATTTGTTTTAGCTCATCATATTAATCTTCAACAGTTAACCCTGAGTTAGCCTAAGATCATCAGTAAATGCACTCGTTAATTATCCCCCGCCGCGCGATTAGCGCGAAGCGGGGGGTTTAGAATTGGGCTCCATCCCTCTGTACTGACACATAAAATTGTGGTGGCGGGGGATATAGCCATGTTAGTGGCAAACACTTGTTTCTATAGTTTCTTCGGCGAAGTAAATAATGCTAACGTTAGTTACGAATGAGTGTCTTTTATCCGTCGGTATGTGTAAATGTATTTCGATGGCAGCCTACATGGTAAAGCTCCTGTGCTTCAAGTGTAACGTTATATTCAGTCAAAATCAAAATATTTAGAGCTATTTAGAACTTAAACTTCAAATTCCTCGGAATTAGGTACTTTCTACCTGTCATCGGCAATGTCACTAGTTCGGTCTCTGTCAGGTTAAAACCCTGAGGAAATATGCTGAAGTAAAAACTCGGACATTGCTCACTCACTGTAGAGACGCTGCCAGAGACCGAACTAGTGACTTTGCCGATGACCAGTAGAAAAGTACACTGAATTCCGAGGAGCCACCGAATTTACATTGCATTTCATGTTTCCGTGAATGCTGTAGATGATTTGCCGGATATAGCTAGCCAGCTATAAATGAACCTGGAGCGTTTAAAATGCTACTACACAACCATGTGCATACAATACGTAAATCCGTGTTGGCACCGTATTTCCGCAGAGAGCATATCCCCGTACTCTTATCAGCATATTTTCGTGCATGAGTGAATTTGCATGTGCGTGAAGTACCGCTCCAAATGAGGAATATTTCTTTCACTTGATTCAGCAACAACCCCTACTGGATTTATAGCAGTCTCTTCTCTTCGCGGGTATATCATCACTTAGTGACTCTTGGCATTCTGAACCATTAAGCCATATGAAGTTTAAGTTCTGAACAGCTCTATCAAATTATTTTGATTTTGTTTGAATGTAACGTTACACTTGAAGCCCTCGAGATTGAGCGCGTAGGCTCGCCAGCTAAAGCCTGATTCATGCTTCTTGCGGTCGGCGCGGTCAGCACGGCCCACACGGTGAAATGACTCAATTGTGGCCGGGGCGACAGAGCGCGTCGGGTCCGCGGAGGCTCTGAACACCTAGCCGCGCACCCGGAGGATTTTGTAACAACGCGGCCGGGGTCGCACAGACCGCGTTGCAATGATTGGCTAGCTTCAGGACCCCGAAGTACGTATACCGATTTAAATTAAAAATGGAAAACTTTAAAGAAAGGCCAGCTGAACATACAAACAGCTGAAAATACATGTGACGTCCAACACATGGAAGGAGATCAGAAATTTTCATCAGGCGTGTATTAGATAAAATGGAAAACCTTTCGCAACCGGTTTGTGGAGGCACGAAAAAAATTAAGGGGAGGAGAGAGGCTGAGGGAACCAGTGTATCGGCAGTATTTTAGTTACATCATTGCCCTGGCTCATGCTGTTTATAAAACTTAAGGAGACAAAAAATCAAAAGTCTATGTAGCGCTCTGTTTAACCTAAGGTTTTCCGTATTTATTACATTTTGAACGGTTTTATCACAGAAATAAGATTCAGTGGCGCAACAGTACAGCAGGTCCGTTCTTGGAGCCGCTTTGACCGCATCAAGCATGAAACAACTCGACGTTCGTGGGGACCGTGCGCGCCGTCCGCACCGCTGAAACCGCGTCGACGGCAAGAAGCATGAATCAGGCTTAAATATATTCTCACATACCGATTGGGAGAAAAAGTGACCCAATTGTAACTAATGTTAGCATTTTTTTTACTACGCCGAAGAAACGCTAGATTATCGAGTGCATTTACTATTAATCATCTTGGGCTGACTCAGGGTTAACTGTTGAAGATTAATATGATGAGCTAAAACAAATAAACTGATAAAGAGCCAAAACCCACCCAACTATACACCGAAGACGCTTACCAAAACTTCGGCTCTTTATCAGTTTATTTGTTTCTTCGGCGTAGTAAAAAAATGCTAACATTAGTTACAATTGGGTCACTTTTTCTCCAAATCGGTATGTGAGAATATATTTAGCTGGCAAGCCTACGCGTTCAAGCTCGAGGGCTTCAAGTGTAACGTTACATTCAATCAACATCAAAATTATTTGTTAGAGCTGTTCAGAACTTAAACTTCATATGACTTAATGGTTCAGAATGCCTAGAGTCACAAAGTGATGACATACCTGCGAAGAGAAGAGACTGCTATTAATCCAGTAGGGGTTGCAGCTGAATCAAGTGAAAGAAATATTCCTTATTTGGAGCGGTACTTCACGCACATGCAAATTCACTCATGCACGAAAATATGCTGATAAGAGTACGGGGATATGCTCTCTGCGGAAATACGGTGCCAACACGGATTTACGTATTGTATGCACATGGTTCTGTAGTAGCATTTTAAACGCTCCAGGTTCATTTATAGCTGGCTAGCTATATCCGGCAAATCATCTACAGCATTCACGGAAACATGAAATGCAATGTAAATTCGGTGGCTCCTCGGAATTCAGTATACTTTTCTACTGGTCATCGGCAAAGTCACTAGTTCGGTCTCTGGCAGCGTCTCTACAGTGAGTGAGCGATGTCTGAGTTTTTACTTCAGCATATTTCCTCAGGGTTTTAACCTGATAGAGACCGAACTAGTGACATTGCCGATGACAGGTAGAAAGTACTGAATTCCGAGGAATTTGAAGTTTAAGTTCTGAACAGCTCTAAATATTTTGATTTTGACTGAATATAACGTTACACTTGAAGCACAGGAGCTTTACCATGTAGGCTGCCATCGAAATACATTTACACATACCGACGGATAAAAGACACTCATTCGTAACTAACGTTAGCATTATTTACTTAGCCGAAGAAACTATAGAAACAAGTGTTTGCCACTAACATGGCGATATCCCCCGCCACCTCAATTTTATGTGTCAGTACAGAGGGATGGAGCCCAATTCTAAACCCCCTGCTTCGCGCTAATCGCGCGGCGGGGGATAATTAACGAGTGCATTTACTGATGATCTTAGGCTAACTCAGGGTTAACTGTTGAAGATTAATATGATGAGCTAAAACAAATAAACTGATAAAGAGCCGAAGTTTTGGTTAACGTTTTCGGTGTATAGTCGGGTAGGTTTAGAATTCGTTCTGAGGTGCGCTTCCCGGAAATTACATAGTTACCTTATTCCAATTAAGGCAAGCCACGAGGGACAGAGGCGTGACTGCAGCTCGCCATGCGCGTTCATGTGATGTTACTCAACTTGAATTTGAATTTTGAATTTAAGGAACTGAATTTGAATGTGCGAACTGAATGAAATGTGATGTTACTTAACTTGAATTTGAATTTTGAATTTGAATTTTGAATATGCGAACTGAATGAAATGCTTCAAGTTTTATGTTAAATTCAATTCAAATAATTAGATTCAGTTTCAGATTACTTGTTCATTCAATTTCAAAACCTGATAAAATTCAATTCAAAACTAAAATTCAATTCAATTTCTGTTGGAACAAATTTCGTTCCATAATAAACCCTTCAATTTGAATCCAACTGAACTCCAGAGGAGACTGTAAGATAAGCAGGAACTGAGGATGGCTGCTGTGCAGGCCTGGCAGAGCATCAAAAGGGAAGATGCATAGACGTCACTAGATGTATCACAGACTTCAAGCTGTCATTTTCTGCAAGGGATATGCGTCCAAATGTAAAAAAAATTACAACTCCAATTCCGAAATAGTTGGGACGAAGTGGAAATTGTGAATAAAATCAAAATACAATGACTTTCAGATCACATGAGCCTATAAGTTATTTAGAATAAAACATAGATAACATTTCAAATGTTGAAACTGAGACATATTACATTTCAGCAAAATAACATTATCAGCAAAATTAGCTTATTTCAAATTTTCTGGCTGCAACAGGTCTCAGAAAAGTTGGGACATAGGCAAAAATGGGCTGAAAAAGCAATTAATTTATAAGAGATTCAGCTGAAAGAACATTTCGCAAGTAATTAAGTTAACTGCCATCAGGTTTGTATCATGATTGGCTATAAAAGGGATGTCTTAGAGACACTGAGTCTCTCAGAAGTAAAGATGGCCAGAAGCTCTCCAACCTGTGAAAAAAAATTATCGAATACTTAAAAAAACAATGTTCCTCAACATCAAATTGCAAAGCCTTTGAAGGTCTCATCAACGACAGTGCATAACATCATCAAAAGATTCAGAGAAACAGGAAAAATCTCCGTGCGTAAGGGACAAGGCTGAAGACTTTTACTGGACGCCCGTGATCTTCGCGCCCTCAGAGGCCACAGCATCCCTTACTGGCATGATTCTGTCATTGACATTATTAAATGGGCCCAGGAATACTTCAAGAAACCACTGACTGTAAACACAGTCCGTCGTGCCATCCACAGATGCCACCTAAAACTCTATCATGCAAAAAGGAAGCCATTGTTAAGCATGATTCAGAAGTGCCACCATGTTCTGTGGGCCAAGACTCATTTAAAATGGACTGTAGCAAAGTGTGAAAGTGTCCTGTGATCAGATTTGACATTCTTGTAGGAGATCATGGGCGTCGTGTCCTCCAGCCTAAAGAGAAAAAGGACCACCCCTCCTGTTATCAGCGTTCAGTTCAAAAGCCAGCATCTCTGATGGTATGGGGATACATTAGCACATATGGTGTGGGACACTTGCATGTTTTAAAAAGCACCATGAATGCTGAAAGGTATATAAAGGTTTTAGAGCAACATATGCTCCCCTCCAGATGACATCTATTCCAGGAAAGGCCTCGTATATTTCAGCAGGACAATGCAAAACTACATACTGCAGCTGTTACAACAGCATGGCTTCGTAGTAGAAGAGTCCTTGTGCTGACCTGGCCTGCCTGCAGTCCTGATCTTTCACCAATTGAGAACATTTGGCACATAATTAAACGAAAAGTCAGTCAAAGACCTAAAACTCTCCAGCAGCTGAAAGCCTTTATAAAACAAGAGTGGGATCAAATTCCAATTGCTAAACTCAAGAAACTTGTCTCCTCAATGCCCAAACGTCTCCACACTGTGTTAATAAGAAGAAGGGATGCTACGCCATGGTAAACAGGCCCCTGTCCCAACTTTTTTGAGACCTGCAGCAGCCATCAAATTTGAAATGAGCGCATTTTGTGGATAAAATTGTAAAATTTCTCAGTTTCAACATTTGCTTCATTATCTCTTTTCTATTGTGAATAAAATACTGGCTGGTGTGATTTGAAAGCCATTGTGTTTTGATTTTATTCACCATTTACATTTTGTCCCAGCTATTTTGGAATTGTATTATACATTTTGTTAAACTGTAAAACATTTTTATGCTCCAGAAAAATAACAAAGGCTCCATAATTTCTAAAACAGTTAATCCAATGTGGATGTAAACGCCATCATACTCTCACTGGCAGCCTTAACTACATACTCACTGTCAATTGTATTCTCTGAAATTGCTACAGCACAGAACCAAAAAAAAAATGCCATTGTCCAATGAATTATGACGCTCACTGCAACTGTGCAACTATGGCCTTTCCCTCTTCTAGTAACATATTCCTAATAATAAAACACTCCCTCGTGAATCGTACCCGCAATCTATGGTTCCTTGTCTGCATCATAACAAGCTATTTATCACAGAATATTGGAGTGAAAAACTAATATCAATAAAATTAGCTCGAAGTTGCAAACTTTCTGCTTCAATTTATGAATAATAACATCCAAATTGGGTGAACATTATTGGAGTAGCAACACTTTTTATATTTCTGAGAGGACCACTTTGTCAAACAAAGGAGAGATTTATTGAAGACATAAAGGCATACGTGAATACATTGAGTTTGGCGACAAGGCTCTGATCTGAGAGATTCCTGCCCGTCCAAACATGGAACCATTGGCAGGGAGCTGCAACGGCAACTTACTCATAATAAAATAAATAAATGATATACTTGATGGGTGGAGCTAGGGTGGAGGAGGGTTTCCAAATGAGTTGCATGAGAAGCTACTTCTCAGGATGCTAACTTAAATAAATCAATAAGTCAAGCAATCATCTGATGGTGAAGTCAGGAGATAGTCATGCGCATTAGGTGACTTTCCAGCAGGTTGAAGCAGCTGTTCTACATAGATAAGAGCTGCTTGATTCTGTGGGCTTTCAGAATTTACACCAAGGCTTACAGCTCTGATAGGACTACTTTGTGGAAAAAGCAAAAGATTTTTTGAAGACACACAGGCATATGTGCATACATTGGGTTTGTTTGGCGACAAGGTTCTGACCTGAGAGATTCCTGCCCGTCCGAACATGGAACACAAGGCAGGGAGCTGCAACTACCCGTAAAACAGAACCATGCCGAGCATGGGCTAATTTGAACTACAGAATAAATTGTGATGCGTCCAATGTGTAGCGGCAGCCCGATGGCTGGCACAATTTCTCTTGATGCTGATACAAGAGAAATGTACGATATTAGTGTTCTATAGTGACAGCCCAGTGGCTGGCATGATTTCTCTTGATGCCAATTCAAGAGAAACATCTTATGTGAAGAGTATTATATCTAGTGACAGCCCAGTGATGAACACAATTTCTCTTGATGCTGTTTCAAGAGAAATATCCTGTATGACGTGAACTATGTGTAGTGACAGCCTGGCAGGTAGCATAGTTCTACTTGAAGTTAATCCAAGAGAAATGTACTATATGGCCCCATTTACTCTTGGTATTAAAATGCATTTTTTGTGATCAGATTACAATCAGATAGCCTTTGACCACATACATTTACACCTGGTATTAACATGCGTCTCCACCGTCCACATGGCAATCCGATCACAATCCGTTCCACTGACGTCACATCCTTCTTCTCCCCTCACCTGAAGTGGTGTGCCTCGCTTACCGTAAAAACTGGTGAATAAGACACACCTTTGATTCAATATTTTTCACTTAAAATGTATTGCGTCTAATGAAACGGTGCATCCTAAACACCAGTAAAATGCTGCATGTACCTAAGTGAAGGTGTTGTGAGCTAGACCTTGCTCATGAAAGTAAGTAAAGTTTATTTCTATAGCATAGAATGAATATTTCTATAGAATGTTTCATTACAATTACCTAGTTATGTTCAAAGATTAGTAAGCTTTTTAAGGGCTAGCCTTCATAATCAAGCACTGTAGTGATTCTGGCATCTGCTCATGTTCTGTTTTTGCCTTGACCATGTTTTATTGCCTTGCCAGGTTTATTCTGACTGCCTTTTGTGTATTTTTGATATTTGCCATGTATGACTATTCTTTGGAATGTGTATTGTGATTTGGTTACTTGATTTGTTATTGTATTGTCTTCGTTTTTTACTTTTCCATATTTAGCATTTCGCCATAGTCTCACTCCGGTCCATGTTTTCCATTATGCTTTGCACTTTGTCTCCCCCGTCTGGTCTTTCGTCTTGTCATTGCTCACAGCCCCAGTCCTGCGTGTCGCTCATCGGGTGATTTATTGGATTCTGGATTTCAGTCTTCCTTCCAATCTTGTTTGCTTACTTCGCCTTACTTTTCTATCTTACTAACCATGCTAAAAGTTTGTTGTTTTCGCTAGGAGTTACTAACACTAACTAACGTTGTATATAATACTAACTTACTAACAAGCACCAAGGGATTGTATAGTTTCACTTACTAATTGATTAACAAGCTCTCAGCACTCGCCCTGTTCTAGTCTCTGCCTCTTGTCTCTCCCTGATCTCCTTTGCTGCATTTCTGTGGAAGCTCCTCATCTGATCACGCTGTCCTTCTCTAATTATCTATGCACATTACAACTGCTTGACTGGAGCCGTATGTTTGTATATAGGTTTGTCCCGTGATCCCTGTCTGCGTTTTGGCTTCTGCTAAATTTCATGTGATTAGGTTCTCCCTCATGAGCTGCTCCCTTGTAATCATTCGCACCTGTGTCTCTTACCATATGATCTCCCTGGAAGTGTATATTAGGTGTCTCTTCACAGTTATTCTCTGTCAGATTGTTTCCTCAGTCTTCTTGTGCCACGCTTCTCTCGCCTTGATTACTCAGTGTATATCTTTCTGACTGGACCGCCCGACTTTTCGATTTTTGCCTTTGTGATTTTGGATTATTGTTGCATCTGCGTATTTTGACCTTTCTCTGCCCGACCACGAGATCTATGTTTGCTGCCCTGGTTACGATTCGGATTACGCCCATTGGATTCTGGTTTTGCTGCTATTACATACCTATTCCTGTGAATCAGACCCATTTCTGTCTGACTACGATTACTGTGATTGCTGCCCTGGCTTTTGATTCTATTTTTGCCCAACTGGATTTTGATTTTTGGAGTGTGGACTTTATACCCTTGCCCACTGCCCTGCGGGGGTCCTCCCCCTTTATTAATAAATCAAGTTCTATTGCATTGTTTGTCTCTCGCGACTGGTTCCTGATCGCACCCTCACACTTTCAGCATAGGCACGAGAACAAAATCAATCAGCAAACAAAAGCCAAATTAACTCCGCCAAAGTGCGGTAACTAAGGTGTGCATTATTATAAAAGTTTCGCAGCAAGAACAAAAACCACAGACCTTGTAGCAGGTGGGTCTGTTTTCCAAACAAGCAGTGTGAGGAGCTACTTCTCTAATAGGCGCTGAGTCACGTCAAACTATTTAGTTTCTTCCCTCCAATCTGCTGTGTTTTTACTGTTGTTGACTGATGAGGTCGATCCTTGCATGGAACATATGTGAGCATGAATGGCAATGTAAAGAAGGCCTAGTGATTGGGTTCTTATGGTTGAAGACTCTTTTTGCTAATCTTCCATATGCAATGTGGGCTTGGCATATTATATTTTCCTCGTCCTTTGAAGAGTTGCATTGACTGGTCAGGATGCACCCAAGATAGGGAAACTGTTCTACAGATTCTAAAAGGATTTCATTGCAAGTGATGGCAAAGTCCGGGAATATAATCCATACTGTAACTAATCCATACTAGACTTTCTCTGCAATGGGACAAGGACCGTTCAAGAGGATCCTTGCAAGTATCATGCCCGTTATGGAAAGTAGGGAAATGCCATGGTAGTTGCCACATATGCTGCGATCACCTTTTTTGAAGATGGTGATTGTGGTGGCATTCTTGAGATCTACAGGGACCCTCGTGCTGTCCCATATGCGGAGTGTGACAGTGAGCAGTCCTGTTTTCAACGAATGGCCCCCATTTTGATGAGTTCCAATGGAATGCTATCTGGTCCTGGTGATTTCATCGGTCTCATTTTGGTTTTCGCCTTAATAGACTCATGGAGGGTGGGTGGAGCTGACATCCCCAGTTGTACAGGGTGTTGAGGTACGTTAGTGAGGAAGTCAATTGCAGCAGTGGAATTTCTGTTCAGCAGGGTGCTGAAGTTTCCTTTTCACCTATTGAGAAAGTCTTGCGGTCAGTTAGTATAGTCTCATTATCAGCTGATTTAATGTGGCAGTTGATCAATAGCATGGTCCATACAGTTCTTTTGTGCCAGCATAAAAGTTGTACATATTGCGGACAACTGTATAGCGTTGCAATCCAGCTAGCTTGTCCTGCCACCATTTGTTCTGGATATCTCTGATCTTAGATTGGTCTGATTAAATAGCTTCTAAATCTTCAGTAAACTACCTTGGATGTGCTCTGGAAAATCTTTGATCAGGGGAAGACATGATTAAAAAGCTTGTAACAAAATTACCAAAAAAAAAAAAATCAAAAAACTAAATTTATGGCTGGAAAACCTGAATATTTGGATACAATGAACTTTTAAACGCTTTAGCTGGAGTATTGGTGTATTGCCACTTATTATGCTGCTACCTGGTGGTGCAGTAGCTCGTCCTATTGTATTAAAAACGAATTACAGACAGCGCCAAATCAGCTAATAGGAGTTATTTTAAAGCTGTCTCCCCGCTCACATCTCGATGCTGCTGATTTTTAAAAGTTAAACATTCTCTCTGTGGATAAGCGGGTGGTGCAGATCAAGATGGGCATTTCCCTCAAGATTGTGTACAAATGTATACCTCCCTACCTCTCCAATCATTTTAATTTAGTAAGAAACAACCACTCCTACAACACCAGTGGCAGTCTAAAAAAACATAATTACAATGAGATTTAAATCTAGTTTTGGGAAAAACACTTTCATACACAGCTGCATGCAATTAAAACAAGCCGCCCATTTTGCTTAAGCTAAATCCAGCTGAGAGATTTTAATCCAATCTCAAGAAATGATTGTTAAATAATTTGTAGCAGGACAAATGTTTTATTGTCTATATTTTATCTGCTATTCTTGCCTAACACTTGCCTTTATGATCTGCTATCTCGGACCAGCCCTCTGGCTTTATTGTACATTTATCTTCGATGATCTTTTAACAAACTTTTACGGAGTCTGTCGATTGTTCATCCTGTTGTATGGATTTTTAATTTTTTGGCAAATAAATTTATAAAAAATCTATCCACACTAGCAACTTTGATATTTGTTAACTTGTTATGACATATGCACATCGAATGAGCAAGCAGCGTTATGTTCGTTAAAAGGTAACATGGTGCATGCCATCATCATCCAATGTCCAACAGTTACATTTTCTAGCAAGGCCTGCATCTATCTACATTCATATGCTTGCATACCAAAAGGAACCATGTAAAATGTATTTTTAAGATCTTTAAAGATAGGTAAGACATGAGCATGGAAACAGTCCTAAGACAGCGAGTCTGCATATACCGGAGCTACTTGTTGCAAATCTTGATATCCAGCACAAATTTATATGCTGTGTGTTTGATGTCTGTGAATATTCAACAGTTTGGGGGTGACGCCGTGATCATTCCTCCCTGTTTCAATATATTTCTTAAATCGCAGGATTCCAACACCTCTACACAGTAAAAAATGGAGTGTCAATATTCCAGAGTAAACCCATTTTCCTCTGGATAGAGTAGTTATAGCACTATGCAGAGTGAAATCATCTAAATGGAAGTGTCAAAAGTGAGAGTCAATTCCCACTTCCACACAAGGACGAAATCTACTCTGCAGGGTGATGATTCCCTATAGTGTCAAATATTTTTACACACCTCATTGTTAATTTTGACACAAAATAGAGTAAAATTAACCATAAAAATCTTACACTGGCTGTAGAGTAAAATTTACACTGATTTTGAGTGGGACCAAATGTTATCTGACAGAGAGTTAAATACTAAATTAGAGTTAAATTAAATTAAACTCTTAAAGAGTAAAATTGACACTATGATTTTTACTTTGTACCACTTCCATATCCGCACCATCCACTATTCTAGCTTATAACTTTGCTACTTTGCTGAGTTCACTCTCTAGGGGTGGCGATACGTTTCTAATTAAAATCCTAGAATTGCAGTTGTGGCTGGAACAAAAACCAGCATACACAGCGGGGCGCCAGGACTGAATTTGAGAACCACTGGTCTAAAGCCAGAAAATCTCAGACCGACTGGCTGATTTTTAGACAGCTTAGAAACTACTATACCTAGCTGAAGAAGGCCACATATGAAGCTTAGCGAAAGTTCAGTCTGGAAGTCTCTCTCGCTCGCTCGCTCGCTCGTCAACCCCGTCTATTTCGCTCGTGCATGTTCACTTGTGATTTTCTGCAGACAATATCCAGGGCTTTCAATGAGCAGTCAGCTGGCATAGCAGCTGATCGCTTCTATCCAGCCAGGGCACACCTCAGTCGCGTTGCTAGCCAATCATTCTGCTGCCGTCTTTTTAAAATGTTATTTTCTCCGCCCTAGTTCACCCATGCTGCCGCTCGCTGACCCTCCTCTACCCCAACGCCACCCTACTCCTCAGACCTCCCATTCCGCCACTCCAGCTTCACCAGTCTTCAGCCACCACCGCCACCAGTGCCTGGACTCTTCGGGGAATTTCCTGCGGCTGCTCCGGGCAGTGCTCCTGATCTTCGAGTCTTCCCAAAGAGTCCAAGCGCCAAAGACTTGTTTCGATTATAAGCATGTCACCCCTTTATGCTCGAAGGATAATAAATATTTTCTTGATTTCACTTGTCTCTCCTGGTTGAACTGACTTTTACCTTTCTAAAACTGGAAGCTTTAAAATGGCAAGATCCTAATAAATCTGTGGGTCCGGATGAACTGGAGCCTCATTTTCAAAAATTAGCAGCAGACTTTATTGCACCCTTTCTGACTCATCTTTTTAATCTCACTCTTACAAAAAGTTTTCCCTAAAAATTGGAAATCTGCCTCTATTATTATTATTATTATTATTATTATCGGCCTTTAAAAGTAGGGGACCCCTCTCAGGTAAACAACAATAGATCAATAGCCAAGCTTTGTGCCTTAGCTAAAGTCCTGGAAAAACTTGTCAGCTCTCAGTTAAAATGTCATGTTTCTCTAGAAAATTTTTAATCTCAATTCCAGTCAGGTTTCGGAAAAAAATCACAGCACAACAACAGTAACAATCAAAGTAGTAAATCACATTGAGGCACTGGATTATGGCAGTGTGACGAACAGGTCCCACTGTACTTAACAGGATGAAATAAATTAATGGTATATGTGGTTTAGTTCATTGATAACATAAAAACAAATGTTTACAGGAAGTTTAGACCTGGATCACTGCAATTTTGGTAAAAGTGAATTTAAAAATTCGGTCTTGTTGCTAATGTTACATGGATGGGAAATTGGTTTTCACTGCATGGATATCGAACGTCTGCTGCCAACAGTCTGTCATGGTTTTTGGAGGCTGGCAAGCTTTCTTTGTTTCTCTCGTCCAGGATGATATTGTTTTGCCCACAATTGGATTCTTTGGCCAGCTGGCATTAATTGTGGGCGGTGCCCGGACTGTATTTAAACCCAAGTTCCGCCCCGCGCCTTTGCTAGAGTGTCAGTGTAACTTTGCACTATAGCCGGTAAGGTCTGTAGGGATAGAATTGTTTGAGGAATCAGTTGCAAAGAGGAAAGTGCTAGTTGGCAAGGGAATCTTTCTCTCTTTATTTCTATTTCTGTGCACCATCTGGTGCCATATTTCGTTGGCTGAGATTTTCCCTTTATTACGTTCCAGTCCTGCTCACGTTGCTTCCTTTTGTTCCTAGACTAGATCTTTGTCCGTTGGAAGCGCGAGTCTCTCTCCCTCTGTTGGTTTGTCCCTCTTATTTTGCTGGACTTCCTTTTGTTTCGGCCGCTGCTTTTGGCGTCTCGAAACACCAGCCATCACACAGTCCTCCTGTACACAGGATATTTCAATGCCACCATGACTGTTAAGCATTTATATCAAGATAACTACATCTTTTTAAGATGACAGAGGTCAATGATTATTTCTGCAACAAGATTATTTTTTTTGAACAGCTGGATAGATACTATGGGCAAGTAAATCAAGCAGTTTTCATATCAGGCTTAGCCGAGGAATTAAATCCAGGCAACTCCTGAAAAACAGGGATTGGAATGAACTAATCCATATTCTAAACTGTGTTCGAGCTCGGATTGCCTGTGAATATTCAATGACTGATCTGGGTGTGCCATCTAGTGAGAGAATATTGTAACTGCGTGCATACATCTGCAGCTCCGTGTCCACTGGCGGACACATCTGCTCAAAAGGGTTTAAATACCCAAGGTTTCAGGAATGTTTTCGGCTGAAGTTTGGGTCAAAAGCTGTCTCCACACTTCGCTGGACAATGCTAACTTTATTTGTTTCCAACGTTTTTACTTTGGATGGAAATTTTTAACTTTCTTATGAGGGAAACAAACGCGAGTTGGTGAAAATTCTAGAAGGCAAGGAAGTAAGGAAGAATCTGCTCGCATATGCGCTTTACCCCACTTTCAAACTACGGTTGTTACAAAACAGGGACTTCAATGCGGAATGCAGAGCAAACGTTACGACCACACATCGGACATAAATTACGTTCGCGGCCAAAACTGGCTTCGCGGCATGAAATAGGCATCGGGATATTTCAAAACGGTATCTAGCATGATAAAATAAAGAATGGGGAACATATTGCTTGCCATACGTTCAGTAGTACATGTACTGTTCTTTTCACAGTGGCCCTGTTGCTAACATTACAGGACTGGACAGAACAAGTGTAACAAATTGCAACTGGATAAATGCATGGGATTCATTGACTGGGACAATTTTCCGTCCTGATCCGCCCAATTCCAGAATAAATCTTTTTAGAGAAAAGTAACAAAAGAATAACAATAGCCATGCTTTTGCAGGAAAAAATGTATTCTTTATTCTGTTGACATATTTTATTGAAAATACAGAGAGATGGTACATTTTATATTGGTTCAAAAATAAAAGTTGTCAATCGGTCACACTTTCTGTGGAATCTGCCTTATAAAAAATATTGCGCTGTTCTCTTCATAGATTTGTCTAAAGCACTTGATACAGTAGACTATGCATTATTAACTAACAGACTATTTGAAATTGGCTCATCTGAGCGTGCTGTTGGCTGGTTCCGGTCACCAGCTGATTTGGGATCCAACAGCATCTCAACAGTCTTACATGTATTAATATGCAATTGATAAGCATCACACCAGTGAACAAAACTGTCTACAGCAGCTTTGTGAGTATTTGATTTAGCACCATTAGTAAGCAGACTGAGAATGACCATATCATCTGAAAATTTCACAACATATTGGTTGTGTTGTGTTCTGGGGTCCTGGCCTTTGGCCAGGACAGTATTGCCTATGGTTTTAACAGTTTCATGTTCAAGATTCCTTAGTTCATAGTTCATAGTTCATGTTCATAGTCACAGTTTTAACAGTTTCTTGTATCTAGTCATTGCATTCCATAATTCATGTTCATAGTCCATGTCCATGTTTTTACTTTTCCATGTTTTTGTTTTTGCCAGGTCTGCCATGCCACTCCACCACTTGTCTGTGTTCCGCCTCTTGCCTTCGTTGTTGCACATTTCAGAGCTCTGGTTGGCTTTGATATTTCCCTCTTCCTTCTGTGCTGTGCTGGATTCGGGCCTTTCTAAGCTTAATTGACAATTAACTGTTTTTAAGTTACTAACATTTACTAACACTCACTGGGTGGTGTAATTCTTAGACAGGCACATTACTAATATTACTAATTTAGACAGGGAGTTTATTGTCATGATTCCTGCTTTGCTATTTCAAGATCTTGCTGTGCTTTTCTGTTCTTAACATTCATGCTTGCTTCCAAACTGCATACTTAATTGGTACTTAAGCTGAGCACGCTCATTCTCTCAATGAGCGAGTCTTGTCATCCAATCTCTGTCCATGTCTTGATCTTGCCATGCCTCTTGTTTCTCTCTCTCCAGGTGTTGCCCCTCATGTGCCATGATTTCTTAGCCTTTATCTGGATGCGGTGGAGGTTGGCTGGCAGACAGTGTCTTGCTCCGTGTTCAAGTTCTTGTTTCCAAGTCTCGTTCCATGTGCAAGTTTTGTTCCCTAGTTCACGTTCACGTTCCCAAGCCTTGTTCTCGTTTTTGTATATAGCCTTAGTATCGTTGATTATTTCTGTTCTTGCTTATCTCCCAGGAGTTTCCAGTGGTTTTTTGTTTTTGCCTTTTTAGCTCTTTAGTTCTTTGCTCTGTGTACACTGAAAAAAGTGATTTTGACCCCTAGTAAATGTTCCATATATTAATTAAGCATATTTTAATAGAAATAAATGTGTTATTTAACTCCACTTAAAAAATATAAGTAATTTCCAATAGTCAACATAATAAAAATATCTAGCTTCAGATAAAAATATTTTGTGCAACCACTTACCTTAAAAAAATTATGTTCATTCAGAAAACATTTTTTTCAGTGTAGCTTACCTTAGTTTGTCTTTTGCAACCCTTTGGGCCAAGTTTTTCGTTGGCCCTCGTGCCTGTTTTGTTTTGTTTTTTCAATAAATCCTCATTCCCCTTCACCTCGCTTCTGGTGTCTACCTGATTTCATATCAGGTTGGGCTGAGAGCTGACAGTCATTAGTATACAGGGTAAACAAGAAGGGTGAACTGACATACCCTTGTGGAGCCCCAGTGCTGCTTACAGCTGTGTTGGAGAGGACAGAATTTAATTTCACCAGTTGTGTCCTATTTGAAAGGAAAGAATGGTACCACTTGATCAGAAAGGGGTTCACATCCAGCTGTGCTAGCTTTCTAAAAAGGATGTGTGGCTGGATTGAGTTAAACGCAGAGCTAAAATCAATAAAAAGCAATCGTACACACGCAGAGGGACTTTCAAGATGCTTAAGTGCAAGATGCATCAATGTGAAGATGGCATCACTTGTACTATGGTTTTTTGCATATGCAAATTGATAGTGTTCAAGGGAGGACTCCACCTCTGTGCGTAGCACCTGTATTAAAAGTTTTTCCAGTGATTTCATAACATTGGAGCTGAGAGCTACAGGTCGAAAATCATTGTCCTCCTGCGGGCATGCCTTTTTAGGTACTGAAATTACTTTTGTATAATTGATTTCTTCCAAAACTCTGGCATAGTGTGTCTATGGACAGCTGAAAGAGTCCATGCCAAACTGGTGAGAGCTCCTCTGCAAATGTTCTTAAAAGAAGAGCAGCCTGTTGCTTTCTAAGTGTTCATGGTTTTGAAAACCTTAGTTACCTGGTGTGCGTCAATTACAATTCTATCTGCATCTACATTACATTTTTCATTCTTTATAACTGTGCAGCATTCCCTATGATTGTAAGTTTCAAAACGCAAATAAAAGGTATTCAGTTCATTGGCTTGAACTGCTTCATTATGGCCAAAACAGGGCCTTCTTACTAGTGTCCATGTTAGTTATACAGTGAATGGAGTCCCACGGTTTCCTAATTTTAGATTTGGACAGCTGCTGCTCTGCTCGTTCCTTGTGCTGCAGACGCGCCGCTCTTAGCTGCCGATGCAGATCCTTCTGTGCAGCTTTGACTCCTGCTATATCTCCGGATTTAAAAGCTGCTTTTTTCCCATTGATGCACTCTTTAATGCCCCTTGTGACATAAGGTTTATTATTTGGATACCTCTTAACAGTTTTGAGAGATGTGATTGAATCCACACAGAAGGAGATTGATTAAGCGGTAATTGATTCAGTTGCAGTGCTTATGTTGGCATCTTCAAAGAAGATGTCCCATTCTGTGCGTGGGAAACATCCTTTCAGCTCCCCTCTCTTGTCACTGGACCACACCTTTACAGTGTGGAGTTCTGATTTACTGGTCTTGAAAACTGACCTAAATGTGGGGAGCAGTTGTATCATATTATGCTCAGAGGGACTAAGGGGGGGTTTGGGTTTGGCTGTGTAGGCATCCTTGATATTACTATAACATTTATCAAGGATGTTGTTGTTCCTGGTGTTACAACTGACATATTGGTAAAAGCCTGGCAGGTATTTATCTAAATTGCAGTGATTGAAATTGCCAAAAATGAACATGGGAGCATCTGGTTTGACTTGAAGGTGGCGGTGAACACAGTCTGCAATTTTACTGGCTGCTCTATTGGCGTTCCCACTTGGTGGAATATGCAAGGCACACACAAAAATGTTGGTAAATTCCCTTGGGAGGTAGTGTGGCCACAGTGTAACCCCCCCCCCCCCCGTTTACATTTCTGTCCAAGCGTACATGGGTAAACCCATCAATTTGCATAAAACTGTCTGGTACATAATCACTAAACCAAGTCTCTGAGAAAGCCATCAGACCGGACTCACGGTATTCATAGCGTGCTCCAGCCTGTGAGCGTAGATCATCCAGCTTGTTTTTCAGCGACCGGGAGTTGCAGAGAAGTATAGGTGGCAGAGGTAGCTTGGTAGCACAGCGACAGTGTTGCCTGACACTGCCTCTCCTGTCCCACTTTCTGGGCTTCCTGGCTCGACGAAAGTCTGGTTGGTGGTGCCGGAGTAGCTCTCCCGGTATGTCGTTCAGCAAGTATGGTGACGGGAACACTCCACAGTCCTGGAATCTCAGCAGCATGGTACTGCTGTACACAAGCTGGCCGGTGCTGGTAGCCCCGTCCGCAAAGCATTGAACAATCCAGCTGGATATAATTAGCCACGCCAATGCTAGCAAAACAATTCCCCTCCGATTCATTCCCCATACATAGCGCATACAGTCAAAAGCACCGCTTAACATTCAGCAGGCGTATTGCACATTTAGTCCGTTATCGACAAATAATAAAAAAGACTTAAAACAGGGACAATGAAAACAGATAAAACAAAGTGCAACAGAAGTTCTACTTCATGTCACCAGCTGAGCAGCGCCATGTTACCAGAAGTTCAGGAAGTACTCATAAGTCATCAAATGCTGCATCCCATTTTAATGCAGATGACACTGTCATTTACTACTCAGCCCCATCAGTGGTGCACGGCCATGAACGGTTACACTCTGCCTTTGATGTTGTTCAGTATTGCTTAAATCAGCTGAAGTTGGTCTTAAATGCAGACTAATCCAAATTCATGATCTTCACAAATGGTAAAAAGTAACCCCCTGATCCGAAGATTTTAACAACTCAAGGGGCTGAAATTGAAATGGTCACTGCATTCAATTATCTTGGAATCATTATTGACCTAAAGTTGTCATTCCAGCCACACATTGAAAATCTTATGTCAAAGTTGAAAATTAAATAAGTGCTCTTCTTTAGGAATAAATCTTGTTTCTCCCTTCAGGCACAGAAACATTTGATTACTGCAACATTTTTACCTTTATTGGATTTTGCCGACCTGCTCTTTATGAATGCTCCAGTTCAATGCCTAAAGAAGCTTGATATTGCATATCATTGTGCTTTACGCTTCTACACAGGCAATGGAAGTCTTACGCATCATTTACTCTGTATGATGCTGCTAAATTGCCCTCCCTGTATATCCGCAGAGCTTCCCATTGGCTGGTTTTCATATATAAATCTATGCTTGGGCTACTTCCTTCGTATTTACTTTCATACGGTATATGTTAAGGTGACCAGACATCCCGGTTTTGCCGGGACAGTCCTGATTTTGAGTGTCCTGAGTCCTGACAAAAGCCGGTCAGGGTGCCAAAATGTCCGGTTTCCACCAACCACTATGAAATGTCCCCTGTTGTCAGCGATTTCATAGCCAATGTGGTCTTTTCATAGCACAATCATTCACTAAAAAACATCCAGAGAATAAAACATCCAGCGTATGATTTCAACAATGCATGCATGTCTGTGTGTGTGTGTGTGTGTCAGCGTAGCGTATGCTAGGCTACACACATAGGCTACGCCAGCAACGTTACATTGTACAAATAACACAAAGTAATACTTGACAAATAATAAGGCCTTTAGATCAACAGTGTTGTACACCAGTGTTTCCCAACCCTGGTCCTGGAGTACCCCTGATCAGGTCATTAGGTTCTCCCTAATGAGCTGATCAGCTGAATCAGGTGTGTTAAATTAGGGAGGCCTATAAAATGTGCATGACAAGGTTACTGCAGGAGCAGGGTTGGGCCTCACTGATTTTACACACTTGATAGGTTCTCTAAGGGAAACATTTTCTCATGGGATGTGTTTTCCTAAAGCACATTTGCTAACAAAGTTACCAACACACATACAGTTTGTCTGTTCACTCAGTGATTCCAGCTATGTAAGCTAACATCTTTGTTTCGGCAAACACACCCCAGTCTGCTGCAAACCCGAGCTTGCTTGTCATTCCCCACCCCTAGCCGATATTCTGTCAATTTCTGCTACCAATCAAGATATGCTACCTCACGGTTCTGCTCACACACAAACCTGCAATCTTGGACTCTATTAATTCCATCACAGCTTAAATATCATCAAAAAATCTTGAAAATACTGGGTTTTTCTTCAGTGCGGTTTTTGACTTTTGACTAAATAAGTCAAAAATAATGTACACAATGGCTTTTCTTGAAAGTGCAGAAATTAGACAATAGTAGCATGAGGCATTGTCCCTTTGAGTCAAACTTATCCAACTCATTATAACATCTGCTTATGTTATAATAAGCTAACAAATAACAATATAGCTACTGTAGACTGATTTGTATTGCAATATTAAGGTGAAATTAAAGATTTTACAATCGCCCTGCATTAAGATTGCATTTTTAGACAAGATAGCACCGATCGTCAGAACACCGGCAACATCTTGCAAGCCGCTGGCTTCCTCTCAACACCTTTAAAGGAATTTTGTGAAAATGATCATTCTTGGGGATGTTTGCATTTCAGACTCGACAGTACTTTGCCACAGAATAGGAAACTGTCCGCGGTAAATCGACATATTAAGAACACACTGTAATAGCCTCACTTTTATCAGTGAAGCGCACAGATGACGTCATATTAGCTACTTCTGATCATGAGACTAGTCAGAATGGCAGCGCCCATGGAAAATTTTTTCTCTTAAAAAACCCATGCCTAAAAACACGGGTAAATAATATATGAACTGGGGCATCACATGCTGCTAAAAGTCTGTAAATCAGTGTGATGAGTGAAGTATTCCTTTAAATGTAGCTTTCATCTTCACAACAAGAGTGGCAAAGAGCAGTAATAAAGTGTTAATTAACAGTTACATTAAGCTTATTGCGTACTCATTGCGTACGAATGAGTTAACTGTTAATTAACTGATTGTTAATGCTTATGACTGCATCGCCCAATGTTACTTAATTTACAAACTTTAAGTTACTTAATGTACTGATATAAGAGAAAAGCAAAAAAAAAAAAAAAAAGTCACAACCCAGTCTTGGACACACCGCAACATGGTGCATGAAAAAAGAGGGAAATTACAAAGGAAAATAACTTGCAGTCTGAAGCTGCAAGTAGCTCCAGTTCCTAAGTGCATATTCAAACCCAAACAGCTCCTACTTCTATTCGTCAAAGGCTTGCCAGGCACTCAGAGGCTTTAAAGTTGCTGAAGGAAACAGCTTTTTTCATATGTACTGAAACTGTCACTCCATACTGACAGTGTTATGATTCTGCCTCATGTGTGCTGTCTTTGCGTTTTTTTGTGCTTTACTTTCTTTTTATATTTCTGTAAGGTATCGTTCTGGAACCAATCGCTATAGAGGAGATTTTATTGAATGAGGGGGGTAACCCCCGCAGGCAAAAGTACAGAGTCCACAATCTAAAAGTCAAAATCCAGGCGGGCAGAATCAGAGTCGTAACCAGGGCAGCAAACACAAAAATCATAATCTGGCAAAAACAGATTCGGTTCACAAGCACAGGTTTGTCAAAGAAGCAAAAATCAAAAACTAAAGGGCGAATCAGAATCGTTACCAGGGCAGCAATAACCCAAAATCGTAGTTGGGCAAAAAGGGTTCAAAAACACAGATGCAACGGTTAACAAAGAAGGGCAAGCCAAAAATCAAAAGTCGGACCGTCCAGTCAGAAGAGAAACACAATGAGTACAAGGCAGATAATAAGCCGCACAGGTAAACAGGAGAGACTTCTGACAAGGAAGTTCTGTGAAGAAACACCTAATATACACTCCAGGGAGATCACATGGTAGATGGAACACAGGTGCAGGAAATGAGACTGATTACAAAAGGTGGAACAAGAGGGAGAGCCTAATCACATAAAATAGGCAAAAGCCAAAACGTGGACAAGGATCACGGGACAAACCTATAGACAATAACACAGCTCCAGTCAAGGAGTTCTACCGTGCACAGATACTAAGGAAAGCATAAGAAGGTGTGGAGATTCCACTGAATTGCAGCAGCAAAGATTAGGGAGAGACAAGAGGCGGAGACTAGAATAGGGCGAGTGCTGAGAGCTTGTTAATCAGTTAGTAAGTGCAGCTATACAATCCCGAGCGCTCGTTAGTAAGTTAGTCTTATATACAATGTTTAGTCTTGTTTAGTAAATTAACAAAAACAAACTGTTAGTATGTGTTAGTAATATAGAAAAAGCAAGGAGAAGGAAGTAAACGAGATCGGGGAAAGAAGATTGATACCCAGAAACCATTAAATCGCCCGAATGAGTGACACGCATTACTGGGGCTGTGAGCAAAGACAAGACCAAAGACCAGACAGGGGGAGACAAAATGCAATGCATGGAATAAATCAAAACATGGACTGGAATAAAACTATGGCGAGAAGTAAAACATGGAAAATTTAAACTAAGACAACGCATGAACGAAAAAGCAACCAAATCACAATACATATATCTAAAGAATAGTTAGACATGGCAATGATCAAAATGCACATAAGGCAGTCATAACAAAACATGGCAAGGCAGATCAGAATCATGACAATTTCAGCTTTCTTTTCGGCCGTCTGACGATCCACTCCCACACTGCCTTCAGTGATGTACCGTGACAGCCTTCAGCATGCCTGCTTCTCGTCGTCCAATCACGTTTCCTCTTTCGGTTTCGGCTCTGGTATTTGATTCATTGCTTCCACCTGTGTTTAATTCTGGGTCTTGCGAAACTCTAAGTGAATGCGTTCTCGGACACGATAATTACTAACCCGTACTAACCAGCACTTATTTTAGGGTGTAAATATTTCGTCACATAGTATTAACCTTAATTAACCCATTAGCGAGTGCGTGTGTTTCCTAGCTTTCATGAATTCTTAAGCTGTCCCTGATTAACTGATTTAAAAGCTGTGCTTTCCTTCGCTTCTCTTGTAGTGCTTTTTACTCGTCACGTTTAGATTACCTTAATCTAAACTGTCAAGCTTGATTGATAGTCTCAGCGTCTTGTCTCGAGTCATTATTGTTAACTCGGTTCTCTTGTAATTGTTTATTAATCCCATGTGTTTCTGTTTCAGTTCGAGATTGCATTCCAAGTCCTGCCTCCTCTCGTGACTGTTTATGTGGCAGAATTAGGAGCGGACATCTGGCGGATCCTCAGTTCTACTAGGTGAAATCTCAGCTCCTCGTGCCTTGCGAGTTTCTCCTGTGTATGATTCCCGAGTCTTGTATTTTGCTGCGCCCTTGTCTTGTCTGCCCCGTGTTTAAGTCTCCCAGTGTGTCCGACAGTTTAGTCAGGTTCAGTTTTTGCTTTCTTAGTTTATCCTCTCTTGAAGAGAGTATTTCTGTTTCCCCCTGCCTTTGGCAGTGTACCTTAGTTTTCCCATTTTTTCAGTGCATGTGCACGGTGTTTTATTTCTGGCGTGTCTGCCAATTTTATCCTAGTGTTTGGTGTTTAATTAACACTTCTGTATCCTGCAACTGGTGTTCCCCTGACCTCTCCTTACAAACTGTAGTACATGCAACCCATAATCTGTTTTTAAAAAAAAAGGAAAGAGTTTTCCATCTTCAAAAAGCCTGAGTAGGTAATTGCAAAAAATTCAGAAGGCGATGATACCTATTCCATCTTATTTTACTGACTTTTTCGATGGAATAGTTCACCTGGCAGGACACCATCATGTGCAGGTTTATATTGATATTAGCGATGCGTTACCACAGATTGGGAAAGTGACAAGTATAACATCCTGCATGCTGAAAAAACATTTCTGCTTATTTTCCAAAAACTTCATATATGACCTAATTTGAAGATGCTGAATTTAAAAAAATGCAAGTAATATGTTTCTATCATGTACAGTTATTTCACAAAATGAGATTGAAGATTTTTTTAAATTACATCATTTGTTTCACATAGTCTGTAATTTTCTGTCACTGTTTGGGTGTAGCGCAACATCCACAGATGTAGCAAAAGACATCTGGATCATCTTTGCATTTTCTTCTGTCATTGGCCATATTACTCAGCCTGAAATCAGAATTAGGCATAAAATAATGTCCTAAGAATCATTCATCCATGTTAAAATCAGCTGAGGATTGGACAAATAGTTTTCTCCTGGCTTGTCTATTTGGACGTTTTTCTGGTGATTAAGGGATGATAAAAGACTTCCTACCCTTCTTACAGGTGGTTGTCAAAAGTGAAGATGCAATGAAATGCCTGTCATACACTGGAACAAAATGTGATGTGCTTGGGCAAAACAAACATTATTTTTGGATTCAGCTCCAGAAAATTAGTAAGAAACTATTCTTGGATTTTATTTTGCAAAAATGATGTATGATGGTGACTTGGTAGGCAACTTTCCCCAGACATACCCATGAATAATTAGTTACCTCTTGTGATCCTCACCTGTTTAGTCAGACACAAGTAACTCGTGGCATTGGCACAGTTACCGCAGAGGGATATTGTCCCTCTTTTCCAGGACCGAGTTTGAGACCTACTAATCTATAGGACTGCATCCTGTGTAAAAAAAAGTTAATTGTGATGAAATTTACAAAGACGTATAGATAGTACCTCTGTGTCAAAGTCGATTTAGTAACATTTTTCAGAGCTTGCTTATTTTGTGGATTAAAAATTATAATCTCTGGACCACTACCAAGGTAAGAACATCCATTTCAACATATTTTGACAAATCTAAACAATGCTCCACATTTGAACATATGGGACTGTATAGTCAGGCTTAGGGTTGTTATAACATTATTATCTAACGACCCACCCTCTGGGCAGAAGTTTGCAAAAGGGTTAAAATGATTAATGCTTGGTGTGCTCTGTCCTTCAGCTTGGAGTCCCAATGACATTTGTCAGAAAACACTCATGAGCAAACACTTTCACATATTTCAAGCTAGTCTAGCTAAGATAGTGATGAAAAGGAGTGCTCTCTATCCTTGTCCAGCTACGTTAAAATTGCGTTTTTAGCAGCGAGATTTTCAAAATTTTCTAGGAGGGGAAACCCCTGGACCCCAAAAAAATGGTTGGGTCAAGGGGGCTGAAGCCCCCAATGTTTTCAAGTCCTAACAATGCCCCTGGCAACAGGCAGTGTTGAAGCAGAGTGAGCTGGAGAGGTCATCACAGGTCAGGTTAACCAGATCCAGATTTTGAACTGCTTACCATGACTTAATTGTGCCACAAATGGCAGCAACTGTCATGCTCTGCAGGAGTCCTTCGATCTACAACTTTAACTCTTCCTGCATGGTGAGGTGCTGACAGGCTTACCCTTCTCACTGTCTGGATCGCAGCGCCAGTTTCTGGCCCTGAGGGTGGCAGTCTGCGCTGATATGTTATATTGCCTAATATCTCACTTCAGTCACAAACGTTGATTATGTCCACTGCAGGAGAGATGGCTATTCGTTGCATGGTAGGTACTCGTGATCATATGATACTGGTCCCTGCTTAACTCCCATTTTGTACTGTAAGGCTTGATGAGGGTTAATCCTGTCTTTTTTGAGGTCTGACAACGGACTATTGTTGAAACTCCACCAGGCACAGCCGAAAGTGGGAAATTTGTAACAAAAACTGCAAGCATTTCATTTATAAACTGCCTAACACGACAGTGCCTCAAAAAAAAACAAACTTATACCCTTGTAGCTCCATGGTTAATTTTAATTCCTATGATATGTCTTTGCGGTATCTCTTTTGGCTTACCCTTTCTAATCGTGAGTGTTCCACAAGAAACATGGGTGGTGAGTACTATTCAAATATTTTTTCTCTTTTAAAACCTTCTCTTAAAATATCACCACCATAGTGTTAATCATGATGACTGCAGAACGGAACTCTTCGTGGCAGTTGGCTCTTTGCAGCTTTTTCCCAAGGTATAGCTGAAATCAATCCTAAATCAACAAGTTAACAGAACTCCCACAAACTGAGTCTAGGAACCATTCATAAAGGGATTGAATGGTTCAGACAAATCCCAAATGCTCATTATGTCAGATCAGAACAGGAGACCCGACTATCTACATCACTGGAGACAGAGTAGGAGCACTCTATCCATGTGACTGTGAGGGAGAACAAAAGGAGAAAGCAAGCACAACGCAGTGTTTAGAATCCCAATCCATGAACAAGTCCCTCCTTGCTCTACAGTGAGCAAAAATTCACACCAGTCATTATCGCCGAGACTAACTGTTGTTTCTTTCCAGAACCTTCTAAATCAATCTTGCTGATCTTACTATGCTGAATGTCAATAAATTATTGTTTGTGCTCTCTGTAATATCTCTAAACCACACCTATGGGCATTCTTTTTCCCTATCATTTATGTGAACCAGAGAACTTTCAGCAAAACCGTATTTAGGACCATGGGCACATATACCCATTCTTACACGGCCAAAAATGATTGTTTTGCATGTTGAAAAGACAGAGATTCATTTTACATGATGAAAAACTAGGGAGTACATTAGTTAGAGCTTTCTGCGGTCCTGACAATGACGGGTCACCGGTACAATGGCAAAAAAAAAAAAAAGTTTTTGAGTACAATGGTATTGCACCACCACTGAGTCAGCAAACTTTCAAATGTGCACAGAGGAAATGTAGGGCATTAAAATACAGCTGAGAGACTTAAGTAGATGTCCCTCTTTCAAGGCAAAGTCTGACCGGGAGTGTGTGTGTGTGTGTGTGTGTGGTCCTGTACTTGCCACAAAGTAAGGACCAGAACACATTTTTCCAACAGAGTTGGACATTGTTGGGAAGTGATGACATTTTCACCAGTCCTACAATTACAAAGGCAAATTGTGACTTATTGGTTAGGGTGGGGGTTAAGTTTAAAATAAGGTTTTCGTCAAGATTAGGGTAAGAGTTTCTTAACCATGTGTTGGCTATGGTTATGGTTGGCTAAGACAAGGGACTGGCTGTAGAGACACAGAAAGATTGAATGAAAGTCAATGTTATGCCCTCGCAGGGAAGGAGGTATAAATGAGTGTGTGTGTGTGTGTGCGCGCGCGTGTGCGTGCGTGCGTGTGTGCGTGTTTGTGTGTGTGTGTGTGTGCGCGCCTGCACGCATCTGTGCATAACAAACAGACAACCACCTAAAATGATCTTAGGATGATCTTCTGTCACACCATCATTTTCACAGCGTCCTTTAAAAGAAATCACTAATTTAAACAATGTTTTCTAATACGGCTGTGTATTTTATCATCTCCACCATGGACCTGTGTCAAAAAGCTGCTTTTATCCGATCTGACAGCTCAGTGATGTTTTCAGTGATGCAACAACTTAGCAAAGTGCTCCAAAGAGGTGGTCATATTTTATTCATCTAGTCTTTTTAACCCAAAAAAATACATTAAAATACATTCCAACAAATATACAGTACTGTGCAAAAGTCTTAGGCACATTTTTAAAAACTTAAATCTGGCTTTGGATGTTTATTTTTCCAAATGTTAAATCAAAAAAGAGTTTCATTCATAAATTTTGGTATTTCATTAAAAACACTTGATTCAGATAATATAGTCTTGACAGAGCCCTGATGTCGACATCATCGTGGCTGTCTGCAGTCACTTGGAGGGACAGACACAAGTGAAACATTCAGTTTTCCACTCTGGCAAGTTGGAAAGTTCTCCCCTCTGCTTGGAACAAGCAAAAAGCCGATCATCTTATAAACTATAGCACAACAGTACAGTATCCCAGATTTTTTGGCAAAAGGTAGTTACACCAAATATTGGTTTGATATAGTTTATAACAGTTTAGTACATTTCTCAGTTATTTGAACAATCTTATTTCATAATTTTTGCAAGCATATTTGCCCCAACGATATTGCTTTAAATGTGCCTAAAACTTCTGCACAGTATATATATACTGCACCCTCCATAATTATTGGCTCCCCTGGTTAAGATGTGTTAAAAGCCCTGAAATAAATTCATTTTTATTACAGAAGCATATTCTCACACTGAAAATTGTAGAAAAATGTAACCTTCAACTCAAGTGAATTTTAAGGGGAAAAAAATCCCTGACTAAGAAATAATTATTTTCCATAAAATCACCTGTTCCACAATTATTGGTACCCCTAACAACTCCTAGGAAATAAATGTCATTTAAGTAATTCTGTCATTTCTATAGTAGTTTACAAAGTTGATCAGAGCATCTAGGAACATTTGATTAGTAATTCATTACTTCCTGTTTCCCTGGGGTATTGATATGACGTGAAACAGAGGCCATTTCTCTTATCCACTGTTCAACATGGAAAAGACAAAGGAACACACCATTCAAGTAAGGCAGATGTGTGTCAACCTTCACAAGTCAGGCAATGGCAACAAGAAAATAGCCACTCGCCTGCACCTGCCCATATCTACTGTCAGAGGAATCATTGAGAAGTTTAAAACAACTGGAACAGTGGTAAACAAGCCTGGACAAGGATGCAAAGTTATTTTGCCACCACTCACAGTGAGGAGGATGGTAAGAGAAATAAAATGTTCTCCAAAGCTCACTGTTAAAGAATTGCAACCAATGGTAGCATCTTGGGGTCACAAAGTTTCCAAAACAACCATCAGGCGCTATCTACATGACAAAAAGCTGTTTGGGAGGCATGCACGGAGAAAAACCTTTTCTCACTCACAATCATAAACGCAAACGTCTGGAGTTCGCTAAGCAGTACTGAGACATTAACTGGGACCTTGTGCTTTAGTCAGATGAGACCAAGATAGAGCTTTTTGGCAACAAACACTCTAAGTGGATCTGGCGGAACACAAAAAATGAGTATGCAGAAAAGCACCTCATGCGCACCGTGAAGTATGCGGGAGGATCGGTGATGCTGTGGGCCTGTTTCTCTTCCAGAGGCCATGGGAACCTTGTTAGGGTGCATGACATCATGAACGCTTTGAAATACCAGGACATTTTAAATCAAAATCTGGTGGCCTCTGCTCCAAAGCTGAAGATGGGTCGTCACTGGGTCTTTCAGCAAGATAATGACCCTAAACATCTGGCCAAATTTACACAGAAATGGTTCACCAGACACAGAATCAAGCTCCTCCCATGGCCATCTCAGTCCCCAGACCTCAACCCCATTGAAAACCTGGGGAGTGAGCTGAAGAGGAGAGTGCAGAGGAGAGGACCCAGGTCGCTGGATGACTTAGAAAGATTGTGCAAAGAGGAATAGTCGAAGATCCCTCTTTCTGTATTCTCCCATCTTGTGAAACGTTATAGGAGAAGATTAGGTGCTGGCACAGGGCTGCTAATAATAGTGGCACACATGATTTGATGTAAAAGAATTATTTTTTAATGTGGGATTTTTTTCCCACCGAATAAATGCACTTGAATTAAAGGTTGGATTTCCCTCTTTTTGTATTGGATTGGTTGGATTGTGGTCCTATATTATTTAGAAAAAAATTGAATTTATTAGAATCTAAAGAACACATCTTCACCAGGGGTGCCAATAATTATGGAGGGCGCTGTGTACACACACAGTATCTCACAAAAGTGAGTACACCCCTCACACATTGAAAAGATATAATAAATTAATTATCAAGGGCCAGTGTTACAGAAATGAAACCGGAATATATTCTGGAGTAGTCATTGTACAATATGTGTAGCAGTGTAGATTTACTGCATTGTCCAAATAACTGAACAAAATGTCACTATTTCCAAAATGGGCGGCAACAAAAGTCAGTACACCTCACTGTCAATGTGCCAAATTGTGTTCATAGTGTCAATATTTTTTGTCACCACCATTGTTGTCCTGCCCTGCCTTGATTTTCCTAGGCATGGAATTCACTAGAGCTGCACAGGTTGTTGCTGGGATCCCCCTCCACTCCTCCATGACAACATCACAGAGCTGGTGGATGTTGGACACCTGCTGCTCCTCTACCTTCCTCTTGAGGATGCCCCACAGGTGCTCAATGGGATTCAGGTCAGGAGACATACTTGGCCACAACATGACTGTTGTGTTCCGGGGTTCTGGCCTTTGGCCAGAACAGTACAGCATTTATGGTTTTAACAGTTTCATGTTCAAGATTTCATAGTTTCATAGTTCATGTTCATGTCACAGTTTTAACAGTTTCTTGTATTAGGATTACACATTTCATGTTTCACATTCCATGTCCATGTTTTTACTTTTCCATCTTTTTGTTTTTGCCAGGTCTGCCATGCCACTCCACCGCTGGTCTGCGTTCCGCCTCATGCCTTCGTTGTTGCACATTTCAGAGCTCTGGTTGGCTTTGGTATTTCCCTCTTCCTTCTGTGCTGTGCTGATTCGGGGCTCTCTAAGCTTAATTGACAATTAACTGTTTTTAAGTTACTAACATTTACTAACATTCACTGGGTTGGTGTAATTCTTAGATAGGCACATTACTAATACTACTAATTTAGACAGGGAGTTTATTGTCATGATTCCTGCTTTGCTATTTCAAGATCTTGTTGTGCTTTTCTGTTCTTAACATTCATGCTTGCTTTCAAACTGCATACTTAATTGGTACTTAAGCTGAGCACGCTCATTCTCTTAATGAGCAAGTCTTGTCAACCAATCTTGTCCATGTCATGATCTTGCCCTGCCTCTTGTTTCTCCTTCTCCAGGTGTTGCCCCTCATGTGCTATGATTTCTAGCCTTTATCTGGATGCGGTGGCTGGCAGACAGTGTCTCGAGTTTGCTCCATGTTCAAGTTTTGCTTCCAAGTCTCGTTTTGTGTACTAGTCTTCATCTTGTTCTCGCTTCCAAGTCTTGTTCATAGCCATAGTCTTGTTATTTATTTTTCTTGGATATCTGCCTGGAGTTTCCAGTGTTTTTTTTTTGTTCTTGCCTTTTTGCTATTTAGTTTCTCAGCTCTGTGTTGCGTACCTTAGTTTCTTTTGCAACCCTTTGGGCCAAGTTTTTTTTGTTGGCCCTCGTGCCTGTTTTTTTTGTTTTTTTTTTTTGTTTTAAATAAATCCTCATTCCCCTTCACCTCACTTCTGGTGTCTACCTGATTTCACCTTCAGCCTCTTCATGAAGCCATTTGTCATCTTGGAGGTCATCATCATGTTGGAAAGCTGCTGTGCGGCCCAGTTTCTGAAGGGACGGCATCATGTTCTGGTTCAGAATGTAACAGTACATGTTGGAATCCATTATTCAATCAATGAAGTGCAGCTCCCCAGGACCAGAAGCACTCATGCAGCCCCAGACCATGATGCTGCCACCAGCATTTTTGACTGTAGGCAGTGCATACTTGTTTAGTACTCCTCACCAGGGTGCCGCTACACATGCTGGGCACCATTTGAGCCAAACAAGTTTATCTTGGTCTCGTCAGACCACAGAACGTGGTTCCAGTAGTGCATGTTCTGGCACGGTTGTCTTCAGCAAATTGTTTTTGGACTTTCTTTTGGGCTAGCCTCAGAGGAGGTTTCCGTCTTGGCTGACGGCCATGTAGACCGACTTGGAGCAGTGGACAGCATATGGGCTGAGCACTGATGGGCTGTTCTCCCACTGCTGCAACCCCGTTAGCAATGCTGCCAGGACTCCTACATCTGTTTTCTGTGCACCTGACACAGAGCATGAGGACTCAACCTCTTCGGCTGACCCCAACAAGGCCTGTTCCGAAACCACTGGATAACTTTGGTCACCGTGCTGTAGCTCAGTTTCATGGTTTTACAGTTCTTGTAGCTTAGACTATCTTCGTGGAGAGCAAAAATGTTCTTTTTCAGATCCTTAGATGGTCATGTGTCATGTTGACCATCCAGTGACCAGAATAAGAGCATTGCACCCAAAGCACCACAATTTAAACCTTCAACACATGTTACATGATCTCATATGGCCCAGTAAAGCATAGGCATGATGAATAAGACACGTTTCCTTGCTTAGTTGACCATTACCAATTGGGGTGTGTACTCACTTTTGTTGCTGCCCATTTTAGAAAGTGCCTGTTTGTTCAGTTATTTGGACAGTGCAGTAAATCTACACTGCTACACATATTGTGCAATGATTACTCTAGAATATATTCAAGTTTCATTTCTGTAACATTGTCCCATGAAAATATATAAATTAATTTTTGAAATGTGAGGGGTGTACTCACTTTTGTGAGATTATATATATATATGTGTGTGTGTTTATATAGTGTTTTAAACAAGTGTGCTGAAACAAGGATTGCAAATAGGCACGTGTCATTTTCCATCTTTATTGCATGCATATCTATTTATATTTTTGTAATGGACAATACTGGATGCTCCATTTTGGAAATTGCATTTACTATTTACATTTCAAACATATCAATTCAATTCCTTAACACAAAAAAGCAAAGTCCTCTTAAATGATACAGCTATCAGCATGTTTACATTCACTTCTCTGGGTGCAAAAGTAAAGTGTCAAATGCACATTTTCTATAAATGCATGGTCCCAAGTAAAACGAGCCACACAAACTGCAAAGTCTTGATTAGCCTGTACTTTAACCTGAAGACAAAAGTGACGGCAGCTGCTAACAGCAATAGCCAGTTCCCTGCTTTGAGTTTAATCCGATGTCTGGGACTCCTCGCCCTGCACAGAACTCCTCCCATCACTCACTCAAGTAATTGCAAGTAATGCTTTAATAATGTGGAGTACATAGGTAGCACAGACATGCTCATCTTCCCAGGCCTCTGCAGTTTCCACCAAATTTAATATTAGACCGAGCACATGTTGCAACTTTCTGTTTGAACAGTGACAGAGAAACAATCGAATTGATTCCTTAATAACATTTAATAATAATGTGGAGTTTGTTAGTTCAAAAAAAGCTTCAAGATGTGTTATTAAAGGTGCTTGCCAACAGATTATATGTCAATATAATAAATACCACTATGGTAAATATAATATCTGTTTTAGTATGAAGGAGCACACGGGTATCAAGTGATTCAAAGTATAAATTAGAACCACTCTCCATACCCTAGTTACAGGGCTGGTAGAAAGTCAAATGACTGCTTGTGCATGGGTGGATACCAAATTAAAACAAGGAAAACTGTGTGATTTGCTGTGTGACACTTTTCCCACCCTTAATCATAAAGGAGGGTCAGTAAAACAGCACTGTTTCTGTCCATTTTTTTTTACCCGCGTTATGGAGGTTATTGAAAGATGATGCCATTAAGACTGACTCCACTGAATAATTGAATTCTTTTATTTAACCAAATTAAGGTCTCGAAAGAAAGTGCTTCCGTTTAAAATGCATCCAAAGCTACAGTGAACTTTAGCAGTAAGGGTGTAGCAAACCTTGTTGATCACAATTTAGTCACACAGTTTATGCTTGATAAAGGTAAAGACAGCAATAACCGCTACACAGTTAAGAAATCACTAATGCCCAAAGCCTATACTACATTTTAAAAATGTTCTGAAATATATCTAAAATATATGCAACCTTTGTCTCATTATCCTAAATATTTATCAGTCTATGGATCAGTTAGATTAATGTGAGTTCAGGGACATCACTTTTCCTAATAAATCTGAACATTCCTATCTTGAGATTTGAAATGTCTCCAATCTAGGGATGGAGAGAGAACTGGATATGTAGGTCTGGAGAACAATACTTTATGATTAATGTTGAAAGATCATACCGTGTGTCCCCATTATCAGTGCATCTATCCATTTCTTCCCAACAATACCATTTTAGAGAATATGAAGCAAAAGATAATAATCGGGACAAATAATGTGTGCTGGATCAAATGCTCATTGTTATCTGTTCCCCAATGTGAGGACCAGTTTGGAATGGCAGCACTTAATCTGTAAAAGGCATTTCTAATGCAGCAGCGGTCAGAGTGAGAAATGTAGGGTTCGCTTTTCTTCAATCAAGACTCAGTCCTGAGCCCCAATCAGATGGGCTATTACTATAGCAACGGTCTTCTGTGCCGCGGCATTGCGTTTATTAGCCATTCCTCAAAGGTGAGTGAAAGCCCCAGCACAGGACAGCCAGGGGCAAGCCATGTCATTCAGCAGTAATAAAGCTGCAGTATGTTGCTAAACTTAAGATTAAACATTTGGTATGTTTGTCAAATGAAATATGACAGTAAATGCAACCTAATGGTAAAAAAATTTTCCATAATAAAAGGCATTAATAATGATCAGAAATTACTCAAAAATTAAATATGATTTTATACTAAATGACATTTAAAAATAAAGAATTAAGATAGTACAGAGGCAAAGCAATTTATGGAAAAAGAAAACATGGTAGCTCATTTACCATTAACATGCTGCAACATTAATGAAAAGCTTAATCACACAAATCCGCTGAGTAAGTAGGCAACCATGCCATATGTACAGAATATTTTATATTCATATTTTAAATTAAACCAATTTACTATACCAGGCAATTTGCAATTGGTGATGTGTTATTCCTGAGAGTTCCTGAATGGTTTTGCCCTGCAATCCAACTGTCCTCGTCAATATTGGTTTCGTTTCATTTATTCTCATTTAGTCTCATTATTGAATTATTTTCTCATTCCATTCCCTTCCTCCTTGTTTCACTCCCTGCGCTTGAATTCCCATGAATTGTCCACTTTGTTGATGTGTATTTAAGTTTCTGATTGCCGTCGTCGCCTTGTTGGATTGTTGTCTGGTGCCATTCATGTACAGTGATGAATCATCCGAAAACCAAGTATCTATTAATTAGGAAAAACTCTTCCAGAGTCTTTTGTCTTGATGGGACACCTCTTCCAGTTCCTCATCCTCTCAAGTTCACAGGGTGTGAACCTACCCAATGTACCCTGGCTCATTCAGCTTACCATCACGGTTGCTGACCTTGACGTGACAGCCTTTTGAGTTTCCTTCAGTTTTGTAAATAACTGATCATAATTTTGGTAATTACGAGTGATCTGCACTTGGATCTGTTTTGAAATTTGTGATCTTATAATGGGGAGTGAGATGAAAAAAACACCAAGACAATTACTAGCTTTTACTCAGTTCCAGACCTATTTCATGATAACCAGCATGCGTCACGTCTTTCAGGTCAGAGCGACTGAGCATAGAGGTTGCCTGTCCTAAGAATCAGTTATGACAGGAGAAATCAGGTCAATATTTTTTGACCAATATAGTAAAGATGATGCCCACTTCAGCTCTCCAGCAGTCATTTAACAGAATTTGGGACTAATTACAATAATTATAAAATTGTCAAGATGTCTGCAATTACTCATTTACCATTAAACACTTATGACATGAAACAATATGACTGAAATGTGTATTACCATGCAAATTCCCTACACTGCAAGAGGAATGATGTAAGAATTCATAGATTAATGGAAAAAAACTGCTGCGAACATGAAGCTGACAAATATTGTCTTTGTAGAAATGTATGCTATACACAGTAAAACTGGCCATAATAAATATTTCACAGATAAAACCTAGACTCATGAATTTTTTATTTGAGACCATACAGAGGATGAATATATGATAAAGGGTTTCCAGTGTAACATCACCTTCATAGGAAACCCCCATCAAAAGTGCAGTATGATTCAGGAAAATCCCATTGCACAATCTGAAAATACACTGGGCATGGTGAGGGATGCATCAAGTGAACAGAATTGCACTGTAGTCAAGACATTACCATCCTCATCATTCATCAGTAATAGGTACTCAGTCAGGCCATCATAAATTAAAATTCTTTAAAAATCTAATTAGTGCATGAAACAGCATCAGATGTTTCACTGAGATTAACATGGCTTATTTTGCTATATTCTCACAGTAGCAAACACATGCCCTCGGTGGTGCATGATCCATGATTTGTTCCATCATTCTAGAGGAGTGAGGCCAGCGGGAGGTGAAAGGTAGTAGCCCGATAAAGGCAACCCCCTTGAGTTACATTTTCTTGCTTTACAATTGATGAATAATCCTCAAGAACAAGGTCAGGAGAGTGTGCAGAGAAGTACTGGCCATTCCAGATTTATAGGTAAAAAAATAAAAACGGTGAAAATTTTAAAGATGACTGATTAATTTATGGGATGCAATGGAATAAACAGTAATTCTCATTGTCTAGTCATAGGAAGTACTTTATAGTAAAGCTAAAACATTTGTTGGGGTTTAGTTGCAAACTATAAAAGACATGAAGAAGTACATGAAGATCTAAAGAAGGGCTATTCAACCTTCTCCAGAAGGGGCCACTTAGGGTGCAGGCTTTCATTCCAGCAAAGCAGCTTCACACCTGATTCTACTAATCAAGCTCACTCGCAAAGACTCCTGGGGTTGATCCGTAGAATCAGCTGTGTAGCTGCTTGGCTGGAATGAAAGCCTGTATCCACAGTGGCCCTTTCTGGACAAGGTTGAATAGCCCTGATCTAAAGTGATTATAGTGAATGGTTATACTAAATTGCGCAGGAGAGTTACAAAGTGGATCGTTATGATGCAGTGTTTTCACAATGAATAACTAATAAAATAGAAGTATTTATTGGACAAATCTAATGTGACGAGAGGGCATTACCTAGAACAGAGGCACAGCAAAGAGATTTGAACACGACTCCTAACTAAGAGCAATCAGGCAGAGTGAAGACAAGAATATAACCTTCAATATGCCTTTTCTTCAATTTTCTTATTTTTCTTGAAATTTTCTGGAAGCTCTGATTTGATTTTGTCTGTCTGGCCGACATCATCCACATGAAGTCTGATTCATGACATTTAAAGCCATAAAACAACTATGAGTAATCCATCCATTATCTATACCGCTTCCTCCTCACTAGGGTCACATGGGAGCTGGAGCCAGTTCAAGTTGACTATGAGCGAAAGACAGGGATACACCCTAGACAGCTCGCTAATCCATTGCAGGATTCACACACCATTCACATACACTAATATGAGCAATTTAGAGCCTCCAATTAGCCTGACATGCAGGTATATGGACAGTGGGAGGAAATCGGAGTGCTCAGAGGAAACCCATGCGAACACAAGAAGGGGGCAAACTGTACACAGAAAGACGTCAGGTTGGATTCAAACTGGGAACCTTCTTGCCATGAGACAACAGTGATTCCCATTGCGTCACCTTACCGCCCACTATGAGTAATCAATATGAGAAAAATGATTGAACGATGTAATGATGAACATAACAGAGAGAAAGATTAAAAAAAAGACCCACTTAATGCTGCTGTGTTGGCTTTCTCAGTAAATGCGCACTCTGCAGTGCAGGAGTGACCACCATGGCAACGGATTGAATCGAAGCCAGCACTGACTGTGGCCAGCAGCCTTTTGAGACCAGTGCATAATAGGATTGGTGCTGCTCGGGTAATGGGAGAGATACAGTCACTTTGGGTTAGCATTGTTTACTGCTCAAGCACTTCCTGGTGGCCATGTGTGGTGCTTGCCTGTAACATTCTAAGAAAGTATATGCTCGGGATTCTTACCAAATTTCTAAATCAGAGACGTTTATGACATTCTGACTGCCTTTACCCACGTATCGCTACCATTTATGTATTGTTCTTACTTATTAATTAAGTTAGTCTTTAAAACTATAAGCCAACACAATTTTTTTTTACTTCTAATCTTGTTTTCAGTTATTTATTTTCTATCTCATTAGAATCATTAACAATACTCCCTTCTCTAGAGTTAGAATGGTTTTCCAAAGAGGCAGCTAAATTGAAAGTTTTCCCAACAATGATCAACACTGACATTGTTACCCCAGACTTCCTCAGATAGTATGGGCTACAGTGGCCTTAACAAAACCTTTCATCAACCCAGGCTAACATTGACGCCTCATTTCGTTGTTGCCCGGGTGCGTGTGAAATGATTTACGCAGACAAAGTAAACCGCCGTCAGTACCCATATACCATTGTCTGCAAAGCTCCTTCAAGAGGTCTCTTCTCGGGTCTGGCAAACAACACTCCAGACACTTCACATATTTCTGAAGATCCTCCCTTTGTTCAGAAAGCACATTACTCAGTCAATGAGAGGAACAGTGGAAACAAGGAACCAAATAATGAAAAGGCTCAAGTAGCTCAAACCGAATCCCCTTCCATTGCCGGGTGATAATTGGTACTGAAACACTTTTTTTTTTGTTTAGAGTCCTAATTCAGTGAATTAATGGCAACATGGGAAAAGAGAGAAAGGCAACGCATCCCCGTTGTGACTTAGCAGTGGCTCTGATGAGAATTCCTCTTTGAAAGTGAATGACAATTAGGGCAAATGTGTTCTTTTTGATTTCCCAATTACTTTGCAGCCATTGCTCTCCTGCCCAATTACTGTGCGGCATGGCGAGATTTTCGGCCTTCAAATCAATGGATCAAAAACCAAGTGAACGCAAACAAGGAAGCTTTTTTTTCTCTGAACATTTAATTAGCAAAGTTAGATACTGGATCATTATGGTCAAGGAAATAAAACATGTTACAATGTATGCATCCAGTAATTGGGAAATTGCTGTGTAACAAAACTTTCAATATTCTGTCATTGTAATTCAGCACTATGAGAGTGACACATCTGAGTGACATAAAGAACTGATGCATGGAAAGGATGATGAAAGTGCCCTTATTTTTGGTAGGATGGCCATATGATTTCATGCCATTAAGTCTGTGTAATGGTAAATATAAAACAAAATGTTCTATTATGATGCAGAATTCAAAGATCATAAACCTTTATGTATTTCTGGAGCAAAAAACTCCTGACTGATGCAGACTTCAATGATATATTTTTGGGCAAATGTTGAGCACTTCTCTCTCACAGAAGGAACACAAACTGTACCACAAAAGATGGAGGAGACTGAGCGAGCTCAGCTTATTTCTACTCAGCCAAAAGCTCTGTATTTTCACAAGTTGAAACAAAGGCTTAGTTGCAGGATACTTCCACTCTACCTCTGATCTAGCTGTTCATATTGCTGAAATCAAAATGATCTCTAAATGACAGCAATAGAAAAAAATGGACCTATTCAAAGTAGGGGTGTCAACGTTTATAATTTTTTTCTACACGTGTACACGGGACTACTAACCGACGTGTACCCGGTTCCACGATCGGAGATTTATGAGCTTTTTTTATCGCAGTTGCACTGTATAACCACAGAAAGTAAAATGAGTTGAAAATAAAATCCTCTATCATTTTGACAGATAAGAAAATGTACAAGTGAAAGCTGAAAAAGGTTTAACCTTCTTTTTTAATCACTGTTTTAACTATTGCTCACTTTTGTACATTTATTTTAACTTAAAGTGCAAAATGCATCCCTCTCTCGCAACAGGAGCTGCGTTTGAATTTTAATGTATGTCTAATAGTAAAAGTAACGTGGAATTGGCGAGAGAAAGCAACTGAAAAAGAAGCCAAAGTAAGCTGAAGCGAGAGGAAAAAACTTCACCTTTATATCCACAAAGTTAAAAAAGTAGAGGGGGACTCTCATAATTATTCACTAAAACAGGTGAAAAAAATTTGTTTTCTTCCTCCTCTTTAGACGTGAGGATGCGTGATCAGGTCAGAAAAGCCGACAGAACACCGACCAACAATATAATGTACAACAACACGCAACAATATAGGTTAAAATAACAAGTCATTAACAGTTTTTGTTTCAGCTGCACGACATTTTCACATGGAGAAGAAGATGAGCGCCGCGCTCTTCTCAAGTCCTCCGCAGCCTATTCTTGATGTGTCGCAAGACTGGCTGTGGCTGCGGGTTTTTTTTTTTTAATATCAAGGTAACATTGCGCCCCATGCATCTGTATGCGGATAACTGCACTGATGGGAACATTTAAGTGTATTGTGAGTTAATGTTATTATCTGAAGCTTTCTGGCAACATTAGCACCCCTAAAAATAGGCGACTATATGTATTGGTGAGAAATTAACGAGGAGGAAAAAATTACGCGTACACGGTTATTGATTTTTCAAAATGGTTATGATTTGTTATCCGTGTAACCGCGTAGATGTTGACAGCCCTAATTCAAAGCATTGGCAGTGAATATTCCATTTTAGGCATTGTCCACTGCCACTCTCAGTGTTTTAAAATACAATCTTCCTTGTCCTTGTGTTCCTGTCAGTAAGCATACATATACTTTTTTCAAGTATGCGCTTCATTTCAAGCTTAACTTTTCCTGTTGATTTTATCTCTGATTAAATTTTTTTACAATTGGTATGGAAAACACAGCACACAGCTGACCTCTCCAGATTAATGCATTGTGTCCCTGCTACTTGCATGAAGCAAGCAAAGGAGATTAAAATGAGAGGTGGAATGTTAAAAATGCCCCAATGCCAGGATAAAGCACCAAGTAAGCAATGGGGCTGATGCGTGTTTTTCTCCAGCTGTATGGCTGTGGTTCTTATCAAAGATATTAGAACTGTCTGAAGGGCATTAATAAACAAGGAAACAAGCGGTGGAGAGAGCGAACAGTCATAGTATTTTTTGGTAAACTTATGTAATTCATCTTAGTCTATTATTTAGTTTATTGAGTGATCTCGAGTCCTGAGAAAGACATATCCGATTTGGAATTAACTTCAGTGGGGGAAAAATGCAAATAAAATGGTCAAACAAAAAATATCATTCATTACCTCAAGTAACATTGAGAGAAACTAATTCGCTCGAGGAAGGATGGCACTTTGTTGAAAAGTCTATATTTATTTCCTTACATAAATATTTAATGTTTAATGGAAAATTAAGGGAAGTCAGATAGCCAGCTACCAATGAAAATGCTGCTAAAGGCAGAGAAGAGCTAAACCCACAAAGACGGCCAGGTCAATCTGAGTGCATATTTCTGCACTTTTATGATTAAAATACATTTTGTTCAAAAATAACTGGAAAAACCTGAGGTGACACTATTTTAGGCCAGTAAAGGCTTGGCTCCAAAAAACAAGACAAAAATAGAAGAGCCCAGACCACAATGGGACATATTAAGCAACTCAAATAATTTTGGCTGCTCCAGCTGAAAGGCACAGAAAGGTGAACCATACAACTCCAATTTTGACGAAGTGTACATGATGAAAATTGACGCAGAAAAAAAAGTCTGATTTGAAAAGTCCATTCATCCCACACAACTTTCACTATAGAAAAAAAAACACATAATCTGATGTTATTAAATCAATTACATGGAGAAACAAACACCTTTTCAACCAACCCCATCCCAGACCAAGTGTTATTACTGTCACAAAGACAATCAGATGGCTTTTTTTCTCCCTCCGAGCATAGCTACTGCTTGCAGCATGGCTACTCTCCAAAACAAGAAACAACCGTGAGCATCCCAGTTTGAACAAGAGATCCCAGGTTCTTCCTCTCTTGCTGAATAAGAGTTTTCAATGCCACTCTGGTTGCCCTACCGCCTGCCTTTTCCAATTCTGGAGATGGCTACCAAAAGCTACGACAGAAAACGTGAATTCTATCCTCTTCCTCTCTTGATGAGGTAATGGTTAACACAGATCCTTTGTGCCATTAATTGAGCCCTCTTGATTTGGGAGACATTGCTAGAGGCAAACAGAATTGTATAGTGAAAGTGAGGCATATAGCAAACCAATCTTAACACCAAAGCTGCAAATATTCTCTAGCCATCACACTGCGTAATCAACATTTACTTCATGTGTAATTGGCAGCATTGGGCTCCGTCTGTCCGTACGTCCGTATGGACACATAAAATTGAGGCGGCGGGGGAAATATTGCCATGTTAGTGGCAAACACTTGTTTTATTATTATTTAGGAAAATTGATTTTATTCTATTATTTATGGTTTTGAGAAAAAAGTAAAATACACATATTTTCACCAACATGTAGGTAATAAAAACATTAGATGGGATTACTGATGGGAGGTTTAAACTGGAATGTGCTGCACACGAGAAAGATCTGGGAGTGATTGTTGACCAAACCCTCACAAGCTCTAGCCATTGTGCCGTAGCAGTTAAAAAAGCCAGTCGGATGCTGGGATACATTGCCAAAAGTATTGAGTACAAATTTGAGGAGGTGTTGCGTCTTCTAATATTTAACTGGCGATCAAGGCATTTTAGTACCATCTCTGCCATTTCTCAGGGGTTCAACTGAGGCTAAAGCAAGGTGGTTTTTTTTATAGGCGAGTTAATTCAGGAAGCGGAGCCACATGTGCACGTGCACATGTGTCCAAGTGGACGCGCATTGAAGCCGCCTGTGCGCGCCCTTGTAAAAGCCCAAATGGGTAACGGGTGGTTTGCGGACCCGCTATACGCTTTCCCTAACGTGTGGTCAAGATAGCAATAGTAGGGAAAGCGCATAAACACGCCCACGGGCACACCTCCAGGCGCAAATAAGGGAGTTGGCATAATGTATAGCAGGTAGTGTGGCTGCTAGATACCGTTGAGGGATAGTGGAAGGTGCTGAATGTGCAATTCACGGGTAGCGGGTAGTGGCAGTGGGAAAGTCAGTGTGAAGGATAGAGCCCTTACTCTCCACAACTGGGTCTAATATGGCTTATCTGGAAAGATGATTGCGAGTATGCTGAAATATTGCTAGGGACAATCTAGCTTCCCAAAGTACACAAACTTCCGCCCATGGTCTTAGGTTAGACCAAGTCAATTTTTCAAAGCACAGACCTGACCAACCCTATTTCACATGAAATGAAAAAAGACTATATAATATTAAACATTTTAAGTCTTCAATTTTCAATTTTATGAACAAAGTTGAAACTTCAGTTCAACAAAATACGTATAATGCAATAAAAACACAGCCACCATCACAAACAATCTACAAATTCAGTAAATACCTACATTTTATAACATAACTGTAGTACTTTTTACTTAGCCCAGCTCATAACATATATCTTACATCACCCTCGGGACATATTAGCTTTGTGAAAATTTAATTGGCTGCGGGGGTGGGGGAAAAAATTGCTTGCGTTATGTCACTTTGTTAATATTCAGCCAAATTGAATACCTAGTGTAACGTTTATCGGTATGGTTAAGTGCGACTGCAGGCTGGCTAAGTGGCACTCACATAACTTGGTCACATTACTTAGCTAGCTAGCCAGCATGCTCGCAATACTTTTTCATAACCATTATGTAATATTAGTTTTTAAGCTAGCGAGCTACCATTAGCTAGCTACTTACTTAACTTAATTTACAAAGCCTTGCAGGTTCTGCCGCAACTGTCTGTGACTCAGTGACTCAGTTACTGGCTATTTTCATTAGTGATTTCATGAGAATCACTTTATTCAAATTGAGGATTTTGTTTGAGGATTTTAAAAAATTATTAATTTTTGGAGCTGATTGTATCCTGTATAGTTCATAAAATGGGAGAAAATTACTTGGCTTATAAGTGACGCCATTCCGCGCAGATGTTACATTGGCTCTTACATGAAGCTGATCCCATTTTCAATGTAAAAAAAGCTGAAATGGGAGATGGAATTCAGAGGAAGTTTTGGATTAATGAATTAAGTGCATAATTTTTATCCCTTCAATATCGCAGGCATTGTATATACATTTTACATTTTCAATGGAGGCCTCTTGGTTATTTCATCATTAATAATTTCATACTCATTATTTGCTTTTGTATTAGTCTTGGTCATTCAAAAATTGTTTGATTTTTAATCTCAATCAGGGACGAATTGTGATTCATCACGGGTAAAAGGTGAGAGGCACTCAGCCGCAAATCTCACAGCACCAGCAATACCAGGAGTTGGGGTTGAAGAGCTTGAAATAAAGCAACAAGCATGATAGCTTCTTAATTGACGGATAGGCCCACATAAATGTAAATGAATCCAACAATGATTTGCAAATCCTTTTCAACTTATATTCAATTGAATACACTGCAAAGACAAGATGTTTAATGTTCAAACTGAGAAACTTTATTTATTATTTATTTTTTTTGCAAATAATCATTAACTTAGAATTTAAAGGCAGCAACATATTGCAAAAAAAGTTGGCACAGGGGCCTTTTTACCACTGTGTTACATCGCCTTTCCTTTTAACGACAGTCAGTAAACGTTTGGGAACTGAGGAGACCAATTTTTGAAGCTTTTCAGGTGGAACTCTTTCCCATTCTCGCTTGATGTACAGCTTAAGTTGTTCAACAGTCTGGGGTCTCCGTTGTCGTATTTTACGCTTCATAATGCGCCACACATTTTGAATGGGAGACAGGTCTGGACTACAGGCAGGCCAGCCTAGTACCCACACTCTTTTACTCCGGAGCCATGCTGTTGTAACACATGCAGAATGTGGCTTGGCATTGTCTTGCTGAAATAAGCAGGGGCGCCCATGAAAAAGACATGCTTGGATGGCAACGTATGTTGCTCCAAAACCTGTATGTACCTTTCAGCATTAATGGTGCCTTCACATATGTGCAAGTTTCCCATGCCTTGTGCACTAATACACCCCCATACCATAACAGATGCTGGCTTTTTGAACTTTGCGCCTATAACAGTCCGGATGGTTCTTTTCCTCTTTGGTCCGGAGGACACGACGTCCACAGTTTCCAAAAACAATTTGAAATGTGGACTCGTCAGACCACAGAACACTTTTCCACTTTGCATCAGTCCATCTTAGATGAGCTTGGGCCCAGCGAAGCCGGAGGCATTTCTGGGTGCTGTTGATAAATGGCTTTCGCTTTTCGCTTTGAGTTTTAACTTGCACTTGCAGATGTAGCGACGAACTGTAGTTACTGACTGTGGTTTTCTGAAGTGTTCCTGAGCCTATGTGGTGATGTCCTTTACACACTGATGTCGGTTTTTGATGCAGTACTGCATTAGGGATCGAAGGTCACGGGCATTCAATGTTGGTTTTCGGCCTTGTCGCTTACGTGCAGTGATTTTTCCAGATTCTCGGAACCTTTTGACGATATTACGGACCGTAGATGATGAAATCCCTACATTTCTTGCAATAACTAGTTGAGGAATGTTGTTTTTAAACTGTTCGACAATCAGCTCACGCATTTGTTCACTAAGTGGTGACCCTCGCCCCATCCTTGTTTGTGAATGACTGAGCATTTCAGGGAAGCTGCTTTTATACCCAATCATGGCACCCACCTGTTCCTAATTAGCCCGTTCACCTGTGGGATGTTCCAAATAAGTGTTTGATGAGCATTCCTCAACTCTCTCAGTCTTTTTTGCCACTTGTGCCAGCTTTTTTGAAACATGTTGCAGGCATCAAATTCCAAACGAGCTAATATTTGCAAAAAATTACAAAGTTTACCTTTTCCAACATTAAGTAACTTGTATTTGCAGTGTATTCTTATAGAATATTGAAAAGGATTTGCAAATCATTGTATTCTGTTTTTATTTACGATTTACACAACGTGCCAACTTCACTGGTTTTGGGTTTTGTACAACAAAATTCTCTTGTATATTTTTCATTGTTTTGTATAAAGTAAATATATGTACATGAAAGTATATGAAATGAAAGTAACATTTCAATGTATAAAGCCATTCATTTTTTAAACAAAATCTATCTTAACTGCGATTTAGATCTCACTTTCTCTGCCCAAAAACGATAAACCAGATGTAATGCAATTCTTGAATATGCCCTTGAGGATCATGTTGTGATCAGAGAATGATTTGAAAAGAACTTTGAGACAAATTTAATCATCAACTTTGTGCTGCAGAAATTAATTTTTATAGTTTTGATGAAACCAAAAGCATAACTGGAAGCACACCCATGCAGTCTATTCACGATATAGTCTTTTTTGTCACCATATTATATGTTAGCGCGCTCATTCACACCCATAAAAACCACAACTATTCTGGCAGCATCTTCATGTCTGCTTGACGTGGTTTGAGACATCTTTCTCTATGCAGTGTAGTCCAATGTAATAAACAAGCTTGACAGCAAATAATTTTCCTAAAACATGATTGAATCAATAATTTTTAAATCTTGAGAACAGATACATTTTACAGTAATGCATGTCTATCTTCTCAAGTTATTCAGTTATTGCATTGTTATTGTAATGCATTCTTTCTTCACTTGTCTGAATATTTCTTTATTTAAAATCATTATAACCAGCACTGAACATGTGATCCTAATCACATCCTAAATCCTATCCCTGTCAATTTTCAGTATTTTGCACAAAAATGTTTGAAACCGAACCAAAATAGTCCAGTTAACAACTATATGAGGTATGATCACTTTAAGAATGAGAATATTTCAATTTGTTTGGCAATCGTCATTGGACACTTTGTACTGTATTCATTAAAACAGTGGGTTTTTTTTGTTGCATTTTTTCCCGATTGACTAACTCAAGAAATTATTTTTTTAAAAATCTGTGCTTCGAAAAATGAGCTTGCTCTGGCCTAGTATTTGCCTGGACCATATTTTACTCTTGATTTCATTCAATTTTATTCACAATGACACCCAGGTTTAGTTTGGCCACATCAAAATATGTACTACCAATCTAACAAAAAACTGACACATTTACTTGCCAGTCGAGCAGAAGGACTTTGATTTGTTGACAGATCCAAGGCGACATGTTCTTTAGCTAATGCGTGGGTTTAGCAAACTCTCTCACGCTCTTTCCCATAATGCATGGCTAACACCTGAGCACTAGGTAAGCAGCATAAAGTAATACCGGATTTTCAATATTTACAAAATATATCTGTTTGCCTGCAGTTGCAGCAACCATCTAGCTCCGGCATATTTTAATCAATTATTACTGACTACATATTTACATGCAATAACCTTTGAATTTTGAAAATTCTTACTATTATATGCAAAAGCTTTACCTAGGATCCAGCCATTGCAATTCTTCCCAAAAAAAAAACTGCAGAATCATAATTTAGTAAATGGCATTCAAAAGTAAGAAATATAATACCCCGAAACATAATCTTGAAGTAATGGCCACTGGCCAGCTAGGAATTAGCAGATATCAATTTCTGATGAATGAGTTTGTTGGGTTTAAAAAGAATATTGTGTCTAAGGATGGAGTATTTCAACAATTTTTTTTAAGTGCATGAGGCAACATTACAATGAAGTGTGATATTGAAACTGTCAAAATATTGTTGACAGCAGTCCATAGATAGCTTGTCATCCTCATGAAATTTCTGCACAGCTATCTGTGGTATGCCTTGCCAACACTGTGTGTTGAGTTCAGTCACAGTTTTACATCAGGAGCTGAGAAAGCTTGTAAAAATACACTGGAACCACCTTAGAAAAACAACAAGGACCAGAAGGAACCCTCCTAAGCAAACTCAAGGACAAATGGTTTTTCCGACATGACTGACACCTGTGGTCAGGCTATTCCATGAGGTAATGTCACATATATGGTGAAACAAAGACTGAGCAATCTTCATAGGAAAGGTCAAAAAGAGCCAAACCATATCCCAGACAGCAAATGAAATATTTGCCACAGATTTTAGACTCCTGGACAAACAGATGTGAGGAAATTGGTTAACACAGATCATTCAGGGCATTTTACAAGGAAAAAATGGAAATTGGAAAATATAGATCTGCAGACAGAGCAGACTATTGCGAAAGACAGTATAGGTTTACAAATGTTCTGGTGGAGCTACAGTTAGAGCAGCTAACAAAAATGCCAGTTCTGTGAGTCATGTCCCTCTCCTATAACAACTGTAATATGAACCCCACGGCTGAAAAAAAAAATCAAAACAAATAAGTATATGAATCATTATATTTGAAGAGCAATGTCTACATCCTTCAGTTGAGAGAAATACTAAAATTTTGCTTTTCTCAAGAATTCAGTTTTATCTCCAACGTGAGTCATCTATGCTTTTAAAAATTGTGGTCAAAATTTGTTAAACTCGATTTCCAGCAATGTTTGAGCTAACAACTGTAATTCCCAAAAATTATAATGGAGAACATAATTTGTGTTTCAGCATGAAAGCATCTGATAATGTTCCCAAAAGGCTCTCTCTCTCAAGGCAGCCTCTTAAATATTAAATATTTATATATCTTAATAGGCTGGAGTGGTCTCATAGATAGACAGCTCCCTTACACAAAAAAATGAAAACAAATAAATATACAGAAACCCTTGAAACACCACGTTCTATTCCAATGCATTAGGCATGGTACCATCATGAAACTATCTCTGCAGCAGTGCCTCTCTACATTGCTTTTTTCCTTATTGCATAACAGCCAGTCAGAACATTTTCCATGAATGTAGAAAGTTCTGAATTTTCTGAGCGAGAAAATGCTTTTCTGCTGGAAATGAAAGGAACAACAGTGCATCTAGGATGCATACAGCAATGGCAAAAAGCAATTTACCACGAACTAAAATTCCCTAAGACCTGAAAAACACTATTACAAGGAAATACAAAAGGTCTTCACACAAAAGTATAAAACATAGCCAGAAAGCATTTCATGTGATAATTTTCTAAATTGCAAATTAAATTTATTGCTTTTGATTTTTTTAAAAATCTTACACAGTCAGATATGTTACCACTACTTGAGGTGTGCCTTTTATGTTCAGATCATCTGAAGTTACTTGACTGTCTTCAGCGTTACATTTCAGATGTCCCCTAATTTAAACACTTCCTGCTTTGCAATCTCTCCTATTATATTTCATCTTTTCATAATCATCACATTCAGAGCCGCCTAACTAATATCTATCACGGAATATGTCCCACAACACACCCATGAAAGAGAAGCGTACTGTAAAATAAGGACTAAGAAGCTAGGCGTATGAAACAGATCATCCAAAAAATACCAGCAGACAATCAACAAAAAAAAAGCCTGTTGCATGGCATCAAACTGTAAAGATGCATTAAGGAAACTTTTCAATAAAAAAGTTGTGTCTGACAGGCCAAATAATCTGTGGAATGGCTGGTCTTTGTGTGCTAGCTGAAGAAAGTCAGACAGTGAGGTGGAGAGGTCAGAGGCCCGACTGTTTGCGTAGTATCCACGGGAAGAAAAGCAAAGGCCCAAGAGCCATCCCCTTCTCATAATGCCAAGCCACTTAAAAACAGCTCAAAAAAGGGTTCTTACGGTCTATACCCAGCTCACTCAAAGTTATCCAGCTAATTCAGCAACATAGGACCGAAATCCCTGCATGGCTAATTATAAGCATAACCATCTCACATCATCATATTTAGTGAGATTTGGGGATTTTGGGGGAAACATCCCAAAACACTGATAATACTGGAGATACAGCATACTGCTTTGGATTCAAGTTTATGTTGTCACAAATAAATCAAAAAGAATGTAAAAAGTAGGCATGAAGAAAGCTTAGCTTTGGCATAAAAACTTCAGTTTCTCGCCCTGGTTTTGAACATTTTACCAGTTGTTGTGAGCCTATATTTGATTCCTATTGAATTCTTCAACTATCTTTTCAATGCATGTAATGTCATTATGAAACACGATGAAGTATTAATATAGCATTACGTACTTTGATATTGATTCTTAGTCTTTTTCAAAAAAAGTTCCTAAAATACATCATAACTATGAAGGGGTGAATATGGAAACTTATGTCCTTGTGAGAGAAATCTCCAGCACTGTCATCATTCACTGTACTTCATACTTCTGTGCCAATTTTTACATCAGTTTCATAGCTTGCAAATACAAACAGAAGCTGGATGCAAATCAATCTCTGAGCAGTTGAAGAAAACAACTCACTTTGAGAACAAAAAAAAAAAAATGTCTTTCTACTGTGGTTGAAAAGCAATGAAGGCCTTTCTCCTTCGTGATTTTTTGTATTAGTTAAGTTTTGCCGTGTATATGCATGAGTAAATTCATTTAGCATTCCACTGACTCTGTGGTATTGTGACTGATAAAATGTTATGAACAAATTACAGATTAGATTCTGAGGTTGTGCTGAAGTTGTTTAGATTGCTGTGTGGCATAGAATATAAGAATTGTAGTCAGAGGAATATTTCAAATAAATGAATGTATTTGGTTCAAAATGAACAGAACCAATCTTAAAGAACAATGAAGATAAAAAAATGTGTGAGAATCACTAAGTTGACAGAAATTAGTATATTGCTTCTTTATCCTTAAAACCAATTTTTTTTTATTTTTTACATGGTGTTCCTTTTTGTTAAGCACTAAAAGGGGATATTTGAAGTGAAATTCTGTCCTGTCCAATTTGAAATTTTGATGCTCCTTTCAAAGAACTTTGAGTTGGCACATTTATTAAATTATAGTTATAAGTTAGTTATAAAACAATTTGAAATGTGGACTCGTCAGACCACAGCACACTTTCCCACCTTGCATCAGTCCATCTCAGATGAGCTTGGGCCCAGAGAAGCCAGAGGCATTTCTGGGTGTTGTTGATACATGGCTTTCACTTTGCATGGTACAGTTTTAACTTGCACTTGTAGATGCAGCGACAAACTGTGTTAACTGACAATTGTTTTCCAAAGTGTTCCTGAGCCCACATGGTAATATCCTTTACAGAATGATCTTAGTTTTTAATGCAGTCCCGCCTGAGGGATCGACAATCACGGGCATTCAATGTTGGTTTTCGGCATTACCACTTACATGTTGAGATTTCTCCAGATTCTTTGAATCTTTTGACAATATTATGGACAGTAGATAAAGAAATCCCTAAATACCTTGCAATTGCACGTTGGGAAATGAAGCTCTGAAACTGTTGGACTATTTGCTCGCGCAGTTGTTCACGAGGTGGCCCCATCCTTGCTAGTGAACGACTGAGCCTTTCGGGCAAGCTCCTTTTATACCTAATCATGACACTCACCTCTTTAAAATTAACCTGTTCACCTGTGGAATGCTCCAAACAGCTGTTTTTTGAGAATTCCTTGAATTTCCCAGTCTTTTGTTGCCCCTGTCCCAGATTTTTTGGAACGTGTTGCAGGCATCAAATTCAAAATGAGTGAATATTTCCAAAAAAAAGCTAAAGTTTATCAGTTTGAACATTAAATATCTTGTCTTTGCTGTGTACTCAATTGAATATAGGTCAAAAAGGATTTGCAAATCATTGTATTCGGTTTTTATTCACGTTTAGCACAACGTCCCAACTTCATTGGAATTGGAGTTTGTAATTAATCGTCTCAATGGAAGTAATAGTTTTGATTACTCCATCCACCTCTTAAGATTACATGTATTTAATCAGTCTTACTAAAGTCACGTTGATACCTGTTGTGTAGAACATTAGCCATTCTACTACATACATACATATTTATGCACCCGCTCTTCAAAGAGGAAAGAGGGCATTATGTCAACACCATGTACGTCGGTCGTCCGTTAACGTTTCGTTTCTGTGGGATAACTATAGAATCCCTCGGCAGATTGATGCCATTTCTTAATGGCGTATTGGGAGTGGCTAGAGGAAGGTTCCTTTCGAAAACCAGCGTTGTGCGATATCTAATATGTCCTTGATCCACATACTGGCGGGGGCATATGCCACGCTCTGCGTTGCTCTTGTTAACTATGTATTTGATGGTATTTCCAGCACAGCTACTTGTGCATGTTGCGTGTTCTTCAATGGCATGATAAATCACAAATTTTTAACATTTCAACATTAGTTTGACTATGGAATTTAGATTGATAGTGAAAGAAGATGAAATTTGGGGGACCAAGGACAAAAGCAATTGAACTAGAACAAACTTTGTGCTATAAGTCTGAGCTGTGCCGTTATGGACCATCCATGATTTCAGAGGCTGGCCAGTTATTATTCCATCTGGGGCAGAAGGAGTAAAAATTTGGAAATCTCCCTCTGGTTATTGCTGCAACAATCCTTAAAATATAACATTAACCCCTTAACACACCAGTGACACACCACAGTGTCGCCTGTTGCACCACGAGGCTCGGAGGGTGGAAAACAGTCATAAGCTACTATTCTATTTTTAAGGCCCATATATATTTTAGTCTTCAACCAATTTCATGCAGTTTGGCGTCCTACCAGAGGGGGTTTCACTACAAAACTCAGATCTAATCTCGTTGTTATGACTCTTCCAGCCTCACCCACATCTGGACACTGTTAGGACAGTGATGGATATGCTGAAGTGTCAATTTATTTACTTTCTGCAGTTCTACAGAAACAACTAAAAGAAAATAGAGAAAAAACATCAATATCACCTTTTTAAGACTGTCACATCTTGTCATCACATCAGTACCTATAACTTGTAAGCACCTGATACGCAGCCATATCCATCACACTCTGCATGCAGGTGGTTTATTTTAACAATGTAAGCAGTAATTTCTGCTACCAAATGAGTGCTAAGTGCTCTTATTCAATAGTATGGAGGGGACACAAATACCTGCACAATGTACACACTGTAATGGAGATTGGCTTATCTGCATGATATTCATGATACTGGACCTGTTCTCTGCAACATCCATACGTACACTACAGTTGATTTTTAAAAAGTTTTCAAAATATCTTAATTTACCACTCCAGTCAGTCATTACAAAAAGCTTCGCCTGAATAGTCAAGTGGCCTATAACTTTATGACATTAAACCACCAAAATAATCTACAATATCTTGATATGCTGACAAAAAATCTTGGCAAGCACTATCAGTTCAACATGAATTATGCTATTTTACATTAGCTAGCTGGAATTTATGCCTTCATGGTACCTGAGATTTTGAGAAATTTTGACAACTAGCAAAATGAAATGACTCAACTATTTATTCAGCTAATGACTAATAGTGTTCTCATTTCTCTGCTCTGGAATGGAGAATTGGCTCGAATAATATTCAGACAGATTAACCTCAGCCGCTCATCGATCTGTCCCTGTGTAGTGATTGAAATGCTTCTCCAGGCAGGTTTCACAATGACCAGTTGCATGTTCTCCACCCAGCATTGCTCTAAAGCTGCAGATCTGACTGAGTCTTTGCAGGCTAAACAGAGATGCAAGATTTTCCTGCCCAATAAAGCCCTGCTCCCACTGTGGGCAGAGCAACACCAGCCACTGCCTGCGCAGACAAAGTCAGCAATCCAAAATTAGAAACTAGGTCAAATGATATATTTTCCTTTTCTCAAAGGATTCAACAGGTGTACCACAAAAGGGCCAGATGAGAAATGTCCACTGAGGAGGAAATTAATATAGAAATTTATGTAAATGAATTTCATTTCATTGTATGTTTTACACTCTGAGCAAAACTCATTTCCTTCCCAGAAACCAGTTTTAATTCAACGAATAAATTAATGTTTATTTATCATGAAAACACAGTAAATATAATGTATGCCATTTATAGTGCACAAAAATCTGAATGTTGGAGGTCACTGTTGCTTCCAAGATGAAATAGTGTCAGCTCTGAGAATAAAAATGTTATATAATTATTATGATCATGACATGCCTAAAAACTACTGCTGTATAAGCTGACACCAATAACTGATTCAAAGTATGAAAATTAAAATTAAAAAGTGCCGGAATGTTGATGTTATGTAGACATTTGTAAATATTACGGTTGAATATATAAAAAAAAACAAAAACAAAAAAAAAAACAACGTAAATTAAAAATAAAAGCATTTTCCCCCCAGCAATTTGAACACTTAATCACAAGGAAGAGAGAAAAGAAAGGTTTCAGCAGAGTGTGGTGTGCTCATAAGGAATTCCATCATACACTTGTTAATAACGCTGTCTTGTCCTTACCGCAGAGCTTGTTGAAGCAGGCTCTGAATTAGGCCTTGTTGATTATATTTGAGGTTGTCCTGTCTGTAACTCCCCCATGCCCTCAAGATGGCTACCAAGCCCCTTGCTCTGAAAGAAATAATATTTAACATCCATGATTAATGCTACAAGTCACGTCTTAAATGTTAAAATCTATAAATAGCCTTGAGGGAGTTTTACAGATGACTTTCTAGTCTTGTAAAAAATGTTGAGACGAAATAAAAAGGGAAATGCCAGTAGCAAAATGCCGTTGATTTTTTTTTTTTTTAGATTGTGCAGTAGGAAACAACATTAAATCAATGGGATTACTTGCTTACAATATATGTGTCCTTGGAACTAATGCAATACATTTAAACTATGCAATCCTCTCTTTCAAACCGTTGTGGGGTCCATAACTATTAGCCCTCATGACAGGAAATGCACAAAAAAACCTATTAAAATATAATAAAAATAAATAAATAAAAACTATAAAAAATAAGATGAGAGAGATAAACTCAAAATGCCAAAACGTGAGAACTACTGTACTTTTTGAATGTTCCAATGGAACCAATTTAATTTAAAATCAATTTCCTCCAAATGCCCTACAGATTTGTCACAGCTCCCTTATGAATCCTTATTGTTTCCTCCTCCTATCCAGCAACATGCATAATAATTGTAAAATGTGGAAGTTTTCCTCTTGGTCTTATTAATAAGAACCAGCTCCCAAGCCTATTTCTCTGTCTCCAAAATCGGACTAGGTTCTTGTTGACCTGCCTCTCCAGCTTGTTCCTCTGTCCAATTTATAAGGAACACCTTCCAAGCCTACAGGTGGTCTCCAGGATTAGGACAGTTCTGCTCTGGCAAGGGTGATCTGGCTTCTGTCCTGGGATGTCACTGGCTGAATACGGACATACCCCTTATCTTAGCCCTACTACCCTACTATGCAACTGATGTTCTCTCATTATGGTTTCCCAAACACAGGAGGAAATTTGCGAAGAGCTTCTTTGCCAAGCACACCCTCTCTAAAGAATTAGTAGTTGAGAAATCGTTGCTGTGAGCTACAGTGCTTAACAAATTTATTAGATCAGCATCCACTGTAAGGTTTATGCCACAGCTGCCCAAAATTAACAGTGTTGGTAATTACCAAAGTAATTTTTATGTTTCAGTAATGGTTAATCCACCAGTATGTGCAAGCTCTTTAACAGAAATTGTATTTTTAATGTTAAAATATAACTATTGTTGTCAGCCATGAATTTTAGAATTGACCGTTTTACAAAAAAGCTGAAAAAATACTGAAGCAAATTATTATTTTTTGATTAAGATGCCAAATAACAGTTATTTTCTTGCATTCCTGAACATAAAAATTAGTTTACGTGGTTGAATGCAAGAATGCAAGCTGTTATTAAAGGGGACGTATTTTGCTAAATTTACAAGGTCATATTTCGATCTTGGACTCCCCTAGAGTACTCCTGATCATTCTAAGTCCAAAACAGGGTCCTTATTTAGCTTATACTGCTATCCTCAAAAAACCCCATTTGTAGTCCATTGTAGTCTCTGCCTGAAACGCCTCATTGGGGTGGCTCTTCTGCTATGGCCCCAACTCCCCGTGTGCCCACTTTCTTCTGATGGGCCAGCTCTGAGGAGGGCGGAGTTGAGCGGAACGAGGCTGCAGAACGTAGTTTCCTCCGAGTGAAACGTGAGAAACTGCTGCCATCTGATAAAGAATTGGCGGGGAAATTCTGAAATCTAAGGCTATGCTTGAATATAGATCTATTGAAATGAACTTGTTCTAATAAGCAGCGGTGAAAGTAGAGGACGCTGCGAAAGTCTGGCAGCTCGAACTTGCTATCGGCTACACTTTGCTATGGCAACCGTGGTGAGTACAGCAGTTTTTCTACTCTGTAACTAGGATGCAGGGAAAGCTGGAATCCACTCCATATAGATACATTTTTAGAACGGGTCGACATACCCAGCTGTCGCCCGTAGACCGTAGAAATCCGATGGGTCTGAGTTTAGAGGGAAACATGGACAGTGAGGGGCAGCTAAAAGTGGACCAACAGCTTATGGAATGCTTTGGTGTGAATTAGGACCTGCTGGTTCATGTGCATAACTGTGGTGTGTCGTTAGCGTGGAGAAACGAATACCTTCTGTGCTGGTATATGACGGAGGGGCAAAAGCTCCTGGCTAAACAGCCTTTTTGGAAATAGCCTGTGGTAATGGTTTACTTATTCCGTTGGAATGACTAGCGTTTCCTTGCAGAGAATGGGCGCTTTATGGATAGTGAGCGAGAGCCAGATAGAGTTCTGGGTATGTCATGAACATAATACAGGTTTTACAGACTGTAAGTTCCGTTTGCGTGAACCATTGCTTATGTGGAGCTAGCGATTCGATAACTTTTACAGGAAAGAATTTAATATTAAATTACTGATTTAATATTCAATTGGCAATGCAGAGAAATTGTTTGTTAAACTGGACACGATATAGCCTGTGCGCTTCCCTGTTGCTTTCACCGGTAGCATCAGAGAGCTTGCCCAGGTATTGGAGAAGTACCAGGCAGACCCCGGTCATGGACAAGTATAACAGTCATTTCACAAGCACCCAAAAACGCACCCCAAGCTTTGCAAAACCTACGTCTGGTCTAACTGCAGCCCGACTCGGCACTCACATACAGCACCTCTCCAGTTAGCTTCAACTGTAGTGGCTACAATCAGGCAACGTTATGATGAAACTGTTATGAACTAGAACGGGCACTCGGTAGAGCGCATACCTTCGCTGACGCCACTGAATCCCTCGCCACTGGCGTTGGTTTCATGCCGATCGGATAAAAATTGACTGAGATATGGCCGAAAGTCGGTTTTGACCTTTTCGTGGCCTTGACCTTGACCTTTGACCCGATCACTCCCAAAATCTAATGGATTGATTAGGTCATGCCAAATCAACCCACCAAATTTTATGAAATTCCGTTTGGTACTTTTTGAGTCATTCGATACACATACACACAGACAGACACACAAACAAATAAATACACGGGGATCAAAACATTACCTTCGTCAGCGAAGTCGCTGGCGAAGGTAATGAGTGTTTTTTGTACAGCACTTGTAAAAATTTGTAAACGGAGATTTGTTACTAACTTTTTTTGCTGCCTTGCTGGTCAGCTATTTATTTTGTTCTTTAGCACCCACTGGTGGTGTGTCTGTAAAACATGATCTGATGTAATTTCATTTGAAATAGACTTGTGTTTTCTAGAAGCTTCTGGCACCTTCCTGCCTAGAGGGGGCGGGATTTCCCAGGAATCCTGTAGATCTTTCCAGAATGTTGCTAGTCTATATAAATGCTGTGATTTCAGTCAGAAGATAGCACAGCAGAGCAGAGCAGAGGCAGAGTTTTTGTTTTGGCAACAGAGTTAATTAGTGCCATTATAGTGTTATTAGAGGATTAAACAGTGGATTTTTGTATAAGTTTTTTTTTTTTATTTTGTGAAGAGTGAATTTGTTTGGGTTTTCATTGCTGGTTTTCTTTTTTTTTATTTTTTTAAGTCATAACAAAGTGGAGGTTCCACTGAGACAAACCATTCATTGTATCAACGATTGGATTCACCAAAGATTAAAGCTGAATTATTATTTTAAATCTTGTGACTATTTGAAAAACCAGCAATCATGACTTTAGATGTGGAAAGTTTTCTGAAAACTCTAACCCAGGAATTCATTGTGCTGGCAAAGAAGAAGGACTTGCTGCAAATAGCTTCAACCCTTGGATTATCTGATGTGAAATCATCAATAAAGAAACAAGAAATATTCAACATTTTGGTGCAGCATCTCATTGATGAAGATATCTTTGGAGAAGAAGCAGCAGAATTAATTAAAGATGTGGAGGTGCCTGCAACGGAGCTGCAAAGACTTGAATTTCAGCTACACCTGAAAGAACTGGAAGAGAGAAGGTTGGAGATGGAGAAGGAAAGAGAACTGGAAGAAAGAAGGTTGGAGAAGGAGAGAGAACTACCTTTTGTAGAAGAAAGATTGGAGAGAGAACTGGAAGAAAGAAGGATGCATTTGAAGTACGAATTGGAAATGAAGAAAATAGAAGCAAGTACCCTTACAAAATCTTTTGGACTTTCTTATCATTTTGATGTGGTTAAACACATCAGACTTGTTCCTCCTTTCCTAGAAAATGATGTAGACTAATACTTTACCCATTTTGAAAAAATTGCTGAAAAAAGCATTGGACAATGATGTTACAAAGTGTTCTTACTGGTAAAGCTAGAAAAATCTATAACCAATTATCTGTCCAACAGTGTTCTAATTATGATTTTGTGAAATCTGCCATGCTGAAGGGTTATGAATTGGTACCCCAAGCTAACAGGCAAAAATTTAGGAATTCTCGCAAGGAAGCCAGTCAAACTCATGTTGAATTTGGCAGTTGAAAGAACACTTGTTTGATCAGTGGGGTAATTCCATTAAAGTTGAGAAAGATTTTGACAGAATGAGGCAATTTATTGTGGTTGAGGAATTCAAAAGGTGTGTCCAGCCTAATATTAAGATTTTCCTTGAGGAGAAACAAGTCAGTACTTTGCAAGATGTTTCAACCCTGGCTGATATTTATGCATTGAATCATAAGTTTTAGTTTGTCCAAAAATCCACTTTTTCTCAATTTCAAAACAAGTCTCAGTCCAAGACCTCTTTTAATAACACTTCTAATGATTCTAAGGCCACTTCTGAGAGGAAACCTTCCAGTGAGAAGCAATCCTCACATTCTTTACCCTCTGTGTCTTGCCAATACTGCAAAAGGCAAGGTCAAGTTATTTCTGAGTGTTATGGTCTCAAGAAAAAACTACAACGAGAAGAAACCAAGCCAACTGCTTTCACGAAGAGAGAATCTCTTGTATCAAAGGTCAGTTCACCTGATCTCCTACCTTCTGTGTCTGATTCTGTTATGGAGGGTTTTGAGCCATTCATCACCGATGGTTTTGTCTCACTTTCACATGATTTTTCCTCATCTGCTCCTGTTCAAATTCTATGGGATACTGGGTCTTCCCAATCTCCTTTTCTTGCAGATATTCTGCCTTTTTCGGACAAATCGTCTACTCAGGCTAATATCCTTCTTCAAGGAGTAAAATGTGGTTTTACAAGTGTACCTCGCCATAATGTTAATCTCGAATCAGACTTGGTATCTGGACCTGTTACTGTTGGCGTTAGGTCTTTTCTTCCTTTCAAAGGTGTTCATTTGCCTCTAGGTAACGATGTTGCTGGGGATAAGGTTGTGCCCTACCCTGTTGTAACTGACACTCCTTTGATTGATCAAGAGTCTGACTCTATAGAGCAGGAAATTCCGGACCTGTATCCTATCTTGTGCAGTTACTCGTTCCATAGCCAAAAAGGCTATTCAAGATTATGCTGACCTGGACTTTAACCTGGCTGACACCTTCATTGGGCAGTTTTTTCATCGGGAACCTTCCAGTCCTGAGATGTCTGGGAAATCTTCCGACTTGTCCTTGTCAGGTCATTCTAATGACATTCTGTCTCGGAAACAACTTATTCAGGAGCAACAACAAGCTTGTGATCTAACGCATCTTTTACCACCGGCTGCAAGTGAGCAAGAGGCTAATCAAGTTCCTGTCTATTTTTCCTGTAACAATGGTGTGCTTATGAGAAAGTGGCATCCACCTGATGTTTCTGCAGATGAAGAGTGGATGATCACCCATCAAATTGGACTTCCAAAGTCTCATCGTCAAGAAACTCTTAGTCTGGCCCATGACAATCCTGTCAGGTCATTTGGGTATCAAGAAGACCCTTCAACGTGTCAGGAACCACTTCTTCTGGCCTTCTATGAGGTCCGATGTACAGGAGTACTGCAAATTCTGTCATACTTGTCAAATGGTCGGGATGCTGGTCAGCTATTTATTTTGTTCTTTAGCACCCTCTGATGGTGTGTCTGTTAACCATGATCTGATGTAATTGCATTTTAAATAGACTTGTGTTTTCTAGAAGCTTCTGGCACCTTCCTGTCCGGAGGGGGCAGTATTTCCCAGGAATCCTGTAGATCTTTCCAGAATGTTGCTGGCCTATATAAATGCTGTGATTTCAGTCAGAAAAAGCACAGCAGAGCAGAGAAGAGGCAGAGTTTTTGTTGGCAGCAGAGTTAATTAGTGGCATTAGAGTGTTATTAGAGGATTAAACAGTGGATTTTTGTAGAAGTTTTTTTACTTAGTGAAGAGCGAATTTGTTTGGGTTTTCATTGCTTCATAATTGCCGCATATAAATTAAAAAGGAGCATTTTTAATCAGCAGAGCACACAAACTAAGATGCAGTAGCTGATAAGTGATTGTAATCTGTCGCACGAAAAATTAGTTTCGCTTCCGGTGTGAAAGCTGCTTATGTGCCCATAATGTGTATTCTCGTCTTTGCATTGACTTTGAATGTAGGCTAATCTGTCCCCCGAAAAATTAGTTTTGTGTCCGATGTAAAACCAGCTTTATGGATAGTACGCGACAGCTAGAGAGAGCTCGGTTATGTTACGAACATAATACAGGTTTTGGAGACCGTGAATTCTGTTTGTGTGGACAAGTTGCTTGTGTGGAGCTAGCGAATCAATCACTTCTGCAGGAAAGAGAAATCATTTGTTATACCAGACTCGGTGGAGCTTCTGCGTTTCGAATTGCTTTCACGGTAGCACCAGAGAGCTTGCCCAGACATTTGTGAAGTATTCGGCTGATCTCGGTCACGGATAAGTGAAGTGATCACTAACTATAGTGGCTACAATCGGGCAGGGTTATGATATAACTGCCACAATGATGCTTACCGAAGTAACACAAGCATACCGATCAGAATTACAGCATATAAGTTAACCAGGAGCATTTTTAATTAGCACGGCACACAAACTAATATGCAGTTGCTGGTAATCGAGCGGTCATAACCACAGTGACAAACCGTTGAAATACAGGTTTTACAGACAGCAAGTTCCCTTACCGTGGACAGTTGTACCAAGCATCCAAAGGACAAACAAGTATTAAAGGTTAGCTTCAAATGAGGTTTATGATCACACATCTACTTTAGAATTTCCCCTGATATTACTCTTGCGTATTTAGGACACAAACATTAGCAACAGTAACTGGCTACGTTAGCTGCAGTGCTGCAGCCATAATCAACTGGCTATCACGTCAGGTTGGCTTATGCAGTAATAACTTATGCAGGCTATATACAACGTTAAGTAGATGTTAAACTCTAAGCAAACAAATATCAAGCCATAAGGGGAATGTTAGCGCCATACGGCGTTTACAGTCGGATTTTCATTTGTGCTGAAAATAACAACGTCGAGGACTTACCTTGAGAGTATCTCACCGATATAGTCTTTCAAGTCCACGATGCCCAGAAGGCATCAATGCTTTCAGTTTGTTGGAGAAAACTAATGGAGCTTAAACTAGCTATATCATAAGGGGAAAGACTTTTGTATCCAACCTACACTTTTCTAATCTCTTTATTAGCCAAAACCATTTTAAAAGGGGTTACCATTATATTTTAGGGGTTTATTATTCCTGTTTATATTCCGAATCCACGTTGTAAGCTGTCTTTCAGCATGGGGAAAGTGAAATCATTTATTATTTCTCCCCCTTTTCAATGCCATTTGTTCATCTTCTAGCCCACATCGTCTGCAAAGAGCATGCGTGACCCAATTCTCGCTTAAGCCGAACTGGTCTGTGCTGTGTTTAGGGAGTAAATTAAACAGGTGCTTGCCAATTTTCCAGGACATTTAACTCATCCTCTAAACCTTCTTGTAATGCGAATAGAAGCCACTAGATGGCAGTATTGACCTTTCTTATGTTAAGCCCAGACTGGAGCTAGGTTTTGGCATGTCTTTGTGCATGTCTGGGACAAGTCCCTGAAAATTAAAAAAAAAAAGAGGTCTAAATGTGGGAGGGGTCTGCAAAAGAGTATACAAGGAGGAAAATTGAGAGAGTGGAGTAGTAGGAGAAATTGCAAGGAGAAGGATACATGTGACCAGACCTGTCATTCTGTTCAAGACCTGTGAAGTTTTTAGTGTATTTTAGCCTGTGTTGGAGCATTTTCCTCACCCAGGACATCACCAAGCAACCCAACCAAAGGGACTGTAAATATTTTTGTTCTTGTATTTAACAATCTTGGTCAGTAGAGTAGTTCGTTGTTAGTTGTCTTTGTTTAATTAAACCTGTTTAAGTTTTAAAATTTTGTCTGTCATCCCTTGCTGTAATATATGTTATAACAAATTGGGGCCATAACAATCTTCACCAGCCACGAGCAAAATATTATCATTGTTGTCAAATTTCTCGGAAGAATCGGTGAAAAAAGCCAAGGAATCAGAATCGCTCTCCATGTTTTCCATTCACAGGCTTGCTTTGTTTTTGAGTCCCTTTGATGACGTCATGCTAATTATAGCTCCAGATTGAGGTTTGCTGAATATGGATTTGGAAAATGCTCGGCAGCAATGAATAAAAACAAGGTTGTTTTTTTTTTTTTAACCATAATCACCAATAAAACTTGTTTATGTTTCATACAGGATTATTTTTTATGATTATATAATACATGTTTCTAATGCAAATTTTAGTCCTGTGTTGAAGAGGCCACCATCCATTCGGCAACGAAGTTGGATGCCAGAGGCTGTGTCAGGAAGCTCGTGGATCATAGCCCCAAGGTAGAGGGAGAAGAGAGTGGGGGCCAGAACACAGCCCTGCTTCAGAGCAGTGGTGATAGAAAAGGGATCAGAAATGGTGTTCTTAGCCAGGACGCGACCAGTCATCCTGTCTTGAAGGGCCTGCACAAGGTCTGTGAAGTGGTTGGAACAGCCAAAGCATCTCATGTTTGCCCACATAGCTGGTCTTGGGACGCTGTCAAAAGCCTTCTCCAAGTCCCAGAAGATGAAAAGAAGTGGTCGTTGTTGCTCACTGGACTTCTCCTGAAGCGGGCAGGCACAGAAAATCGTGTTGTGCCGCATGATGGTCGGAAGCCTTACTGTGACTCTGGTAGGACTTCCTCAGCGACGGTCGGGAGCCTGTCCGGCAGAACCCGTGCAAAGATCTTCCTAGCGGTGCTGAGGAGGGAGATGCCGCGGTAGTTCCTGCAGCCAGAGCGATCTCCCTTCTTGAATATGGTGATGATGGTAGCGTCCTTCAGGTCCGCAGGTACAATTTTTGTCATATTAAAAGTTTTTTCCAAGTTTGACTACTATTCACACTTATTTCAAGGGTCTTTCTACTCTTTCATATTTTCAGCAATTCATGGTAACATTACAATCATTTCCACTTTAAAAAATTTGACATTTATTCAAACAATTTCTCTTTTAATTCTGCAACTGCAGTTCAGCATCGGCAGCTTCAGCAGACAGCAATCCCATCTAGCTTAGAATATTTTTCAGGTGCTGCCATTTTTCTCATTAATAAAAATAACACAATCGTTTTCTAATTATTGTAAGTTAATTGGATCAAATAATATTGCATTGATAATTTGATAATATCATGTGCAAATTAATTTAATACACTGTCATTCCAAATCAGTGCATAAAATACAAATATTTACCCATGAAATTAGCACGGTATTCAGAGGCGCATGCGTATTGTGTGCTCTTGCAAGGACAGATGGCTGCGAGAGGGATCTTAAAGCGGTTCTCTGCTGTGAATGAATGGTCTGGATCTATCATTAGTAAAAAATGAACTAAAGAGACACTTTAGTTACAAACATATTTGGGAAACCCAAAGGACTGTAAGAGTCATTTAAAGAGGTTCTTAGCATAAAGAGGCTTTCGGGAAACCCGCTGCTGAACTGTTCTCAGAGTACTCTGGGCTCTGTCCCACTCTGTTATTACCGTCAAGGTATTCTTGTAAAAAAGAATCCTTGAATTGGATTGAACTCTGGCTCTGCATCTGGTTCTTTGTCCAGATCATAACAGGATTGTTGTAAATAAAAATCCACCAAATTTAAACCAGGAGTGAAATCTAACTGATTCATGTTCATCTAAGTATTAAGGAACTGTGTTATGTTATGATCTCACTATCTGTTTCACTCAAGTCTATTCAGAACCATGAAGGAAACAACATAGCAGTCAGTTGACAGTCGTCAAGTCAGAACTGAAAATAGAGTGGGAACAGACCATCCCTTTCAACCTGTTCTTAGTCCTAAACTGTTCTCAATCTTTTCTTCTTTACCTTTCACCTTACCTTAGTTCACTCTGACAGTATTCCGTAATATCAAGTTCTCAGCTCTTCTCATTACGATGAGAAATACACTACTTCATTTGCATGTGCAATTTGGATACACTTTGGATACACATAACTCAAAATTGTATAAAGGTGTTTACATTTTTTTGCTTTCTTTGATTTAAAGAATTCTGAAGCACGGGTTACATTGCCTGTATTGCAGGATAAGCCAAAAAGGTTGCACTGAGGTTTACTCACAAAGCATATTTTTTTCTGAGTTGAATTTCGCCAGTCATTTAATTGCTATTGCATTGCATTAAGAAAGAAGCTGCGTCTTTAATTGCTAATTATTATCATTAAAAAATGTATTAATAAAGGAAACTGATTGAGGAGATGTTCGGACTTATGATCTGCATAAATTAATATTCTGGCCATCCAGAAGAACGCAGCTGGTTGCTCTCCCACTATAAACTTGGTAGTGTCTACAGATACATCTGCAAAACATGAAATTTATCACTAAGCACTGCCAGGGCAATTATTAAAAAAAATGTAAACAGAATGGAACCGTTGAAAACTTGACAGATATAAGATTTATGTATTTTTTTTTTTACCTCAAAGGATAGGAAGAAGAATGGTGAGGGAATCAAAGAAAACCAAGAATCTCAGTGAAGAATCTGAATCTGGTGGCACCTTGGGGTCACCTGGTTTCAAAAAGCCACACCTCCATTAATACTGTTTTTTTTTTTTTTTTTACCAAAAAAAGCCTCTTCAAACCCAAAGACATGGAAGTAAGCGCTTGCAATTTGCCAAAGGTCTTTTTATAACTCAAGGAAGGTGCCCTGGCGAAATGAGATTTAAAAAGTTGTGAGTTTTGGTCAGATGTAGTACTGTCATGATTGTTGCTGAAATGGAGACACATCCAAATAATGCAACTAATACTCACAGTGAAATATTGTGGTGGATCAGTAATGATTTGGGGCTGTTTTAGTCCCAGAAGTGAAGGGGCACTGGTTTTGACCAATTGCTTCATCAACTCTACAAGTATAGTGCAATTTTGGCTGAAAATGTGGTAGCTTCAGAAGGCCAAGACTTGACCACTGGAGGAGTTTCCAGCAAAACAGTGACCCAAGTCAGACTTGAAAATACACATAGATATGGTTTTGGCAGAAAAAAATCATTACTTTGTAATGACCATCTCAGTCACCAGACCTCAATTCAATGAAAAAATATTGGACTATCAAAAACAGAAGAGGTAGTTGACAAGCACAAACCAAAGAATGTAGCTGCCTTGCAAGAATCTCAATGGAGGGTGGTCCAAAAATCCATAAAATGTGTGCCTTATCCTTGTCAAACAACATTTGAAAAAAAACTCCACGCTGTAACCCTTGCCAGAGTTAGTTGCATTAGGCACCAAACCAGATACCAATAATTTTGAAACCGTGTTTTTGGTGAAGTTTATTATTTATTAAATAAATGTATGACGTAGTGCGACCCGATGGCACATTGGTAAAGTAGGCATGCCACACTAAGGCTGAGTCCTTCCCACAGCAGCCTGGGTTTGAATCCGGTCTCAGCCATTTACTGCATGTTTTCCCCATTCTTCTCCCCACCTTTCCTGTCAACCTCTACTGCACTGTTAAAGAAGGGAGGAGAAACATAAATAAATGGATGATTTTGTTTGGTTTCATTGGAACATTAAATAAACAACAATACTTTGCATATCTTTGAATTCTGAGATTTTCTCAATCATATGATTATTTATTAACTTCAAATTTTTTGTTCATTACCTGCTGTTTTAGTGCCAAATATGCTTCAATGCATGGTAAATTTGCTTGGCTCGACATTAAACAATGTTGAAGGCAATATATTGTTTTCAAATTTAACTGGCTTTTAGGTTTTCGCCTCTTCAGAATTTCTATTTACACAGAATTTCACAGACTGCAATGAACACAAATGTATAACTTTTTAAAACTTCAACTGTATTTACAGTTGCAATCAAAATGATTCAACCCCTGTTGGAAATTAGGTTTACCAGCAAAATTTACAAACTTTCAGCTGTTTGCAACGAACAAATCAAACAAGAACAATTTGAATAGCCCAACACAACAAATATTGTGGCTTCTCCAAATTCAATGCAAAATACCACTTTTAATGACTACTGCAGGCTCAAAATTATTCAACCCCTTCATGACAAGCATCTTTAATACTTAGTAAAGCACCCTTTTGAAAGCATCCTGCTGGAAATATGATGCATAGGCAGACGCCAGCTTTTGGCAGCATTCCCAAGAAATCTTAGTACAGTCCTCACGGACAATGTCCTCCAGTTCACTAAAATTCTCTGGTTTGCATGCTACAATTGTCTTCTTCAAATCCTACAAGAGATTATTTATGGAATTCAAGTGAGGCGACAGTGATGGGCACTCTAAAATCTTCCCAGACTTCTTCTGAAACCAAGCCTTGGTGGATGTTGAGGTATTCTTGCGATCATTGTCCTTTTGGAAGGTCTAATGATGCCCAAGCGTCAGCTTTCCTACAGACTGCATGACAGTTTCTCCTTGGATATCCTAGTACTTGACTGAATTCATCTTGCCTTCCACAATTTGCAGATTTCCAGTGCCAGAGGAAGCTAGGCATCCGCAAAGCATCAAAACGCTCCCATAATTCTTCACTATAGGCAGGGTGTACTTTTCAGGGTATGCTTTATTCCTGCTGCAGACATACCACTGATTCATAAGCCCAAAATATTCCAGTTTTGTTTCATCACTCCACAGAACTGTATCGCAAAACAGCTGAGGCTTATTTATATGATTTTGAGTATATTGGAGCTTGTGCTTTTGGATCAGTTGTGGTGTATGTCTTGGAGTTCAGGCAAGGAGACCATCAACATTTAATATGCGCCCTTCTGTGCAAACTGGAACCTCAGTGCCACCCGTCTCCTCAGGAATCTGCTGACAGCCATTGACAGCTTCCTCTTTCTACCAGATCCTGGTAATGTAGCCACTCTTCCTTTAACTCTGTACTTGCAAACTATGCATCTAACGGTATCTCTATGAAAATTCAGTGCCTTTGCTATGTTTTATAATCCTTTTCCTTGTTTTCACTAGGCACTGATCTCCTCTATTAGCTTTTTGGACAATTCTCTTGACAGCCATATTTCTAATATGCAATCAAATGTCACTGTCAACAAACCCCTAGCGAGTGCAAGTATTTGATGTGCTCTCTCTCAAACCTGCTGCAACTAATTAAGCTCTTGATGAGCTGCATTTGGTGTGCTTGAGACAACCCCTGACTTGCAAATATGTTCTTATGATGGATTCTATTTGGGACGGTTGAATAATTTTGAGACTGCAGTGGTCATTAAAGGTGGTATTTTGTGTTAAATTTGGATAAACCACCTGAAATATTAGTTGTGTTGAGCTATTTAAAATGTTCTTGATTTATCTGTTTATTGCAAACAGCTGAAAGTTTGTAAATGTTGCCAGTAAGCCCAATTTGCAATGGGGGTTGAATAATTTTGACTGCAACTGTATATACATTTATATCCTGCCTAGTGTTCTCTATTTCTCTGGCCTTTTGTATTTGTGGTAATTTCCTTGATTAAAACCTAAACAAAAAATGCTCATTGACCATTTTTTATTGATGAAAATCAGACAATAAAAATAAAATTTGATCGATGAAAATGAAAACTATGAAGATACATATTGTCATTCACATGATCAATCATCCCATGGTGGAGGCTACTCCCCTACCGAAGACCCTCCCCCTGTACTGGAGGTAGACACAGACTCAGCCTACGGGGTAGAAAGTCTACTCCATTGCAGACATCGAGCTTGCAAATTACAGTATCTGGTGGACTGGGAAGGCTATGGTCCAGAGGAGAGGAGCTGGGTTGACCGTGATGACATCTTGGATCCGCAGCTCCAGACTAAATTCCACCAGGCCCTTCCGGACCAGCCTGCTCCCGGCCGAAGATCAGGCACGCCAGGAGTCGTGCCTCGGGGGGGTACTGTAAGCTCGCGCTTACAGCCGTGCTGCTCACCAGTCTATTATGACCTGGACTGCACTGCTCAACTCCTCATCATTACCTGCAGCTGCCTGTCATTTCCACTGAGTGGCAGCAGCATGTTATTTAAGACTGAGCTTTGAACTCAGTCACTGCGAAGTTTCGTAACTACATGTCTGTGTTGTATTCTAATTGTTGTATAAGACGTATATCCCTGCTTTTTGCATGTATCCACTATAATTCTTTATACTTAGTGCTGTTATTGTTTATTCCAGCACTTTATATTCCTGTTTGTTTTCTATTTGTAATACATTGTTACTGCCGCTAATGCCCGGAGTCTGTATTACCGATAGTGTTTTTTAAGGGACCTCGATTCCGGTTTGGTTTTTTACTGCTTCGTTTGTGCCCTCTGCTGCGCCGTTGGCATAATAAATACTTCCAAGTCCATCCTTGCACCTGAGTCCCATCGTCAACTTCCTATCCTGCATGCACCGGAACTTTGTACGAAGCACAACCCTTTCTCTATAAATTCTTTCCCTTTCAACCTCAAAACTCTTATAATCAGCAACATTAACCAAGGAAAAAAACTTCTCAGATCAAATTTAATTAAAAAGATCTACAGTGTTTTTGCACAGAACTGTACCTGCTGTATTCTATGACTTGATGGCATACAGTTTTGCATTTAATATTTGAGAGTTGCACTTTGCAGAAATAATCATAATCATCATCACCATAAATACTTGATAAAATACTTTATAAATGATAATACTTTATAAAACTCATTTCATACAGGAATGTAACAGACTTTGATTTACAGAATAAGGAAAGACAAAAAAGTTCAATGATCTATTTTAAATTAAGTTGGCTTACTGTTCATGGTCTTACTTTTTGCTTTCAAACGTCTGTTACCAAAAGCCATATTCTGCTTTTGTTCAAGCTTGCATTTAAATTGAATAAACAAAGCGGATATGCAACTTCAATAATACTGTTATATTAAATATGATAACCTTTACAACAGTTGAATGTGTCTGCAAAAACGGCGTGCTTAGATATTAATGGTTTTCCGTAATTAAAGCTTGGTTGATCGAGAGAATAAATGGGAAATTTCAGAAAAAAGAACACAGAATCTAAAACATAATTATGATGGATGTTAGTTTTTACTGACTAATATAGTGGAAATTTAGTTGACCATTAAAATGTTTTAGTTAATTCATTAAAATGAAACTAAAAAAATCAGATGTCTAAAACATGACTAAAGCTTAATAGCAGTAAGAGTAAAACTATATTTAAAAAATGCTGTCAAAATTTGCACTGATTTGTGTATATAAATGTATTGGCTAAAGAGAAAATACCAAAAGCAGAAAAGTCATGAAGACAATGTAATTGCCTGAACTTCAGTGTGCAGGGCACAAATGAAGATGCTTCAGACTACAGGCTGAAATGTGAAGAGATAACCTCACATTGCTTTTAAAAACCAGGGAAATTCCTGTTGTTGGCATATGCTCATCAGGCCTGCTAAGACCTTAGGCATCTGAGGAAAAAGCTCATGTCCTGGCTACACAAAGAGCTGCCTAAAGGACAAATACAAAAAAAATAAAAGAGAAAAAAACAAAATGTGCCATCAGCTGTCACAGCAGCCAGCGGCTCTAAAACTGCAGAGTGCAAATGAATGCATTGTTTATAAACAATGAGGTGCTTTTTGTGTCAAATCGGAAACATCACAAGTCATAAAACTCCGAAAGAGGAAAGCCCTCTGAACATTTCACACAGACATTGCATGCAGCGGACAGACGGTGCAGGCCTAGGCATGCCTCCAGTATTTAATAAATCTTACTTCAGAGCAGGAAAAAATCCCTAATGCACAGATTAACTGATGACATCTTTATTGTTTTAAAATTACCATTGTTGTGCCTCAATCACTTACTAATGGTATATTAATGGAAATATATGAGCAATCATATTTTACCTCATCTTTTTCCCCTCTTTGATACAGCTGATAATAATGGCAGGTATTGTGATCTACCAATACACATAGTAACATGAAAGTAACATGTTATAGATATCATGAAGTTTGTCATTGCACAATACACTGAACAAGACTATCTTTATCATATGTCTGTAGTGTAAGGTTCCATTCAGTCTGAAAGTACACGATGACTGTACCAAAAGCAACAAATTTCTATGAAACTAACTTCAGCTGAAATCATTGAATTTCTGAGCTACTAAGAGATTCTCCTATTTGGTAAAGAATCCCCTCACTCAAAAAAAAAGTTGATAGGAAAGCAAAACCTGCATCATTCAGCCAAAGGTCCTTATTCATTGTTCTTTTTCTGCAATGAAGTTGATTTTATGAAGCTAATTCATATTTTTAATAATTACTCCTGGGACAAATTAGTCAAAGATGAAAAATGGTGAAAAATCATTTCCTCACAACAACTGTCATGCTATTCAACAAAGGATGTGCTTGCAATCAGTATTTTCAGCATTTCTTTAAACTGGTGTATTTTTATGTCAGTCTTAGACCCTCTTTTCGAAGATTAGGATCAAATTATTGTGGGAAATCACACCACATTTTGCGGTTGACAGTCAAAAAAGCTTTAATAAAGATTAGTAAAAATATTTGCCAGCAGATCTTTACTGTGTGGCATTGATTTATGCCATTAAAACAAGGGCAAAGTACACTTTGAAGTGATAACATAGTATTTACCTTTCAAAATAACCAACAGTTTTCAATGGCCTCTAATTCAACTGTGAACATGAGGAGAGTGTCAAAATAATCACAGTTCTGAAAGAACATAAATCTGTTGCCATATCAGTGTAGGTTGTATGTTGTGCACATGCATGCAAAATCTCCCCACACAACCCATGCAGTGATTATGATGTAGCATGCACAGCATAATTATGAATCGTAAATGATGTAACGGTCTACATTGCAGCACAGCAGCAGAATTTAGGTCATCCTTGCCTTTTAACACCTACCCAGCCACTACCAGCATTTTTTGATAATACTCACTAATCTTTCGATACCCATTTATGTCAGAAGATATGTAACTTAGCACTGCACCATAAAACAGTGAAAATTTTGATTACTGGAATGTCCCAGCAATGGCGGGGGAAGCATTCTGTTATAATTGACATAAAATATTGTTAATGGCAGAGAATGGGTTAAAAATGAAATGCCAGCTTCCGTGGTTTCACAAGTACCTCCAGGCATGCATCATGTGTTCCGAATATGATAGATAGGAAAATACTGGGCACAATTTTATTTATATTGGATTTAAAATGATCTGCTGTCTGGCTATTCCTTGGTGCATCATTTAGAGACAGCTGCCAAATGGTCTAGTATTATTTGTGAAGAGTATCTGTTTTCTGGGGGACATACAGTATTCGCCTCCTCAAGGTAAAAATCGGCTGGGCCATAAATTACATCAGTGGCTTGAAAGCTAATCAATGCCACAGCCATTTTTATCAAGAACGTCAATTAATGAGCAGCCCCAAAAATGACTTGTTCATTGTTCATTGTTGAATGTTCAGCATCATTGTAAGAACACATTTCCTCAAAGCATTTGCAGGAAGCAATATTCCCTTCTGCGTCAAACTGAATTTCTACATACATATTGTTTCACTTTGTCAGAATGCAGCATAATTTTTAAATAAAGCAGAGATCTTGTGAATAATAAAGCAATGTGTATGATACAGAATTACATGAAGTGTTATCTGTCAAATTTCAAGTCCTTTTATAGTAATTAATTGTTCAAGATTGACTCAATTTTCAGTCAATTTTGAAAACTTGTGGCATGAATTATTGCTTTCAGTTGACAGTTATTTAACTCAAAATCGTATACTTATATCACTCTAAACATATTTTACCTGTAGACAACACATATCTGTAAGTAATTACATAAATGTCACCTCTCTTCCATACATATGTGCCAAACATTACAATCATAAAACCACAAATATTTCTCTGAACCATGTAGGACCTTGCTGTGTCTTTTAAGAGGATTAATAATTAATATGGGGGTATTCCAACCCAAAGATTTTAAATATAATGACTTAATTCTTGGTTTCGCCGTCAGCGTTATGGTACCTGAAACCTTATATCCTGCAAAGGTTTTTTCCTCTCTTTTATTTATCACACATTGGAGTGTCCCTTTCATATTGGGTTTGTGTCAAAAAGAGATAGAACATGTTACAACAACATAACTCAGCCACATAGCTAAGGGACATATCAGCAGGCACAGTGTTCTTACTTGGGGGGAGGGTGGCAAAGCATGCAGTAAGAAAGCAGGCTTATGGCCCATGATATTTTGAACTTATGGAAATATTAATCGCAAAAACTAAAATGAAATACCTTTTTGGTGCTTTTACAATAAGGTTGTATTGTATGAAACCTAGCTTATAAATTATTTGTTGTGTGATTAAGTACTTACTAATAACCTGTGGATGGTCCTTTGCCCTCCCAAAGTAGTTTTGGTTCTTGGACTCGATCATGTGGGGCCGCTGTGTTTGTTGGTTTTGCTCCAGCCAGTTACAATCCCAGAAATTTATGGAGTTGTTATTTTTTCTTTATCTCACTATTCAGGTTGACAACTCACATTTTGAATAAGTCGATTTTAATTGTTGTTATTATCAGTCTCTAGGGCCATAAACATAGGCTAGTAAGGCCTTATTAGACCTACAAGAAGTCACTCCGAGACTGCGCGTTTCATCACGTCAACGTTGGGTATCAGGGTAAGGGCATTGTAGATTTTATGAGGTATTGTGGTTTCTAAAAGCTTAAGGTCGGGGTTCAGGGTTAGGGTAAGGCGATCATGCTTCTATTTTCTTTTTCTAAACAAAGTCAAGTCTTTTATAAGGCAGTTGTACCACACCCGCTCAAATATTAAACTGCCAGAAGTGGGAATCGAACATCAGTCTCGTATAGAAAAGCTCCTAGTTTTACATGCCCCGCCAGGCACTCTGACCACCAAGCTCTGCAAACTTTCTCACTGTAAATTGACATTATGTCGCTCTCTTTTGTAGCGCAGTCATTGTGTCAGAAAAAGCACCTTTCGTCTAACTGATCAGCAATATAAATCAATGATAATGACCCACTTGACATACTAGTAGGTACAGAAGGGTCCTGCGAGCCACGGTGCTAATAACAGATGATAACACCCATTCAATTGACTGATAATATTTGAAGCACAAGGATTTTACCCTTTAAAGCCACAATATGCCATCATATCATAGTTACGTATGTTCTGAACTATATTGTAAAATTACCTTTTCTTGCAAAAGAAAGAGGGGAAATTTGTAACTGCTGATAGTGTGATCAGATGGTAACTAAAACTATTTTATTAGATAATGAATAATTCATTGAAAGAAGAGTATGAGAAAACTTGTAATTTGAGCAGTAACACTTTACTTGAAGGTATCATCATAAGAGTGACATGACACAGTCATGAACGTGTCATAAACATTATGTCAATGTCATAAACGTTGTTATTAAGTGTCATTCGGTTTTTGAGATGACAAGTTGACATTGTTTGGGTTGTCCTGATTATGACAACTTCGTCATAAGAGTAACGTGACACTGTCATAACTGTTACATGACACATGTAACAGTTATGACAGTGTCATGTGACTCTTATGACGGTACCTTCGAGTAAAGTGTAACCATTTGAGCTATGTTCTAGAAAAAAATTTAAATAGCTTAAAAGGTGTAATCAAAATAATTTTGCTTATTTTTACAAGTAGATGTGTATACTGATTCACTCACCATGAATGTGAGTTTTGTGACCATATACATTATCTGAGTGAGGGAATTTTACTGTGTCAAAGTCAGTTTATCGAAAAAGTGCATCTAGATATAGATTTCTTTAGTTTTTGTAGAACATAAAAAGTAGTCATTTCAGGCTCTAAATTCGTAGACCAGGCGCAGGCCCGGCGAATAGGGGGTGCACTGCACAACGGGGTGTGTCCAGGCGTATGTTGCAATTTTGTGCTTGGCGTAGCGTGGCGCAAGTACTCCTCTGTCCCACCTCGTTCCCTCCTGCCGGCGCAAGTGGCAAAGAGAGAGAAGGGAGAGAAGGCGTGTTTGGGTATAACACAGCCGAGTCAAATCTTGTTGGAATATAGAAGCCTCAGTCCTATATCTGCATGATGTGTTAATGTTGCATTTACTTTGCTGCTTCAGGCATGTTTTCTGCACCGCTTACGTCTATATTAAGCATTACGAATATGAGTTAGCTGGCTAGCTAGGGCATTCGCGAATTATTACCATTAGCGAACTTGAATGGAATTTCAAAAAGAAACTACGTAAGATCATTCAAACTTTTGAAGTTGTAATGTAATATGACGGTTGCTCATTTATTTCTTCTGCCTGCATCATTGGGAAGAGAAATGAGGGATAGTGTGTTCCTATCATTACACCCTGTTGCTGCTTAAAATTCTGGGATTAACATGCATGGACAACAATGCAAGATATGTTACACATTTATTTTCAATACATGACCTTAACTCAGTACTAGATTACAGCAATCAGGCTGTATTCCTTTCCCCTACTAAAAACGATAAAACCTAAGACCATAATAGTAGCCTAGTATTAAGCTACTTGCACCCTGGACGCGAAGCGAATATTTTTTGGCTCAGTTCTTCAAGATGAGTACCGAGAATTTCAATCAATGTTTCTGTTTAAGCTCTGCTCAAAAAAGTGAGTCAACATTGGCGCGGGGCAATGTACAATGTCTGTCGGACATTAAATACAAAATACTCCATGTCTGACAGCCAAAAAAAGAGGATGATTAGAACAGATTGATAACAAAATAAAGAATACAAAGAAAAATTTAACAACAAACAGAACATCCAATGAATGCTGTGATTTATTTATTTGCGGGCCATCTTTTTTGGATGCTCTGTTTGTTGGCGATAGGGGAGCACCGGTGCGAAAGTAACTCTGAACGAAAGTAATACAGTGATTTACTCACAGCCATCCGCACTTCGATGCGTCATACTAGGTCAGCACATGCAGCACATCTCCAGACCCGCAAAAAATATTGAGGTGTTGTCGCTTCCTCGCAGCACGAGACCGGGAAGACTGTTTTCCACAGTGCTGAGTAAATTCGGACAAATGCTAAACTTATTTGATTTAAAGATTGTCTTTATCGCTCCATGGGCTGGATCTACTAAGATCCCAATTTGCGTGTACTAATTTGCGCGTGCAATCTAGAATTTTGCGTGTGGGGCTGAAGCGCAGTTTGCAGGTGATTTACTAAGAGTGATTGTGCAAATGGCAACAGGTGCAAACGTGTTGGACACACCCTATTTAAATGAGGGCTTTGCGTGTTTCATGGTTTGCAGCATGGAGAGTTTGGAGAGAAGAAAGCGCAAAATGAAATTCAACCCTATGGAATTAGAGGTGTTGGTAGATGAAGCCAATAAACACATGAATGAGCTACAGCAAAGAAATCTGACTGTCGCACAAAGGAACGCCATATGGGCGGAAATCTGTAAAAAAGTAAATTCTGTGGGTAAAACGATGCGAACAGTGAACAGGGCCGGCGCTCGCCATTTTGGTGCCCTACGCATAAATGCTTTGTGGTGCCCCCCCCGCCACCGAAGGTAGACCGATGAGAGGGCCGCACAGGAGATTAATCTTTTTTCGCATAAATAAGCCTATGTTATTTTTGTATTACTTATATTTATTAACATGCTTTACAAACTTTTATTTTAAATATTAAATACTGTTATTATTACTATTTTTTTTAATGGGCTTGATTTTTTTTGGTGCCCCCCAGGCAGTTGGTGCCCTACGCGCAGTGCGTGATAAGCGTATGCTGAGCGCTGTGTCTGACAGTGAATGAAGTGAAAAGAAGATATCAAGATATCCGAAGACGAACAAAAGAAAAATTGACGAATAATAAAACATCTGCAAAGAAAACAGGTGGGGGCACAGTGGATGAGATGCCTCTGACCAGCATTGAGGAACAGGTGCAGTTAACGTTCTGCGAGACGCAAGTCACTGGAATTGCCGGGAATGACACACAAGACCAAACAGCAGAACAAGGTAGGCGCACAATAATACTGTATAAACACACTTTTTCTGAAAAGATATTTATTTAGTAAGTGAAAAATGAATGTACCTCCTGTGGTTACATTTTGCTGTCCTTTAACTCAAATCCCAAACAAAAAACATTTATTTTTTACATGTAGAATCTTCAGCAGAAGTCCAGCTATCCACCTCAAATCCCCCCAGAGCAGCCGCCACCCCTGCAGAGCCTCGAAAGGGTCCCGAGGACATTTATCTGGAGTTGCTGGAGGAACAAAAGAAACAGTCTGCAGCCATTCAGACAATTGCACGGGAGATGCTAGCGGCGTCATCATTGGCACAGGCGGCAAGGCGCGATACTCAGGCCATTGCCACGCACTGCAGACAGACGGTCAGCGCAGTATCTGCCCTGACGATGGCCGTCAATTCTGTGGCAAGAGGGCTACGGGAAGGGATGCAGGCAATGACTGCCCTCAATCCAGGTGGAGAAGCGGGCCGACCGAGTCCCACAGCGACAGCTAGGCAGCCGGGCACCGGAGAGGGAGGGCTATATGATGAAGAACTGCTTTTTTTCTTTTTTTTTCTACCATAAATGTTAAGACTATAGCCTAATACATTTTCTGACTGAAACAATGAGTCTTAAATATGATTTTGCGGGACTTAACATAATTAGACGTGAATGAGTATTTCGTTTGATAATGTTTGGAATTCAGAAAGTGATTTTAGTCTTTTTTTCAATAAATGTTGATTTGCTTAACTTTGCAATGTTCTGCAGTTTGTTGGGTCAGACTAGCCAGAGGGAACGGCATTGTATTGCAATCTACAACGCATTATTGAATGAAAATAGAAAAATGCACATACCAAACAGCTCACAAGAAGTGACTTCGAATGAGATTGCTGCGTGTCTGCATCCCTGCAGCATTGGGTTGTTGCTCCATACAGGGGGCCAGGTCGGCGTTCTCCTCCGGCATGGCCTCATGCTCCAGCCCGTGTTGCTTGGCGATGTTATGTAGCATGCAGCAGGTCACTACAATCTGGGCCACTTTTTCTGGCCTTTACAGCAGTGCTCCACCAGTGCGATCCAAACAACGGAACCTGCTCTTCAGGATTCCGAGGGTGCGCTCCAAAATATTCCGTGTACGGATATGGGCCTCGTTGTATCTTATTTCCCCGGCAGTGGTCGGGTTGAGAACAGGTGTCAGGAGGAAGGGGTGTAGGGAGTTTGCACTGTCACCTTAAAAAACAAATGAATCAATGTGAAACATGCTCTTGTTTTTAATGAAACAAATTTCACTAAGGATTTTACAAATTGACTCCCCTACAAGCCAGGCATCTCCAAACTCGCCATCTCGCAACTTGGAAAACAGAACTGTTTCTCAGAATAAAAGAATCATGTACTGACCCGGGATATTTTGCCTCAACGTTGGAAATGATGCCTTTGGCATCACAAACGCACTGCACATTCAATGAATGCGTGTGTTTGCGATTTCTGTACACGTGCTCAGTGTCTGCGGGGGGCACAAGTTGCACATGGGTGCAGTCAATCGCCCCTATAACTCTAGGAAATCCAGCTACTGCAAGAAAACCTTGTTTGGTCTCATTCAATAAGTGCCGAGTGCGTGGAAACCTAATGAACTTGGCCATCCGGCGCAACATGGCATTTAGGACTTCAGACAGCACATCTGAATAACGGGATTGGGAGATCCCAGCTGTAATAGCTACCGTACGCTGGAATGACCCAGATGCAAAAAAATGTAAACTTGCAAGGAGTTTTGTCATTGCAGGTATTGCGTGACTCCTTCTCGTGGCTGGCTCCAAATCCTCTCTGAGTTCCTCCAACAGCCCCAAAATGGCAGTGCTGGATAGGCGATATGTTTTAATGATTTTTTCCTCGTTCATTCCAAAAACGTTCACACAAGGGTGAAAAATGCGCTCTCTGCGTCTCCTTTCATGATTTCGATGTCTCCGTCTTGCGACAATAACCGTAGCCATGTGTGCGCAATTACGCATACAAACCGTTTGCTCCTTCTTTTGACACGTGTTAAAATATAGACGCAGATTTTATTAGCAAAATTTCTTTGAGGTTTGATAAATCAATTTGCTCGTGCTAAATTAATATATTTACATTTTCTCCTCTCAACACGCGCACAATTGCGTGTAAACGCCCCATATTGCATATTCATTGTGGCAGACGTACTAACTGGATGCAGACGTGCTATTTTGCACCTTTGAAAGAGGCAACCCTTACTGTGCACTGTTAGTGAATCAGTTTGTACATTTCTTTGCGTGTGCAATGAGTCTGCACACGTTTTTATACACGCAAAGCTTTTGTAGATCCGGCCCCATGTGTCATATTTATGATAAAATGATAGGTCATTGAGTTTTGTAACATATCCTGAAGTTTGAAATGTCAGACTTTTTCCACTTTAGAAGCAATCCTCGTTCAAATGTCAGGAGTCACTGTCGGGACTGAAGTAGCAACGGTTATGTTCGTCCCTCTCTGCTAATGCGGCCGCATTATATGTTTAAAAGCTCATTAAAAATGTGTGTTTTATTTTACCGACAGAAAATTCCAAGAGTTTGGGTCAGAACTACCCAGAGAGGAACGGTTTGCGAGGTTTACGCAAGGGCCTTTTTTGATGTCCGAAGAGGCGAGAGTATAAGGAGGGCAGCAGAGGTGCATGGCGTTTGTCATGTCACCCTGTTCAGGTACTGCAAGAGGAGGGCAGAGGCAAGAGGGCAGCAGACCAGGTCCCCAGGGTACAGGGCTCACAACAAAGTCTTCACAGAAGAACAGGAGAAGAGACTGCAAGCATGTATAAAGAGATCAGCTGATATATATTTTGGCCTGAGTCCTAAAGAGTTGGGAGTAACACAGGAGACAGAGCTTCACCACTACCGCCATATAGCAAGCACCTCCGTTCTGGATCTCCCCCGGCTCTGAGCCGGATCAGCTGGAGCTGGGGGAGATCCAGAGCGGAAGTGCTTGCCATCTGGGAATTAACTTATTTTTTATTCTGTTTTAGGTGCGAAAGTTTGTATATGAGCTGGCTGAAAATATTGGCCTCAAAACCCCATGTTCATGGAAGAAAAACCAGATGGCAGGGAAAGATTAGCTCACCTCCTTCCTCGAGCGCAACAAAACCCTGTCCATCCGTCGACCTCAACCCACCAGCATGTTCCGTTCCACCAGCTTCAACAAGACCAACGTGACAGTGCTTTTTTAACAACCTAAAGACTGCCCTCACCCGCTATAATTTTGAAGGGGTAAAAATTTATATTGGGATAAATTAAAAAGCAACAGTGATTTTCAATAGCAATAATTCATTTTATTTATAATTTCAGGTACCACAACGGTTCAAGTGCCAGACAAAATCATTGCCACCAAGGGGCAGCGCCAGGTCGGACCTGTGACCTATGGGGAAAGTGGGACATTGGTGACTGTTGCCTTTGCTGCCAACGCACAAGGCAACTTTGTTTCCCCTTACTTCATTGTCCCAAGGAAGAAGTTCCATGACCACTTCATCTGGGATATTCCCCTTGGCTGCACTGGTTCTGCCAATGGATGGGGATGGAGGAGACAGATTTCTTAGCCTTTTTACAGCATTTTGCGAGACACACCCGCGCGACCTCAGAGTCAAAGTTGCTGCTACTCTTAGATTATCATGCATCAAACTTCTCTGGTAGCTATTGACTTTTGCAAGTCACATGGCATTGTACTCCTGTCTTTTCCATCCCACTGCTCCCACTGTCTTCAGCCGCTAGACCGAAGACTTTTTGGTCCTCTGAAGCACTACATTGCAGAGTTAATGCAGCAATAACAGTGCAGCAGACAATTGGATGCGAATGAACCCTGGAAGAACTTTGACCATCTACAACATCCCAAGTCTTGTGGCTAAAGCTCTGCCTCAAGCTGCGACACCAAGCAGCATTTCATCTGGGTTCAAGTGTACCGGTATCTGGCCCTTGAATCCAGATATTTTCAGTGAGACAAACTTTGCTCCAGCTTTTGGGACCGCCTGCCCTGCACCAGCACCAGCTCCATCACCAGTGCCAGCGCCAGCTCCATCAACAGTGCTGTCTTCAGCACCAGCGACAGCTCTATCACTAACTCCATCACCAGCGCCCTCTTCATCACCAGCGCCAGCTCCATCACCAGCGCCTGCTCCCTTAAGACACCACCCAGATAGCAAGCACCTCCGCTCTGGATCTGCCCTGGCTCTGAGCTGGATCAGATGGAGTCGGCACAGAGCCGAGTCCGATTCGAAGCAGAGGTGCTTGCTATCTGGGCACCAACCTAGCCAGAGCCTATTTGAGCTGCATCCCCATGAGTCAGCCATTCCTGTAGATAGTGAGAGTTTGTGTCTGTGTGTGTCTTTAAATGTGCATGTTGAGCCTTGCCAAGCAGTTTTTTTTTTAATATTATCTATCCAGGTATGCTAGTGATTCCAGGAACATCTAGTGGCTCGCCAATACAGAGGTTCAGCCCAGAAAAGGTTCGTCCATATCCAAAGGCTGGCTCAAGGAAAGAAAATAAAAGAAGAGGCAGAGGTGAGCAGAGTGTAATTTTTAACTCCTCTTGATTCTCTTGCTTGTATAAAAACAAGCTGATTCTGACTATAACCTCACTGAATGTTGCAGGTCAACAGTAATACTGACCGACACCCCAGTGAAAGCTGCTTTGGAGGAGGAGAGTCGGCAGAGGGGGCAGAAAAAACAGTCCTCTTCAAAACTCCCAAAGAAAACGAGGCTTAGTGGACACACTGCAACCACAGTTTCTCAGGGCAATGATGAGGAATGTCTTGTTTGTGGGGAGACATTTTCCTCATCTTTGCCAGGAGAAGTGCGGGTGCGGTGCATCTTTTGTCTGCTGTGTCACGTGAGGCATACGCTGAGGGTGCCGCTCATTATATCTGTCACAACTGTGATAATGAGAAAAGTAATTTCATAATTTTTATAAATAGACCAATTGCACTTTAAACATGTTCACGTTTACTTTTGTAACATTTGAAGCAAATTAAAATGTTAAAAACAAATGTCTGACTGTTTTTGCTTCTGTTTTAACAACAATAATTTAAAAAGATTCCAATAATTTTGATCATGTTACTTTTGCCCTGCCCGTGCTTTACTTTCATCCTGACTGAATGGGTCGAAAGTAGCAATGCGCAACTTCCATTCGACATCAAACTATGCTGAAGTCAATATATATTGGGATGATTTAGCACCTGATATTGACAGAGCACACACGAAAGTAGTTAATCACTCCAAAAATTTTTTCCGGTCTGTAAAGTTATCTTTTAAAATGACATCCAAGTGAAAAATGTTACTTTCGTACCAGCTCTCCTCGATATTTTTATTCTTTATTTTTTGTAATAAATCGGTTTTCATACCAATACTTGGAAATACTGGACATCAAGTATTTTGCATTTCGCCTCAGCCAGTCTTGATCATGCATGCGATAATTTATTCATACTGTCAGTGGTCATGGAATTGATTTGCTCACTGGTTTCAAGCACTATTTTATCTCTGGTGTGGAAATAAAGCGTGAATCTGTTCGATCCATCTGACTAATTTTCAAAAGAAAGACCAAATAAAGACTGTTGTCTTCAACGGAAGAAAACACACAAATAAAAAGACAAAAGAAAAGTCGATAGCAATCAATTTGCATTTTGTGAAGGTCGAAAATAACTCCTGGAATACTCGAAAAACAAGAACTTTTATGACTTTCGGAGATATTTTAAAACCCTGTCCGACTTTCGCGTCCTTGCTTTGGCCTTGATTGTAATCAGTTGTGCGAAAAATGAATTTCGCATGCATGCAAACGGCTTTAATGAGCATAGAATGCAAGCTATATACATATATACATACATTATATATATATATATATATATATATATATATATATATGCATGCAGTTTGTGGTTGGCTGAGAAAGATGTGAAGTCATTAGTTTGTATCACAGATTCAGCTGTGTTGATTAAGCCAGGTGGAGTTTCCATTACGCGTGCCAACCACCTTAATCTGACATCAGGACAGTCGATATAGATACTATTATTTTTGTACTGATTCAGATAGTTAGATAAATAGTGGTAGCTGTAATCATTTATTGCATTGAAATGTGCTTGACATTCTGGAAACCTACCTGTGAGGTTTCGGCGACATGTGCGCACTGTGTGCCGACCAGCCAAATTACCACTGCACAGAAAGGTTGGAGCTGGTGAGCTTTCTGTGCAACTTCAGCGAAGAATTTTTCTACGAAATTGTCACTGCGTCTTGATGAATCAGTGAAAGGCAGCTGGCATGCATAGCGGTCTACATGTAATAGCAAAGGTAGATGCAACTTTGCTAGTCAAAATATGCACCATGTTCGTCAGCAAGAATAAGCTATGTGAAATGTCAATAATGTAAACTTGTAAATCAAAAGAAGCTGCAGCAAGCTACGCTGCAGACACAGCTGTGGTCATATGAGTTCTGTACACCAGTGACGGATGGTGAAATAAAAATTGGTGAAGAGCTGAACATCCCATGAAAATAATTATTGGTCTTACTCTGTTTATATCATTAACATATTTTAACAATACATAAACTCCAAAAAACTCAACATTATCAGATTCCACAAGTTTTCCTCAGTAATTTAACACAAAGAAAATGTGTCATTTGACTTGAAATTCCATTTGAATCAATGTTATTGAATAGCAAATTTTTGCTGCTAATTTTTGCTGTCTTCATTGTGATTAAACAATTATGAAGCTTAGATTTAATAGAGCAGGATGGCTCGCAGCAAACAGAAACATTAACAACATGGTTTATAATTTTTTTGTTAAGTGAATAAAACATTTTTTATAATCGTTGCAACATTGCATTAGGAAGGAGGTTGAGCATTTAACTCTTAACTGCGGATGACTTATTTTTATCATTGGAAAACGTGTTCATCGAGGAAAGCAAATGAAAACAGATCAAGGTTTATGAGTGTTCGTCTTATCTTACAGAGCAGGACTGGCTACACCCAATGGTCCTCACTGTTTTCGGAGTACAGGAACAGTCAATTTGATTAAACGATTGAAAACAGGTCAAAAACAATCATTATTTTCAAGGTATGGTCCGTGCTTCACCAATTTTCTGTTCACCAGGAATCGTTGTTATATAAGGCACCACCTTTGCCGACTGGATAATAGAAAAAGTGACTTTATAATAATTTATTTTGCATCATATTGACATTGCATTGAGTTTCTAAAACTTGTTTCCACCTCGGGCTCATAACAATATGGCCACCATTTCTGACAAATCTGATATCTCAGAAGACTCCAAAAACAAAGCATTTTCTCTCTCATCCTCACCACTGATCTTGGAAGTCTTTCACATGATTTCTATTGAATACAGATGTGAAAAATGTGTACGTTTGTTAGTAGTTTGTAGAATGTATGGGATACTGAATGGAAAACCCCCTTCCACTGCAGTGAAATAAGATCATTTGAAACCTCTTTATGCAGTTCCATTGCTTCCAATGATCTTAGTTCATTTCAACAATTTCAACGATCATAAAACGCATGCATTGCTTCCAACTCGAGTTAACAAAAGCATGAGAAGTCCAGAGTTATGATCGGTTTCTAATTACTAAAGGTGAAATCCACCGTACCTCCGTGCACAAGGACTTTAGTTCCGTGTGAGAATCTCTTTCGTATGCGTTGATTGAATAATTGCTGACTACAGCAGGGGAACATAACTATGCCACTAAAACTCACGCCCAATGCATGAGAGTTGACAGGTATGCATTATTAACCCCTTAAGCCCCGAGACTCTTTTTAAAAAAATGGCAAGCCCAAAATGAAATGAGTATATCTCTGCGACTGCTTGGTCCATTTGAATAATCTTGGTATCATAATAAAGGTAAAACCACTTGGGATTTCTGCCTCGGTGTAAAAAACACTATATATGTAAATAGAGATGGAACACAGTGTAAATGAAAGATCTCATTTTCCACGTAAAAAAGTTTTACTTCGATCCCTTGTAAATTTGTTGAGTTGCAGCCTGAAACCTCTAAAAAATTACAGCACAGAATCTCATAATTATCTGTGCCAAAGTTTATTCTGATCAGGTAAATCAGAACAAAATGAGAGAGGAATGTCTAGGTGGCTTCTCCAATTTGGCAATTTAGGTACCTTGTGTTCCATTTCAGATTTCTCAGATACCAAACCATAAAACTCATTTAATTTCACTAGTATATCACTACAGGCATCCATTCCATCCAAATACAAAATTTAAAAAATTTTTTGAATTGAAAAATAAATGTATTATTATTTCTGCCAGTTTTGTTGCCTATACAATTTCCCATTCAAAGATAAAACATCTCAATGAAAATGAAGTTTGACTCCATTGGAGCAGATTTATTAAAAAACAAAACAAATAAATAAAATTATAAATACGAAGGCAATGTGAAAAAGTGTTCAAGAAAAGTAAGAATAACAAAAACCCCAGTGATTATTTGTAGAAGGAAACTGTGATTATTTCCCTAAAAAAAGTACCTTGACTAGGAATCGAACCTCCAGACTGTCCCTTGCCGTGCAGCATTTTAACCACTAGGCTACGCAATTTAACAAATGGGTAAAAAAAAAATGTACTGTACTGCTGTGCGGAATAGTGCAAAGATTCTGTCAGAAAACGACTTTGAAAATGAATGTTGAATATTTAGCAAATAAGTATTCGGAGAATACCTCAAACAAACTAGTTATGCATTTATATTGTCGAGCTATTCAAGAACATGCAAATTGCCCATGGACTCAGTTTGACGCACTAGGAACGCATGGCTGATGCTCAGGCTAGGTTTCTGTGATTAAGGTGGTTTAGAGTTCGTTGGAAACATCAGGAGTCATAGAATCAAAAGCCTACCGGCATAGTCTTACAGACAGCATCACAAGCCAATCGCAGAGAGGAAAATACATTGCAAGCAAGCTGAATGCTAAGGAGCTGAGATCTTTGAAGCAATGCCCTGGGAAAGAACATGCTAGGATACTGGCAGATCTAGTTTCGTTATAACACAAACACATTGGGCTAATAATAGCAGGCGCAGTTTTAACCTCAAACAGTTTTTTATTACAAAATATCAAAGGTAAGAATTTTTTTTTGCTCATCTCTGTAGACTGTAAAGTGTATGCCTGCTGTTCTTTGAGCGTGGTGTCGGTTTAAAATGACAGAGCTCATATCGTTGGATTCTGTGGACTTTCCTCTTTCATTTGAGGTATCATTTTTATACATAGCACTAATTCAGGAGAAATTCAGACTATTCAGCGCTGATATGATTTTATCCTATGTTTTGCTACATGCTAATTTACTTGCTTGTTGCTTGAATTCAATTCAATTAAATTTTATTTTGTATAGCGCTTTTTACAGTTACACTGTCACAAAGACGCTTTACAGTCAGAGATGAGTTACTGAAGGGCAGTGCCCAACCTATTCCCAGTATCTATTCCCTATTCCCACTACAGCGAGGCAAAAAAAACTCCCAGTAGGGAGAAAAAATCCTCAAACAGTGGTGAGAAAAAACTCCCCAGTGGGAAGAAATCTCAGGAGGAACCCGGCTATAGTGGGGAAGCCCATCCTCCGCGGGCTAGCTAGTTGATAACAAGATAATGACAAGAGTTCCATTGAAATCCATCTAATCAGTGCTAAAATAATTTGTATATTTAAAACTGAATATTTTATATTTAACAACAGATGTCTTGGCTAATGTAAAACAATTAGCAATGGAGGTCATCATGAGGCAGGAAGACCCTCTTGGTCCTGTAGCTGAAACAAGATGGTAACAGCTGGTCTTAGGCTGGAGCTCCGGGCCAGGGGGTGTTGGGTGAAGCTTGATCTGGAACTCAGGGCAAGTGCCCAGAGCAGGAGGAGGAGAAAAAAAAATAAAAATATTGTTAGGGAGGTGGAGTTGTTTGGCGAGCACACAGAGCAGGAGAGACAGAGGTGCCTGTGTGCGATAAGGAAACCCCAGCAGAATAAGACTATGGCGGCATAGTTATGAGAAACAGGGGCAGGGGCCAACACAGCCACGAGGGCAGGTTGAGACAGTCACCACCAGACCATGACCAGCTCAGCAGAATAGGGCACCACCAGCAATGATCCAGTGACAGCACTGACTGCTCAGTCCACCAAATATTCTATAGCTTATGCCAGCCACCCACTCCTGTCCCTCAACTATAGGACAGACTAAAGAGATATGTTTTGAGCCTAACTTTAAATATACTAATAGTGTCTGCACCCCGAATATGAGCAGGCAATTCGTTCCATAAGAGGGGAGCACGATAGGAAAAAGCTCTACCGCCTATGGTAATTTTAGCTATTTTTGGAACAACAAGGAGGCCTGCGCTCTGCGAACGGAGTGTTCTGGAGGGAATGTAGGGTAAAAGTAAATCACTTAGGTACAATGGACCAAGCCCATGTAAGGCTTTAAAGGTAAGAAGTAGTATCTTATAGTCTATTCGGAATTTAACTGGTAACCAGTGAAGTGAAGCTAACACTGGGCTGATATGCTCGTGTCTCCGTGTTCTAGTGAGAATACGAGCAGCTGCATTTTGAATTTGCTGGAGCCCCTTTAGAGAGGATTTTGCACAACCAGACAAAAGAGCATTACAGTAATCTAATCTTGAAGTAACAAAGGCATGGACAAGCTTTTCTGCATCATGTAATGATAGCATTTTCCGAATTTTGGAAATGAACTGTGTTTGGTTGAGGTAAAATGGTCTACATGAGCTTTTGGCTGAGTTTCTTCTTGAAATGTGGATATGCGGGCATGACAGTGTTGCGATTTGGATACATGCTGTATTTATTGTGCGTAACAACTGGCCCCGGTACCGGGCCGTGGAGCTTTTAATAGATTAATGTTGCAAGTTTTTGGAGTTTCTGTAACGGTAATTTAAATGAATGATTGAAAACAGGTCAAGAATTAGGCTGATCATGCTCATTTTAACTTAAAAAGGAGAACTGGGATTTTTGAAGTCAAGTAAAATCAATTTTATTAAGACTGAAAAAAGGTCATAACCAATCATTATTTTTAAGGGATGGTTTGAGCTTCCCCAATTGTCAGTTCACCAACCGCCACTGTTCTACAGACTCTGCTCACAACATTGTCCTTCTGGAGACGATGTTACATGGATTAGGTAATGTTTTAGCAATTTTCAAGGGGTGCGCCCGAGGAACGTCTTAATTAGCATTTTACTCTTCTCATGAATCAAAGTATAAAATACGAGTGTCAGATTCAAATTCATGTGGTAAAAGTACTATAGAAGGATTTAAAAGCCTTTTTTTATTTTGGGTGACCTGAGATTTTCAAATACAGTACTTGTGTTCAGAAACCAAAATAGCAGTAAATCCTTTGTGTTGGCACATTACCTCATTTTTATGGGAATCACACAAAAAATTTTTTTCATTCCTGGTGCACAGAGGACAAACTCTATTGTTTTGTGCAGCCTGACCGATTGCTCCACCCTCAGGTCACATTTATTTTTCCAAATGCAATAACTCAAACATTTTCGATGGGAATCTTGTCACACTTCTTGCAACTGTTTCCGGTGCAGAAAGATGACGTTATTGACATTGATCATCCTATGACCATTGCTATAGGACTGGAATTTCCCACCCCTGCTATAGGACCACCCGAAGGCCAAACTTAAAATTTTAAAAAATTGCAAAAACTAGACCATTTGCATGGGAATTGTAGGAAACTTGTGTTCATCTCGGGTGCATAAAAGACCAGGTCTATTGTCCCAGGTGACTATGACCTTTCCTGTAGTGCCACAACCAGTTCACATTTTATACCCTACCGGTCAAACGCTTTCGAATGCCACAATTTTCCCAGTTTTTTTTTTGAAAATTATGCATTTAATTTCTCATTGTACTCTGGAACAAAAGCATAGATATGATAGAACAAATAAACAATTGAAGTTAATAAATAAATAATAAAATAAAATAAATAATGGAATCAATTTATAAACCAAAATGTATTCTAAACTTTTGACTCAAAGTAGCCACATTTGACAGACAACAGCTGAACACACTTATGGCATTCTTTCTACAATGGAAATCAAATATTCTTCAGAAAACTCTTCCCAGCTCTATTGCAGAAGTTCACATAAATGTGTGGCACTTGTAGGTTGCTTTGCTTTCACTCTTCTGTCCAGGTCATCCCAAACCATCTCGATGGGGTTTAAGTCTGGAGACTGTGTTGGTCACTCCATGTTTTCAAGCTGACAATCTTGTTCTTTTTTCCTAAGGTAGTTCTGGCAGAGCTTGGACTTTTGGGTCATTATCTTGCTGTAGGATGAACCCCTGACCAACTAGAAGCATCCCAGAGGGTACTGCATGGCGCTGCAGAGTGCTGTGGGAGCAGTTTTGGTTCAGGGTGGCTTTCACTCTGTACAAATCACCGACCCTGGATCCAGCAAAACAGCCTCAGACCATCACGCTTCCTCCTCCATGTTTGTCCAGTTTTTGTTTTCATTACTTAGAAAATGAAATTAAACACAATATGCCGATTGGGCTTTTATTGCTGACAGAATGCATCACCAGTGGTCTCCAACAGCGGTCCCCCTGAACAGAGTTTGAAAAACTGCACAAATCATTTTACATGGATGATTCCAGCATGTGATAGAAATGGGTGCTGTGGCTATGCTATTTTATTGCCAAATTTTGCAGTAAAACTGATGAACAATGGAACTGAAAGGAAAGGAATACATTGTGTACAGTTTTTCCTTACTAACAAGTGCCAAGGGTATGAACTCGACTCAGCTACTTGAAATAATTTTTAGATTAATTTTTCTAACTTGAAAATAAATAAAAATCTTAAATAAAATATCTGGAATGATTCATTACTAATAAGTATTAAAGCCCATAACACTGTACTAGGCCTATTAATTTAAAATTGGCCATACTAATTAGTACCATAAGAAAGTAATGGTGGATAAAGACCTAAGTAATTCATTACTGGCAAGTGCATCACTTCCACTTCAGGTTTCAGTGTGAACTGCCAAACACTTCAATAAGGCTGTAAAACATTGGTCACAAATATTTAAACAATGAGGGGAATGCATGCCAACTGAAACAATGTCTTTTTGTTGCGCAGAAGAAAGACAGTGGATAAAGTCCTTGACATCAGTTTTCAATGGAACCGGAAACAAAAGACCCACCTTGCTGCTGAGTTTCTCAACCTCTGTCAGCCAACCCTACAAAGTGGGAAGGAAGGAGACACAAGGAGAGGAGTAAATAATTTCTCAGAGATAATCAGTCCAAAAAATGCGACAGTAGAATGGGGTAAGGACTGAAGTGAATCCATGCCTGGACCTGAAGCTGGAATCCTTTGTGATTACAATAGCTTTCTATAGCTTAGGCGAGGATGGAAAAAGGGGGCCCCATGCTTTAATCCCATACTACTGACAACGGACTGGGCCAGACGAAGAGTCTGTTCGCCAGGGATCCTTGGTAAAACCAGGCCCCCACAGACAACAGCAGAGACAATCAGGAGCTTGGAAGGAAACAAACTACAAAGCATCCTTTCAACAGCCCTTGCTGAGTACATAAAAATGGGAACAGCTGGTACACTCCAAGGGAGAATGGTGTCCAAAACAACGAAACTTTGTGTCAATACAAAAAGCTTCACTTACTATCCTTACTTACCTTGGGACAAGAGATCTCCTAAAGGGTCCAGTTCATGAGCACAACTGGGCTGAAGAATCATGGGGATTTTCAAGACATTATCATTCAATCAGGAATATAATATAGATGGTACATGTGATCTTCAAAATAAGAGAATCTTGTGTTTTATGTATTGGGTACAAATACAGATGGATGTTTACCCAAGCATTCAGTGTTGCATATTACATATAAATTCATATCCCAAGCGGTTTTGTCATTCCGTGACAGTTACCAACAAGACAGTGTACCAGCCCCTTCTGATCTGGTATTGCAAATTATCTCGGCCACTTCACGCATCATCTGGCAAATTCTACATTCAACGCACAGGATAACTTTCTCATACTGCCATGAAAACTTATACAAGTGATATAGTTTTAAGTTTTGGGGCTGTTCCAGAATTATGTATCAACTTACTGATAGTTGCCATCACAATTCAATGTAAATAAGGTGTGACAGACTACTGCCAGTTTGGACAGTTGGAGACGTTTCTGTAGCAAGTATGTTCACATGGTTGATAATGTTTGTATTTTATATGGTACATCAGGTAGAGAGTTTAGAATGTCACTCCAGGACGGTCACTCCATGACATCATATCCAAGATAAATTGTAAAATAATTTTACAATATTTTTACAAAACAATTATGAAAAAGTATAACAAAACCAACAAAAACCCTGTTATATTGCAATATTTTTTTTTCACAAAAATGAACTTTGAGATTCACTCGTATGAGAACATTAAGAGCACAATGTTGGAACGTCCTCAAATAACAACCCAAAGTACTCTTTATGAAATGACAGCTTTTCATAAAAAGCAATACCAAAAGATGTGCTAAGGCTATTTTTGCCCTAGAAAGCATATCATAACAACATTTTCACAATCAAATTTTCTGAATTCATTGAGGAAATCTGGTCTACGATGCAAGAATATAAATATTGTCCTTGAGTGCCACAGACATGCTGTTCAAGCAAAACAAAAGTGGAAAAAACCTCACTTAACAAAGGCAAATTGTTTGAGCTTAACGATTAGACTGGATCACACTTGGCCTGGTAAAGCTTCTTATAACAGAGCACATTCACCACCACTTGTACAATAACAATATATTGACTATGACTCCATGGTAACAATGGCAACATAGTTTGAGCAATAGAAAGGAAATGTTCAAATGTCTGCTTTTTTTGTATTTCCCCCCACATTCACTGTCATCAAACATTTTATCACATGCTAAGCAAAAAAGGATCGTACATTTACAGTGACAAGGACCTCAGGTTACATGGGTTGAAAAAAGCAACACAAAAATCTCAAATGGGAGATATGCTGATGCAAACAAACTTACTTTCAACAAGTCCCGTACATGCAGTACATGTTTACTGGTCAAGAGGATCCATAGGTGGATAACATGGCTTTTGAACACCAGGTCATGTGAGAAATGTGTGTGGCTAACAATGCATCCTCATTCTGACTTTTCTTCCTTGCTTTGTACCATTTGATTGAGGCTTGTTATTGTCATGCCACTTATTGTGGTAGACTAATAGACACGTTACTGATTTTATGTGGCACAGGGGGAAGAATGCCCCCCTCTGGCCTGCCTTTTCAGATCCCTCCAGCAGCATTTTATAAAACATCCTGCAGACTGGCCTTGTTGACTACACAAAGCTTTTTTTCATCTGTTATCATCACAGTTATGATCCAGTTGTTGAAAGGTCATTTTTTCCCCATGATGACATACAGTTTTTAATATTGGATGTCTGAATAAATTTACTACTTGCACATTGGAAGGAACTATAGAAACTAAAACTGTATATGACAGTTAACGAAACCCTGGCTCTGTAGTGTGCGGAGTTTCATTTCCACTGAGCTCAAGTATTCATTCAGAAAATCAGAAATTTTGTTCGGTCAGTATTTAAGGTAAAATTAAGGGAGCTACTCAAGGAAAATTACATATATGCTTTTCGCGAATACATTAATAAATGAACTCATGAGCATTATTTTTTGAAGAACATGGAGGCCTTGATTTCAGCATTTGGTCTTAAATGAATGCAGGAGGATTTTTTTCAACTCTTCGGGCCGTAACTACGAAAGTTACTTATCCCCTGTACACGTATAAATCGGTTAAGCGCAGACTAAAATTTGCGCTTCACTTTAGTCATACACTATGAAGCGGTTTTAGGCTTAAACACAGACAATAAAATAAACCACGATCAAAGACTGTCTAAAATGAACAATGGAAACCCTTAAAGGAGTTGAGTCACGTGAACTGCGCATGCTCAGAACTTTGAAAACTGTTCATCCTAACAAGAAATCAAAATCAAGGCGATCGTGACTTATCTTCCAAAAATCCGTTTCCATCGGCGCTCTACATTCTTCAATTTCTTGTATATATATATATATATATATTTATTTTAGTTCCTTGAACATAAGGCTTTTGTTTTGGTTATTTTTTGTCCGGTATAAGCCGAGTAACTAGAAGTTTTAGCGTCCTCTCGAAGATGTCCTTTTCGCCTACTGCATTGGCATAGAGCACCACAGAAGCGATCTACAGTCTTGCAAGGGCAACCAGTCCTCTTTCGTCCAGATTTTGTAGAGCATGAGCTCTTACGTCGGCAAAAATCCTCATTCGGCTGATCGAGTTCGTCTGTGTTTTTTTCTTGCTGTATAGAAAGCAGACGGCAGTGCTCCATGAAGGCGCTCGAATTTCTTTCCCCGGGCAACAAATATGTTCGAAAACAAGATCATTCGCATAGAAATCAGATACTTATCGAAAGTGGCGCGCTTGCACCAGCAATTGAAGTCATTCCTAGTCTTATGCAGTCTTTATTTTGTCCCGAGAGATTCACGTCCTGCGAGCTCTGTATCCTACGAGTCTCCGCAGGTGTGAAAGCCTGTCTGTTTATCAGATTTTCATATGTCACCTCCTGAGCATGCGCATTAACCGTGACACAGCTCCTTTAAACATGGCAGGGGGGTAGTTTTGCATGCGTTTCACTGACATTTCCTGCTTGTTGATCGCAGAGCGAGCATTATGAACGCGCTGCAAATACTTGAACTTGCTCAAGAGGAGACAGATGAATGTCAGAATGCTTATAGATTGCGTGCACTAAGGATATTCAGGGACAGGAGAAATCCATTGGAAGAGTACGAAGATACCGTTCTTAAAACGATTCCGATTCTCCAAAAACACTTTTAACGAACTACTTCAGTTGCTGATACCGGAACTGGAATATCCAACACGATGTAGCAATCCTCTTCCAGCTGCATTACAGTTGGCTTGTGCATTGCGATTTTTCGCTTGTGGAATATTTCAGACTGTTGTAGGAGACACATCTGGGATCTCTCAACAAGCTTATGTGCATAGGGTTGCTGCTGCAATCTGTGCCAACTAGCCACAGTTTCTGCCATTCCCAGATGCTTTAAATGCAAAGTGACATGTCATGGATGGGCTTTGACATATAGCTGGTTTCCCTCGAATTACAGGTGCTATAGCCGGTGTTCTGACAATTAGTGCTCCCTTGTCAAAGAATGCTACCGCAATGCAAAGCAATCGTAAAGTCTTCGTTTTCGCCTTAATATTGCAATATGACTCAGTTTACAGTAGTAACTTTATTTGTTAGCTTATTATAACATAAGCAGATGTTATAATGAGTTGGATAAGTTTGTTTGAAGATATATGCCCACATATGCCATTATCATCTCATTTCGGCATTTTCAGGAAAACCCATCATGTACAGGCAAATATATTTGGATTCTAGGTCAAAAGGCGCACTGAAAAAAAAAATCTATTTTTTATTTTTGAAGTTACTTAAGATATGAGCGAAGAAACAGCCCGAGAATTTAGGTTTGCGAAAGCGCAGAACCGCAAGGCTGCATGATTTGATGGGTAGCAAAATCTGACAGAACACTGGAACGCATATGCCTGTTCGAAATCCAGCAGCCAATCAAATCCCATTTAAGAGATTGAACTGAGGACATCAAGGTTAGACGAGCATTGGTAGACACAGATAACTAATCAGCTGTTTATAGTGTTTCAAAGGGTGTGATTAAAACACATGTTTAGCTAGAAGCATCTAAGTCACATTTATACACGTCTAAACGCTACACGGATAACAGATAGACGCCTTTCGTAGTTACGGCCCTTTGACTTCAGCAATCACAAACTATGTTATCTGTGAGTGAGATAAATAATCCTGTTCTTCAATGTATTATTCAAATTGAATCACAAGAGCAGATTAAATTCAGGGCATTGTTTCAATGCACATTTGGTGAATAAAATCAGATCTGTTTCACCAGGACTATTTCTACCTTACCTGTACTTCAATCAGGAGAGACCAGTGAATGACGTACAGACAATTTTTTTTACAGATAACAGAGCATACTGAATATATAAAGTGATAATTAGGTGATACCCATGACAGAAAGTTTTTGGCACTTGCACTCAACAGGGAGATTTTGTAATTGAGGAGTATGTGCCCTGAGCTGCAGCACAATAAATCCCCCCCAAAAATTTGGGGCCCAAGAATGCTCAAAGAATGCTCACTAACCGAGCAGGAATGAACCACTGTTAAATGAAAGATGGTACAAACTGCTAAAAGATTAAACATCAGTGACTGTGACATGGACATACGCTAATAGTGGATTACTGATTTAAAATCTGCGTTAATTAAAGGTAAGCCATCAATGGTTATAGGATAGAATTGCTTAGATTGCAAGTTATGTATGAGTGTTTTATGTAAGGCACAGTATGTCATTTGTAAATGGAGATTTGTTAGATACTATTTGTGCTGCCTTACTGGTCAGCTATTTGTTTATTTTGTTCATCATTTAGCACCCTCTGTTGGTATGTCTGTATAACAGTCTATTTGTAGCAACACATGATCTGATGCAATACAACTTGTATATGATGAAATAGACTGGTGCTTTCTAGAAGTTTCTGGTATCTTCTTACCTGGAGAAGACCAGATCACCCAGGAATCCTGTAGATCTTTCCAGAATGGTCCTAGTCTTTATAAATGCTGTGATTTTGGTCAGTTGGAGAGTTTTGTTTTTGCATCAGCATTACATTGTGGCATTAGAGTGTTATTATAAGATTTCACAGTGGATTGTTTAATAAAAATTTTTAGACCTAGTCAGTGAAGAATAAATTTGTTTAAGTTATCATTGCTGGTTACCCTGCCCCACCCAAAGGGTGAGGTCAAAGGGTATTGTTTTTGGTTCGGATTGTTTTAGTGTTTGTTAACATTTGAGCAGCAAAACGAATGGACAGATTCACCCCAAATTCGGTTAAAGGATTGCCACTGACCTAGAATAGATGCCTATTGAATTTTGGAAAAGTAGGTCAAATTATCCGTGTGGAGCGGGTTTGTTGTGCCTGGCACTACTTGTTCTCTTTGCTGTGATTTTCAAGTCACAACACATTGGAGGTTCTACCGAGATAAACCATTCATTAGATCAACCATTGGATTCACCAAAGATTAAAGCTGTACAATCATTTTAAATCTTGTGACTATTTGAAAAACCAGCAATCATAACTTTTGATGTTGAAAATTTTCTGAAAATTCCAACCCAGGAATCAATTGTGTTGGCAAAGAAGAAGAGCTTGCAGCAAATAGCCTCAAACCTTAGATTATCTGATGTGAAATCATCAATGAAGAAACAAGAAATATTGAATATTTTGGTGCAACATTTCATCGATGAAGAGATCTTTGGGGAAGAAGCAGCAGAATTGATTAAAGATGTGGAAGTGCCTGCAACAGAGCTGCAAAGACTTGAGATGCAGCTACGCCAGAAACAACTGGAGGAAAGAAGGTTGGAAAAACAACTAGAATTGGAAGAAAGAAGGTTGGAGAAAGACTAAGAAGAAAAAAGGATGCAGCATGAGCAGGAAATGAAGAAATGATGCAGGTACTGTCGCAAAATCTTTTGGACCTTCTTATCATTTTGATGTGGTTAAACACATCAGACTTGTTCCCCCCTCCTAGAAAATGATCGAGGCCAATAAATTTACCCATTTTGAGAAAATTGCTGAACATTTGAAATGGCCAAAAGAGTATTGGACAATGATGTTACATAGTGTTCTAACTGGTAAAGCTAGGAAAATCTAAAACCAGATATCTGTCAAACAATTATGATTTTGTCAAACCTGCCATTCTGAGGGGTAATGAATTGGTCCCCAAAGCTTACAGGCAATTTGGGAATTGTTGCAAGGAAGTCAGTCAAAACTCAGGTTGAATTTGGCAGGTTGATGTAATGGCTGGTTAGAGTGGAGTATCAGATGCTGCGGCAGGCAAATCTGGACCAAGCAGCGAGCCGACTCAACTGAAAGTGATTGGGCAAAAAAAGAGGAAAGGAGCTCGCGTTTCTGAAAAAACGAAAGGCTTAAGTTCCAGAAATGAAGTGAGCAACCAGAAAGAAAAGAAATCTCAATAAGAGAGAAAACTAACAGGGCACCTAAAAATAGTACCAAATAACCTACAGAGGCTAAGCTTCCCAGAAACAAAGAATACATATAAATCGGCAAACCCCTGACTAGAAATATATCGAGCTGAAGTGAGCAAAGTCATATCAAACACTCCGTAGGTGTGGCAACTTCTGGCTTAAATAGACTCTGGGAAGGACCACCCAGGAGTAATCACCCAGCTGGGCAAAAAATCCGATGTGGAAAGAAAACAATGTCGTCAGGGATGAGAGTAACAAAGTAAGCAAAAAGCACATAGCAAACCATGACAGTTGAAGGAACAGTTGATTGATCAGTGGTGTAATTCCATGAGAGTTGAGAAAGATTTTGGCAGAATTAGGCAATTCTGGTTGACAAATTCAAGAGGTGTATCCAGACTGATATCAAGACTTTCCTTGAGGAAAAACAAGCTAATACTTTGCAACATGTTTCCACCCTGGCTGGTAGTTTTGCACTGACTCATAAGTCTTCTTTTGTCCAAAAATCCACTTTTTCTGAATTTCATGGCGAGTCTCTGTCCAAGACTACTAATAACACTCCTGATGATTCCTTGGCCACTTCTGATAGGACACTTGTCAAAGAGAGATCGAGATCGAGAGATCCCTGCCCTTCCAGCATGAAACCGAAGGCAGGGAGCTGCTATTAACCCCCCTTCCATAGAAGAGCCAACAGCAATAATGACCTCAAACAGGAGAGATATTGTAATTGTGTGACAGTTAGACATGAAAGAACAGGATTAGAGAATGCTAAAAATGGTGGGAGGAGCTGAGGAGGAGGAGGGATGTTAAGCGTACACGCTGCAGAGCCTCTGCACAGAATGCGGACTTAAGTAAACTAGCATATCATTCGAGCAATCATGTGACGGCAAATCAGCTTAACTCCGTGCCTATCAGAATTTATGACAAGCTCCATGTCTGATAGGACATTTTATCAAAGAGAAAATTTATTAAAACGGGCAAGCTTACATTGAGTTTGGCGGTATGGCTCTGTTCAAGAGATCCCTGCCCGTCTAGCTTGGAACCGAAGGCAGGGAGCTGCTATTAACCCCCAAAGTAGAACCATACTGATGCACGCCAACGATGGAATATGGTATTTCCATAGGTTTAAAGGCAGCCCGGCGGCTTTCAGAATTACCCTTGAAGCCTAGTGCGAGAGAAATACTCCATGTGAAGTATACTGTGTGTAGTGACAGCCCGACAGCTGGCACAATTCTCTTGAGCCAAATATGAGAGAAATATCCCATGTGAAGTGCACTATGTGTTGTGTCAGCCTGGCGGCTGGCACAATTTCTCTTGAAGCCAAACACAAGAGAAATATTCTATGTGAAGTGCACTATGAGTCATGACAGCCCGGCGGCTTTCACAATTTCTCTTGAAGCCAAACACAAGAGAAATATTCCATGTGGAGGGTACTATGTGATGTGACAGCCCGGCGGCTGGCACAATTTCTCTTGAAGCCAAACACAAGAGAAATATTCTGTGAGAAGTGTACCATGTGTCGTGACAGCCCGGTGGCTGGCACAATTTCTCTTGAAGCCAAACACAAGAGAAATATTCTATGTGGAGGGTACTATGTGATGTGACAGCCCGGCGGCTGGCACAATTTCTCTTGAAGCCAAACACAAGAGAAATATTCTGTGAGAAGTGTACCATGTGTCGTGACAGCCCGGTGGCTGGCACAATTTCTCTTGAAGCCGAACAAGAGAAATATCCTATGCGAGAGTACCAAGACAGCCCAGTGGTTGGCACAATTCTTGAAGCTGTGTGCAATGAAATAATCTATGTGAAGTGAAGTATGTGTCGTGTATCTAGAATTACAATTGGAGGCAGAGCATACTCTTACAAAGCACCAATTTTATGAAACAATCTCCCAAGACAAATTCGGGCTTTGGACACACTCTCTATCTTCAAAAGTAGGCTGAAAACTTCTCTTTTTAGTCAAGCCTATGATTAGTTCATGATTAGTTATGTGTCGGCTCTGGTGGGACTGACTACAACCTTGATTTATGATATGTTCACGATATTGGAAGCCAGTGTTATGTAAATCCATGTGAAACTGGTGGCACTGAGCATGCATTAACGTGCCAGTGGGGGTTGCTACAGTCTAAGTGACTGGGGAGGTCCATATGGTACTGATGTACTGTTAAGCAAATCCATGTGGAACCGGTGGCACTGAGCATGCATGAACAGTGCCAGTGGGGCTTGCTACAGCCTTAGTCACCGGGGAGGTCCATATGGTTCTAGTGTCTAGAAAATCTAAAGTGATCTTCCTGGAATAAGTGTAGGCCCTCTGTGCTGCAGGAAGTGGATAGAGGGGTGTTGACTGGTTCCTGACCAGTCAGCTCCTAAATTCTCATTTGGCACATGACAAAGGACTGTATTTTTATTGATACGCAGTAGTTTTATCCAGTGCCTCACCCCACTTTTTTCTGTCTCTCTACAAGGATCTTTCCCTCCACAACCCTGAGTCCTGGGTCATCCGAGCCCTGTCCCTCACCATGAGAGCTGGCTGCTGCTGTCCTGATGCGGTCCTGATCCAGTTCTGCACCATCCTTGGCATGCCACTTCCTCAAGCAACTGATAGCACTGTTTAGCTGGACTTTAATGGAACTGTATAGTCATTATCTTATCAACTAGCAAGCCCGCGAAGGATGGGCTTCCCCACTATAGCCCGGTTCCTCCTGAGATTTCTTCCCACTGGGGAGTTTTTTCTCACCACTGTTTGAGGATTTTTCTCCCTACTGGGAGTTTTTTTGCCTCATTTGCTGTAGTGGTAATAGGCTGGGCACTGCCCTTTCAGTAACTCTTCTCTGACTGTAAAGTGTCTTTGTGACAGTTTATCTGTGAAAAGCGCTATACAAATAAATTGAAATTGTGACAGCCCGGCGGCTGGCACAATTTCTCTTGAAGCCAAACACAAGAGAAATATTCTATGTGGAGTGTACAATGTGTCGTGACAGCCCGGTGGCTGGCACAATTTCTCTTCAAGCCGAGCGAGAGAAATATCCTATGCGAGTGTACAGAGACAGCCCAGTGGTTGGCACAATTCTTGAGGCTGTGTGCAATTAGATAATCTATGTGAAGTGTAGTATGTGTCGTGACAGCCTGGCGGCTGGCACAATTTCTCTTGAAGCCAAACACAAGAGAAATATTCTAAATGTAGTGATAGTCCTCTCAAAGTAGATTCATGAGAGTTATACTATATGATTTGAAGTAAATAACATGAAGGCAGATACCTATAATAATTGAAGTGTATGTTGTGATGAATGACATGACATGCATGCTGAGGAGTGATGCTCCGTGCCCTGACCAAGTGTATAGACGTATACTAAATAAGGCATGAAACAGATAAGTACGAGAGGATTTTGTTTAACATACAAAACATGGTGACCACTAGAGTCTTATGCATCCATTTGAGCTTCCACAATGTCCTTAATTCCTGGGTGAAGGTAATGTTCTTGGCTGCATGTCCAGTGTCCTGAGGCCTTAATACCTTCATTAGGCCACGAAGGAGTTGATGCGCTGCCTGAATAGAGAAATGAAGCAGAGCTGAGCAGTGAACTAGAAATAGGTTCCCCAGCCTCCGAGATGATCAAAGGAACTCAATTGGTAACAATGCACTTCGTAGAAAAACCCTGGTCTGAACCCCTCAAAAGCAAGCCAGTGGCAAGGAAAAATTCCCTATGTGGTAAAATATAGGAAGAAACCTTGAGAGGAACCAGGCTTAAGAGAGAAGTGTAAAACCGCGACAAAGCAACACCAACGACGGACATAGCCCGGGGTGAAGGCCTTATGTGTTCTCTTTGTCTAACTTTAATTAGAGCATTCTTCTGGCTAGCGTGAATCACAATATAGAGGATAATTTTCAACGTCTTTGGACGAGGCATGAAAAAGCAATGGTTACGATAAATCTGACTCCATAGAACAAGTAGAATACAAAATTAGCTATATCCTCGTTAAAAATCTGACTCCAATTTACAATTAGAATTGATAATTTAGGGAACACCTGCGTGGATTTCGAGACAAATCTGCCATCAGATACGGCGGCGCAAACCATCATTGCTCAGTAAATATGTCCCCAGGGTTAATTAAACGCAACTGTCCTGGAATCAATTCGACAATAAGTCCATTGGTTAAACGGGACTACCTTGATAGCAGCATCGAGGCTTAAACAAAATAGCACTGAGCGTGAACGTATCAAGAACCCAGATTTATATATATACCCAAGGGCTTCTTAGAAACATCAACCAGACACCGACATATAAATAAAATACATGCCCAAGGGTATCTTTTTTTTTCCCCAGATATATTTATTATTTTTCAAAATAAAAAACAAAAAAAAACAACAAGACACACACACAAAAAAAAAAAAAAAACCCTCCCCCCACCCACAAAAGAACAAAAAAAAAAAAAAAAAAAACAAGATCAGCTCATCATATAAAAAAGTAATGAAAGCCACAGTCATGACAATAAACTAGACATTGATATTTAGAAGAAAAGAAAAAAAAATTATACACATACATATATACATAGTAAAGAGAGAAAAAGAAATACACACAGCAAGTATTTCCGCCGGTCGACACATTAATCATTTTGTTGAAACAATTGCAGTATCGGGTCCCACATCTTTTTAAACATGTCTACCCTGTCTTCATTGTAAAGTCTCAATCTCTCCAAATGAAGCATATTTGCCATTTCTCTCAACCACATATCATACACGGGTGCAATATCCGACCTCCATGCTTGGAGGATTACCTTTTTTGCAATCACAGTTCCAAATAAGATAGCGTTTTTCTCATATCTATTGGCTGAGGACAAAAGGGTAGTTGCCCCGAGAATGGCTACAAGCGGGTCAGGCTCCCAGCTTTTCCCATAAGCCATAGAAAAGCTATGGAAGATACTTTTCCAATATGTATACAATTTACTACATAACCAAAAAGAGTGTAATAAATTACCAGTCATAGACTTACATCTGTTACAGATGGGTGAAACACCAGGAAAGAAACTGTGCAATTTTTCTTTAGAATAATAGAGTCTATGTAATGTCTTAAACTGTATAAGGCAAAGCCTGACATTCACAGAGCAATCATGTATACTTTTTAAACAGTCATCCCATACAGCATCTTCCAATTCTGCACCCAGCTCATCTTTCCATGCCTGCCTAATACTCTCTGTACTCAATGAAGTATTGTTGTGCAAGATCCGGTAAAAAAATGAAGCTGCCCCTTTAGCAGTAGGATCAAATTTATTTATTGCCTCAAGGGCCTCATTTTTTACCAAGATTTCAAAATTGGGTAAATACATCCTGACATAATTACGAATTTGAAAGTATCGAAAAAGGCCAGATTTGGGAATATTATATTTAGCTACAAGTTGAGAGTATGAGGCAAAGATTCCGTTAATGTATAAATCACCTATATTACAAATTCCTTTCTGCTTCCAGAGGAGAAAAACACCATCAGTCAGACCTGGTAAAAAAGAATGATTTTCACATATTGGGGTGTCCAAATAGGTTGTTGCTTCCAAATTCTTATAGTGTTGCTAATTACAAAACTATTATTAAAGCATACCTTTTTAACAGCTATAGGACTGTTAAGAAGAGCAGATAACGAAGTTTTTTTGCAAAAATTTCTTTCCATACACAACCATGCAGGACAGGAGTCTGCCTCAGAGGGGGGGCCCTTCTTCCACCACGCAAGAATAGATAAATGCGCAGCCCAATAATACAGCTTAAAATTCGGTAAAGCAAAACCTCCCATATCCTTTGGTTTTGATAGATGTTTCTTAGAGATTCTAACCGTTTTATAACTCCAAATGAAAGGTATAATAATCGAGTCTAACTGCCCAAGGGTATCTTTAATGGCTAAACCTTAAGAGCCGGTATTCCATAAATCCTTAAGGGGTAGAACATAATCCCAAATCTAACTTAGAAGTATCATTACCTACACATGTCTTGGTAGGAATTTCCCCTTAAGTCCCGGTCGCAACAAGCCTAGAATATATGAGTGTTACAAATCAAGGAAAATCACGCAAGCTGAAAAAGGAATAACAATAATTTATTCACCAGGTAGGCACAACTTGAATCAAACAAATCAACGCTAAGCCAATAACCAGTTACATAGAATTTAGAATGATTTAGAATATATTCATACCTGGAAAAGATGAATAGCCACGCGGAGCTAAAGTCGCCCCACGTGGTCGGGGAGAACTCAAATGCCCCGTCGCTCCGGAACAAGGTGACATGTGACTTTTCCCCAACTTACCTACGCGCGTCAGACGTTGACAAAGAAGGGACAGGAAAAGAAGAGAGAGCGCCCCCTTAGGATCTCATACCTTTAAAGATTCCAAACCACGCCTCCGAACAAGGTAGAGGAAAGGGTGGCCGAATCAGAGTTTTACTGGCCTAGGTGATAAGATTAATTTACATAGAGAGGAGACTAGGTAGTTGCCCGAATGAATCTTACAAACAAGATGAAACATAATTCCAAGGGTAATGAAACATGTTCCATTCAACTCCTTGGACTCCCCCGAGAATAAAGAGACCAAACATGATATGAATATGTGCTAATATGATGCAGTTGTCATGGAAAAGCCTTAAAATGGAGTATTATAGCCCCGACTGTGTTATCAATATACAAGTGGTTCCTTTATCGGATATTGAACATAAACATATTATGAATTTGACTGAGATTTAGATCGTTTTAAGCAGATTAATATATGTGGGCTTAAATTTCAATGGGACCAGTGATGGAACTCTGAGGAACGCTGGGCAGCCTGGACGTAATGGCTCCGGCTTCCTGCTGTGAACAGAACAGAGGATGCCACTCTCACCGGCAGGCTGTAGGATTATAAAAGTTTACCGGTGGCTCTGGATTGTCTCAGATCACCCAAGCATTCAGATTCTACCAGTGGAATGAGCATGTGTTCCAACACTTTAATTTTTAACACATGTTTTGAGCCAAATCAAATATTCAGGTTCTACAGAAGGTCCATCCTCCTCTGACCGACCCAGGGTCCAAGTTCATGGTTGCCGTAATGCGAAAGGAAAGTTGACAAGTGCCCAGGATTAGTAGTTTGCTGATGCCATGACCCAGTCCATGATGTGGAGCAGCTTTTGTGCAGAGACCAGTAGTCATGATGGCAAAGATCAGCAGCAGCATGGTCAGGACAGGGTCCACCGTGGACATGCAGAAAATGAAATGCAGGCAATTAGTGGAGAACACAGTGGGAGGCAATGCTAGGAATGTACCATGAATAAATGCTACCAAATCCATAAATTTGATATAAAAGGGAGAATATAAATATATACACATACATGCATGTGCACACGCTTTATGAATGAAAACGGTAAAAACCTTGTTGAATCTGAAAGCTGGGAGAGCTACTAGAATCCCCCCAAAAAACAATGGTGTTGCAAAACTGAACATCAGAGGCTAATGACTGAGCCCTGCAGCAGTGACCTTTGGGTTGATCCAGCAACTGGCTGTTACAGGCTGTAAGACATACTGAGCAGGCAAAGCAAATCAGTTTGAATGTAATGAGTAGCAGACCACAAGCACTAGCTAGATGCTGACATGGGGAAAATATTAGTGAAGCATGGCAACATGCCGCATCATGGCATGCTGAGCAGGCGCAAGATAAGCCACAGTTTGAGTATGTGAGCTTAATGTTGGCGAGCACTCCAAAGTTTTCTTGATCGCCATGTTCTGCTTTACAAAATATTTATTTATTTTTAATTTTTTATTATTTATTTTTTAAAACCAACTTGGGTGCTAGTGTATGGTTATACAGGAACACTAGTGCACTTCTAGAGTGCAAAACTTCACTAAAGCAGCACTAATCTTGCGGAGTGGAGCAAGTACAGTCATTGAGTGTCATGGGATTTCAACTTGGCTGCCATATTGTTTGCTGGTGCGAGGTGAATGCCGTGAAATTTCCATACAGTTACCACAACTTGACACTTTATTGCTAGGAGAAGATCATTAAACCAACAGGGAAGTAATCGCAGCACAACTATTAGATCCAAGCAGCATATCGGCAATCGATTTTAACATGATTGAGAATTACAATTTGGTCCAGTCATTTGAACTGCATTAGAGCAATCATGAGAACAACGCTTTCGTCTTGGCCGCGGATACATGAATTACTGAATTGACTACGATTCCTGCGCCAAACATGCCTTTGTTGAAACATTTATGAAGAGCCAATTGCTTTAGATGAGCGTGATTGATACTATGTTAAGTCGCAATCCAGGAGACCTCAGAACCAGCTCGAGCAAAACAGATCACTCTTGCACAGTCAATCCATGTAATGGCACAACTAAAAACCTGGGGAAACAGAGTTAATTCGAGCTAAACCCAAGGGTTTGAAACTTAAATCACTGGACCAAGTGGCATCCGACTCAGAGGTTGCTGCAAAAATTAAATTGCCGATTCAAATATTCCTGGCCAAGTGAATTGGGTGCAGCTGGAAAGCCAGTGATTTGTAGGCTCCATAAGGCGTAAACCATGAATGCGATTCAAAAGCCGAGAGCTCGCTCATTGCTGCGGTGAGATAACATTCCACATGCATTTACCAAGGCTTACCAATCATATCCAGACTGTACAAAGGAACAGCAGCATCCCGGGTAAAAAATAAGTTAGCGGCTCGCGTAACTTCGCGAAATGAGACATAACAGCATCTTCCTGCGCTGCGAGTACAACCACTGCAAAGACTGAAATTATTAGCATTCCGACACGCTAGTCTGAAAGACATGCATATTTAAGCACCACGCTCCTGATTAAGACAAGACTGCAGTGCATTACTGCGTTTATCTAAGCATCCAAAGGTTTTTCGACACCCGGAAAAGATCAGCTTCCGACAAAGAGTACTGGTTCGCTAAACAAGAACTTAAATCGAGCGTTCGTGGCTGCATCCAGATGACCATGCGCTGCTTAAATTTACGGTTGATAAATGACAACGCCAATGCGAACGTTCCTTCAGCAAAAACAACGCAATGTTTCCGAAGCCAGCCCCATAAATTTATGATACAAGTTTGTTTTTTACGCTGGTTATCCTGCATAACCTAGCACTTCCAAGGTGACAACATGCGAGCGTGACATCAAACCACCGCAAATCACCGAAATGCAGTGACCAAAATAAGCATGCTATAAAAGTAGCAGTGATAACAAAACCACGAATCTTGTCACAGGTTGCTCAGTTTCTGGTGGCAGCAATGTTAAGCATACATGCTGCAGAGCCTCTGCACAGAATGCGAGCTTAAGTAAACTAGCATATCATTCAAGCAACCATGTGATGGCAAATTAGATGACATCCAAGAGCACTCAGGTGATTCAAGCTCGAGAAGCGGCAACTATATTTACCAAGCTTGACCCCGTGCCTATCAGAATTTACGATAAGCTCAATTTCTGAGAAGAAACCTTCCACTAAGAAACATCTGATTCTTTACCTTCTGTGTCTTCTAAATACTGGAATAGCAAGGTCACCTTATTCCTGAGTGTTATGCTCTCAAGAAAATACAACATTGAGAAGAAACCAAGCTGCTGCTTTCACTAGGAGAGAATCTCTTGTATCAAAGGTCAGTTTGCCTGATCTTTTACCTTCTGTGTCTGATTCTGTTATGGAGGGTTTTGAGCCATTCATCACCAATGGTTTTGTCTCACTTTCACATGATTTTTCCTCATCTGCTCCTGTTCAAATTTTTAGGGATACTGGGTCTTCCCTGTCTCTTATTCTTGCAGATACTCTGCCTTTTTCAGACAAATCTCTTTGTTGCGATTTTCAAATCATAACAAAGTGAACAGATTTAGCCTGCAATACATAATTACACTGAACAAAAATATAAATGTAATACTTCTTACTGTGAGAAATATGACCATGTTCACAGACTCACTGTACTTTCATTGAGGGTTGACAGATTGTGTGACCATGTTGCAATACATTTCAATCAATGATTGAAACAGACAAACAAGAATCTCACAATACCATGAGGATAAAGGCGATGGAGTCTATTGTCCATTTTTCACAAATCAATATTTGGCATATTCATCTTTGGCCTGCTGCACTGCCACACATCTGCTGTATGCACTGTCACAAATGATCAATGGTGACTTGGGGGACGTGTTCCCACTTCTCTTCAAGAACTGTGTGGAGTCACCAGATATCGGCCAGAAATGTGATCCAATGAAAAACTTGTTGGTTGTTGACCTGCCAAAGATGCTGGATAGGGGACAAATTTGAGGAATAAGCCAGCCATTAAGTACACAAATGTTTTCAAGCTCACAGAACTCTGTGCATGGACAGGTGACGTGGGTCTGGCATGTTCATGCTGCACAGTTATTGTTTTGATGGTCAAATGGTAGGAAGATACCCCGCAGTATCTCATCTGCATTCAAATTGCTGTTAATGAAATGCAGTTGGATGCAATGTCCATGGGATATTCCCATCCAAACCAGCACTCCACCACCATGTGCCACTGTGTGCACCACCAGGATGTCGGCATGACGATCCTACGTCCATCCGTTCTGTGATGTTGGAAACGTGACTCTTCTGCAAAGAAAACAGTCCTCCATTGTGCCATTGGTAATCAAACGTGTATTCCCTCACTTGAACTGATTTTTGTCGAGCTTAGGCGAGGTCCAATCCACAAAGAGCAGAATGTGCAGAGATATGGACTTCCTGGTGATGGTTCAGGGTTTAGGCAAAAATCCGGTGATTATGAGGACCAACGGTCTCATTTGCATTAGCAGTTGCTGGTCTCAGATGGTCACAGAGATGAAGAGTCCGAATATGGTAGTCTTGGGTGGGGGTCATCACACATGAAACAGTCCTGCATTGAGCATGTCAATGGCACGCTCCCTGATGGCTTGAGTCATCTATGGCATTTTGAACAATGACAAAAATGGGACTTTTGAAATAGCCTTTTATTGACCAGAGTACAGAATGTCCCTGGGCTGACCGTACCTGATTTCAGTAGCTTTGGATCAGGCCCCACCTGTCTAACAAGCCAATTTTGATGAAGGGCGGGAACTTGACAATGATATGGAGGACATGGCTGAAATGCACACAGACCAGTGGCACACAACCTTGGTCACATAAATAAACCCAACTAACCCAACCTCAAACAGAATCATGCAGAATATTGGAAGGACTAAACTGCTTTGTTTATATTTTTGTTCAGTGTATAAGCAGTGACATGAATGGCTTACCCAGCAATGGCAATAGGGCAGCAAGGCTCTGACTGCAATGTCTAACAATTGGCCAGCAGGGGCAGGTTTTCAGGAATGACTAAAAGCAATGATTAGGACTACTACTAGAAAGACATTAAAGACCATAAATTCAGCAATAATTGGACCCGTTTTGCAGCTAAAACTTCTGGCAGACGTCATCTATGTGCACAAGAAACAAGTAAATATAAATACAATGAAATTGAGGAAAATGAAATGAAAGCATGGTTGCGTAGACTCACTGGGCCAAATTTCAATGGTCTAAGCACTCTTTCTGAAGCGTGTGGTGCAAGTGCCTTAAGGGGATGTCCAAATCTATTTTTGCTTATTTAATGGTGGGCTATCAGGGTGCAAGGCTTCAAGTGGTCGTACTTAATTTCTTAATTTATCATAGGTGTGTTTTGGGCATAATATGAAATAAACCAATCAGTGTAATCTCCCATGCCCTTTAAAAACAAGATGCCCATGCACCTTTGCGAATTGCTGTTGTTAGGGTGGATTTTTCAAATAGTAGGAAAAACACGGCACTGCAGACATGGGTCAACTCATGCATGAAGTGAAGGCGCGCAAGTAAACCACTGCTGAAACCTGATCTCTGTAATGTCCAAGCACGTCAGGTAATAAGAAATTTGTTTTCAAACACTGTTCAATATTTTTTCAGTTATATTGTGATTAAAAAAGTGTTCATACACAGTGAATCCCAGGATCACATTTGAATCTGTGTATAAAACGAGGAGACGAAGGATCGCACATCATATTCTACAACAATAAGCAAAAATTTTCTCTTAAATTTGCCATATTGTGATAAAAAAATTTTATAACCAAGGAAAAATAGGCACCCCAGCTGATGAGCAGTAGCCACACCGGTGCCTCTCAGAAAAGGGGACAAATAATCAAAGTCAAAGAAAGAATTTCTGGAGCAAATTCTAGTTTGACTCTGAAGAAGACATTCAGTCAAAACGTCACCTGCACCATAATAAATTTCCAAAGTAACTGTGTGCTCCAGAATTACTTTCTTTAACTAAAAAAAAACAAAAAAACAAAAAATGTGTTTGAGGGTCAATCTAAGCAGGTTGTTGTCAAATGTGTTGTATTATACTGAGACGAGCTACCAGTCCCCATGCATGGTTATTGCCTGAGCACTGCTTCCAATGTAGTCATGCCATGAGCCTTCTGCTTGCATGCAATGTATTTGCTTCCTTGTGATTGGCTTGTGGTGCTGTCAATTTGATTTTGGAGGTGGCTCCTTGATTTGATACACTCTGACAAATAGAGAGAGCCATCACCAACCAAAATCAAAACAATCCTAGTCTGCAATACACTGCTGTGTATAACTGAATGTCCAGGCGCCATTGGGCAGTGCACTGGAGAGTGCAGTGCCACAGTTGCTAAACTGTTTTTTTTCCACCAAAACTGTCCATCAAATATTCAAGTCATTTTCAGCAAGCAGAAAAAAGAAATTTATGGCTGTGGAGGAGCTAACTAAGGACTTTTTTCTGGCTAACCCTTAATATGGCAATGAGGATGTCTCAATACCAGTTGCTCTGTAAGCTCACTTGGTGAGGCGTCGCTTAGTGGTGTAGTACCCACACACATGTCCAGGGTCCATGCCTAGGTCGCGGCAGTGGCCAGCAACCTTTTTTGAGAAGTAGATAATTGTAAATTTAATTTGTCTACATGTAGTGGCTGGGTGTTTGTTATGATTGCTGTTTTTGTTTATGGACTTATCTTTATTTTTTTTTACCTTACCTTTACCCTCGTATTTATAGTTGTTTATTTGCTTGCTTGTTTTCTTGAAAATAAATCTGTTCCAGTGAAGTCAAACTTAATTTTCTCTGTTTTAATTTTCTTTTTTTGAGAAAATATATGGAAGAATGGTTTCATTGAAATAAATAAATAAATAAAAATAGTTGTAATAAGTTGCATTGTATTCCCGTGGTGACATGTAAATTAAATTAAATGGCTTTTACTGTTTGGTACCAGAGAAATCTTGAATGGCACAGATGGTGCCCAAATGGCTAATTTGGAGATGGTGTCCAGACGTTCCTGAACTAAAACCTCTCTAATTTAGCTCTGATTACCTTCAGGAGAATAATAATTAGCGTAGATAATGGTGAGATGTTGTGCTGTTTTGGGTGTTTAAGGCTGCAAATACATAATTTCAAAAAGAATATTCACTCTGTTGTAAATCTGCTGGTATTAATAATTTGTCTGTATTTGATTTGCGTCTTTGCCCAACATACCAAATTTCAGCGCTTTTTATGGTGTTCTTTTCTTGTGTTTTGGTTTTTTTCTTTGTTTTTTAATCTATTTGATCAAGACTTTCATTTATTCACAACAATAATACTATAAATAAATGTAAATTGAAGTGCTTTTCTAATTTGGCTTTGTATGCTTCAGAGTGTGTGCCACTGTGTGTGTAGTGTATGCGTATTTTTGTGTGTGTCTGTCTCTCTCTCTCTCTGTCAGTCTCTGCGTGACTGGTTGTCTGCCACCACTACAAGCAGTAGTAGCTAGTCAAACTCTTCTTTTTATTATCACAATTTTTAAATCAATTTTGCTGAAATTATGATTGCAATCTGGGGCACTTACAGGGTAAATTGTAAAGATTTTAATCTCTATTTTCAAAATTTTCAGAGGGAGCATGCCCCCAGAGCCCCCCAGATTTCAGTCTTTACATTTACTAATTCCCATCCCCAGTGTAAATACATGAACTACATAAACAGAAAACATACATATTGTGCCTTGCAATTCATGGCAATGACCTGTATACGAGGAGTGAGACCGAAATGACTTTTGGACTGCAAAGACCTGAACAGCAAACAAAACTGCAATGGCTTGAGGTCATCAATAACCTGTAAAAATATAAACCAGCAATGTCCTCTGGACTGTAATTACCCAAAGAGCGAACATAAATTGTGCCTCATAATTAATGGCAATGTCCTGTACACAATGCGCAGCAAGGGCTAGTAGATAGTGAAGACCTTACAATCTTTCGTAAATTGAACCTAACCATCAATAGTTTGTGGTCAGCATTGGTGCAATATTAACCAGCAATGGCTTTTGCAGTGCAAAGACCTGGTTAGCAAACATGAATTGTACCAAGCCGTCAATGACCTTTTTGAGTGAATGAGCCCACAATAGCTTATAGACTGCTAATAACTAAACATCTTGCCTTAATTGGGACTGGGGAGCAATGGCCTCTGGGCAGCAGTGGTCTATGGTCAATGAGTGAGGTAGCAATAAATTGTGGACTGCAGAAACCTGAACAGCTAACAAACTGTGCCTAGCCTGCAATGTTTTGGGTCAGCAATAACCTGTATAAAATGAACCAGCAGTGGCTTGTGGACTGTAAATACCTAAACATCAAACATCAATTGTTTTTATTATTATTATTATTATTATTATTATTATTATTATTATTATTATTATACGCCCGTCTCAAGACGGGACGTATTATGTCATCACCCCCGTCCGTCCGTCCGTCTGTCTGTTGTCCGTTAGCAATTTCTTGTCCGGGGCATAACTCCTGACCCGCTTGAGCTACATTTGTGATACTTCACACACACGTGCACCATCACTAGGCGCTGTGTCCTGCACCATGATTTCGTTCACCCGGTCAAGGTCAAGGTCACTGGCAAAGGTCACATGGGGCCTAGATGGGGCTTGTCCGGAGCATAACTTCTCAACCGCTTGAGATACATCCATGATATTTCATACACACGTGTACCATCACTGAGCGGAGTGTCGGGTACCATGTTTACGGCCCTCCCTCCAAGGTCAAGGTCACTGGCAAAGGTCAAAGGTCACATGGGGCCCAGATGTTGTCTGTCTACTTCCATGATCGTTCATGACGGGTGTATTATGCACCGTTGCCGGTGCTCTTGTTTAACAATGCACGAACCCGACCTGACATGACTGCTAGCCCGCCCGGCCCATCCTGCTAAAACTCACACTGATTACAACCCGAACCCAACCCGACCCGACACAAAATGGAGGCAAGACAAAAAGAATACAGTGGGTCTGTGTGATATGATTTGCAATGGAAAAAAACGATTCCTCTGTTACGCTATGGATTTGAGTGGAGCACAACATACATTTGGCTTTTGGCTGGAATTCTTAATACAAAGTTTAGGCGCTGTCTATTATTTGAACCTTTCCGTGATTTCTGATCTTTGCAACCAAACAAAATGCCATCAGGCAAAATATTGCAAACAGGCTGTTTTATTGGAACGAAATTAACATGACAGAGGTGTACTGGCGCTATCGCCTACTTTCCCATACAGTGTTGCGATATCCTGTCTATGAGGAAATTTTTTTTTTCCTCATATATTTATTTCAAGATTGTTCTGGGGGGGGGCTTTTAGGCAATTTTTTCAACACAGCTTATAATGTAGGCCTAGGCGTATTTTTTCCCCAACGATGCAAAAACAAAATTGCGTCAACAGTGCCAGGGTTTAAGCGATTATGGCACGCTACCTGGACACGGCTAGCCGAACTGAATGTTCGCTCGCTTGTTGCGCTAGTTGCTGGGACGCAGAGGACTGCTTTGGCCACCATAAAGTTTTACACGATTATTCTTTGCCTCATGGTATGGTAGTTAATGAGAGCAAGACTAAGTCTATGACCATACATGCTCCAGTAATGATAAGTTACCTATTTGTTTGGATGATATCTGTATAAAATGGTGTTATAGAAATGTATATCTAAGAAGTGCCTTTACTGCCGATGGCAGCACACGCTCAGCTGTTAGAGAACACGTAGCTGTTAAATGGAAGCAACTCAACAAGTTGATTTTATTTTTGAATAAGAATCTCGACATGCCTTTCATTGTAAAGTGGCGAAAAAATGTTTTGTCTATGTGTTGTTTGGACCCACAGGTCAATAAAATTACAACCACTATATAGTATTTCGGTGCTGACTGCAGAACAATTTATAAGATGAGCAATCATTCAACCTTTAGATCCTTAGTCTAACCGGTGAGGATTAAGCCGCGCACCAGTGAGTGCGTTTACATCGAGAGTAGGAAGACAGAGAGGCACAATTGGCATTCTATCCTGCTTAAGGTAGTGTTACATCGTTTGACTAAAGCATATTATCTAGGCTGTATGTCTAGAGCCCTCAGGTGGCCGATAGCCTATTATACTTTTTATTCGCAATTTTGTGGGAATTAGATGTCGCCACTGTTTGGCCAAACCGGCCTGCACCCGCTAAATGTTATTAAAATATTGACCCGCCCCGCACAACAGGTTCCAGGCCAACCCGCGCATCACTACCGAGCAGCAATAGCTTGTAGACTGCAGAGACCTAAACAATGACCTGTATATGAAATGAACCAGTAAAACTTGAAGTCTGTGTTAGCACTATGTAGGGGTTTTGCCCTGCAGTCCCTAACCTGTGGCTTCCTCTCACCTCCACCTTAACGAGCAACAGGTGCAGCTCGTTAAGGTGGAGGTGATTACCAAAGTAAATAGGACTGGCAGTTGCCAGTGTGTGTCAGCGCTGCATTTTGGTTTTTATCCCTGACACGGTTTTTATCCTTGAGGATTTTGTTGCTGCTCCCAGTTTTATTTCCATGTGTTGATTTTTAAGATATTTATTAAACCCTCTATTGTTACACCAGCCTGGCACTCAGGTCCTGTTTTTTCTGTCAGGTCCATTGTCCTAGCTCCCGCCAGATTGTAAGTTAGCATCCAGGGGGGTAAAACCATGACATACTATGCAGATCTATAGCTAATAGCTGGAATGTTTAGCCAGTCCCACTCCAGTTCATCCTCATTCAGTGATCTCCACAGATGGTTGCTGATTGTTCTGAGGAGAGTCATAGAAATGCTTTGAATGATGAATGTAGTTCCGAGGAGCTGGGGTCTCTTTCCTAATGGAGCTTGATTTTGAGCTACTCCCAAGTGTGATCCATGTTCCTATTAAGATATGCCTTCAATTAATTGCACAAATCAGTCTTTGGTCACTCAGTACTTTAGTGCTGCAGTTAGGCTAGTCGCTGTGTTGTTCAGAATAGGCTAAGACGACTGTGCATTAAAAGTCAAGCCGGTGCTTGGTGTCAACTCAGCCTCTGGAAACTGAACAGACCTGAATGCAATGATGGAGCCAGAAATGTCTTTTGGTTTACAAAGTCTGAATGATATTGACTGAAGGTCTACAAAGACCTGAGTGAGAAGTAAGAGCATCAGCAAGTAATGTTAATGGAGGTGTAGCTGGACAAATGCCTCGGGCATGACATGAGAAATTATAGCATGCATGAGATCACAGAAGTCATTTTTGACAAAGCGTAAGGAATTGCTACAGGAACTCAGAGGGAGAAGATGGACCAGTTGATATTTAAGGGAAATGAGGGATGTAAGGTTTTTGAATTAAATAGTGAGGATCTAGATGTTGGAAGCCACCATTTTGACATAATAAATTTGACAAAGAGGATATAGAGCATGTACTCAATTTAAAAAGTATCAAGGCTATGAAAGCCAAATATATGAAATGACTATTCATACAGCGAATATTAGATTTAGATTCATACTTGAAACCAAAAAATACCATTTGCAAAAGATGAAATTGGATGCTTTCAAAAGTAATTGAATAAGTTAATAAATTAGTATATTACTACCTTATTGTGGTGGAAGATGGTGGTGCATGCCCCAGGGATCTTGGGAGCTGTGTTGTCTGGAGCTTAGCTGTTTGTATAGTTTCCCATGGTAAATTGGTCCCAGGTGAGGGTGCAGACAAAAACGTGATTCATTCAGCACCTGGTGGCCAGGTTTTTCCTGGGACCGGGTCGGGCTCAGCTCAAAGAGGCAACAGGGAGCTGCCTCCACCCACAAGGAGAGGAGTAGGGGCCGAGTGCATTGTAGACTAGGCGGCAGACAGGAGCGAAGGCCCATGCATTCTGGGCCTCGGTCATGGAATCTGGCTCTTTGGACATGGGACGTCACCACACTGATTAGGAAGGAGCTGGATCATGTGCAGGAGGTTGAGCGGTGCTGGCTGATATAGTCGGACTCACCTCCACGCACATCTCTAGCTCCAAAACAAAGCTCCCTGATAGGGGTTGGACTCTCTCCTATTCTGGAGTTGCCAAAGGTGAGAGGTGGTGAGCAGGCATGGGGATACTTGTGTGTCCTCAGCTGAGTGTCATTGTATTGGAGTCCATCCCGGTGAATGAGACGGTTTCCGGAATTCGCTCTCGGGTTGCGCACCAAACAGCAGTTCTCAGTATCCAAACCTCTTGAAGTCCCTGGGTCCAGGAAAAGGGTCCACTGGGGATTCCATAGTTTTGCTGGGAGAATTCAACGCTCACGTGGGCAACGATGAAGACATTCAGAAGGGAGAGATTGGGAGGAATGGCCTCCCTGATCTGAACCTGAGCAGTGCTTTGTCATTGGATTTCTGTGCTAGTCATGGATTATCCACAACAACCATGTTTGAGCATAAGGGTGTTCATAAGTGTACCCTGTACCAGAGCACCCAGAGCCAAAGATCGATGATCGATTTTGTAATCACGCCATCAGATCTGTGGCCCTATTCTTTGGACACTCAGGTGAACAGAGTGGCAGAGCTGTTAACTGTCCACTACCTGATGGTGAATTTGATCAGATGGCGGGTAAGACTGATGGACATACCAGGGAAACCTAAATGTGTAGTGAAGGTCGACTGGGAAAGTTTGGTAGAGGACCCTTGTCCGGATAATTTTCAACTCATACTGCCGTGAGAGCTTTTCCCATATCCCAGGGGAGGCTGGGGACATGGAGTCTGAGCGGACCCTGTTCAAAGTCTCCAGTGTGGAAGCAGCTGCCGCAAGTTGTGGCCTGAAGGTTGTCAGTGCCGGTCCGGCGAGTACCTAAGGACCTGTTGGTGGACCCCGAGGGAGGCCGTCAAGCTGAAAAGGTTGGCCTTTTGGGCTTAGTTAGCCCAGAGAACCCCGGACTCGGCAGACCAGTACTGGCAGGCTTGAAGGATTGCAGCTGTGATAGTTGTTGAAGAAAAAACTCGGGTTGGGGAAGAATTCGGGGTGGGCATGGCAAAGGACTTTCAGGCGGCCTCAAAGAGGTTCTGGAAAACCATCAGATGACTCAGGAAGGGGAGGCAGGGCTTTGCCTGACTGTTTTCAGCAGAGATGAGGAACTGCTGACGTCCACTGAGGATATTGTCTGGCGGTGGAAGGAACACTTTGAGGGACTCCTGAATTTGGGAGACATGCCCTCTATTGAGGAGGCAGGGATGGAGGACTTGGGCAAGTCATCGCCTATTCCCTGGTGGAAGTCACTGAGGTGGTCAAAAAGCTCTGCAGTGGCAAGTCACCAGAAATGGACGAGTTTCATTCTGAGATGCTGAAGGTCCCCGACGTTGTTAGGCTGTCATATTTGACACGCCTATTTCACATCACGTGGATGTCCATGACAGTACCCATGGATTGGCGAACTAGGGTGGTGGTTCCTATATTTAAAAAGGTGGACCAGAGGGTGTGCTCCAATTATAAGGGGATCACACTGCTCAGCCTCCCACGTAATGTATATGCAAGGGTGTTGGACAGGAGACTCTACTCGATTGTCAAACCTTGGATTCAGGAAGAGCAATGCGGGTTCTGTTCCAACCGTGGAACAGTGGAATAACTTTTTACCCTTGCATGGATACTTGAGGGTCATGGGAGTTTGCCCATCTTGTCTACATGTGTTTTGTGGACTTGGAGAAGGCTTATGACTATGTCCCACAAGGTATTCTGTGAGAGGTCCTCCGGGAGTATGGGGCTCCAGGGCCGTTAAGCGAGCTATTTGATCTCTGTACAACCAGAGCCTGAGTTGTGTCTGCATGCTCGGCATTGAGTCAGACTCATTTCCTGTTGGCGTTGGACTCTACAATGGGTATGCCTAGTCTCTTTTTCTGTTCATTATTTTCATGGACAAAATATCAATGCACAGCCGAGGTTTGGAGGGTGTCCAGTTTGGTGGCCTCAGGATTGTATGTCTGCTGTTTGCAGATGATGTGGTCCTGTTGGCTTCATCACACTGTAACCACTAACACACACTGGAGCGGTTCACAGCTGAGTGTGAAGCGGTTGGAATGAGGATCAGCACCTCCAAATCTGAGGATATGGTTCTCTTCTAGAACAAGAGCACCGGCAACGGTGCATAATACGCCCGTCATGAACATGGATCATGAAGTGGACAGACAACATCTGGGCCCCATGTGACCTTTGACCTTTGCCAGTGACCTTGACCTTGGAGGGAGGGCCGTAAACATGGTACGTGACACTCCGCTCAGTGATGGTACACGTGTGTATGAAATATCATGGATGTATCTCAAGCGGTTGAGAAGTTATGCTCCGGACAAGCCCCATCTGGGCCCCATGCGGTCTTTGACCTTTGCCAGTGACCTTGACCGGGTGAACGAAATCATGGTGTGCGACACAGCGCCTAGTGATGGTGCACGTGTATGTGAAGTATCACGAATGTAGCTCAAGCGGGTCAGGAGTTATGCCCCGGACAAGAAATTGCTCACTGACAACAGACAGAGGGACGGACGGACGGACAGACGGATAGGGGTGATGACATAATACGTCCCGTCTTGAGACGGGCGTATAATAATAATAATAATAATAATAATAATAATAAAAAGGTGGATTGTCCCCATTTGGTGGGGAGTGAGTTGTAACTCGAAGTGGATGAGTTCAAGTATCTCAGGGTCTTATTCTCGAGTGAGGGTTGGATGGAAAGTGAGGTTGACAGACGGATCAGTACAGCATCTGCAGTTGTACCGGTCCGTTGTGGTAAAAATGATTTACCGGTCGATCTATGTTCCAACCCTCACCTATGATCAAGAGCTTTGGGTAGTGACCGATAGAAGAAGTTTGCAAATACAAGCGGCCAGAATGAGCTTTAACATAACATAACATAACATGAATGGCAAGAACAGGCCTTTCAGCCCAACTAAGCTTGCCAGTTTCTTTGTACTATAGTGAATATATCCCTTCAGATACTCAATGACTCAAGCTTTCTCCCTAGGTTGACTGTGTTGACCCTTAGGGATAGGGTGAGGAGCTTGGACATCCTGGAGAGGCTCAACTGCTGCTCCTCCCCGTTGAGAGGAGTCAGTTGAAGTGGTTCGGACATCTAGTCCGAATGCCTCTTGATGGCCTCCCTTTAGAGGTTTTCCAGGCATGACCTACTGAGAGAAGGCCCCGAGGCAGGTCGAGAATACGCTGGAGGGATTATGTCTCCCAGCAGGCCTAGGAACAGCTTGGAGACCACCAGGTAGAGTTGGACAAAGTGGTTTGGGAGGGGGGCGCTTGGGCTCTCTTTGCTTAGTCCGCGACTCAGCCCCAGATAAGCGGTGGAAAATGGATGGATGGATGGACGTAATTTCTAGATTAGTTTGCATGATTGCTCCGTTGACAGCAGAGAAAAATTGGAAAAAATGTAACATTCCAAAATGACTCAGAGCTAGCTTGGATGAGCAACTGTGCCTTACTTAGAATGTGCAAAACGTAGATGGGGCAAGAAGCTCCGAAAAAGGATTTCACATGGATTGATTGTATAGTTTACCGCGGCATAGTTGCTGCCTGGGCTGACAGTTGCAAAGCTAAGTAATGAAAGAATATTCACCGCACCTTGAGTTGTGCCGATCACTGATGATTAATTTACCTATGCTATGTGTATGTCAAACAGGAAGAGCTGAGATGACAACCTATTTCCATTCAGTTGCAGGACAAATCTTGCGAAAATACTCTGATAGCTCCAACAGGGGTTGAGAAGGCTCCAAAGCTGGAGCTAGTGAGATGCCCTAAGCACTACGGTACTCTGTAATTTCTGAACCAGAATATCTTAAAGCAATAATCTTAGCACTGCACCAATTTGCTGATGAAGAATGAACAGATGACAATTTGCCTCCAGATCTGATAAAACCCCAGCATTGGCAGAATAGCAACATCTAATTGCCATACCAACCTGTATGGTTACTCATGCATAACAGCAGCATGACCGTACTAAAGGCAGAGAGAAAAGTGCATTCGAAAAGGCTGCAGCAAGATGATAGGCTACAATATTAGTCTGTCCCCGTACTGATGGGTAGGTATAATCAGTTGTTAGGACAGCTAGAGCATGACAGCCCCAGAGAACGACAGCGGGAATTATGAGCAAGCATGTGTGAGAGAAGTGAAAGGCAGATTCAATGAGAAATAAACTACAGGCTAGAGCATTTGAAAGATGTCTTCCTGACTGAACTTTTATCTGGAACTTCATTTTATTTATTACCAAATCCTCTCTGATGCCATGTTTTTTTTATTTAATACCCACTAATAGATGACAGCAGACTTTCAACATTCAATCAAGTATTTAGTTTATTGCAGAAACCTGAAGAAAAAGAATCATACTAAGAGAGTCCTCATAATAAAGGAATAACGCATAAATCTCATGATCATAAAATAGCTCAAACTCAGCATTGGCTATAGAGATATTTGGTCTCAGCGCCTCAAAAGATGGCAGAGTATGACTATTGCTACTCATATGCAGTTGGAATTTGACAGTTCAACTTCCATGATCCACAAGAAAGTATCATGAAGTCAACCATCCCTGATTAACAGGACATGTGACAATTTATGCACATTTGCAGGGAAAAAGGTCAGCCACAGAAGAAATGCAACTATGAAAGGCCTTTTTCTTACATCATTGGCATCAACATCATAAGTAAATCTGCTTATTAGTTGATTGCTTTCATTGGTGGCAATATTATTTCTACTAACTGACAGATATTTACGAGCTGAGGACTTGAACATAAATAGAAAAGGAGAAGTGGATGTCAAAGTTTGTTAAATTAGGTCATGCTTACTTTTATAAACTATATCGAGGCAAACATATTGAGATACGCATTTTTTTCTTATAAATACACAGATATCTTCTCATCACATAGATCCCTTTTTTGCGCTAGTTAGAAGACCATTGTTTCTGCAATCTTCTGTTTTGTTTTTTATTCCTGAATAGGAAGGCAAAAATTGCTCTGGACAAGGTCAAAATGCTGATATATATCATTTAACTTCTGGAATATTGGGCAACTGAGTGCATCATGTTGCAACAACTTGGCCTTATCCATCCAAAAGAGTATTAGAGCCCCTTCGCCTCTCTTTAGTTGTGGTTTTATAAAAATACCATTATTTTGATAGGGTGTCTACTCACCTTAGCCTTTAGTCATAAATTTGTGGTAAACTGAATAGTGTCTCTTGGAGCATAATTTCCTTTAACAGAGAAGCTGGGACACAGATAGAGAAAAAAGACAAGAAAGGAGTCAAGACTGAAATGAAGAAGTAGCCTAATTTTTGGAATCGACCGCTTACCTGTAAATTCCAGGTCTGTGGTGGATGATGGAATGACAGGGCCCGAGATTGCCTAATTTTAGCCTTAGAGGTTTCAGAGCAGGCCATTTCTGAACCGACACCCAATATTAGGGATGAAAAATCTACAATGCTTGCAGCAACAGCCTTAGATAGGGTCTGTGGTCATTCAGATAATGTTGTATCTAATATTACCCCCTTCTTTTCCAGGCCATTTTTCACGCTCTTTGCTGCCATTGTGCGCACTATACAGTGTCTGCAGTATCAGAAATTCTATTAATGGGAGGTTACAAGAGACTCATCATGCAAGAATTAAAGAATAAGAATTAAAACATTCAGTATAACACAAAGGCTAACTATGAGGAAGTTGAAAATAATTTAAGGTAGGTGATATTTCTATGTTTGTTGCATATTTTCAAAGAGCCACTAAACACGTCACTAGGATACAAATGAAACAAATCTATTTCAGTGCTGCCTTGTTGAACTCAAGCATTTTCTTAAATCCGGCCAGTCAGCTGGAGTTCTGTCACTCTTCCACTAAGCCTCTTTAGACCGTACTGCTGAGACTTAAAATGCCAATGTGTCAAAGGGGACAGATTTCAGTATTGCAAACAACATTACAAATGACATCTAGTAATAAACCAATTGGCACTGGCCCAAAATGAGGAGTACAACAGCAATACCATGCATATTTGCTTCACATTTGAAGACGGTTAAAAATTTGTGTTTTTCAGCTTCAGTGGATTTTTAAGAGAAAGTAGGTTGACGTAAAATCACCCAAAATGTTAGAACTGTTGTTGTGAAAATGATTACTAAAGCCATTTGATCCGTAGCCCCCTGGATATCAACAAAATCAACCCATTTTAGATATCCAATCCACACTTCCTGGAAGATGTTAGTCATAGGGAGATACTGGGTAAAGTACACAGCTTTGAGTTGTGTCACAATTACTGCGCATGCTCAGAACTTACATCCTAAGAAAGTGAATCTGCTTTCTGATTCCATTCTTGCCAAACCGTCTTCATTTTTTATTGTATTTATATATTTCAATTACTCTGGCATTATGCATTTTATATTAAAGAGCTTTCTATGGAAATTTGAGGATTGAAAGTGCAATTTTAAGCTTTAGCCAAGGGATATGAAGAATGTAAGCTGGTTGTCATCGGCAAAAATCATAGAAGAAGAAAATAAATATGGGCTGCTTTCGAATAATCAAAAAAACTACATCCTATCTTCTAATTACTATCAACTTTCCTTGAATGTCGATGGAAAACGTCACGAGGTAAAGGTCACGTGTAAAGGGGAGTTCAAAACGGCTTAGGAAGACAACTGCGCTAACAAGAGAATCCAAATGCACTGGGACTAGCCAACTTGATCGTGTGTCTTTAGCCAATCATGTTCATTTATTTTTGTGACTGGTAAGTTTGGAAGTATTGATGTGCCTTTCCTTTACATTTAGAGGGTGTATTTCAAAAGCTAGGGTTGCTCACTTCAAAGTGAACATAAAGAGGGCCATGCCTACCAAAGTGAATAGGTTATGGATGCTTTGCTCCCACAATGCCTTGCGACAACCTGTGTCTTTGACAAGAAAATGACAACAACGATGACTAATTGGCGAACAGCAAGCTGACGAGCCTAGCTAGATCACTTACCATCGTTGACTGGCTAATACTAATTATACACGGATGTTTATTTTTTTTTACCCAAGGCAATATTTTCCCTCATGAAAGCCATGTTTCTGGTTATAAAGCTACTGGAAAAATGATAAATGGCCCGTGAAATCAGTGGTCCTGTGGACAGGCTGCATTTGTTTACACCAGGTTTAACAAAATGCAGCAGTTCCAGAATATATATCAAATGACATTCCAAACGACCATTATCCAACTGCAGTATTTTTTCTGTCATTTGTAGTTGATCAGTCCGACACTTAGCTATTCAGAGGAAGTCATTATTCAGAGTTGTTGCAATCAAAGCAAACCTATCAAGCTATAAAGTCAGTGGTTTAGAAACAAGTTTGCTTTTAGTTTTGTTATAAGACCATATCATCACTCGCTTATTAGCTACTATAACTGCTGCTAGGAGATAAGGAGCCATTGAATAAAGATTTTATGAGCCATATATACTCAGCGCCATTAAAAACACACTGATGAGGTATGTACTGTATATGCAGCAAATTTAAGTAACAGTTGATTTTTTAGTGCTTTTCCAGTGAGGCACGAGAGGAAATAAAGAAAAGCTCATGGTATTGTAATCCATGGTATCATATGTGAGCAACTCATGCGTGTGCACAGGCCCCACAGAAAACCCAGTTTTTGCCCATTTACGCATGGCTGCCCTTAGACAGAAGCAGGTAAATAAAGTGCAAAAAAAAGTACGCAGAGGCAGGTGTTCACAGTCAGAAGTGAAGATTTCCTGCTCCTGTTGATGGGAAAAAAATGGGTTTTCTGAAGGGGCTGTGTGCACACATTTTGCTCACGTAGACGGCGTCAAACAGTACTTGCGCTCACCCTCAATCGTCTTGGACCCCTCATCTCATGATCAGTTTTGCTTGCTGTCCGAAATCTGTCACGTACAGGCTGTATCCAGATGTGGCGCTCTTGAGCTCTTGAGCATCACTCCCGGCTGCCCTAAGCGGGGTCGGTCAGTGTCAGTGCCTGTGTTCCATTCTAGGATAGACAGCCGACTGATTGTTGAACGGTGACAGTGCAAATGACTCACCACCTCTCGGCGGCTGAGATCTGCCCGTAACAAGGCAAAGGCTTTCTCTCTCCTGTGTCACAAGCAGTTTTTTTGATGCACTAGCATTTTTCATTTTTTCCGTTGGGTTTTTGTAGGCTATTGATCACACCAAAAAGAACAAGTCAAATGTCACTGTGCACATCACAAACAGCTCAATGTTTGTTATTACTGAAGTGCTTGGCACGTGCACGTGGTGTGCATCAGGATTACAATACCACACGCATTTCTTTATTTCCTCTCGTGCCTCACTGGAAAAGCAATAAAAATCAATCGATTCTTCAATTTGCCTCAAATACAGTACAAATCTCAACTGTGCGTTTTTTTTTTAATGGTGCTGAGTATAAATATGCCTGCGAACAGCTTCCTAACAACGTCTCGTAAGGATGTTTTTGCTCAGCCAGTTATGTGCTGTTTCTGTAGCAGATACCAAAAGGTATAACAGTAAATGTGCTCAATTTAGGTTTCGGCATTGAGACCCATGGCAACAATAGGCACAGCCTTGTTCAGTAGCCAATATTGGCCACGTTTACATGGGTAGTTTTCCTCAATCTGATTGAAATCGATCGGAATAAGTGAATCTGATTTAATCTGTATACATGAAGTTTAAGTAAAGAGATCCACATTCAATCCATGTTGACATGGCCCCTGCTGAATCCGATTGTATTGTGTTTTTTTTACCTGCGCATTACGTCACTCTGCCTACGTCACTTCACTTACGAGCCTTGTGTTGATAAATCCTCTTTATCAACACAATCCGCTGCACTCAGTCGTTTACATGGAGCATGGAGCGGATTATCAATCGGCATAGACTACCTCTTACAATCCGATCCGAAATACAATCGGATCCGGGTGAATCAGATTAGCTAAGGTGTTTATATGAGACATTTTGAATCTGATTGACCTTTCAATCTGATTGTCAATAGGACTTTTGGACCTATGTAAATGGGGCCATTGACTAGTTTATACCTCAAGTTTAATTGCAACTGCTCAGCATCTGATGTAGACTGACAAGTAACAGAAGCAAACCGTTAATATTGAAGCAACCCCGCGTACTGCAGAAAATACTCAACACCATCTTGTGCAACAAGCCAATGGGTCATATTGAATGATCATTTGTCATCATATAATGGACTGGGACAATCACACTATCCAACACAATGGCAGTGCATACCTCTGGATGAAGGGCGATGTTTCGTCATTATCACGCGATCGTTGTAGCAGACAACAGCTAATTGGGGGAATAAAACTTCATTTATCTAGTCTTTGAAAACAAAAATTCCACATTTTTGTATTTTACTACATTTACTAATTATGTTCGTATAAAACAGCATTATGTATAATCCTTGAGTTCCCTTTTATGTTTGCCTGATTAGCAATCAAACAATTTATCGACTGAACAACCAAGACCAATACATGACCTATAGGAAATGATAATGAAAAAGTGAAATCCTATTGCCTATATTTATAAAATTGATATTGCATTGGAAGGATGGCTAACTATCAAAAACTTTCGCTGACTTCGCAGCATTTATTTTCGCCATCCTTACAATTGTCTCTCAGCTCTGCATCATGCCTAACAACTCCCTTTAGCCGTGACTACATTCAGAATATAGAACGGATTCTTGTGGCATACTGCCTAATGAGCCTCGCAAACCAATTTACACAAATCTGAGCGATTTCACAAGCTACATGAGCACATAATTTATAAAGAAATGTTGATATTTTAAGTCGCCATTTATGTGTGGTAGAAAATCCCAAATAATTTTGTGGTGCTATCAAAAATAAACTTGACTGTCATTCAAGCAATTAGTCTGTTGCTAATCGGGAAAAGTAAACTGTGAGAGGTTCAAGTTATTACAGATTGAAAGGCGAGGTTTCCGAAGGCCTTCTTTACTGCTAACAGACCAGATCGCCTCTGCTCTGCATTGTGCCAACTGAGGCTTAAGCTACTCTTTGGCTGGAGTTTGTCTTTGTGGCTCATACATGTACAGCACAATAGGGATTGTGTAGCTACTAGGCAACAGTATAATGCCTTACACAAGATAAGCATTTGTTAACAAGTGTCTCATGAACAAAAAGCCCCCTCAGCATACTGAGATTTGGCTGTGCTCAGAGGTGCTGCACTTAAGCAGCTATAACAAATCAAATGATATTTCTGAGGCATTGATACAAATTATGACCTCTGCCCAAAATCATTGTACTTAATTTAAAAATACTTCTGCAAATAACCAGCTTTAAGCAGTGCGAGTGAACAATGATGAGAGTATTTATCATGCAAATAAAGAACTGCTTTGTCAGTGGTACTCTGGTCCCAGGAGAAGTCAGTGTACGCTATTATGTTGATGGACAAACCACTAAGGAGAAAGTGGTACACACTTTTTTATATTTCAGTGGATTTCTGGCTGATTGGTGGGTATTCTGTAAATTGACATATAAAGAGGTGGATATACTTTGTATACCTGTGTATACCTCCTGCTACATCATTGCACTTTGCTAAGGATTTATTCAGACACTTTGGCCCGTATTCAGAAGCGACACTCACACTCACCCTCCACTCACCATACAGTGAGTGTGATTGAAATGTAACTGGACTGTGAGAGAGAGAGAGACCTACCACTAACCAAGGGAGCGGTCCCACTCCTCGTCAGTTGCTATTCACAAACGCCACTCGAGCATAACTGACAGTAGTGGGCACTGGGAACCACAGGCGGTGCGTCAGCTGCTGCAAAGGGACGCTCAATCCTCACCCTTCAGCGCTGAATGACCTAAGCCTGTCGCAGTTTACTTTTCTTGATTAGAAAGTTTCTCAGACTAATTGGTATAACGATAATGCAATTTATTTTTAATAGCATTGTTATACATTGGTTCACAAAATAGAGGCGTTTCTTTCACGCATATATGACGACGTAAATATCAGCATGTCTTCAGAAATTCTGCAGTCGAGCGGCTCGCGAAAGGTGCAGGACAGCCCGCGAGGCTCACTAAGCAACAAGCTGTGTAACGTGCCGGACGTTTCCTTCTACATTCAGCGGTTAAGAATGTTGAAAAGAATGGAGTCTCGTGACTTACAGCTACATGAGCCTCGCAGACCAATCCACACACGCCCCACGAGCCAGCTGAGCGCAGAATTTTCCAACCCATGAGTAAAGAAAAGCGCGAGAAATCCAAATGCGTGACAGTTGCCATATATGCGTCATTAATGAAAACTGGCCACATCTGATAATGTTGAGAGTTTTCAGAGTTTCAGAAAAGGTAATTTAATGAAATGAAAACAGGGCAATAATTATCAGTGCTCATTCTAACTTAGCAAGTACAACTGGCGAAACATGATAATGCTTCGGATTTTTGGAGTACAAGTAAATAAAATTTTATTAAATGATTGGATATGACCTTTTTTAATCATTATTTTTAAGGGATGGTTTTGAGCTTCCCCTATTGCCAGTTCAGCAGTAGGAACTGGTGGGTACACAAATACTACCCTCGAGTTCACCACAGTGCAGTTCGTAAACACTGAAACCAGGTGGTCAGTTAGTAAGTTACCGGCATCATTATCATCATTAGAGCTAAAGTTTGTATAGTTGCGTTTGCATCGAGCACGTGGCTTTAAATGATCCAGAGTTTCTAATGTTTGTAACCACGTGAAAGCCCTGACAACGAAATACCGGCGCAAGTTAGTGCGGCTCAAGGGAGGTGTTCCCTGCACTCAACCTTCACTCAGATAGAGACACTATTTTCAGTGTGAGCGAGGTCTCTGAAAGCAAATGAGGGTTAGGACAACCGCTGACTCATTTAGTATAACCTGACACTAACTAAGTTTTAGTACTCACTCACACTCAATTAGTGTGAGTGTCATTTCTGAATACGGGCCTTTGACTAGGGTCAACCCCTGAGACAGTTTTTCCATTTCTAGGCCTTATCACATTGTTGAATTGCTGGAGCCATGCAGTTAGCATGCCCAGTTTAAATTCCAGAATTTTTCCTCTGATCAAAATATCTTTGGAAAAAGAGGCAAATGACTCTAAATTATTTTTTCAACACCTTAATCTCTTCTGTTAAACACCACATTTCAAAGAATGTATTGGTTTGGGCTTTGCTTGTGCAGCAGCTAAGTGTTTGCTGATTGTTTCCCAGGTAGATCATTGACTGAAGTTTTGTGATAATGGTTTAACATTAAGTGATCAATAACACAGACCATTCTGGAGAGTAAGGTACACAGTCCAGTATCTGCAAACAAATATGGGAAGAAAAGCTGACATCAATGAGTAAAGGGAAGACACAGTGTCACCATCAGAACTCCTAAAACTCCCATGAATGAACATGCTGAGGAAATGCAACATTCACCAAATGAGACCCTTAGAAAATTAACCCTTCAGAGGTCTTCACAGTCTTCTTACAAATTGCACTCAGGATTGATATTGACCAAAGTAGATGCACAAACATACGTCGCTCATGTCACTAAAAGAGGACTCAAGGATTTAGCTACAGCAAGATTTGAAGATACAAAGACAAAAGATAATTTGGGCAATATATACAACATGCCAAATGTTCAACAAATGAGGACCCAAGCTAAGTAGAGCCAAGAGTATTATTCTTAGTACTCCTGGTTGAAGGATTTCCACACTGTAGAATAGGATTTTTTTTTTTATATCCCCGAATGAGGATATTATTTTTTTGGTCCGGCCGCCGCTGCGGCCACCGCACTACATGTTAACGCAATAACTTCAGTAATATTTCAATTACAAATTCCAAATTTTGCACATAAGTAAGTATCATAATGAGGAAGAACTGATTCGATTTTGGACAATTTACGATGTCTAGATTGGCCACCAGGGGCCAAAAACTGAAAAAAATGACTGTTCCGCGATAACTTTAGTAATATTTCAATTACAAATTTCAAGTTTTGCACATAAGTATGTATCGTAAAGAGGAAGAACTGATTTAATTTTGGACAATTTACGATCTCTAGATCGGCCACCAGGGGCCAAAAACTGGAAAAATCACTGTTTTTATCATATCTCTGAAAATATTTGTCAGATTGACCTGAGTGCAAATGAAAGGTCATGACCTGAGGATGTGTCCCACTATGGGGGGATACCTGTTTGGTTCAAAATTTTGACACAAGGTGGAGCTTTGTCACATAAAATTCACCATGTTTGCCATATCTTTGGAACTATTTCTCCAATTGACATGAAACTATGTGCAACTGCAAGGTCATGACCTCACAACGTGTCACAAGATGACATCATACCTGTATGGTTCAATATTTTGCCACCAGGTGGCGCTTTGTGATGGAAAATTACCATTTTGGCCATATCTTCAGAACCATTTGACCGATTCAAATTCAAGTTCAAATGAAAGTCTATTCAAGGATTGGGGGCATTCGGGGATATACCCCCAGCCGTCGCCTCCGACGGCATAAGCCTAGTTTTGACATGAACTGATGCTGCATCCAACTGAAATAACCAGTCACATAAATAAGTGGTCATTAAATCTTCAGACCCAGCACTAAGGGGTAAGAGCTCAGGGTTGTTATTATTTATTTATTTATTTATTTATTTATTTATGGAAATCCATTAAGTGACGTCATACTAGTATCTAAAATTCAGCATCGTCAAACTCCACAAGACTAAATAATATTCGTATGCATATTCGCATTCCATGATAAACATATTAAGTAAACATCCAAAAGGAAACTGGTGAATTGGTACAAATGATGAATGATCATGTTGCCATAACTATCATAGAAAGTAAATCTGCAGGATTAGACAAGAAAAAAACATTCAATTGTGAATTCAATTGCACCAACGTTCATGTGCACATCTACACGTGAGAGCAAACAGGAGAGGAGTCAAAGAGCATTTTGAAATATTTGTTAAAAATGCCCAGTTTGTCAAGTGACAGCTTAACATGAATTCACTTTGGAACGTCAATCCTACACCCTTCCAAAGGCAATTCAATATGATCTGTCAGTGGGGTCACTGCCTTTCTTGTTATCTTAGAAACACCTACAATGCTAAAGCCGTTAGTAACCTCATCTCTGGACATATTCTGTCTCACAGAAGGTGTGTCTGTTTACAGAACGCCGATGCTACTTTAACCCAGGCCGGGGCGTACAAAGCCACAGCCGAGTGATCTGGGCAGAAGATGAAAGACCGGGAGGCCGATCCGAGGCCTGGGCAGCGCCGTGCAAGCTGCACATACGTGTCGGAGCGCTCTCGTCATCCCCCAGCCAGACAGGTGGGATCAGCGCCACGAGGGCCCCAGGAACCTTAACTCGCACCGGCTGAGACATTTTTATCTGCTTTGATATGTGCATCGGGCTGCCTTAAGCGATGAGCAGGGACTTGTCTGACGCTTTGTGAGATGAGCGCTGTTTATTAATCATGGCTCTCCCTGATATTTCTCTCACCACTAAAGCGCATGCAGTTACTCCTTAAAGGCACCGCTGCCATGCATGGGATATACATTTTATGTTGTCTTATTTGAAAACTTTTACCAGATGGTGTGTCAGGTTTCAGTCATAAACAATCTTGTAATTGTATTTCAAGTCGGCGTATCTTCTCAAATTTAATGGAAAACTAAATGTATAAACAAATCAACCATTTTTCCATAGAAAGCATGTTGCCGTAAAGAAAATGGCCATGAAAATATAATCAAATGATATTTTTGAAACCAATACAGCTGATTCTGCTTCAAGCACGAGTATCAAGCAAGCCAACAGAAAAAAAAATGTAAGCATGCATGGATATAGTGATGCATATCTTATTTCACCTTTCTGCATTGTGAAAGACCTAGTTTCACCTGACAAGCAGTCAGCCAACAGTGACGTCTTAAACAGGAAATGTCAACAGGAGCATTGCAATGCTTGAGCAGCTAACTGTTCAAAAGCACGTGGCGAAATGGACCCAGTCACACGGTGCTGTACAAATCCAACCATACAAAGTGCATAAGCGGGCTTGAGCTGCCTGCAAAAGAGAACAGCCTTTTGTACACGAGGAACTACTCTTGTGGAAACACCGTCTTCTTTTTGCCCACGTTTTCAGACTGTCAGAAGCTGCTGTCTGAGGAGTGTGAAAAGACAGGCAGGCAGCACACCTGTTTACCTTGGCATGAGGTTAAATCAATAAAGACAGAACAGACAAACAGTCGGCTGCTGTCTCATTAAGAATGATTTTGCTGCGTTCGGGTACGGCCCTTCTACGTAAGATCCACCCCCCCACGCACCCCCCCCCCCCCCATGAATGATTTAGCATATGCTACAATAAATACTCTCTATATTTAAATTTTTGTGTTGTCACTGCATATTTCCTTCTGCTTTGCGCTCTGCTCTTTATGTAATTATTAGAGCCCCAGTGGTGTCAGAGGGCACTTCCATTTTGATAGATAGGCCTCACTAAGCCGTTTATGGTTCCGCTGTGTCAGAAATACCTGATTCTATGGCTGGGCACGACTGCAGGCAGTAGGGGAGGGGCCATTCGGCCCTATCACACACAATAGAATTTTTATGTGGGGCCTTATTAGCCACTTCCTCAGCACAGGTAGCCCTCTCTTGTGTCAGGTACATTAAAAGAAAGTCATTAGGCAACCATGTATCTTTGCTCATTTAAAATCGGTCTGTTCACAGGCTGAATAAATCGATAAGTGTGATTAACTGTGCAACATTCTATGGCGATTAACAATCCGTTCGCCACTCATCTGCATGATTACATTGCCATTTAGCTGCATGTGTGACCTCGACATCATTAGGTCAAAGCTTCAAGGCAGGTAATAGTACCAGTAATAATAATTTTTTTGTATGTTTGACACTGACAGTGCAGGAGAGCATCCATCACCTCCTTAGTACACTTGGTGAAACTGGCTGGGGCTTGAAGCTTTTTAAACAGACAAAAAAATTGCTAATTTCGCAAATTATTCAAATAATAATCATAATGTGGGTCATTCCATGCCAACTCACCTACAAAAGTAAATTTCAGAACTTTTCCCAGTTCACTTCATGGATTTTCCTGAAAAAATTCATGCTGGTGCTCCCACCTGAGAAATGGAAGCATGCTACGTCTTAATGCTATATTGCAAATAGTTTTTGAATTATGAATTTTTGAAATATGACAAAAATTACAAAATTTGCACTATTTTCACCTAGAAAGTGTCTCTCTTTTGTGCCTCCTCCAGGAGCGTGCATTTAACTGGAAAGAGCTGAAATCTTTACTGAAAATACAAATAAGTCCCACGATATGTTCTGATTCACATTTGACCCTTTTAATACAAATCCCTGTATTTTATAGGGTTTTAAATTGAACATAGTTGGTTTCCGCACTCGAGTGCCCACATGTCAATTTTTAAAATTCAATATCTCAGCAAATTTTGAGAATTCTTGACCCAAATTTCATAATTGTACAGTTCTAGCATAGGTCTTGAAAGTTACGAAACAATTTTGATATGCATGTAATATTAAGGGCTATATAGTGGTTTAAATTTGGCCATGGAACTGAAAATACTGTTTTATGATGAATTTACACTTCAATTTTGAAAGGACAAGTGATACATATATGAATGTTTTTCATAGGCTACTATAGATCTTAAATAATATCATTTTCAGAGATGTGCTGGGTTCTCTTCGTTCATTCATTATTTTTTTGAAAAAATGTCTCTTTTAACTTCAGTAATGCAGCACGCTGATATTTAATTAGCTTTTCGTGCTTATTTGTGCATTGCCAAAGCCACAAATGAATAAAATTGATGATATTTAGTCCAAGATATGACCACATTAGTGAAACAGGCTATCTGATGAGTACTATTGTCATGCATATTGCTACATAATGTCATCACCAAGAATGGGTCTGGGCTTGAATCCATTTGATTCATTACTTAATTACATTTGTTTCCTTTTTGATCTAAATATAGGCTGATATCATTAATGACAAGTCTTGGCGTGTCCAGAGAAAAGCAAGGTCCAGCAGATTAACATGATTGCATCACTGCTGGGAGTATATAAAGCTTGGATTAGAATAATCTCAGTTATCAGTTGAATATAAAGGCACTACAGATATCATGGAGCCTTGCTCTGTTGGGATAACTCTTAAAAAAGAGGGAAACTGTCAAAAAGCAACTTACACTCATGGAAAGTCTGTTTTGATAACATTTGGTGATCTAGGAAGTAAAAAGCAGTTATTCCAGTGGCAAAGTCATTGCGGTGATCAACCAGATGATGCTACTGTCTGCCCACACCATCAAAATGTGTTTTTCACAAAATATACCTTTTGTCAGATTGTGTTGTGATCCATTTGGATTGCATAGAAATATTATTTGATGTGGCTCCTTGAGAATAATCAGTGAGGACAAGGCAAGTGATCATGACTCTTTCATGTACAATGCAAAATTGACTACATGCACTTTCTAAATTGTCCAAGATTCCACATACATTAAAATGACTGTTACAAATGTGTGATGCGACTGCACTTGTAATAATAGTAACATTCATTGTAATATTTGAGTTTTTTTTTTTTTTTTTTGTAGGTAGGAATAAGTTCAGTTGAAAAACTGATATTTTATGAATGTTTCTAAGTTAAAGTACACATTGAAGACACCCGATTTTTAAAAAGGGACTGTTTCCCTTTCTACAGATTAAATGCCCCCAGTTCTCACAATTCAATAAGGAACTGGCCGTTAATCTTTCCCCATTTTTAATGGAAGCCATGCAAAGTTGGCTGCAATTTCAATTCTATCCTCCAGAAAATACAGAGGAAATTTTGGAACAAATCATATGGTTCAATTCTAACATCTTGATTGGTAAGAAATTAATTTTTTGGAAAAAAATGTTGATTCTGGGATTATTTTTATAAATGATCTTGTAAATAATGAAGGTAAATTAATGTCATATGAAGAGTTAATTGACATTTATGGCAAGGATTGCCCTCTACAAAAGTTCAATCAACTGGTTGCCGCCATACCGCTAAAATGGAAAAGAAGAATTGTTAGAGGAAGTAACAAGGAGCTTGTCTGTCGACCATTTATGAAAAACTTTCAGTGGATTGAAAAAACCAGCATAAATGGAATGATATACAAGTTACACCTTGAATCAAGAAACCTGAGAGCTAATCCTCACAATATTTTAGGTTCTTGGGAGTATATGCTAGATTTCCCAATTCCATGGAACCAGGTCTTCAATTTAATTTACAAAACAACTATAGATTTGTCAATAAGATTTTTTCAGTTTAAATTAATATATACATTTTTGGCCACAAAAAAGATGCTTCATATTTGGGGAATTGAAGAGTCCAACTTGTGTAGATTTTGTGGCGAAGAGGTTGAGTCAGTGGAACATTTACTTTGGTACTGCCCCTGTGTAGGTCTGTTTTGGACAGGGGTTCAGAGGTGGCTGGCTTTATATTCAAGTAATTTTACACTGGACTTGCCCACCGTTCTTCTGGGCAGTCTAAAAAATGACTGCGGAAAAATAGTCAATATTTTAATACTTCTTGGCAAAATTTTCATTTTTAAATCAAAATCTGTGGACGCTCTGAGGATAGAGAGATTCAAAATCTTTGTAAAACATCACAGTAAAATTGAACGTATAATGGCACAAGAGAACAGTAGGTTAAGTGTGTACAAGGATAGATGGAGGGCGCTGAGAGTGGCAGAAGGATGGGAATGAAAATAAGTAATTGTATGAGTACATTAATATATGATATGTTGTATGACTATATTTGCTAAAGCATGTATCTTATGTATGTGTGTGTGTCTAGGTACGTTTATGTATGTATATATATATATATATATATATATTTATATTTTGTATGTATGTATGTGTATGTATGTATATATGTATACATAAGTTTATGAATGTATGTATGTATACATATATATAATTATGATTAATGTAGGTATTGTGTAGGTATGTTCTTAATTTTCACTTCAATTTACTCATCTTTGTGTATGTTTACATTCTAATTTATGTCATTGTCCTTTCACTGTATCATCTGTAAATACGGGTTTAGGGTGTTGTGATGGGAGTCAAAGGGTGGGTGTGGGGTCTTTGAGAAATTTACTGTAATTGATTAAATTCAGTAGGCCCCCAAAATGGGGGGGTGGTGGAGGGATTAAAAAAAAAAAAAGTACACATTGAAGATGACCTAGCACATCTGTGAAAATTTTATTTGTTATTTTGAATTAACTAAGATCAATATTAACAGAGCTAACAAATTCAAATATCTCCCACTTGTCCCCCTTGCCGAATTGAACTCTAAAATCATCACAAAAACAGCATTTTCAGTTCTGTGGCCAAATTCAAATCACTGTGTAGCCCTTAATATTGCATGCATATCAAAATGGCTTCTCAACCTTAACCCCTTTGAGCAGAATGCAAATATTGACAATTTTTCCTGTTATGCATGAGCCGATTTACAATGCATTCATCCGAAGCAAATTTGGCGATCTGGTAATTGGCCTTGTTTACATCCGCTACAGACTGAAAAGATGACTTCGTATACGTTGCTAAACCCTTTCCCGAGCCAACACTGACCATGTGTGGTTCTTCATACTCATTCAAATTGAAACTGGATCCTAGTTTTTGTTTGTGAAGCCAGGTTTCACTGATGCAAAGAATATCACAGGAACATAATATCCAACAGCACTGCAAATCCCCAAAATGTTTTTGTAGCGATCTCGTATTCAAAAATGCTATCCTAGTGCTATCCCTATCAGGACTACACCATTTCATCATATTGCAATTCATAACGATCTCATCCAAACGATTCACTTCATTGAGAGCAACATCTGAAGGTTTCAGCTTGTCGACAGGTAACTTCTCTATGATGAACACCTCCTCAAGTTCCTGTACACGACTCAACATGACATATGTCTGTGCTGGCTCCCTCACTGTCCTCAAATCTACAACCAAGCACATGGGTTTTTGTACGGTCTGTCCTTGAAACTGCCACCAAACACTTCATTAGGTCGTTCCATCACTTCCCTCAGGCCCCGATCAAGTTGGTATAGAAGATCTGATTTCACCATTGATATTTCATCGATAACCACAACTTTCGAATTCAGCAATAAAGTTTGTTTAACATCCCTTGCTTTATCAGACAGCAACATATATTCATTGCCAAAGTTGAAGCTGAAACTATGGTGCAATGTCTGTCCATTTACAACAGCAGCTGCAGTTCCAGTAGGAGCACACACAAGAATATACGGGTGGTCAGGGCAGTCACCTTCTTTTCGAAAAATCTTCTCCATCCATTGAATCAAAGTCTTTATTACAGTGGACTTTCCCGATCCAGCACCACCTTGCACTATTACTCTTGGGGGTTTTGGATAAGCAGTATTTCCAGTCATAAACTTCACAACATTCTTAGCAAATCGAATTCCCTCCTCAAGGACTGACATTTGCTCCTTGTTCCTCCAGGGGGCTTAGCTCAATAGGGCAATAGTATGACTCTCCTGTACTCACGGTCCTTTCAATGCTCTCTGGTGGCACAAGGACTTGATATTCTGGATGTTCAGACATGCCTTCCAACTCTCCATCTAGTACTTCTTGCTCTGGCTCAGGATCAAGCTGCTGTCCAACAGTATCATTCAAGATAGCTTCAGCTTTTTCTTTACCTTCAAGTACACTTTCCTGGTGTTCCATGAGAACACTTTTCACTCACAACTTTCGTCAACTCCTCTCCATCCACTTTTTCAGAGTATAGCTCTGCACAACGCTTGTCATCACTTCGGCACAGCTCTCCTTCATCTCGAAAAAGCACGGCTCTGAATAGCTCTGAATAGAGATATTCGTGGAGCTCCTTTGTATGGTTAAACTTATGCAGTCGGACAACCAAGGGGAAGGAACGGAGTCTCATTAAATGCGGTTTACCCGGTTTAGGGTCTGACAGTTCAATGTACTTCGGCAATAATAAACGTCTACACACTTCTACTGACATATCCTGAGTGTTTTCAGGCGATATCAAAATCTTATGAAAGTCTTTGTGGCGGTTCATGTAGCGTTCAATGTCTTCTGTTTCAGTAGCTTTCCCTTTCTTTCCAATTGAAGTACCATCTCTAAGTCACATTTTGGGGTTACGAAGAAGTACTTTCATACATTTTCACGAATTGCATCAGGCACATTTTTTTCAAGACTAGTGGCTCTTCTCAAATACTTATCAGTAGCAGATGGTTTAGCCACATATTTACTGTCCTTGCCATCAATTGTGACCATCTCATCCTCATTGTACAGGTGCATGTCTTCACTATTGATCTTCTTCATAAAATGTGTTCGGTGTTCTGGAAAACCTGTTGCTAAAAACACTGTCTTCACATTTGAATCTTTCAGATGCAGCTGAGGAAAGGTCCTGTAAAAGACTTCTGTTTCTCCCATCTGTCGGTGAGTAATGAATGTGTCCTTGACCTTCTTCATCTGATTTTTCGCTGTCTCTGACTGGCAACTTTTGGCTGCTTCCAACAGAACTTGCGTAAGTGTTGTGTCATCCTTGCTTACATAGTCTGTGACATACGTAATGACGGCATAGTAATCCAGACATACTTGCATGTCCATATTTCCATTCCACGCTTTTATCCACTCTTTATTGTAACAATTGACATATCTCTCTTGAAGACTGCGCTTATGTGTAACAGATTAACGTCCATACGAGTACTTTAATGCCTTTCTGTAGTCTTCAAGTGACACATTGCACTCTCTGCATAGCTGAAATATTTGCTCTTCACATGAAAGGGGTTCAAGCGATTTCATCAAGTTCTCATCCTCCAGTTTTTCTTTGACTTTTTCTAGCTTTGTATGAAGTTCCTGAAAAATCTTTCTCTTTTCATCATCAGTCACTTGATCTCCTTTCTCATCAGCAACATCCATGTGTATGTATGGCTTAGATATGACAGTTTCAGTTGAAGGCAACCTTGGGTAATTGAATCTACATGACGTACCCTTTTTACGACATGCTTATGTGTGATGGTGAACATTGACTTCATTGACAATGCAACTTACATCGGGGTCATCCAGTTCAACTGTCACAAACGAATCAACAAAGACAACAAGATTGTCAATATCCTCCTCTGTAAGTTTTTCATCATTCTTTATCTTGTTCATAGCCTCCTTTACACCTGGAAACATTTGTTTCGGTACACAACTGCCACTATCATCAATACAGTAGATCGTATTTCCTTCAGAGTCTCTTTCAACAGCTTCTAGATCCAACCACAACACACCATGTGTATGACCAGCCCCTCGAGCTTGAAATTCAATTCTATAATTGTAATATTGCACATTCATTGGATCGTTATCACCCATCTCAATTTTCTTCATAAACATTTTGACTCTGTCTTCAAAATGACAAGTAAGAATGAGGACATTCTTGCGCATTTCATCATGAACATTGATTTCTATATTGTTACGCTCCAAGTATTCATGCATTGCTATTTCATCTATCAGCAGTAAAACCTCTCCTTGCGATTCACAGGAGTCTTCCATATCCCTTTCATCTTCCAAATCACAATCACTTTCCACATCTCTTTCATCTTCCATATCATTTTCACCTTCCACATCACTTACTTATTCATCTCTGTACTGGAATGTGATCTGCTTGTCTCCCAACAACTTTTTCAAAATAACAGACATATTTTCCATCCATCGCTTTTCAGCACACGATAAAGTAAAGAAAAACTGAAATGGGCCAAGATTTTCCAACTTTGCAATGAGTTCGTTTTTTGCTTGCTGCCAGTACTTCGGTGTATTGCTGATCTTGTCAAGGACTGCAAAACTGTCTTCCAAATTAAATATTTTACGACCTTCATCTGTAGTTCGACTTGTACCCCTTGTATAAGATATATTGATATTTCTTTCCAATTGCTGTTTCTCAATATACGTAGTTGCAGCATAAAGAAAGCTTGGCGATGAGGAAAATCTTGAATCTTTGTTCAGAAGTCTTTGATTAAAATATTGCAATGGCGTCAGTTTCTGCTCTCTGTCATGATGAAGTCCAAACTTCCCACTAGGAAAGAGATGTGGGAATGTTTTCACATCCCAGTCTTTTTCAGTCAATATTTTTGTCGGCATCTGTCCTTCTCCAGGGGCAACACTCAGTCCCTCATTTTCAATGTTGGCTTCCTCTGAATTGTCATCAGCATTTACATTTATAACATTTTCAGGAAACATGTTATCCATCAACACATTGTCATCTTCTGTGTATTGCCATTTGTGTACAGCATCTTTTTCAACATACTCCAATTCATCTTCACTTTCTTTATCTTCACTTTCATTCTCATCCTTTGCAGCATCTTCTTCCTCATCAAAGTTTCCAGTCACTGGTGACCCTGTCATTTCAGGCGTACATTCAGCAGAATCATGCATCAGCTCATCCTTCAGGATCAAAAGTTTTGAAAGTCTCCTCATAATAATCACGGCTTGACACAAACTGATAATGGGGATTTCCAGTTCTTTTCAATGCAGTAAGAGCATCCCGGACAGCAGTAGGTCTTATGTACTGTTTCACATGATGTTGCTTGTACGTAGTCATCCTTTTCAATTTAACAGGAATTATTCCTGCTTCATAAGGCATCCTTGGGAAACTTGTCACAGTTTCAAGGACAGCATCATCATTAATGGGCACATTCACGGTTTTATCTTTCACAGCAGACCATCTTGACTTGGGAAGCTGAAAAATCTTCATGAACAGTATGTTCTTCGCAATAAGAGTAGCCTCCAATTCAGACATTTCGATCTTATTTCCATCACTATCTTTCAGATCAACAATATCAAGACCATTTTTTGCTGACATCGGTGGCATTTTCCCTTTCTTCAAATAGTTCTTGCAAGTGTGACAGACATACTGCTTTCCATGTACACCATCCCTGCCAACAGCTGAATGCACACGTCTGTCCAAAATGCCTGGGGAGTTTCCTTCAATTTCGCATTTAAAGTCCTCATCATAATCAACAATGTCATTGTCGAAACAATGTCTATGACATCATACACATATGAATTCACATCCATTTTCAACATTCAACCTGAACTGCTGAAGTCTCTCTTGAGCAGACTTGGAAAATTTGTGCTTTTTACGCACTTCCTTCCTCCTAGCTGTATCACCCTCCTGCTCTGCAATCCAAATAACTGGATCTGTCCTCTTCCTCGTTCGTCTCAATGTTTTGTACTCCTGCTCTGCTGTCCGAATGGCAGGATCTGTCCTCTTCCTCTTCCGTCTCAATGTATCACGCTCCTGCTCTGCTGTCCTGTAATTCTTATTCAATCTTCACTGGCGCATACGCAATGCTGATGCAGAAACAAACTTGGCACATTTTTGAGGACTACTTCCCTGTTGACTTCCTATGGCAGTTTGTTGTCTCTCCTTCGCAATTTTTTCACTTTCATTTTGGCTTGTTTTTCCAGATACTGCTGAACCAATGAACTATGTCTCAAGTTTGCTTGTTCACCATCTGGACATATTTCTATTTCGCTCAATGAATATGGCGTTTCACAATGTACCGATGCAATGGAATTCACAAGCCTCATTATACCTTTGTGAAGATCTCTTAGAGTATGGAACAACAACAAAACTGATGAGCCATCCGGGTCTACAGTTCCCAGCGATGATCTTGCATGTGAATCAAAAACATAGTAACCACAGTTATCTTTGAAAACAGCAATCGCATTATCCTTACATATCATGAGCGCATGTGTACAGGCTGTGAAGCACAGATCCAGACTGTTCTTTAATGTATAAAACACCCCATCAGAAGAATCAGCAAAACATAACCCTCCAGTATATATCTTCAAAATATTCACAGTATATTTCTTATTTTGATATGAATCTTCCTTTGGTAGGTCTTCAACATATGGATATCCAATAATACCTAAATCAACATATATCTTATCACCAGCATCCAATAGTGAGTCCATGTCATCTCTTTGCCAAATTGATGCAGACTTTGACGTTTACAAACACAAAGCATTCCAATCAATACAACATTGATTTCCTCTTGATTCTATAGAATACCTATGATCACCTTGATGAAACGTACCTGATACATGTTTGTAATGCATAGCTTGCCCAGGACAACATCTTTCATGCATACAGCACTTTCCTTCCAGCGTTTTCAAATGAGAATTATCTTTCCTGATCATTTTTTGTGATTTTTTGCCCGCCTTAACTATTCCACTTTTTCCCTGTGATACATCCCTTTGTTTTAAAGCTGGGACACAGTCAATTTCTCCTATAGGACTTTTACTTCCTACCTTTTTCTTCCATCCTTTCCTCAGCCTGGCTTCTGCTTTAAGTTTCTTAGGAGACTTTTTCCTTGTTTTGGGCATTGTTTACATCCAGTGCTAACTTTTACTACCACTTTCTATGGTCAATTTCACTTTCACTGATCACTTTCAACTCCAATCAACATTGTCAAATTCAATTTACACTTCATACAGTCAACTTCAATGTCCTTAATTTCGCTTGGGGCTATGGGATTACAACAGCAGTGAATCTGGGAGAAAAGAAAAACAAAATCATGTTGGGATGTTAAACTCCCCTTGTCTTGCCTTTTCATCAGTACCAAAGTACTTGCCAGGAGGAAACTTAAAGGATCCACCAGGAAAAATTGTAAACTTGAAGGTCAAGATCAACCAACTCTGTTTTTAAAACCTTCTAAGGGAATGCTAATATGCACATCTGGTGCTACTTTCTTTTTCCTAGTTTGAATCTGTAATGAGTTATTGCATGGACAAGTCCTAAGTTCCCAATGTCCAAAAAAGCCAAACTGACATTCAAGGTCAAGTAAGTAAATTTGTGATTACGTGCATGGGCACAACACAGGTCATATCACATGTGTTCCCCAAACCCTGCCATTAAATCATTGAAGATTGAAGGCCAAGGTCAAACTGGTAAAGGCATCTCATTTTCTATAGCAGCCTTGAATATATGCTAATATGCATACCTGGTGCAAATGTGGTGATTCTAGCTTTAATTGGTGTTAATTTATCGCACTGACAAGCTAAAGTTTCCCAACGTCAGAGTGAACAAGGGCAATGTTTGCCACTGAAAGACCCCTCGGCGGCCTTAGATCAGTGTATGGGTATAGCAGTGTTTCCCACAGATCAAGGATCTATCTGTGGTGGTGTGGTCCCCGGGGGGTTGGGGGTAGAGACAATGTCAAAACCCACATTTTGACTGGAACTGCAAAACTATAATGTAACACTATATACACACACGAATATGCAAAGCTGCAATTGTAAACACTATATACTAGTGCTGCAACTAACAATTATTTAGATTGTCGATTCTTGACGATTATTGAAACGATTAATCGACTAGTCAGATTGACTCATACAGTGCAATGGTTATTAAGCAATCAACTTTTCAATTTAGCTAGAGGTCAATTTAGCCACTTGCTAAGTAACAAAAACAATAAAGATTAATACTTCGTCCAAAAATGTTTTATTAAACTTTGCTGCTCATTAGGCTACTTGTGGACAAAAGATAAACAAAAATTCAAGTCAGAATTCAAGTTTTTGAACTGTTGTCAGGTAAAGTGCGAATATACATGTAAATAATTAAACAGATTCTTTCTCTGATCACCAAGGACAGGCAGCAGCAAAAAATAAATAAATAAATAAATTTCCTCCAATTAAAACAATCTGAATTTTGTGAACAATATTCTTTGGTCTAGAGTCTCTGATATTAAACCAGGTATATCCAGATATGTATAAAGCACTGGAGAAAAAAACAACTAAGTAGAAGTACCATGACTGAAAGCTACTTTCAGGAAAAAGTTGTCCCATTAGAAAATTACTTGAGTAAAAGTAGCTCACATTAAATTTATTTAAGTACCAAAACCATTTTGTGAAAATATACTTAAAAATCAAAAGTGCAAGTAGAAGTACAAAGTTTTTTTCATAGTATGCATAGAATGAGGAACAGCAACCACTCTTTCTTCTCTCCTTGTGCTCTTTAATCAATTTGCAAGTGAATGAAAACTACGGTATTCAGTACTCGGCGTGCTTGTGAATATTCAATAAATGATCATGGAGTGCCATCTAGTGATAGAATATTGTAACTGCGTGCATAAATTTGCAGCTCCAAGTCCGCATTATCCTGTCGCTTTCCTTTCTCCTCCCACCGGTCGCATTTGCGCAGGCGTGACTGAGCGTTGCGAATTAAGTCAGATGGCTTACTCTGCAGCTGCCTTTATCTCCAGGTCCTGTGAAACGACGTTTAGTCCAGTTCCAATGCGTGAAATACGTTTGCAATTACGTAAAGACAAATTATCGATGAATAACCCTGCTGAAAATTCCAGCTTTGACCAGCCTAGGCTGGTCAGGCTGGTTTAAGCTGTGTTTTGGACAGTTTTAGCTGGTCATCCAGCCCTTCACCAGCTGACGCCAGCTGAAAATACCAGCTTAACCAGCTTTGACCACCTTCATCAAGCTATATAGACCAGCTACACCAGCTATGACCTGCTAAGAACACAGCTCAGACCATCTTAACCCAGCTTAGAATCCTAGCAGCAAGAATTCTAAGCTGGTTTAAGATGGTCTGAGCTGCGTTATTAGCTGGTCTAGCTGGTCTCTATAGCTTGAGGAAGGTGGTCAAAGCTGTTTAAGCTGGTATTTTCTGCTGGAGTCAGCTGGTGAAGGGCTGGTTGACCAGCTAAAACTGTCCAAAACACAGCTTAAACCAGCCTGACCATCCTAGGCTGGTCAAAGCTGGAATTTTCAGCAGGGTAAATTAGTCAACAACGACCTTTGTTATCGAATTTTGTCGACAATGTCGATGAACCGTTGCACCCCTACTATATACATACATATATAAATGCTATACAAATGTACTTGAATCGAAATATTTACAGAATAAAACGATAGATGAATTATGTACAAGTATTGATGAAAATAGCCTGCATTCAGTAAATTTTTACTTAAGATCTACATATATAGATATACATTTTAACGAAAAGGTGCGCCAGCGGCGCAAGCAGTGGCAGCATGACGGCAGATTTAACAGGAGGAAACAAGAGAAAAGATTTTCAATGCGACGACACAGATATCCTGGTTCCAGAAGTGAGCGCTTGAGAGCGCGCAATATATGGAGACACGTCTCCTCCTTCATGTGTGAATACTTTATTTTACATGAACACCTGCAAAAACCATTACAATAAATGAACCGCATGTCATGCAGATATGTTTTACACTGAAGCAGCTGCTACGAAACAATCAGAAAGAGTTTCTGAAGTTTGAAGTGCGCAAAATTACGCATGGATATATCAAAGACCACTTTTTTTATTCAGACCACTTTTGGGCTTATTTGACCACTTTGTATCGGCAGGTCTTACCTTCGTTGTTCGAGCCACGCCTCTTCCACCACGACTTTTTCTTCTGCGTCTTCTCAATTTATAGGCGGTGTTACAATGCATACCGCCACCCAATGCGCCAGAATTGTAACGACATGCGACATTCACAAAACAAACAGTTCGGAGGCGAGGTCAGTGGCGTAGCTAGAAATGGGAATTGGGGTGGCACAGACACGTCCCTTTACGACAATTAGGATATTCCTGGCTAGTTCTCAATTATTTTTCTTTATTGACGCGTTTTCCCATTATCGTAATTGGCAACTGCAGACACGGTTTCTCATGCGATCTAACAGCGATGAAGTCATGGGGTAAATTCTGTAAAACTGAGAATTGGGGTGGACGTAACATCTGTTTTAAAGGATTATAAGTCCTGACCTGTTCGCAGTCATTTTCATGACAAACAAAATGTTCTCTCCGAGAGCGCTCCGCACTTGTTCTCCCCGATTAGGTAGGAAGACAATCATTCATCTGGACACTGTTGCTTGATTTAAATCAACGTTATTCAAAATTACTCTCGGTATTGAGTGGGAAAAAAGTGGCACTTGGCAGTGAAATAGGCTATAAAAAGCATGCGGCTCTATTTGACGTTGATTTAAATTATGGAACATGGTCAAAAAGGTGTCACAGACGGACAGACAGACAGAAGCGTTTGTAGATATATTTTTAAAATTCATAACTCGAAAACAATTAGGAGTACAGCAATAGGATTTGGCATTGTTTAATTTCTCAAGTAGATGTATCAACATGAATTTTATCAAGGAAATCTATACGTGAACTGGTAAGTCTTAGGTGAGTTGGGATGGAGTGACCCATATGCAAGGTAACTTTTTTTGTGCCACAATTTTTTGGCAAAGAACGTTAAATATTTAACGCCTCCAGGTTTCTGATGTGGTCAACTGAAAATGACTTGCTTCCCAACTGTGCTTGCATCTGGCACTGTACATTAGCGTAATTCAAGCTATGATCCTTGTTTTTACAGTGTTAAATGTCAGCAGCAGAGCATATCAAAGCAGCACAGATTTTTCAGGTCATCCAGCTGACTTCCAAAGAGCTACAGAGTTGCTAAACAAGAGGAATTAAAAACGCATGGAAAAGGGAAAATATCAAAAACTGTATCAAATAGCCTTTGTCCAAGGAATTTCATTGGTAGAACAACCAAAAATCAGTAAAAGTTGGGACAATATGTTAATTTAAATTTACAACTGAAAGCAATGTTTATAAAATATGTTTGAAGTGTTATGTAGAAAGCAATACAACAGCTATGTATTTTGTGTTTCACCACAGTAATTTTGAAGATACCACAAGAAGAATTGTTTTGAGTGTAGTTTTGTCTTATTTTTACTGAAAACAAGTTTTAAGGTGCACAACATTTACAGGGTCCTTGTTGATGCATTTTTTGTTTCAAAATGTAAACATATTCTCTGTTGGGGACAAGTTAGGACTGCAGGTGGGCCAGTTCAGCATGCACACCCTCTTACGCAACCATGCCTTTGTTGTGCATGTAGAATTTGTGTTTGTATTGTCTGGTTGAAATATGCATGTGAGTCCTTGAAAAAGTCATCTTGAAAGCAACAAATGTTGCTCCAAAATCTAACTGTACTTTTCAGCACTAATGGTGCCATCACAGAACTGCAAGTTACCCTGGCCAAGGGCACTGGCACAACTCCTGGACTCGCAGCTGGTAACAGTCTAAGTGGTGCTATTCTTTCTTTTTTTTTGTCTGATGCACTCAACATCCATTTCTTCCAAAAAGGCCAGTAACACTGATTGATCTGATCACAGCACTACATTCGCATTTTGAGATGGTTTATTGCAGATGCTGCGTCAGAACAGCTGACCTCAGCTGTTTCAAATCACTTGATTACTCAAATTTTTTACCTCATTACTCAGGCTCACTACCTGGAAGCATTTTAATTATCACAAAATTTCAATATTTATATTATAGCTTAGATAAAATGGATACTTTATAAAAGAGAAAATCAAACTAAATTAAGTCTCCTAGTTTTTGAGAAAATGGCTGAAATATGTTGGTATTTAAATGGAAAATGAGTTAAACTGCTGGAACATTTTTACGTATTTCTCAGAACTGATCTTTTTAATTTCCAGAATACTCAACCAAATTGAATCAATCTGGCATCAAATTTCTCATAAGAGTTTGTTCTCTTCAGTAAAGCATAAATAAGACAAATTTGCAATGATGTAACTACTCTAAACTGAGCTAAAAAAAAAAAAAAAAGTTCAAATTCTCACAACATCAGGCTGCAAATGGTTTTTTGTCTTCCTCATAAGCCAAAGGCCCCAATCCACTTCACAATTTATCTGACTGACATAAGTATTTTGCATAAACAACCCCAATTCTGAAATAGTTGGGACAAAGTGTAAATTGTGAATAAAATTAAAACGCAATGACTTTGAAAACACACCACCCAGTATTTTATTCACAATAGAACAGAGATATCATAGCAAATGTTGAAACTGAGAAATTTTGAAATTTCATCCACGAAATGAGCTCATTTCAAATCTGATGGCTGCTACTCAAAAAAGTTGGGACAGGGGCCTGCGTGGCATCCTCTCTTCTATTTAACACAGAGTGGAGGCGTCTGGGCATTTAGGAGACAAGTTTCTTGAGTTTAGCCATTGGAATTTGATCCCTTTCTTGTTTAATATAGGCTTTCAGCTGCTGGAGAGTTTTGGATATCCTTTGACAGACTTTACCTTTAATTATACCCAAATATTCTCAATCGGTGAAAGATCAGGACTGCATGATAGAGTTTTAGGTGGCATCTGAAGATGGCACAGCGGACTGTGTTTACAGACAGCGGTTTTTTGAAGTTTTCCTGGGCCCATTTAGTAATGTCAATGACAGAATCATGCCAGTAAGGGATGCTGTGGCGTCTGAGGGCACGAAGATCATGGGCATCCAGTAAAGGTCTTCTGCCTTGTCCCTTACGCACAGAGATTTTTCCAGTTTCTCTGAATCTTTTGATGATGTGATGCACAGTCAATGATGAGACCTTCAAAGACTTTGCAATTTGACGTTGAGGAACAATTTTTTACGCAAACCTTCATAGGTTGGAGAGCCTCTGGCCATCTTTACTTCTGAGAGACTCAGCCTCCCTAAGATGTCCCTTTTATAGCCAATCATGTTATACATTTGAGGCCAGTTAACTTAATTACTTAATAAATGTTCTTTCAGCTGATTCTCTTATATATTAATTGCTTTTTCAGACCTTTTTTTTGTCTGTGTCCCAACTTTTTTGAGACCAGTTGCAGCCAGAAAAATTGAAATAAGCTCATTTTGTGGATAAAAATGTAAAATGTCTAAATGTAATCTATGTCCTGTTGTAAATAACATATTGGCTCATGTGATCTGAAAGTCATTGCATTTTGATTTTATTCACAATTTACACTTTGTCCCAACTATTTTGGAATTGGGGTTGTACCTGTAAGATATTTAACATACCTTTGGGAATATAGGAAATCATTTATATAGCCATAGAATTAATCATATCCTTGTGGTCCTGTCCCAGAATGAAAACGTCACTTTCCCTAGTCAAGTCAATCCCAACAAACACAATGCATAAAACAGGAATTGAAGCACCTATTACTAAAACCCCATAAGTCACACTTGACTTGACTTGACTTGTGGGGTTTTCGTAATCAGTGCTTCAATTGCTCTGACATAGTCTATTTGATTTGATATAGTTATAGGGGTCCTTGGTTTTGTGAAGCAGTTTTTATATATAAATATATGTGATGTACATTACCATGCTCATATAACATAACAAAAAATTTAATTTATCCATCTTTATTTCAATCAGGAAAGACTAGAAAACAATGAGATATGATATTTAAGAAAGTATTTATTTATGAACATGAACATGAACTTTGGCGGTTAGACCCTGACATTGAACAAATAAACCATTTCCAGAATCCGAGTATTAGATGCTTTGTAGAGATGAATTTCCCCCGGTGTTTAAACACTTGTGGTGGTGGTGAGAGGCTGCTGCAGGGATGAGTCATGGGACCAGAGGGATCGTAGGGCGGAAGAGGAGTCTTGGTCAACCTCAGACGATGGTGGTGGGGAGGAGGAGGATTGCAGAGCATATCAAGCATTTGACAGCTGGTTAACTGCAGGAAGAGAGAGTACTTCTAAAATTTGACAGCTAGCGAACGAGTGGTTCAGAGACTCGGAGTAGGATTCTGATTGGTTCATAAGTTAGGCAGAGTCATTTTTAAAGGGCCAGCAGAAACTATACAACGGCATAGTGGGCATGCGCGAAGAAAAAGTCTTCCTGCTTGAATTTCCGCTAAGCTTCATTAGCCCAGCAATATCGAAGGACGGCTATCATGATTAGATGTAAAATTTGGTGTGACCTGAATTGCGAGCCAGAATTAGAAAAATGAGATCTCATGTCATCACTGAATTCATGGCTTCCATTGTTTTATGCTAAATTGCTTCCCCAGAAACATCTACAGGGCTGTCAAAGAATGAAACCAAAGTTCAGCTGTGTTGGAGAATGAGAGAAGCAATATTCTGAATGAAAACTCCTGCACCTCCATTGTACCTGCCGGGTCCACTCCCAGACAGTTCTCATTCAAAATGGTTTAGACACCACATGACACATTAGAAATGAAAGTTACTGGTAACACAAGACTGGGGGAGATTCTAAGCTTCAAAATGGTTGCAAAGTTGCCTCATTTGAATGGGTATTGTTTTAGATAGTGCTGTTTGAATGATAAAAAATCTTCACAGGTGTGACAAATCCACCTTTTTTGGGTTCCCACTTCATGACATGCGACCCCCTACTTTTTTGGCATGCTTGGAAGGCCTGAATGATAGAAATGGATGTATAACTACAAAATGTACAAATAAAATTAAGTTCATCGGACTAAAACTTGATTGTAATCATTTGCTGGTTTCTTGCCATTTTTGGGACAATTATTCATGACAGAGAACAAGAATTTTAATGCCAGATGTGAAATACTTTCTTACTTTAATGATAACCTCAGCAATATCTGTAAGGGCAAACAAAGTGGATGTCATAGATTTCTTTTTTCAATAAGGTGTTCAAAAATGATTTCATTGGTCATTGAAGATTAAAAAAAAGTTTTGTATGAGCATATGCTTTAAGTTCCATGAATGAGCAACAGACAGTTGATGAAAACAGGTATGGTGAGATAAGACAGATAACATACAAACACCCATTCCCTAATGTACCCTTAGTATGCTGAAAAACAAGTAAATATTTGATGCCAGTTAACCTGTCAGCACTATCTGAAATTACAGCAGGAGGCTAAAAGACACCTCTCATTTTGCAGAATCTCAGCATGCTTTGAAGAAACAACAAAGCTGCAGTGAATGAGATGCCTTCTGAAATTGTGTCATTCAATCTGAGGGGTTATTTAGTGGAGGAGAAATGTGTTGTGAAACATGTTACTTTGTTCTGAACATATTTATTTGTTTGTTTATTTGAAGCTTGTTTTATATTTTGACAAAGCCAATGACAAAACAATGTATTTGGTACCTTCAATACTTTAAGGACAAGTAGCCTCTTCTCCATATTTCACAAGTTTCTCAGTACTGAATGTGGCTGGGCATTGTCTTGCTGAAATAAGCAGGGACGTCTCTGAAAAAGACGTGGCTTGGATGGCAGTATATGTTGCTCCAAAACCTGTATGCACCTTTCGGCATTAATGGTGTCTTTACAGAAGTTACCCATGCCATGGGCACTAACACATCCCCATACCATCACAGATGCTGGCTTTTGAACTTTGCACTGACAGCAATCTGGATAGTCCATTTCCTCTTTCGCCCAGAAGAGACGACGTCCATGATTTACAAAAACAATTTGTAATGTGGACTTGTCAGACCACACACACTTTTCCATTTTGCATCAGTCCATCTCAGATGAGCTCAGGCCCAGAGACGTTTCTGGCTGTTTTTGATATATGAGTTTCGCTTTGCATGGAAGAGGTTAAACTTGCACTTGCATGACGGTCACGGGCATTCAATGTTGGTTTATAGCCTTGCCGCTAATGTGTAGAGATTTCTCCGGATTCTCTTAATCTTTTGATGATATTGTGGACTAGAAATGATGAAATCCTTAAATTCCTTGCAATCGCACATTGAGAAATGTTGTTCTTAAATGGTTGTTCACAAAGGGGTCTATTCTCCCATTTGTGCGTAAGTCCTCTTTTACGCGATTCAAGTTAAGCGCTTTCGAGTTACGCGTATTCTCCCCTATGCGCTTTGATCACACCACAGCGCTTAACTTCATGTAGGCGGCCTTATGAAAGAGGTGTGACTGATCCAAAAGAGATGCAGACTCTGTACAAAGCTTATTGATTATGGCTATCTGTTGTGTTCCGTGGTCTGAGTGTCTGGTTAGTCAATTTTAGGTTTCTATCATTTTGGTATGTCGGTTTTTCAGTCCTTGTCTTAGTGTTTCACATTTCATTCCTCTCCCGTGTTAGTCCAGTCCATGTTTTACCCATGTACTGTCTTTGCTTTCTCCCCGGTCGCGTCATTGTTTGTAGCAGTTTCTCTGTTAATTGATTGTGACACTATTTCGGGTGATTTAATGGATTCTGGGGTTCATCCTTCCTTCTGTTCTTGTTTGCTAGTTTCCCCTTGCCTTTCTATTCATACTAACATTAACAGTTTGTTGTTTTCTAAAATTACTAACCAAACTAACCTTGTATATAATACTAATCTACTAATGAGCACCCGGGATTGTATAGCTGCACTTACTAATTGACGAATTATCTCTCAGCAGTCGCTCTGTTCTAGCTCCGCCCCTTGCTTTACTGTTCATTGGCTATGCTAAAGTTTCCCGCAGAATCTCTGCATTCTTAGAATCTGTTCTGGCTCTTTTTCTGTACACTTAGGAGTCTTTTTATCCAGTTTATTTATCCCATCTTTGGGATTGTCTTGTGATCCTTGTCTGTGTGTTAATGTTAATCTGTTTTCAAGTAATTGGTTTCCCTCATGTTCCACCCCTTGTTAATTAGATTAAGTTTCTACACCTGTGTCTGTGTGCCCCTGCCCTATATGTCTGAGCAGTTTCTGCACGCGAGCCGATCTGACTTCGCACGCATTCCTACTCTCACTCTCCCTGCCCGGTGCACTTCTCCTCTGGTCCCCTCAGTTTTCCTCTGTGTTCTCAAGTTCAGCCTCCTTCCCTGACCAGCCTGCCCTTCCTGCTGCCTTCAAGCCCCTGGTGCCCTCTGTCTCCTCCAGCGTCTTCTGTGACCTTGTGCCAGTCTTCTTCCTCCGTCTCGAGTTGTCCTGAGCACCAGCCGCCCTGCCTGTCCTGAGCACCAGCCGCCCTGCCTGTCCTGAGCACCTGCCGCCCTGCCTGTCCTGAGCTCAAGCCAAGCCCAAGCCATAGTCCCGAGCTCAAGCCAAGCCCAAGCCATAGTCCCGAGCTCAAGCCAAGCCCAAGCCATAGTCCCGAGCTCAAGCCAAGCCCAAGCCATAGTCCCGAGCTCAAGCCAAGCCCAAGCCGTAGTCCCGAGCCCAAGCCAAGCCCAAGCCATAGTCCCAAGCCAAGCCATAGTTCCTTAGCCATAGCCCCAAGTCATAGCCATAGCCATAGCCATAGCCTTAGCCATAGCTATAGCCATGTCCATAGCCTCAAGCCATTGCCATAGCCCAAGCCATAGCCCCAGCGTTCCTGCCTGCCCTGAGCCCTGTGTCCTGTCTGTACCCCTCCTGATGTTCTCCCTTACACTTCTCCTGGCCAGCTGTGCCACCCAAGTTAGCCATCTGCCAGCTGTGCCAACTGTCTTGTCTTGTGAGTATTTCCTAGCTTCCTGAGTTCTGTTTGTTCCCAAGTCTTGTTTCAAGTTTTGTTCCGAGTCTGTCCCCCTGGTATCTGTTAGTGTTTTGGATTCTTGAGTTCTCCTGTTTCAGTGCTAGGCACGGTGTTTTTGTTGGCCGGTGTGCCCCCTTTTTCCCCTGGATTATTTCTGTATTTATTTTAATAAATATCATTTTGGATTCCCGCTTCTGGCGTCTCACTCCCCTTTTGTGTCTCCCTCCCGTTCCGGGGTCTTCCGAGATTTTCCAAGTTCACGCTCATGTTCATGTTTCCACGTCCTTGTTTGCAAGCTCATGTTCCCCTAGTGTGTTCCCCTCGTGTAGCCGTAACACTATCAGGAAAACGAGGAACAAGGATTTTCTGATTAACCATGAAAATGCATTTGTGGTCCATGGAAAACGCAAACCAGACTTTAAATTTGAATATCTTGGGCCTGCTGATAAAACCTCGTATATCCAAACTGATAAGAAACAAAAACTCGCATGTCCAATATTCTTAAATGCAAAATTTAACTTTTTTATTTTAAACTATGTTTATCAATTTTATTATTTCATTATTATTTTTTAATTTAATATTTATTTTTTATTTTCCCGTGAAGTTTATCATTTTGACGAAACAAGGTTTTATCTGCAGGCCGATGTGCCGCTGTAATAGTAGGCCTATGTATGTCTGTGCCAATTACAAGAAGTAATGCAGACATCTACTTTTTATTTTTTATTCTAGCCACTATGGCATTAAAGCTATGCAAACAAACAAATTGCCGCAATAATGAAATAACAAAGAATTTAGCGCTTCTCAACCAGCGCAATCAGATCATTGAAAATGTTCCCCTCCTACACCAGCCTGTTTGTTCTGTGAAAGACAGGGAAGAAGACAAAGAGAACATTCTAGTCATACAAAAATGATAATCAAAGACAGTTTATATGATCTCATTTAGAAATTGCGCACTTGAAATCTCAAACTACTCTGTCAGGTTTGCAACTGAAAGACATGGAAACGCTTTAAAAAAGGATTCTTACCCCGCACGCGGTCATCCCCCCACCCCGAAACCACCTGAGCAATCACCCAATTCCATATCCGTAGCCTATTATGTCCCATTTGATTTGAGCAACACATTCACTTGAACTTGTGCCTAATACTTTATTATAATTAATTATCCCATTTACCGATGATGATTCTTCCCATGTCGGCTATTCTTTATTGGCTAAAATTGATTAACAGATGGGTAGTGCTTTGGTATTGGCCAGGGTAGGGCTTAATCTAGTAGCCTATTTAATAATATCTTTATTCACACATTAAAATACACAGTATTATCAATGGTAAAAAAAAAATTAAAATAAAAAAATTACAAAGACACAAGTTAGGTAATACAGATATCCTCAATTAGAAAATCAATCTCCTCCCTCATGAGAATATCACAGCTTTTTAGATTATCACAAACATACAGGGCAGTCGCATTTGTAAATAGAACATGAAGACAATGATGGCGACGTTGAACCAAAGCCGAAAACCAAATTTCACAGATGTTGGTGTTATATGGCAAGGGGGCACTGAAGGCTGATCCGAGGAAGAAAGCAGCGAATCGTTCTGGATGTGGCTTTGGTGGGGAGACGTAAGCGTAGTATCCTCGATTTAAAGCATAAATGGAGAGATCTGCGGGGCGCTGTAAAAGACAGGCTCTCTGCACACTGAAGAAGTGTACACGCAACAGGTGGTGGGCAACTGTCATCCCCTGTGCATTTCACTGCACTGGAGGAGGAGGTGGCATCCACTCTTTTTGCAGTAGAAGTGCATGGAGAAGAACTTGGAGTGTCAACGAACTGTGTCAGACACCTTAACACAGATGCATGTGATATGTGCATGACATCACCAGCCACTCTCTGGAATGACCCAGATGCCAGGACCGATAGTGCAGTTGTGACCTTAATGACCACGGGTATGTTTTGTGGGTGATTGCTGCGCCTGGGTAGCTGTTCATCCAAAAGTCGGCAAAGATAGATGATTGCCTCATGCACGGTCCAGACGAAAGCGCTGGATGCACTCTATGTTTGTTAGTCCCAGGATGTCCAAACGAAGCCAATATATGCGCGGTCGTCTTCGAGCTCAGCGCGCTCCTCTTACTCTTTTCCAATCACGCAAGAGTGCAAGCAAATGCTGGACTGGCATTTTTATCCTCCGCCAACACGAAGTGGGAGGGGGATATAGGTTTGACCTCCGTCCGTCCGTCCGTCCGAGATAAAGGGGACAGCTTTACTCAGAAACTACTACAGATACAGTAAAAATTTGGTGTGTAGCTTCAGACCATAAAGGCCTTGATTGAGTTCGAAAATGAGAAGCGCACGATTGGCGGGGGATGTTGTAGACCATGTCGACTTGTAGTTTTAGATTTTAAGGGCATGGTAGAATGATGGTCTCATGTATACTCGTATTAATTAATTGTTTGTGTTTGTAATTGAACTAATTGGAGAAGATGCTGTTGCGTAATGTCATGTGATGATTTCATTTGATAATTTATTATGGCTGTGAGAAATGCAGTTTAGAAATAAGGAAAAACAATAGAAAATTGAATGTCGCAACCTTTACCAGATAAAATAAAATAAAATTAATGTTAAAATTCGGCCTACAACCGACATCAAATGCAATATTATATTTTGCCTTATGTTGGCGCTTGACCTTATTGCAGCCTTCAAAGCGCTGAACAGAAAAAGCCAGTAAGCCAGGGGGAGAATATGCGTAAGTGTTTTTCGCCTCAGAAACGCCCGGAAACGCCCCGATTTTGTCTTTTGAGGATACCTCAACTTTCCCAGTCTTTTGTTGCCCCTGTCTCATCTTTTTTCGAACGTGTTGCAGGCATCAAATTCAAAATCAGCGAATATTTCCAAATAAATAAAGTTTATCAGTTTAAACATTAAATATCTTGTCTTTGTAGTGCACTCAATTGAATATAGGTCGAAAAGGATTTACAAATCACTGTATTCTGCTCTCATTCACGTTTTACACAATGTCCCAACTTCATTGGAATTGGGATTTGCAATATGCATTAAAAATACATCAAAGAAAGGATTTAGGTGAGTCAATAGGCTCTAAATTGGTATGTGAGTGCAAACCTGGGCACTTAATGAAACACCAGATAAAAAATTAGAATTCTCATACAAAGCAATTTTATTTTTTGAATTTCAAGGAAAACTATGCAAATGATCATCACAATTTTAACTACCAAGTATAGAGCTTATTTACCTTTGTGATTTATTAGTCCTCTGCTTCTGTCATTTTTGAAAATATTTCTAGTAAAATGAGTATAATCTGATCCGGAGAATTTTTAAATTTGCCATTACAGTGCTATTTCTGGTATATCGATGATTAAAAAGGTAAATAATCCCTCTAACCATCAACTGAACCTAAAACATAAAGAAACTTTAAAGTCACAGGGCTCTAATTTCGTAGACCAGGCGCAGGCGCGGCGAATGGAGGGTGCGCCGCGCCATCGGGGTGTGTCCAGGAGTATGTTGCAATTTCGTGCCCGGCATAGCCTGGCGCAAGTACTCCTCTGTCCCGCCTCTGCCCCGCCTTCCAGCGCAAGTTGGCAAAGAAGGCGTATTTGGGTATAACACAGCCGAGTCAAATATTGCTCATTGGCAAGAGAAACGATGGATAGCGTGTTCCTATTATTACAAACTGTTGCCGCTTAAAATTTTGGGATTAACATGAATGGACAACAATGCAAGATACAATACAAATTTATTTTCAATATGTGATCTTAACTCAGTGCGAGATCATAGCAATCAGGCTGTATTCCTTTACCCCACTAAAGACGATAAAACCTAAGTGACAATAATAGTAGCCTAGTATTAAGCCGCTTGCACACTGGACGCGAAACAAATTTTTCACTCGACAGATTGCGTCTCGTGTCCAAAAGTCTGACAGGCTTTTAACAAAACTCCGTGTCCGACAGTCTATTATTGTTTTTAATTTCTTCAAATCTACTGACTCTTTTAGATATTAAACGAGTGTTTGAAAAGAGGGCTCAGTTCTCCAAGATGAGTACCGAGAATTTCAATTAATGTTTCTGTTTAAGCTCTGCTCAATAAAGCGAGTCGACATTGGCGCGAGACAATGTACAATGCCTCCGTGTCTGACAGCCAAAAAAAGGACGATTAGAACAGATTTATAACGAAATAAAGAATAAAAAGAAACATTTTAACAACGGAGCATCCAATGAACACTGCCATTTATTTATTGGCGGGTCATCTTTGTTGGATATCCCGTTTGTTGCTGATATATTTTTATTCTTTATTTCGTTATAAATCTGTTCTCATATCAATACTTTTACTTTTTGCTGGCCGCTGGACATGGAGTAATTTGCATTTCGTGTCGGACAGTCTTCATCGTGCATGTGATGATTTCTTCACTCTGTCAATGGTCATGGAATTGATTTGCTCACACACTATTTTATCTCTGCTGTGGAAATAAAGCGTGAATCTGTTCGATCCATCTGACTAATTTTCAAAAGAAAGACCGAATAAATACTGATGTCTATCTTCAACGGAAGAAAACAGATGAATAGGCTAAAAAGACCAAGAAAAGTCGATAGCTATCAATTTGCATTCTGTGAAGGTCGAACACAAACATAGCCAAGTTTGCACGTCTAATAATTCCTGGAATTCTCAGAAAAATTCGAACTTTTATGACTCTCAGACACGGAGCTATATTAAAACCCTGTCCGACTATCGCGTCTTTGCATTGACTTTGTCTGTAAACAGTTGTGCGAAAAATTTGTTTCGCGTGCAGTGTGCAAGCGGCTTTAATGAGCGTAGACCGCAAGCATTCAATATATATATATATTATACAGTTTGTGGGTTGCTGAGAAAGATGTGAAGATTCAGTTGCGTTGATCAAGCCAGGTCAAGTTTCCATTACGCGTGGCAACCGCCTGACATCAGGACAATCGATATAGATACTATAATTTATGTCCTTATTCAGATATTTACATTAAATGGTGCTTCCTGTAATTATTTCTTGCATTGAAATGTGCCTGACATTCTGTAAACCTGCCTGTGAGATTTCGGTGACGTGTGCGCACTCTGTGCCGGTCAGCCAAATTACCACTGCACAGAAATGAAACCAGGTTGGAGCTGGCGAGTTTTCTGCGCAACTCCAGCAAAGACTTTTTCTACGAAATTGTCACTGCGTCTTGATGAATATGTGACACCTCCCCCAACTACGCCGCCACACCCATCTCGGCGCACTTTCGTCTACCGAAGGCTGCGCACCTCACGAAATTACCACTACGCGGGCTGCGCCCTACGAAATTACCACTGCGCGGGCTGCGCCTCGCTATGCCACCTGCGCTGTGCCAGGAAATTAGAACCCACAGAGTTGCTATTGTGGTTGGAACAAGAAAAAAAAACAGTGTACACAGTGACAACCTACATATTGACGCCATTTTGATTCCTTCGCCAGCAAGCACCGCTGCATCTCTGTCTGTCTCTGTGAACAGGGCATGTGATTTTTTAATTTTCTTGCTGTGAAAAACAAGGAATCTTCTTTGTCAAACTTGGAACAACAGGTTTAAATTGATGGCAATTTCAAAATTTAAGTTTGATTTGTTCATTGTTTTTTCATTTGTTCACGTTCATTGTTACCAATATCCACATGGATTTACAGTGCCATTTCAAAACTTCAGTCATTTCACCAAGCAGCATCTGTCCTAGAAGTCCTTCCCCACCACAGGAAGGTTGCAATGCCTTGTTGAGCGTTTATGATGTTAATTCTTGATAGAGACAGCTTGTGATTTACGATTAAATTTGAGAGACATACTGTTAAATTAAATAAATATTTTGATTAAAATATACTGGTAGATGTAGCTAGACATATAGATGTTGACTGTGTATACACGTTGGCTTTATTAAGTAGCATTTATCCATTGCTGCACTGGTCCAAAGGCTTTCCTCTGATTAATATGACATTTGGAAAATGATCATTTGGAGCTGCAGTTCCGATATACAGAAAACAACTTTACCATGCTTCATTTCAGAGTGAACTTTCGAAACTTGAAATTCCACCTCCTCATCCTCTCGCTTAAAGCAGAGCAGCAGTTTTCGAGAACTGGGCCTGTATTCACAAAGCATCTTATCTTATCGCTAAGAGTACTCCTAAGTCACACTAAAATATTTAATGTAGGAGTAAAACCTTAAAAGTTATTCACAAAGCCGCTGAGAGCAACTTTTAGTTAGTAAAACTGGTAACTCCTTGAATAGGAGTAGATCTAAGATAGGTGGGAGTAAATCTCAGTTGCTATTGATGACATCTCATGCACAAGCCTTGGGACAATGACCACGGTGATTGGTTGTTCAGTGACAGGGCAGCCCATTGAAAAAGATATGCCACATACAACCCATGGAGAACATAAATGAGGAAATAATCCGAGCGGCTGGTCTGTCCCATGAGATAATAACACGTTGAGCACTCCTGAAAATTTGTACCCAGGGTGCCCTGGTGGCTCATCAGTCTAAGCATGCGCACCTTAAAGGCTGTGTCCTTCTTGCGGCGACCCAGGTTCAATTCCAACTTGGTTCAATTGTTACGTGTCTTCCCCATTCTTCTCCCCAACTTTCCAGTCTATTTCTCCACTGTAAAATGATCAAATGAAGGAAAAAATCTTTTTAAAAAATGCACTATGCGCAGTACCCACATATCACACACTAGGCAAACAAACATACATAGGAAGGAAATAGCTTTAAAAATGCCAATACCATAAAACGAGGCAATAATGAAACACGCCATTTACCCAATGGGAATAAGCTGAAATCATTTAAATGTCAGGCCGTTCAAATTTGTTTGCCCAAAACTGTCAGCAACGTTGCAAATATCGTCATCCTCCTCGACATTATCATCATTATCACCGCTGTTGGCAGAACCATCATCATCCGGTTGAGGTATGTTTCTTTTTTGGCACAAATTGTGAAGGCATATGTTTTAATTACTTTCCTGGCTCTCTCTGGGCTGAGAGTGATGCTCTCTGGGCTCCCCATGCAGCACATGAAACCAGTGCTTTAGCTGCCCAATACCACGCTCCACCACACTGCGTGTCGTCTTGTGTGCTCTAACATGCACCATGAAAAAGACAACAGTCGACTAAATATACCGAGCAACAAAAGAAACGCAAGTTTGCTAGTTAGTTAATGTGCTTTTATGGTTACTCAGTCAAAGTGACCGCAAAACAAAGAAAAGTTTGGTGAAATGAGTGTAAATGTTCAGATACTGGTATTAAATTTGAGTTTCTATAATAATTGCGCGTCTATTATTTTCCGGTCTGTCTTTAACTTGCGTTTCTTTTGTTATTCAGTATTTGTAATTTGTAATTTACAGTATTATGCCATCTTCACATACAGTATAATAGGCTATGCCAATGTATGCTATCACAACAATGACTTACCTGTTATAATTTTGTTGTGGTCCCAGTCGTGGATTCAGGTAAGGGGTTAAGAGCCAACGTTTGCAGGGGTAGCCACTGTCCCCTAGCAAGTGGCATCCTGCAGGCACATAATGCCTGTCAAATAATTGGCACAAGCCGCTTTCCATTAAAATGCGAGAATCGTGCGTGGATCCTGGCCACTTCGCAACAATGTACAAAATATTGTATTCGGCATGAAATACTATCTGGGTGTTGATGGAATGAACTTTTTTCTGTTTACAAATACCTCTTCATCTTCTGTCGGAGAAATAATGAAAATATGGGTCCCGTCGATAGCACCAATGATACCGGGCATACCTGAGATGTGCATGAATTGAAGTTTGATTCCTTGTTGCTAGTGAATGTCCATTGGAAACTGATGAACTGTCGGATGATATGGGGCTCACAGAGTGTATTGTTTGTTGAATTGAGCGACTGACAGATGGTTGTGAAATCCCTAAATTGTCCGCGTTGCAAAGTTGCAGTTTTCCGGTGGCCAGGTGACAAAGTGTTGTCAAACATTTTATTTCCGGGCTTATTGGGTTGTTTCTCATGGTTGGAGACGTAATTCTCTCCCTCACCAAGTCAATAACAAAAAAAATCCCTTCTCGGTCGATCCGATATCTTTTCAACAACTGTGCATCATTCAGAATTTCCAAGTCATTCTGTCTTTCAACAGCAGCAGTCATTTTCTGATTCTTCATGAATAGGTTTTATCGAGTTAGGAGTCCTCTTGACTACTTTTAAGCTCTCCCAGACATACGAGCTACTTTTAGGCCCAAAAGGCTTTGTGAATGACACTCAGTAAAAATAATTAGGAGTCCTAAATTTACAACTTAACCATCGTTAAGATAAACAAAATGTTGAAGTTTTTGTTGACAGATGCACGCCATAGCTCCCACGCTGGGTGGCGGGAGCTAATTAGGAGCCTGTCACTGAAATAGTTGATAAGATAAAGCAAAATATCAAAGATTTTGGTGATATTTTTAGGCCAGTGACCTTGCAACAATAGGCCAAGGTGGCCTTTAGGCATGTAATTTGTAGGCCTTTATGAGATGCATGTCCAGTGAAAATTAGGAGCCTGGAACTGAAATGTTGATGAGAAGAGTTTTTGTTGACGGATGCACACATGCACACACATACAAACGCATGGACAGAGCGTGATACCATAGCTCCCATGCTGCTCGGTGGTGGGAGATAAATAATAATAATAATAATAATGACAGAAATATACCATTACAACATGTAAGTTGTTCAATAAAGAAGAGAGTTTGGTTGCTGACTTTACAGGCAAAATTATTTGAACCCAAGATGACTGACACGTTTAGGAAAACAAAGTGAGCAGAGTGGGATGGAAACCAACTTCGTCATTGTTGTTGTGCGACGTAGCAAAGCATGGAGAAAAACCTTTGGCCAGAGACATGGCGGCATCCTTGTTATTGGCATGGTCCAACCGGGAATCCAGGCTAAAATATGAAAAAACGGCAGGCAGAAAATTAGTCAATGTCTGATGGAAAGAATAAAACAAATGAACTGGCAAGTAAATTTTTATCAATTACCTGTATGACGTTAACTTTGTTTCCAGTGCAGTGAGTAAATTTTAATGATTACATGTGAGAACATTTTTGTGATCCTTGGATTCTAACCATGGTCTTTCACAGAAGAGAATGAAAGTACTCCAAAACTTAAATAGATCTGCATTAACTAGACTTGAGTACCAGTTTTGATTATATTTGGGATACGGCCATCACAAGCAAACAGGGAAACCTGGTTATTCATATGCCTCTATACATGGTAAATAATAGCGTACCGGTTTCTAATTACTGCAACTTATTTGCGCAGGTGCTAGTGATGCTTTTTTTTTTCATCTCAAGCCATGGCAATTAGGAAATCTTATAAAAATGATTTCACTGTGGCATATTGCGATCTAAGCAATAATAAATGCTGACCACGCATTGCAGTTGGTTTATCCAACTTATTTCCAGCAATGAGGGAAAAGAACGGCAGCAAATATTTAAGGGCGATTCTTGGTCAAGTGCCTGACCAAAAATGAAACAAACAGCAAAAAAATCTCTCCAAAACATTGGAGGTTCATTATTGTGGACTTTGTATGGGAGCACTACATATCCAAGTTTTTATTTTAATTTAACCCTTATTTAACCAGGGAAGAGATTGAAATCTCTTTTTCAAGGGAGCCCTGGGGGAAGAGGTGGGAAGGGACAGAGGAATTGCACAGCCAATTAGATCAGGGGATGATTAGGCGGCAGATCGAAAGAGCCAAGTTGGGACTTTAGCCATGACACCGGGGAACCCCCTACTCTTATTGAGGAGTGTCTTTAATGACCACTGTGAGTCAGGAACTCGGTTTAACGTCTCATCCGAAAGATGGCGTCTCCCTTCAGTACAGTGTCCCCATCACTGCACTGGGGCATTGGGGATTATTCCACCAGAGGGAAGATCGCCACCTACTGGCCCACCAACACCTCTTCCAGCAACAACCTGGTTTTCCTCAGTGGTCTCCCATCCAAGTACTGACCAAGCCCACACCTGCTTAGCTTCAGCCACACAGCTGAAGCAGATCAAATTGTGGTATGGCTGCTGGACTACATATCCAAGTCTATCAAGTAAAATTTGTTACATAAACTTTATCCACTTAAGGTCAGCGGTCTAATAGGACTGGTCACGTGCGTGCTCCACACAGAAACAGGTTTTTCATAAGTCTATTTGGCTTCAAATACTCAAATGTGAAGTTTAAAAAGCAAGAATATTCATATTTTCAGCAGACATGTATTTGTAATAGTTCTGGGGGATGGAAAATAGCAATGCATAAAGTTGACATCTTACAAGTGTTTCTTTTTGTGATGACGTCTGGCCACGTGTGTTATATTTTGGGCAGTCACGGACGTGTACTTTATTTTTATTTAACCTTTATTTATACAGGGGAACCCACTGAGACCTCAGTCTCATTTGCGATAGTGCCCAGTTAACAACACAAAACACAAAACCCAATACAATGCAATACATTATTGTTAAAAAAAAGCGAGCAATAAACAATAAAATTATCATAGAGGAGTGCATACAATACATGTGGGTGAGAAAATTGCAGTAATATTATTCAAAACACACACAGTCTCCGACTTCTAAATCCTTTGTCACCTTTTTTTAAATTCTCTAATGAAATCAATGTTAAAGTCTTGGTCTGTTAAAGACCAAGTGATCAGCTTATACTATATGCAGTTCCCATATTCTGCTGATCTATCACTTGACAGAGGCCATGCTTGTGCAGGTTGTCGGCAGCTGTCAGAAAGCGGGATAAAGTGTACACAGCGCCATCAATAATAATTGGCACCCCTGTTTAAGATGTGTTCTTTAGCTTCTAATAAATTCAGTTTTTTTTCTCAATAATATAGGACCACAATGGAAAAAAGGAAAATCCAACCTTTAATTCAAGTGCATTTATTCAGTGGGAGAAAATCCCACATTGAGAATTAATTCTTTTACCTCAAATCATGTGTGCCACAATTATTAGCACCCCTGATGTTAATACTTTGTACAACGCCCTTTTGCCAAAAAAAACGGCACCTAATCTTCTCCTATAACGTTTCACAAGATGGGAGAATACAGAAAGAGGGATCTTCGACCATTCCTCTTTGCACAATATCTATAAATCATCCAGCGACCTGGGTCTTCTCCTCTGCACTCTCCGCTTCAGCTCACTCCACATGTTTTCAATGGGGTTGAGGTCTGGGGACTGAGATGGCCATGGGAGGAGCTTGATTCTGTGTCTGGTGAACCATTTCTGTGTAGATTTGGCCACGTTTAGGGCCATTATCTTGCTGAAAGACCCAGTGACGACCCATCTTCAGCTTTCGGCCAGAGGCCACCAGATTTTGATAAAAAATGTCCCGGTATTTCAAAGCGTTCATGATGCCATGCACCCTAACAAGGTTCCCAGGGCCTCTGGAAGAGAAACAGGCCCACAGTATCACCGATCCTCCCCCATACTTTAAAGTGGGCATGAGGTGCTTTTCTCCAGACTCATCTTTTGTGTTCCGCCAGACACACTTAGAGTGTTTGTTGCCAAAAAGCTCTATCTTGGTCTCATCTGACCAAAGCACACGGTCCCAGTTGAAGTCCCAGTGCCGCTTAGCAAACTCCAGACGTTTGCGTTTATGATTGTGAGTGAGAAAAGGTTTTTTCCAGCATGCCTCCCAAACAGCCCATTGGCATGTAACACGCCTGATGGTTGTTTTGGAGACTTTGTGACCCCAGGATGCTACCATTTGTTGCAATTCTTTAACAGTGAGCTTTGGAGCTTTTTATTTCTCTTACCATTCTCCTCACTGTGCATGGTGGCAAAATAACCTTGCGTCCTCGTCCAAGAGAAAGAGATAAGAGAAATGGCCTCTGTGTCACGTCATATTTATACCCCAGGGAAACAGGAAGTGATGAATTACTAATTAAATGTTCCTAGATACTCTGATCAACTTTGAAAACTACAGTAGAAATGACAGAAATACTTCAATTACATTTATTTCCTAGGAATTGTTAGGGGTGCCAATAATTGTGGAACAGGTGATTATAGGAAAGATAATTATTTTTTAGTCAGGGATTTTTTTCCCTTAAAATTCACTTGAGTTGAAGATTGCATTTTTCTACAATTTTCAGTGTGAGATTATGCTTCTGCAATTAAAGTTGAATTTATTTTAAGACTTTTAACACATCTTAACCAGGGGTGACAATAATCATGGAGGGTGCTGTGCATGCCACAGTATCCCGTTTTCTTTCGGAGTTCTCCACGTAGCAAAATCCGGTTTTTCAAAGCCTGAAATCTGGATATGATGTTTGCATGCGCAGACAAAAAAAAAAAAACGGGATACTTAAAAATCCAATTAAAACTAGGATACTCAAGTCCATGTCAACAGGTTTTAGTAGTTCTGAGTCCAGAGCCAAATAAATCATCCTAGGTTTAAGATATAGTCATAAAGCTAGCAAGGGCAGTGTTAATATAGACAGACACAGAACTGTAATCTAGTTTTTGAAAGAGTGTTTCCAAAAGTGTCAGGGATCTTTCTTTGGCTAATTTGTACTAAACTATTTCATGAGGTGTGGAATAGCTAGTAAGCAAGCCAATGGACTCTTTAAAATATGTGCTCAAATATTACTGCCATCCCTTCTTCCCACACCCTCCTTTTTTGTCATGAGAGGTCATTCTGTCCACAAGAGTCAAGCAATGAGTCCAAAATTAATGGCAACATGCATTACACTGGTTTTCAAGCAGAAAAGGAGGGACATAAACATGGACAGTTTAAGATGCAAGTTCAGTAACTACTATGTAATCAGATTCATTAAAAAGCAGTGTTTCATGATAAATTAATGAGTATCAGGAGGTTGACACTGGAGTTGAGAAGGCTGCTCCATAAGTAAGGACATTTCTGTCACTCAGCGTACTGCTGCAGGACCATGGACAGCTCTGGCCCATCTTTATATGAAACACATTAGGGAAGTGATGGGAGACTTGTTTCAAACGGACAGTTCTTATATGTGGTGATATATTATAAAAGTTATCTTTTATCATAATGCAAAACATGCTATAATTAAAATTAACTATTGTCAGTAGAAGTAATGGTTGTAATATTAATAGAAGCAGCAATAGTATGGTTTTAACCATTCTTGTAAATACTTAAGAAGTCTTTATTTAGTGAGTGTTGTTGAAATACAACGTAAGTAAACAATCGGTTCATGATTGCTAACATAACAGCATTTAAATTTTATCATTGGGAGCATTTTCTCTAATTATGAATGGGCATGATAACTAACATAAGAATCATTATATTCAGCTGAGCAATTTACTTCTTGAAAATGTTTGGAAAATAATGTGAGATAGAAAATGTCTCTGGCCTGGAATCCTTGCCGATCTGGCCCGGAATTGCATGCTATCCCTAAAATGTTTTGAATTTTCCACACTTCCAATCAAAAAAAAAAAAAAGAAATGAATAGGGCCATGGGCTCTGTACTTTAGTGTTATGTACAGTTATGTACTGTAAGCTCACAGGTGGTAGTATTTTTTATGCTTGGGTCCAACATTGGGACAATGAAGACAACTTTTGTCATTTGTAAAAATGTTTTGTAAAAACAAATATAACTGCAAGTAGTAACTATGGGGGTTCAAGCAACATGAGATAATTATCAGTTTGAAGTAGTGAGGACAGAAGTTGTATCGTTTTCCTAACAATTTACAGTTCATGGCACGTAACTGTGCATGGTATACTTTGCCCTGCAAATTTCTGGTTGATTTGTCATTGCCATGTCTTTGAAATAGCAGCTGTTACCTGATTGACAAATAGCAGCCAAATATTTAAAGATTTATTTTGCTCGTTGGAAAGACTATCTGGTCCTCAAACGGAGATGCAATATGCAAAATCGGGGCCAATTATTACATTGGTTGAAAACAAATATGCAACTTTACATTGTTTTTCTTACTACAGTGCCACATATTGGCCAACTGGAATCAAATTTGTTGTACCTCTCTGTAGCACCAACATCTGGCAAATCAAAGTAATTTGCATTTTACACATCCTTAACAATAGTTTAAGGGGACTTATAGCTAAGCAAACATTTTTCCAAGATATTCACTTTTTAAACTAAGAATTATTATCAAAATAATTGTATTAGCTTTGTAACTTAAAACACTGAGTTTCTGTAGCTTCACATCAGTGGTTGCCATGGCAACGGCCATTTTGATGAATATATAGATACTTAGAGAAACAGAGTTATTGAGATGACTAAACAGTGTTTGGTAATAATTTCAGCTGTATTTTGAAGGAAAAAACATTCCTAATGTCACTACGGAGCTTTATTTCCAGATTTCTATGTTCTATTATTGATTTTGATACCCCTAAATCAATTTAGGCAAGAAGCAGCTAATTAAATATGCATATTTTGATTTACTCATATTCAGAGGTACATATTGCAAAAACAGCTCTGTACAGACATAAATCATCACAAAACTAAAATAACTACCAAACATGAAGTGTTTTGAAGGGTGTACAGTTGCTGAGAAATCTGTATTTTCCTCTTGAAAATCTGTATTTTTAGAAAAATGTGATTTTAGTTTGGCAGTAATAATGTGATCGAAGTCTCACAGTAATGTTCTCAGGAGAAAAATATTTAGTATTTTGTTTTTAGAGGTTTTTAGGATTTTTTTTTTACCTCTTTAAAAGGCACCAGCCTCAAAAGTAACCCCCTCTTCTTCAATCTGAGTTACTTCCCTAGTTTTATGTGCTTGTCGAGTGTCTAGTGCACGTTTTTCACTCTGTTTCACATGTTTTCTGTCCAGTTCGTGACTGCCTTTCAGTGAGTGTGCCCCTGCCTTTATGCCAAGTTTCATAAGAATGGAGACAATTCCTCGTTGGCCATTATTGAAAGGCACCACACTCATAGCTGTTCCAGCCTTGAAAACAGTGTTCATGACAAAAGTTTCCTTCGGAAAACAACTCCAAATTACGGACCACTTCATGTTCTTACCTCAAAACTAAAATTTTTACCAAAATTGGCATTTTGCTTAGCTATAGGTCCCCTTAAAGGTTTATGATTGACAGTTAAAGTGAGTATAGGGAGCTGATGAAAATTCATTGGCTGATGTCGGCCTTCTAGTTTGAACTGACACTTTGTTCACATAGGTTTTAATGGCCACCTTCACCATTATGAAGCATGCAGAATTTGAAGTTGCTTGAACAATTGGCAATTCGTGCTGGTATGCTTGCGGAAGCTGGTGGCGTTCAGCTGCATCTATATCATAGCCGATTTCTTTCTAATTTTCCATCTCTCCTACCTCTCTATCGTCATCATCACTGTCGCTAACTTGCACTGGAATCATCCCCTTCAACTTCCATGTCCAAGCGAAGCAAAAATTCTGACATTTTTCCTGGATTTCGACATCCAGCATCCAGCTTGCAATGTAAAATACACATATGATAGCCAATGTGTCACAACTGCTCCTATGAGTGTAGTCACAGCTCTTAGCCGGATTTACAGCACTGTTCAAGGGTGATATTTGGGGTTGCTAAAAGCCCATTTTACATCCATGATTACACTATTCCACTATCATCTCTGGGTGAAAAATGTTGGTAGTTAGAAAAAGTATGCCATGCCCTGCCGAGTGATATCAAAATACAATTTTTTTTTTAAAGTTTCAAATAAAAACATGTCTACTTTAAGTATTGACTTAAAGCAAGGTGACTGGGGTGTATAAACATGGTATTTAGCTGACCAGGAACTCTTAAAAATGCATCTACATATTCTCAGCAAGAAAAGTTCCTGGGCTGCCATATAAAATTTAATCTTAAATAAGGTACATCCCTAAATCTAAAAATAATTAGTGGTTCCAATAGATATCATAATCCTGTTACAAGTTCACAGGTTTAAGCCATATTGGTTACAGTTATGACATCATGTCATGGGAAACATGGACAGGCGTAAATTACAATTTACTCATCAGTAACGTCCCCCCTCTGGCTTCTATGCAAGCAACACATCTTCTTCGCATGGAATGAATCAGACGTCTCACAAAGTCCTGTGGGATACCATTCCATATTTGTACAAGCCTGTCACTAAGTTCCTGGAGTGTCTCTGGGGCACCTAGTGAACATCGGAGATGTCGTTCCATCTCATCCCATATGTGCTCGATTGAAGAGAGATCTGGAGAGTGAGCAGGCCAAGGGATCACATTTATATTGTTCTGTTGAAGTGTATGTTGCACAACTCGAGCCACATGCGGCCGGGCGTTGTCACGTTGAAAGAGCACGCCGGGGCCATGTTGACGCAAAAACTGCAGACCACAAAAACTGCAGAACAACGGGACGGATGATCTCGTCACGATAATGCTGTCCAATGAGGTTGCCATCAACCACTAATAAACGGGTTTTCTGTCTAGCTGTGATCCCACTCCTTACCATAACGCTACCGCTGCCAAAACGGTCTTGCTCCATGGCACAGTGCTCAGCGTAATGTTCACTTTAACGTCGGTAAACAAGTCTGCGTCCATCGCTGTGGCTGTGGTTGAAACAAGACTCCTCAGTAAATAGCATCTGTCTCCACTGAATTGCTGTCCAACCAGGGAGGGATTATGGACCGGGCCAGTGGGGCCCTTGAGGGCCAGGGGTCCTAGGAGCAGCACATAGCCCAAAACAGCAATGCCTATCAACAATACATTTCAATTTCAGAGGGCCTCCATTCTCTGGTCTCCATTCTGTCTACCAGGGCCCCTCACCCTGTTACAGGGCCTCTGATGAAAACAGGGAGGGAGGGGGGCCCTCTGACATTTGTCTTCCAAGGGCCCTTGGGTGGGGGGTGCTTTCAGTAGGCCCTCTGACTATCAGGGCCCCCAGCCCAGCTATAGGGCCCCTTATGAAAATGGATTGGGGTGGCGGGCCTACTTTTAGAGGGCCCTCTGATTATGAGCCCCTACTAGGGGGCCCTAGGGAGGAGCAGGGAATACCATTAGAGGGCCCTCTGATTACAAGGGAGGAGTTCTGTCCTAGGGAGGTGGAGGGGCGTACTTTTAGAGAGCCCTCTGATTATGAGGGCCCTAAACAGGGGCCTCTGACTTACCAAGGGCCCTGGGTGAGGGTGCTTTCAGCAGGCCCTCTGACTACCAGAGCCCCCAGCCCTGCTATGGGGCCCCTTATGAAAATGGATGAGGGGTGGCGGTCCTCTGACTTCTGACTACCAGGGGTCCTCGGGGTACTTTTAGAGGGCCCTCTGATTATGAGCCCCTACCAGGGGACCCTAGGGAGGAGGGGAGCGTACTTTTGAAGGGTGGGCGTGATTGTGTGACGGGGGGGGCTCATGGACTATGAGGGGCTCTCAGTGCTTTGACTACAAGGTACAAGGGCTGCTGACCTCACTAAGGGCCGACTCACACAAGGCAGCCCATACTGTACCCAAATACACTTGATTCCCAAGGTCCGGCTTGATCGGTCTTTCGTACCTGGGTATGATACACTAGTACACTTGGAGGAGGTGGACTCTAGCACGATACACATGTAGTGTGATCGCTAACCGTGCCCCAGCAAGGATCTCAAACATGACGTCAATGACAAGACTCCAAATAATAAATATGTCAATGCATTTGAGAAAGTTGTTCATAACTGGTGTTTCTTTAAACACATTGTTTCAGAGCATAGTGAATTATATGACATGATTATTGGCACTGTTGAATAAAACTGGACTGGTTCTAATATTTTCTGATTTCAAAATCAATATTTTTATTTCACTTGATACCAGAACCAGCTTGTTAACTAATGATGGCTAGTGTGAGTATGCCCTAAAAGGCATTACACAAGCTCTGTGTTCTCTCATGAAACCCTCTCACGACCAGTGCCTTGGTCTCTTCATGTACCATGGCTCTTTGAACCTCTTGAACTACAGTACACTTACATACATAGTTGCAAACACTGTGAAACTGAGACGAGCTACCATATTTGATAACAAATGTTTGCAAACATGCTATGAATACCCTTACCTATTATTTCTAAATATGTATTATTTTGAAGTTATGTTAATATTAACAAATTGTCTAATGGCTGCCATCTTAGACACTGAGTAAATTGAGTGAATTTGGCCAAGGGTGTGATTTCACTTATGTGAAAACAGCAAGCTATTTGACTAGTTTCATGTTCCCACCTTTAAAATCCCGTAGTAAAGACACCAGTGGTTTCTCTAACTCTGGCACAAATGCAACAGTGCTTCTTCATACAAAACTGCAAGCAAATTTCACCCAGCAGCACAATGTTGGTTTGGGGACAGATGATGAAATAGCAACTCACATAGACAGCATGCATTTTTGGTAGTAGAAAGTGGCTACCCCTCCCCACTCTCTTGTGTTGAAAAATTGTTACATTGCTCTAAATTCCCACAGGGGCTGCCTCCAGTGGTCAACTACTACAGTCATAGTAGTATTAGACGTGGATAAGATGAAACTGCCATCTAACAAATCCTCCTACAGCAGCTACTTAATGTAGAAGGTGGCAGGTCTGCACAAAAATAAATTACTCTAAAACTTATATGAGGTGTATGAAATGTCATAAATATTATTTATCATACTCTCAGACAGGGCCGGATTATGGGGGGTCTGGGCCCCGGGGCCAGGAGTTTGCAAAGGCTCTCCTCTCATGCTCACCGATACGCTCAGAATGTTTCCATTCAGAAAACCTGTGGAAAAACGCATTGTGCTTACTTGAAAAGAAGCAACCAGATCAAGGGGAGTAAAGCAGCTACTGCCTAGTCACAGACTGGCCATTAAGAAGAGAGCATTTGATTAAAGAATTTGTGCAACTCCTGGTGATGCCCCCCATGGTCCTATCCCTACGTGAGGCAGGGTACTTTTCACTTCGATTTTGAAAAGCAGCTGCTCCTCTACTTACCAGAATCGACTTGACCTGTTTAGTAATGGCACTTGGCCATAAAGCAGGGTCATTAACCGTTTCACACCAGGAGTTTGAGCCCCTAGCTCCTAATGTGATACTGGTCTCAGTGTACCCCTCCTGATTTGACGAGACTTTCTCAGGCGATGCCTGGTCTGACAGTGAGTCTCCTGTCCTAAGAGTGCACAAGTCTTTAATGGTTGTGGTATTTAGCCATAAAGCAGGGTCAATAAGAGGTTCATGACCGGAGTTGGTGTCCCCAGCTTCTGGTGTAAAACTGGGCTCCGTGCAATCCTCCTCACTTGGAAAGATTTTCTCAGGTGATGCCTGGTCTGAGTGTGGGCTGGAGGCCTGAGCCTGACAGGCCGGGTCTGCGCTTGATTGGGTCTGTGAGGGCTCTGGCATGATCAAACCAGTGGTGATCTCTTCATTGCTGCAACTCAAGCTACTGATGACATTATCAATGAAAGTTGCAAGCACGTCAGACTCACAATCAGACCAGTTCGCTAAATCACCTGAGAAACTTCTTTCAAATGAGGAGGGCAAAGACCCCAACTCCTACTGGGAAACTGTAAACACCCTGCTTTATAGCCCAGTACCATTACCGACCAAGCCAAGTCCATTCTTGTTAGTAGAGGAGTAGCTGCATTTCAAAACAGAAGTGCTAAGTACCCAGCATCAGTCAGGTATAGAAGCATTGGGGGTATCAGTAGGAGCTTTACAAATGCTTTACTCAGTTGCTCTCTACAAAATGGGCAAACTGTGCCTAGGCAGTGGCTACTTTACTCCCCTTCAACTGGCTGTGTGTATTGTTTCGCTTGCAAACTTCCAGGAACAATACTTTTGTTCAAGGATTTTCTGACTGGAAACATTCAGACTGGATTGGCGAATATGAGAGGAGTGTGGAGCATAGGGCTTGCATGCTAGTATTACATAATCGCTCCAGAGGCGCAGCAACAATTGATTCTGATATTGTCAAACAAATTGATGCAAAGAGACAATTCAGGCGGGAGGTTTTGAAAAGAGTTGTTGCAGTCATCCAGTTTTTGGGGGAGAGGGGACGTTCTTTCAGGGGAGATGATGAGCTACTAGGATCAGCCCACGATGGTAATTTTTTGGGCATCATTGAACTCTTGGCCAAATTTGACCCATTCCTAGCTGAACACCTCCAAAGGTTTGAAGGCAAGAGGAAAAGCTCTGTGTCCTACTTATCATCAACAGTCTGAAAAGAATTTATCCATTTAATGGGGGAGAGAACAAAGCAAGCAATTGTTAATGAGATCAAAGAATCAAACTACTTCTCTGTTATAATTGACACCACTCCAGGTCTTGCTCGTGTGGACCAACTCACTTTTATTTTCAGGTTTGTGAATAATGACGGACATGTAGTTGAGCGTTTTCTGGATTTGAGCCTATTGAAAACGATAGTGGGGACAGTATGGCTGAGTGTGTTGATGCCATGGTGGAGAACCTGGGCCTAGACTTATTTAACTGTAGGGGCCAGTCATATGACAATGCAAGTAACATGTCAGGACAGTACAATGGAGTCCAAGCTCATCTTAAACAATGAAACCCATTGATTTGTTTTGTCCCTTGTGCAGCACATTCATTGAATTTAGTTGGTGTCAATGCTGTTGACAGTAGCCCAGAAGCTGGACGTTTTTTTTTTTTCTTAGTTCAGGCAATGCAAACATTTTGTGCATCATCTACACACTGGTGGGGAAAAGTTTTCCATGGCACTGATGTCAAACTCACACTGAAATCACTGTCAGGTACTCGGTGGAGTGCACGGGTCGACTAAGGCTCTTTGGAGCCTTATATTATGCACCACTGAGAGGGGCATTCAATGCTATTTCTAAAGATATGGAGGAGAAACGTGAAACTCAAAGTGAAGCCTCTGCACTCTGTGGCAAATTGGACACGCTGGAGATGGCCTTCATTGCACACTTCTAGGACACGATACTACAGAGGTTCCAAGCCACAAGTGTGCAGTTGCAGAGGCATGATATTGACATATGTACAGCTACACAACTTCTCTTGTCTTGACAAGACCGTGAGGACAAAGAGGCTTTGGGCACAGAGAGGTGTTTGAGGTGTTTGAAGGTGCAGCTTTAAATGTCACCACTACTGTCTCCCAAGAGTACAGGCATGACCTCCAGCGGACGAAGACGCGCCAAAGAATGCCTAATGAAAGTGCAGAGCCAGGTGTAGCATCTGATGGAAAGAACAACTTTCAGTGTTGTCATTGACAAACTTGTATCCTGTCTTGACCACCGTTTGAATGCATACACACATTTAACCAAGCTATTTAATGTTCTATTCGTGCCCGACAATATGTCCAACATTGAGCTTGCTTTAAAGGCTAACTCACTCGCTGCAGCATATCCTTCAGATTTGAATATGAACCTGGCTGATGAACTGATACAATTCAAATCATTCATATCAGAAAAAGAAAAATGCCCAAGTAAAATGCTCAAAACCATGATAGATTTGGGTTTACAATCAACTTTTCCAAATGTCTAAATAGCATTTAGACCTTTTTTTTGAGAGTGCCTATTAAAAATTGTGAAGGGGAACGTTCATTCTCCAAACTGACACATATTACAAATTAACTCAAGATTAGGATGTGCCAAAACCACCCTAGCCTTAGTCGACTCAGCCCGTGCACTCCACCGAGTACCTGACAGTGATTTCAGTGTGAGTTTGACATCAGTTGAAGTTGCCCCAAGTATTCATCCGCTTGGCCCGTCAAACTGTCATTAATAATTTCTTTCCACCGCATGTCGTTGCAGTATTTTCAATCTGCTTTTCACGACACTCTGTAGTTTCGCATTTACACTGACACAAAAAAAAACCTGTAGACATCTTCCTTGATGCTCAAGACGGACAATCAGTAAATGAACATGACTGCACCACTGCAAAACATTACTAGGCTTATGCCGTCGGAGGCGACGGCTGGGGGTATATCCCCGAATGCCCCCAATCCTCCAATTCCCCAATCCTTGAATAGACCTTGAATTGACTTTCATTTGAACTTAATTTCAGGTCAATCGGACAAATGGTTCTGAAGATATGGCCAAAATGGTAATTTTCCATCACAAAGCGTCACCTGGTGTCAAAATATTGAACCATACAGGTATGATGTCATCATGTGACAGGTTGTGAGGTCACGACCTTGCACTTGCAGATAGTTTCATGTCAATTGGACAAATAGTTCCAAAGATATGGCAAAAATGGTGAATTTTATGTGACAAAGCTCCACCTTGTGTCAAAATTTTGAACCAAACAGGTATAATGTCATTGTGGGACACATCCTCAGGTCATGAACTTTCATTTTCACTTGATTTGAGGTCAATCGGACAAATATTTCCAGAGATATGATAAAAACAGTGATTTTTCAGTTTTTGGCCCCTGGTGGCCAATCTAGAAATGGTAAATTGTACAAAATCGAATCAGTTCTTCCTCTTTATGATACTTTTTAATCAAGTAGAGTTGAGTGGAAGTGGAAACGCCCTATTAGATACATCGCAGTCTTTCATTTTCCAAAGTACAAATCTTCAAAACAAGCAATTGCACAGTGAAAAGAGGCTAATTTCCTCCCAAAAGAAAAAAAGGATATTTGACTGATGGGATTGGCATACAAATTTTCCATTCCAAATAAGGATTTAAAAAAGATATATATATTTTTAAAAAATCTGACATCTACAAATGCAGTTGCGCAGTTAACACTTGAAACAGACAATTGCAACAAGGGCACCTGTGAATGAACTCAAATACAGTTGGTGACCAAATCATTGAAACTGAAATGCACAAAGATGAACCTGTTTTGTATTAAGAATTAAGAATCAATTATGGATTGATTTTTGTTTATGATGCTTTTGGAGCTTTAGTTTGCAGGTAATTAAAAACTATTCAACTAAGTGTCCCTCTGCCCTTGTTGGGAGAGCTTTGGCTGGTGACGGCAGTTCTTTATTGAAGTGTAGTTGTAGTTTTTGGTGCTGGGCATACTTTGTCTTACAATCTGGTTTCCAAAAAAGTTGAGACACTGTGTGAAGTGCAAATAAAAATAAGAGCCATCAGAAGATGAAATGTCCCCCCGGCCCCTGATTATTTGCCAAAGTCATGTCAATCTTACACCTTCAAAGAAATTCAAACAAGAATGTTGAGGTGATTTTCCTCTGGAATGATCTGGAAGTATGTACTGGCAGCATCATACTTCATACTATAATTTGAGGAACGTTTGTCTGTCTGTCTGTTTGTCTGTTTGTTTCCCTACTCCTCCGAGGTCCTCTGACAGATCTTCACCAAACTTGGTGGGTCTATGTAGGTTGTCCCTGGAGGGGTTAGTTTTTTGAAAGGTCAAGGTCACTGGGGTCAAAGGTCAATTTTTCGCATCTCCCATCTCCTTGGACAGATTTTCATTAAAGTTGGTACGTGGACGTAGGTTGTCTCAAGAAATGACCGCGAGAGGTCCGTTCCGTCAAAGGTCAAGGTCACGGGGGTCAAAGGTCACCGTATTCATGAAAGTTGGTATGTGGACGTAGGTCGTCACAAGAAATTATTCTCGCCACGGGTAATTCACTAGTCTACCAAAGACTATGAAGCACACGTTGACAAAGGCAATAAAAAACAAGGGTCATTAATGAACAGTGTTGTAGTTCTGCTCTGGAAACAAACCCAGCCCTGCGACTGAGTCCAAAGCCATGTTGCTTCCATGGAAAGGGAAAAAAAAAATTTCAGAAATTTGAAAATATGAAAAGGCACCACTTCAGTACTTGGGTAAAGCACATTGAGTTCTACTCCGGAAACGAACCCATCTCTGCACAGAGTACAAATCCAACTTGTTTCCATGGCAATGAAAACAAGAAGATTTTCAGAAATCTGAAAATATCAAAAGGCACCACTTCAGTAGGTGAGTAATATACATGCAAAGTTTCAGTAAGATATAATGGAGGGTTTTTGAGTTGTGCTCTGGAAACAAACCTCTCTGTACAGAGTCCAAATCCAATCTGTTTGCATGGAAACAAAAAAAAATAAAAAATCAGAAATCTGAAAATATGAAAAGGCACCACTTCGGTATGTGGGTAATACAAATGCAAAGTTTCAATGAGATATATTGAACAGATTTTGAGTTCTGCTTTGGAAACGAACTAGGCCTGATGTGCATTAAGTCCAGATTTGTTTTCATGGAAATGGCAAAAATGGTAATCCTGAAGTTTCCAAAGTAGCAAAAGGCACATCTAGACGATACATAAAATACATGTACAAAGTTTGTTGCAGATATCTTACATAGTTTTTCAGTTCTGCTCAGGAAACAAAATGATGATGGACGGACGGACGGACGAGGCCGATGCCTATATCCCCCCGCATTCTATGTTATCCGGAGGGATAACAATACTATGATAGCAAATCACCATCACCATATTTAATGAATATTGAATGTTATACAAAGAGAAGATATCAGAGGTTGAAACCGAGAAACTTAATTGTCATATGAAAAATATCTGCTCATTCTAAATTTGTTGCCAGTCACGCATTTTAGAAAAGTTTGGACGAGGGAAAACGAAAAAAGACTGAAAAAGTTATATGATGCTAAAACGAATACACCTGGAGGAACATCTCACAGTTACTTATTTTTGTAGGTTAAATGGCAACAGGTCAGTCACATGATTGGTTATAAAACGAGCATCCCAGAGAGGCTGAGCCTTTAAGAAGTGCTGTGCAGTGGCTATCTCCGCCAGAGTTCAGCTCAAGCAGTCAGCACTACTGGAAGTAATTGAAAAGGGAAAAACTAATGGGCAACACGGTAAAGCCTCCAAAGACTTGAAAACCACGAAGCCCCCGTGGAAGATTAATCAAAATAGAGGATCAATAACTTCTCAAGTGCTAATATGCACTGCCACATTTTGTGATATGTAGGGCACTTCATCATTTTAACCACACAAAGATTTATTGATAATCCATTGTTAGGTCCAAAGCATGAGGTAATGTAGCACTTAGCAAATGAAGTAAAACCAAAGTCCACAATGATTTGTATTTCATTTACAAAAGACACGTCGGTTCATTTGAATCTCCCTCTCTGTGAAAAGCACCAACGTCTGGGTGGCTGGACAAGTTTTATGTCTTACTTAGTCAGCATGACGCTGACAATTACAATGGACTATAAGGTCATTTTTCTCCCCTGTCATGGTTGTCTCTTGTCAAATAAAATGGGGGGAGGGGGCATAGTGTTCACCATGAAGCGATTAAAGGCCTATCAGGAAGCATTTATCGGTATGCTGTTTCACGATTACATTTTTGTCTATTCCTGTCTCATCTAAAATAAATGGTTCATTGGTCATTTCAGTATCTGACATGAGTGTTTATTAGGCATAGACTTATCCTTTGCAGTAGTCTAGAATACCAATTTTTGCTCAATAATTAATTTTAAAACAAGGCTGTATTTCATGCATGGATGCATTTTGGCCACAGATTCCTAAAGTGCCCATTGTCCAGCAATTTGGGCTGGTTGGAAATTATTCTGAGTTATTTCATTCCAATCTCTCTCTCTTGCTCTCCCTCTCTCTCTCTAGTATTGTGAAAACACACACACAAACACACACACACACACACACACACACACACTCACACACATATTAGTGGTGGTTGGTGAACTGGAGAAAGGGGAGGCTAAAAACAATCCCTTAAAATTAATGATTTGTCACGACATGTTTTCAACCATTTACTTAAATTACCCGAACCGAAACTACGAAAACTCTCAACATTATCAGGTGTGGCCAGTTTTCATTTATAATGCATACCTGTCAACTCTCATGCATTCAGTTTGAGTTTAAGAGGCATATTTAAGTTCCTCTGCTGTAGTCAGCAATTATACAATCAACAAGTATGTAAGAGACTCTTGCGCGGAATTGAAGTCATTGTGCACTGGAGGGGTTGGAAGCAATAGAATTGCATAAAGACGTTTCGAATGATCAAATTTCATTTGAACGATCATGAAATACATGCATTGCTTCCAATCCCTGAATAAAGAAAAGCGTGAGAAGTCCGGAGTCATAATCGGTATGCGTTATAAATAAAAACTGGCCACATCTGATAATGTTGATAGTTATCAGAGTTTCTGTAATGGTAATTTAAATGAATGATTGAAAACAGCTCGTGCCCAATCATTCATTTTAAGGGATTGTTTTGAGCCTCCCCAATCGCCAGTTCACCAACCACCACTGATATATGTGTGTGTGTGTGTGTGTTTTCACAATACTGGAGAGATTTTCGGAACAGTTATTATTCACTGCTTTATTATCAGCAGGTGATTTATGCATTTAATTCATGATTATTTTGTTAAGCAAATGTTAGAGATATAGTGAGGATATCTCAGTAGTTTTTTTTATTTAAAAGTTAATCAAAATGGTTTTTTTTTTCGCTCAAAGAGGACAACAAAGCGTGACATAAAAAAATCAGCTTTGAACTGATTGGATGTGTGAAATTAAAATTAGACTGTATAATGTAGATTTGCCCATTTGTTATTCACTCACAGTCCAATGAATAAATTACGCTTCATTACAAAACTTTTCTAGTCAGAATATAATATACATTTTTTAACCCGTTTTGTAAATATCAAAGAATTTTCCTTTGGAATACTTTGACTTTATATATGCTGTATTCTGATGCCATTTTCTCATACTTGCTGTGGACAGAATATCTTATTATATATTGCCAGTCTTATACCAGTGAAGAATCAAATAAAGTTGGTTTTCTGTTCCTTGAATGATATTAAAATTTTCATGTTTGTGTCACACTTTTGTTGCCCAGTATTGTGAAAAGACACACACTCACAGATATATAAATATACAGTACCAGTCAAAAGTTTGGACCACATTGCTAATGTCCCAGCACTCTGTTTTTTGAGAAATTTAAATGGCTTAACCTCTCTATATAATCTCAAAGGGAATCTTGTCAGAGGTAAACATTCAGAAGTTAAAAGAGAATAATTTTGGGGTGTAGCCCCCAAAAGCCTGCTTCTCCCGTTTTTTTGCATATTATTCAGCCAATACTGTCGCCATGGCAACCAAAATTGATAGGTGTCATCAGCTGATTATTACAAATGTCCATACCAAATATGAAAGTGATTGGTCAAAAAGTACAGGCTGTACAGCGTCCACAAGGAAGTGTGTGTATTCAATTTGTGCTTTATTCGCCAATGCTGTCGCCATGGCAACCAAAATCGAGAGGTGTCATAACTGAAGCATGACACATGTCCATATAATATGAAAGTAATTGGTCAAGAATTGCAGCCTGTACTGCGTCCACAACGAACTCTGTTTTGCCACTAATTTGCATATTATTCAGCCAATACTGTTTCCATGGCAACCAAAAAAACGAGAGGTGTCATAACTGAAGCGTGACTCATGGCCATATAATATGAAAGTAATCGGTCAAGAATTGCAGTCTGTACAGCGTCCACAATGAAATCAGTTTTGCCACTAATTTGCATATTATTCAGCCAATACTGTTGCCATGGCAACCAAAATCGATATGTGTCATGTTATGGCCCCAATTTGTTATTAGATTTACAACGCAACAGCAACAGCAAGGGATGACAGACACAGTTTTAAAAACCTCAACACATTTAATTAACAAAAAAAGACTAAACTACTATTTACAACTACAGACCAAGATTGAATAAAAAAAAAACAGAAATATTTACAGTCCCTTTGGTGAGTTTCCTGGTGATGTGCTGGGTGAGAAAAATCCACAAAAGAAATTTAACAGGTCTTGAACAGAAATGACAGGTCTGGTCACACGTATCCTTCTTCTTGCAATTTCTCCTAATACTTTACTGTCTCAATTCCTTTCCTTATATACTCTTTTGCAGACCCCACCCACATTTAGACCTCTTTTTTTTACTTTTCGGGGACTTGCCCCAGACATGTCCAGGGCATGTCTAAACATAGCTCCAGTCTGAGCTGAATAAAAAAAAAGGTAAATACTGCCATCCAGTGGCCTATATTCACATTACACCTCCATTCCAAAAGGGAAAAATTTTGACTCATAAAGGCAAAATTTTTCTTTTCAATACAAAATGGTTAAGTGAACACTTGTCTATATATACATATCATACAATATTCAAATAAACACATGATATATATATACATATTCAAACACGGGATAAGCAATCAGCAATTACATTGTCTGTACCCTTCACATGCTTAATTTCCAAGTCAAACTCCTGTAATATCAAACTCCAATTCAACAATCTCCGATTCTTATTTTTCATCTTACTCAAAAACATTAACGGATTTTGGTCAGTATACACAATCATTGGCTTTTGTCCTGTACAAACATAAACCTCAAAGTGTTGTAAAGAAAGGACCAGAGCCAACAGTTCCTTCTCTTTTGTGGAATAGTTCCTTTGGTGGCGATTGAACTTCCTGGAGAAGTATGCCACGGGATGCTCAATGTCATCAGAGTCACTTCTCTGTAGGAGCACAGATCCACAAGCTTGGTCGCTAGCATCGACCGCGATGCAGAACGGTTTGTTGAAGTCAGGAGATTTGAGCACGGGGAAGTGACACAGCAGAGACTTCAGGTGATCGAAGGCTCTCTGGCATGCATCATCCCAAGAGAACTTTACGCCTTTCTTCAGTTGGTTAGTTAGTTAGACTGAGAGCAATCTCAGCAAAGTTCTTGCAGAACTTGCGGTAGTACCCGATCATTCCAAGGAAGGGGCGCAAAGCTTTTTTGTTGTCAGGAACTGGAAAGTCCATGATGGCTTGGACTTTAGCATTTATGGGTGCCACCTTACCCTGGCCTATGACGTAGCCAAGATAGGTGACAGTAGCACAACCAAAGTCACTCTTGTTCAGGTTAACAGTCAGGTTAGCCTGGGTCAGGCGCTGGAACAACGTCTCTACATCTTTTAGATGTTCTTCCCAGGAGTCACTCCATGTGATCAGGTCATCGATGTACGCACCCGTGTGTGGCAATCCGGCGATTGTAGACTGTATCATCCTTTGGAACGTGGCTGGGGCATTTTTCATGCCAAAGGGTAGGACTTCATACTGGTACAATCCAGATGGTGTGGCAAAAGCAGAGATGCTCTTGGCTCTCTCAGTTAAAGGCACACACCAATAACCCTTCAATAAATCAATCTTGGTCAGAAACTTTGCTTGCCCTACTCTATCAATACAATCATCAATCCTAGGTATTGGAAACACATCAGTTCTAGTTACAGCATTGACTTTGCGATAATCTGTACAGAATCTAGTACTTCCATCAGGTTTTGGAACTAGCACACAGGGTGAACTCCAATCTGAGTTGGAGGGTCTGATAATATCATGTTCTAACATGTACTCAACCTCTTTCTCAGCAATCTTTCTCTTTTCAGGATTCATCCGGTACGGATGCTGTTTTATTGGTTTGGCATCACCAACATCTACATCATGAGAGGCTATAGAAACTCTTTTTGGAACATCAGGAAAGAGATTCTCATATTTCTTGATCAACCTCTTAAACTGATCTCTCTGTGAGGGTTCTAAGTGCTGGAGTTTTACATCAAGATTTTGCAACACTTCAGAATTTGACAATTTACATGAAAGAACTTCAGCTTTAATTCTAGGTTCATCATCTTGAAACTCCCCCTCATCTTCACAAATCTCGGCCATAGGAGAATCTAAAGTGACAGCTGCAACCCTAGCATTTCTGTCATGATAAGGCTTCAGCATGTTGATGTGACACAGTTGTTTTGGTTTTCTCCTATCTGGAGTCTTCACAATGTAATTGAGATCATTGAGTTTTGTCAGAATTTCATAAGGACCATGAAATCTTGCCTGCAATGGATTGGACTGCAAGGGAAACAACACAAGGACCTTGTCTCCTGGTTTAAACACACGGCTTCTAGCTTTATGATCACACCAAGTTTTCATTTTTCCCTGACTTGATTTCAAGTTCTCTTTGGCTAGGTCACAAGCTGCACGCAATCTTTCCTTGAACTTGCTGACATAGTCTAACAGACTGATGTACGGCTCTTCCTCTTGCCATTGTTCACTCAATAATAGCAAAGGTACTCTCACTTCATGACCAAACACTAGCTCAAATGGACTAAATCCAGTAGACTCCTGCACTGCTTCTCTAGCTGCAAACAACAGCAAATGAACACCTTCATCCCAGTCTTTCTCATGGTCATAACAATAAGTTCTCATCATTGTCTTGAGAGTGGATTGAAACCGTTCTAAGGCACCCTGACTTTCTGGATGATAGGCACTAGAAATAATCTGCTTTGCACCTAGTTCATACACAACCTGCTGAAACAAACCAGAAGTGAAATTGCTACCTTGGTCTGACTGAATTTCCCTGGGAAGGCCAAACAACGTGAAGAACTTTATCAAAGCCTTTGAGATTGCAGTTGCCTTGATGTTACGTAGAGGTATGGCTTCGGGGAATCTGGTAGATGCACACATGATTGTCAACAAGTACTGATTTCCAGATCTAGTCTTGGGTAATGGACCAACACAATCAACAATGACCTTAGAGAATGGCTCCCCAAATGCTGGGATAGGCTGCAATGGAGCTACAGGTGGGTCTAACTGGTGTTTTCCAACTACCTGACAAGTGTGACAGGTTTTGCAAAAGTTGGAAACGTCTTTCCGAAGCCCAGGCCAAAAGAAGTGTTTCATGATCTTATCAACAGTCTTGTTAACACCAAGATGACCTCCTAAAAGTAAACTATGAGCCATTGTTAAGATCTCATTCCTGTAGACCTTCGGAACAACAATTTGCCTGACCACTGCCCAATCTGCATTGGCAGGGATATCAGGAGGGCGCCACTTCCGCATCAACACACCATCCTTGAGATAATACCCAACTGGAACTGCGTCTATTTCTTTATCAGGAAGGGCTCTCCTCTTTAGTACACAAATTTCAGGATCATTAGTTTGCTCCTCAATCAACCGCTTTCTGGACAGAGACAAGTCTCCAGACACATCAGAATCACCAGACCCATCCGGCTGGCTGAATAGAGAACTGATAAAAGTATCTGATAAGTCCTCAAACGGAGAAACCATAGTAGACCAATCAGAGTCATGAGGCGAACCACCTGAGTCCTGACTATTCAATGTGCTGGACGGCACCACAACATCTTCTTCTTTAGCCTTCTTGGCCATAGCACGAGTCACTGCGCAAGAAGGATACAGAGATGGGTCCTCATCCCCATCCTCAGTGCTCGGCTGTGAAGTAAGATGTACAGGGGGAACAGCCAGTCAGGTCATTGCCTAGCATTTGCCCCCAGCCAGGTCATTGCCTAGCAACAGAGAAACACCCTTTATAGGTAGACTTGACATAAGTCCCACCTTTACCTGTCCTGTAACTAAATCTGACTTCAAGAATATAGAGCGCAGGGGTACAGATACAGTCCTCCCTTCAATACCTTGTACAAGTATGAAATCCCCTGAAGCGGTCTCATCACGTAACTCCAAGGAGTCCATCAACAAAAGTGACTGAGAAGCTCCGGTATCCCTTAGGATATATATGGGGATAGGAGTAGTATGCTCATTCAGAGCCACAAATCCCTCTGACACAAATGGAAGAAATTCCTCCCTCACGAAGTCAGCTGTATCAGGCTTTTTAGCCCCACAAGAAGCAGGCAATTTAGCAGATCGGTTATCTACTACAGGGGTTTCTAACCTTGTTTTCACAAAGGCATCTGGTTTGGTATCCTTTTCTTTTTCTTTTTTAGCTTTAAGGAACCAGCAGTTAGTTTTAACATGACCAGATTTCTTGCAATAATTGCAAACTAGACCACTTTTGTCACTGTCAGCTTTCACACTTTGATCAGACCTGTTACTGGATTTCTGAGCACCATCACCAGATTTGTCTTTGTCTTTGGGTGAGGAATCTTGGGTATCACCGTAACCCTTTTTCTGAAATTGGGACCATCTATTGTTACTGCTAGACTGAAATTTGGACTTATGTGTGAGAACATATTCATCTGCAAATTTGGCAGCTGATTGCAAATTCAGTGCTTGCTTCTCATTAAGGTAGGTCTTAATATCATCCTTAACACAGTTCTTGAATTCTTCAACTAACACCGTCTCTTTTAGTGAGTTGAAATCATCCTTGACCTCCATAGAAGTACACCAGCGCTCAAAGCGAACCTTCTTCTCATTAGCAAATTCCACATAAGTCTGATTTTCAGATTTCTTCAGACCTCTGAATTTCTGTCGGTAAGCCTCTGGAACCAACTCATAAGCTCTCAAAATAACCTTTTTGACAACCTCATAATCAGAGGAATCATCTGCAGACAAAGCTGAATAGGCTTGTTGAGCTTTACCCTTGAGGACAGTTTGCAACATCAGAGGCCAGTGTTCCTTTGGCCACTGGCAACTCTTTGCTACCTTTTCAAAACACTGGAAATAGTTGTCTACGTCCTTTTCAGAAAATGGAGGCACCAGTTTTACCTCCTGACTGGCACAAAATTTATTTTTAGTTTCAATTTTAATTTTTAGTTTCTCCATTTGGAGTCTTTCTTCTCTGTCCAACTTCTCTAATTCAAAATCTCTCTGTCTCTGTCTCTCTCTTTCTGCTCTTTCCTCTTTCCCTCTCTCAAATTTTCTTTGTTTTTCTTTTTCCTCCCTTTCAATCTCTAGCATTTTTAATTTAAGTTCCATTTCTATATTTGGATTTTCCATTGGAAACTGTTCCAGATCTCCTGGTGCAAACACATTTTCATCAATGTAATATTCAACTATCTCTCTAGCCAGTCTTGCTTTTCGCATGGCTGGTTTTACCTCTGTCAGCTCCAAATGTCTGCATATTTCCAACAGTTCGGTCTTTTTAAAAGACTTCAAAACCCCTACGGTTGGTGATGCCAAGAAATCATCCATTGCTGTTGTCAATATAATTATATAGGAAAATTCACAAAAACAATTTTACAATCTGAAATGTTAGATTTTTAATAAATGACTCACAAAATGGTCTATCCCGGACCTTGAGCCCTCAATTTGTTATGGCCCCAATTTGTTATTAGATTTACAACGCAACAGCAACAGCAAGGGATGACAGACACAGTTTTAAAAACCTCAACACATTTAATTAACAAACAAAGACTAAACTACTATTTACAACTACAGACCAAGATTGAATAAAAAAAAAACAGAAATATTTACAGTCCCTTTGGTGGGTTTCCTGGTGATGTGCTGGGTGAGAAAAATCCACAAAAGAAACTTAACAGGTCTTGAACAGAAATGACAGGTCTGGTCACACGTATCCTTCTTCTTGCAATTTCTCCTACTACTTTACTGTCTCAATTCCTTTCCTTATATACTCTTTTGCAGACCCCACCCACATTTAGACCTCTTTTTTTTTACTTTTCGGGGACTTGCCCCAGACATGTCCAGGGCATGTCTAAACATAGCTCCAGTCTGAGCTGAATAAAAAAAAGGTAAATACTGCCATCCAGTGGCCTATTTTCACATTACAGTCATAAGTGAAGTGTACACGTCCATACCAAATATGAAAAAAAGTTGGTCAAAAATTACAGACTGTAGAGGGTCCACAAGAAAGTGTCTATGGATGCAGGCGCGACCGCAGTGGCAGCGGCGTCGGAGACGACACACGTTAATCCATAGTAGCTGCCCAACTTCATCCAAGGGCTACCATAAATATTGAGGCAAGATTTATAAGGTCCCCAGTGGTGTATATATGAAACATCTATTTGTCCTAACAGACAATATGAATAGTTTTGGAAGAGCATTCACATCTCAAGTGATAATATTGAGTTGGGTATGACCTAATATTCCCCACCTGCAACGGAGGTGTAGCTTTGTGCTCAGACTCCATACTTACAATCTCATTATTTTGAGATGGCGGGGCACAGTGGCATAGTGATTAGCACTCCAGCCTCACAGCAAGAAGGTTATTGGTTTGAATACGGCCTGGGGCCTTTCTGTGTGGAGTTTGCATGTTCACGTGGGTTTCCTCTGAGTACTCCGGTTTCCCCCACCCAGAAAAACATGCATTTTAGGAATACTACTACTAGTAGCCCCGACCAAGGAACTGGCTTTAGAAATAGAGTTGGTCCCCAGGCTCTGCTTTGTAGCTGCCTCCTAACTATTGAATGGGTTAACTGCAGGGGACATATTACCCCACAGGGTTCACTAAAGTGTATCTTATATAATCCACGGTGAAGTGTCCAACTTGTATGTCGTGCAGAATTCAACATTATAATGGAAGGTGGTTTTTTGATGTTTCAACATGAGAGAGAGGGAAATTGTCACATTAATGCAGCTAAGTACAAGTAATATTTACATTTAAGGCACACCTCATCTTATCAACACTTCGTTTAAAAACTGTAATTATTTGCAACAGGGCTGTAGAGTAATCACTGAAGGCCCCTGTAATGACTTTTATATCACCAAAGTGGGAAGAATCATGGACTTTGGAGCAAATGAAATGAAACCATTGTTATTTCAGACAAATTCAACCCAGACTGCTGAGGAGGGCAGTTGAAGAATGCAGAAGTGTCAAACTAAATGTCAGCTTTATCCTACTCTCCTGTCTCTCGAAACAATGCTGGCAGTACAACAGTACTTTGATACAATGCATGCCATTTGGGCTTGTATTGTTTATGCCTGTTTATTGGTCGGTGGATTCAGTCTTGAGGTCCAAAGCAAAGAAAAGTGAGTTAATTTGATGCACTGAGATCGAACTTTCCAAAATGGACATTTCTAATTTATGTCATTATAATTATGTATACAATTTAACATAATTCATAAAAATGTCATTAATCAAACAAAACAAAGCTTTGTGAAAATATCTTTTGGAAAGCAAACAGACACTTGAAAAATATAGAGTAAAAATGATTCTCTTTTGAGGCTATAAAGCATTTTTTCTTTTATCAGTTCCTCTTGCCCACAGATATATATGCGTGTCCTTAAATTCTGAAATTTAACTCCTAAATAATTCTGTAATTGAATTTACAAATGTCTTGCTTCACTGAAATAATTTTCCCCAATTTCTGTGACACAAATACCAAGTTATAAAGCCTTAAATAGGCTCATTCATAACAGGCAAAAATTGGCATTATTTGTTTTAGGCACAAAAGGTAATTAAGTGGTTAAGTTTTTCAAGTATTTATGTGGCCGTATACGCAGGTAAATGAAAAGCCTTTATAGTGACTGGCCAGGCAAAGGGAAAAAAAACACAAAATGTTGGCCTTGGTTAATTGACACCAGAACTTATCTGTGACCATGTTTTTCAAGAACAAGTAGCCCCATGAGCCTAAGGAGATACTACAATATTGGATATAAAGTGAGTGTACATTAGTATAATCACAAAACCATACAATTGGCTTACCTTTGATTCTGCTGCCCTGGTGACAAACCATTTAACTCCTTCAGGCCTGTACATAATCTACACGTCTTTTCTGACAAACTTGGTCATTTCTTAATGCATTTCTGAGCAAGTCCATGCCAGTCATGAAAAATGGTCCGTACGTGTTTCTTGCAAACTGGCCGTATTCTCAAACTGACTAATTAATTACCGACTTCTGCAAGCCAAAATATTTCCCTCAGCACTGCAGCCAGATGGTGAGCACTAACCTTTGTCCATGTCGCTTCTTGACAATAATGTCTGCCCCCCTCCTCCTTTCCACCCAAAGCACTTTGAGAGCAAAGGAGATATTTAATGGTGCGGGGATCATGCCCTCAACGTGTAAGTTGTTAAATTACATTTATCTCTAAGTATTTTATTTTGAGACCTTCTCTAACCTTTTCTAATAAAGAAGCGATCACGTTATAAATTATATGGCGCTTCTGATTCATCCAACCCAATCCAATGCAAGAACATTTAATTATTTTGCGTAAATTCATTAATTATTTGAACATTACAATGTGACATGCATCAAATTGTTAAATGTATGCATTTACTCATTATAGTAGTGCAGAGATAGAGATTATGTCATTTCCTGCCTGTTGGCTGCCATGATCCAGTAAAAGTATTTCATGTAATGCATATTGGCTCCTTAGAGAAAAAGAAGGTGCTATAGCCCTGGACACATATGTTATAATATGACAGCTGATGTGAGCTGAAGATTTGCGGTGATTATCTACCAAGAAATTGTATTGCTCAGAAATGGCTCAGAACCTTGAGCTGTTGCAGTGTGATCATTTCTCTGTCAAATCTTTTTAAATCTAATTTTCTTTTGTCCTAAATGGGTATGCAAATACCTTACATTATCCACTGCCCCAAATACCGCAGATCACTCTAATTTCGTAGGAACGTTCATCATGTATTCAGTCTGCCTGACCAAATGTGATAAGGTACAACCCCAATTCCGAAATAGTTGGGACAAAGTGTGAATTGTGAATAAAATCAAAATGCGTTGACTTTCAAATCACATCAGCCAATATTTCATTCACAATAGAACAGAGATAACATAGCAAATGTTGAAACTGAGAAGTTTTACAATTTTATCCCCAAAATGAGCTCATTTCAAATTTGATGGCTGCTACAGGTCTCAAAAGTTGGGACAAGGGCCTGTTTACCATGGGGTAGCATCCCCTCTTTTTTTTAATACAGAGTGGAGGCGTCTGGGCATTGAGAAGACAAGGTTCTTGAGTTTAGCAATTGGAATTTGATTCCACTCTTGTTTAATACAGGCTTAGAGCTACTGGAGAGTTTTGAATCTCCTTTGACGGACTTTTTGTTTAATTATGCGCCAAATGTTCTCAATCGGTGAAAGATCAGGACTGCAGGCAGGCCAGTTCAGGAAAAAGGACTCTACTATGAAGCCATGTTGTTGTAATAGCTGCAGTATGTGGTTTTGCATTGTCCTGCTGAAATACACAAGGCCTTCCCTGGAATAGATGTCATCTGGAGGGGAGCATATGTTGCTCTAAAACCTTTATATACCATTCAGCATTCATGATGCTTTTTAAATCATGCAAGTGTCCCACACCATATGCACCAATGCATCCCCACACCATCGGAGATGCTGGCTTTTGAACTAAATGCCAAAAACAGGAGGGGTTGTCCTTCTCTTTAGCCCGGAGGACACAGCGCCCATGATTTCCAACAAGAATGTCAAATTTGGACTCGTCTGACCACAGGACACTTTGCCACTTTGCTACAGTCCATTTTAAATGAGCCTTGGCCCACAGAACACGGCGGCGCTTCTGGATCATGCTCAACAATGGCTTCCTTTTTGCATAATAGAGTTTTAGGTGGCATGTGTGGACGGCACAGGGGACTTTGTTTATGGACATTGGTTTCTTGAAGTATTCCTGGGCCCATTTAGTAATGTCAATAACAGAATCATGCCAGTGAGTGATGCAGTGGCGTCTGAGGGCCCAACGATCACGCCTTGTCCCTTACGCACAGAGATTTTTCTAGTTTCTCTGAATCTTTTGATGATTTTATGCACTGTCAATGATGAGACTTTCAAAGCCTTTACAATTTGACGTTGAGGAACATTGTTTTTAAAGTATTCCACAATTTTTTTATGCAAGCTTTCACAGGTTGGAGAGCCTCTGGCCAACTTTACTTCTAAGAGACTCAGCCCTTTTATAGCCTGATGCCAGTTAACTTAATTACTTGCTAAATGTTCTTTCAGCGGATTCTCTCATATATTAATTGCTTTTTCTGCCCTTTTTTTTGCCTGTGTCCCAACCTTTTTGAGACCAGTTGCAGCCAGAAAATTTGAAATGAGCTCATTTTGTGGAAAAAAATGTAAAATGTCTCAGTTTCAACATTTGAAATGTTATCTATGTTCTATTGTAAATTACACATTGACTCGTGATCTGATTGCATTTTGATTTTATTCACAATTTACACTTCGTCCCAACTATTTTTGAATTGGGGTTGTAGAATGCATCACGTTTTTTCTGGGAAACATGGCTAGATGTTCAACTTTGCCAGAGCAGAGGGTGCGGTCAACTTTTGAGCATGTCTGGTGGGCATAATGCCGCAGGTAATTTGTCTGGTATTGACCATTCTGTACTCTCTGAGATGTGTCGAAGTATATAAACTTTGTTTCAAGTGGTACAAATAATGATTGATCCAGCCCGAATTCGTAGGCTCTTTTTGGATGTCTGGCGGTCTTAATACAGCAGAGATTATGTCTGGCATGAACCATTTTTTACCCAGTGTGATGTGTAAATTACCCTGAAATACATTGTGTGTGGCATCTATATTTGATCGAGCTAATTTTTTTGCCTCTTTTGGGGGTCCCCAGGGGCCAACTGCAGCAGGAGGTCCCCTGCAGATGTCCATTTCTTCATATGCCCTATCATACTCTACGCGATCCTGTACTCTGCAAATGGTACCAAGTTTGTTTAACCAAACTGCTCTTGGCTGCTGGTCTATAAATTTCAACCACACAAATATATTATTGGTGCACACGCTTCAAAATTAAGTGTTCGATGCCAGTTCAAATTCAAATGTTCTTCCATGCAATGCTTACTGGTTCCAGTCAATGGGGTGGTAGTCAAAGTCAAAGTGATCATGCTTTGATCTAAACACGTGATTCATAATAATCAAATAAAATAATAATTAATAATGTCATGGTTTGTGAGATGTGCGTGTGTTTTGGACTTGTTTTTTTTTCTTTGGTGCTCTCATTCCGGGACGAGATAAAATTTCTTTTCAATCGGATTCTTTTACCAGTTGGCTGATTGAACTGGGGCGGTGCTTGCCCGGACTCTATATAAGCCAGAAGTCCACCAAGCCTCCTTTGCTAGAGTATCTGTTTGTAGTTAAGTACTATAGCCGAAGATATCTCTAGTCAGTATTTGAGTTACTTTATATCTTCCACTTATTTTTGGAGTTTAGGAATTTTCCCTTTTCTTCTATTTGTCTCTCTCTCATTGCTTCAGTTTTTTTTCGGATTATTATACGTCCTTTGGAAGCTCGAGTACTTTCTCGAGATCTGTGTGATTCTCTGTGTTTGCATTGTTTCTGTGCTGCTCTTTTTCTCCCTGGCTGCTGCGCCTGGCCTCTCTATTTTACCAGCCATTACAAATCAGCATTTGAAAGTAATCTCATGATGGAACAAAATCATTTTATCACCTATAAACAAATCTCTCAGAGGCAGGGGTTTTCCTCAGACAGATCAAGCAGGTGGCGTTTGTGATTTGTTTAGAGGATTTGATTGTAGGAGGACTCACTGCACTTTTTTTTCTACTTTCAAAACCAAGCAGTCAAGTACATTTAGCAAAAATAAGCGACACACCATATTATGCACCTGATCATTGTAATTTCATGCAGTAAAATGGATATATGCATACAGGAATTCGACATGCATAGTCTGATTGACCAATATACAACCTGTTAGATAACAAATATACAAAAATATAATTTAATGCTTCCATGAGGATTATTTTGTAAAGAACTATGGTGCAAGTACATATAAAACCCTATATAGCTACAGATTTATAGACCGATCATGTCATTTCCTCCTGTGATTAGAAGTGTGAAGCACTGAGCACTGATTTCCATCTGCTAGGAATATAGATTTATTTTGGCTCAATAGGACTTAAACAAGGACTTGACATTAGCAAAATTGACAACACAATATAGATCGATAGATATACTTTATCAAAGAGACATCCCAAAGAGAGGTCCGTAGCACCATAAAAGTAAAAAAAAAAAAACTGATATTATACAAAAACAAAACAAAACACGAGAATAAAAGGAAGACAGAGACAAATAAATAAATAGCAGTCCAGATAAGCCTCAGTATGAGACCAGCCCATTTAGGACTGTTCTATATGTAGGCTTTAAAGCCAATGTATTTGAAGGCTAGAGGAGTAACTGATACAGCTCCTTACAGGGTTATTTATACTGTTAATGATGACATTCACAGACTCATCCAAAGGACACATAAATTTATACATCAGGTTCCGTAAAAGAATAGAAAAGTTAAAGAGAGACATGAAATTGCTTTACATTCCTTATTCAGCAAAGTCTTGTTTGAATTGATGAGCACTAAATTACATGTAGACATATTTAAACATGGTGTTATTTCAGGTCCCAAACTTAGCCTTGATTTGCAATATGCAGTTTACAACTAAGGCATGCTCTGGCTTGGAAAAGACAGACTAATGTAACATTGATCTCAACAGATGTGGCTCAACGCATGTCTCCAAATTCCAGAGTCATGGGTCAAGACCAAGGTCAAAAACAGATGGACAAGCTTTGAAAGGTACTGAATTTGTTTCATAAATAGATGGACAGGTTGACATTGGCAAAATTAAAACCTGTTAACAGACTGACAAACACTGACGCAGAACACATTAAGTGGATGTACTGATGGTAATATGGATATAACGGATTATGCTACATTGCCATGTCTGCCTTCGAAAAGTAAACACATTCACCTTGAATAGCTTGCATTTGTGTTGGTTTTACAAGTACATTATTATTCCGCCTCAACATTTTCTTCATAAAGGATCAACAAGTTAAAATTCCTTGAAAATTATGACATTTATTTTCATAATCAGAAGTTATCCAGAATAATTTTTGCAACAGCTAAACCAGTCTTGAAAAGAGAATGCATGCTTTTTACTTTTTGAATCTATTGCATATCAACAGGAATGATAAACCCTTGATAACATACAAAGAGCACTATATTTCATTGGACAGTGATACATAAATTGTTATTCTATGATTGTTCCCCGAGTCAGTCAGCGAATTTGAATCCAACTGAACATGCATGTTATGCACTGACGAGGAGAAGTCCCTGTAACAAACAGGAACTGAAGATGACTGGAATACAGACCTGGCAGAGCATCACCAGGGAGGATACCCAGTGCCTGATGATGTCTGTGCTTCAACGACTTCAAACAGTCATTACATGCCAGGCATATGCTTCAAAAAATGAAAAATGATTACTATATATTTTATTTAACTATTCAGACCTTTTATGTTCCCGAAATGGGGGGGGATTACTATGCACAAAAGGTGTTGTCATTTCTAAACAGTTAACATCATTTAACATAACATAACGGAACATGAGTGGCGAGAACAGACCCAACTAGCCCCAACTAGCCCAACTAGGCTCGCCAGAACACATTAAGTGGATGTACTGATTGTAATATGGATATAATGGATTATGCTAAATTGCCATGTCTGCCATCGAAAAGTAAACACATTCAACTTGAATTGTGTGCATTTGCATTGGTTTTACAAGTACATTATTATGCCACCTCAACATTCATCTGATATGGATGAAAGCACCCTCAAATTAGTGTCACTGTATCCTTTAAAACTCAATGCGCAGGACTACAGAACCAAAATAAAAAAGTGTCACCATCCAATAAATCATGGTTCTCACTGCGTGTCAAAATATGATTGGCTTTTCTAAGGTGATGAAAGGTTATTAAAAATATCCAATGAATGCATATTTGATTTATATCTGCTGATTTAGGTTGCAAGAGAGATATGGTCTTCAGCTGCTTCCGCTATGACAATAATCTAGGCCTGATTATTACAAACCCTTTAAGAAACAAATTAAATTGGACTGAATGGGAAAATCAGATGCCCTGAGAATACAGCCCTATGGCCTGGGTGGATAATAACACACCTTTGCCTTTTTAATCAATTTGAAAAATTCCCTTTTCAGACTATTAGCAAAAAATGAGTGATTGCAAGCCAACAGAGAAGGATAAAGTTTTTGTTTTTCCATTGAAGGTTCACCATCTTTGAAGATGGTGGGAAATAATAATTTAAGGAATGCATACAAGGTTGATAGAAAACAAATATTGAACATTACTGGTGCTTCTGAGCCATGTCTGCTGCTGTCTTTCTATGCTCAAATGGCTGTCTGCAGAGACATCATAGGAGCTGTGAAAAGGATATGTGGTTTCTTCTCCACTATCACCACATACAATCACAAGTATTCATATCTCTTATTCATATCTCCAGGCCTATCCATCATATTGGCTTAAACTGTAACAGAGCTAATTCTGTATAAGCGAGCTATTATTCTAATATGAACTTTCATAGTAAAATAAACATGCACATTGCTTCAAATACCTTTTTTTATAAAATGAGTGATTTCTGCAATCAACCCTCCAGGATAACTTTTGGACCTAGGAGCGCATGCGTTCCCAACCTGAAAAAGTTGGGCACGCAGGTATCAAAATACCATGATACTTTTCTGAATATTTACAAGCCCAAATAAAGATACCTGAACAGAATATCAGTTGTTGCTGCATTTATTTCAGAAACATCATCAGAAAGCACTTTGTGAACTGGAAAGTAGATATTGATGTTCACAAGAATGTATGAAAAATGTATATTCGCAGTTTGGAGAGTTATTATACAAGTCCAAATGTATGTACAAATCTCCATTTACCCAAGGGACAATTTTTCATCAAACCCTCCACTGTACATAAACAGAATAATTCATAGAAAAGTACTATTTTTGGAGAGCTGTCATACAAGTCTAAATACACCATTTTCCAAGGGGTCAACTTTTCATTAAACCCTCCCCTGTAACATAAAGTGAATCATTAATTAAAAAAATTTACGTACAGCCAATCATCAACCTTGTGCCAGACTTCTGAAGGAGTGTCTCACGACAGCTAAATTTTTTTCTCTCTTCACTGGTCTTACAATAATAATGTAAAAATAACCGAGATTGCGTCATCTTATTCTAGAAAATATGAATGCTCTGAGCAGATGATTTTATTCAATCCTTGCTGGAAACATTACAGATGATTGGCAGGTTTGGAAACGGCCACCGTATTTTCAAATGAAAGACACGTATATTGAATGATTCAAAACCTCTTTCAAAGTATAAAATCATTAGGCTGTATCTGACCCCTCTGCCTGAGTATAGCTATGGCCGTCAACTTAAAATTATGTTTCTATGATGTAGAAAGAAAGCACCATAAACAACCGACAGCAAAGTGCAAATACAATTCATTACCACCACTTGCCAAACTTGTCGATATACGTATTTATAACATTCGGTAGCGTGGCTAGATAAAAATAATCTGTCATCTTACAGAGCATATATATTTTCGAGAATAGTCTGACGCAATCTCAGTTATTTGAACTTTATATTCATTGGATTTTGTTCAGTGTCACTAAATAGTTTATTATTGATATGCCAGATCAGTGCAGGATAAAACAGTTGGTAATTGCTAGACTACACTTATTGTAACCAGCTCATTTTACCAACTTCAAATATTTGAACAAATACATTCATAACAATACATTTATCTAAATGGCAGGCTAGACGAATTATTTGGCCAACAGTTATGCTGAGAGTAGGGCAGGCATCTGCAATGTAATCGCAGTATTCTGGGCATGGACTGTATAATCAGTGGTTCCCAGACCGTACCTCGGTGCAAGGCCAGTAAAGACAGAAAAATTTCACTGTCTCGTGACATTCCTTCAATGGTCCGGAACAAGGTTTCTGATTGGCTGTATGCAAATGAGTTTGTGTTGGTGTCCGCAACTCTAGTGGGGAAAAAAATTCGCCAGCAGGCCGAGGGGCTGATAATAAGGGAGCGAATCACTGCCCAGAATAGGCGCACAGTGCATGAAGTGTTGGTCGTGCAGTGCGTGACCACTGTGAGAATGTAAGTCACAAAACGTAAATCTTGGTCGCAAATGCGACCATTCTGGTCGCAGACTGGAGCGCTGGCAATAGTAATTGAACCCATGGATCACTCGAGCCCTGTGCTTCATCATGAAGTCACTGGCTGCTGCTGTCCCTGATTTGGTTCTACCACCTAGTTTACACCCACATTCCCACATCCTGGACTTACAGACTCTAATGCGTGGACTCATCACATTTCTTATCCAACGTTCAATACTACTAGCTGGCCAACAGAGGATGCCCCCCCCCCCAATTGTAGCTGTGATCCTCCTGAGATTACTTTTCATAGGGTTGTTCTTTTCTCACCAATATTAGAGGATTTTTCTCACCTCTTTGACCTGGGACTTGCCATTGGAGAGATTATAGCCGTGCTCTCACCTCGACTTAAAGCGGATTACTTGTCCAAACCCGTTCCCATTTACCTTTCCCAATTAGCAAATAAGTCTTATTTAGTTCAGTTGCGAGGATAAATCAATAGAATTGTTGTACATTTCCCCTCAGCTTGTATTATTGTTCATTGCAATAGTTATCACACATTAACTTAATGGTGATCTAAAGCCTTAATGTCTTTGGAAGCTTATGCTGTAGATCACAAAATGGGATTTTTTTTCTGTGTCAGACTCCGAACGTCTCCAAATGCCTAAGAAAACATTTTAAAAAATGCAGCGTAGCTGACTCAAGTCTACTTGTTCAGTTTGCTTATGTAAAAGTAAAAATCTGTCTGCAACCGGTGACATTATTGTAATGCGGGTTAACTGTCAACCTGTGTCCATTTAAACATGGTGCAAATATTTGATTGAATTTACTGAGCAAATAGGTGACCAATAAGCCACATTGCCATTAATTATTAAGCCAAATAGCTTTGAGTCTAAGGAAAGCCATAATATGATAATGCGTGGACGCAATTAACTGATATTTCTTGAAATTCCTACTGAAGATGGTATTTTGAAAAGTTTTGTTTGTAATTAATTAATTAGTTAATTGCAGGTCATATGATCTCATATTGTAGCCCTCCTCCAACTTTCCCAGAAGTTGGACTGTAAAGACGTCAATGATTTTGCTACCACGAAAGTTGGATACATGGAATGTATTTTAAATGATTTTAAATGCATGCCATGCATCGAACATCCACGGTGTACTAATAACCAATTCAATGAATTATTCAATTACCACTGCTTTGACATAAGAGGCGTTGCTAATTAAATTAGTAAGTTATCATCCCATCTCAGCAACAAGTGAGCAACTGCTCTTCCCCGCAAATGTGCCGTATTGTTTTGAATGCTGAAAACATTTTTATTAAGTGTAATCTTAATATAAATTGGTTGGAACTGTTGAAAAAAATACTCAAACATGAGATAGAATTTGGGGAAACTATTGGATTGATTATTTATTTATTGATTTATTTTTTTAACCATCCCTGCAAAATCAATATTGAGTACATTGTCAATGCAGCTGATCCATGATCTCTGTCATTTCTTAATCATTTCTTAATAATTAGAGGCTTGTATACTGGTCTTGATTATTCAGTAAATAAATTGTGTGATAATTAATCAAGTGATCTTCTACCGGAACAGCTTGAAAGCGATTATGCATTAAAGAGTCAAAGGCTCACGGCCTGGTATTGAAAACTCTCTAGTGCCGATGTTACCGCTAGGGTGACCTTGGGTTTAGGATGTTCATTTCCTGCACTACTTTTGGGACTGGGAGGGGCACTGCCCTTTTTTTACACTTTAAAGCATTTTTGGGGCTGCAGTTTGGTGGAAAAGCCATATACAAAGAAGAGCAATGTAAAGCATGGCATCCCCTCGCCAGGTACAAATGTTGTACATGTACATGTGTATTTTTATTTTTTTTTAATTTCAGCATGATTGAAAATCATTTCATGACAATGTCAACACACAGCATGTATCATGACCAAAAGGGTCGCGGGGGAAGCGAAATCGCTTATCAGAGTCCCGCCCCCAGCTAAGATGTCAGAAGAAAGTACAAAGGTACTTTCATTAGACTATACCATATTACTAGGCAAGTAAATTATTAATACCCGGGGACTGGATGTAGGGAAAGTTTACTATTTTATGGAATGGCCCATGAGAAGATCTGAAAATAAACTTTATGTTGATTGGTATGAAGATTTAATAAAAAGTGAATAAAATCAGGGATTTACAGAAGAAGATTGAAGCATATATGAGAAGGTGACAAAATGTTATCAAACGGAAACCATTTTAGCATATTTTTTGGGCTGTGACCTTTGACCTATACACTCCAAAATTGAATTTAGGCTGTATTTTCACACCATCAACCTCAAATTTCATGAAAATCCGATGAACATTAGTCAAGTTACTGAATGGAAACCATTTTCGCATATTTAATGAGCTATAACCTTTGACCTTTGGCCTACATGCTCCAAAATCGAACCTAGCCTGTATTTTGATATGAAGTACCTTCACGTCAAATTTTATGAAAATCCGTCGCACATTACTCAAGTTATCAAACGGAAACCATTTTAGCATATTTAATGAGCTATGACCTTTGACCTACATACTCCGAAATTAAACTTAGTCTGTATTTTACACCTTATACCTTCATATCAAATTTCATTAAAATCCGTCAAACATTAGTCAAGTTATCGAACGTAAACCAATTTGGCATATTTAATGAGCTATGATCTCTGACCTACATACTCCGTAATCGAACTTAGCCTATACTTTGATACAAAGTACCTTCACATCAAATTTCATTAAAATCCATCAAACATTACTAAAGTTATTGAAAGGAAACCAGATTTGTTACGGAGGGACGGATGGAAGGAAGGACGACGGCGTTACTATATCCCCCTCCGAGTACCTCGCAGACGAGGGGATAATAAAATTGCTTTGAAATTAATATCTTTTGTAAGTATTCCTTGTTTTTTCCACATGTCCTTTTACAGTTCATAAGATGTCAAAATATGTGGGTCAATGCCAGCAACCATGCTTGTTGACAGCTAACTGAAACTAACTATGTGTGGCAGTTGAAAGGTCCTGTCATTAGAAATTCCTCCTGATAAGTATGCACCCTGGCTATCTCCCCAACGAGCCTGGTTCTTTGGCGATGTGGTCAGTGCATTTGACTCTTATCCGGGAGTCTGGGGTTCAATTCCTCACCCGGGCCCTCCTTCGTCTTGCCACATTCGGTTTCTAAGATAAATAAGGTTTTATAGGCAGAAACAAGACAGTCTGGTTGCCCAAGACCACATGGGTGTAGCCCCCGAAAGCCCACCTCTCCAGCCGATACGGCGTCCACAAGGAAATCTGTATGTTTCAGCACAAATTTGCGCATTATGCGGCCAATACGGTCACCATGGCAACCAAAATCGATAGATGTCATAAGTGAAGTATAACACATGTTCAGCATACCAAATATGAAAGCAATCGGTCAAAAGTTACAGCCTGTACAGCGTCCACAAGGAAGTGTCTATGCGCGGGCGCTGTATAGGGGAGAAAAGTTAGGACAATTCCAAGGGCCCCTGACTGAGAGGGGCCCCAAAAAATAGGTAAAAATTAAAATATGATTTTGCTATCTGGGTTGAGAATTTTTTTTTTTCAAATATAGTCAGAAAACGATCAAAAACAATCTCTTTGTTTTGGCAGTAAAAGTTAAATATCCACATTGACCAAAAAGTAAACATCCATAATAACCGACCACCCCCCTGTATCTGCATTAAATGGTTTGGTCCTGCCTTTGGGTACTCACCGTTGACAATGCTTAGCAGCAGTCAGTAGTTGCGCCAGAGCGCTACAATGCCGCCTAGTTCTAAAATAAAATCCGGTTTTCAAAAAAGGAAAGAGAGAAAGGAGGGAGAAGGGAGGCAAAAGAGAGGATGTCAATATGTGACCCAGTAGCCTAGCCTACAGTCTGTGAGTGGTAGAAATTAACCTGTTAGCTTAAAGGAAAAGTTCCCCCCAAAATGAAAATTCACTCACTGTGTACTCACGCCAAGGCTTATCAAAGGGTCCATGAATTTCTCAAAACACTTTTGGAGTGACAAAGAAAAACAGTATTGAAAACAAATCCAAATCAATTGAAGTCAACGGAGACTCGCAGGTCAATCATTTATGTACCACGCATTCCAGAGCAAAAATATGAATCAGAATAGAACAGTCTTGTCTTTTCCTGCCGTTGAGTTCCTGTTTTACATTATAGGTTTTAGCATCCAGTTGGACAGCCAATCAAACACAGATTCGCAACACAGCTTAATGGTGACAAATCATATGTATGAACTGATAGGCGGACAACCTAGCGAATGAATGTACAATGGGTGTATCACGGTGGAGGTAGAGGTGGAGATGCTGACAGAGGGAGGAGGGTTATTCAATAAACACAGTCATGATTGTGACAAAGTCATCAAGCAGTGTTAAGGATGAAAGATCATCAATCACTGAGGAGGCAGCCAGAATGCGCAGAGAAAACCATATTCTAAATCCATGGTTTTATTTAGGGGAATTCTTTGAAGTTGTTAGTTCTAAAAATAATTGTCAATTGTCGAGGTGCACAGTTTTTTTTGCTTATGTGTCGCAGTATAACCTGCTGCTAAAAAAGTGCCCTAGCTACATCTACTTTTATACTCAAAGAACTTCAAGAGCTTGTACATTGCAGGGTGCCTGCGCATCCTTAAAAAGACTTTAAAAAAATCTTACATTCGTGTATCTAAAATTAAGGCCTTAAAATGTCTAAAATTCGTTAAAAATGTCACACGCTGGTCTTACATACATTACTCAAAGGTCTTAAATTTGTCGGGGCAGGACGATTTAATCTGCTTATCGGTTCCAAATTGATTAATTCAATCGCGGTCCGATATTAACTGCAGTGAGAATAGATTTGGCAGGACCTGCTATCAGTATGCGGACCTAATGTCCCGTGATTTTTTTTCTTTTTTTTTTTCGCAGTGCATTGTCTAAACAAGAGGATTCGCTTCTGTTTGTGTGGTTCATGAATATTCATTTTTGTTCAACGCGCAACTGCATCACCGGCTTTGTTTACATAGTGTTTGCAATGGCTTGCCCCTAGAAGAGAACCGTGATTTGCCATTTGATAAGAGTACCATACACAACCTCCAGCAAAATCAAAAAAATCCACAATGTTTAGATACCAAGTGAAGTATTCGGGTGTGGAAAAACTTCGACCATACATCCAGTAAAGATAATTTACACTTTAATTTCTACAGCAGGTTCCTCTTCTTCTTTTTGGGGTTTTATGGCAGTTTACAAACCATTTGGTGTATTACCGCCACCTACTGAGTTTACATAATCACATACATTATCGTGAAAAGAAACCGAGAGAAAGGAAAAAAAAAAAACAATCTGCATTTCTCTTATCTGTAAGTAACCTAACCGCAACTAGTCAGTTTATATTTGGCTCCCTCTCCCAATCAGCCCTTTTCCCAAAATCTCTTGGACATCTTTCCTCTTTCATGTCAGTAACCCCAAGGAATTCCCTTGCTGCGTGTACCACCATTTTAATCCTATCCGTTCCTGATTCTAACTCGCTAGCACAGTTTATGACCATCGCCACAAACGCTAAAAACCCTTCTTTTGTCAACACTGATATATTCGCTGTGAGATCTTGATTCTTTAGCCACGGTCTTTGTACTATACTTCTCTTGACTCACTATACCTTGTTCTTCCTTAACTCTCTTAGCAGCTTCAGCGTATGACATCTTGTTTAGAGTCCGTGTCCGTTCCACCTCGCACTCAAATTTCCTCCGCTCACATTGTCTACTTCCAGCTTCATGATTTCCACCGCAATTCATACACAAAGCTTGTTCTATCGTAAGGTTGCATTTTTTTTCATTACACCCATTTTTTCCCTCTTCGTCGGCATCTAAAAGAACTTGAGCTGCATACTGCTGCCACATGCCCATATTTTTGGCACCAACAGCACTGTGTGCTGTCCTCTCGAAAGCCCTTTCTCCACAGCTCACGTAATCCAGCAGGATCCTGTCCGGCAGCTCTTTTTCAAATTCTAGCATCTCAGACATGCTGTCTTGTTCTTTCCCTTCTCGATTACTTTTCAGCCGCCGAGCTCCACATACACCCTCTACTTCCAAAAAACACTCAACTTTAACAGTATATGGGACACCCCCAATAACATCCTTCACATTCTCCCGTTGATTCAACTACTCACACAAGATCAAACTCCTTAATTTTGAGAGCTTTTTCCCTTTGTTTCTTATTACGACATTCAATAATTACAATGCCACTTCTACACACTTTCACTGACTTCACCTCTCCTATTTGACTTCTAACCAATTGCCCCACATAATGATTATCACCAAAAATACGGTTAATGTCATGCTTTTCGCCCACTGCTTTCATTCCAACCACAAATGAATCTTCAACATTTTCACTTTCACAACCCTTTTTCCTTTTCCTATTTCCTGAGTCAACCTCATCAATCTCCATGTCTTTCGAAAGTTTTGTCTGTGTTTTCCCCTCCACTACAGGTTTCTACCAAACACGATTGTCTTTCCTCTACATCCGCTCAGACCCTACTTCCGGTTCTTCGACAGTGGATATACGCGCTACTAGCTTATAAAGGTGGCAGCCATGACATTGTTGACAATACTGGGGCATGCGCAGCGTATGCATAGTTCGCGATATCGCGTTGGCACGCGTGTTCTGCAAGGGCAAGCGCTCACTTTCCGTGCGCTAGTGTGTTTGACACCATGCCGTATGTGTCATTGTGGGGCCTTATTTATTCGCATCTGGACTCTCTGTTTGAGTAATAATTAGCGTGCTTAAGTAATAATTAACTTGCTTTGCGCCTAACAACATTAGGTTTGGAACTTACACAAAGTTGGCTTTATGATATTATTCTGTTGATGTTGTCTCGGCGTTGCATACTACTCTAAGGTGGCGTGTACAGTAGCAGAGTCTGCTAAAATTTGAGTAAAGTGGTCGACGCCGTCTGTCTTTACATCGCCACATATATACTCGGCCAGATAAAAACCTAAGCCATCGCGGTTGCTGCTGCTGCTCTGGAAAGGACCTCTTGATCTGCCACCGCTGGCACTCAATCAATAAATTCCACACGTCTCGCACCGTGCAATAGCTCATTTTTCTTCTTGTTTGTCGCTGATTACTACACAACCCTTTATAGTCTTGAAACAAATTCTGAGCAATGTATGACCCAATGACATCATTTTATTTTCCATTCGAAATAGAAAACTTAGCCAATGCATTTAAGGCTGCCCATTTACATGACGTTAACAAATATAAAGTAATTAAGAAGGTATAGGTATAGGGGTAGTCTTGCATTAAAGTTGTTCATGATCATTCTCATGGAAAGGGGCTTATCAATATATACTGATTCTAAAATTCAGTATTTACACACCATAATTAACAAATTCAAGTGCATTTAAAAAGGAATTGAGTTATACTCACAAAATCTCATATTTCTTCAAAATCACTCTCAGCTTGGTTTTTAAGTGGCATCACTGGATGTCTCAACAGAATGGTGCTGGTTACTTCTGTCTTATCTGAGAACCCCAACTCAATCCTAATATGGACTTAAAACAAAGGTTGGCACAAAAAGATGCATTTAATTGCATGTGACTTTTCACCCCTGGGATATCTCACCCCGACCTACCCTAAATGGCGATCATTAAACACTTGCATTTCTGGCCCTTAACCTGTCCTTACGAAGATGATCTTCTGGAAAACAATGAGCAATAAGATCAAATTGGAATTTGGTATCCCCAGCACACTGCGGGACACAATAGTGAAACACTGATTGGGATGCGACCATGCTGCGAACTGCGTGCACAGCACAGCAATGGTCTGTTGTGCATAGCAGCAGTCTGCCATTCAGAAATAACCATAGAAATATTTTAATAATGGAGACAACTGCGTGCACAGCACAACAATGGTCTGTTATGCATAGCAGCAGTCTGCCATTCAGAAATAACCATAGAAATATTTTAATAATGGAGACAACTGCGTGCACAGCACAGCAATGGTCTGTTATGCATAGCAGCAGTCTGCCATTCAGAAATAACCATAGAAATATTTTAATAATGGAGACAACTGCGTGCACAGCACAGCAATGGTCTGTTATGCATAGCAGCAGTCTGCCATTCAGAAATATTTTTATAATGAAAACAAACAGTTGTCACAGTTTATAATTATTAAATAAATAAGCACAGAATGAAGATGCTACTTTTGTTCATGAAATATTTATTTTTCTATCCAAAAAAAAAAAAAAAAAAAAAAATTGGAGCCGGGATTCGAAAAGCAGGTTCGGAATCAGAACCCCCAGCTAAAAATTCCAGCTTTGACCAGCCTAGGCTGGTCAGGCTGGTTTAAGCTGTGTTTTGGACAGTGTTAGTTGGTCGACCAGCCCTTCACCAGCTGACTCCAGCAGACAATACCTGCTTAACCAGCTTTGACAACCTTCATCAAGCTATAGAGACCAGCTTTAAACATCTAGACCAGCTAATAACACAGCTCAGACCATCTTAAACCAGCATAGAATTCTAGCTGCTAGATTTCAGAATAAAGGCCACACAACTGAGGCTCAGGCCATGCATGTGTTCATGTATGTGTTCTTTTGTTGGATATTTCCGACCAAATAACTGCACTTGTACATACTGCTATGCACCGAGTATCACTTCATGTTCCCTAAACGGACAAAAATGATATGAAATCAGGTAGACACCAGAAGCGAGGTGAAGGGGAATGAAAATTTATTGGAAAACAAAACAAAACAGGCACGAGGGCCAACGAAAAACTTGGCCCAAAGGGTTGCAAAAGACAAACTAAGGCAGTGGTTCCCAAAGTGGGGGGCGCGCACCCTAGGGGGGGCGCAGAGCAATTGCAGGGGGGGCGCGGGGTGCGGGAGTTCCGGACACCAACAGAAAATCATTTGCATACAGTCCATTCGCTGCCCAGAATTCTGCGATTACATCGTAAATGCCCGCCTTACTCTCAACATAACTGTTCGCCAAATCATTCATCTAGCCTGCCATTTTCATAAATAATTTATGAATGTAGTTGTTCAAATATTTGAAGCCGGTAATGTAGTCTCGCGATACCCAACTCGCCGCTTTTTATCCTGCACTGATCTGGCATATTGATAATAAAATGGTAAGTGACACCGAACAAAATCCGATGAATACAAAGCAGAAATAACCGAGATTGCGTCATCTTATTCTCGATAATATGAATGCTCTGTATGCCGACAGATTATTTTTATCTAGCCCACCAACTGAACGTTACAAACATATCGGCAGGTTCGGCAAGTGGTGTTCATGAATTTTTTTTCGTACTTCGCTGTCTTTCTGCATCATAGAAACATAATTTTAAGTAGACGGCTATACTCAGGCAGAGGAGTGTGATACAGCCTAATGATTTTATACTTTAAAAGAGATTTTGCATTATTAAATTTTCGTGTCCTTAATTGGAAAATAACTGTGGCCGTTTCCAAACGTGCCAATCATTTTTAATGTTCCCAGCTAGGCTGGACAAAAATCATCTGTGCAGAGCATTCATATTTTCTAGAATAAGCTGACGCGATCTCGGTTAACGTATTTTCACTTAAAAGTGCGAGGCCAGTGAAGAGAGGAAAATGTAACTGTCTCGAGACACTCCTTCAGCGGTCCGCACAAGGTTGCTGATTGGCTGTATGCAAGTAAGTTTCTGTTGGTGTCCGGAAAATGCATAAATAGCAATGTTGTTGTATATTAAAAAAATAAACCTGTTACACTGAACATAATTACACAGTTAAGGTGCTTGAAAACAGTTACACTTAAAATAATTACACCGTGGTTGTTTGTTATTTTGCTATTTCCAATTCTAAAAGTAGCCTAGTTTTAGTTTATGACAATCTACAGTTTATGACCGTTTACTTACATTTTTTCCAAAAAGGTTGAGGTTTATATAAATTACAATGAGTGAAATAAACTGCAATGGTCTCTGAAAACAAAATGTGCGTATGTATTACCTATTTTATTGGGGGGGGGCGCAAAATTTTTTTTATGTACCAAAGGGGGGCCCAGCAGAAAAAGTTTGGGAACCACTGAACTAAGGTAAGCTACACAGAGCAAAGAACTAAAGAGCTAAAAAGGCAAAAACAAAAAACCACTGGAAACTCCAGGGAGATAAGCAAGAACAGAAATAATCAACGATACTAAGGCTATATACAAAAACGAGAACAAGGCTTGGAAACATGACCGTGAGCGTGAACTAGAGAACAAAACTTGCACATGGAACGAGACTTGGAAACAAGAACTTGAACATGGAGCGAGACTCAAGACACTGTCTGCCAGCCAACTTCCACCGCATCCAGATAAAGGCTTAGAAATCAAGGACACATGAGGGGCAACACCTGGAGAAGCAGAAACAAGAGGCATGGCAAGATCATGACATGGACAGAGATTGGATGACAAGACTTGCTCATTAAGAGAATGAGCGTGCTCAGCTTAAGTACCAATTAAGTGTGCAGTTTGAAAGCAGCATGAATGTTCAGAACAGAAAAGCACAGCAAGACTTGAAATAGTAAAGCAGGAATCATGACAATAAACTCCCTGTCTAAATTAGTAATATTAGTAATGTGCCTATCTAATGAATTACACCACCCAGTGAGTGTTAGTAAATGTTAGTAACTTAAAAACAGTTAATTGTCAATTAAGCTTAGACAGCCCCGAATCAGCACAGCACGGAAGGAAGGGTGAAATACCAAAGCCAACCAGAGCTCTGAAATGTGCAAACACAAAGGCACGGGGCGGAACGCAGACAAGCGGTGGAGTGGCTTGGCAGACCTGGCATGAAACAAAACATGGAAAAGTAAAAACATGGACAATAAACATGAATTATGAAATGTGTAATCCTGAGACAGGAAACTGTTAAAACTATGACTAGGAACATGGAACTGTTAAAACCATAAATGCTGTCCTGGCCAAAGGCCAGGACCCCGGAACACAACAAAAAAGTAAACTTGAATGAGTCTCATTGAGTGACACACATGCTATGCTTGGGTTGTAATACAGCGGGATCCCCCAACCATTGTCAATATTCATAGTTTTTTCGGCCTTGAATTTCATTCAAGGTGGCATTAATAAGGTTTTAAAAAGTCTTAAATTTTGACTTGCTGAAACCTGCAGATACCCTGACGTTGATACTTTTGCTTAGATAAAAAAATCGGACACAGTTCTTTAACTTTTAGTGAAGTATTTTCTTTTATTACAAGAGTATTCGTAATTTGAGTTGAGTCATGAGGCATGAGAGTACTTCTTTCTCCTCTGCTGAGCACTGGTGTATTAGCATTACAGGTTCCAAGACCCTAGGTCTAATTCTCATTGCAATGCCAACTTTTTGAGTTAGGACACATCCTTCCAAAAATTTTGGCAACAGTTAGATGATTTTCAATGGCCTTCACAGTCAACTTGACCTCAAATATAAGACCTTAAAATTTGTAATTTCAATCACTGATGATTTTCCATTTTGGAATCTTACAACAAAAATTACATTGAGACTGTAAAAGATGGCATTTAGCACATTTTTTATGTTCTCTTGCATCAAATAATGAATTGCATACTGTATGCAGACTGTTACACCAACAACTCACTAGCAGTAAATATTGCACTGGTAATATTGAACTATAAGAAGCAAGACAGTTGCAAGCCTTCAGAGTTGGAGTTATGTACAGCTTTTAATGAGTCAGTTAGTACCTAGAGATGTGGTGACAACAGCTGCCCAGGGGGGCCCAATGTGTTTTTTTTTGTTTTTTTTCATAGGGCCCAGAATTCCTGGCGGCGCCCCTGAGTCTATGGATGCAGACATGGCAGCAGCAGTGGCCGAGACGACAAGCACGAATCCATAGTAGCCACCCGACTTTGTCCGGGGGCTACAATTCCCATAGAGGCAGATTGGTAGAATTTCAAACCTGAGTCAGAGATTTTAGAGTGCCCTCCAATCCAGTTCCAGCATGCACACTTGCACACTGACATGGCAGTTCACTGATCAAGGCTTCGAAATAGTTGTTCCCATGTAGTAGATGTACACCATCAAGAAAATTCTAAACAATAATGGATAAAACTTAAGCAACAAGTAAAAAGGGTCATCAAGAGATGGCATATCCCCTGGCCTGTGCAATCTGTTCTGTTTTTCTGAGAAAAATGAAGGTGTCAAATATTTCAGGAAGGCCCAGCGCTCGAATGGGGAATTGGGGGATGGGCAGAGACATGCCCCTTTATGACAATTAGGATAGTCCTGTCAAGTTCTCAATTATTTTCCTTTTGGAAAATGAAATCATAGGGTAAATTCAGTAGAACTGAGATTTGGGGTGGACAAAATATCGGTTTTAAACAGTTATTAGTCCTTACCTGTTGTCAGTCATTGTCATGTTTAATAAAAGGTTCACTCCGAGAACACTCCACACTTAACAGGTGCTGCTAGTTCTCCCCGATTAGGTAAGACGACAATCATTCATCTGGACGCGTATTTGCTCAATTTAAATCAACGTTATACAAAATTACTCTCGGTACTGAGTGAAAAAAGTGGCACTCGCCTGTGAAATAGGCCATAAAAAGCATGCAGCTCAAGCTATTTGTGCAGGTATGCAATTTTGAATAAAGTTGATTGAAATTCAGCAAATAACCTACGCGTCCAGATGAATGATTGTCGTCTTACCTAATCGGGGAGAACAAGCAACACCTGTTAAGTGTGGAGAGCTCTCGGAGTGAACCTTTTATTTAACATGACAATGACTGACAACTGGTCAGGACTAATAACTGTTTAAAACCGATATTTTGTCCACCCCAAATCTCAGTTCTACTGAATTTACCCTATGATTTCATCGCTGTTGGATCGCATATGGCGAGTAACCATGTCTTCAGTTGCCAGTTACGATAATTGGAAAACGCGTCAATAAAGGAGATTAATTGAGAACTAGCCAGGGCCATCCTAATTGTCATAGAGGGACGTGTCTGGGCCCACCCAAATCCATGTTCTAGCGCCAGGCCTGCACGTAGGATTGACGATGTTATGCAAGACCAGAGATTCCAAGTCTCACGCATTTGGCGTAGGTCTTACGCATTTATTAGGCTTATTCACCGTAGTCCGTACTTATTCATTGAATGTTTAATTAGATTCCCATGCAGAATTTTCTCCTGGGCGCTGGAGCCAGTCTGTTTTATCTGGGTCCCAGCTAAGCCCTGTGATATTTTTAGTTTGGTATATTAATAGAACTGGGACTATATAAACTCAAGCCGGCTTATTAGGAGTGCTTATTATTACATATAGAGTTTGGCTCTATCTGTTATTTCATTAACTGTTAACTGAAACTAAGCCCCTGTTAAAAGAGGCTTATACTCCATTTACATACTTTCCCCGGGGTTTCTATTGTGACTGCTGCTTAGGGTTTCTAGGTTAATAAATGAATAAATAATTTAATCAATTATTTGTGGTTCCTCAGCTTCTATCTCGGCATTAGTAATTTTATTTTATCTAGGGTGAGCAAAGTCATTCGGTAGGGGGTTCAAAATGTGGCCAAAACTATGTGACGGCTGCAGGATGATCGCACTTTTGGAAAGAGATTTCCAGGGTGGGTTTGTCTGCCACCGGTGCCAGCTAATTGAGCATCTGGAGAGCAAGATCCTTGATCTTCAGGGCCAGTTGGCGGCGCTACATAGTTCGCAATCAGTAGAGTTCCTAGAGGAATTAAGTAGTATGTTGTTTAGAGAAATGGTGTGTACGCCAAAGCAGGGTGGTACTGGGATCCCAGAGCAGGCAGGGAGAGAAAGTTGGGTGACTGAAGGTCGGCAGCGCAGGAAAGGGCGTGCACGCCGTACAGCGACAACTTCTCCAGTGGTTGAGGTGTCCAACCGATTCCAGCCCTTGCAGGAACTCGACTTGGCCCCTGACCCTGAGAGTGAGGGGACTGATGAGCAGCAGGACACCCTGTTGGCCTCTACCCCCCAGAAAAGAGAGTTATTGATAGTGGGGGACTCAATACTTAGAGGAATAGATACCTTAGTCTGTTCGTGCGACAAGGAGTCTCGTACGGTGTGTTGCCTGCCTGGTGCCCAGGTAGGAGACCTCCTGGAGCGTGCGGACAAGCTCCTGGCCAGAGCGGGGAGGGATCCAGTTGTCATGGTCCATGTTGGGACAAATGACATAGGTAAGGGTAGGTTTGAGGTTCTGCAAGGCAAATTTGTGGAATTAGTTGAGAAGCTTTGGAGCAGATCCTCAACGGTAGTGTTCTCCGGGATTCTACCGGTACCACGTGCAAGCAGAGGTAAGCAGAATTCTATCTGGAGGTTTAACACGTGGCTACAAACCTGGTGTAGGAAAGAGGGGTATAGGTTTATGGGGCACTGGAACTTTTTCTGGGACAGGGATGACCTGTTCAAGCCTGGCGGGCTGCACCTGAACCGGAGGGGTACCTTTGCACTGGGCCAGCGTATGTTGAGGGCAGCACAGGATTATTTAAACTAGGGACTTGGGGGGTAGGGAGTTTAGTGAGTGTTACACATGGGGAAATGCAGGCTGCCCTGATGGAAGCTGACAGCGTAACATTCACTATCGTTGTTTTACTTTTAAAGCAACAAAGCGTAGAGGGGGGCTCAAGGCGGCGGCCACGTGGTAAATCAAGGGGAAAGAGCATTAGTAAAAACCTGAAATGTTTTTATCTAAATGCAAGAAGCATAAGAAATAAATTTCCAGAACTTGAGGCTGTGGTGATCAGTGAGGGCTATGACATAGTTGGGATAACAGAGACATGGCTATGTGAAGAGGATGGAGATGAATATAATATAGAAGGTTATAAGCTCTTTAGGAAGGATAGATGTAATTGGCGAGGAGGAGGTGTAGCACTCTCTGTGAACGAAAACATTAATGTACAGGAAATTCCCAAAATTGAACATTCCTTTTCCTCTGAAGATATCTGGGTCTGGCTCATTGGCAAACACGAGACAGGTTTAAACATAGGAGTATGCTATCGACCACCAGCTTTGGACGGTACAGTCAATGAAATGCTTTTTAGGAGGATGACGCAAGCTTGTAGCGGTGGTGGGACTATTATCATGGGAGACTTCAATTATCCTGGTATCAATTGGGAAATGGTGAAAGGACAGGGTAGGGGGGAGGAAGAATTTCTAGATGTTATAAATGATAATTTTTTGGTGCAGTATGTTAATAAACCTACCAGAGAGAAGGCAATTTTAGACTTGGTGCTCTGTAATGACCCCGATAGAATTAGCAATGCTGAGGTACTGGAGCCACTTGGGACATGTGATCACCCTGCTGTTAATCTTGATGTTTCATGGGAAGTCAAAAAGGTGCATTCTAAAACAAAAATTTTCAATTTTAGGCGAGCAAACTTTGACAGGATGGGCTCATATCTAGCTGAAATAAATTGGGAGACACTCCTGGACTGTAAGTCGGTAAATGAGATGTGGGAAAGATTTAAGGGGGTTTTACTTAAATCACAATGCAGATTCATTCCGAAGGTGTCCAAAAGTAAGCTGAAAAAGCAGAATCCTCAGTGGATGACCAAAAGTATTCGTAGGATGTTGAGGGAAAAGAGGAATCTTTATAAGATGTACATAAAGGATAAAAATGAGAATACTAGGGCTGAATACTGTAAAATGCGGGCTGTGGTAAAAAAAGAGCTGAGGAAGGCTGGAAGACTGTATGAAAAACAAATTGCAGAGGGGGCAAAAACTAACCCTAAGCGCTTCTTTCAGTACTGTAGCAGAAAAAGGAAAGTTAAAGAGCAGGTGAAGTGCATAAAGAATGAGAATGGATCGCTGCTATATGATAACAAGCATATTGCGGATGCCTTAAACAGTTACTTTGTTGAGAATTTTACCTCAGAGGGGGTCTTTATTTGGCCAGAGGCCATGTCAAATGTTCAAGATTATTTAGCGGAAATTGAGGTTCGGGATGACGAAGTATTAGACAAGTTGCATAAAGGAAAGCAGATAAGGCGGCGGGTCCTGATGGCTTAGATCCTAGAGTGCTCAGGGAAGCTGGTGAGTTCATCTTTGAGCCGCTATCCGCCATCTTCAGACGGTCTTTAGAAACTGGAGAAATACCAAATGATTGGAAATAGGGCAATATAATACCAATATATAAGAAAGGGGACCGAGCCAGGAAACTACAGGCCAGTGAGTTTAACTTGCATTTCGTGCAAATTATTGGAATCTATCATAAAAGATGAGCTGGACTTATTTCTTGAACGTAACAGTATCTTGAGGGATAGTCAACATGGTTTTCGGAAGGGAAGGACATGCCTAACAAACCTTCTGGAATTTTTTGAAGAGGCCACCAGGACTTACGACCAGAACAGTGCTTATGACATCATATACTTGGATTTTCAGAAAGCATTTGATACAGTAGCGCATAAGAGACTAATTTTTAAAATGAGCTCCATTGGAGTTACAGGAGGTATTCTGAAGTGGATTCAAAACTGGTTACAGGACAGAACACAAAGAGTAGTGGTCAGTGATATCTCATCTGAGCTGGGTAAGGTGGGGAGTGGCGTCCCCCAAAGATCGGTGTTGGGACCCCTGCTATTCCTCATTTACATTAATGACCTTGATAGGAATATTGAGAGCAGATTGGTTAAATTTGCAGATGACACTAAATTGGGGGGTTTGGCAAATAGTCTAGGGTCCACTAAAGTGATTCAGGACGATTTGGATAGAATCCAGAATTGGGCAGAAATGTGGCAAATGAAATTTAATCTAGCAAAATGTAAAGTTGTACATGTAGGTAATAAAAACATTAGACGGGATTACTTAATGGGAGGTTTAAAACTGGAATCTGCTGCACAAGAGAAATATCTGGGAGTGATTGTTGACCAAACCCTCACAGGTTCTAGCCATTGTGCCGTAGCAGTTAAAAAAGCTAATCGGATGCTAGGATACATTGCCAAAAGTATTGAGTACAAATCTAAGGAGGTGATGCTTCTTCTGTATAACACGTTCGTTAGACCACACCTGGTCTATTGTGTACAGTTCTGGGGACCATACTAGAGAGATATAGAGGCTCTAGAGAAAGTTCAGAGAAGAGCCACTTAGCTTATTCCAGATATAAAAGATGAAAGCTACGAGAAGAGACTGAAAATCCTTAATCTCTTTAGTCTTAGGAAAAGGAGACTCAGGGGTGATTTGATTGAGGTCTTTAAATATGTTTAAGGGATTAACAAAGTGAATCATGTAGGATTCCTTCGGCCAAGTGTTGTTAGTAGAACTCGGGGTCACAAATGGAAGTTGACCAAAGGTAAATTTAGCACTGATATTCGGAAATATTTCTTCACCCAAAGAGTAATTTCAATGTGGAATAGCTTACCTGACCATATTGTTGAGGCAGAGACCTTGGGGGTTTTCAAGAGCAGGCTTGACCTAAAGCTAGATACCATTGAGTCATTTAGTATCTGAAGGGATATATTCACAATAGTATAAGGAAACTGGCAAGCTTAGTTGGGCTGAAAGGCCTATTCTTGCCATTCATGTTATGTTATGTTATGTTATGTTATTTAAATCCTCGTGCATTGAAGTTTCCGTTTCACTTGTGTAAAGGTGCATCTCATCACAAGTAACATGGAAAGCGATTTTGACTCTGGACCTCTCGTGCTTCTCTTTACTCAGGGAGTGGAAACAATGCATGTGTTTCATGCTCCTTTAAATTGTTTTAATGAAATAAGACCATTTGAAATGTTTTTATGCAATCCCATTGCTTTTGATCCCTCAGTAAAGACAAGCCTGAGAATTCCTGAGTCATCATCGATTTCCGTGTTATGGGGAAATCCACCGTAATGAACATGAAACTAATTAACTTGATGCACTATGACTTAAATTCAGCGAGTGAATTTCTTCAGTGGATTTTGATTGAATAATTGCTGACTAAGGAAACGTGAATGCCACTAAGAGGAGAAACTCACGCCTAAGACGTAAGCTTTGGCATCTCTGCAAGACATTGAAGCTCACGGATGGCCTCTATTAAATACAGGGTCGTAGCTAGAACCGGGAATTGGGGTGGCACAGACACGTCCCTTTCTGAAAATTAGGAAAGTCCTGGCTAGTTCTCAATTATTTTTCTTTATTGACGTGTTTTCCATTTATCGTAATAGGCAACTGAAGACACGGTTTCTCATGCGATCTAACAGCGATGAAGTCATGGGGTAAATTCCGTGCAACTGAGGATTGGGGTGGACGTAACATCTGTTTTAAAGAATTATTAGTCCTGACCTGTTTGCAGTCATTTTCATGATTAACAAAATGTTCACTCCGAGAGCGCTTCGCACTTAACAGGTGCTGCTTGTTCTCCCCGATTAGGTAAGACGACAATCATTCATTTGGACACGTTTGCTTAATTTAAATCAACGTTATTCAAAATGACGTGTTTTCCATTTATCGTAATAGGCAACTGAAGACACGGTTTCTCATGCGATCTAACAGCGATGAAGTCATGGGGTAAATTCCGTGCAACTGAGGATTGGGGTGGACGTAACATCTGTTTTAAAGAATTATTAGTCCTGACCTGTTCGCAGTCATTTTCATGATTAACAAAATGTTCACTCCGAGAGCGCTTCGCACTTAACAGGTGCTGCTTGTTCTCCCCGATTAGGTAAGACGACAATCATTCATTTGGACACGTTTGCTTAATTTAAATCAACGTTATTCAAAATTACTCTCGGTATTGAGTGGGGAAAAAAAGTGGCACTTGGCAGTGAAATGGGCTATAAAAAGCATGCGGCTCTATTTGACGTTGATTTAAATTATCTTCTACAATAAACTTCCATTTGTGACCCCGAGTTCTACTCACAACACTTAGTCGAAGGAATCCTACATAATTCACTTTGTTAATCCCTTTAACGTCTTTAAAGACCTCAATCAAATCACCCCTTAGTCTCTTTTTCCTAAGACTAAAGAGATTAAGGATCTTCAGCCTCTTCTCATAGCTTTCATCTTTTATACCTGGAATTAGCTTAGTGGCTCTTCTCTGAACTTTCTCTAGAGCCTCTTTATCTTTCTTAAAGTGTGGTCCCCAGAACTGGACACAATACTCTGTCCAGCTGTGGTCTGACGAATGGGTTGTACAAAAGAAGCATCACTTCCTTTGATTTGTACTCAATACTTATGGCAATGGATCCCAGCATCCGATTGGCTTTTTTAACTGCTACAGCACTAAGGCTATAACCTGTGAGGGTTTGGTCAACAATCACTCCCAGATCTTTCTCGTGTGGAGCACATTCCAGTTTTAAACCTCCCATGAAGTAATCCTGTCTAATGTTTTTCTGACCAACATGTACAACTTTACATTTCGCTACATTAAATTTCATTTGCCACATTTCTGCCCAATTCTGGATTCTATCCAAATCATCCTGAATCACTTTAGTGGACTCTAAACTATTTGCTAAACTCCCCAATTTAGTATCATCTGCAAATTTAACTAATCTGCTCTCAATCTTCCTATCAAGATCATTAATGTAGATGAGGAACTGCAGGGGTCCCAACACCGATCCCCTGGGGGACGCCACTCCCCACCATACCTAGCTCAGATGACATACCACTGACCACCACTCTTTGTGTTCTGTCTTGTAACCAGTTTTGAATCCACCCCAGAATACCTCCAGTAACTCCAATGGAGCTCATTTTAAAAAATAGTCTCTTTTGTGGTACTGTATCAAATGCTTTCTGAAAATCCAAGTATATGATGTCATAAGCCCTGCTCTGGTCATAAGTCTTGGTGGCCTCTTCAAAAAATTCCAGAAGGTTCGTCAGGCATGACCTTCCCTTACGGCAGTGGTTCTCAAGTTCGGTCCTGGCGCCCCCCTGTGTATGCTGGTTTTTGTTCCAGCCACAACTGCAAGTCTAGGATTTTAAAAAGCTGTTACTTTGTCTAAATCAGCAGCATTCCATGTTTAGAGTAGTTATTTACCTTCTTAAGTCACATTTGGATGGACATATCCATTCTGCTATGAATAATAAAAACCATTGAACATATTGTGCTTAATTTTCAATATTGCTAGGACTTTCAAGTGAAAACATTTTTAATCAGATCAAATTAGACTCTGAGAAAATCAATAAGCTCCCAATTAGGTTTCTGAACACAGGTGTTTAGAGTTTTTCCCAAATAACCTGCCTGAACCAAATAAAATCAACAGAAAACACAACAGTTGTGACTCCATTGTTTGCCAAGTAAATTTCAGGTTTTGCCACCATGTGTCAAGAGTTTCACCAATGAGGAACCTTTTGATTATTTATGTTGATTAAATGTTTGGTTAAATTGTTTCCCTCTGTCAATATTTACAATATATGCCAATGTGGATATTTGCATAAATGCACCTAATGAAAAAACAAATCAACAGCTTGTTAAAATCCTGGAATTGCAGTTGTGGCTGGAGCAAAAACCAGCATACACAGGGGGGCGCCAGGACCGAATTTGAGAACCACTGCCTTACGGAAACCATGTTGGCTATCCCTCAAGATACTGTTACGTTTAAGAAATAAGTCCAGCTCATCTTTTATGATAGATTCCGATATTTTGCATGCAATGCAAGTTAAACTGACTGGCCTATAATTTCCTGGCTCAGTACGGTCCCCTTTCTTATATATTGGTATTATATTGCCTTGTTTCCAATCATTTGGTATTTCTCCAGTTTCTAAAGACCGTCTGAAGATGGCGGATAGCTTAAAGATGATCTCACCAACTTCCCTGAGCACTCTAGGATATAAGCCATCAGGACCCGCCGCCTTATCTGCCTTTTGTTTAAGCAACTTGTCTAATACTTCGTTATCCCTTACCTCAATTTCCGCTAAATAATCCTGAGCATTTAACATGCCCTCTGGCCGAATAAAGACCCCCTCTGAGGCCAAAATTCTCGACAAAGTAACTGTTTAAGGAATACGCAATATTCTTGTAATCATATAACAGCGATCCATTTTTATTATTTATGCACTTAACCTTCTCTTTGACGTTCCTTTTTCTGCTATAGTACTGGAAGAAGCGCTTAGGGTTAGATTTTGCCCCCTCTGCAATTTGTCTTTCATACAGTCTTTTAGCATTCCTCAGCTCTTCTCTGACCACAGCCTGCATTTTACAGTATTCAGCCTTAGTGTTCTCATTTTTATCCTTCATGTACATCTTATTAAGATTCCTCTTTCCCCTCAAAGTCCTACAAATACTTTTGGTCATTCACTGAGGACTCTGCTTTTTCTGCTTACTTTTGGACACCTTTGGAATGAATTTGCATTGTGATTCAAGAAAAACCCCCTTCAATCTTTCCCACATCTCATTTACGGACTCACAGTCCAGGAGTTTCTCCCATTTTATTTCACTTAGATATGAGCGCATCCTGTCAAAGTTTGCCCGCCTAAAATTTAAAATTTTTGTTTTTGAATACACCTTTTTGACTTCCCATGAAACATCAAAATTAACAGCAGAGTGATCACTTACCCCAAGTGGCTCCAGTACCTCAACATTGCTGATTCTATCTGGGTCATTACAGAGCACTAAGTCTAAAATTGCCTTCTATCTTGTAGGTTTATTAACATACGGCACCAAAAAATTATCATTAATAATATCTAGAAATTCTTCCTCCCCCTACCCTGTCCTTTCACCATTTCCCAATCGCCACCAGGATAATTTAAGTCTCCCATAATAATAGTCCCTCCAGAAGCTTGCGTAATCCTCTTAAAAAGCATTTCATTGACCGTACTGTCCAAAGCTGGTAGTCAATAGCATACTCCTATGCTTAAACCTGTCTTGTGTTTGCCAATGAGACTGACCCAAATATCTTCACAGGGCAAAGAATGTTCAATTTCGGGAATTTCCTGTACATTTATGTTTTGGTTCACATAGATTGCTAAGCCCCCTCCTAGCCTACATCTATCCTTCCTAAAGAGCTTATAACCTTATATATTATATTCATCTCCATCCTCTTCACGAAGCCATGTCTCTGTAATGCCAACTATGTCATAGCCCTCGCGAATCATAGCAGCCTCAAGCTCTAGAAATGTATTTTTTATGCTTCTTGCAATTAAATAAAAACATTTCAGGTTATTACTAATGCTCTTCCCCCTTGATTTCCCATGCGGCCGCTGCTTCAAGCCCCCCACTACGCTTTGTTGCTTTAAAAGTATTTCATCAATAGTGCATGTAACGCCGTCAGCTTCCATCGGGGCAGTCTGTATTTCCCTATGTGTAACACTCACTAACCTCCCTGCTTCCGCGTACATTCCAATGGCTCAAGAAACTTGTCTCCTCAATGCCCAGACGCCTCCAATTTGTGTTAAAAAGAAGAGGGGATGCTACACCATAGTAAACAGGCCCCTGTCCAAACTTTTTTGAGAACTGTTGCAGCCGTCAAATTTGCAATGAGCTCATTTTGTAGATAAAATTGTAAAATTTCTCAGTTTCAACATTTGCAATGTTATCTCTGTGTTGTGTTCTGGCCTTTGGCCAGGACAGCATTTATGGTTTTAACAGTTTCATGTTCCACGTTTCATAGTTCATAGTTCATAGTTCCATAGTTCATGTTTCATAGTCACAGTTTTAACAGTTTCTTGTTTAGGATTACTCATTTCATTATTCATGTTCCTTGTCCATGTTTTTACTTTTCCATGTTTTTGTTTTTGCCAGGTCTGCCATGCCACTCCACCGCTTGTCTGCGTCCCGCCCCGTGCCTTTGTTGTTGCACATTTCAGAGCTCTGGGTTGGCTTTGGTATTTCCCTCTTCCTTCTGTGCTGTGCTGATTCGGGGCTCTCTAAGCTTAATTGGCAATTAACTGTTTTTAAGTTACTCACATTTACTAACACTCACTGGGTGGTGTAATTCTTAGATAGGCACATTACTAATATTACTAATTTAGACAGGGAGTTTATTGTCATGATTCCTGCTTTGCTATTTCAAGATCTTGCTGTGCTTTTCTGTTCTTAACATTCATGCTTGCTTCCAAACTGCATGCTTTATTGGTACTTAAGCTGAGCACGCTCATTCTCTTAATGAGCAGGTCATGTCATCCAATCTCTGTCCATGTCTTGATCTTGCCATGCCTCTTGTTTCTGCTTCTCCAAGTGTTGCCCCTCATGTGTCCTTGATTACTTAGCCTTTATCTGGATGCGGTGGAAGTTGGCTGGCAGACAGTGTCTCAAGTTCCCTTGCATGTCAAGTTTCAAGTCTTGTTCTAGCCTCTTGTCAAGTCTCGTGATTATAGCTCTTGTCTTGTATATATATAGCCTTGTTATTTATTTTTCTTGGTCTTCTTGCCTGGAGTTTCCAGTGCCTTTTGTTTTTTGTCGTTTTTGTATTCTTTTGTTTATAGCTCCGTGTAGCGTACATTAGTTTGTCTTTTGCAACCCTTTGGGCCGAGTTTTTTGTTGGCCCTCGTGCCTGTTTTGCTTTTGTTTTAATAAATTCCATTTTCCCTTCCACCTCGCGTTTGGTGTCTCTCTGATCCCGCATCACTCTGTTCTATTCTGAATAAAATACTGGATGGTATGATTTGAAAGTCATTGCGTTTTGATTTTATTCACAATTTAGAATTTGTCCCATCTATTTTGGAATTGGGATTGTACTTTGATTCCATAAACCACACAAGTGTGACTGTCCAAATGAAACTGCAGAATCAATAAGTGCATAGTTACTCACTGACATGGAATTTTGTGTCATTCATGGGTTTGGAGAATAAATACTGTGGTGGGAGGGGCATTTTGGTATAAATAATGCAGACCACAATGCTCACACAAAATAGAGCATAGTTATTGTGAACAGATAATTTAGGAAAGCAAAACTGTGATTTTTTTTACCAATGCATTCCACACTTTGTTTTCTCACAGGGATTAAAATACAAAACCCAAAACCAGTGAAGTTGGCACGTTGTGTAAATCGCAAATAAAAACAGAATACAATGTTTTGCAAATCCTTTTCAACCTATATTCAATTGAATACACTGCAAAGACAAGTTACTTAATGTTCGAACAGGTAAACTTTGTAATTTTTTGCAAATATTAGCTCATTTGGAATTTGATGCCTGCAGCATGTTTCAAAAAAGCTGGCACAAGTGGCAAAAAAGACTGATAAAAAAATAGGCACAAAGTTCAAAAGCCAGCATCTGTGATGATATGGGGGTGTATTAGTGCCCAAGGCATGGGCAACTTACACATATGTGAAGGCACCATTAATGCTGAAAGGTACATACAGTACAGGTTTTGGAGCAACATATGTTGCCATCCAAGCGACGTCTTTTTCATGGACGCCCCTGCTTATTTCAGCAAGACAATGCCAAGCCACATTCTGCACGTGCTACAACAGCATGGCTCCGTAGTAAAAGAGTGCGGGTACTAGACTGGCCTGCCTGTAGTCCAGACCTGTCTCCCATTGAAAATGTTTGGCGCATTATGAAGCGTAAAATACGACAACAGAGACCCCGGACTGTTGAACAACTTAAGCTGTACATCAAGCAAGAATGGGAAAGAGTTCCACCTGAAAAGCTTCAAAAATTGCTCTCCTCACTTCCCAAATGTTTACTCAGTGTCGTTAAAAGGAAAGGCGATGTAACACAGTGGTAAAAAGGCCCCTGTGCCAACTTTTTTGCAATATGTTGCTGCCTTTAAATTCTAAGTTAATGATTATTTGCAAAAAACAAAAAGTTTAATGTTCAAACTGAGAAACATCTTGTCTTTGCAGTGTATTCAATTGAATATAAGTTGAAAAGGATTTGCAAATCATTGTATTCTGTTTTTATCTACGATTTACATAACGTGCCAACTTCACTGGTTTTGGGTTTTGCAAAAAGGTATGAGAAAAATATGAACACACATATCCCAATCTTATCATTAAAATATGACTATCAGCGAAAGGTTGTCTGAAAAGATGATTCAAGATGACTAAATGTGTCTCATAAATGTACCACAGCCTTTAAATGTCAGTATTTGTATAAATAATTATTGTCGCACAATGATATGATTACAACAAATTAATACTGAAATTACTATAAACATGCATGAAATCCTCCTCCAGTCTGTCTTTAAAGCACTCAAGTATTCCTGTGCAGTAAGCCATGTTGATGCAAAGTCTCTTTTTAGCTCTCTCATCTTCTAGACAGCCCTTGGTTTTGACTATTTTTGCACATTTGCTTGCTTAACTAATAGTGCACCCTCTGGTGATGGCAAGCAATACTCTGACTTTAACAGGATCAATGTCTTGTAGAATGTTACTCAGAAATCACAGTAATCAGTGGAGGTAAAGTGAACACTCTGTGTACCATATCCACTTACAATATACCGGTCACCTTTCTTTAGACGTCTGGAAATTCTATTGTTAAAGTTGCATACTCTGTGTATCTTTTTGAACAGAGATAAATAGTGGGATTATTATTTTTTTCTTTTCAAGCAGTCTGTGCTTCACAAAGTTTGCAAAAGAGTTCAGCAACGAGTTTGCAGTGGCCAACCCCCGGCCCCTTAAGTCATCAGCTCTTTGCACGACAAGGTGAGTTTTCAGAATACCACAGATCAGGTAAAGAGGTTCAGGGAGAAGAAAGTTAAATAAAAAGCTCTTTAAAATGGTATTCTTTAAAAAGACAAACAGTGTCGCTGTTGAAAATAAAAGGACATACTGAAATTCACTCTGATGACAGTCTGAAGAAAGCAGCTTTTATGAAGTGCTGAGCCCATCTCTGCCGCGTCTTAACTGTTATTGTTTACTTAAAAACACAGGCAAAGTCCAGGATCTGGCCCTTGCCATGGCAGCACCCATGATTGAAAGTTGAATCCTTTGCAAATAAATTGTTCTCTCTTTTTTTTTTTCAAAAGAATGAAGATGCAAGTGTCCTCCAAAAGCATGAGTCAGGTTTTGTTGTCTTAGAGTGCTCCTGTGACTGACAGGGCTGAGCACAGGCAGTTACTTCAGCAGCCCATCTGTTTTGGTGAGTCTTCTTTCACATCAAAGTCAAAAGCATTTTCTAAATGACATATGCTGGTGTGACATAGTTGAGCAAACACAAAATGACTTTCATTAGTTTTCTAAAAGGACTCTGGGTCTTGTGCGTACGTGTTCAGGCTCTCTGATTTGACCATCTGAAGAGGTTGTTTGATCTTACTAAAACAGAAATGAAAATAAAAAAAAATTAAATGCGTGTAAATAAAAATAGTTATCTAATTTTTCTTTTTGTCAGGATAATTTTAGTGCATGCTGTGACTTATTTCTGAAACTCAGATGATGGCCAGAAAAATGCAATACTGGTGTGTTTTGAAGAATCAACTCCAATGAGAACATAGAACATGTTTTAAGTAAAAAAAAAAAAAAAAAAAAGTATATGTATATACAGCGCCCTCCATAATTATTGGCACCCCTGGTTAAGATGTCTTCTTTCGCTTCTAATAAATTCAGTTTTTTTTCTAAATAATATAGGACCACAATGAAAAAAGAGGAAAATCCAACCTTAAATTCAAGTGCATTTATTCCGTGGGAAAAAAATCCCACATTAAGAAATAATTATTTTACATCAAATTATGTGTGCCACAATTATTAGCACCCCTGATGTTAATACTTTGTACAACCCCCTTTTGCCAGCAAAACAGCACCTAATCGTCTCCTATAATGTTTCACAAGATGGGAGAATACAGAAAGAGGGATCTTCGACCATTCCTCTTTGCACAATCTCTCTAAATCACCAAGTAACCTGGGTCCTCCACTCTGCACTCTCCTCTTCAGCTCACTCCACAGGTTTTCATTGGGGTTGAGGTCTGGGGACTGAGATGGCCATGGGAGGAGCTTGATTCTATGTCTGGTGAACCATTTCTGTGTAGATTTGGCCACATGCTTAGGGTCATTATCTTTCAGGTAGAGGCCACCAGATTTTGATTCAAAATGTCCTGGTATTTCAAAGCTTTCATGATGCCATGCAACCTAACAAGGTTCCCAGGGCCTCGGGAAGAGAAACAGGCCCACAGCATCACCGATCCTCCCCCATACTTCACAGTGGGCATGAGGTGCTTTTCTGCATACTCATCTTTTGTGTTCCGTCAGACCCACTTAGAGTGTTTGTTGCCAAAAAGCTCTATCTTAGTCTCATCTACCCAAAGCATATGGTCCCAGTTGAAGTCCCAGTACCGCGTAGCGAACTCCAGACATTTGCGTTTATGATTGTGAGCGAGAAAATGTTTTTTTCCGTGCATGCCTCCCTAACAGCTTGTTGGCATGGAGATAGCGCCTGATGGTTGTTTTGGAGACTTTGTGACCCCAAGATACTACCATTTGTTGCAATTCTTTAACAGTGAGCTTTGGAGAACTTTTTATTTCTCTTACCATCCTCCTCACAGTGCGTGGTGGCAAAATAACCTTGCATCCTCGTCCAGGCTTGTTTACCACTGTTCCAGTTGTTTTAAACTTCTTGATGATTCCTCTGACAGTAGATATGGGCAGGTGCAGGCAAGTAGCTATTTTCTTGTAGCCATTGCCTGACTTGTGATGGTCGACACACATCTGCCTTACTTGAATGGTGTGTTCCTTCGTCTTTCCCATGTTGACGAGTGGATAAGAAAAATGGCCTCTGTGTCACGTCATATTTGTACCCCAGGGAAACAGGAAGTGATGAATTACTAATTAAATGTTCCTAGATACTCTGATCAACTTCGTAAACTACTGTAGAAATGACAGAAATCCTTCAATTACATTTATTTCATAGGAATTGTTATGGGTGCCAATAATTGTGGAACAGGTGATTTTATGAAAAATAATCATTTCTTTGACAGGGATTTTTTTTTCCCTTTAAAATTCACTTGAGTTGAAGGTTACATTTTTCTACAATTTTCAGTGTGAGAGTATGCTTCTGTAATAAAAATTGAATTTATTTTGAGGCTTTTAACACATCTTAACCACGTGTGCCAATAATTCTGAAGGGCGCTGTATATGTATGTGTGTGTGTGTGTGTTGTTCATCTGTGGAATAATATTTATTTCAGCATGTCTAATGATCGGTTTGGTTTTGTCTGGCACTTAGTTTGCAATTTCTACCAAAAACAACTGGCCACATTTCATTCCAAGCTAACTAATATTGTTGGCACTGGCATCCTGTTCAGGCCTATTGAAAATAGCGTCTCTAGCCTCAAGGGCAAGGTCACCAATTAATGGAACTATAACCTTAAACCTTGAAAATTTCGGCAAGTCCTCGCTCTGTGAGCAAATTTGTTTGTTCATTTGTTGATTCACGTATTGAACATGTATTTGTCACAACCCTAATGTCTGATTTATTGTTTCCTCCTCCCTTCCAGCAACCTGCGTGTCTTTTATAAGTTTGAGCCCCAAGCATGATGACGTACGGGCTGAGCATTCTGGTATTGAAGTGGGGTCTCGCTATCTTGCTTTGCACATGGACAGATGTAGTGTAGCAGATGAGTAGGGCTGTCACTGCTATCCAACAAGACCATTGACAGCTAGTAGGGCTGGGGCGATCCTGAATCGATTTTTTTTTTAAAGGCATAGTACCACTACCTGCTGCCATGGGGCGAACATCTGAGCTTTACCTTTTCCTTCATTGAACCTGACGCAGGTTGAATGAAAGCGCCAAACATCAAAGGGCATGTGAAACGCTTCCAAAAAAAACTTAAATGAAATCAGTATTTTTCGGTGACGTGCTGCATGGAGCCAAATAAAGGACTACAGAATAGTCTCCGATTAACCAATTAGGCTACTCTAAGAAAATCTCTTCCAGTTTACTTTGTTTGATTAGCAATCACATGGTGGAGGTGTTTACTCTCCTAATTGAATGAATAGAGCTGTTTATTAAGACAGCATGTTTGATTGCGCATATTGAAATTTAAATGGCCATAGAACAGCACAGCATGAACACGATTGCCATGCATTTCATGCGACTGTGATAGTTTATATTTCACATTCACGTTTCATCCGCTATTCAGAATGTTTTCCACCTTGTGGATTTTTTTAGACCCTTAAAATCCAGGGCGATCTTATGACAAATGTTTGATGTTGTGCACTTTCATTCAACCTGCATCGGGTTTAATGAAGGAGAAGGGAAAGCTCGGATGTTCGCCCCATGGGAACAAGTGGTGGTACTGCGCCTTAAAAAAAAAAAAAATCAGCCCTACCAGCTGTCATTGGACTTGTTGGATAGCAGTGACAATTATATGTACACAGTTTCAGCCTGCTGGCTGTTAAACCCTTTCGAGTAGACACACGTCTGCAGACACAAAGGTGTTCTAGTTATGCACACAGTTAGAAAATGAGTCAGGTTGATATAGGGTTGGGATTCGTTAGTATTTTAACGATTCCGAATCCTTACCGATTCCTTCTTAAAGGTCGGAATCCTTACCGAATCCTACCTTATATTCATTATACTTGCGATACTTAACTAAGTATATCATAAACACAAATGAAATCATACCTATACAAAAACTTTATTCTAACTGTTGCACAGTACAATTAGATGAAAATACACATTTGTGTAAAGAAAAAAATTGCGTTGTTAGACTGCACATTTAGGCTGTGGGGCAGCATGAGTAAACCTCGAACAGTTCTTTTGTAAGAGAATTAGTATATCTGCTTTTTCTGGACGAATCCTACACCGTTCTTAGCTAATAGTGTCTCCAGCTACTGAGAACACTCTCTGATGGGGTTGATGATGCTTGTACACACATATATGTGGCAGACAAATCTGACAGGATAGGGAGAGTGGACCTATTCTCCCACCCCCACCTAGCAGGGTCTTTCGCTGAGAAGCAATGCCAAGCTTTACTCGCGAATCCACAATGTATGATTGTATTAGCGCTGCCTTGTATTGTAGCTAGCCTAATATCGACTGCGTCCACGTATGCCTTCATGTAAGTGTAAATTCAATCCGAATATAGCAAGCTAGCTTGTTAATAATTTATTTACTATGAAACACACGTTCTTAGTCCTTTCGGCTGCTTTTCCACAGAACGCGAAATAAATTTTTCGCGGGACAGATTGTATTCAAAGTCAATGCAAAGACGCGAATACACGCAAACTTCGCATCTTTGCATTGACTTTGAATGAAATCTGTCGCACGAAAAATTCGTTTCCCATTCCGGGGAAAGGCAGCTTAAATTTATTGTAGACTTCCGTACAATCATGTCGTTAACTTTTCAGCAACTTGTCAACATAGAACATTGGCGCATTGTTAACATTAGCGCTCTACCTAGCCATTAACGTTAGCCTACCTAAATGGCAGGGAGCGCAACAATACACAGCACTTGTATCATATGAAAACGGGACCACAGAAATTGTAATTTCAAGCAACGTAACTTAGTAGTTTACACAGACGTGTGGGTTTGTAATGTTGGTACTAGCCTGGAGGGGCCCTGGCTGCAGGCTCTGTTGAAGCGGCTTCATCCAGCGCAACCAGCGGGTGTGACGTTGAAGGCGGTGGCTCTGGTAACTCTTTTCTCAGGTTGTCGAATGCAATACATTATGGAAGCCCAAAACTGCCAAAATTAAAAATAAATAAATGTATAAATAAATAAATACATTTTTAACTCATTTATTTATTTCTATATTTATTTCCATATCCATTTATTTCTTAAATTATTTCCATTTATTTCCTAATTTATTTATTTCTGTATTTATTTATTTAGGTATTTATTTCTGTATTTATTTATTTCTGTATTTATTTCCGTGGCAGTCCCGGAGGAAGAAATCAGGAAATTTAATGGTAATGAGGGGGTGTGGCTTTCATCCCTGTCATCGCGTTGCCTTATTCCCATTGGTTGTTCCAAAACAGAGTGCTGAGATTGATCACACAGGCCTACCTCCTGTATAAGCTTGCTGTTTAAGAATGGTCTTTTCACTACATTTGGGAATGGCTTCACAAAGACGAGCAGTAGCGAGAGATTTGAGACGTTTAGCTGACAGTCTTAGTCTTGCTATATGCATTTCGTAGTAGATTTTGGTTCAGTAGCTATGTGAAATTGGGAAGATTGCTGCATTTTGAGACCCCATTTCAATCCCCCAGTGCTTTGTGCATACTGTTACATTCCGTCATTGATCAATAGGTCCATTGTCTGTTTAACTGGTTAAGTGTCTTACGTTACCTTCCAGGAGTAATCCATTTGTGTGCCCCACCCTCTTGCATTCCTGGATGCATATAGCCAGAGGTTAAATTTGGTCTTGTTAGGATCGGGGGCCCTTGTCTGCTTATTACCGTCAATGGTCAACATTTTTCAAATCATCTTTATTTACATCTCACGACATCTGAAGCCTCATTTACAGCTCAAACCATGCATTTACATCTTATGTCATCAGTTCACATTGAGTCTTGCACCTCTATTCTGCCAAGCAATTCAGTGTGAGAGTTATGAACAGGGAATGGGGTGTTTATCACAGCCGTATCAGCCTTTATTATATCGCCTTTATTATAAAAATGGTAACCCAGGGAGGTAGAACAGAAGGAGCTAGGTGGTTAGGACTAGGGTTGCCACCCGTTCTGTATTTTACTGAATCTTTAGGTGACTGAAAATACTTTGTTGCGTCTCTTGACGGATCAATACCCAACGCCGTATTTTATATCTGAGTAATGTAATTATTTAAAAAATTGACATAAATTTTCTCAATGAATAACTTGACAAGTGTGACCATTAGTTAAACTAATTAAATTTCAGGCAAAATGGTCACTTTTCTGCCGCTTGGCTTCAGCCTCCGTGTCCAGAGCTGAATCTGAAGGACTAGCAAATCAGGGACCCAGTCATTTGGAGGGCTCCCAAAGGACGATCAAAAAGTCCTCAGCAATGTCAAAGCTCTAATGCAGAGCTTAATACCCTAAATTGACAAAGCAATGTCTCTTGTCTCCTGTTAGAGGAGTGAAGTTAGCCATGCACAAGTGCATTCAAGTGGATTTCCGTGCACTATTGACAATTCACTGAAGAAACTTGAGTCACAAAAGAGGGAAAAAAATCATTCAGAGGTCAGGTAAAGAAAACATGACATTGGTTAGTGGTGTCGATAAAGACCAATTAATTTAGCATGATTAGCCTAACTTAACGTAGCCCGGTGGAAACTAAATTGCTCGGCTGAATATAGCAGAAAACTGGCCAGCTGATTGGAGGAATTGGCAAAGAGTTTTGACTTTGTACAAAATGAAATTATCGGCCTGAAGCCCGATCTATTTTTCCATTGAGTTTGTTACTTTGCCCGCAGTTCTCCAGATTGCCCCAGGTTTTGAAGTATATGAGCACTGTTGTAGCTGAAAGCTAAAACTTAATAGGCTAAACTTATTTTTGGAAGCTCTTTTCCTTGCTAATTGGCTGGTCGGCTTGACTTTTAATATTCTGTCGAATATGTAATGTACAGTTTATTTTTCTACACGATTGACAAACAATTTCCATTTCTCACCCAATTTTGTTAAAAATAGATTTTGTGACTTTGCTCTGATGGCAACCAGATTTTGTTTTTCTTATGCATTTTAATTCCCAAACCTAAAGGCCACCTAGCAAGGTGTCCCTAATGAAGTGGCTGGGAAAAGATGGTCAGGTTTATTCTGATTGGTTTGCTGGTTAGCTTCTTATATAGGAACACCTCTTCCTCATGAAATTCACAGGGAAGCTGGAGCTGAAAAAGGCAGGAATCCACCCTGGACAGCTACCCAAACTATCATAGCGTTTGCGTGCTATTAACTCAAACACTACATACTCATACCAGTTTACCTGGAATGCATGTTTTCGGGCTTTGGGATGGAACTGGAGTACCTGCATCAACACAGAGAGAACAAGCGAACTCTATTTTTAAAAAAATTATTGGTGAACATTTAATTAAGTTAAATAAAATTTGAAAGCACTTAAGACAAAGTCATAATATATATCCCATGTGGCATTCGGAACAGTACTGCTGGCGCGCTCCATCCGGGGCATAAAGCCAGAATTAACCCTTTTCCACCATTTCGTCGGAATCGCAAATGTTGCAAATTTATGGGGTAGGGCAACTTCGAAAAACTAATAGCTTAAAAAAATCTATAGCTTAAAATGTTTGATTTGATGTCCTCTTTTCTTTGCCATCCAGATTTTGCTAATTTATTCCTATTCAAGGTCAACAGGGGTCAAAACGTTATGTAACACCCCCAAACGCGTGAACTTTGCCCCTACTTTTTTCTTCAGCCATTTTTTTGTGAGCAAATCCAACAGAATCCTAACAAAATCAATTTTTTATTAAAGATTAGACACCAGGGCAGTTTTTTGAAAAGACAACAGGCAATACATAAAATAGTTCAACCAGGACATAAAGCCAAAATTAGCGCTTTTCCGCCATTTCACTGGAGTCACAAATTCTGCAAATTAAGGGGGTAGGGCAACTTAAAAAATGAATACCTCCATCAGTTTTTTAAGCTAGGATTAAGATCTTCAGCTCAGAATGTTTGGTTTTATGTCCTCTTACATTTGGAATCCAATTTATGCAAATCAGTACCTTTTAGAGGTCAACAGGGGTCAAAAGGTCAAATAACACTGAAGGAGCTTGAAATTTGGGAAAAATCTAACAGATATCTAGCCAAATTTATTGCTTCTGACGAATTAGACATTAGGGCAGGTGAAAGTCCACAGGCAATACTGTACTGAAAATTATTCATCAGGTTGTACATGTTGAGCCAAATATGCATGAACTACATGAAAATCTATGTTGAGTCAGCGGAATAGACACTCTGGTTTTTCTTACAGGTTTGCTTGGCAACCAACTGATCCCCCCTGCTGCTGATGTCATGATTACTTACTAGACAAAAGACATTACAATGGCTTGTTGCCAAACCATGCCGAACTGTAGAAAAAACTGCAGAACGGTCCTCAGCTCCAAGAAGATTCAGCTAGAGGAAATTTCAGCAATTTCACCAGAACCTGCGCTTGTAGAACCATGGATGCATTAATTGCATAAAGCTGTCTTGCTCATATTCTTCATCTGATTCTTCCTCATCTGAGGACAGGTTCTGCTCAAGCACGACATCCTCATTGTCACTCTCATCCTCATCCTTCTCATCTGATTCCACATCCTTGAGTGACAGTTTCTCAGGCATTTGCGGCCCTTCAAACCAAACTATTTCCAATCTGTTTTTGGCATTCACATGCCATCCATGACCAACTGGACCCAATTCCCCAGGTTTAGCTTTTCTGGAATTTTTCCACATGGCTGTCACATGATTGGCCCGCTTCAGCTTTTCCTCCAGGACAGCTCCGCATGGTGGCAGGCAGCATGGATCTGATGACTTGATCTTTCCGAGTGGGTCATCCTGTGTCTTTGGGGCATACAGCTTTTTGAAAAGGTGAAGTCTACCATCATTGACCTGGCTGACATTTTTCAAACCATACAGACAACATACAAATTCCTCCAGAGTTGCAGCAACATCCATATTTACTTTATCTGAACTTCCAAGAGCGCACATTGCTTTGGTGAATCTATCGTTTTTCACCATCACTCCGTGTGGCTTTTGTTTGCCTTTCCTCATAAATGATGCGGTGTAATCACTCCCGAACAGAGCATGAAGAGCGGCAAGAGCATCAGTTACCTCTGGGGTGAGTTTTACAGCCAATTCAGATATATTTATCAGTCGCCTCGTGTTGTTTGCATTAACACCCGCATCCAGCCACAACTCAGCATCAATGTACTTGGAATGATGGACAAGCAATATGAACACAACAGTACAGGAAGGGCCATTGAAAATATCCCTCACTCCTACTTTCACTTTCATTTTCACCAACCTAACAAGAGTGTTCTTTATACTTTTTTAGAATCATGAACATACATTTACTCGACTTACCTATCCCTAAAGTTCATGTCATTAATAAGATCTTGATTCAGTTTGACACAATGTTGTCAATTCTTCCCATCTTTATTATGCAAAATTGTCTATTCTGCAAATAGAAGATCAAGGCCACATGAACTAAAGAAGAAACAAGTATTAGGTGTGACTGTGACTCAGGATATTGCATGAAATGGGCATGGACTTTTCACACTAAAGGCTTATCCATGCTGCTCTGTTGTTTTCAAAAAAACTGCCCTGCTCTCTAATCTATCAGAAAAAATAGGTTTGGTAAGGTTTCTTTTGGATTTCCTCACAAAAACTGCCTGAAAAGGAAAGTTGGGTTAAATTTCAAACGGTTTAGGGTGTTGCATAATGAAATAGACAGGTGGCCCCCAAAAACCAAAGTCAAAGATTGTGAACTAATAAATGTATGCTTAAGGCTGGGAATTATGGATATTTGGAGATATAAAAATCCAGATGTACGTATGTTTACATGGAGCAACAAAGACAAATCTTCACAATCACAAATTGACTTCTGGCTAACATCGGTGGATATCAAGGACAAAGTAGACTCAGCTAGGATTGAACCATCTATTTTGACAGACCATAGGGGTATCTTCATACAAGTCAATATAAATGGATTTAGCTCCAGAAAAGTCTCTCCAGGTTAGTGGAAATTGAATAAAAAATTACTTGAAAATGATTTACTTCTTAAAGAAATCAGACAAATTATTAGAAAGTATTGGATGCAGGCATGTACTATGGATAGTTATAGATATTTAATGAATTTAAATGGGATTTAATGAAATTTGACATTAGGAAGGTAGCAATTAAATCTGGCAAATTAACTTCCAAAATGAGACAGGAAAAAGAACCTAAGATTATTGCAGAAATTATTAAGCTAACCACAAAAGAAAATGGGGATTTGCATTGTCAAAATTCTGTTCGATTATCAGCACTACAAAATCAATTAGATAACATATATGAGGAAAAGGCAAAAGGAGCATTTGTCAGGTCAAGGCGTAAATGGATGGAAGAAGGGGAAAAAAAACACAAAGTATTTCTTTAAATTTGGAAAAACGTAACTACGAGACATCTACAGTATGTAAATTAATGATAAATAACACTCTCTGTGACAATCCATGGGAAATATCCTCTTATGTAGCCCAGTTTTATCGCAAATTATATTCACCGGCTAATAAAAAAACAAATATAGTACAAACTAAAAGACAGTGCTAGGATAGTCGGCAAGGATTTCATGGAGATATGTGATGATGAATTAAGTTTACTGGAGATAACGGATTGTATAAGAAACCTTAAAGATAACAAATCACCAGGGAATGATGGGCTAACAGGTGAATTTTATAAAGCATTTAGTACAGAGTTGGCTCCATTTATGCTTGCTATGTTTCAAGAATCAATTGAAGCTGGGGGACTTCCAGAGTCAGCAAAACAAGGATTAATTACACTTCTTCCAAAACCTAATAAAGATAAATTACAATTAGATAATTGGAGACCAATCAGTTTATTAAACAATGATGCCAAATTATTTGCACTAATTTTTGCAAAAAGACTGAAAACTGGGCTACATAAGATAATTGATGAAGAACAATCTGGATTCATGCAAGAAAGACATATTAGTAATACTGTAAGATTAGTACTGGACTTAATAGACTATAGTTATCTCATCCCTGATGACAGTTTTATTTTGTTTATTGATTTCTACAAGGCATTCGATACTGTGGAACATGATTTTATTTTTGAAACTATTCGTTTTTTTGGTTTTGGTAATTATTTTCTTAAAGCAATGAAGACTTTATACACCGGTTGTAACAGTTCGGTAAAGCTATCTCGAGGTACCTCTCATAGATTTAATATCGGTCGAGGCATAAGACAAGGATGTCCAATTTCACCTTTCTTATTTTTATTAGTAACCCAAGTAATGGCAATGCATATTAAGAAGAACAATTTAACTGGAATCCCAGTATTTGGTCAGGAATTAAAATTAAGTCAACTCGCTGATGACACTACATTATTTTTAAAGAATGAAAACGAGATTAAAAAAGCAGTAGCATGCATTGATGAATTTAGTGAGGTCTTGGGTTTGAAAATTAATATTAGTAAATCTGTATTATTCCCACTTAAAGAATGTAATAAGACTTATTTATGGAATTCCTGTCAAGGACATTGTTACACATCTGGGAGTAGTTATATGCAAAAATGAACAACAAAGGAGTAATTTGAATTTTAAACCAGTTGTGGAAAAAATCCAAAAGAGATTTAATCTCTGGCTAATGAGAGATTTATCCATTTATGGTCGGGTACTTTTATCCAAGGCGGAAGGAATATCCAGATCTGTGTACATTGCTTTGTCACTTGATGTTCCACATAATGTTAGTAATGACCCTGACAAGATATTTTTCCAAATGAAATTATAAAGTAAGTCTCATTATTTAAAAAAATAAGTGCTCTGTAACACCAGAGTTTGTGGAGGTCTGGAAGTTCTTGATTTTAATACTCTTAATAAATCATTTAAGGTTAAATGGATTATTGAATACCTAAAAAACAGGAATAGTATTTGGTATATTTTTCCCAACTACCTGTTTGATCAAGTTGGTGGTATTGAATTTCTCCTAAAATGAGACTTTTCTGTTGACAAGCTCCCCATTAAGTTGGCAAATTTTCATCAGCAAGCTTTGAAAGCCTGGCTACTAGCATACAAACATAACTTTTCACCACATAGATACTTTATATGGAACAATAAAAACATCAGATACAAAAACAGGTCTACATTTTATCAGACTTGGTTTAATAATGGATTATTGACAGTTGGCCATTTACTCAATCAAAATGGTGGCTTGTTATCTTACAAAGAATTTCTCGACAAATTTAAAATACCTATAAAACCAAAGGAGTATGCTGCTGTTTTTGATGCCTTACCAGAAAATATGCTTGTACTTATACGGGATTCTGGGGTTACAGAAGTGCATTTCAATGTTGAACACTATGTGGGAAATATTTATATTGGTGATATCAATGTGTTGAAAGAGAACTGCACTAACAATGTGATCAGGAATACACTTCCCCCCATCTAGATTTTTCAGGTCGTCTTTGTTTAATTATGTACAATGGCAGAAGGTGTGGAAAATATGTGATAAATATTGTATTAGTAACAAATTGAAGGAAGTATCTTTTAAGATACTGCATATAATTTACCCGGTAAAACAGGTATTAGAACGCTTCAAGCTGGATATTGACTATAAGTGCGATTTCTGTGGTTTGGAAAAGGAAACAATTGCCCATCTGTTTTTTCACTGTATTCATACAAGAATGTTCTGGATTGATGTAGCCATCTTTATAAAAAGGAAACTTAAGATTAATGTTGAAATTGATATGTTTGATGTTATGCTGTACTTTAGGCAGGATATGATTGAAAGCAACAAACTCTATATTATACAGTTACTATTAATAATTGGAAAATTCCATATTCATAAAACAAAATGGTCAAGAACCAAGCTAAATTTCATGCACTTTATTAATGAATTTAACCTTTATGGCTCTATGATTTCAAAAATAAAAAACAAAAAAGCTGCTAAAACCTACAAGCTATTAAAAGAATATATTATGCTTAATACCTCAAACTCTCTGGCAATGTGACATGTATTATTATTTATTTATTTATTTTTATTAATATTATTGTCCTTTATTGTTTATTGTTTGTTGTGTTTTGTCAATATGTATTTCAATATTTGTACTTGTATGTTTATTTGAACATTTGCATAATAAAAATTGCTCCAGGAAGTGGCACAATACTGGGTAACCAATAAAAATGCAAGATAAACAAATAAATATACAGAATGAAGGGTTAAAAAAAATAAATAAATTAAAAAAAATTAAATATTGCAGATCACGTGATGCCATGGGGGCCAAAAAAAAATTTCTCCATAGGGAATAATTGAAAAAGACACATCCGTGAATAAATTTTTTTGACAGCCACAAATTATAGATACCCAAACGGTTTATTTTTCTCTTTTAAATCATTGATGCCTCGTTTCTCGGCAAAGACAAACGGTTCTATTTATACTCAGGCTATGTGAACACCAACGGGTCCTCATATGTAAGCGTGTTCTTGTCTCCACCGAATTTAGCACTGCAGCGGATGTGAGTGGGTGGAGCAATGGGCATTCCTAGCCGTCTGTCTGTGTTCAACATTAAAGACGTAGCAAAGTCGGTGAAGTGAGCTGGCGACGTTACAGTGCAAATATATTTTGCAACAAAAGAAATGCAAGTTAGAACCGCGAAGTCCTCGAGGCTTTACCCGGGGTCTGTCAAGCTTGTTATTATGCTGCCCAGATTGACGACGCAGATGCTGATGTGATTGCTTATCAGATGTTTCTGGGTCTGTAGCGGGTTAAATTCAACTACGGCTGACCCTGTGCAGTGGGCAAGCAGGCTGCCCACTTCCATACTTGCGTTCCTCAGTGGGTAGCTTCTGGAGTGGAATCGTATGAAAACACAAATCACCAGCCCTAACACCAGAGATGCTATCTTGAAAGGACCAGTCGGCTAACCTAAGCAGGGGCTGATCTTGATTTTTTTCAGGGTTTACTCCCATAGATCCACTGCGTTTTGCAATACTAGGGGTGGTGCTAAGAGCCACAGCATGCGGTCTTTGGCATGTGAGAGGCTAGGTAGTGCGGCCACTTGCTCGTATGTAGCGCGTCACATGCCGCTGGATATGGGGAGACCAGAAATGGGCATTCCTTGCCGTCCGTCTGTGATCAACATTATAGACGTAGCCAAGCCAGGGATGTGAGCTGGCATTAGGGTGCAGATTTACTGAGCAACAAAAGAAATGCAAGTTAATTAAAGGCAGACTGGAGAATAAATTTGCGCGTAATTATTGAAATACTAGCATGTGCACATTTACACTCATTTAAAACTTTTCTTTGTTTTGCCGTCATCTTGAGTAACCATAAGGGCACATTAACTTACCAGCTAACTTGCGTTTCTTTTGTCGCTCAGTATATTTTTGCCATTTCATTTTAATTGATGAATGGCTGTAATTTGTAGCAACTCGATTGCCACACTTCATGCAGCGCAGCAAAATGTACTGTAAGCTAAGGCTGCTGTTGTGACATCCTAGAACCCCTATTACCATGTACGCAGTCAACACTCACCTTACTTTTTCATATTAAAATAATAAAGATATATCCAAGAACTGAGTTGTATATTTCCATTACTTTGAAGAGCACCAATTCACATTACTTTATTTTGATGCGTTATGCATAATGTGTCAGCAGAGTAGTATCTAACGTAATGTCCATATACATAAATTCAGTTCGAACACTGCTTAACAGACCATTTATTAACTTTTTTTAAATTACTTACAGACCTTCATACTTGATGACAAAACTTTTCAGCAATTTGGCAGATGAGATCCAAAATTATAACTTTTTGTGCATGATCCGAACAAGCACTGTACATACATACTCATCATTTGTGGTACAGCCTTTATTAGATTAAAGTTTTAGGTAGGTGAAAACGTCAGAGTATATGAAATCCGAATATCTAATGTTCGTGAGCAGCGTCTGAGATCAACGGGAGTGATGCAGGTAGATTCTACGGTGTGGCTGATTTTCATCTGAACGAAGATAATAGCTACAAGTCCAAAAAAGTGCAACAGTTGAGCATGAGCCGAAGACCGAGTAGATGTACAACCCCAATTCCGAAATAGTTGGGACGAAGTGTAAATTGTGAATAAAATCAAAATGCAATGACTTTCAGATCACAAGCCAATGTTACAATAGAACCTTAATGACATTTCAAATGTTTAAACTGAGACATTTTACATTTTTATCCATAAAATGAGCTTCTTAAAATTTTCTGGCTGCAACAGGTCTCAAAAGAGTTGGGACACAGGCAAAAAAGGCCTGAAAAGCCGGCCACTATCATAAAATTGGGTACCACAACTACAATTGATGTTAACTCACACTTCAAAATGTAAATGAGACAGCATTCAAATTATAATCAAGACAGACTTTATTCGAAAGGGAATGGGGGGGTGGATAGAAGGGCACGGCCTCCGGTTCGCTGACATGCAGAAATTAATGGATAAACTGTTCAATGCACTCCAAGAGGCTCAGATATCTCTGGGGAAAGACAGAAAAAAGGTGCTTTAAAACAACGGTAAAAATAACGCAGTACAATGTGCGTAACATTTCATGGCAGACCCACATTTTACTATACTCCATAGAATGGTTATAAGTTACATTAGCTGAAAGTAAATTACCTTGCCAGAAACAAAAGTTTAAGGCTCCTGACTTTAAAACATATCGGTTTTTAAGGCGCGTGCAGTGCGTGGTTTGTTTGGTTTATTATCTTGAATCCTGAGAAGGTGATGGACTTTGCAGGCAGACAAGCAAGAATCGTCTGACTTCATTGATGTGGTTTTTCATCGTTGAACTAAAGAGGATACGAGCATGGGGCGCGTTTCCCTAAAGCCTAGTTGCAGCAACTTACGTAGTTCGTCAATTCACAGTCAATAGTTCCAACTATGGAAGTTAGCATCTGTGATTTCGGGAAACGCACCCCTGAGCAATTTCACGTTACACAACAGCAAGTCAACTATTTTGCTGACATTTTTGTGTTGAAATCAATAGTACACTGACCAAAATTTCCAACGCAACACATACAATTTTGAAATATTTGGTGTACATAAAATGGGATATTGGTTTTGAGCCATGATACATCAACTACAACTTAAAAGCACAGAAAATTGTTTTGATTTTGTCGTGTGGGCAGCTCGCTCTACTTGATTGCACATTGTTTAGAATTTTTCCTGTCCCCTCAGGTTGAGTAGAGCTCATTGACCAATCCTTCGAGAATCTGGTCAATAAATAGCCATTGCAATGGGTAACTTAAATATTCCTTTGGATTATCCTGGGTCAACGTGTGACCATGCCGCGCCTAGGTCAAAATCAGTGAGAGCAAGCCGTTGGTATGCTCACTGGTGGAATGTCGCAAGGACGGGTTGCAAGGAACCTGGGTGTCCACCTGTCGACGATATCACGTCTCTGGAGCCGGTATAATGAAACAGGAAGCACCGGTGATCGACCACGTGCCCCCAGACCACGTGTCACCACCCCTCAGCAGGATCGCCATATTCGCCTCCAGCACCTGCGCAATCGCTTCCTGCCAGCTACAGTCACTGCTGCTCAGACCAGAGGTCGTCACCAGAACTGGATTAGAGACGAAACCATACGCAACCGCCTGCGTGAAGCCGACTTGCACAACCGACGTCCCTGCCATGGTTTGGTGTTGACTCCTGCACGTCTCCGCGTCCGTCTGCGATGGTCAAGGGCACAATTGAGCTGGAATGCTCTCAGGTGGAACAGGGTGCTCTTCACTGATGAATCGAGGTTCAAGTTGAGAGTGTCTGAGGGAAGACTGCGTGTATGGCGTAGGCGACGGGAACGTTATACTGACGCTACCATCCTGCAGCATGACTGCTGGGGTGGACCCAGTGTGATGGTTTGGGCTGGAATAAGCAGTAGATACAAGACAGACCTCATTTTCATCGATGGAAACCTCAGTGCGGCCCGTTACCATGACGACATCCTGTCGCAGTTACATTCGTCCATTGCTATCGCCTAACGCTGCAAGAGGATAACACGAGACCACATGTCGCCACAGTCTGTTAGGACTACCTGAGGCAGAATAATGTTCAGTGTCTTGATTGGCCTGCGTATTCTCCAGATTTAAACCCTATAGAACATCTATGGGATATTCTGGATCGCCAGGTGAGAAGGCGTGATCCTGAACCAGCCACAGTCCCAAAAGTTGCGTCAAGCACTCCAGGAGGAATGGGACCGCATCACACAGGCTGAAATTTGGCATTTGATTGACTCCATGCATTGCAGAATCCAGGCTGTGTGTGACGCCAGAGGAGGCCATACAAGATACTGACTTTGGTAATCCAGAATTGCGCCTTCAACTGATGCAATGAATTGGAAACAAGGAAAAATCTAACAGCGATTAAATCAGGGGTTTAATTCAGTCCAGTTGCGGAACAAGAACAGAGAAGTGAGTTGCACAAAACTTCTGTTTAAACAACTATTAGTCCTGACCTGCTCTCAATCATTTTCATAATTAACAGAAGGTTCACTCCGAGAGCACTCCACAGTTAACAGGTGCGGCTTGTTCTCCCCGATTAGGAACAGGTACGGACTAATAATTGTCCTAAACAGAGGTTTTGTGCAACTCTGTTCGTGTTCCACTACTAGACTGAATTTAGCCCATGATTTAATCGCGGTTAGATCGCATATGGAGAGAAACCGTGTCTCCGGTTGCCAATTATGATAATTGGAAAACGCGTCAATAAATGAAAATGATTGAGAACTACTAATTGCAGTCAAAAAGGGACGTGTCTCAGCACCCCTGCTGGCTACGCCACTGTCGGCAAGTACACATGCCAAAATAAAATTATCCCTTTGTTCTAAAAATGTATAGAGATTGGTAATCAACATGGTATATCGAAATGTATTTATGACCACAACGACGTTTCATGACACCTCCTAGAAATATCAAAACGAAGACATTTCAATGATAAACCTACCTGGTCCGCCATCTTGGATTTACTTCACTGGAGGCAGCCATTGAGTCATTGATATCAGGGCCTCACTTGGAGCGCAAGCACAACGAGGCACGGGCACCAGGCTGGGCCCCCGTGTCGGCGTGCTGCGCCATTGAGCAATTTCTATTGAAATGAATGGGCGGCCATTTTACAATTGTATATCCAGTGAAATGCAGTATAAAACATCCTTGGGCTGGCTTGTGATTATTCAATAACTGATCCGGGAGTGCCATCTAGTGATAGAATATTGTAACTGCGTGCACAAATTTGCAGCTCCATGTCACCTGGCGGACACATCTGCTCAAAGCGCTTAAGATACCCTGCCGAACACTGTTGTTCTTCTTGAACACGCCAAATCCAGATCATTCATATTTTAATTTGTAACGAGTATCGAAGTGGCCAGTGTCAAAGTAACGAGGTAAAAGTATACTTTTATCTTTTAAATGTAGAGTAAAAGTCTCGGTTAAAAAAATCAAGTAAAGAACAAATCCTCACTTAAGTACTGTAACGAACTACATGTACTTCGTTACTATACACCTCTGCCTGCCAGTTAAAAGAGAAATGTCTCTAGTTTTAAACTCGCTAGCTAATTTGCTATTAACGGCTACACGCAACCAGTTGCATCAAAATGTATAGGATATTTAGGGGCTTTCCTAACTTTAGGAAACTTACATTACCAAGGCATGCAAACAAACGTTTATCATGGCGTTTTTTTTCTCTTCTTCCTCTTTCTTTTCTCTGCTCCTGAAGGATATGTACTCTTTGCTACATTGTTTAGCTTTCAACCAGCTGCACCATGGATGTGCAGAGCTCTGCACAGCAGGATGCACAAATTACCGGTGCACCGGAACTTTGACATTTAAAGTGAGAGGCAGCAGGAATCACTAGGCATACGTCAGCAGTACTCTGTTAACATAAAACTGTGTTTTTGTACGATAATATACCTTTGATCATAAAGGAATCATCACTCACACGTGCAAAAAATAAATAAAAAAATACATTTGAAAACATTTTTGTTAATTGCTCTTGGGGGCCCCCTAGTGGTCACGGGGCCCTAAGCAGTTGCTTAGTTGGCTTATACCTCGGGCCGGTGTTCTGACAAATTTTGCTCCCTTGTCAAAAAATGCTACCTTCATGCAAAGCCATCGTGAAGTCTTTGTTTTCGCCTTTATATTGCAATATGAATCAGTTTACAGTAGTACCTTTGTTGTTTGTTAGCTTTTTATAATATACGCGTATTTTGTAACGAGTTGGATACGTCTGTTTGAAGATATATGCCCATATATACGCCATTATCGTCTAATTTCTGCATTTTCAGGAAGCCCCAGCGTGTACATGCAAATATATGTACGCTTAAAGGTCGAAATGCACCCTGAAAATAAATATATTTTTAGGATTTTTGAAGATATTTAAGATAAGAGCGAGGAAACAGCCCCAGATGTTAGGTTTGCACAAGCACAGAAACGCGAGGTAGCATATTTTTATGGGTAGCAAAATTTGTCAGAACACCGGCTCTGAGTGAATACATAGTCTGTTGAGCTAGTGTCGTAGATAAGGCGGAGCATTTGGACCTGAGGTTCAATATTCGGTTATACATGCTACATTTCAGAGCAAGGAAATACATTTTTTTCTATCAATAAAAAATAATTAATAGATGCATTTTCATTCCATCAAAGCCATCTTCCTGAGGTACGTCGGGGATCACGTGACTTACACTACGGTCTCTGCATCCAGTGCAACGCCTCCATTTAACAAATTTTGATATTCTTCTTTATAGCTGCTGATTGGTCAAATTTACCCACGGAGACCCACGGGGGCCCAGTGACACAACAACCTGACAGAATGTTGAGGGATTGTTTTGGGATGTAACGTATTCAAATATTGGTGTACTCATTTTTTCGCAGACAAAGTCCTGGAATTGGCATTCATAAATGGAATCCCAGATAATGCATGGTAATTCCATCGATAGAGAAAATGTTTGTCTGAAGACCATGCCAATCTTCCTTTGCAAAAAACTCATAGAAATGTGTCAGAGACAGGAGTACAAACACAGTCGGTAACAGCCTTAATTTTAGTTTGAAGACTGCCGTCCTATTTGCACAGCTGGCCAAGTACCTTACTGCCCTCTCCATTCATTCGCGGCACGGAAGGAACTTTTTACTGGCATACAGTAGCGTGCCAAATTAGAACACCCAAATTAAAATCTTCAGTGAACATTGAAACACTAATCTCTACCGAAGCCGGCCACTATCATAAAATTGGGTACCACAACTACAATTGATGTTAACTCACACTTCAAAATGTAAATGAGACAGCATTCAAATTATAATCAAGACAGACTTTATTCGAAAGGGAATGGGGGGGTGGATAGAAGGGCACGGCCTCCGGTTCGCTGACATGCAGAAATTAATGGATAAACTGTTCAATGCACTCCAAGAGGCTCAGATATCTCTGGGGAAAGACAGAAAAAAGGTGCTTTAAAACAACGGTAAAAATAACGCAGTACAATGTGCGTAACATTTCATGGCAGACCCACATTTTACTATTCTCCATAGAATGGTTATAAGTTACATTAGCTGAAAGTAAATTACCTTGCCAGAAACAAAAGTTTAAGGCTCCTGACTTTAAAACATATCGGTTTTTAAGGCGCGTGCAGTGCGTGGTTTGTTTGGTTTGTTATGCAAGGAACCTGGGTGTCCACCTGTCGACGATATCACGTCTCTGGAGCCGGTATAATGAAACAGGAAGCACCGGTGATCGACCACATGCCCCCAGACCACGTGTCACCACCCCTCAGCAGGATCGCCATATTCGCCTCCAGCACCTGCGCAATCGCTTCCTGCCAGCTACAGTCACTGCTGCTCAGACCAGAGGTCGTCACCAGAACTGGATTAGAGACGAAACCATACGCAACCGCCTGCGTGAAGCCGACTTGCACAACCGACGTCCCTGCCATGGTTTGGTGTTGACTCCTGCACGTCTCCGCGTCCGTCTGCGATGGTCAAGGGCACAATTGAGCTGGAATGCTCTCAGGTGGAACAGGGTGCTCTTCACTGATGAATCGAGGTTCAAGTTGAGAGTGTCTGAGGGAAGACTGCGTGTATGGCGTAGGCGACGGGAACGTTATACTGACGCTACCATCCTGCAGCGTGACTGCTGGGGTGGACCCAGTGTGATGGTTTGGGCTGGAATAAGCAGTAGATACAAGACAGACCTCATTTTCATCGATGGAAACCTCAGTGCGGCCCGTTACCGTGACGACATCCTGTCGCAGTTCCATTCGTCCATCGCTATCGCCTAACGCTGCAAGAGGATAACACGAGACCACATGTCGCCACAGTCTGTTAGGACTACCTGAGGCAGAATAATGTTCAGTGTCTTGATTGGCCTGCGTATTCTCCAGATTTAAACCCTATAGAACATCTATGGGATATTCTGGATCGCCAGGTGAGAAGGTGTGATCCTGAACCAGCCACAGTCCCAAAAGTTGCGTCAAGCACTCCAGGAGGAATGGGACCGCATCACACAGGCTGAAATTCGGCATTTGATTTACTCCATGCATTGCAGAATCCAGGCTGTGTGTGACGCCAGAGGAGGCCATACAAGATACTGACTTTGGTAATCCAGAATTGCGCCTTCAACTGATGCAATGAATTGGAAACAAGGAAAAATCTAACAGCGATTAAATCAGGGGTTTAATTCAGTCCAGTTGCGGAACAAGAACAGAGAAGTGAGTTGCACAAAACTTCTGTTTAAACAACTATTAGTCCTGACCTGCTCTCAATCATTTTCATAATTAACAGAAGGTTCACTCCGAGAGCACTCCACAGTTAACAGGTGCGGCTTGTTCTCCCCGATTAGGAACAGGTACGGACTAATAATTGTCCTAAACAGAGGTTTTGTGCAACTCTGTTCGTGTTCCACTACTGGACTGAATTTAGCCCATGATTTAATCGCGGTTAGATCGCATATGGAGAGAAACCGTGTCTCCGGTTGCCAATTATGATAATTGGAAAACGCGTCAATAAATGAAAATGATTGAGAACTACTAATTGCAGTCAAAAAGGGACGTGTCTCAGCACCCCTGCTGGCTACGCCACTGTCGGCAAGTACACATGCCAAAATAAAATTATCCCTTTGTTCTAAAAATGTATAGAGATTGGTAATCAACATGGTATATCGAAATGTATTTATGACCACAATGACGTTTCATGACACCTCCTAGAAATATCAAAACGAAGACATTTCAATGATAAACCTACCTGGTCCGCCATCTTGGATTTACTTCACTGGAGGCAGCCATTGAGTCATTGATATCAAGGCCTCACTTGGAGCGCAAGCACAACGAGGCACGGGCACCAGGCTGGGCCCCCGTGTCGGCGTGCTGCGCCATTGAGCAATTTCTATTGAAATGAATGGGCGGCCATTTTACAATTGTATATCCAGTGAAATGCAGTATAAAACATCCTTGGGCTGGCTTGTGATTATTCAATAACTGATCCGGGAGTGCCATCTAGTGATAGAATATTGTAACTGCGTGCACAAATTTGCAGCTCCATGTCACCTGGCGGACACATCTGCTCAAAGCGCTTAAGATACCCTGCCGAACACTGTTGTTCTTCTTGAACACGCCAAATCCAGATCATTCATATTTTAATTTGTAACGAGTATCGAAGTGGCCAGTGTCAAAGTAACGAGGTAAAAGTATACTTTTATCTTTTAAATGTAGAGTAAAAGTCTCGGTTAAAAAAATCAAGTAAAGAACAAATCCTCACTTAAGTACTGTAACGAACTACATGTACTTCGTTACTATACACCTCTGCCTGCCAGTTAAAAGAGAAATGTCTCTAGTTTTAAACTCGCTAGCTAATTTGCTATTAACGGCTACACGCAACCAGTTGCATCAAAATGTATAGGATATTTAGGGGCTTTCCTAACTTTAGGAAACTTACATTACCAAGGCATGCAAACAAACGTTTATCATGGCGCTTTTTTCTCTTCTTCCTCTTTCTTTTCTCTGCTCCTGAAGGATATGTACTCTTTGCTACATTGTTTAGCTTTCAACCAGCTGCACCATGGATGTGCAGAGCTCTGCACAGCAGGATGCACAAATTACCGGTGCACCGGAACTTTGACATTTAAAGTGAGAGGCAGCAGGAATCACTAGGCATACGTCAGCAGTACTCTGTTAACATAAAACTGTGTTTTTGTACGATAATATACCTTTGATCATAAAGGAATCATCACTCACACGTGCAAAAAATAAATAAAAAAATACATTTGAAAACATTTTTGTTAATTGCTCTTGGGGGCCCCCTAGTGGTCACGGGGCCCTAAGCAGTTGCTTAGTTGGCTTATACCTCGGGCCGGTGTTCTGACAAATTTTGCTCCCTTGTCAAAAAATGCTACCTTCATGCAAAGCCATCGTGAAGTCTTTGTTTTCGCCTTTATATTGCAATATGAATCAGTTTACAGTAGTACCTTTGTTGTTTGTTAGCTTTTTATAATATACGCGTATTTTGTAACGAGTTGGATACGTCTGTTTGAAGATATATGCCCATATATACGCCATTATCGTCTAATTTCTGCATTTTCAGGAAACCCCAGCGTGTACATGCAAATATATGTACGCTTAAAGGTCGAAATGCACCCTGAAAATAAATATATTTTTAGGATTTTTGAAGATATTTAAGATAAGAGCGAGGAAACAGCCCCAGATGTTAGGTTTGCACAAGCACAGAAACGCGAGGTAGCATATTTTTATGGGTAGCAAAATTTGTCAGAACACCGGCTCTGAGTGAATACATAGTCTGTTGAGCTAGTGTCGTAGATAAGGCGGAGCATTTGGACCTGAGGTTCAATATTCGGTTATACATGCTACATTTCAGAGCAAGGAAATACATTTTTTTCTATCAATAAAAAATAATTAATAGATGCATTTTCATTCCATCAAAGCCATCTTCCTGAGGTACGTCGGGGATCACGTGACTTACACTACGGTCTCTGCATCCAGTGCAACGCCTCCATTTAACAAATTTTGATATTCTTCTTTATAGCTGCTGATTGGTCAAATTTACCCACGGAGACCCACGGGGGCCCAGTGACACAACAACCTGACAGAATGTTGAGGGATTGTTTTGGGATGTAACGTATTCAAATATTGGTGTACTCATTTTTTCGCAGACAAAGTCCTGGAATTGGCATTCATAAATGGAATCCCAGATAATGCATGGTAATTCCATCGATAGAGAAAATGTTTGTCTGAAGACCATGCCAATCTTCCTTTGCAAAAAACTCATAGAAATGTGTCAGAGACAGGAGTACAAACACAGTCGGTAACAGCCTTAATTTTAGTTTGAAGACTGCCGTCCTATTTGCACAGCTGGCCAAGTACCTTACTGCCCTCTCCATTCATTCGCGGCACGGAAGGAACTTTTTACTGCCATACAGAAGCGTGCCAAATTAGAACACCCAAATTAAAATCTTCAGTGAACATTGAAACACTAATCTCTACCGAAAGCAACTTTGTTTCCGATGTTCATGGCTGAAATTGATGCATGGAATAAGCCCACCTCTCAAACACGACTCGATCATAGCAGCCATCCTAACAGAACTGCGTTGCCACCAGTAGTCTTTTGCATGATTGAATCATATTTTATCCCATAAATGATCAAAAATTGGTGTACGACAGCCATGTCATACGTGTTTGTTCTTACACACATGTAAACCAGCTTTGTTGTGTCACGATTGGACAGATTACATCTAGAGGCAAACTTCTGCTAATATCTATGCTACGGTAAGGCTACCAGTCTTGCTGGTTACCATTTCCAATTGGTGGTCTGTTCAACTCAATGCGATGAATGATTTGCAAGCCAACAAGGGAACGCTTTTCCCCATTAGAGTAGTAGGTTAAACGTGAAAGAGATGTCGTAGAAACTTGTAACCCCTTAAAAACAAGAACAGCTTTCAATTTACTTTGGGTAGGCCTTGGATAGACATTTTAGGCAAATGTTATCGAAGTGAGAAGGGATTAATTTATTAATTCAATGGTGGAAAGCGTTAGCAAGCTAACTAGCAAATTATTCATTGCAGTGACTTGAATAGACCGCCAACTAGAGGCATACGCTGCATTTCATTTGCTGAAATTTAAACGATATACTGGATCTTAAATATGAGCCCGAGATATCACATTCATGAGTTGTTTTCTCGTCTTTGGCCTCATTGTATTGTAAAAACAAGAGCCATCTGGCAATGGCGTATCCCCCGGCCCCCCACATTCATGGTTTAACTGCTCAAGAAATTCCTAAATACCAAAAGGCACATCTACATATGACACCTGACCTACATGTCAAACAAATACTGAACGGTTTTCAAGTTATGCTCCGGACAAAAGAATGATTACAGATGGCCGGACGGACAGACAGACGGACAGAGCGATAGCTATATCCCCCCGCAGTATATGCCGGGGGGATAAAAATATATTAATAGTTGAAAAGAAAAACAGTTACAAACCCAAATCATAAGTAGAATTTTATCTTCCCTAAACGGAAATGGCAATTTTAATGAAATTTGATTTGTTGTTTATATGTTATGCCCCTGTCACACTTACTCAATATGAGCAGGAATCAAGCAGAACCAGCCGGAATGAAGAATTCGCGCAACATTCGGGAGAGAATTTCAAATTGTCCAAAATCTTACAGCTTTGAAAGAATGCTGTTTGAATACTTAGAATGCGCTTCGAACCCGCCTCAAATGATTCTTGTACATTGTGTGCTTGAATGTAGTTAGAATGCAGTAGGAATATTTAGAATGCTGTTAGAATGCAGTCAGAATATTTAGAATACACTTCGAATGCCCTACGAGTGCGGTTCAATTGCTGCCTGAACACCACCCGAAGTCTGGTTGGAGGGCGCCTCGAATGTTGTATGAATTCACCTCGAATGCAGTCAGAACACTCCCGGATTGGCCTCGGAGTATGGTTGGAACGTCCAAGAATTCAAATAGAATGCAGCTCGAATATTCAGAATGTACTTAGAACGTAACACGAGTGTCCCCCATGCGTTGATTGAGTAATTGCTGACTACAACAGAGGAAAGTAAACATGCTATTAAATCTGATGCCGAATGCGTGAGTTAACAGGTTATTAATGAAAACTGGCCACACCTGATAATGTTAAGAGTTTTCAGAGTTTTAAAATGGTAATTTAAATGATTGATTGAAAACAGGTCATGACCAATCATTATTTTCAATTGATGGGTTTCAGCCTTCCCTATCGCCAGTTCACCAGCCACCACTGATTCAAGCGGCAATTGAAAGATTCCAATGGCATTCGAAGTGCATATCAGCTGAATTTTTAAATATCGAAATAGATTCCTGCAGCAATCAAGGTGCATTCTGGCTCATTTGAGGCGTTTTCAGGGCATTCTGGCAGGACTTGACGTGGCTTGCCGTTTTGATTCTCCCTTGAATGCAATCAAAATGTTTTGAATGGAATGCCGTAAGAATATTTATAATGCAGTCAGAGCGTAGTTAGAATTCACTTCAAATGCCGTTCGATATTTCTCCACTTCGAACGCACCTGGAAAGTTTTGAGCATGAGCAGAACATTCTGGCCAGGCACAAGAATGGCCCCCAATATTTGGAATGCACTCAGCATGCAGTCAGAATTTTTAGAGCTTACTTCGAATATCCAGGAATATATAAAGAATTTTCATTCCGCCTGTAGTGTGACTAGGGTTTTATAGAATAAAATAAAACTTTTATGCATCGAGATTTTATATATCAAACAGTTTACTCTTTTGCTTATGAGTCGCTGTGTGTGTGGCTGTTATAAAAGAAGTGTTCAGTCTCAGACTGACATTTGAGTTTATGTTGAGTTTATAGTATGGGTCTGAGTGAATTGGTCATCTGTTAATATGAACATAGTGGTGTTTTGGTGCTCAGAGGGAGAAACGTTTTGCGCTGTAGATAAACGCAGCTAGAGGGGGCCTATGGAGCATCTCAGCCCCAGGGCCTAACAGCAGGCTAATTATGTCCGCACCAATTTTCACGTTGTATAATTTCTGAACGGCTTGAGCTAGGACCACCAAACTCGGTGACTTTTCCTAAAACATGTCTGGGAACAATTTTATAGCAATAAGTCAAGTCCACCATCTTCGCCATTCCCATGGCAATGGTTTACAAACAGGTATGTCCGACAAAAAAATTGCAGATTTTGGTTTCATCAATATAGTTTCCAGATTTTCTTTTTAACATGTACTTATTCCATTATTATCTCCGCCAAGGAGATAATGCGATCGGGTCCGTTATTTTATTTATTTATTTGTCTGTTTGTTTGTCTGTCTGTGGACATGATTTCTCGGAAACTACTGGATGGATCTTTATGAAATTTTTACCAGAGATAGATCTTGGTCCAGGGACGACTCCATTAAATTTTGGTGATGATCCGGATCCGCATTTGCATTTGTATCAATTTCATCCTTTGGCGGAGATCAGAAATCTCGGATTGCTCTTGTATTTACAATATCTTACGTAATTTAATGTCAGCTTTGTGAGAATGAATTTATGCTAATTTGATGACATCATTGAATTTATTTTATTTTCCTATGATGAAAGCTTCTACTACCAAAAATAGAAATTTTTTCCATTATTAAGGTGGTCTTTAGGATCTATATTGAAATCAACACCAATATTGTTAATTATTTTTCATAACGCAATTATGAAATTGTCATACATGGTGATATCAGACTGAAACAGTACACGTAAACACAACATTGAAATGGAAATCATGAAAATGCGAGAAAATGACTTTGCACGTGAAAATGTGCGTAAATCATGCTTGTGGATGGCAATAAAAGAGGAGAATTTTTGGAATGTTCACATTGTGCCTGATGAACGACGGAAGCATCACTTATCGAAAACACAGCCATTTCGGATCAGGAACTCTACCCTCTAAATGCCAAGACTGTCTGAAAATGATCGGTGGAGGGCCATTGGGATGATTGAATCCGGAACCTCGCAGAGGGAAGTTGCTCATCGCCTGAATGTCCACCGAAACACCATTTGGAACTTATGGCAGCGTCATCAGCAGACAAGACATGTCAGAGACCGTCCTTGCAGCGGCCGTCCACGAGTAACCACTCCCAGACAGGACAACTGGATTCGAACAACCCATCTCCGAAATCGATTCCAACCTGCAACCATAACTGCAAGAACGATACCTGGTTTGAGGCGACTGTCTGCACAGACAATCCGTCGCCGTCTCCGTCATTTTGGCATTGTCCCATGTCGGCCAGCAAGACGTCCAATACTCACAGTACAACACCGACGACTGCGTCTACAGTGGGCACAACAACATCGACGGTGGATCCAACGTCAGTGGGATCTTGTACTCTTCACTGATGAATCAAGATTCATGCTTAACCGATGTGATGGTCGTTTACGTGTATACCGTCGACGTGGAGAACGTTATGCCAACAACTGTGTTCAGGAATTTGATCGTTTTGGAGGTGGTAGTGTCATGATTTGGGGAGGGATCACGGCTAGAAACAGAACAGTTTTGCTTGTTATTGATGGAAATCTGACAAGTCAAAGATATCGCGATGAAGTGCTACGGCCATTGGTGGTACCGTTTTTGATGCAACATGGTCCCGGAATAACGCTGCAACATGATAACGCCAGACCACACGTTGCAAGGATTGTACAGCAGTATCTGATGCAACAACATGTCAATGTCCTGCCATGGCCAGCCAGATCCCCAGACATGTCCCCAATCGAGCATCTTTGGGACGAGATGGATCGACGTTTGCGGCGGTTGGATAACCCGCCAGCTACACTCCAGGAATTGCGACAACGTCTACGTCAGATTTGGAATGACATCCCACAGCAATTTCTGGCACATCTGATTCGGTCCATGCGCTGGAGATGCGTTGCTTGCATCATGGCACGAGGAGGTCACACCCGGTATTGAAGTGTGAAGGTCACAATTGGTTAGACGTCAGACAAGTGCTTCATGACGCATGAAAATGACATTTTTCGTTTTGAGTGACGTTGGCACTGAAAAGTCAGTGTTTCTCCTGTTAAATAAACATATTGATTGCATTGAGATCTTTGCGTGTCATTTATAACATACACATAAATGGTGTCACAGAAACTTTTGTTGCTGAGTATACTAAACGAAAGTTACGAATGTAACTACGGTTCTATGAATCCCGAATGACCGCCAGAGGGCGGTGCTTAAAGCACTGAATATTCCCCTTCGCGCATGCGTAGTGCGAGTATGTATACCAACAATGTCACCTGTGACCTGCAGGTGACTCAAAGAAGATTATATCTTCCGGTGTCACCTGAGGATCGTTTCTTACAGAATCTTCTCGCGAGCACACAAGGATTCTGAGTGACAGAGAGCTCTGGCGGTCATTCGGGATTCATAGAACCGTAGTTACATTCGTAACTTTCGTTCTATTTCATCCCTGCTGACCGCCAGAGGGCGGTGCTTAAAGCACTGAATGACTTATACCAACAAGGTCACGAAGAATCCGAATCACGGACCTTCAGTGTGCAAAAAGTCAGAAGACCCCGGCCGCAGAGCCACGGCTGAGGGGTGGGGTGTGGCCACGTTCACCCTGTAGAACCTGGAGAACGTGTCCGGTGACGACCATGAAGCTGCGGCACAAATGTCCTCCAAGGACACTCCCCTCAGGGCAGCCCATGAAGTAGCAACACTCCTGGTAGAGTGGCACCTCACTCCAGGTGGAAGGGGACGGTTACTCGTCCGATAGGCATGGGTGATGACATTAATAATCCAGTGGGACAAACGCTGCTTGGAGATGGCGCAACTCCTGTTAGGGCCACCGTAGCAGAGAAAAAGTTGCTCAGACCTTCGAATGCATACAGTAGCTGCAGTGTAGGCCTTCAGAGCCCGCACTGGACATAACAGTTCAGGCTCATCCCCACTCTCCCTTGGAGAAGGGTCAAACCGAGCCAGCCGAATAGGCTGGTTGCGGTGAGCGTGAGCCAACACTTTAGGGAGAAACGCTGTGTTCGGCCACAGAGTGACCCCTGAGCCATCCGAGTTCCACCTCAAACACGAGTCACTGACAGACAGGGCATGCAGCTCGCTGACACGCTTTGCAGAGCAAATGGCCAGAAGGAACGCAGTCTTACAAGACACCCACTTCAGCTCCGCTTGTGTCAAGGGTTCAAATGAGGGCCGGCTTAGTGCATCCAGTACCAGGGGAGATCCCATGCTGGAGCTCTTGGGGCACTCAGAAGATGTAATCTCTGAGCCCCCTTCAAGAAGAGGGACACCAAACTATGGCTCCCCACAGTGCCATTGTCAATCCTCACATGACCACAAGATATTGCCGCTACGTACACTTTCAACGTCGAATGAGACCGACCTTCGTCCAGAAGAGACTGAAGAGGTCAAAAATAGTTGGCACAGAGCAGCGCACAGGGTCCTCATCCCGACTTGTACACCAGTCGGAAAACAGTTTCCATCTATTCTCACATTGAAGACGAGTGGACGGCGCTCTAGCATTCAATATGGTGTATTTGACAGGGTCCGCACAGGAGCTAAACAGCAACTCGGGCCCTCCAGCAGCCAAACACACAGTTGGAGGCATCGTGGATTGGGGTGCCAGATCCGCCCCGCCAGCTGGGACAGGAGATCCCTCCTGTCGGGAAGGCGCCACGGTACACCGCGACAGAGTCCGTGCAGCAGTGGGAACCAGCTCCTCCCTGGCCAGAAGGGAGCCACAAGGAGGACACTGCGACCCCCCTGAAGGATCCTCTGAAGTACCGACCGAATCAGAGGAAGCGGGGGAAAGGCATACAGGAGGCCGTCCGGCTAAGGGTGGGCCAATGCGTCCTGGCCCGAGGGACTGGTTGTCTCGGCTAAGGAGAACCACAGAGGACAGTGGGTAGAGACTTCTGAAGCGAAGAGGTCCACGTCCACTCTGCCGAAGAGGCTCCAAATAGTGCTGACCATTTCCGGGTGGAGGCGCCACACTCCTGACGGAGTTTTTGACGGGAGAGGGAGTCTGTCAGGTTGCTCCGCTCTCCCGGTAGATACATTGCCCGAAGGCTGATCAGACGGGGGAGCCGCCCACGTGAGGAGCTCTTCTGTCAGTCGCAGCGACCGCGCAGACTTGGTCCTGCCCTGATGATTTATATGATATACGGTTGATGTGTTGTCTGACCTTACGAGGACATGCTTGCCCCTCAGGTGTGGCAGAAAGTGCCTGAGTGCCGGGTGAGCCAAGGCAAGGAGACACCTTTGTGACACCCTGAGCTTCCTGTGCCAGTGTCGCTTGGCATCCAAGTGGAAGCTGTTCAGCCACCTCAGCAGGGGGCGTAGTGCCAGCAAGCTCAGCGGAACCACAGCTGAAATGGACGTTAGTTCGCCCACGAGGCGAGGAAATGCAAGGAAGGTCAGCCAATGGCCCTCTTGGAACAGGGCAAGAAGGTGAAGGATGTCGCCCACACAGCGGGGGGCGGTCTGGCTATCATGGCTACACTGTCCAATGCAATCCCAATGAAAGTTGTAGCCTGAGATGGCACCAGGCAACTCTTTCCCATATTCACCTCGAGTCCGAGGCAGGCCACGTGGGACAGGAGACATGCTGTATCACTGGACACCTGAGCACGGGATGGTGGACAGACCAGCCAGTCATCCAGGTATGGGAGAATTTTCAAGAGACTGTAGAGGCGCAAGAGCTGCGGCAACACACCTCGTGAAGACCCTTGGAGAGAGGGAGAGCCCAAAGGGTAGCAACCTGAACTGCCAGTGGCGGTCTCGGTAGGCAAAGCGGAGTAACCGCCGATGTTTTTGAGTGATGGGGACACGGAAGTAAGCGTCCTTGAGGTCAATGGACGTAAACCATTCTCCCTGTGCCACAGTTTGCAGGACATCTGCAGTGGTCAACATGTGGAAAGGGATGACCTTCATAAATTTGTTCAGCCCTCTGAGGTCCAAGATTGGGCGAAATCCGCCAGTCTGTTTCGTCACTAGGAAGTATGTTGAATAGTACCCCCGGGGACGCGACAGAGGGTCCAAGGGGCTCCATGGCGCCTTTGGCCAGGAGGGTGGATAACTCCTGGCCCAACACGCGAGCCTTTGCCGGGTCGCTGATAGAGGCCATTTTGACCCGGCCAGAAGTGAGGGGCCGGCGGCGGAATTGAAGCTTGTACCCGTGGGTCAAGGTGGCAACCACCCACGGGTCTGAAGTATGAGCAGCCCACTGTTGGAGCTGATGTGAAAAATATCCGACCGCCGGCCCCACGGCCTCAATGGGGGGGGGGGGTGGACAGGCAGGCAGGGCCTCGAAAGTCCCAAGCTGGTCTCCGCATGGGACGCTGGGCAACACGACGGCCAGTGGAGTGGGTCGGCCGTGGTAAGCGGGTGTGAGAAGCAGCCGAGGAACCCCTCGTTCTGCTGGCAGGAGGCCTATGAAGAAGAGGCATCCGCCTAAGGCCCGCAAGCCGCTGCCTGGTTTGCACCGCCTGGATGGTCCTTTCCAGTGCTTCCTGCGCTGCAGGACCAAGTATCTCTCCCGGTTCCATGGGGAGACTGCGAAGGAGTCTCCTGGATGCCTCTGTCAAGTTTGACTGAGATAGCCAAACCTGGCGACGAGCCTGAACCAGGATGGACATCATCCGTCCAAGTTCCCTGGACAGAAGGCCGAATGCCTCCAGTGAAGCATCACAAAAAGTGACAGAATCAGCAGCCACGTTGCCCTCCTGCAGTGAAGCTGAGAGCGCCAAAGTGAGATTCGACAAAGAGCTCCCCATGCGGCAAGCACGTGCTTCAGCATCATAAGGCCTTGTGAGAAGGTCTCCAACAGGCCTGCAATTCCTTCAGATAGTCCTTAGAGTGGGGAATAACGAAGGTAGTGGGGGCTGGCCTGCGCCTGAAGAGGGCACTAGCAGGTGCAGCTTCTGCCTGCTGTGGTACATGCATGTGCAGTCGATCTAAAGCCATGCGCATGATTGCCCGCATGGAGCCATCCCCCAACTCAGCCACTGAACTCGGAGCCGAGGAGTGGGCGCCCCGCTCAGATGCCTAGGAACCCCCATTTTACGAATCTCTCCCATAACCGTGGAAGTAGGTAGCCGAAGCTGCCAGGGAAAATGTATCCTCCTCAGGTACCAGCACTGGCATTGGAGGAGAGGGTGTCAAATCACCTTGCAATGGGGCATCAGGCTGGCAGTCTCTGAGCATGGGCCTGACCTGGGCCAGCTCAGCAGACAGCTGATCGACTTTAGATGAGAGCCTGCTTTCTTTTGTCTCTTTTTGAGCAGATTTCGCCCTCTTCCTGGAGGGTGCGACTGCTGTAGCCGCAGCCCGCCGCTTAGAGCGTCTCTAACAGGCCGGGGGAGACTGGCCTGATGGGGGGAGGTCACTTTCATCCCCCTGATGTTCCACCTGCGCCCGACTGGCAGCCCTCACCGCCCAAGGCAAGTAACTGCAGTTCATGCAGGGGTTGTCTGACGGCGCCTCCTGCAGGTGCTCAGGACCGAGGCATGCGGGGCATAGGTCATGGCCATCCTCTGGCTGTAGAGGAGCCTCACATGACGTACAGAAATGGGAGTCATCCATTGTGGTGGCGCTGGAGGCTTACACGACACTCACCTGTCCAAATTAGCTCAGACGCTCCCGCTAGTATACTACAGGGGCTTGCACTGGAGGGAGGGAGCGCGTACGCTGCCTATACCGAGTAAGGAACCCAGCTGGTATTTAATGAATACTCCTCGGATAACCTGAGCGCGAACGCTATGGACAAACCGAGTATGGACACCGTAAGCCGGAGGGAGGGAGCGCGTACGCTACCTATACCGGGTAAGGAACCCAGCTGGTATTTTAATGAATACTCCTCGGATAACCTGAGCGCGAACGCTATGGACAAACCGAGTATGGACACCGTAAGCCGGAGGGAGGGAGCGCGTACGCTGCCTATACCAGCAAGGGCTCAGTAACAAATCCAAATCGGGACACAGCACAAAGCAAAACACAAACCATATGCTGGGGGGAAGCAGCGCGCACGCAGCCTCTACCAACAGAGGTTAATGCAAACTCACCAGCAGGTGTAGCTATGCAAGCGTTACCGCTAATAATTACTCACGCTGGACACCGGGAAACGCTTACGCAACCCGCCAGCCAGCAAACAAAGTCAGCTTGACCGACTAATTAAACGTCGGGACACAGCACAAACACAAAAACAGACCATATGCTGGGGGGAAGCAGCGCGCACGCAGCCTCTACCAACAGAGGTTAATGCAAACTCATCAGCAGGTGTAGCTATGCAAGCGTTACCGCTAATAATTATTCACGCTGGACACCGGGAAACGCTCACGCAACCCGCCAGCCAGCAAACAAAGTCAGCTCGACCGACTAAATTAAACGTCGGGGCGCAGCACAAACATATAAACAAATCATATGCTGGGGGGAAGCAGCGCGCACGCAGCCTGTACCAACAGAAGTTAATGCAAACTCACCAGCAGGTGTAGCTATGCAAGCGTTACTGCTAATAATTATTCACGCTGGACACCGGGAAACGCTCACGCAACCCGCCAGCCAGCAAACAAAGTTAGCTTGACCGACTAAATTAAACGTCGGGACACAGCACAAACACAAAAACAGACCATATGCTGGGGGGAGGCAGCGCCCACGCAGCCTGAACCAGCAGAGGCTAATGCAAACTCACCTGAAGGTGTAGCTATGCAAGCGTTACTGCTAATAATTATTCATGCTGGACACCGGGAAACGCTCACGCAACCCGCCAGCCAGCAAACAAAGTCAGCTCGACCGACTAAATTAAACGTCGGGGCGCAGCACAAACATATAAACAAACCATATGCTGGGGGGAAGCAGCGCGCACGCAGCCTGTCCCAACAGAGGCTAATGAAAACTCATCTGAAGGTGTAGCTATGCAAGCGCTACCGCTAATAATTATCCGCTGGACACCGGGAAACGCTCACGCAACCCGCCAGCCAGCAAACGAAGTCAGCTCGACCGACTAAATTAAACGTCGGGACACAGCACAAACACAAAAACAGACCATATGCTGGGGGGAGGCAGCGCCTACGCAGCCTGAACCAGCAGAGGTTAATGCAAGCTCACCCGCAGGTGTAGCTATGCAAGCGCTCCCGCTAATAATTATCCGCTGGACACCGGGAAACGCTCACGCAACCCGCCAGCCAGCAAACAAAGTCAGCTCGACCGACTAAATTAAACGTCGGGGCGCAGCACAAACATATAAACAAACCATATGCTGGGGGGAAGCAGCGCGCACGCAGCCTTTCCCAACAGAGGCTAATGCAAACTTGAAGGTGTAGCTATGCAAGCGTTACCGCTAATAATTATCCACGCTGGACACCGGGAAACGCTGACGCAACCCGTCAGCCAGCTAACGAAGTCAGCTCGACAGACTAAATTAAACGTCGGGATAAGGATGCGCGAACGCAACCGTCACCGATAAGTAATCAACAAACACAGCAAAGTAACGTAAAGTCTCTCTCAACCAGAGAAAGATCGCCGTCGCAGTTCCTGGAGGGCGAACAATCGCTGCTCCGACCGACAATGGTCGCGGAACTACTAGCAACGGAATTTAGTAGTAAAGCAATAGACTCATTGCTTTCCAAGCAAGCAAACTACGCGCGAGAAGAAAATAAGAAACGATCCTCAGGTGACACCGGAAGATATAATCTTCTTTGGGTCACCTGCAGGTCACAGGTGACATTGTTGGTATACATACTCGCACTACGCATGCGCGAAGGGGAATATTCAGTGCTTTAAGCACCGCCCTCTGGCGGTCAGCAGGGATGAAATAGAACACAAAGAAGTTGACAATAAGAACAGAGCAAGTTTTGCATACGCAAACCTGTAATCCTTTTTAAGTTTCCTTTCATTTCTTTCTGAAAAAATGAAAAACATTCTGATTAAATGAAAAACTATTTTCACGGACCACAAATAGAATTTTGTGTATTTTATGGCCTCTCAGAGCTGATGCACTATGGGATAAAATAAGCAAAGCATTCTGGGTAATAACAATCAAAACATGATGTCATAATGATGTCATAATAGGTCATAATGATACCAAAATGATGGTAGTGATTTAGTTTCACGTGTACATCATCCCTGGGAAATTTGGAGCGAATACACCGTGCCATTGATAAGTTACCCCAGGAAGCCCCAAAAATCCCAGTCTACATAGGGTTAAGGCAGGACTGGCCATGGCAGACAGCATGATCGTGAAGGGTGCAGGCATGTTTGATGATGTCTGATCATTCTTGTTTACATTGTTTTGGGCATTGATGGTTTGGGGTGTAAAATTAGCCTCAAATAATTTTTTGTTGAGACAATTACTTATCACGACTTAGGTTGATGCTATTACGTTTACTAGGACAAAATATATTGGGTAGTATGAATATGATGATATGAAGGAGATGGAGCTGAGCTCCAGCAAGGTGTGAATGGGACTTGAGGAAGGTTTGCTCTGCTCTGGTGGGCTCTGGCCCAATTTAATCCCTGCATATAGCCATACTTTTTGTCTCGCACAGTTGCTGGATTGTCCTTGCAATATGCCAATGAGCAACCAGTCAGTGTAGTCCGAGTTAAAGAGGGTATTGTCTTTAGAAATTATTCGCCCAATAATAATTATCAATCTTTAATGACAGTTAAACATGGAAGTCCTCTTTCAAACTTTATTGATAGGAACAAACCCCGCTGCCTAATTCACAATCTCCACGATTGGGATTGCATTCCTGTAAACCTGCCGCCCCATTTTTTCTCCTATGCCCAGTTTATTAGGAACACCTCCCATGCCTTCATAAGTCTCCAGAATCAGGACTGCATTCCCACAAACGGAACCTGCTGTCTGACAGTTTTACTTGAGGGTGATCACACCCTGGTTTCTGCGCTGGGACATCACTGGCCGAGGTTGGATAAATCACTTACTCTTACCCCATTATATCATCTGAACTTAACTGTGCTCTCGCTATTCTGGGCTTCATGCCTCCTTGGCATTAATGTATTCCTATCAATTAACATCTTTGCTGATGCCTCAGGGTGTCAACCAGGCTTGACATCTCTGCTGGTTCCAGGAATGGAATCAGCAGAGATGCCCAGCCTGGTTGACACCCTGAGGCAACAAGGTGTGCGGATTAGTCAGCAGGAGGAAGCGCTCCACCAGCTACACCAGACCATTGGAGCCCCTGAAATTGATTTGTAGCCATTACTAATACGTATTTCCCAGGACTCTGCCACTGCTCAAGCAGCCAGGTGTACACTGCAGCAGATTCTCCCTCAAGCGGTTGCCCACTGGTAACTGAACGTAGCCGTGTTGGACCCCTACAAAGGAAACCTTGCCACCTACCGCACTTTCCCGGCCCAGTGCTACATAATCTTTGAGCCACATCCATTTTCATTCCCCATCAAATGGTCCAGGGTGGCATTCGTCATTACTTGCCTCTGTGGATACACCAGGGAATTGACTGCTGCCTGTTGAGTGGCAGGAGATCCTGGAGCACAAATGCTGCAATCGCCAATGGGATGAGAAAAGTGTTTGAGCGGTCACACTCCAGCCCCTGCGCAGAATTACTGAAACTGCACCAATGCAATCTGTTTAGTCTTGAATATTCCCTCGATGTCTGGCTGCTTCTACGGGCTGGGACTCCCAGGCATTTTGACACTTACCTATTAGGCTTGTTGGATTGAGTAAAGGACGAACTGGCCACCTGCGTCCTTCTCCCAAACTTGGACGGCCTCATTGACTTGGCACTCAGAACTGATGTCTGCAAGAGAGGCTGCAAGACAGGTGGTTGGAGCAGTGGGATAGGTTACGGGCACCTGCCTTGCTCAAGTGCCATGATCCTCTACCTGGAGCCATGCCCCAACTGGCTCCCTCGGTACCCATAGCTATCAACTGGGCCCGGCCTCACAAGCTGTCCCCAGAGGAATAGCTGCCTACACCTGAAAAGTGGAAGCACTAACTACTGAACTCCATTACTATCAAAAATTGTTACCCTCTTCCTCTGATGGACCCAGAATTCTCAAACCCCCAGGACTGTTATTACTTTACCAAACTAGATCTGCGCAACACTTACCACCTCGTGCGCATGCAGGAAGGAGATAAGTAGAAGACAGAGTTTAATACCCCTTCCAGCCACAAGGAATATCTGGTGATACTGTTGGGGCTCACTTATGCCCCTGCTATGTTCCAGAATCCCATTATTATGTCTACTTAGAAAATATCCTGGTTTTCTTTCCAACCCTGGAGGAGCATTAGCCTGGTAAAACCAGACTGTGCTACTTCGCTTTGCTTCATACACAGAGTCTGGACAGTCGTCATTGACAAGTGTTTACTTCCTGGTGGGTGGGTGCTTCTCTAAAGTTTAAAATCATTGGTGTACCCGTAAACTAATCACTAACGTTTGACGGTGATGTATGTTACGCGCCGGCTCAGCCGCCTAGTACTCCCGGTGTGAAACACAGTCCTTCATACCAGGAATGCAGTGAAAACAACCTGATCAGTGCATTAAAGTTAATACTGTACCCATACAAATGCCCATCTACCAAATTTTAGCTTTCACTCATTCAATTAAAGGGGACCTAACATGCTGATCCTTCTTTTAATACATAATAGTAATGTTATAATGTTGGTTGTCCATGCTCAACGTCTGCAAAGTTTCTAAACATAAGATACAGGGATCTTGTTGTAATCCAAGAATGTCATTTCGTGAGCGTGATTTCCTCTCTGAACAGCTCCGCCCGAGATTTTCACGAGATCTGGGCAAAACCCAACGTCAAGTTGTGCCATCCAATTAGTGCAGACCTAGCCATAGCCAACCACTGCACTGGACCTACCCACACCGTAAACTATTCTAGCAGGCAACGGCAGATCATACTATGCCTTAGTAGCGTCTACACTTTTGGAAATTCAAAAGAAGGACCGCAGATCACTTGAAGTGCAATTTTGTCAATATCTCTCCCGAAGCTACTTGTCCGTTTACTTTTGGACGTGAAGAAAAACAAATATTTCTCTTCCAAAAGGCGGTGCCACCAGAAATCAGTGGGTAGCTTTTTTTGTTTGCTAGCAGCAAAAAGCCATTGCCAATGGGAACGTTAGCTGCTTGTGCTCAGCATTTCACCAAAGACAGCTTTGTCAATCAAGGATAATTCGACACAGGATAAGCGTTCAGCTGCTTCTCAAACCTGAAGCAGTTGCGTCGATCAAGCACTCGGAGCCACAAGTTGTAAGTTACCATATAACAGCAAATAATGTAAGTCAAGCTGACGCGTTACGGGTGGCTAACAGCAATAGTTAGCACTAACAACTGGCCTCAAACGCAGGCTTTGTAAAATATCTGAAGATAAAGCCTGTATCGGTCTACAGAATTCTACAGAAGGTGTGTGAACATAAACCTCATCTGAAGCTAACTTTTAATACTTGTTTGTAATTTGGATGCTTGGTACTTGCTGTCTGTAAAACCTGTATTTCAAGGGTTTGTGTCTGTGGTTATGACCGCTCGTTTACCAGCAACTGCATGTTAGTTTGCATGTCGTACTAATTAAAAATGCTCCTGGTTAACTTATATGCAGTAATTCTGAGAGCAAGCTTTCTGGTGCTACCATGAAAGCAATGCGAAACGCAGAAGCTCTACCAGTTTACAAATGATTTCTCTGCACTATTTTGACAGAATTTCATCGGACATCGAACACTAAACAAATTTTTTGCGCGACAGATAAGGTACATTCAAAGTCAATGCAAAGACGAGAGTGGGCGCGTTAAACAGCTTTCACACCAGACGCGAAACAAATTTTTCCCGCGACAGATTACATTCAAAGTCGTGACCGGTTATTAGCTACTACATGTTAGTTCGGGTGCTCTGCTAATTAAAAATGCTTCTGGTTAACTTATATGCAGCAAATATGATTGATATGCTTGTGTTACTTCGGTAAGCACCAATGTGACAGTTTCATCATAAAGTTGCCTGATTGTAGCCGCTACAGTTGAAGCTAACCGGAGAGGTGCTGTATGTGTCTGCGGAGTTGGGCTGCAGTTAGACCAGACGAGATTTTGCAGAGCTTGGGGTGCATTTTTGGGTGCTTATGAAACGATCGCTTTACTCATCCATGACCGGAGTCAGCCTGATACATCTCCAATGTCTGGGAAAGCTCTCTGATGCTACCAGTTGAAAGCAATAGGGAAGTGCACAGGTTATAAAATGTTCGGAATAACAAACGCTGCATTGCCATCAATTGAATATTAAATTCTTTCCTGTAAAAGTGATCGATTTGCTAGCTTTACATTAGCAACGGTTCACGCAGATGGAACTTATGGTCTGGAAAACCTGTATTATGTTCACGACATAACCAGAGCTCAGTCTAGCTCTCGCAAGCTATCCATAATGCGCCCATTTTCCGCGAGGAAAAGCTGGTCATTCTAAAGCAATAAGAAAACCATTACCACGGGCAATTTCCGAAAAGGCCGTTTAGCTTGGAGCTTTCACCCCTCCGTCATATATCAGCTTGGAAGCTGTTTGTTTCTCCACGCTGAAAACACACCACAGCTATGCACACAAACCAGCGGGTCCTAATACACACCGAAGCAGGCCATAAGCTGTTAGTCCACTTTTAGCTGCTCCTCACTGTCCATGTTTCCCTCTATACGCAGACCCACCGGATACACTTGGGCATGTCGACCAGTTCTACAAATGTGTCTATATGGGGGGGATTCTAGCTTCCCCTGCATCCTAGCTACGGAATAAAAAAACTGCTGTACTCACCAACTATTGCCGTAGCAAACTGAAGCCGATAACAAATTCTTGCTTGAGCTGCCAGACTTTCGCACTGTGTCCTCCACTTTCGCCGTTGCGTTTATGAGAAAAAGTTAATTTCATTAGATCTATACACATGTACTGCGTTAGATTGCAGAATTTCCCCGCTGATTCCTTAGCTTAGATGGCAGACGCGTCTCAGGTTTCACTCTGTGACCCAGAAAACTGTGTTCCGCTGCCTTGTCCCGTCTAGAACTGCCCTCCGCAGAGCTGGCCAGTCAGAAGAAAGTGGGCACACGGGGAGTGGAGGGCCATAGCCGAAGAGCCACCCCAATGAAGTGTTTCAGGCAGCGACTAATATGGACTAGAAATCAAGTTTTTTGAGGATGGCAGTACGAGCAAAATAAGTACCCTTTTTTTACTTTTTGCGATCAGCAGTACTCTTGGGGAGTCAAAGACCAAAATATAAACTTGGAAAAATAGCATATTAGGTCCCCTTTAAAAGACCCAACGGTGCTCTTTCTGTTCTCATTACAAGAAACAAATGGTTGAGCAATCGTTTCTCCTGCCGATACTGCTGCTATTAAAAAAAAAACGTAAGAGACCTGTAATACATAAAAACTGAACCGTTAACCACACTTGTGCTAACATTATACCGAGCTCGCTATCTAACTTTATATTAACATAGTTTGGCTCAAAGACTTTCATTCATGGATAATGACAACATAACACTGAGACAGCGAATAAGTCTTGTAACATAAACAAAAACACGGCTTTTAAAAAGTTCGCTGCTAACTTAAATAGTATGAAATTCGTGGGCAATGTAACACTAGAAGCTACAAGCAAGCTGAGGTGGTTTGGCTGTCTCTCACAGAGATGAACAGGGTGCCTATTTCATATGTTTCATGATGGATATTAAATAGATTTGACACTTTTCTTGAAACCTGTAGGGAGTAGCACTACAACATCATTTCCATTCAAAAAACTAACCACACATTCATCTTGTTGTGGCTCTAAGTCGCTGATACCGGGGATTTTCTCCACAACAGAGCGAATGGCCTCCCATGCATCTATGTCTGTGGCCATTATTAATTTCGGAGAATACAATTTCAAACTCGGCGCAGTGGCTACATCATAGCTCTCGGCCATGCCTTCTGTTCATTGGTTGGTCAGGCAGCTCCGAGTGACCAGACGGAGTAGGAAGCGAAATGAAAATAAGCAGGGATACGAAGGCTGGCAGAGTCAGGCTAGAGGAGCACACCCTCCCTGTCTGTCTTGTTATTCAAAGATTGTTGGAGAATTACTTCTATTTAAAAAAAAAACCAGAAAAATGTCAATTCCATTGCACCACTACCGCCCTCTTGTGATCTTGGGCGCATTGGAGAAGGATCACAAAAAAGTACCTGTTGTGCTGGATTGGCCGGACCCTCAAAAAACTGTAAATAGCTATGATTTTCTTCGACTTTCCAAATTTCTACAGTTGTTTCACTCAAGGGTGCTCCACAATGCTCCCCTTTGACAGTGCTCATGTCCATCAAGACTTTTGACTGGAGCCCCAAAGCTGCCTTTGCCTTCTACCATCTCAAAGAATTGTTCAGCACCACTTCCATCCTCATGCTCCCAGATCCTCTGCACCAATTCATTGTTGAAGTTGACACCTCCAATGTGGGTGCTGCGGCTGACCTCATCCAGCAAGCGGCTAATGACAAGATACATCCATGTGCCTTCTTCTCTCAACAGTGGTCTCAAGCTGAGAGAAATTATTCCATCGGCAATTGAGAGCAGTTGGCAGTGAAGCTAGTCTTTGAGGAGTAGAGACATTGGCTGGAGGGATTCAGTCTCCCCTTTCTCATCCTGACGGACCATTGTAACCCAGATGTAATGTTACCTCTCAACTGCAAAAAAGGTTGAACCCCAGGCAAGCCCATTAGTTCCTCTTCTTCAAAAGATTGCAATTTGTTTTGACTGATTGTTCTGGTTCCAAAAATTTGAAGCCAGGCTCTTTGTCTCGTCTCTTCTACTCCTTTGCCTGACAATTATCCTGGGACCATCCTTCTGGACTAATCTCTTCTTGCAGCCACTAAGCTCTAAATAGAGTGTAAAGTCGAAGGGGCGTTGCAGTCATGTCTTCTACCAACAGGCAATCCACCCAACTTTCTCTCTGTCCCTGAGAGAGTGAGAAGCTGTGTCCTTTCCTGGGCCGACACTTCTCAACTGGCACGCCATCCAGGAATCTCCTTCTCTATTAGCACTCATTTGTCCACACTTTTTGTGGCCCACCATCTGCCAAGATAACTGGGAGTTTGTCCCAGCCTGTGCTTTGTGTGCCTGCTCAAAGTCCAGTGATAAGCACCCTGTGATCTACTCCAGCCCTTGGAGGTTCCTAACCAACTGTGGGCTAGTATTGCCACAGATTTGTCACTGGGCTGCCTTTGTCAGATGGGTTTGTGGTAATCCTGTCCATTGTGCACCGGTTCTCCAAGGCAGTCAATTTCGTACCACTGGCAAAGCTACCCATGGCCAAGGAAACTGCCAGGCTCATGGAAAGCCTGCAGCCCTTCAGCCCTGTAATCCATTTGTGTGCCCCACTCCCTTGTGTTCCTGTGGAGTAAATAACCCTATTATGTCTAGCAGAGTTGCTGGATTATCCTTTGTATATGCCCTTAAGCAATCAGTCAGTTTACTTCTTAAATTTAAAAAGTTTTTTTTTTAATTTAAACTATATTTTAGTCATTTTACATTGGTCCCAAGAGGTAGGCTCACTGTGGAGATATACCCCACATATATTCAGTTTACATATTTTTTTTCCTTTCTTTAATGTGTTTTCACCACAATGACACAACACAATATCAAACAAGGATAAAAACGGTTGAACAGCAGGAAAAGTACATGTAAAATATTATTGATTGATTACAGAATGCTCAGTCTGCTCTAAAAAAGATATAACAACAGAAAAGACAGGAGTGTTTCTCTCAAAATGAAGAACAGGGCTACTAAATAGCAAAAGCTTGAATCTTTTTAGACAAACTCAATGAAGACCATATATTGCCTGTGATTCATTCAGCAGAGGTAAGTATGAGTATTGAGAATGCTGAGCAGCAAAATGTGGGCAAATCGAGAGAAAAAGAAATGTGTCCTTTCCAGAAGCACCGCAGGTACACAAAGCAGAAGGACTGCAATTGATCAAGTGCAAATAATAATTTAAGCTGACCAAGCCTAAGCCTAGTATACAAAATAGACAAGTAGCGATCGCCTTTATAAATTAACTTATTGTGGGGTGGTGTATAGAAAAGAGGAACATCCTGCTAGGCTCTTTTAACAGGAGAAGCGTTATTGTGTGTTGCATGAGGTATCGATTCCATGGCTTAAGTGAAGGGAAAAGAAAATATTTCTGTGATTTTTCAGTGTGCACAGCAGCCAGTCAGCCCGATTGCATAAAGTACAAGAGCAAACTAACATTGCATGGAAGAAGAGACAAATAATTTACCATTTTGTGCATTAATATGAGTTTGTGAAACTTTCTTGGGTCACTTAGCCTCAGCAAATTAGTTTCCACCAGCAAGTCCGAACGCTGTGTGCTTTTCATAGCTCCAGTTATTAGGCTTAGGGCATCCAACTGGAGGCTTTCTAATAAATGAGATTCACTCATTTATTAAGTACATCAGTCCCAGACAACATCGGCATTCTCGAGCGTAGAACAAACAAGCAACTTATACAAGATCTCAAGAGTGTATCTAGATATACTATATATAAATATATATATATATATATATATATATATATATATATATATATATAGATAAGATATACTAAAAGCCTTTGAGCTAATTTAGCATTTAAGAAATCTTTTTCCTAAAATTTGGACACATGGGCATTATCAGTAAGTAAAACACCCAAATCCACATGTTTCTTAAGAACCTCAATTGCTTTGCCATTCACCAATAGCACAGGGCGACAAGGCTTGTCATTCTTCAATGAAAAAGTCAGAGATTTAGTTTTGGAAGCATTCGCGGTCATCAACCATTTGTCCGCCCAAGAAAAGATTGACGCAAGGTCTTCATTAAGAACCTGTGAAGATGCTTCAGGAGAGTAGGATACTTCCTCCAAAGTAAAGTATAATCGGCAAAAAAAAAAAATGGAATTAAGGTCCTGATGGATATCATTGATAAAGACTAAAAAAAGTAAGGGGCCCAAAACGGAACCCTGAGGAACCCCTGAATTAATCATTTTCCCAGATGAACCACTACCTTCAATAACCACACACTGCTGCCTATTGCATAAATAACTTGCAAGCCATTTGTGCAATACCTCATCTATTCCCACATTGACCAATTGCGCCATTGTGCCATCAAAGCCGCATGCTTTACTAACATCCACACTGTTTATCAATTCTGATACCTTCTCCTCAGTGGAAAATGCACTGTGCATGCTGCATGGCAGAGTCAAAGCCTCCTCAGATGGCAGTCTTGTGTGACTAACAAAGTAATAATTGAAAATATCCGATTTTTCTATAGAATCATAAACAAAATTTCCATTATCATAGACAAGTGGAATGGAGCTGTCCACCTTAAAAGGATTTGGAAACCCTCCACCACTGTTTAGCTGACGTTCTTGAAATAGATAACAACTCTTTTAACTTCCTGTTATAATCACGCTTAGATTCACAAATTAATGCCACCACTAAATTACACTGAGCGCAGTAATTAGCCCATCTAGTCTCGGATTTATTATTATTATAAGCCTTTTATAAATGATATAAATTGCCCCATTCATCCATGATTTATCACTGGAGCATATGACAATTTATTGGAGGGAATTAAGTGCTTAATGACAGACAGAAGCATATTCATCCAATTTTCGCGTAAATCATCAACATCGGCATCATTCCGAACAAATATGTCATCCCACTTTACATGCTCTAGAGCAGGGGTGTCAAACTCACCCGTGAACGGGCCAAGAGGCTGCAGGTTTTCATTCCAACAATGCAGAAGCGCACCTGATACAACTAATCAGTTGTGCAGGCCTAGATCAGTTGATTAAATCAGTGCTTCCAGGTGAGCTTTTGCTTGGTAGGATTGAAGACCTGCAGCCTCTTGGCCCGTTTACGGGTCAGTTTGACACCCCTGCTCTAGAGGATAATTAAGGGATTCTACATCCACTACATTAAAATTCCTAACTGTTCCACATTAAGGCTGAGGTCGATAAACCAGGATTGACAATTTTGTATGAACGACGCTATGATCGCAATTAGCCAGAGGACTCAATGTACTAACCAGTAAGAACAAATCGGGTATATCTGTTATAAGAACACTAAGTGCAGACTCACTCTGCTGTGTTACTCCAGTAGGCTCCCTGACCAGCTGGTGCAGATCATGAAATAACAAATAACAAAAGCAAATCCGTTAATGAAAAGCCTAAATGAGCACGACAAACTATGGAAATAGTGTGACATTTAAATAGCCCTATTGCTGCTCGATAGTCCTCTAAATGAACCCCAAACATACAAAATAAGAAATACTATCAAAAACCTACTCACCGCAGTTGAGCAAAACACAGCAGTTAATGTGTAATGTAGAAAAAGAAAATTGATGTAGCATTAGTTAACTCACATGAAAACAACACACACAAACAAAATGAACAACACAGGTATGAAACAGAGAATCACTGCTAACTGGAGTAGTGGCGCAAATGGCAGACCTATTACGGCTTCAAAAAACATGCGATTTTGGATTATGCGGCTGAAAGAGTAAGAGAGAGAGCAAGGAGGCAAGAAGTCCAATGACAGTACTTCATATCATGGCTGTAATTGATATGAATATTCCCAATCCTAAAACATGACTCGATCTTAGCAACCACTCTAACAGAACTGCGTTGCCAGTCTCTCACACGATTAAATGATATTTCATCCCATAAATGATCAAAAATTGGTGTAATACAGCCAATACATGTTAGATATTACACGAGTAAAACTGCTTTCTTGCACTGTGATTTCTCAGATTCCATTTATTGGCAAACATCAACCTATATCTTTGTGACAGTGACGTTACCAATCTTGCTGATAATTGTTTCTAGTTGGCGGCCTATTCAAGTCAATGTGATAAATAATTCACTTGCTAGCATGCTAATGCGTTTCCCCATCAAAGTAATAAGTTACACGTGTAACAGTTGATGTAGATATATGAATTTATTCATTTATAGGCAAAAAGCGTTAGCATGCAAGCTTGCCAATTATTCATCCCATTGACTTGAACATGCGCCCAACTAGAAGCTTGTAAATGCTTTTTTTCATTCTCCAAACTAGGCTTATGTTGTCAGAGGCGACGGCTTGGGGTATATCCCTGAATGCCCCCAATCCTCGAATTAACCTTGAACAGACTTTCATTTGAACTTAATTTCAGGTCAATCGGACAAATGGTTCTGAAGATATGGCCAAAATGGCAATTTTACATCACAAAGCGTCACCTGGTGACAAAATATTGAACCATACAGGTATGATGTCATCATGTGACACGTTGTGAGGTCATGACCTTGCGGTTGCACATAGTTTCATGTCAATTGGACAAATAGTTCCAAAGATATGGCAAAAATGGTGATTTTTATGTGACAAAGCTCCACCTTTTATCAAAATTTTGAACCAAAGAGGTATAATGTCATCGTGGGACACATTCTCAGGTCATGACCTTTCATTTGCACTTGATTTGAGGTCAATCGGACAAATATTATCAGAGATATGATAAAAAGAGTGATTTTTCAGTTTTTGTACCCTGGTGGCCAATCTAGAAATTGTAAATTGTCCAAAATCGAATCAGTTCTTCCTCTTTATGATTCTTACTTATATGCAAAACATGAAATTTCTAATTGAAATATTACTGAAGTTATCGCGTTAACACGTAGGGTGGCACGACGGCGGTCGGACCAAAAGCATTATATCCCCGAAACGCTGTTCGGCGTTCGGGGATATAATAATATGGCGCTGACATGCAAGGGATAAACAGGATCTCAGATAGGAGCCAGAGTTATCAAATTTAAGATACTCAAGTAATAATTTTCCATTTAAATTAATTAAAATTAAATTATAAGCAGAACTTTATCTTTTTTAAAAGGAAAATGCCATTTTTACAAACGGAATTGCCTATTTTCATGAGCAGTTTTGAAATTCATGTTGTATGAATCAAAGGTAATTGAGTGCTCTATCATCTTTGGAATGGATTGAGACTGCTGCAGGCAGCAGAGAAACGGTTTGGCTCTCGAGTTTCACCAATCAACATACACTCACGTCATTAATAGTTTCTCTTATGTTACTAAAGTACCTACTCTGAAGTTGGAGCTCAAAAAGTTCCTCTAAACTGAGTTCTGAACTACTATCGTTCACAGTTCCTGCGGTGCAAAAAACATGAAAAGGAAAGTTCTACAAACTAAGTTCTAAGAACAATGAAAAAGTTCCTCCAGTTCGAAAATGCCTATATGTAAACTTGTGCTGGTTCCTCTCACGTACCCGTGCTTTAAAATGGACGTACACTTCCAGTCATCCAAGCCCCAAACCAACAACAAATCCAGACGGATCTCTCATTTAACCCAATATTAAATGACAGCCCAACTTTCACCAGAAACCAGCCGGGAAGTTTTGTTCAAACCTCTCTAAAACTAAATCTTTTCTACTTAAGTGACACAAAATTTATAGTGAAAGCCTCAGCAAAGCCTCAGCTTGCCTGTTGTGATGTTATTTTAACAATACTACCTACCTTTTTACAGAAATTTCACATTTTCGAGTGAGTGGTTCAAGGAGAAAAGTACTTCAAAATGACCTATGCGGGGGCGCCCCGGTGGCTCATCTGTTAAGGGCGCGTACCATAAGGCAAAGTCCTTCCCGCAGCAGCCTGGGTTCAAATCCAGCCCAGGCAATTTACTGCATGTCTTCCCCATTCTTCTCCCCACCCTTCCGGTCTATATCCACCACACTGTCAAATAAAGGAGAAACTCCCCCCCAAAAAATTACCTATGTGTTATCCTTCAATATGGTAACCATGGCAAGTGTAAATGACAGAATGACACCTGTGACATCTAACCATGCACAGAATGGGGAAAAAAGCATAAAGCCAAGTGCTCTTTTTCATCATCATATCAAATGTTTTGACTACTGTCAATGAAATACTAATCTCGTGAATGTTTATTATTGTCATTCAAAAATAAATGACTGGGAATCTCACAATGAGTCTCTCTGACACACACACACACACACACATACAGTACACGCACGCACACACGCGCATAAAGTCACACACAGAAACAAAAACACACGCATTTTAAGTAACTTTATCACAGTGAGCCAGACAGGCTCTTTTTTACACATCCAAGAAACTACCAGCCATCTGAGCAAAGTAGACATGCGTCTTCATACACCACACATTTATGATACCTAATAGCATCTCCCACAGCATCATGCCTTTGTCTCAAGGCAATTAACATTCATGAAATGTTCTGAGAATGTTCTCCACAACATAGGCCATGCAACTTGAAAGAGAGGCTTCTAGGATAGTGTTGCCACAGTCCATAGGCACCAAAACTGAAATTTAGGTATGATAACACTTGGTTAATTCAAACAAATCCATTTTTCCCCCCATTGAGACCAGCCGGATTTTGCATCTGTTAAATACAGCAGGCAAAACAACTGTGTAAGTCATAAATACAGTTCATAGAAATCATCATGGCTCATTTTAAAGCGAGTCACATTTTGTTTGGACTAAAATTTAAAATAAAAAATCTTATCTTGTTGAACTTGTCACTGCAATAAGTCATTAAAAACAGGAACAGATGCGCATGAATACTTCCGCACCCACCTCTCTTCATGACCTTGTCAAAACAGTAATGAAGTATTAGGTGATTTCTTACTTTAGCAACAATCCTCTGCCTCCTGATGGTTTTCCAAATTTAGCCTAAAAATTACATGCTGTTTGTGAACAGGCCGGAGAAAATGACACACTTTATATGAGGAATACTGCCAGACAAGTCAATCAGTGTAGTGTAATACATTTGGACACGAGAAGCACTGGGATCCCGCATGCAGATGTTGCATATAAACTCCCAGGGAATATAGTCGCCCTATCAAGCACACAGAAACCAGTGTTGTGTTCAGTCGCAAAATGATGCCGAGATTTTGTCAAATATAGCAGCCTCTCTCACACGCAGCAGCACAGTGGGGTGTTTATTTTGTCGCCTACCGTTGTTCTTTTACCAGCTCCAGCTGAAGGTAGTGACTGTCAAGATTGATAGTTTCCTCGCTACCAGAACGTAAAAGAAATATATAGCATGCCCTATAATGCATGCTTTTTTTCACCATTCTCTTCCCTTGCTTTCTTTCACTCTCACACGCACATTTTTTTCTTTCCCCAATCGATATATGTACTGGCAAAGCGGTCTATTGACTGAAAATGGCGACATGACACCGTGGAATTCACAAAATAGTTTACGTACAAGTAAATTTTTGCTTTTACAGTCCAAGTTTTCTAAAACACTCTCCAGAGAGGAGATCCTTAAAATCTTAATCTTGCACATAACAAATGAGTTAGCTGAGAAATGTAGAGCTTCCTCTGTGTTCCATACTATTTTGGAAAAAAAAAAAGTTTCCCATACTACCCAGTACTCGTCCTTCAAACACTTTCTTTTGATCCCTTTTATGTCTTTTCACTCCATCTTATGACTCGGAAAGCAATCTTAGGAGCACGTTTTGTGTGGACTCTGGGAGAACTCTGTCGCTAAGCAACTGCGTAAACACTTCCCTGACAGACCACAATGCAGGTTTGTATTCTTTTTTCCTCTGCTGCTCCGGTCCTTTCTTGAAAACTCTACCTTTGCCGAACTTTACAACTGCTTTCGCTGTGCTCCATAACTTTACTCCCGTTGTGCGAATAATTTAATTTCTGAATTTAATGGCACATGAAGTTTTACATTAATGGCTAAAATGGTCTGGTTGTAATCTTGCATTCAGTTAGCTAGCTAGCAGGTTATAGTTAAGCATTAGATAGCTATAGTAAACGAATTTAGCTTATAACTTACCTAAGGTATCTTGTCAGTCTTAACTTGGTTACCGACGGGAAGACGTTCGATGATTTTGGCATCTAGGTTTGCTATCATTCTCATGACATTTTTTCTTATCGTGAGAATTCCTTGCCTTGGACCAATGTGACGACAAAACCTTGAATTGCGGGTAACTTGAGTGCAAAACCTGACGAAAACCAAGCAAAAAGTAACTTAGCAAAGTTAGCCAACTTGCAAACGTTCATTCCTGAGTGCCGTCCTCAAATTTGTTGACGTGTGAGGAGTGTCTCGTCGGCAAGGGAAGACGTCTTTCACCCAGGTTGCAAATTTATAGGGGAAAAATGCTGGATGAGAAATTTATGGCTACTCGGGAAATATTGTTTATTTATTGTATATTGTTTAGCTATACCAGTGGTTCCCAAACTGGATTTTGTTCTAGCCACATTTTGCAATCCCATTTCAAAGGGGCGCTATCACGGCCGGGCACACATAAGGATTGCTCATGCGTTATCAGAGAGATTGTTCATATGGCGGCATTTTTAGTTTTAGTGTGTAACATTGATCTTTTACAATGAAACGGAGATCATGACACCTTGGAATGGCCGCGATTTTTTAAGGTTTAGCTTCACACTTATTAATTTTCTGACATACCACGCATAATTCAGTATTATGGACAGTGAAGTCTGTAGCTATACCACAAGTGTCTTTGAAATATCTATGGCCAGACCTAGCAGCATACACACAAACTTCTCAAAGATTGCGAAGTTCTGCCCTCAGCAAACAACTGAAAGAACAGCATCTTCAGCTTTCGGGCAGAGGCCACCAGATTTTGATTTAAATTGTCCTCGTATTTCAAAGCGTTCATGATGCCACGCACCCTAACAAGGTTCCCAGGGCCTCTGGAAGAGAACAGTCCCACAGCATCACTGATCCTCCCCCATACTTCACAGTGGGCATGAGGTGCTTTTCTGCGTACTCATCTTTTGTGTTCAGCCGGACCCACTTAGTGTTCCTTGCCTAAAAGCTTTATCTTGGTCTCATCTGACCAAAGCACACGGTCCCAGTTGATGTCCCACTACCACTTAGCAAACTTCAGATGTTTATGATTGTGAGTGAGAAAAGGTTTTTTCCGTGCATGCCTCCCAAACAGCTTGTTGGCATGTAGATAGCGCCTGATGGTTGTTTTGGAGACTTTGTGACCCCAAGATGCTACCATTTGTTGCAATTCTTTAACAGTGAGCTTTGGAGAACTTTTTTCCATCCTCCTCACTGTGCGTAAACGACTTGTAAACGACTGTGGAAATGACAGAAATACTTCAATTACATTTATTTCATCAGAATTGTTAGAGGTGCCAATAATTGTGGAACAGGTGATTTTATGAAAAATAATGATTTCTTAGTCTGGGATTTTTTTTCCCTTAAAATTCACTTGACTTGAAGATTACATTTTTCTACAGTTTTCAGTGTGAGAGTATGCTTCTGCAATAAAAATTGAATCTATTTTAGGGCTTTTAACACATCTTAACTACGGGTGCCAATAATCATTGAGGGTGCTGTATGTTGCTCTAAAACCTTTATACACCTTTCAGCATTCATGGTGCTTTTTAAGACATGGAAGTGTCTCACATCTTCCGGCTTTTAAACTGAAAGCTGATAACAGAAGGGGTGGTCTTTCTCCTCTTTTGCCCGGAGGACACAACGCCCATGATTTCCTAGGAGAATGTCAAATTTGGACTCGTCTGACCACAGGACACTTTACCTCTTTGCGACAGTCAATTTTAAATGAGCCTTGGCCCACAGAACACGGCAGCGCTTCTGGATCATGCTGAACAATGGCTTCCTTTTTGTACGATAGAGTTTTAGGTGGCATTGGTGGATGGCACGGCAGACTGTGTTTACAGACAGTGGTTTCTTGAAGTATTCCTGGGCACATTTAGTATTGTCAATGACAGAATCATGCCGGTGAGTGATGCAGTGGCGTCTGAGGGCCTGAAGATCACGGGCATTCCCGTAAAGGTCTTCGGCCTTGTACCTTACGCGCAGAGATTTTTCCAGTTTCTCTGAATCTTTTGATGATGTTATGCACTGTCGATGATGAGACCTTCAAAACCTTTGCAATTTTACTTTGAGGAATATTGTTTTTAAAGTATTGTACTTTTTTTTATGCAAGCCTTCATAGGTTGGAGAGCCTCTGGCCATCTTTACTTCTGAGAGACTCAGCCTCTCTAAGACATCCCTTTAAAGCCAATCATGTTACACACCTGATGCCAGTTAACTTAATTACTTGCTAAATGTTCTTTAAGCTGATTCTCTTACATATTAATAGTTTTTTCAGCCAATTTTTCCTATTAGCCCATTTTGTGAAAACAACAACAGGACATGGGAGCTGCATGAAATCGGACGTGTTCAAGCCATCCAACATTTTTGCCACGTTTGTAGTACTTTTGGCGGAATTGCACAGTTTATTACGAACGGGCATGCTATTTTTTGGCTTCATGTTGATGTATTTATGGAAGAATAGATCGCTTCATTTGGGAATTCCTGGGAATGCTGTATGTTTGGAAATACAGTGCCGTGAAAAAGTATTTGCCCCCTTCCTGATTTCTTATTTATTTGCATATCTGTCACACTTAAATGTCTCAGATCATCAAACAAATTTTACTATTAGACAGACAGCCTGAGTAAATGCAAAATGCTATTTTTAAATGATGATTTCATTTATTAAGAGGAAAAAGCTATCCAAACCTACATGGCCCTATGTGAAAAAGTAATTGCCCTCTAAATCGTAATAACTGGTTGTGCCACCCTCAGTGACAACAACTGCAATCAAACATTTACGATAACTGGCAATGAGTCTTTTACATCGCCATAGAAAAATTTTAGCCCACTCTTCTTTGCAGAATTGTTTTAATTCAGTCACATTGGAGGGTTTTTGAGCATGAACAGCCTATTTAAGGTCATGCCACTGCATCTCAAGCAGATTGAAGTCCGGACTTTTATTAGGCCCCTCCAAAATCTTCATTTTATTTCTTTTTTAAGCCATAGGTGGACTTGCTTGTATGTTTTGGATCATTGTCCTGCTGCATAACCCAAGTGCGCTTGAGCTTGACGTCACAAACTGATGGTTGGACATTCTCCTTCAGGACTTTGCGGTAGAGAGCAGAATTCATAGTTCCATCTATTACGACAAGTCGTCCAGGTCCAGAAGCAGCACAGCAGCCTCAAACCATCACACTACCACCATCATGTTTCACTTTTGGTATGATGTTCTTCTTATGAATTGCTGTGTTGGTTTTATGTCTCATGTAACAGGACGCACACCCTCCAAAAAGTTCAGCTTTTGTCTTTTCAGTCAACATAATATTTTCCCAAAAGTTTTTGGGATCATCAAGATGTATTTTGGCAAATTTGGGATGAGCCTTTGTGTTCTTTCCGGCCAGCAGTGGTTTTCATCTTGGAACTCTCCCATGGATGCCATTTTTGCCCAGTCTCTTTCTTTGTTGAATTATGAAGACTAACTTTAATTGAGGCATGCGAGGCCTGCAGTTCTTCAGATGTTGTTCTGGGTTCTTTTGTGACCTCCTGGATGAGCCATCGATGCGCTCTTGGAGTAATTTTGGTAGGCCGGCCGCTCCTGGGAAGGTTCATTGCTGTTCCAAGTTTTCTCCATTTGTGGATAATGGCTCTCACCGGGGTTTGCTGGAGTCCCAAAGCCTTAGAAATTGCTTTGCAACCCTTTCCAGACTGATAGATGTCAATGACTTTGTTTCTCATCTGTTATTGAATTTCTTTAGTTTGTGACATGACATATTGCTTTTTGAGATCTTTTAGCCTGCCTCTCTTTGTCAAACAGGTTCAATTGAAATGATTTCTTGATTCAACAGGTCTGGTAGTAATCAAGCCTGGGTGTGGCTAGTAAAATTGAACTTAAAAAATGTGGTTAATCACAGTTAATTCATGATTTAAGAAGGGGGGGCAATTACTTTTTCACATATGGCCAGGTAGGGTTGGATAGCTTTTTTTCCCTTAATAATGAAATCATCATTAAAAACAACATTTTGTATTTACTTGGGTTATCTTTTTCTTATATCAAAATTTGTTTGATGATCTGAAACATGTAATATGAAAAATATACAAAAAAGTAAGAAATCAGGAAGGGGTCAAATACTTATTCACCACACTGTAAGGTTGTGACGCTAAATTGGCATTTTGGTAAGGGGGCGCGCCACCCCTGTTCCCTCCTTTTGAAAAAACCCTGCTATAGGGACATCTTTGAAAATGTTTCCTCTGGTACTTCCATGATCATGATGGTTCCTCCAGTATAATGTCCATCATCTTGCAGTATTGATTTGGGTACTTAAGATAGGGGAGTGAGAGTGCATTATAAGGTTACATAGTTAAGCAGTCAATAAGTCAATTTGGTGTCTTTGGCTAGGTTTGGTTCTCTCAGAGACGTTCTATATTAAGAATATGTCTGGTTCTTCTCTTTCCAGTGTACAAGGCCAAAATGGAGCGACTGTAAATTTGCCATTACTGCGGCTGCTCTGCAAGACCACATATCACGCAATCTGCAGCTGCACAGTCTGCCGCAATGTGATCTCTTGCCCGAGAGATACAGTAGCTCAAGGAGACGGCAAAAGCCTGGAAAACCTGCTGCATGTAGTGGCACAAGACACAGTGGTCCTTACCAAAATGATGGGTCAGAAGAGAGAGAGTTCGTCATTGATCCCAGTCCCCCACCAATGACATTAGGTACAGGAGGCAGAATTTACCTTTTTACATATGAATTTGCATTTGCTGTGACCTCCACAAATATTAGCGGCATTGGTAGCTAAATATGAACAACAATGGTTATAAATGAATTATTTTAGTGTTTATTTTCTGGATATTTATTTCAAAATATTAACAAAACTATAACTTTTGGTTGAAATGGAATTTTTGAAAGGAAAACAATTACTGCCATCATGAAACTAACTTATTTTCCAAAAACATGCTGCACTTATCAGATCCCCTTCATTTACAACTTTGTGCAGCCTCTGCTTGATTAAACGTCAGCTCTGAGTCCTCTCCAATTTTGTGTAATAAGGTTTTTTTTCAGCCAAAACCACCATTGGTGTTTTTTGCCTAAGAACTCTATTTTGGCCTTATCTGACCAAAGAGCTCGGTCCCTTTTGAAGTTCCTATTCAGTTTGGCAAACTGTGCATAAGTTTGTATTTGGATGACTGGCAATTTTTATGAGCTCATCTGGACCAAAGGTGCAAGTGAGCTATAGCCATCACTTGGCATCCGTCATCATCAAGGCCCGTATTCACAAAGCATCTTATCTTATCGCCTGGAGTACTCCTAAGTCACGCTAAAACGTTTTATGTAGGAGTAAAATCTTATTCACAAAGCCGCTGAGAGCAACTTTTAGTTAGGAAAACTGGTAACTCCTAGAATAGGAGCAGCTCTGAGATAGGTGGGAGAAAATCTCTGTTGCTATGGATGACGTCAATTCTCATGCATGAGTCTTCGGACAATGAGTATGGCGATTGGTAGTTTGGTGACAGGGCGGCCCATTGTAAAAATATTACACATACAACCATATATATATATATATATATATATATATATATATGTAAATATATATATATATATATATATATATATGTATATATATATATATATATATATATATATATATATATATATATATATATATGTATGTATATATATATATATATATATATATATATGTATGTATATATATATATATATATAACACTAGATTGCTAATAGGGTACGCTCAAGTGAAGCATCTGTTTTAAGAGCCTATACACCCGGAAATAAAATTTGCTCATAGACTCAATTCATTTTCACCTACTTTAAAATTACATTTTCAAAAACACTTGGGTGCTAGTCTGTTTTTTTTTTTGGTATCGCTGTGCGGAGCAAAATTTTGTCTACCTAAATATGTGCTTTTCGGAGGATGGAAAGCGGCACACTTTCTAAAGCGAAGATCGAAGTGTGACTTGGTGTCAACGTTAAAGTGCAAGCAGAAAAGTTAAGTTAATGTGACTGAGGCTTTTAATGGCCGTCTGATAAGATAATTGCAGTATTCGCCGTTATAAGAAACGTCGATGAATGTCCGTATTTGTTATTAAATTACTCTCTGGTTTCTTCACTTCATTGTACCCTGCTGGAGCACATTTCCCGTCAACCAAATTGTTTATATTGAATCATATGGCTAATGCCCGGATTATTAATGCCAGCGCTTGTTAACTCTGGCTACTCCTTTACTAAGCTTCATCTTTGCCCATGCCCCGTTAAAACACTGCTCTCAAAAATGATCACTGCACAGCACGGATCAAGGGGATAGAGAAAATTTTTTTCTCCTGGGCCCGTTTTCACTAAACATCTTATCTTACCGCTAGGAGTACTCCTAAGACGTACTAAAACATGTTATGTAGGAGGAAAACCTTAAAAGTTATTCACAAAGCCGCTGAGAGCAACTTTTAGTTAAGAAACGTGGGAACTCCTAGACTAGGAGTAACTCTGAAATAGGCGGGAGTAAATTTCCATTGCTATGCATGACGTCAGTTGTCCTGCACGAGTCTTGGTTCAATGAGCACAGTGATTGGTTGTTTGGGGACAGGGCGGCCCATTGAAAAAAATATCCCACATACAACCCATGGAGGAAAAAATGAGGAAACAGTCCAAGCAGCTGGTTTGTCCCATAAAATAATAACATGATCACGCTCTAGGCAAATAGACATACATAGGAAAGAGAGAGTTGTAAAAATGCCAATAGAATAAAATGATTCAATAATAAAATGCGTCATTTGTCCCAAAAATAGCAACTTATTACGCAATGAGAATATGTTGCGAATATTTAAATGTCGGGCTGTTCAAGTTTGTTTGCCCTAAACTGTCATGGATGAAAGTTAAAAAAGGACGCCCAACTGGACCCACGACTAGTTACTGCTGCTGGCCCAGTTGAAGCTGGAGCGAAAGCATGTAATCAAAGGGAAATTTGGCTCGGGGGTGAACAGCAAATCCAAGCGGGATGCGTGGGATAATATCAGCCTACAGATCAATGCTGCATTCCCTGGTGTCTCGGACGGCAAGAGGTGGTGGAATGGGCTGCAATTGCAGATGAGGTCCGAAGTAGCTGCCTATAAACGTTCAAATAGAAGAGCATACTAGCTTGGTTTGTAATGTATAGCCTAAAATTTGAATATGCATACAAAATATGACATAGGCTGGTATTATTATGATGATCTATTAAATGTAACCCTCGCTCAATAGCGTAATAAAATAATTCATGCATAGCAGGAGGTACAGCACCAAAGCCACTGTCCCCGAGCAAGTGGCATCCCACAGGCACATAATGCCTGTCAAATAATTGGCATAAGCTACTTACCATTAAAATGGGAGTCGTGTGTGGATCCGCAACAATGTCCAAAATATTTTATTCGGCATCAAATACTATCTGAGTGTTGATGGAATGAACTTTTTTCTATTGACAAATACTTCTTCATCTTGGGTCGGAGAATTCAATTCAATTCAATTCAATTTTATTTTGTATAGCGCTTTTTACAGATACACTGTCACAAAGACGCTTTACAGTCAGAGATGGGTTACTGAAGGGCAGTGCCCAACCTATTCCCAGTACCTATTCCCTATTCCCACTACAGCGAGGCAAAAAAAACTCCCAGTAGGGAGAAAAAATCCTCAAACAGTGGTGAGAAAAAACTCCCTAGTGGGAAGAAATTTGAGGAGGAACCCGGCTATAGTGGGGAAGCCCATCCTCCGCGGGCTGGCTAGTTGATAACAAGATAATGACAAGAGTTCCATTGAAATCCATCTAATCAGTGCTAAAATAATTTGTATATTTAAAACTGTCCAACAGATGTCTTGGCTAATGTAAAACAATTAGCAATGGAGGTCATCATGCGGCAGGAAGACCCTCTTGGTCCTGTAGCTGAAACAAGATGGTAACAGCTGGTCTTAGGCGGGAGCTCCGGGCCAGGGGGTGTTCGGTGAAGCTTGATCTGGAGCTCAGGGCAAGTGCCCAGAGCAGGAGGAGGAGAAAAAAAAAATATTGTTAGGGAGGTGGAGTTGTATGGCGAGCACACAGAGCAGGAGAGACAGAGGTGCCTGTGTGCGATAAGGAAACCCCAGCAGAATAAGACTATGGCAGCATAGTTATGAGAAACAGGGGCAGGGGCCAACACAGCCACGAGGGCAGGTTGAGACAGTCACCACCAGACCATGACCAGCTCAGCAGAATAGGGCACCACCAGCAATGATCCAGTGACAGCACTGACTGCTCAGTCCACCAAATATTCTATAGCTTATGCCAGCCACCCACTCCTGTCCCTCAACTATAGGACAGACTAAAGAGATATGTTTTGAGGCTAACTTTAAATATACTGATAGTGTCTGCACCCCGAATATGAGCAGGCAATTTGTTCCATAAGAGGGGAGCATGATAGGAAAAAGCTCTACCGCCTATGGTAATTTTAGCTATTTTTGGAACAACAAGGAGGCCTGCGCTCTGCGAACGGAGTGTTCTGGAGGGAATGTAGGGTAAAAGTAAATCACTTAGGTACAATGGACCAAGCCCATGTAAGGCTTTAAAGGTAAGAAGTAGTATCTTATAGTCTATTCGGAATTTAACTGGTAACCAGTGAAGTGAAGCTAACACTGGGCTGATATGCTCGTGTCTCCGTGTTCTAGTGAGAATACGAGCAGCTGCATTTTGAATTTGCCGGAGCCCCTTTAGAGAGGATTTTGCACAACCAGACAAAAGAGCATTACAGTAATCTAATCTTGAAGTAACAAAGGCATGGACAAGCTTTTCTGCATCATGTAATGACAGCATTTTCCGAATTTTGGAAATATTCCTCAAGTGGTAAAATGCAACTCTTGAGATGTTCTTTATATGTGTATCAAGTGCAAGATCAGGGTCAAGAGTAACACCAAGATCTTTAATAATGGCACTTGAAGCGATTGAAATTCCATCAATGTTAAGCATGTAATCTGAGATTTTGCATCTCTGGGATTTGGGACCCACTACGATTATTTCTGTCTTACTAGGGTTCAACAAGAGAAAATTGTGACTCATCCATTTCTTTATGTCTACAAGACAGGCTTCCATCTTTGACAGCTGGGCAGCTTCATCAGGCTTGACTGACAGATATAGTTGTGTGTCATCTGCATAGCAGTGAAAGTTAATGCCATGTGCGCGAATAACTTGTCCCAGTGGAAGCATATATATTGAGAAAAGCAGAGGTCCAAGCACAGATCCTTGTGGTACTCCATATCTAACCCTTGATTGATACGAGGAGTCATTATTAAAATGCACAAATTGATATCGATCCGATAAGTATGATCTGAACCAGGAAAGAGCCTGTCCACGGAGGCCTACAAGATTTTCAAGTCGATTCAACAGGATATCGTGATCGATAGTGTCAAATGCTGCACATAAATCAAGAAGCACAAGTACAGAAATGTAGCCACTGTCCGAAGCGAGGAGAAGGTCATTGAGTACTTTGACCAGGGCTGTTTCAGTACTGTGACAGGGTCTGAAACCAGATTGAAAAACTTCCAATATACAATTGGAGTGTAAAAATGAACAGAGTTGTTTTGAAACGGCCTTTTCTAGTATTTTAGAGAGGAATGGGAGTTTGAGATAGGCCTGAAGTTAGACACATTATTCACATCTAAGTTTGGTTTATTAAGTAGGGGTTTGATGACTGCACGTTTAAGAGTGTGTGGGATGTGTCCAGATGCTAAAGAAGCATTGACAATGTGTAATAATGGGGTTCCAATCACTGGTAGTAGCTCCTTTAAAAGCTTCGTTGGGATGGGGTCCAGAAGACACGTAACAGATTTTGACGAATTTACAATGGTATTAAATTCGCTGACATCAATTGGTGTAAAAGAGTTCAGGTAGGACACTTGTCCTTGTGATAATTCTAAATCCATAAGCTGGGTAGATAGAGAAGAAGACCCTATATGAGGAGAGACAAAGGAACTCTGAATCTTGTCCCTGATTTTTATAACTTTATTATCGAAGAAATTCATAAAGTCATTGCTGTTAAATGGTACAGAAACACAGGGATCAGCTTGATTCTTGGTTAGCTTGGCAACAGTGCTAAACAGGTGCCTGGGGTTGTTTTTATTTTCATCTATCAATGTAGAGAAATATGAGGAACGTGAAGTGGAGAGGACACGTTTATAGGCAAGTAGACTGTCTTTCCAGGCATGGAAGAATACCTGCAATTTAGTTGAACACCATTTGCACTCCAGTTGGCGTGAAACCTGTTTTAAAGAACGAGTATAGTCATTGTACCATGGTGCTAATTTCTTATTGCACACTTTCCTCTTCTTTAGAGGTGCAACAGTATCCAGGGTTCTGCAAAGTATGTTATTTACATTGTCTGTCAGCTAATCAATTGTGTTTTTACTTGCATTTGTATATGCATTATGGCCAACACCAAGAAAATCTCCACAGTGTACAAATGAGCCTGGGAGTTCATTAGTAAAAGCATTTGCAGTCCAGGAAGAAAGCTTTCGGCTGTAGTAGAATGCGGGATCCAGTGACACATGACAGCCTTGAAGAAGTTCGAAGGTAATTAAATAATGGTCTGATAAAACTAGATTTTCAGGCATGACTGCTACATTTGTTATTTCAGCACTATAAGTTAGGACTAGGTCAAGTGTATGGTTGTGGGAATGCGTGGACTGATGTACATGTTGATTGAAGCCAATAGATTCAATGATAGATAAGAAGGCTGATCTGAGAGGATCACCTTCATTGTCCATGTGAATATTGAAATCCCCTACAATTGCAACTTTGTCTGAATATACAACCATATTTGAAAGGAAATTGGCAATCTCAGTTAAGAAACCACTGTATGGCCCTGGTGGCCTGTATATAATAGCAAGGACAAAACTGACTGCTTTTTTGTCTGGATGTGCAAAACTGAGAAGAATAACTTCAAAAGAATTAAATTTGAAGCCAGATTTCAAGGTAGGCAGGAGATTTGAATTGTATATGGCAGCAACCCCACCTCCACGACCCGTGAGACGCGGAACATGAATAGAACTATAACCAGGAGGGGTGGCTTCATTTAAGGCAACATATTCATCAGTTTTCAGCCAAGTTTCGGTTAAACATAGAATATCAGCTTTGTGATCAGTAATTAATTCATTTACAAAAGTTGCCTTAGAAGTTAGTGATCGAATATTAATTAATCCAATTTTTAACTTGGGTTGTTTAGCCACATTATTAATAAAATGACAGGTACTAATTTTTTTAAAATTTGCCCAACAAACACTCCTATGGTTTTTAGCAGAGCTTAATTTAGGTCGAGGTAGAGACAATATCTCAATAGCATAAAACCTGGGCAGCAGCTCTTGGGAACAAGCAGAAATCTGTGGAAGACAGTAAGTCTGCTGCCTGGTCTTGGCTCTGGTGTGTCAGGAAATGGAATTTCTAAGACTACACGATAAATTATTAGAAAGAAGAGCGGCACCCTCCCACGTGGGGTGAATGCCATCTCTTTTCAAAAGACCAGGCCTCCCCCAAAAACTATCCCAGTTATCTATGAAGCCAACACCGTTTGCAGAGCACCAAACAGACAACCAGTGATTTAGTGATGTCGATCTGCTGTAGATTTCATCACCACGCCAAGAGGGGAAGTAATTTGAATATGGGTCTCATCAATAGCACCGATGATACTGGGCCTACCTAAGATGTGCATGAATTCAAGTTTGATTCTGTGTTGTTGGCGAATGTCCTTTTGAAACCGGATAAACTGTCGTATGATATGGGGTTCACAGAGCGCATTGATTGTTTGTTGAATTGAGCGACTGACAGATGATTGTGAAATCCCTAATTGTCCGTGTTGCAAAGTTGCATTTTTTCCGGTGACCAAGTGTTGTCAGGCATTTTATTTTGGGGCTTATTTGGTTGTTTCTCATGGTTAAAGTCGTAATTCTCTCCTTCACCATGTCAACTACAAATAAAATCCCTTCAAGGTCGATCCGATATCTTTTCAACAACTGCGCATCATTCAGAATTTCCAAGTCATTCTATCTATCAACAGCAGAAGCCATTTCCGATTCTTTCTGAATAGGTTTTAGGGAGTTAGGAGTCCTCTTGGCTACTTTTATGCTCTCCCAGACTTAGGAGCTACTTTTAGGCCTTTGTGAATAACACTTAGCAAAAATAATTAGGAGTCCTAAATTTAAAACTGACACACTCATTTTTTTTAGGAGTCTCTCCTAAAAGTAGGACCTACTGCAGTACTAAAGTACTACCTACTACAGCAGTAAGGACCTACTTTTAGCTCTAAGATGCTTTGTGAATAAGGGTCCTGATTTCTAACAACCAAGCCTGTCTCCCCTCCTTGTCTTTTGGAACTCTGTAGCCCACAAACAGACAAAGTGACTTGTCCACTGTTTAAATATTATGCAGGTAAGAAATGTTGTCTTTGAATGTCAATTACAGTAAGCTAGCTTGTTAGCCACCTTGTTAATTTTATTAACTACTACGTCAGTGCAGTCCCCGCGACGTTAAGGGTACCAAGGTAGCTCGCTGGTGACCATTATCAGTCAGTAGTGTTTGGTTTTAGTCAGCATTCTATTCAAGTCAATGGGACGGCTAATTAGCTAGCTAGCAGCAAACGTGATTTTTTCTATTAAAGTGACCAATTTGCATTTCTACGTTAACTTACGCATGAAATGTTTTATTACAGCCCGTCAAATGAACATTGCTGCAAAAGACAGCCGCACATCTCTGTGTTTTAATGCTTATGTCGACTTATTTGAAATTGGCCTCATAGGAAACCATTAATTTATATGGAGAAGTTGGGTGTATCAATATGGCAGCTGGATGCTTCACTTTGGATAATGTAAATATGACATCATCCGCAATCTAGTGCTCTTAAAAAAAAAAAAAAAAAAAATATATATATATATATATACATATGCATACAACCCATGGAGGAAAAAATGAGGAAATAGTCCAAGCGGCTGGTTTGTCCCATAAAATAATAACATGTTGAGCTCTCCTGAAAATGCACTATGCGCATTCCCTACATATCTCGCTCTAGGAAAATAAACATACATAGGACATTGATAGTTGTGAAAATGCCAATAGCATAAAAAGAGGCAATAATAAAACATGTCATTTGCCCCAATAATTAGCAACTTATTACCCAATGAGAATGTTTTGCGATCATTTAAATGTCAGGCAGTTCAAGTTTGTTTGCCCTAAACTGTCATAGATGAAAGTTCAAAAAGGACACAAAAGCCCAACTGGAGTCACAAACAGTTACTGCCGCTGGCCCAGGTGAAGCTGGAGTGAAAGCATATAATCAAAGGGAAATGTGGCTCGGGGGTGACCCGCAAATTTAAGTTCAAATGAACTTCAATATAATTTTTATACAACAACACTACAGTGACGTCACCCGACATGCCAGGTGCAAGAAATGCGAGAATTTCAAGTTAACTTGGCAATTTTTTGCAAAAACGCAACATCTTGCACGTACACCACGGGAAAAATGAATTTCACTCTGAATTTGTGCACACATTGCCTTTAAAAGCATGTGAATCCGAATAAAATTTCACTTCTTCACTGACACTTATGAAACGTCGACACTATGCTGCGACTTACAGCCCCTGAACGGAAACGTGCCATAGACATGCTTCAAATTGGCGCCAGCACTAGGGAAATTGCCAGACGACTACACTGTGCACACACAACGATCGCAAGACTCCATCAAAGGTTTCTGCAAACTGGAGCACTCGGGACCGTCCTCGACCGGGTCAACAAGGTGTGACAATGGCATGTCAGGACCGTCAGATCGTACGGGATCATGTCCGAGACCGAACACTACCAGCGACAAGAACGGCTGCTCAAGTCCAAGGACGACGTGGATTCATTCACCCCAACACCGTATGGAACCGTCTGCGAGCTGCAGGCCTGTGTGCACAACGTCCTTATTTTGGCCACATACTGACGGATCATCACCGAAACCAGCGTCTACAGTGAGCAAACAGGCACCAGAATTGGCGACTACAACAATGGCACGGTGTCATCTTTTCTGACGAGTCACGATTTCACTTAAGGAACGCAGATGGCCATATACGTGTTTGGCGGAGACGTGGTGAACGTTATAACGCCGATTGTGTCGTTCAAACGGACCGTTGGGGTGGTGACAGCGTTATGGTGTGGGGTGGAATAAGCTACCGTCACAGAACCCCTCTCCATATCTGCAGAGGAAGGGTGAACGGCGTCTACTACCGGGACCAGGTGCTGCAGAACCATGTTGTGCCATTCTTCAACCAACACCACGATGTCCACACGTTCCAACAGGACAACGCTGGGGCACACACTGCAAGGGTGTCCATGCAGTACCTTGCACAGCAGAACATCCCCGTGCTTCAGTGGCCAGCTCTGTCACCCGACCTCTCCCCTATCGTGCACTTATGGGATGAAATTGGACGACGTCTTTCACGTCGACGCCAGATGGACAACATCCGAGAACTTGAGGTTGCCCTTGTTCAGGAGTGGAATGCTATCCCTCAGAACACTATCCAGAGACTGATCAACTCCATGCGACGACGATGCACCGCATGTGTCAATGCAAATGGCGGTCACACCCGTTATTGACTTTCCTGTTTGACCCCTACACCAGTTAAACCTCTCTCGCGCATTAACATTATCGTGAATGAAATTGAATGATGTTTACATGTCTTCTTAAATCATTCATTATCTCAAATGCATCATACGTATATACTTCACTTATCAATTCGTGGAGATATTCCAGATTGCGTGAGTGGTGCGTTTTCATATGGACTGAGTATACTATCTGGCTGTTGATGGGGTGAATACCTCTTCATCTTGGGTCAGAGAAATAATTTGAATATGGGTCCCATCAATAGCACCGAGGATACCGGGAATACCTGAGATGTGCATGAATTCAAGTTTGATTCTGTGTTGTTGGCGAATGTCCGTTGGAAACCAGATAAACTGTCGGATGATATGGAGTTCACAGAGTGCATCGATTGTCTGTTGAATTGAGCGGCTGACAAATGATTGTGAAATCCCTAAATTGTCCATGTTGCAAAGTTGCATTTTTCCGGTGGCAAAGTAACGATGTGTTGTCAAACATTTTATTTTGGGGCTTATTGGGTTGTTTCTCAGGGTTGGAGACATAATTTTTTCCCCTGCCAAGTCAGCAACAAATAAAATCCCCTCAAGGTCGATCCGATATCTTTTCAACAACTGCGCATCATTCAGAATTTCCAAGCTATTCCATCTTTCAGCAGCAGCAGCCATTTTCCGATTCTTAATGAATAGGTTTTAGCGAGTTGACTACTTTTAAGCTCTCCCAGAGTTAGGAGCTACTTTTAGGCCTAAAATGCTTTGTGATATAACACAGCAAAAATAATGAAGAGTCCTAAATTTACAACCGACGCCCAATTTTTTTAGGAGTTTCTCCTAAGTCCGGCAGTCAGGACCTAATTTTAGTGCTAAGATGCTTTATGAATACGGACCCTGTTGTCTGTCGTCGTCTGTCGTTAACATTTTTCAAAAATCTTCTCCTCTGAAACTACTGAACAGAACCAGATTAAAATTGGCCACAAGCATCCTTAGTATGTTTACTTTAAAAAGTGTGTTTATTCTGCCTGCTGTCTGAATAACATGGCTTGTATTACTAAAAATAGAACATATGGGTAAAACCATCTATTTTTGCCAATATCTCAGGAACTAAAGCAGCTAGAGAAAAAACCTTTACCCCAAAATTATCAGCAGATGAAACTCTCCAAAAGTCTACTAGGATCAAAATCATACAATGCCTCCTTGCAGGAGTTATTGGCCTTGAAATGTCTGTGACGATTTAGCTTTTTTTGGCCTGTATATTGAAAACTATGAGAGATACAGTACCAGTCAAAAGTTTGGGCACACTTTGCAAAAGACAGGGCAAAAATGGCATCCTTGGGAGAGCTGCTTGGTGTAAAGCACTGCTGACGAAGAAAAACACAAACAGTTGCCAAAAAACATCTTGATGAGCTCCAGCATTTTGGGATTAATATTCTGTTGACTGATGAGTCAAAAGTAGAGCTTTTTGAAAGACATGTGTGCTGTTACATCTGGCATGAAATGGCTTTGCTGCTTCAAGACCTGGGCGACTTGGCATAATTGGAAAAACCACAAATTATGCTCTCTGCAAGAAAAATTTGAAGGACAGTGCCTGGCCATCTGATTTTATCCTAAAGCTTAAGGGGACTTAAAGTTAAGCAAACATTTTTCCAAGATATTCACTTTTTAAACTAAGAATTATGATCAAAACATTTATTACATGACATCTGTTACATGATACTGACCTGAAGTACACCAGCAAATCCACCTCTGAATGACTCCAAATGAAGGTTTTGGGGTGGCTCGTCAAAGTCCTGACATAAATCCGATTGAGCCGCTGTGGCATGACCTTGAACAGGCACTTAATGCTCGAAAACCCTCCTGTGTGCTTCAATTAAAACAATTCTGCTAAGATGATTTGATTAAAATTCCACCACGGTGATGTAAAAGACTATTTGCCAGTAGTCATTTGAAATATGCATTTCTTGTTGACTGATGTTGTCTTTGTCTTATGTTAAAATGAGTTGGATGATCTGGAATATGAAAAATAAGCAAAATTAAATGAAATTTGGAAGGAGGAAAACACTTTCTTTCAGCTTAGTAACTGGTGAATCTATCATGTTTGGGTTTGAAATGAGAAATCCTAAAGGCATGATCGTTTACCAGTTATATTGTGTGAAGTTTCCCACTTTTAAAAAAGCTGCTTGTACAAATCCTTAAAAAGTTTAAGAACAGTGTTTCTCAATTGTGATTAATTGAATTGAAAGATAACATCATTGGTAGCCCATAATATGGTGGAAATATTCAGAGAATCCTGACAAACTGCAGCAATCTTCATGCATCAAAGACTGGGCCGAATATCAATGTTGGATACGTGTGACCTTTGTGCCCTCAAACAGCACTGCATTATGAACAGACATGCCTCTGTATAAACATAACCGTATGAGCTCATAAATTCTTCAGAACTCCTGTGTCAGTGAACACAATTCGTAGTGGCATCATAAAATGCTAGTTAAGATTCAACCACGCAAATAAAGTCATATATAAATGCCATCAAGAAACACTGCACACTTCGCTGAGCTTGAGCTTACCTGAAATGGACTGAAAAAAGTGGGAAGGAGTGCTGTGGTCTGACGAGTCCAGCTTTCATATTGTTCTTGGAAATAATGGATGTCATATTCTCAGGGCGAAAGCAGACAATGTCTATCTCGACTGTCATCTGCAGCTTGTTCCAAAGCTAGCACCTGTTATAGTTTGGGGCTGTATTAGTGCTCCTGGCATGGGGCACTTGCACATCTCATGCATGTACCCCTTTCAGTGCAATTACAGCAGAATCATTCACAAATTAGTCCAAATTGAATTTTCAAGATGGCTGCCATATTTGAGGACAAATCCTTCCCAAAATTTAATTGATTGTTCCTTTAGTCCCCAGCCCACACTTCCATGGAATTTCATTGAAATTTATTGTGAAATTTGAGAGATATTGTCGGGACAAATTAACCAACAAACAGACACGGGTGAATACATAACCTCCACCCAACTTTGTAGGGTCAGCAGCGTTGTTTTAGTCACATTTGCTTTTTTGTTACTGCAGCTCAGAAACTTGGTCTCGCTGAAGCCCCGCCTGCTCCACTGACAGCAGACGAATGGAAGAGGGTCAAGTCAAGGTCTGTGGATCAAGGGGACTCCAGCCAGCCATGTGTCATCTGCAGAGAGGAGTTTCGGCTGCAGCCTCAGGTGCAGTTTGTGTGGATCCTTCCGTACTGTTGTGTCTTGACAGCCCCTGTAGTTTTCTGAGCTCCCGGGGCTACGCGGGCTCATGTGCCGTGACCTGTGCAGATTTTATGCAGAGCTCAACCACACTGCCCTCTGACTTCTCGCATTACTGGGTTCTGATGTGTCATTTGGCACCCGATGTGCCGCTGTTAGGTCACTTGGTCCTTGCATCTTTTCCATTTCATTTTAAAGTTTCAGCACCAGCATCAAGACTGAACAGAGGAAACAATTATCTTGTGCAACACTGACATGTATTGAGTTTGTTATACCTCGTGGATAATGTATACAGTATCTGTAGAATTATTTATCTGTTCATTTGTTCATTTGAGAAGGATTCATTAAGCCACATCGTTAAAGCTGAAATTGTTCAGTAGTGTTCAGTAATTAGATCTTACTGTGGAGGGCTCTCCACAGGTCTTGACTGTGATGGCAACTCCAGACATTCACTCCACCAACTAATGGCTTGTCTAGTTTCTGGATATAGATTGCACACTGCATGGTGCCCTTTTCATTTGTGATGGAGTACACACCCAGTCCAAAAACAATGGGAAATCAATGCTGCTCTTTTTCTTGCTCCCCACGCACCCGCGGAGGAGACAACAAAATAGTTGCTCCCAGGTAGGCTTTGAGAAGGCCACTGCAGAGGTACTACCTTCCCCAGCTGGAGTTTACTGTGTCTGCGAGAGCCCCTGAGAGAAAAAAAATCCCTTACGGTATATCCACGCTACTCTTCTGCTCTTAGGGAAGCACTTTAGACAAATATCGAACACCAGTGATGCTGGGGTCACAGCACGCTGCAAATATGCCGCCCTTTGCTTTAAACACAAAAAGTTTTCTTAGATCAGCATTGCCTGCCTTTGTGTTTATTTATTTTTCAGATGAGAGGTAAGGAAGGGGGGAGGTTGGGTTGAGGATGGTCTGGTGTTGAGTTTAGATTTATGGCTGTCATCACCCACCGTTTCATTTTTTGTTAATGAAATGGTTATGGCAAGGAATTATGCACTGCTAAGACTATAATGGGGATTACAGAGGCAGAAGGTCGAGGTTGTGAACTGTATGGGAGCGAGAGCTGGCCTTTTGCCCCTAGCTGAGGACAGATGTAATTATGTATCGTTTGACATTTATGTGCCGGGTAAAGTGTTTTTTTTTTTTCTCTAAATGTTAAGGCGTATTGGGGCAGGTAATGGAATTTAGCGCATTGAGCTTTTCTCACGCCCCTGCCATCCCTGTTCTGTCCAGGTCCTTCTGTCCTGCTCCCACATCTTCCACAGGGTGAGTTACTGTAGGATTCAGTCTCAAACATGCGCACATTAAACCTGCATCTGCTCTGTTACACTCTTCTGTCTTTCTTATAACTGATCATTCACTTTGTCAGTAAAAGGGGATGTAAGTCTCCAGTCTTAATTGCTCTAACCACATGTCCTGCTAGACTGTGTTCTGTGCTGCAAAGTGTATTTAATAAAAATAATGATATTTAGAAATTATTTTCACCTTTTCTTGTGGGTGCTTGGAAATGCAACTCTGAGGACAAAGTTATATATTGCAGCCGTTTGATTTTCTTATACAGGTCTGTTTACTGGCATTTGAGAAGTTCTCTGGGAGGAAATGTTGCCCAATGTGCAGGAAAGAACAGTATCAGACCAGAGTGATTCATGATGGAGCTCGCCTCTTCAGGGAAGAGTGTGCAGTGAGGTAGTGCACTATTAGCATCTCATATACTCCAAAGCAATTAGTCAGGACTAGATTGGAACTGTGTATCACTCTCAGGAACACAGGTATTGTGTTGTATCTGGAGAAATTAAGAGCTTGTGTGTAGATTTAGTTTCAGAGGTTGCTTTTGCGTTCTCTTGGTGACTAGACTTCAGTGTCATGCTTTACTGAAGGAATGCCTAGATTTGTATATTTTAACAAAACTGCTATTGGTGCTGAGATTTCAATTGGTTATGGTAGGATGGAATATTTCTCTAGCTGAAGTAATTCACTTTTTATTAAAATTTTTTTTTTTTGTACAGAATTCAAGCATGTTGGAGAGGATATATTGTTCGGAAGTGGTACAGGCAAGTGAGGAACACAGTGCCCCCTCACGATAAAAGTTTGAGAAGAAAATTCTTTGAACAGAAGGTACTTGTTCTCTTTAATGTCTGCTGAGCACCAAATATCAAATATCAGTACTCTCCACTAGGAATTGGTAACAAACAGGTTTAGTTTTAAGTCTAGAAAATTCCGTTCGGAGTCATCTATGGCTTTTTCAGACTTATTCCCTACTTTATGCATTCTTTAACTGCAATCAGGAAAGGCGTAAACAGATTATTGAAAATTGTGGGTTTATTGTCGCTGATTTTAAATCAGGAGAACCCCATTCAGCTCTGAAAGTTGATAATGTTGTTTATGTGTTGATACAGAAGTAAAAATGAGTGCAATAGCTGCTCACTGAGAATTCCAGTCAAATTCATACCAATTTTGTTGACCTCATGTTCCATTTGTTAGTCAGAAAACTCCGCTCCTGGTTACAGTTCAGTGCTCTATCCAAAAAGACCCTTCTTTCTCATTCGCTCTTTAAAATCAAGCGCAACATCCATTTGTTCTCTTTTCTAATCAGTTTCGTAAATTGGTTAACAAGTCGCATTCTGTAGTTCTGGCGAATGCGTTGAATAAGCCTTCCTCTAACTGTATTCCAGTGAGTTCTTCCTTATTTATCCAGCAGCGGAGGGGGCCAAAGCGGACCGAGGGGAGTAAATATATCAGTCCTAACGAGGCCGCGGAGGTGGGCTTTAAACGGGGGCCGGAGGAGCCCATCGATCTGAGCAGGGCCCTTTGAAGCCGTGTGAATCCTGCACTGTGTGTAACCTAATTAAGGAATGTGTGTTTTGGTCAAACAGATTGAACATTCCTGTCCCAACACAAAGGGAGGCTCCCACCATGTGTTTGCTGAGCCTCCTTTAAAGTAACTTTCCTTATAACTGCTGCATATTTCGGGACAAACAGTCACTCTCAACGATTTTTCAGACTTTTTTTTTTTTTTTTGCTAAAAAACTAGGATTGAAAGCACATAATCAAAATAAGCATGGTTTTGTTCTATGGTAGGTATAAACAAATTAAAAGGTAGGTTTTTTTTTTGATGGGTTGTTCATTCTATCATATTTACTTAAATCCATTTAGTGTTTTATTTTATCTCGGCTAAATTATTTATTTGATTTTATATTCATTTGTATCCCGTTTGTATGGAAGCAATTTCATGAATTGAATGCACACCTGTAGCAGGGAGTATAATTGGTATTTCCTATAATGCTGCTTATATCTGTGAAATTATCAGATTTTCAGTCTTTTTATGTTGCTCAATGCAGTACTGTAAGTTAATCAGCAATCAAAAATTAACTTAAAATATGTCCAAGCATTTTTGGCTGATGTTGAAGCAACTTGTTTTGGAGAGTTTCTCAGTTGAGCTTAGGGATCTAGTCTCCTTAGTTTACTGAGCATACTTGATATAAATTTTACAAATACTGTTTAGCATTCATAAGAATGAGATAGTACACTTCCTGTATACTTAAGCATGCTGTTTTCCTCTGATATAGCATATTATATTCTAAGTTGATAATGAGGCTCTAGTCTACGAAGAGAAAGTGAACAGAAAGCTTACGGGTTGGTGAATGAGCTGACAGACACAAACAGGGATCTCTGTCCTCTGACACTGCAGTGTTGGTCATCCAGCTCTGTATGGCCTGTAACCCCTGTTCCACAGTGGCCTCTGACATGGCTGTGTGCCGGCATGTGGAGAAGATTGCCCTCTAGTGAGACAAACACAGCATCTCTTTACAGCCTGGCTGTCCTGGGGTGAGGGGCGGGAGGAGGAGGGGTCACGGAGCACAGATCTCACACATTATCCACTGTCTACTATGAATTTCACTTGTGCATCGTCCACCATCTCCAGTCAGAGAAATTTACTATGAGGGCCCACTCGTCTGTTTTCTAGTTGTGAGTTAGTGTGTCAGATGTAGATGTACAGTACCTTCACGTCAGCAAGCTGATGGCAATGCAGAATCTGACAAAAGAAGTCACAAATAAGTGAAAGGCTCCTTTACAGTTGCACTGGCAGATCTTGTGGAGCTGAGTTCAGCATTTCGTTGGTGTTCTCTGCTACAATTTCTCTTGAGTGATCCGATTTAAATCTGAACCGTAGAGGCAGTACCCTTATAAAAATGTACTATAGTTAGCCATAGTTTACAGCAGTAAAATTGATGTAAACAATAGTAAACCACACTTTATTACAGTAAACTATAATTTGTTGCAAATATACTATAGTAATTGAACATCATTGCTATAATTATATGATAGAGTTTGACTAATGTGATTTACTTTAGCATCACTATATTTACTATAGTATATCTACAGTATATTTATAGTAATTCTGCAAAAATACCCTTGTTTCTATATAAAACTATATTTACTATAGTACACTTCCTGACAAAAGTATTAGGACGTCACTATTTATGTGTGTGATTTTCTTACAGTGCAGTTGAAAATAGTGAATGTATCATATTTGGAAATAGTTGTTTATTCAAATAAAAATACAGACCCCATTTTGGATACACCAAACTGAATTATTCTAAGTCTTGACCCTCCTTTTATAGAGAATCAAAATCACCCCATGTGCCACACCTGATCATATTGATTGAACTAATAGTAGCCGTGGTCTTCCATTATAACAAAGACACAATTCCAAACTTGTTAATTTGAAGATTACCATCTTGCAAGCACTATTTATTATAATATCTCTTATTTATTACAGACCCAAAGTGAGAGTTTTTTATGCAGAGAAAAAATATGCCAATTTGTATATCTGTAGCATCCCCAAATGTTCAAATAATGCTCTGTGATTTTTACATGTACATTTTAGGACACCATTAAATTCCTACAACGCTCACATGTGTAATATAGCACGTACATCAAAGGTTGAGTGAGAATGAGGATCGTCCTAATACTTTTGTCAGGTAGTGTATATCTATAGTAATTCCACAAAAATACCATCTTTACCATAGAAAACTATAGTATTTTTACCATAGTATTTTGTGGTAATTTTTCATGAGGGTAAGTTTGGGAGAAGTTGCTTAAGAAGTTGCATCATTTGTGATCTTTGAGGTGACAATGTAATTTCTTCCCCTCCTTTTCTGAATAAGTGTGCATCTACATACCGAGACAAATAATAGTTGTATTTTGTATGTCAATCAAGTAATTCACTGCAACATAGCTCTATCGTGGTATGTCGGACAGTGAGTATAACAGATGCAAAATACGGGGAAAATATGGCACAAAATAACATGATTGTTTGCACTGAGGGTGAAGAGTGTGGATATTTATTTGCTTTGTTCTGTAGCTATAAACTTAGCTTACACCTGTCACATTATTGTGCTGAAATTATTTATGGCACCAGTTAAATCAAATCCCATCCATTCCCACTTGAGACTCCATCTTATTGACCGTTATTTGAAGAAATAGCTGGAAGAGTTTGTGAACAGCGTTGTGGCCCCTTTCCCATGTGATCACTCTGGCAATTTTAATTTGGATTTAACTGAACAAACCAGTGCTAAGGTTTGTTCAGCCTGCACACTTGCCTTGTCACACAGAGATGGCAAACAGTCTGTCATTCTGCTGCTAACTGGCGGTGGCACCAGACAGCAGTTCTCGGAGGATATTAAACAAGCCAAAGAGGAAAAAAGCTTATCAGCCAATCCACTGATACGTAGTAAATACCAGGCTTTTCATTTTATTCTTTAGGTCCTACCATAAGTCAACACATTAAGAGGTGATTTGCTGACACCAAGATGGATTGCTTTGAAACGTTCCCCTCAGAGTGGACAAAGTTCACCTGGGCACTTTTTGTTTGCCTTTTTCTAGAGAAGTTGGTCATAAATACTCCCTTTAATTGTTAACAGTTGTTTAATTAGTGATAAAACAGAGCAGTAAAGCAATTGTGATGTCACTGTGACATGAGCAAGTGTTGGTCAGCTGGATCACGTGCACCTTTCCACAGCATCGTATTATTTTCCCATTTTAATACAGCTTAAGGTGGGGTAGATGCAGATTTTAACCCAAAGCTTGTTCAAGCTAAAGATACTCTAAGGGCTCTCCAGTGAAAACGGTGGTAAATTTCCACTCTGCTGATAACTTCTATGCCTAAAGATCAAAATAGTGATGTACGCACCGAAAAATAAGCCCATTTGAATTATCTTTTCAAACTAATATGACCAGTGCTGTTTGAATGAAATTATTCTCACAATCAGTTTCAGGAGCTGAGCGACAGCTTTGTCCGTTCCTGTGACACGAACGTGGAGGAGTTTCTCAGTGCCATTGATCGGGAACTGGCCTTGAGCAGAAGTGTGTTCCGTCAGTTTGGAGAAGTGCACATTTCACAGATAGATGCACAGGACTGGGTAAAAATTCAAGAAAAGGTAAAAAAAAATGTCAAAATGTCTGTCAAAAAAATGAATCCTCACAGCTGTAAAAATTATTCAACCTTAGAAGTTTTGCAAGTTAAAACATTCCCAGCTTTTTTTCTTGTGGAGCAAACACATTGTATTCTGTCTTTTTTCAGCAAATATCAAATATTTTTCATCGTGGTAACAAGAGACTACAGTCAATTTAGATGGAGTGATTTCTTCTCCTTAAAGACCTGTTTTTTTTCCCGACCTTCAAGACTTGCATCATCTACAATCAGACAAAATTCCCCCCATTATCTTATTTAGAAGGTCATAGACAGGGCAGAAGGAGCCCAACCTTGGCTCAGTAGGGAACACTGGGGGGATGTTTACAAAACACTGATCTCATGAGGGCAAACAGCGTATATGTGGCAGAACTCATAATCAAACATTTCCGTTTCAAGAGTCAACTTGTTTTCAAGTGAAAAACCTGTCTGTGTGCTGGTGATTAATTGCACTGTAGATATCTACCATTAATGACTGCACTGATAAATTCTGTGTTAAAGAAGCATAAATCCACGAGGCCAAACAAGGGTGACATGCAAATGAGTAAAATCAGATTTTGGGTGCTGAGAAAGCTGTAAGAAATGAGCAGCTGAACTACCCAGAGTTTTTTGTGAACTCACCTGCCGGGCCTGTTGGTTCACAATTGGAACGTGCATTGACGCATTCAGGAATGGATCTTAAACATTTGGGACCCATACTAGGAATTTAGTACCTTTCGGTAACTAGCCAAATAAACACAACAGCATCGCCAGGTGGAGTAGATTAATTTTGGATCCACCTCATGCGCACTCGCATCCGTTTACGACCCTACCTTTAGTTTTAAGGAACACTGCTATCGATGGGTTTCTGTGCCATGTCGTCATTGAGATGCGTGCGCAGTTTGGGAGCAGAAAGCTCTTGTCTGTCTTCGCAGCATATCCCCACAGTGAATTAGCATATGAATATCAAGAGAAATGGGTTGTGGCTAGAGGGAATCCAAACTCTGTTGAGGGTGGTGTCATTTTTTCTTTATTCTTGCTGTAGTTTTGCTGGAGAATTAAAAAAAAAAAGTTTTGCTGAGTTTGCTTTAGCAAACCAGTGATAGGTTACAAGTAATTTCGTTGTGCAATAATTAGAATTATATCAACGTATCACTGTCATATTCATTCAGATTAATACTTAGGCTGCATTTTGTAGCTAGCAAGTGACTTATTTATTCGCAATTATCTGCAAGAGTTATCTAACCAACGTTGTGATTATGAATATAATTTTGAGCCTCTCCCCTGAGGTATGTCTTCACCCTGGCAAAATATTCAAATCAGGTAGCTAGAGCTAGTCCTGCTCTGTGTCTAGGGCTGATGAGATGTTTTTGAGGACAACAGGGTTGAACATAAGTTTGACATATCTTTATCTTGAGTATTATTAGTTGACACGAAACTTTCACGTCCTATTTATTTGCACGAAAGACTTACTTCTAAGGATCGTTGCAGGAAAATAACGTAAATCACTGCATTTCTACAGCTAGGTAAGCTATCTTGCAACCTACTGCATTGAGTAGAATGAGCATGTTGGAGTATTGACGTTATTAATTTGTGTAAATAGGAGCCTCAGAACATTTAAATTTATTGTTTTATTATTTATTCTTAACGTAAACCTATTGCTACAAGCTGTCAATTAGAATGAACTTTCACTATGGTTTAATACTTTCTCAGTCGATTCTAATGATTGAGAAGTGTGTCACACTTGACACAAGTCAGATCCCTTGTAACCAGAACTGCAGAAATGAGTTGTTGCGCCGCAAACTGTACCATCCGCCCTGACATCTCAACCTGGCATATGATGGGTGCACAATGACAACAAGAAGAAGTGAGGCTGGTGTGATGGATGGGTTATCAGCAAAAGTGAATGAAATCGTGACCTCAAATTATCTGCTGTGTGATAGCCGCATTACCCAGCCCGGCATGTGCACTGAGGCGTCAGGATGTAGCCAAGGTCCCTCTGCATGTAAACACAGTCATCATCAGATTTAGTTTATGAATTGCCTTTGGCTTAGTAGGCAAAGTCTGCCCGCAAAACTCTGATCCAGTGTCATAACACTTTACCTCTTGCACATGACCGAAAAGTACATGTCCCAAAGGATTTGAATAAGAATGCACACAGATTTTATGTACACATGCTGGCCCCTTTTATGAGGTAGGCGTATATGTCAGGCTATATGATTGCTCAGTATGAGCAATTCATTTGCGGTTTGGAATTGCACATGTATATGACAATTTCTCACCATCAGGCTACTGAGAATTTTTTATTTTTTAATTACCTAATTGGCGTAGTCTGAGCTAAAAGGGCTTCCTAGGTAATTGGTGCCAGCCGTTTACTATCCCAAACCAGGCTGGCTGTCACTCCTGTCTTATTTCATGTACAGCATGTTTACATTGGGCCTAAAGTCATCAAATTTCTTTCAAATGTGGCAGATCTTGTCGTAGCCGTGGCATTTTATTACTGCCTGTACTTTTACTGCTCTTGTTGTTGTCGTTGTTGTTGATGTTGTTGTTGGCGCTGTTGTCCTTGTTGTTTTTAATTTTTCTAATTGCTGTTGTTTTTAATTATTTATATTTTGTATCTGAAGCAGCAAATTTTTTAATTTCGTTGTTTCGTGTTGTACAATGACAAATAAACTAATTCTAATTCTAAACTAATTCTAATTCTAATTATTATTCAATCAAAAAGGATTTGCTAGTGATACAAAGAATACTTTTATTGCAGTTGTTGTCTACAACGTTGTGATCGGCGACCAAGGCATTCTTGCTCTCAGAATACGTGCTTAGCCAGTGATGTTTTTAGGCAAGAAATTTGTCCATATGGTTACACCTGTTCTTTTGTGTTTTCAAGGCAGTCAGACAGGAAGCTGGAGACTGTCCCATCTGTCTCACCCCTCTGTGTGTTGGGATGAGAGGAGTGGATGAGGGGAATGTGCTGCTGCTCTCCTGTTCCCACCTTTTCCATCTTTGCTGTCTGGAGGCCTTCGAAAGCTTCTGTCTGGAGGGACGGCCCGTGTGTCCCCTGTGTAGGTCCGTTTACCACAAGAGACTCATCTGACTCGCGTGTGTCCTACAGCCGCTGATACTGAGTGGCTGTAAGGAGCAAGGGGAACATGTTGCAGCTGCAGCCAAGCTTGATTTGAGGACATCTTACTTTTTACCTCCCACTTTTTATGTCTCGCGAGTGGAAGGTATCTTTAGTGGATGTCGCATCATTGTCCAGTTAACTCCTAATGATGTCATTGGCAAGAAACTGGTGTGACCCAGAATAAATGTTTTCATTAGAGAACTGAAATTGACTTGACTTACTGCAGTTTTCATGAGTATTTTTGTCTCATAAATTCTCTAAATATATGCTGAGATATTCACAGCCTGCAATTTAGTGACAGTTCATTCACGAGATGCAGTCCTGTTTGATTGGTTCACATTACCATTTCTAGATCTGCAAGAAGCTAAATCAATTTGCAATTTAAATAGTTCTTAGAAGTCATGTCATCACCCCATTCAGATTTGTCAGTTTGTTCAGGAGCATTGAATGGAGTTTATCAAAATCCTTTAAAATAAATTATGGCATTGGACATTTGTTTGTATGGTGGGCTCAAGAATTATTGGCTCTTTTTACTTGAAATCCACCTTTATACTATAAACATAAATAGTAATATCAGATAAAATATAAAACCAGTGCGTTAATGCCATGGCGAATTGGTAACTCCATCAGTTACAAGCATCTCAGTTGTGACATCGCTGCGTCCTGTAGTCCTCTGAGACCTGCGCTCCATGTTAGTAATGCATGGAGGTGTTTTGGGGGATAGAGGTAGATTCAGCAGGTAATGCGTTTTTATTAAATAATGTGATTTAAATCTTATACAAAAATGCACTTGTAGTATTAAAACAAGGGGCAAGATTAGAGTCAGTTATTTGTTGTTCCCCTTGACAAAGTAAATATTTACATGTAAAAAAACACCTTGTTCAGCCTCCCCTTCCCATTCGACCCCACCACCATTTTGTTGGCATTATTTATATGGTACATCAGGAACATGAAAATGGGAAGGAAACTATAGGAATTCATTTGCAAACAGCTCCAGTAGCTGCAATTAAGTCCAATGAAACTACAACCTGAATTCCAAAATAGTTGGGACAAAGTGTAAATTGTGAATAAAATCAAAATGCACTGACTTTCACATCACGCCAGCCAGTATTTTATTTACAATAAAACAGAGATAACATAGCAAATGTTGAAACAAAGAAATTTTGCAATTTTATCCACAAAATGAGCTCATTTCAAAATTGATAGCTGCTACAGGTCTCACAAAAAGTTGGGACAGGGGCCTGTTTACCATGGTGTAGCATCCTCTCTTCTTTTTAACACAGAGTGGAGGCGTCTGGGCATTGAGGAGACATGTTTCTTGAGTTTAGCTATTGGAATTTGATCTCATTTCATTTTCAACTAAAAGTTGAGGTCATATTTTTTGCAGGTCTGCACTAAATGCAAAAAAGGGGAATCCCCACTTGAAGTTTTGACATAGGTTATTGGGGTTCCATTCTCGTTATACAGACTCGCTTCAGCTTGACAGATAAACAAACATTATGAAAGGCAATATTTTGACAAAGACTATCCGTGCGAGTCAGAATAACGATATTTTATTATGTAGAGCACTGTGGTGTCCACACCCATTTTCACTTTCCTTTGGATAAGTGCACCTGAATTTATAAGGAATGTTGCAACTTAAGAGTGAATGCACACAAAAATCGCACAGGAGGTGGCCACAGTTGAAAAATCAAACTACCCTAATTTTGAGTTTACGAAAAGTCATTGGTGAGTTTTAAAGGGTTCTGGGGTTTATTTTTAAATTCTAGTCGAATTTTGTGAGAAAAACGGGATTTTAGAATTTCGCTGGTCTGTGACTAGAAATTTGGGTCAAATACACTGGTCTGAAAAACCCGCTTTCGGAAGCCAAACAACACATTTTCCTCACTTAAAAATACCCAATTTGCACAAAACAGACATCAAACTATTAATCTATGGCAGATTTCCTGTTTTAGAGGATTTTCATCACAGCTAATTAGTGCATTCTCATGGAGTCAAATACCAACAAGGTGGTTTACCGTGAAAACTAGAATGGCTCTAACACTGGGGGCAGTGATTTTTATTGCTTCAAAATCAGGATGTACAACCTTGAAACACGATATTTCAAATCTATCAAATCAAATGGCATCTTGAGTGCCTTAGAGATTGCCCACGAACCCGGCCCAATTCTGTCAAATTTCCTTGGTGAGTACGTTTACTTGACCCTTTTGTTTTTAAGCAAAGCGCAAAATCCCTAATAAAACACAATAACAATACAATGAAATACAAAGATGATAGTTTGGTTTGACTTATTTTCCAAGAGTAGTCTCTCGCTGGCAATTCTGGACAGATTCATGCCCTGCTTGGGCATTCTTTGGCGTTCAAAATACCAGGACGAAGGGTTCGTTATGCATTATTCACATGTCCAGCAGCGGTATTTCATTATGCAGAAAATCTCAAAAATCATCACCAGATACAAACGATCCACTGCTATTTTCATAGTTAGAACTGGGATCTAGTTTCTAATTGAACTCCTGAAAGTGCTCTGCGATGAATCCTGAAATGATCGAGTCTCCATTTGAACCAAACAGCCAAGCTTGATTGTATGGCGGGCTGTCAAATACGCCTGTTAGTTTTCAACCCTTGAGTGACATGTATCGCATAATCGTTTCATTCGCTAGAAATGGTGTACGTTGCGAAATAGTTGGGACAAAGTGTAAATAAAATCAAAATGCAGTGACCAGCTAGCATTTTATTCATAATAAAACAGATAACATAGCAAATGTTGAAACTGAGAAATTTGACAATTTTATCCACAAAATGAGCTCATATAAAATTTGATGGCTGCTACAGGTCTTGAAAAAGCTAGGACAGGGGCCTGTTTGCCATGGTGTGGCATCCCATCTTCTTTTTAACACGGAGTGGAGGCGTTGAGGCATTGAGGAAACAAGTTTCTTGAGTTTAACCATTGGAATTTGATCCCACTCTTGTTCAATACAGGCTTCCAGCTGTTGGAGTGTTTTAGGTCTCCTTTGACAAACTTTTCATTTAATTATGCGCCTAATGTTTTCAATCGGGGAAAGATCAGGACTGCAGGCAGGCCAGTTCAGCACGCGGGCTCTTGCAGCCAGAAAATTTGAAATTAGCTCATTTTGTGGATAACGATGTAGAATGTCTCACTTGCAACATTTGAAATGTTATCCATGTTCTATTGTAAATAACATATTAGCTCATGTGATCAGATCCTCAACGGTAGTGTTCTCCGGGATTCTACCGGTACCACGTGCAAGCAGAAGTAAGCAGAATTTTATCTGGAGGTTTAACATTTGGCTACGAACCTGGTGTAGGAAAGAGGGGTATAGGTTAATGGGGCAGTGGAACTTTTTCTGGGACAGGGGTGACCTGTTCAAGCCTGACGGGCTGCACCTGAACCGGAGGGGTATCTTTGCACTGGGCCAGCGTATGTTGAGGGTAGCACAGGATTATTTAAACTAGGGACTTGGGGGGCAGGGAGGTTAGTGAGTGTTACACATAGGGAAATACTGACTGCCCCGATGGAAGCTGACGGCATAACATGCACTAACGATGTTTTACTTCTAAAGCAACAAAGCGTAGTGGGGGGCTCGAGGTGGCGGCCACATGGGAAATCAAGGGGGAAGAGCATTAGTAATAACCTGAAATGTTTTTATTTAAATGCAAGAAGCATAAAAAATAAATTTCCAGAACTTGAGGCTGTAGTGATCAGTGAGGGCTATGACATAGCCATGTCTCTGTAATCCCAACTATGTGAAGAGGATGGAGATGAATATAATATAGAAGGTTATAAGCTCTTTAGGAAGGATAGATATAATAGGCAAGGAGATGGCGTAGCACTCTATGTGAACGAAAACATCAATGTTCAGGAAATTCCCGAAATTGAACATTCCTTGTCCTGTGAAGATATCTGGGTCAGGCTCATTGGCAAGCACGAGACAGGTTTAAACATAGGAGTATGCTATCGACCACCAGCTTTGGACAGTACAATCAATGAAATGCTTTTTAGGAGGATTACGCAAGCTTGTAGTGGTGGTGGGACTATTATTATGGGAGACTTAAATTATCCTGGTATGAATTGGGAAATGGTGAAAGGACAGGGTAGGGGGGAGGAAGAATTTCTAGATGTTATAAATGATCATTTCTTGGTGCAGTATGTTAATAAACCTTCCAGAGAGAAGGCAATTTTAGACTTGGTGCTCTGTAATGACCCTGATAGAATTAGCAATGCTGAGGTACTGGAGCCCCTTGGGACAAGTGATCACTCTGCTGTTAATTTTGATGTTTCATGGGAAGTTTAAAAAGGTGTATTCTAAAACAAAAATTTTCAATTTTAGGGGAGCAAACTTTGACAGGATGCGCTCATATCTAGCTGAAATAAAATGGGAGACACTCCTGGACTGTAAGTCCGTAAATGAGATGTGGGAAAGATTTAAGGGGGTTTTATTTGAATCACAGTGCAGATTCATTCCGAAGGTGTCCTAAAGTAAGCTGAAAAAGCAGAATCCTCAGTGGATGACCAAAAGTATTCGTAGGATGTTGAGGGAAAAGAGGAATCTTTATAAGATGTACATAAAGGATAACAATGAGATTACTAGGGCTGAATACTGTAAAATACGGGCTGTGGTCAAAAAAGAGCTGAGGAATGCTGGAAGACTGTATGAAAGACAAATTGCAGAGGGGGCAAAAACTAGCCCTAAGCGCTTCTCTCAGTACTGTAGCTGAAAAAGGAAAGTTAAAGAGCAAGTTAAGTGAATAGGAATAAAAATGGATCGCTGCTATATGATAACAAGCATATTGCGGATGCCATAAACAACTACAGTGGGGGAAATAAGTATTTGACCCTTCGCTGATTTTGCAGGTTTGCCCACTTAGAAAGAATGCAACGATGTGTAATTTTAATCGTATATACATTCTAACAGTGAGAGACAGAATCACAAAGAAAATTCCAGAAAATCACATCATATGAATTTATAAAAATTGATAACCATCTGATGAGGAAAAATAAGTATTTGACCCTCTACCAAACAGCAAGTATTCTGGGTCCCACAAGCCAGTTAGTCTTTCTTTGAGACACACCCCAATCCCAGCTAATTATTTACATCAAATACACCTGCCTCACCTCATTACCTGTATAAAAGACACCTGTCCACTCCCAAACAACCAGATTCCAACATCTCCACCATGGGCAAGACCAGAGAGCTGTCTAAGGACATCAGGGACAAGATTGTTGACCTACACAAGGCTGGGATGGGCTACAAGGGAATCGGAAAGCAACTTACAGAGAAAAGATCAACTTTCGGTGCAGTTAGCAGGAAATGGAAGAAGTACCACATTGCCGCCAACCTCCCTCGGTCTGGGCCTCCATGCAAGGTCTCGCCTCGTGAGATGTCCCCGATCATGCGAACGGTGAGGAATCACAAGGGGGAACTGGTTAATGAACTGAAGGCAGCTGGGACCACAGTTACAAAAGAAACAGTTGGTAACACACTACGCGGTCATGGATTGAAATCCTGCAGCGAACGCAAGGTCCCCCTGCTCAAGAAGGCACATGTAAAGGCCCACCTGAAGTTCGCCATTGACCACCTGGATGACTCAGAGGAGGCCTGGAAGAAGGTGATGTGGTCAGATGAGACCAAAATAGAACTTTTTGGGCTCAACTCGCCTTGTTTGGAGGGCAAAGAACACAGAGTACAACCCAAAGAACACCATCCCCACCGTCAAGCACAGTGGTGCTTTTCAGCCAAGGGGATGGCACAACTCCATTGCATTGAGGGGAGGATGGACAGGGCTCTATACCGTGGAATTCTGGACCAACAGCTTCTTCCCTCAGTGAGAGAGCTGAACATGGGTCGAGGATGGGTGTTTCAGCACGACATCTACCCTAAGCACACCGCCAAAGCAACAAAAGAGTGGCTGAAGAAGAAGTACATCAAGGGTCTGGAGTGGCTTAGCCAGTCTCCAGACCTGAATCCAATTGAAAATCTTTGGAGGGAGCTTAAAATTCGGGTTGCAAGGCGACAGCCTCGGGACCTGAATGATTTGGAGGCTGTCTGCAGGGAGGAGTGGGCCAACATCCCTGCCAAAATGTGCACAAACCTTGTCAACAAGTAAAAAAATTGTTTGACATCTGTGCTGGCCAATAATGGCTTTTCTACAAAATATGAACATGCTTTTTGTCCAGGGGGCCAAATACTTATTTTTGACCAAAAATATGCAAATAAATTCCTAAAATGCATACAATGTCTTATTCCACTTTTTTGGTGATATTCTGTCTCTCACTGTTAAAATAAACCTATCATTAAAATTATAGACCGTTGCACTCTTTGTTAGTGGGCAAACCTGCAAAATCAGCAAGGGGTCAAATACTTATTTCCCCCACTGTACTTTGGTAAGAATTTTACCTCAGAGGGGGTCTTTATTTGGCCAGAGGACACATCAAATGCTCAAGATTACTGAGCGGAAATTGAGGTTCGGGATAACGAAGTATTAGACAAGTTGCATAAACTAAAAGCGGATAAGGCGGCGGGTCCTGATGGCTTATATCCTAGAGTGCTCAGGGAAGCTGGTGAGTTCATCTTTAAGCCGCAAACCACCATCTTCAGACTGTCTTTAGAAACTGGAGAAATACAAATGATTGGAAACAGGGCAATATAATGCCAATATATAAGAAAGGGGACCGTACCGAGCCAGGAAACTACAGGCCAGTGAGTTTAACTTGCATTTCGTGCAAAATATCGGAATCTATCATAAAAGATGAGCTGGACTTATTTCTTGAACGTAACAGTATCTTGAGGGATGGCCAACATGGTTTTCGGAAGGGAAGGTCATGCCTAACAAACCTTCTGGAATTTTTTTTAAGAGGCCACCAGGACTTACGACCAGAGCAGGGCTTATGACATCATATACTTGGATTTTCAGAAAGCATTCGATCCAGTACCGCATAAGAGAATAATTTTTAAAATGAGCTCCATTGGAGTTACAGGAGGTATTCTGAAGTGGATTCAAAACTGGTTACAGGACAGAACACAAAGAGTAGTGATCAGTGATATCTCATATGAGCTGGGTATGGTGGGGAGTGGTGTCCCCCAGGGATCGGTGTTGGGACCCCTGCTGTTCCTCATTTACATTAATGACCTTGATAGGAATATTGAGCGCAGCTTGGTTAAATTTGCAGATGATGCTATATTAGGGGGTTTGGCAAATAGTCTAGGGTCCACTAAAGTTATTCAGGATGATTTGGATAGAATCCAGAATTGAGCAGAAATGTGGCAAATGAGATTTAATCTAGCAAAATGTTAAGTTGAACATGTAGGTAATAAAAACATTAGACAGGATTACTTCATGGGAGGTTTAAAACTGGATTGTGCTGCACAAGAGAAAGATCTGGGAGTGATTGTTAACCAAACCCTCACAGGTTCTAGCCATTGTGCCGTTGCAGTTAAAAAAGCGGATGCTAGGATACACTGCCAAAAGTATTGAGTACAAATCTTAGGAGGTGATGCCTCTTTTGTACAACACGTTCGTTAGACCACACCTGGAGTATTGTGTACAGTTCTGGGGACCATAATTTAAGAGAGATATAGAGGCTCTAGAGTAAGTTCAGAGAAGAGCCACCAAGCTTACTCCAGGTATAAAAGATGAAAGCTTCGAGAAGAGGCTGAAGATCCTTAATCTCTTTAGTCTTAGGAAAAGGAGACTCAGGGGTGATTTGATTGAGGTCTTTAAATATGTTAAAGGGATTAACAAAGTGAATCATGTAGGATTCCTTCGACTAAGTGTTGTAAGTAGAACTCGGGGTCACAAATGGAAGTTGACCAAAGGTAAATTTAGCACTGATATTCAGAAATATTTCTTCACCCAAAGAGTAATTTCAATGTGTAATAGCTTACCTGACCCTATTGTTGAGGCAGAGACCTTGGGGGTTTTCAAGAGCAGGCTTGACCTAAAGCCAGATACCATTGAGTCATTTAGTATCTGAAGGGATATATTCACAATAGTATAAAGAAACTGGCGAGCTTAGTTGGGCTGAAAGGCCTTTTCTTGCCAGTTATGTTATGTTATGTTATGTTATGTTATGTTATGTTATGTTATGTTATGTTATGTTATGTTATGTTATGTTATGTTATGTTATGTTATGTTATGTTATGTTATGTGTCATTGCATTTTGATTTTATCCACAATTTACACTTTGTCCCTACTGTTTCAGAATTGGGGTCGTCTTATCATTGTATTTCGTAGTATTGTTATTGTGTTTTATTGGGGATTTAGCACTTCGCTTCAGAACAAAAAGGTCAAGTAAACGGTCACTCACCAAGCAAATTTGACAGAATTGGGCCAGGTTCGTGACCAATTTCTAAGGAGCTCGCTTAAGAAGCCAAAACAAGTAGATCAGAGGGATCTAATAGCTGCAACCTGGCGTAGCATCCGTCACGTGGCCTAGTGTCCATGACTGGTGGTTTCTTGTACAAGTGTGACCTCGTAATTGGCAAATGACCTTGAAAATCAATAGGGAAGCCTTCCTCTGTACCAAGAAATTTGTTGTTAGATTAAATAGCCATCCATCAAGTAAAACTCGAGTTACGGTGCGAAAACTGTGAAATCGGGGCAAAATCGACACTTTTTTGACCGGTGTGACCTTGGGATTTGACAGATGACCTTGAAAAACAGTAGGGAACCCCTCCTCTATACCAAGAAGCTTGTTCTAAGATTTCATAGCCATTCATTAAATTAAACTTGAGTTACGGTGCGAAAACCGTCAAATCAGGCAAAATTGACACTTTTTTTACTTGTGTGACCTTGGGATTTGACGGATGACCTTGAAAAACAATAGGGAACACCTTCTCTATGCCTCGAAGCTATTTCCAAAATTTCACAGCGATCCATGAATTCTAACTGGAGTTACAGCGCGAAAACCCGCAAACAAGGTCATGACCTCTGTGAACTTGACCTTTGACCTCGACCTTGTGCATGGACATCACTTTGGTGAAGGTCAATAACTCCTGAAAATTTCATGATGATACGACGACAGGAACATGGTGAAGAAGGTGTCACCGACGGACAGACAGAAGCGTTCATAGAGCTGCTTGGTCGCAGCTAAAAAATGATTTGACCTATATGAAAAATTATTTTTCAAGGTTGTAAATCCTGATTTTGAGGCAATGAAAATCACTGTCCCCAGTGCTCGAGCCATTCTAGTTTTCACCGTAAACTACCTTGTCATTATTTGACTCCACAAGAATGCACTAATTAACTGTCACGAAAATCCTCTAAAACAGGAAATCTGCCATAGATTAATAGTTTGATGTCTGTTTTGTGCAAATTAGGTGTTTTTATGTGAGGAGAAAGCGTTGTTTGGCCTAAGAAAGCGAGTTTTTCGAGCTGGTGTATTTGACCCAAATTTCTCGTTCAGAAAATTGGGTCAGCGAAATCCCGTTGCTCTCGTAAATTTGGCTAGATTTCGTCATTCCGCTGGATTTTTGCGTGCATTCACTCTTAAGTTTTTGGGAGACAGAAAATAAATAAAGATTGTTTTTGTCCATTTAATTTCCTCATTTCATGTTTCATACAGGCACACTCGAAGGTAACGATATAAAACCATGCATATCCTGTTGAGGTTAGCCAGTGACCTTTCAGTTGTCGATGCATAGTGTCAGAAAGCAACGCAAATCAGCCGCTGTCTCAGCTGGACTTTCAGTGATGCCTGTTTTCAGCTCACCTCAGTCCTCACACTTTGTGTACCTGAAAATATACTACAATACATTTTCTGTTAACTTCTCTTGATTAATCCATTATGCTAAAAAATCCTGCATGAAGTGATTCTTACTGAACAGTGGGTAGCTTCAGTGTGAGCACCTCTCAAGTGGAAGAGGAGAGGCTGAATGCCTATAGTTGTCACTAGCGGTTAGATCAAAGAATACCTCCCACCGGTAAAGATGTGTGGTCATATAGAGTCGGTCAGTTAAGGAAACCACACGTGGTCAGGAACTATATTTCCTTACCTGGCGCCGCCTCATGATCACTGTCGACAGTTAAAAGGCTTACAGCTTTAATCTCGCAAAACAACAAGCTAGTCTTGTGGTAGAGAAGTGATACAAAGACGGCAACACAGTGGTAAGTAAGGGAGAGTTCTCGCGATTTTTGCAGTTTTGATGTGAGCTGTATGGTACCTCCTCCTGTGCTATACAATCCCTTGAGACACAATGTTATTTTACAGCAGAGAAATACCAAACTGGGCAAAAGCGATAAGTATGCGTTTGCGACTGACAAATTTGTGCATATTATTTTCGCCTCATGCGTTTCCATTTGTGAAGACACAAAACTGAACCCTGAATGTGACAGACAGTCCTTTGAAAACCCCATTCAGCTTTTACCAGTGGAAAATTATGCTTTGAACTTAAGTAAATATTGTGTTTGCTTAGTCATGTCACACTTCCAAGGCTTTCTCTGCAGTTGAGTTTAAAACGGTTTATTTGCTTTCGACTTTATGAACACTCATGCCGCAAGACCCCTTTGGGAGAGGATTCGCATACCCATCAAAAGTTTGGAATCACCTTGAAAAGTCAGCGTCATTTCGTTGTTGCATGGAATTACAAAGCCCCATTTTAGCAGGCTTTGTTATAATGTACCAACTACACTGCTACTTCCGTCTAAAGTGATCATGTAAATTACTTTACTGCTTGTTGTCTTGAATTTCTTTCCCAGAACAATAACAGATTACTAATAGAATGCTAAACTTATCAGTGCATTAGCTGGAATATCTCTCTCCTGAATAAAAGTCTTAAGTTCATTCAGAAATGGAGACATTTCTTGGTGATCTCAAGCTTTTGCATGGTACTGTACACACACAACCATGGTCTAGTGTCCAGTAACGGCTTTCTCATTCATTTGCGTCTGTGCCATGCCAGCCTCAGAGGTTACCATGGCATTCTCCATGCATAGGACTGTGGGAATACACAGCTGAATTGCAAACAGTTCCTCCTGTACTGTGGACACAACTGTGAATCTCCCTTAAATCCTTCATGTTTTTGAATGAAGACACCAGCATCAACCCGATATTTGATGGAACAGGAAAAACATTTGCTCCAAAGCCAGAGTGAGCATTGCAGTATTGTCCCAGACATTTTATGATGCACGTGCGTTTTACCAGGGCAAAATTAAATTAAGCCTCTAAATAATGCTGAAAGGGGAAAGGCAGAATTTTGTGGAGCTAGTCTACCATCAAATGCCAGTGAGCAGAATAATTGAGGATGTAGCAAGTAAAATGACAAAAACCTCATGTCTCAACACAGTGAGAAGTCACAAACTTTATTGTAAACTTAAAATATACAATGTAAACTATTTCAAGGGTCTCAACAAGGGCTTATTATTCCAAACCAACAAAAATAAAAGACATAGCAACAGGAAATTAATATCATTAAAAAATACATTCACGTACGTAGCAAAACATGCAGAAACTGACGACAGCTGCTCTAAGTTACAGGTGGTTCCTCTTACTATGCTACTAAGATTGGAGTCAAAAAATACTGTTAAGGCCACCAAATCTGTTTGTTAGTACAGAACAGCCTCTGACTCGGTCCACTGCCAGAGATGCATCAATGTTAAGAAGAGACTGCAACTGTATGACTATCAGTGTACTTTCGGAAGCTGCTGTCCAGTACTCCAGTAGCTGGTCATTACAATAGCCAATGATTACCGCTTTGCCTGCGAGGAAACAAGGCAGCACAGGGTTCTGCTCTTTGTAAACCCTGCCCGCTTGTGTGCATTCCCCTCCAGTTACCAACGTGGCAAGCAGATGCCATTTCCTCACTCTTAGGCAAGTGGTCAATGTGTAACATTTTACAGAAACATCTCTATCCAGTGAAGCATAGATTGCCATTTCCTAAAGCTGCAGAATGAACATTTTGGTCAATGCTTTACGTTCACAGTATTGCTTTGCCACATTGAGAGGTAGGGGAGACAAAACTTCAGAAGCCAAGCACAGCTGAAACAGCAAAACACCATACAGAGCATGACACTGACACACCAAAACTTGACGAGAGTAGCAAAGGACACAAGGTCAAAACACAAACTGTCCCAAAAACACATTTCCCAGGATTATGAATGATTCAAAGTAATGAGGCTTTCAACACTCATGAGGCTTCCCTTCCTGTTCAGGTGTAGCTTTACAAACCTCTGCCATCCCCCCAGATCTTCTGTTGTATAATTATACCTAACATATTCCTTTTCCACCAAAAGCTTCCTTACAAAAATGTGTTTCACAAATATTAAATAAACAAGAAAATACAACAGATTGCATATTTTAAATTCCCTCATATTGTAAAGATCTCATTATACAAGCCACCAAAATAATGCACCAAACATCCTGGGAGATCACTTAAGATTCATAAGGGGTAGCTATCATGTTTACGCATTCAGCATAGTATTTTACATTTGTCACATTACAATTCTATTTCAGGTATTTCACTTTTTAAAAAGTGACAAGGTTGAATTTGGCGCTTTACAAAAGCATGGGCATCAATATCCTTAACAGGTAACAAAGTGTAAAAGTGAAATCAATTAGTTGAAACAAAAAGGGATATTATCCATATGACTAACTATCCAACAGCCAAATATTACTGCGAGCTTACAGACAACAAAAGCAGCCCTGGATTCAGTCAAAGTTCTTGTACTCCTTTTCTATGGTCGCTCTTTTGTAGTATTATGAAATTTAGGAATACTCATGAAATAACAAAAACTGCAGTTTGCAAGGAACATACTGAACACAGTATTCACCAGACAGTGCCATTCGGGTTATTTTCATTGTCTAACCTCCCATTTCCATTATTAATCACTAGATCAGTGGTTCTCAGACTTCTTGGTGCCCTACTGTGTATGCCGGTTTTTGTTCCAACCGCAATTGCAATCTTAGGATTTTAATAAGCCGTCAATTTGTCTGAATTAGCTGCATTCCATGTTTAGAGCAGTTATTTACCACCGTAAGCCACATTTTGATGAACATATCCATTGTGCCATGAAAAATAAAAACCCTTCAACATGTTGCACTTATTTTTCTATATTGTGAGGATTTCCAGGTAAAAAAAATTCTAAACAGATCAAATTATAAGAAAATCAGTGAGGTTGTTGAACACAGGTGTTTTGAGTTCTTTCAAAATAAGTTGTCTGAACTTAATAAAATAAACATGAGGCGAAACAGGCGTGACTCCATTTGCAAAATAAATTGTTAGTTTTTGCGACCATGTGTCAACAGTTTCACCAGCGAGTAACCTTGATTGTTTACGTTTATTAAATGTTCGGTTAAATTGTTTCTCTCTGCAGTTATTCATACTAGTTTCTAACATATCTCAATGTGGATATGAAATTTTTACTCTTTATGGAATATATAGAATTGTCAAATGTGGCTTAAGAGGATAAATAACTGCTCTAAACATAAATGCACCTATTTAAGACAAATCAACAGTTTGTTAAAAACCTAAGATTGTAATTGTGGTGGGAAAAAAACCAGCATACACAGGGGGGCACTAAGACCGAGTCTGAGAACCACTGCACTTGATGGTCTCACAGTGAATTGTCTTTAATAAGTTTCAGGTATCCACAAACATGCATTCACACACGCACGCACAAGACAGGGAAGTTCAGATTTACATGTCAGTGAAATCCTTCTAATAAGGCATATAGAGGTGAATTCTGGAAAATAAAGACAATTTCAGTAGAAGACAATTGTACAGACTTATCTACAATAGACACGCAAATAGGCCCGCTAAAATGGCCCACAATCGACATTTACATCATACAAAAAGAACTAGAGTATGAAAAACCTATATATACACACAATTTACACTCAAGAATTTTCACCAGAGGTTGCAGAAGTTGGTTTCATATAGATTATTCCATATGAAATATTTGAGAAACATTAAGTTACAGAGTCTACGGTCATTCTACTATTGACTTAAATCCCTTAATTTGCCATGCAAATTAAACACAAAACAAAATGTTTGGTTTTCTCTTGAACTAGATGAAAAGTTTTATTAGTGATGGTGACATAAAAAGAGGTATGTTACACAGCCAAACTGAGGGACACAAATTGAGAGAGCCTTCTCGTCTGCACAGCACTGAGTATATGGGAATGTGAGATAGTCCAGAGCACTGAGAAAACTTTGGTAATATAGTGGGCCCTGTTTAATCCATTTATAGGCTCGGATTGGCCTCTTATTCATATTGTTTTTTTTAAATGACTTTTGTTTTTTTTTTTAAGTCGTGCTGGGGGAGGAAAAAAAAATGCTGAGGACCCAAAAAAAAAAAAAAAAATCAACAGAATGACAGTCTAAATACCACTGCACAGATTTATCCTCTGGTGTTTAGTTGGATTTTCTTTTAATAGTCTGAACTATACAATGAATAATATAGCTCTCGGGACCTTTTCTTCCCCCCAGAGTACATCAAATCTTTGTCACCAAACAAATGTTTATAATAACTTCAGGAAAATGCAATGTGTTCAGCTGTATGGAGACAGCCCAAAAGCTGTTTCTGAAGAGAGTTAATACTACTGGGCTGGAAAATAGGTTCCCAAGTCATCCCTTTCCATTTCAGAGGTTTTAGTCCCTTTAGTAAAATTTTGTCTCATGCTCAGCCATGGGGAGGGTTTGCATAGGGCTCCAATCTGGTGTTTCAGTCTGACTACATCAAATATGGACCACAGGACAAACATAGTGTCCATCCAAATTCTGATAATGTTTCAGGGACAAAACATTCCACTAAGTTTTAAAAGTTTTCACCACATATGGGCCTGGCATATATCTAGATTTTCATAACAGGGACATGGGAGGAACCCAGAAAATTGTATGCTAAGATGGACTGCTTGATAAAAGAAAAAAAGTAATGATAATAAAAAAAAAAAAACTACTACTGTATATTGCCACACAAAAAAACTAACATAGTGCAACGGGCCCTGTAGCTCACCCGACCACCCAAGTGAAACGCCTTGAACAAATTTAGTGTCCTAATGGGTGGGAAGATACTTGTCAAGTTTCAACTTCATTGGTAAAGTAGTTTTAGAGAAGAAGAGTTTTAAAGGTTTCAGTGAAACTTAGAGGGGTCGTACAAAGTTGAAGGTCAAAGCAAGGTCAAAATTCAAAATACGGAATAACTCGTATTATATGTGATGTATCTTGCTACTTACTACCTGCATAGCAAATTTCAGCTGAATATGTGCAATAATAGCTTTCAGATGGCCAATTATGTGATTTCTGAAATCAGATCGGAACACATTGAACAAAGCTTAGTGTCCTCATAGGCAGAAAGGTACCTGACAAGTTTCACCTTCATTGGCCAAGTAATTTTGGAGAAGATGATTTTGAAAGATTTCAATATAAATCACAGGGGTTGTATAAGTTTAAAGGTGAAAGCAACGTCAAAATTCGAAATACGGAAAAAGCCGTACGATATGTCATGTATCTTGCCACGTACTGACTGCATAGCAAATTTCAGCTGAATATGTGCATAAATAGCTTTCAGATGGCCAATTATGTGGTTTTCAATATGGCTGCTGTGGCAGCCATGTTTGAAATCGGAGCGAAACGCCTTGAGCAGAACTTGGTGTCCTCATAGGCAGGAAGGTACCTGTCAAGTTTCACCTTCATTGGCCAAGTGGTTTCGGAGAAGATGATTTTGAAAGATTTCAATGTAACTCACAGGGGTTATATAAAGTTGAAGGTCAAAGCAAGGTCAAAAATCGAAATACGGGAAAAGCCGTATGATATGTGATGTATCTTGCCACGTAGTGAACTACATAGCAAATTTCAGCTGAATGTGTGCATAAATAGCTTTCAGATGGCCAATTATGTGATTTTCAATATGGCCACCGTGGCCGCCATGTTTGAAATCGGATCGGAACCCCTTGAACAAATTTTTGGTGTCCTCATGGGTAGGAAGGTACCTGTCAAGTTTCAGCTTCATAGGCCCAGTGGTTTTGGAGGAGAAGTTGACGAACGACGACAACGAACGACGGAGAAACAGGCCATGACATAAGCTCATCTGACTTCGTCGTCAGGTGAGCTAAAAAAAATTGCAAGTGGGGATAAACAAAGACCATACAACCATGCGGCGACTGACACAAAAATGCTCAGGTTAGTCAGCGTATTTTATACAGCCCAGTTTAGCCTGGGGAAGAGGTGAGCCACCATCTAGCCAGGGCCCCGGCATCAGTAGCATGGTTGCGTATGTACTGAGAAAAATTACAGGAGCGTGGCACATGGAATTAAGGTAGAAAAAGCAAACAATAATATTCTACCAACTGCGAGGAAACAATGGATTCTTATAGAGCTCCTTGAGGCACCACCAAAAGTATGTTCATTGTCTGCAATCTGCTCAGTCTCAAAATAATTTGAGAAGTCATGTGGACCAATTTATCATAGGATCATGGCAGTGAGGGTCCTTTAAAGAGCAAATAAAAACTTATGAACTCAACTTTGTACAAGTAAATATATAAAGATAAAATTTCAGTGTTGCATAAACTAAAAGGCATTTCTTTGAGTCTGTGTAAAAGTATTAAGAAACCTTAACCTTTACCAACCTGCTGATACCTGATCTGAAAGACTGAATGTGTAACACATGCAAATATTAGTGGGTCTCATTTTCCCAATTTTCCTTCATTGTTATCAGGCAGAAATGCTCGCATCACTTAAAAATTTGAGCATCCTCAAAAGCGAAAAAAAAAACATGGACTTTCACGCCAATTTCCATCAGCTATGCGGCTCAGCAATATCAACTCCATTTCCAGAACCAGAAAATATCTTTTCATTGAAACAAGTGGCTTTTCCAGTCACCTGCTTTGGGTTCCAAGGCATTAATCAGTTTTACAGTAGCACAATCCAGGGCCCAGCTTAGAAAAGCTCTCAATGCCTCATTGCTGCCAATTGTGAGAACACGACCATCAATTCTCCTGGCCGGCCCATCGCCGCTTTACCTATAACAAGACCTTCAACACAGCCACAAAAGAAGACCAACCTTGGCCAATAAGAGGGAGAACAGAAATGGAAGAAACTGAGAAGTATGGAAACAACCAAATTCCGAAACCCTAAGATAGTGGGAAATATGATTATGATGTTCTTATTGTTCTTGTGTCCCTTTCTTCAAAAATCCTATATTCCCATGCACAGTCACAGCGGAGAAACACTGAGAATGCATCATCTTCCCGGTTAGTCCTGGATATCTGTTGTTTCCCCGTAGCAGTGAGGGGTTATGGTTTATCATTGTCAAGAAGATGAAGACTAATTTATCTCACAGTCTCCAACTTCTTCCTTGTTTCAAATGCTCATTTCAGTCAATTTCACTTAAAAATTTGATTATACACCAATTTATCGTGTTCAAACAAGGCATTGACTTAAAAAAATTCCAGACTACGAACGCAGCACTGAATACTTAATTTCTCTTTATATCTCCATCACTTTACTTCCTGATCAAAAGAGCATCTCTAAAATACCACAAACTTCACATTAACATCACAAATAGCGCTATATAAATGCAGTCCATAGCAGTCACTGCAGTTCTGATTCTAATCTGACTGCTTAACTTGGCCTAGCTGATACCACCAGCTTAATAACACAAAGTCGATAGGTGGTATGTCCAAGGTTCTACCGCAACTGTGCTGCGCCAGTCACCTCACCCTGTGGGTCTCCATTTACAGTTTGTCCTTATGCCACTAATGCTCCTCGCCACAGCAAACAAAATTTTAAGACAATGGTATGAACTAGGTACACATGTATGGAAGTAAAAGTTTTTTTTAGAAGTAAAATGTACTTGAACTATTTACATGTTTTCAAGGAAACACCTCAAAATTCTTTTGATTTACAAAATATTACACAAAAAATAACTTGCGAATCTGGGTGCCGCTTAATGACTCAGAGCAGAAGTCTGCAACATCCATGAAACAAAGAAAGAAAGAAAAAAGCAACGTCAGATGGGTCAAAAGACTCAGTAAACTGCCAGCAGCCCCCAGCTTAAAAATTGTGAATGTGAGAAAAGGCCAAAACCTGGAAGCAGAAAGGGAGTGTTCGGTACAACTGGGGACAACCAACTGTTGGTTCTGATGCATTCTGGGGGACTGAAAAGAAATGAAATGTACATGGCAGCTGTAGGTTGCACCACACACCCTGACACTGTACAGGCTTCGGCCTGCTCCTGAAACCTGTCAGAAGGGGTGGAGGAAGATGCAATGCCATGGTTGCATGTCTCTGTGTCGCTCTCCCTTCTGCTGCTGCAGATACCTGATGTGGCTCCTTCTCACAGGGATTTCTGGTGTCCGTTTGCTGAGTGCTTGCCTGTCTCTGGGTCCGTGGGGCTGTTTGAAAGGTGCAATTTATCCAGACCTGAGTGAGAAAAGATAAGGGTGGAAATCTCATTTAAAACTACATTTAACTTCCGCTGGGGGGGGGTTGCACTTCATTGGCTTGGTCTGACATTTTCTGAACCCCTAGTTATATCAGGCAACTCAAACCTGTCAGAACAAGCTATAGAGCTTATTTCTCACTGTCACGAATCAGTGGCCTTGGCACAATTTCATTCACTTTTGTCACTTTGTGTCCGAGTCTGACAGGAATCAACACTATCTCAATGCAGCAATGGATATCCATATCACAGCAACATGAGCCAGCTCATTACAAAACCCTCATGCTGTGCCCTGATCACTGGCAACTGGTTAATTAATAGGCTATTCCCATGTCCTTTATGGCAATGATCACAAAGCCAGACTTGCAGGCAATCAAAATAAAATGATACACTTTGAATTAAAATGAGCAATGCCTTACCTAAAGCTTTCAGGAGCGCTTCCCTTACAGCAGAGGTGAACTTTCGGACCAGACAGAGTGTTGTCACTACTGCGAAAAGCAGGTTGTAAGATAGGACGATGTAGAAATTTCCCAACCAGTTGAACCTCCCAAAGTCCCCAAGAAGGTCGAATCTTGTAATTCCTACAGGAAAATAGACGTTAAACAAAACATTCCCTTTTAATTTCTTCTTAACTAAAAGGCTTATTAGGCCTCCCCTTTTTTTTTTGCACAAAATGGTTGTGAAAATCACTCAGGTAATCTGACTTCAAGAAAATTTCCGTGTTTTGGTAATCACCAAGTCAAGGGCTGCAACAAAGGCCCGCCTGAATACAAATGCATCATTACACATCTGTGATGCCATAATCCTCATACCAGGTCCCGGATAATCAGTTTATCAATTACAATTCACACTCGACAAACCAGGTTGAGTAGGTTAGATGTAATGAGCAACTTTAAAATTGATCAATCAAGTGAAGACTAATAACAAAAACCAGCAGACACAGAGGCTCACCAGAGGGGTGCACTACGAAGTGAGATTAGTGGGTTAGCGAGGTAAGCTGAGCCTAAAGCCAGGGTTTTCAATGTTGTGAAAATGGCTGTTTTTTAACTTCCCACGGTAACTTACAGTACCTTTGACTGCAAGCTTAGGGTTTGTCAAGCCGGCTCATGCAAAGAAAGCCTGGCTAATGTTGAACTTGCTTTGTAATACACCCTTCAGGATAGGACTAAAGATCACATCTCTACCTGGAAGATGGGGCTTCCATGAGCAGACAATATGTACCAGTATAAAGACAGAAGTCTTAAGTCTCTTGCTCAGTAGTTCACACAATCAGTCCTGTGGGACCAAAGAGTTTATTGATACTTGCTCCAACTATAACTGATCCCAGAATTTTAACAAGAAGTCACTTTTTTCTTAATTTGTGGCTTTTCATATTTAGAGGGATTATTTACTCTCATGACAAATATGCATTCAGTTCATATTCATATCATAAGAAATCTTCCATTTTTGTACTGTGTTTATTTTGTCATTTTCCTCGTAGTAAAAACAAAAATGACATTGTAACTACTAAAATTCTAGACTGGTTAAATAATGCTTCTATTTAGGTTTCAGAATGCAGGTGTTAAACAAAAAAAAAAGCAAAACTGGTTTAAGTCCTTGCATTTTGCTCTGTCTTAATTATTTACTACCTTAACAAATTGTTCATTTTTAGTGACCATGTGTCCAACATTTCACCAATTAGGAGCCAATAGATTCTTTAATTTGATCAGCTGCAATTTTAACCTCTGTGCATAATGAAGTTATTTATCGCATAACTGTTGAACTTTTCCAACATCCCAGCACATGACAATTACCTGAGGTACATATTGCATTTTCAAAAATTCCACTGCCTGCGATCATGGGGGGGGGGGTAGATAATTGCTCCGCGTTACGCCACATTTTTAATATTTAGCCAAACTGAATACCGAGTGTAACACTGGTCGAATGAAAATGGCATTAGCACTGTAGCCAACAAGTTAAGTGCCACTCTTGTAATTAAGTGAATATTACTTAACTAGCTTGATAGCAAGCATGCACACAGTACTAACTTTCATATGACACAACCACTTGTGTAAGATCCTCTGTATACAACACAGAAAATATTAATATGAAACTCTTCAAGGTAAGCATGGCTATTTCTGACAATGTGTCTTAAAAGGGTGAATAATCCTAGAGCAATTAAGGAAAATGACAAAAAACTGTGGGATTGCAATAGCAGTCGGAGAAAAAAACCTGAATACCCAGTGGTACCCAGGACCAAGTTCACGAACCACAAATCTTGCTCTCTCAATTTTTTGATTGGCCATAGACCACAGCAAATATTCCCTCCATGAGGCAAAACTGTGTATGTAAACGTACTCAGTAGGTTAAGTCGAGCATCAGTTAATGCTCGATTAGGCCATTTAATCGGACTTCTGTTCTTGTACCAGTATACATACACAGTAGGGAAATTGGTTTATTGAGCGAAACATATCCGTCCCCGCTACAGTTGGTGGCGATATGCCCCTTTTCAGCTTGTTCGTGTTGGGACTTTTTTTCTGGTTGACCCATTAAATCACAGACCAAACAATCAACAACCAAGTTAGCTGGCGGCAAACTGGTAGCATCATGTCGGATAGTGTAAACATGGACAATTTTACAGCTCTGAACATTTTGTACTTGAATGCTGTGCTTTTCATACAGTTGAGATGCAAGCCATCCCTGGCATTAAGGTGTTAAGTCGAAGGCTGGCAGCAACACCATATGCTCCTAGAGTGCTCCAAAAGCGCAAACTCCACTATACTCCACTTTGTGCCCTCTTCTACTTTCGCAGGGGGTGCTTCCCAAAAGTTTAGTAGCTAACTAAGTCAGCAACTTACACAGTTCATCCACTTGGTCAGTGGCTCCGACTACTTAAGTTAGCACCTGTCCTTCAGGGAAATGCACCCCAGGCTTCCCGTGCATATTCGATGCGGGTCAGGAGCAAAGACCGGTGGGAGAGAGTGGTTTTGAATGAGTGCTCCAATGGCGAGCGGAAGGAAAATTTTCAGAAGACACGCGGGTCATTCGATAAATTATGTGGATGAATGGAAAAAGTTATGAGACCCCAGGATGGAACTGTTCAAGCACCAATACCATCGCAAATGAGGTTTACTGTTCTGTACAAATCTGCAAACGGTGCAGAGTACGGAGTTGCAGCTAATCAGTTGGGTGTTCACACACCCTCAAGATTTCCGGGTCAAAGCCCTGCATGATGAACTGTGGAGCATGCGCAGAGCGCATAGTTCAGTTCGGTTCAAGTGTATACATGGAGGAGTGATCTGATGAGTAACCGCATTATCTGGTTGCATTAGTCCGACTTTGAGAAATTCGGTTTAGTACGATTCCACACATACTAACATGTTTACACGGATTTTAAAAGCCCGGTTTCAGTCAGATTAACCCAATACATTTTTTTTCTAACATCATGTAAATGCACGCACTAATGTGCTATGAAGATGTCGGTTAGGCCACACCTTCCTAACACTTCTTTAAATGTTCCCAACATCCTGTCAAATGTGGGGAATAAAAAAAATTAAAAAAAACTAGCAAACAAACAGCTGCTGCTCCCCACTGGCCCTGACATCCTTTCTAAAGGTGGAAAGTTTTCCAGGCAGAACACGCTCATCAATACAAATGGAAAGAGGAAGAAGCCACCTCTAAGCGTGTCGATTCCTGAGAAAAGAGCTGTCTAAACTGGGAGGATAATGATCATTTTGAAATTGCAATAGCTCCATTATTACCTATCAGAACCTCATCAGTTACTTTAATTCAAGTCACCGGAAGAATAACAACACTGCAGTCAGAAACTGCACTTTTTTCAGCCACATCCTGCCCCCACCCCATCCCACCCCACCCCCCACTCCACTTAATCATACGCTTTCAAAGAAAATCTCCAACATAAATGAGTCACACACGTGGTTTCGGCTGGCATGCAAACTGGGAAAAAATTCTTCAACCGCGCCTTACAACACAGTGAGCTTCAATGGGCTCCCAGTCACCTGCAAACACCAACACCTGAGTCAACTTCGACACTACATTTTTCAAACTCAAACAATAAGCAGGCACAATCTTGTAGGTTTCGGCCAAAGAGCAATAACTTGTGTGAACTGCCTAGCCCTGCCTAGCAACGATCAGTCACTCTATTGCACACCAACCAGGAAGTCATGCACATCTTTGGATTAATCAAGTGAACATTGCCGTCAACCTCAGTCTACTTTCTCCTTTTTTCTGCGAAACATAAACTCACCTTATTCATTGCATTTTGAAATGCACTCAGAGATTTTCAGGTGTCCTGGGAAATGCTTCTACATGCCCCAAGGGCACTAATGCCTCATACAATCCAAAGCCAAATTCTCAACTCGCTCCATATAGAAATTCCCAGCTAATCACAGTGTTAAACAATGCCAAGGCAATTGTAGCTTTTGACTTGTGGTAGAGAACTATGCAAAGCAAAAATATATGCATGATTTTGCCACTTTTTTTGGCTGAGGGAACTATTCGCAATGGAGTGAGGCAGAGATATGGAATGTCTGAATCTTCGCTGTGCCGATTGGTGGCGAAAAGACCCCTACACTCCAGAGTGAGGAGTCCCGCTAACAGAAAAGGAAAAAGGGTTTTAAATTCTGCGCCCTTTTGAGGAGCCAACAGCTACCACACTGTGACTTAGTGAGAGTCACTAGGTTTTCAATTTCAAACCATTGGTCTCAGCGGATCACGCAAAGACAGTGGAGCCATCAACACCCCACTGTCTCTTATTTATTTATTTTGGCCTTTTTCTGCACTGGACTGCCTTTACATATTTTGGCCCTGGAACGGCTCGTCTATTAGCACTACTGTCCAAAACACTGCTAAACAACCCTTTAATATGATTCTGGAGGTGAAATAAGGATGACATAATTAAGAAGCTTGACGTGATCTCTGGAGGCATCATGAGAGACTCTGGCTACGGAATTTGAGGTTGTACGCCTTTCTACATGATGATGGCACCAACCAAGAAAGGGAACAAAGAAACATAATCCAGAAATCTCACCATGTGCATAACTGGGTGTTTCAGGAGTTAAAGCCAATGAATACTTAAGCATAGTAATACACAAAATATCCTAAAAATATGGGCTTGACGGCAGTGCTTTCCTCGATGACTCCCTTTTTGAGCCTTTATTTAACCAGGGAGCTTCCACTAGAAACATTTTTCTTTTTCAAGGATGCACTGGGAGAAATATCAAACATTTGCAAGTGGAAAGGGATAGAAAAGAAACCACGGCAAAGCCCCTGGAGAACTTTTGGAGTTAAGGACGTTGCTCAAGGGCCCGAGTTAATCCCAACTTCATCTCTCCAGATCCAAGTCAGAATAGAGCCAGTCCCACCACACTTACCAGTCAAGCACCTGACCAACAGGTTACCCTGCCAGCCTCCAACCCACCTTTGGCTTTTTAATATGCATATGGACTGGCCTGGCTTTACTTAGCTCAACTCTGCACGTCAGCACAGCACAAGCAGCATTCGTCTTTCCATTACAACAGGGCTTCCCACTAGAAGATTTCAGTACTGTAGCAGAAAAAGGAACGTTAAAGAGCCGGTTAAGTGCATAAAGAATAAAAACAGATCGCTGCTATTTGATAACAAGCATATTGCGGATGCCTTACACAGTTACTTTGTTGAGAATTTTACCTGAGAGGGGTAATTATTTATTTGGCCAGAGGGCATGTCAAATCCTCAAGATTATTTAGCAGAAATTGAGGTTCGGGATTACAAAGTATTAGACAAGTTGCATAAACTAAAAGCAGATAAGGCAGCGGGTCCTGATGGCTTATATCCTAGAGTGCTCAGGGAAGTTGGTGAGATCATCTTTAAGCTGCTATCCGCCATCTTCAGACGGTTTTTAGAAACTGGAGAAATACCAAATGATTGGAAACAGGGCAATATTATACCAATATATAAAAAAAGGGGGCCGTCCAGAGCCAGGAAACTACAGGCCAGTCAGTTTAACTCGCATTGCGTGCAAAATATTGGAATCTATCATAAAAAATGAGCTGGACTTATTCCTTGAAAGTAACAGTATCTTGAGGGATAGCCAACACGGTTTTCGGAAGGGAAGGTCATGCCTAACCTGGAATTTTTTTAAGAAGCCACCAGGACTTATGACCAGAGCAGGGCTTATGACATCATATACTTGGATTTTCAGAAAGCATTTGATACAGTACCGCACAAGAGAATAATTTTTAAAATGAGCTCCATTGGAGTTACAGGAGGTATTCTGAAGTGGATTCAAACAGAACACAAAGAGTGGTGGTCAGTGGTATCTCATCTGAGCTAGGTATGGAGGGGAGTGGCATCCCCCAGGGATCGGTGTTGGGATTCCTGCTGTTCCTCATCTACATTAATGATCTTGATAGGAATATTGAGAGAAGATTGGTTAAATTTGCAGATGATACTAAATTCGGGGGTTTGACAAATAGTTTAGGGTCCACTAAACTGATTCAGGACGATTTGGATAGAATCCTGAATTGGGCAGAAATGTGGCAAATGAAATTTAATCTAGCAAAATGTAAAGTTGTACATGTAGGTAATAAAAACATTAGACGGGATTACTTCATGGGAGGTTTAAAACTGCAATGTGCTGCACAAGAGAAAGATCTGGGAGTGATTGTTAACCAAACCCTCACAGGTTCCAGCCATTGTGCCGTAGCAGTTAGAAAAGCTAATCGGATGCTGGGATACATTGCCAAAAGTATTGAGTACAAATCTAAGGAGGTGATGCTTCTTTTGTACAACACGTTCGTTAGACCACATCTGGAGTATTGTGTACAGTTCTGGGGACCATACTTTAAGAAAGGTATAGAGGCTCTAGAGAAAGTTCAGAGAGGAGCCACTAAGCTTATTCCAGGTATAGAAGATGAAAGCTAAGAGAAGAGGCTGAAGATCCTTAATCTCTTTAGTTTTAGGAAAAGGAGACTAGGGGGTGATTTGATTGAGGTATTTAAATATGTTAAAGGGATTAACAAAGTGAATTATGTAGGATTCCTTCGACCAAGTGTTGTGAGTATATTGGGGTCACAAATGGAAGTTGACCAAAGGTAAATTTAGCACTGATATTCGGAAATATTTCTTCACCCAAAGAGTAATTTCAATGTGGAATAGCTTGCCTGACCATATTGTTGAGGCAGAGACCTTGGGGGTTTTCAAGAGCAGGCTTGACTTAAAGCTAGATACCATTGAGTCATTCAGTATCTGAAGGGATATATTCACAATAGTATAAAGAAACTGGCGAGCATAGTTGGGCTGAAAGGCCTGTTCTAGCCATTCATGTTATGTTATGTTATGTCATGTTAAGATGCCTCTTTAAGAGATGGCCTGCCTGTCTTATACCAATAATGTTTGAAATTAGCGCCCATGCTAGCGCAATTAGTTCTGTACTGTGCAACGAATGATGAGGAAGCCCTCTGACATCATTCCAGCCCGCTTGAGGGCGAGTCTGGCACGCTTTGGACCAACTCAAGACACAGTCTGTCTCAGGCATGGCACAACTCGGCACTCTTACAGCAATAATGAAAATGCTAATCGGTGGAGCAGGATTCGACACGGCAGAGCCAAAAGCACCGATAGAAAGACCACAATTGCTTGGTTTTCAACCCACTAGGTTGAGATTGTTTGATGTGGGTGGTGCACAAATTCTTGTGCTTCATTAGCGGCTAAGAATAATATTACCAGAGCCACGACTGAAAAACAAAGGTACAGGGACCAACACTGAATGTTACCCAGCAAATAAATGACAGTCTGAATAAGCAGAGGAGGCAGAACTGGAGTCCTAGAATTAAGGGCACTATACCTCCTATCCCACAGTGAAGGCTCCATTTTCCTTCAACCTTCGTCTGTGTTTAATACTGGCTGGGCACCTGTAGCTTTCACTTTTGAGATTGTGTATTTTCAGCATGCAACCAGTCACTGGAGTAGCATTCAAAATCCATGGTGCCATCAAATTACATTATCGATTCAACAATCTATAGAAATTCATATTTATAGTCTCCCAGAACATTTAAGCTTGCATCACAGCCCTTTAGCAAAACTGCTTATGTGAAGGCTGAGAATACAATCAATACCCCAGGATTACCTTACAGCAGTCTCCCTGCCAAATGAATTTTTGATCAAAAGGCTCTGATCTCAGCTGCACAAAAATGACAAAAATGACAGAATCATAAAAGTTTTGTTGAAAGCATTACAGAGATGCCACAATTTCCAAGCGGTCTCTAGAATATGAACATATACTGGGATGACTCAAAATTAGGGAAAAGGGGCACTTATAAGCCAATGCTTAATTTGAAATCTCCTTCTTTATATACTAGATTATACAAACCGCAGTTCCCCAAAAGCAATACAGTAATGGCAACATTATTAAATGTTGTAAATCAGATCATTTTCCATTTCCAAAACTTACCTTTAGTAACAAAAACACTAAAACTTCATTCAAACTTTGACAGAGATCGATCTGCAAGTTTACTTCCAGATGAAGAATGAGCCCTTCACCCCCCCCCCCTTGCTATTTGCCTGGAATTCCTTCCAATATCCTTTTGACTGAGAGCAGAAAAAATCTCCAGTGTACACTGTGACAAGTTAATTCTCAGTACAAAGGCCGGGCAGTAACACTCTGTAGTTTACCTTTCCCATCACACTTGAAACAATGACGTTTCTCCAGACGGCTCTTAACATGTGGTGAGGACTCAGTGAATTCTGTTCAATGTATTTATTCCTTTTCATCCATTCACTGTCAGCAGGGACAACCTGGGAGGCGATGCATGTTAATATTTTGTAAAGCAGTTCGTGACTCACCATGGCCCTCCACACGCTATTAAAGACTATTTAAACAGCTGCGTCTGCACTTGCATTTATAACCGTCATTGTTTGATACGTGTCGTCCTGTCATTTCAGCTCACACATCAATTCTCCGATGAACTACTAAGGAATCTGCTGTGTTCATGTTAAGAGCCAAGACTTGTAGTCGTCTTTCACTTGTTGCAGTGAGCTTGCAGGTGAAACTGCTCTCTGCTTGCATTGTTCACTACACTAAGCTTCTATTAGATCAAAATATTACCTATTGGACCTGTTTGGCTGCATTTTAAAAAAGCAGTGAAGGTTCCAATAAAAGCAGAGTGAGGAGATTCAGTATGGATATTTAAGAAGCATACAACAATCTCACGTTTCTTATCTCCTTTATAAGCAAGACGCAAGTGCTACCTCAAATCCGGAGAAGAGAACTTAGATGATAAACGTGTCAGTTGGCGTTGGCATAAAGCTAATCTGCCTTTACAATAGTCACTGAACATCTGAATATAGGCCCTAGTTACACTAGTCTTTTCAATGCGACGTTTGTCCTCTGATCATATCAGAAGGCATGACCTGCCATGACTATGCTCCAAGATCGGATCTAGCTCGCATTGAGATTCGATCAGCCTGACCATATGCTGAGGTGGCCTGGCAACAGGGCTTAAAGCTCGAAAAATTGCCATGCTGGAAAATGAAATCACTGGGGGGGGGGGGGATGTCGTCCTAAATTGAGCTGCGTCCTAACGCATGTTGTGATAGTAGCCTATCCGTCATAATACGGGAAATACGTAAATTCACAATACAAGAGTTTCTAACACAATGGCCCTCATTTATCAAACTTGCGTACACCAAAAAAATGGGTGTACGCCACATCTCCCGCAATAATCGGCATGTATCAATTTGAACGTGAGTGAACGGTCCGCAAAAATCTCACGCCAGCCCTGACGAGGCGTACGCAAATCTGAAAACAGCGAAAAAACTGCAGGAAGGAGTGCAGCTGCCAAAATGAGTAATAAACTATATGCTGCAATGCGGACGTCATGCTGTTGTTGTTATTTTTAGTAAATAAATGAATGAATTAATAAATTAATAAAAGTAGGTTGTTTCCAAATATAAGTGTAACTAGATTTAGTGTATATGGCTTACAGGATACCGCCCGCAACAACAAGTAGTCGGGCAGTATCACAGTCAATAGACCTTCCAGCAAGAAGAAAAATTTTCAAAATCGGATGAGTAGGTTATGAGATCTAGGTCCGGACACACAGACGCACGCACACACACACAGACACACGCACAGACACACGCACGCACACACACGCGGACGGACAAAGCAAATCCAGTATACCCTCCTAAACTTCGTTTCGGGGGGTATAATTAATTTCTCTAAACAGATGTCATTTATTTAATTAATTAATTAATTAATTAATTTATTTATTTAAAAAATAAATACATTGCAGCTGTGTTGAGAAATTACACTTATTTGGAAACAACCTGCTTGTCAGGCCAGAAGGCTGGAAATTACAATCAATTTGATTAAGCGCAATGCGTGGCTTCACAGATATGCAGTGCGATGGGTCAGATGCTCATCCAATCAGATATATATCGGCTAACAAACACTTTGACCGTGATCACATTTTGACAATGGCAGATCTTCTATTGCTGGAGGAATAAGCTTCTGTTCGACGTGAGAGGAACTGTCGGCACAGAGAAGATCTCCTCCGTGAAAGTGACGAGCGGCTGCTCGTTTTGTGTGGTACCGAATTAAATGTCATGGAGTAATACTAAGTAATACTATTAAAAGTACAATGAAGAGTGATCTCTGCACTGTATTTTAACAGTTACCCTCATGCAGCACCGATCGAGGCGGTGGGGACTCATCCGCTCCTCGAACGGTGACAGCTGGAGGTTGGAGTCTGGTTGACCTCCACCGGTCCGTGCGCTGCTGAGCCTAAGCGCCGCAAACCATTTTTTGGTGGCGACCTTAAAATCGGACCAAGAAGTTTGGCCAAGAAAATTTTTTTTAGCTTTGGACACACTTGGGCACACAAGTGCGAATTGTCGCTTCGATTTATTAATTAACTAAATCAAGCGTCTGCTGCACTCCGTTTTTCCACCCCAACGGGGTTTACCACAGCATCAATAGTTTTCCAAACTGCAGCCTTGAGACTTTTAAAGCTACCAAATATAATTATTTTGTTTTTCTCCACCTCGGACGTGATCATATCCATTTTCTCCTCAGTGAAGTTCTTTCTTCTTTGCCGTCTTTCGAGAGTCCCTGTCGTTAAGACAGGCTAGCTAATGCCATCCTATCTTCCTCTTACTTCTTACACAGGCGGACGATGCATTATTTCGGAAATTTACGGCAGGACTTGGTGTCAGGTTGGCTGTCATGAAGTGGTCAATGACTGGCATCGAAAGAGGAAGCTAGCTGGTTAACTATATTGAATGCTCCGTCCACATTTGTTCTGTTGCTGCAAGCTAAAATATGCTGAAATCTTATTTTTCAAATAGGCTAGAACCACGTTGAAACGCTACTCAAACCATGTGGGTATTTTTAGTTGGCTGCAGTGTTCTGGTAATTATTTGAATTGATTGTGGCAGCAACCTTCCTTTTAGGCTAATTACATTGACCAAAATCACATTCGCATCCCCGGACGAGTCAGTTTGCTGGAAATGAGTCGTGCACACTCATCTCACCAGTACGTAAGCGTTTTGCATTATGACAGACATGTCCAGTGCTCATATTTGCTGTTAATCATTTAGCGAGTGTTTCTCCTGTTATAAAATGATTGCCTCGGCGGTCCAGGGACTCGATCGGGAAATTGCCCTGGTTTGCGAAAAATCTGCGTCTGTTTTTACAGGCGCGACTGAGCCATAAAAATGTTACTGGAATTAGAATTTTTAAAATGGAACATTCAGCAAATACTCCCTCCCCTTTTTCTCGATCGAATTGTATAGCTTACGATGATGCGAATGTTCCTGCTCTGTATTGACTAGACGGGAGACCCCGGGATTTGCTGAGTTGTGATGCATGTCTGCCCAAAATAGCAAAAACATGGATGGGATGCTAGGATTTGGGCTGCGTCCCAGCATTCTGAGGATCTACTATCCTTTTCTATACTTCTATCTGTCCCCCATCTGAATGTTGAGCATGTATGTACATGAGGCCATGGACTGTATATAATTTATATACAGTCCACGTGTGTGAGACCGACGACTATACACTAATCCGGCGCGAATTCTATGGGCGCCGCCATCTTGCCTGCCGCCATTGTTGCGTGGCTTCGTCTGCGACTTGCCGGTGCCACCTAATGGACTTTAACTGCATCCTGCATCCTGCTCGTGAAAATGTGAGGTGACAGATATATAAACAATGGCAAAGGAAAGAGATCATTGGGTAGATGACGTCAGGCAGTGGCCAAAACTTACCGATGCAGGTAATTTATTGACAACGTAATGTATTAAGACATGTATGTGATGACAATAAAACGGATATTAACCCCTTCAGAACTGAGATCCTTAAGAACACCGGTACCGGGGACGGTTATTACGCGTTATAAATACAGCATTTTTTTAAAATCGCGACATGTGGAGCGGCATATACACATTTCGCTAAGAAACTCGGCCAAAAGCTCATGTAAACAATTTTTACCTCAACCGAACACAATTCAAGCACCAAGCAAGTAAATAAGCATGCAGCAGAACATAAGCTAAAAGGATTTCTGCTGAATTCGTGGTATGCATAAAAACCATACCTCAAATAAAAGAGGAAAGTCCGCAGAATGCAACGATATGAGCCCGGTCATTTTAAACCGACACCACATTGAAAGAACAGCAGGCATACACTTTACAGTCTACAGAGATGAGCAGAAAAAAATTCTTACCTTTGACATTTTGCAATAATAAAACTGCGCGAGGGTAAATCTGCGCTTGCTAATGTTACCCCAATGGGTTCGTGTTATAACGAAACTAGTCCTGCCCGGATCCTCGCGTGTTGCTCCCCAGGGTGTTGCTTCAAGTATCTCAACTCAGTAGCCTTTCGCTCCATGGCAATGTACTTTCTTAGCATCGTAAGCCGATAGCAGATGTCAGGAAGATTATGCCGGAAGGAATTTGATACTGAATAGCATACGTACTAAAAAAAAAGAAATTGAAGAACATTTTCGCAACTACAGCTAACGTCTGCAACAACCGCTACGAGACCAATACGCTACTTCCTGCAGCAGGGCGACGCAGCAATGGCGGCACTGATTTACTTCCGTGTTTCGCCGGATTGGTGTATATTGTGCACGCGCGACAAATGTGAGCTCAATAGACACGCCTATCTGTACTCGCCTGGAAAAAAATCACGCGCCCCACTCTGACTCTATTGCCTAGTAACATGCAATACTCATATGCTATTGGTTTAGAGTTGCATCACTTTAATCAGCCTCTAAACAGCATTTGATGCGATTGGATAAACGGTTACACGTTGAAAACTCAGCTCACATTCCAAAAAAAAATTTTTTTTTTAAATCCTCATGCGGAAAAATGACAATAAATGATACCTTCATATTTTTCTGTGATTTTCTCGATAACGTAAATGAGACAATATTTTCCATCTTTAAAAAAAACATGTTTGTTCAATTCTAACCTTGTGTAAGTTTGCTTACATTTTTTTATATCAATTGTTGCTTACTAATGACAGTAATGGACACAACACAGGTAAGGGAAAAAAGCCATTTTACTGACTTGAAATCAATGCATTCAAGAAAAAAAAAATATATAGTGTTGGTATTACTGACCCCAAAAAACTGGTAGTATGAGCAAATCATTGAAAACACACTTCCACTTCATGAAAAAAAAGACACAAATCCCCAACAGAAAAAAAATATTAATCATACGCCGTGTATGTATAGTTTCACAGTCCTGATGCTGTATTTGTCTCTCATGCACAGACACGCACGCACACACAAACAGACATACACAAAATTGACAGCACATTTAGACAGTTTATTTTACAATAAGGTAGGAAATCCAAAACACTATGCGGGCCCATGGAAAAAATTGGGTGAGATAAGATCTGTTACACGTATGGCAATATTGTGATAGGAATCAATTAATGCCATTCATTTTTATAACAAGATATGATGATGTGTCAGAGAGATTTGACAGAAAATGGGGGTTAGGAAATTTGATGTTGCACTGGTCAGCTATTTTATACTATATGCTTATTCTGATAAGTTATTTATTAAGGCAAAAGACCCAGAAGAGTTAGTGATATTTACATCCATGCTATTCAATGACATTGGTACTCGTGGTGTCAGAAAGAACTTTTTTGTAGATAAAAAATATCGTCTCTTGCGTTTTTAGTGCCATTTGTGTCCTATTCTATTCCCCAGTAAAATCCTTTTCCCCTTGAGAAAGTCATGTGATGCTGCCGCTGATTTAATAAAATCATGAAAGAAATCACGTAACAGGTGTTGTTAAATCAGCTCGCTCTTAACCCCTCTGTACAGATGTAGAAGCCAGCAGACATAGGGCAGCTCTACGTATGCACACAGTTGCATTTGTCTATCAATAGATGGCACACAGTTTGCTGAATATTCACCAAAAAGCCCAGCCTGTTACCGAGTAGGAATAGGGACAAGTTAAGTCCCAGGAAATTGTGTGAATTACTCTTCAGCCAAGGCTGATGTGCAAACTGCCTAATATACATGGCCATAGTATCCATCCAGCAGTTAATAAAAATGTTTTCGTGACAGTATCTCAATTTAGTGAAAAAAAAAATCAGTTCTCTGAAGCAAAATTCAACATGGTATTCATACTATATCATTCTACTGTCAATTACTGTCATCGGATATTAAAAATGCATGATTCCCTGCCATTGAATTACGCGCAGTTTCATCTCATTACAAACTCAGTGGTTCCTCACAACCTCATTCTCTAAGGTTTATCAGTGTAAAGCAGAGTTATAGTTCATGCCAACCGGAACTATAACCTAGTAATTATTTATTGATTGACAAGTTTTTAATCCTATTCAAGGCAGTATTAACTTTCCACAGTAATTGAAAGACTTTGATTGGACCCTCAGAAAAGTATTTAAACACTTACGTAACAGCGAGTTAGGTTGTTTTCTCTCAACTGTGGGCGACAGAATGATGTGAATACAAAGGAAAAAAAAAAACTTCCAAACCCAAACCAGAAGTACCTTGGTTACATTTACGCGATAGCAATTTGACATCAACATGGATAATGAGAGATATTCCGTATGGCACAGTGCTGGAGAGAGTACCTCGAACGGGAAAGCTCTGCTGCTCTGTGTATCTGGAGAAGGATTTCAACGATGCAGTGTTTTGCTTTGTTTTTGGGTGAGTATGATGGAGCTAACTACCCGGCTAGCTGTGTCCTCGGGCAGCCAAGAAGCCAGAGAGTTTGGGCATTGGTATATGCTTGGTGATCAATGAACATAACCTATCATTGTGCTTCTGTATTTGAGAAGTTTGTTCAAAGGCATGCGTGTTTAATGCCGCGTGCCCTGTGAATATCTGTTGTTACGAGCTCTGTAGTATTTATTTCGCCTTGCTCGCAATTGATTGTTTCCACTTCCGGAGGGGGCGGTGCTTTTTAAGGCCACCGCTTGCAAGTGCCAGTTGGAGACTAGCTCTTCTGTGTTTTTGTACCTAGTGTTCACGTACTGTGAGTATTTTGCTGCCTAAGTTGTTGATTCGGTTTGTCTTTGGATTTACGATTCTCGCCTTACCCTTTATTTGGTTCATTCGGATTGTGGTGGTTGACCCTTGGACTGTCCCATTTTGACTCGAATTCTAGCCCTTGCTTTTTGGTCTGGTTGTTAGGCGAGTTCCTGGTGTTTGACCTTGGTTTCTCGCCTTGCCCCTTTTTTTCACGATGTTAGGTTTGCTCTGGATAGGTAACATGCTCCCAGCTGGATCTCACAGTCCTTCCATCGGGGAACTTCTTTGTCATTTTCCTTTGTTATTTTTGAAGGTGATTCCAGGCAGAAACTTGTTTCCATAGGGGGTACACTATTCATTCCCTCAGTCTTCATTTGTGGACTGGGAGTTCGGGAGCTCAGTGTTTAAAAGCCGCCCTGAGCCCGGCGAACCTTTGAAAATTAGCTGTAGGATTAGTCAAGTTCTGGTTAGGCAGTTAGGGACCGAAGTAACTGATCAGCGTGCAAACTTGTGCCTATTACAGTTCTCCCTGCTTGTCCTTCCCACATTTCTCTACCTGTTGCTGCCTGTCCTAGACTGGGTCGTAACACTGCATATTGTATGTAGCGATTCCATTCGGCTGAAATATGTCCACGGCTTCCATTTCAATTAAGTGGTCGTTAGCTGATTTGTTAATATCCTCATTCAAACATACAGGGAGGACACATCCTCTGCCAACAATATTCAATTCAATTTATTTTGTATAGCGCTTTTCACAGAGACTGTCACAAAGACGCTTTACAGTGAGAGTTTAAAGAAATAAAAAGGCAGTGCCCAGCCTATTCCCCACTACAGCAAATGAGGCAAAAAACTCCCAGTAGGGAGAAAAATCCTCCAACAGTGGTGAGAAAAAACTCCCCAGTGGGAAGAAATCTCAGGAGGAACCCGGCCATAGTGGGGGAGCCCATCCTCCGCGGGCTAGCTAATTAAGAACAAAAAGTAAAATGGAGTGAAACGACAGAAGAGTTCCATTTAAGTCCATCTAAAGTGGCAAGTCGAGGATGGTGCAGGACTGGACCAGGGCCAAACCGGATCGGATCAGGACAGCAGGACAGCAGCAGCCAGCGATCATGGTGAGGGACAGGACTCATACGGTCCAGGACTCATATATCCTGTTTAAATAAATCTAAATAAATCCCTGTCGCTCACCTGACCACTCAAGAGAAACGCCTTGAACAAATTTAGTGTCCTAATGGGTGGGAAGATACTTGTCAAGTTTCAGCTTCATTGGTCAAGTAGTTTTAGAGAAGAAGAGTTTTTAAGGTTTCAGTGTAACTTAGAGGGGTCGTCGAAAGTTGAAGGTCAAAGCAAGGTCAAAATTCAAAATACGGAAAAACTCGTATTATATGTAATGTATCTACTTACTATCTACATAGCAAATTTCAGCTGAATATGTGCAATAATAGCTTTCAGATGGGCAATTATGTTATTTTAAATATGGCCGCCGTGACGGCCATGTTTGAAATCGGATCGGAACGCCTTTAACAAACATAGTGTTCTCATAGGCAGGAAGGTACCTGTCAAGTTTCACCTTCATTGGCCGAGTAGTTTCGGAGAAGATGATTTTGAAAGATTTCAATGTAACGCACAGGGGTTGTATAAAGTTGAAGGTCAAAATTCAAAATACGGAAAAACTCGTATTATATGTAATGTATCTTGCTACTTACTATCTACATAGCAAATTTCAGCTGAATATGTGCAATAATAGCTTTCAGATGGGCAATTATGTTATTTTAAATATGGCCGCCATGACGGCCATGTTTGAAATCGGATCGGAACGCCTTTAACAAACATAGTGTCCTCATAGGCAGGAAGGTACCTGTCAAGTTTCACCTTCATTGGCCGAGCACTTTCGGGGAAGATGATTTTGAAAGATTTCAATGTAACGCACAGGGGTTGTATAAAGTTGAAGGTGAAAGCAAAGTCAAAATTTGAAATACGGAAAAAGCCATATATGATATGTGATGTATCTTGCCACTTACTGACTACATAGCAAATTTCAGCTGAATTTGTGCATAAATAGCTTTCAGATGGGCTATTATGTTATTTTAAATATGGCCGCCGTGGCGGCCATGTTTGAAATTGGAGCGAAAGGCCTTGAACAAACTTTGGTGTCCTCATGGGTAGGAAGGTACCTGTTAAGTTTCAGCTTCATAGGCCCAGTGGTTTCGGATGAGAAGATGTTTACGGACGACGAACGACTACGACGATGAACGACGACAACGAATGACGGACAAACAGGCCATGACATAAGCTCATCTGACTTCGTCATCAGGTGAGCTAAATATCAGCTTAACGATATGTCACGACCAATTTTTTTTTTTTTTTTAAGATGAGGAAACGCATCATTCAGTATATTTAGATGCAATTGATCATAAGGAGTAGCAGCTCACTTGGTCTTTAACAAACTACACTATATTTCCACTAATATGTAATTAAAACTGCGATTTTAGGACATAAATAAAAAGTTTGTTTACCGCAAAGAAGCTAATGCCAAACGATGACACAAATGGATTTTTTGTCAGTTTTTTCAGGTTTCATAGCATGAGTGGTATGAAATTATGTGAGCTGATAGGTGCAAAAGGAAATGCTTTTTCTAGTTTGATTAAAAGCAAAGCTTCCATTTCTAGTTCATCTATGGTGAAGTATGCATTTTTTAACTGTATTTAATCAGTCTATGATGAGATAAAAGGTTTTTTACTTCAGCAGAAATGTAAAATGCAAGATTTGTTTCATCCCATTATGTAATTCAGCACGTAGCAATTCACTTGTTAAATGTTACGCACATACTGTATGTAGGACTGTATGTGCGTAAACATGAATGTACATGTGCATTCACTGGAGGTGAATCAACATGACATTAAACGATTACTTGATAACTTATTCTTGGTTCCCAACTCAATTTGCTTGCTAAATATCATAAAGCTATCTTCAAACCATGGTCTGCGCATTCCCAGTAGGAAGGTTGGTACCAAAAAGAATTGAAATAGGTTGACTCCTTCTTGAGATATCGCGCTGACAATGTTCGGGACGGACGGACGGACGCACGTATGGACGGACATACGGACGGAGCTGAATACTATATCCCCAGCTTCGCGCTAAACGTGCGGCGGGGGATAATCATTCCTGAAATCGTAAGTAGGGCCACAAAAAGATATCTTACATTTCTTAGCCAGTTGCATAGTGATGAAATTAGCTGCCAGATATAGTGATCCGAATACTAAATTTGATCCCTGACGGCTTTAATGGTAGCTCGACACAAAAATATTTTCAGTGCAGACTCGAAAGACTGCTGACTGTGTGTTTGGCATGACTGCAAGAAAGAAGAAAAGACCTTTAAAAAGATACAAATTTTGTCATTGAGTTCTCAATAGAATTCATGTACGTATTTGGCATTCGATCGGGAGGTGATCTGCCACTCCGACAGATACTGCACCACACTGGAAATTTAATTATGAAATGCAGTTGATTGAACTCTGTCCTGTACATCACAGACATTCTGCTTTATTTTCTGAAGATATCCTACAAACCCGTATAGTAACTAGAGATTGTTATTAAGGCAATAAAAAACAAAAAAACTAATGTCTGCCCCACCCCAACGCAGCCCCCCCTTATTGATAGTCACAGACCGTAAAAGGCACATCTACATACAATGATGAAAGAGTGTGCAAGGTTTCATGTCGTATCTTAAACGGTTTCCGAGTCACAGCGCAGAAACAGCGGGAACACAGATGTGGTCGCGGACGGGAAACCTTACAAAACAAATATGTCTCCCCACCCTCCGGGGGGGGGAGACATAATGATGCTAACATTCTGACGTTTTAATTGTAATAAAGCAACAACTGATCAAAAATACTTACAGGCTGCAAAGCTGTGCGTGTCCCTCAAAATTATTTTCTGGCCATGTGCCTGAATACTTGATTAAGTAAATTCAAATATCATGAAAACAACGAAGATGGTTCTGTCAATGATGCACATTTCACACCCATAGTCTGCAAAGCAATATATATGATCATTATCCAATCCAGCAGGAAGCACTGAGGTGTCCAGTGTGGAAACGCATTGCAACAAAGGACAGATCTGGCGCATCCGATCATAGTCGCATTGAAAGACATGTATAATGACCAAGGCCATAATTACCTTGGGTATCGGCAGTCCGCTGTTCAACTGGGCACATATTCCCAAAACACAAATTGAGCAATGCTGTTTGACCAGCAAATATGATCAAATACGTTTCAGAAGCATCATGAAACATTTCATGGCTCCAATTAATTTCCAATGTATTTCAAGGCAAGGACTGTGGAGTGGCCACTATTAGTTCCGAAGCAAAACTACTGGTACAACCCAAAGTATTTTAAGCTCACTCACTAAACAATTTCAGCTTTCCGAGGGACGTACATGCAATGACAGGGAAAAAAAAGAAAACTAAATGCAGAGAAAACCACAGTGAGCATGAGTGGAACCATCTCATCGCAGCCAAAGGTAAGGATGACTTCACACCTGTTTGAAACTTACTTGGCTTCTATATTCGACAGAGCTTAAGTCTCCTGGCAACAAATCACATTTCTAAGAAAGGTAGACACAACCAGCAGTAATTAGGGAAGAAAACACTGAAATGCCTTGTGACCACATGTGGTGTGACTGGGCAGGGAAACACACTGGAGCCACAGCTCAGCAGTCAGGGCACAAACTAGCTGAAGGTGACTGTTGCATTAAAAATGCTAAAAAATAACTGGCTAATGAGTAAGCCCGGTCAATGACCCCAGTAAAGAGCATAACTGTCTCTCTCCCCATTTACTTCGTCTAATCAGGTTTCATCGCTCCCGCACTCAATACTGGAGTATTCATGCCCCAGAAACTTCAACGCCCAGTAAGAATTCAGCATGTAATGCAAAAAAGTAGCATTTCTATCAAAAACACTGAGTTATGTAGATTCAAGTCCCTAATGTAGTAGGACACAGGGACAGAGAAATGCAGGCATCTGAGGGAGCAGCCCTGAGCAAACTCATGCAAAACAATCGGCTTTCAGGCACTCTGGGGTAGAATCTTGAGGAGAGGAATGCAAACCAACAAATCCTTACTGCACCCTGCATTATTTACTGGTGCACCGTGACTCTAAAATTCAGACCTCTTCTACCAAAACAAATTGAATGACGAATTGCATATATTCCAGTTCAACTTCACACACACATTATTTTAAATACTGGTAACGCAGACTTAAATTCTGATTAGGAAAGATGAGGGGGGAAAAAAAACAAAAAAAAAAACATTGGTATCCTTACCTAAGGTTCTGGACATGACTGGCAAAGCTGAACTAAGCACCAGGATTGATACGCAACATCCAATAATCTATGAGAGGAGAGAAAAACAATAAGGTCTGAATATACACAGCATTCATGAGGCTTAGCCACAACATTTACTATGTATACAATTTATATATTACATACACCACTGTTTACAGTAACGAGTCTTCAAGCCAAAAAAAAAAAATAGGTGTGTTTCTGGTTTCCCAACCCTACCTACATCATTAGGGCCAAACCTAAAAAAGTTCTCTCAGTTTCCAATTTACAATACAAAGAAATGAAGCCAACCTCCAATGTCCGGTGCAACATCACTGATCACGCGCATTGCTTTTTTTCTTGTTTGCTGGATTAGCTTTCTTGAGCTCCGTCGGTATTCTTCAGCTGAGCCCTCGTGCAAAAGCATATTGAATGTTTGAGAGCGTCTTTCCTATTCGTTGTTGGTTTGAGGTGAGAGTCTTTGAGATTGACGCCAAATTGAAAAAGCTGTTCAAAACAGTTTTGCCAATATGTGAGAACTACAAAGGTGTTGGGGGTGGGGGGGAGAAACAGTACTTGTCCAGAGGCCAAATCGCAAATGTTACAAAGACAAATGATTTGACTTTCCAAATTAAAAGCATTGTCACTTACTGGTTTAGTTTGAGTCATGGATTGCTGTTCCGAGATGTTGTTACTAGTTTGGCTGGATCAACCTACACTTGGAACTGCTTTATATGGGATGAAACGTGTTTGGACACCTAATGGTTACAGATTACGGTTGCAATGTCAGTGATGCAAACTGTATCACAGACAAAATGACAGTATTCTTGAGAGCATAGTTGTCTCAGTCTAGCTCAGGGCCATTCAAATATACACTGAATCTTGAAAACTTTTCATGACAACTTTTCTCATTCTTCCAGTTTATTAAAGTTTAGTACAAGTATGTCAGCTGTTACATGTTCATATGTTGAATGTAGCATACACCAAATTCATTTACTGGTTGCATGTCACTCTCAGGTTGGGTATGTGCCTTACATGCTGCTTTGATGGAGGGGAAAAAAAAGAAGAAAAAAAAGACAGATCACCTTGTTCCTACCCTAAAAATTTTACAAAGAAAACACTGACAAATCAATGTAATAGGAAACGTTATTATTATATTTGGCCTAAGGAAGAGTACAAAAGAAATACTCGCAAGTCAGACACCGTACACGCTCTTAAAAAGGCAGAAATAAAGAGAAAGCACTAGCAAAGAAAAAGTTTTTATTTTCATATTCAATTTTAATGGGAATTCTTCCCTTAACTGCGAAAACAGTACCAGCATGGCCGAGAATGACAAGAAAGGACACAGACTAGTGTAAACAGACTTCCCAGATTGCGCAATTAGTTCTTCTGAAGTTGCTCATTACCAGGTTTTTTTCTGTGTGGGCGAGTCCTTTCACTGAATCGTCAAGGCTAGTTAAAAAGCTCCCCCGTCCCAGCACATTAACAAGTGAATGGAGCGGCTACAGCAAGCAAAGCAAAAAACATCCTTTTCCCGCCCTTTCGCCCCTTGTGAAAATCCTCCAGTTTGTGCTTACGCAACACACAAACAATTATTGGTTTGATCAAATAAACCATTCGGGGAGTACTTTCCTGAGGACAACGGACAGCCAAGCTGCTCAGTGTGAAAAAGGGGAAACGGGGGGGGGAGAAACAGAAAAAGACAAAGGAGGGGGGGAGGGGGTGCATGAACACCTCAGGTCTACCCAGCCTTACCGTTGTCATGGTGGTGTCGTCCTTCCTCGGAGTGAGGCCTTCAAAGAGGCGAAGGCTGTAGAGACCAACGACAGACGACACCATAAGGTAGCTGCGAGAGAGTCAAGGATGCGATCATTTCGTAGCATGGAAAACAGCTCAGTTTGCAGCTTCGTCTCTACTTTCACGCTGTCACAATTATAAAGAGACAGAAAATATAAGCACACCCTCCCTACCATCCATCAGGAAACTTCTTTGGGACTTTGGAGGGGATCGCCCATTAGGACAACAGCACCGATTCACTTCAACGGTGACTATCTGCAGGCAGTCTACATGGTCCAATCAACTTGGCTATAAACACCCTCAAATAAAAGAGGCCAAGTTTAGGCCATACTTGGACCCAAAAGGCATGGCCTGTAAACAAATTAAAGCCCTTTTAACCTTAGACACTTTATAAAATTATATCACAGCCCAAAAAAATTTATTTTCACTGGACATTTGCCTGTTGTTTTTCAAAGGATACAACATCAGAATGATCTCCACAGCGGCTTGTACCACTCCAAATGTTGATAAGGACGCGTTTCCAATCCCTGGTTCCTGTAATTAAAAAAAAAAACTCCATGTGAGAACAGTGTCAAGGGGCAATGGAGACAGTATTTTTTATCTCATCACCCCAAAGACATAGTAAGAGCTATACGTAAGCATGACAAGGTGCATTTTATCTCCAAATGCCAACGAGTAAAAATACAATAAATGGCACATAATCGAAGGAGCTTTTCTAAATCAATTAAAAATACTCTTTAAATATGGAACTCCAACCTCTTACAACAAGAAAGGCAGAAACCTGACAGACTGGATATAGAGATCTGGAATACATGAATAAATGCCTTTTTGCACTCATTTCTGGCCTTGACACAACTAAACAGGTGTTCAAACAAAAAGACACGTTCCTTCGAATGAAAGGGTGTGCTGATTGAATGCATGTCTGTAAAGAACACAAAAAATAAGAAATACGCACATAGACACTGGTATGTCCTTTTTGAAGTAGGCAAAAAAAAAAAAAAAAATCTCCAAAATCCTTATCTGTGCCGTTAAGTGATAAATATTTGCTTTTGCTGAGGCATTCTTGGCCATAGAACTGTTTACATTACACAACTTTTGACTCTGCTTCAGGGGACTTGGTACCGAAAGCTGCAAATTCTCAGAGTCCATGGTTTCTGCACACTTAGAAAAAGCAAAGGGATAAGCTGCTTCTGATGTATCTGATGCTGTATCTGCACCAGGCTAAAACTTCATCACTATAGGTAGGCCGGTATTAAACACATCTTGAAACGCATACCAAAAAAAACCTAAAAAAGGAGGTGACAAACGACAGGCTGTTTCATGCCTTTATGCAACTGTCATCCCTCTACTTACAGTAGAAATCAAATGGAAAGCACACTCTTTCAGGGAATCACCACAGAGGACCTGATGTCATTAATAGTGAATACAAATGAAGGTTCTGGAATCTCTCTCATTATAGTCCCTTTTATCTCGGGGGGTAGAGCTTCCGTCACTGCCCGCTGCATTTGATGCTGAATGATTCAAAAAGGCACACTGTTTGTTAGTTCTGGGATTAGTGGGCTCACATCTGCGTTGGGTCAGAGCCTGCTAACATTGTGGGGCACAATGTTAGTGAATACCAAGCCCAGCTAGTTACTTCAGGTGCGTTCCATCCCACGCTTGAATGTGCCTCAGGTGGTTTAATGAAGGATAAAAAGCTAATCATGGATTGGACTCCTTTTTAAATCAGCAAAGCTGTGAAATGACAGAGCTGAATCTTTTCAGCCAGAGGTCAAGTGGTAAAACCAGCACCATTGCGTAGCTGTTGGTTTATTTAATTAAAACATTGAAAACAAAGCCCTTTTTGTGCCAGAACCGTAATGCTACTGGGCTGGCTTGTAATAACAGTTTAATTGGTGTTCTTAGCTCTTTCAGCGAGCATCAAAATCCATGGATGACTGTCATTTTTGAGCAGGAGTTTTCCTCTTCCCTGTCTGGAAATCTGCGGCTGCTCTGTTCAATGCGCGCAGAGACTCAGTTTGAGTACACCCACGTTATTTTCCTCAAACTTAACGCAAAACAATGACAGCTTTGGGCTCCCACTGGCGCACCCTTAACACACTGCCAGCTGTGTACGTAAAGCTTAAAAAAGCAACGCGACATGTTGGACTAAGATGCTTATCACAGGGGATCGGCATATTGATTAGCTTTAAAGAGGACACCTCTGACAGCAGGCGGCAGATCAGAGGCGTGGCACAGGTCCAGCTCTTCAAACTGTAAACCATTTAGCAGCCCTGCTGTCAGGAAGCTGACACCATGCATGACAAGCGTAATTTGGGGGATTTTATAGTATGTGTCATGCCAAAGAAAATAACTTTAAAATAAAATAATTGGAATGTTGAGCGCACCCGCCACAACAAAAGGGGGAAAAAAAAATCAATGAAAAATAGTGGAAATGAGATCCGTTTTGTTGCCTTCTTAAGAGAAATATCATGTAACTATCCAAATAGTTATAAACTTTTTACAGTATCTACTGCAAATAGATAACTTGCACCCCTCATTAATATAGGTGGGGGAATGTGACACTTGTATTAAAAAAGGACGCAGGCCTAGATCTTCCCTGCCACCTGGGTTCACACGTTACTCACAGAGAATTTAAGGAGTAAAGAGCAGCTAATTCTTGGTGTTTGGCTTCTGATATGAATTCCATTTAATCTGCAATACACTGTGAAATGACTCTCAATGAACACAGGGAGAAAAACATGAAGAAGGAGCACGCCATCCTCGGAAAAACAGCCAGATAAAAATCATGCGAGCGATTTCGGCATGCACCTGGACACAGCTGGAATTTGCTCATCAAAGCTTTCAGAACACAGTGTTCAAAATGCTAAGTATCGGTTCCTAATGCACCTTGTTGTCACAAAGTTGCTGCTGAGATGCGGCAATGTTACAATGTGTTACAATGTTAAAAACATTGGCAAAATATTTCCACACTAAAGTGAGAATACTTTTGTGTGCTGAGCAGAACCCGGTGAAACAAAAGAGGGGGAACAAAGAAGTATCAGGACGTTTTTTTTTCACAACTCACCTTTGATCCCTTTGGCATAGCAGTTTCATCCACTAATAAGTACAGGATGTTGAGAACAACTAAAAGAACAGAGATCGTCTATGGTGCAAAATGAAAAGAAAAAGGTTAAATCAGACATAATACTCAAGTCAAGCAAAGATGAACACCATTACAGTTCAGCTGCTTTACTCTGAATAGTGCCATTAGTGATTAGTGCTACCTCAGCTGTGGTACTCTGGTTAGTTCTAGTTCTGCAATTGTGCCTTGATTACTGCTAGCTACGCTGTTGTACTCTGGTTAGTGCTAGTTCTGCTGTAGGACTCTGAATAGTGCTAGGTCTACTGCAGTGCTCCGATAATTGGAAGCTGCTATCGTACTCTAGTGCTTTATTTCAAGGATAGCCCATTGAGATGAACCATCTCGTTTTCAAGGCGGTCCATACACAAATATATAAACAAAAAGGAAAATTACAAGATAAAACATTACAAAACAATTGCATTCACAAAGAGAACTTTCCAAATCTAACCATTCCATCGTCCAGCAGCCCACCAAGAAATACAAATGTGCACACAGTAAGGGTACATTCAATCCATATAGACATGCGCCAACCCAAAATACTCTAGTTACATGCATTTACATGTATTGCATCAGGAAAAAGAGATGACATATTTCTTTGCAGGAGCAAGTTGTTTGCACACAGAATAAGAGAGAAATCTTAAAGCGATGAAAAGAAGAATTAGATCTGAGTGAGTCAGGTAGATGGCTCCAGTCTGATAAGGCCTTCAATTGAAAAGAATAACACCCAATTTCTTTGAAAATTCTAGGAATAAAAAAAAATTTTAAAAAAGGATTTTAGTGTGTCGTATGTTACACTGTGATCTATAAAGAATTAGATATTTAGATAAAGAGGGTAATTATGGAGAGACACATTTTAAAACTAATAGCAGCCAATGACACTGTCTTCTAGACTTCGGTGTTAGCCAATTGAGAGCATGATACATAAAAAAGTGTTGGGTTCTATATGGACATTTTAAGATAAAATGACAAAGACTTGTATATTACAGAGGATGGAGGAAGGAGGAGGAAGAGGATGGAGATTAGTTTCTGAAGTATTCGGAGAAACAACATCTGCCTAATCCAATAATGGTAAGTTAAGCTGTGTAACCATCTTTTTCCTAATGTTTAAGGTGAAACAGCTGATGGAACAAAATAACAGACTTAAATTGCTATTTACTTTCTTTTTAACTGAATCAATATAGACCTTAAAAGTAAGTTGAGAATCAAGCCAGACACCTAAATATTTGAATTTATCCACTTTATCAAGGGGACTTTTATCGATATAATTAATTGACCAATTATTATGTGGAAGCAAAAGCTTGGATACAACATGATGTAAGACTTCCTCTAGCTGAGTAGGAGATTATGAGAGGAGAAATATTTTTGGAAGTATAAAATTCAGACTGTAAATTTGCTTGATTTTGTGATATATTAGTCCTGGAGGTATACATAGTGGTATCATCTGCATTAAGTTGGATTTGACAATTAAAACAAATTTGTGAGAGATTGTTGATAAAAATGCAAAACAATAATGGACCTAAAGATGAGCCTTGAGGTATGCCCGTCTCCATAATCATAAAATCTGAATCAGTGCTGTGAAGAGAGAAACACCATCTTCTGTGATGCAAGGTAAGAGTTAAACCAGAGTAATGAGCATTTTGAGAGTCCAAAAGCATGACGTTTATCGAGGAGTTGGTAGTGGTCAACCGTATCAAAATTTTGGTGAGGTCCATAAATAAAGCATGCGTTAACATATTTTTGTCTGACGAGGATGTAAAGTTTTAGAAGAGCTGTGGTTGTAGAAAAGTTAGGTCTGAAACTGGATTGGTGTGGAGATAAAATATCGAGGTCACTGATATACTTGCAAAGTTGATTAAAGATTATTTTTTCAAAGATTTTAGCAACAAAAGTAATTATGGAGATGGGTCTATAGCAGGGCTATTCAACATAATCCAGAAAGGGCCAGTGTGGGTGTAGGCTTTCATGCCAACCAAGCAGTTACGCACCAAATGCTAATAATCAAGCTCTTTAGCAAAGACTCTTGGGGATGACTGGTAGTATCAGGTGTGTAAGTACTAGGTGTGAATGAAAGCCTGCACCCACACCGGCCCTTTCTGGAGAATGTTGAATAGCCCTGGTCTATAGTTGTTGTTATCAAGACGCTCACCTCGTTCATGCAAAGGGGTCATTTAATTGCTTCGAAGCAACGCAAAAAAACTCAATTTTCAGTTTGAAATGCATTCTTGATGCCTAGATCTTAAATTTCGAATTCAGTGCGCATTTGGCCTTCAGACAAAAATGGGTGCTAGCTAGATACAAACATCCTATAGCTCAGTGCTCCCCAACCCTCTCCTGGAGGCCCACCTGTCCTACATGCTTTGGATTTCTCCCAGCTTCAGCACAGGTGATTCAAATGATCAGCTCGTTAATCACCCCCTAAAGCTGATTGATGACAGGCTGATCATTTGAATCACCTGTGCTGGAGCAGGGAGAGATGGAAAACAAGCAGGTCAGGTGGGTCTCCAGGAGAGGGTTGGGGAACACTGCTATAGCAGATAGGGGTGTAACGATTCTGAGATGCGGTTTTTTTAAGGCATAGTAACACCATCTGCTGTCATGGGGCGAACATTCAAGCTTTCCCATTTCCTTCATTAAACCGGCGCAGGTTGAACGAAAGTGTCAAACATCAAAGTACATGGGAAATGCTTCCGGAAAAAAACTTGACTGACATCAATATTTTTTGGTGACATGCTGCGCTGAGCCAAGTAAAGGACTACAGAATTGTCTCCTATTAACCAATTAGGTAACTCTAAGAAAAGTAAACCTGTTCCCGTTTACTTTGCATGATTAGCAATCAAATGGTGGATTTGTTTACTCTCCAAGTTGAATGAGTAGAGCTGTATATTAAGACAGCATGTTTGATTGCAGCATTTTGAAACTTAAATGGCCATAGAACAGCACAGCATGAACATGATTGCCGTTGCCACGCATTTCGTGCGACTGTGATCATTCATATCTCAGACTCACGTTAAATCTGATTTTCAGAATGTTTTCCACCTTGAGTATTTTTTTAGGCGCTTAAAATCCAGGGCGATCTTATAACAAATCTGTTTTAAATTCATCTTGAACAATGTCCTAAAATTCTACAAAGGGAGATGTAATTCAGAGGAGGATTTATTCAAATTATTGGCATTTTTTCAACCTAACACCGTAGCCCATTTACGTTTGTCTGCTTTTCACCATCACATCTTAATCGTTATAGGCAACTGAAATTGCTTGATCGTTATTTCGGCCAAGTACACGGGAGCAGATTGAGGGAAGGGCTATGCACCTGCAATTAGCGAAATTTAAACTCCGGCTTCTTCCCGGCAGCATTTTAAATCATTTAAGCCGCTTCAGGTGCGTATGTTTCAAGAAATTACACGCGACTGCATACACAACACATGATGTCAAGTGGTCTCATCACACTTTAAAAAAAAATCCTCGTTCAACATCGCCACATCCCAACTCTGCATTTCATCTCCCATTTTAGTATTTTTAGGAGATCTATAATGACAAAATAAAAATAAAGAGATTTGTTTTTAGATCGCCCTGGATTCAAAGCATCTAAAAAAGGATATTTTCCTGATATAAACATATAATATGCAGCCTATTCTCCATCAGTTTCAATTAAAAAAAATTCAATTATCTAACACAGACCCCTAAATATTTATAAGATAAGATACACTTTATTGAACCCCGTGGGATAATTTGTCCTCTATTTTTGATCCATCCTATTGTTAGGAGCAGTGGGCGTCCACAGAGCAGGGCTTCTCCAACTCCAGTTCTAAAGCCAGTTCTTTGGTCAGAGGCACTGGCAGTAGTGTTCCTACAATGCATGTTTTTGTGGGTGGGGGAAACCAGAGTACCTGGAGGAAACCCACGGAAACACTGGGAGAACATGCAAACTCCATACAGAAAGGCCTCAGGCTGGATGTGAACTCACAACCTTCTTGCTGTGAGGCAACAGTGCGAACCACTATGCCACCGTGCCGCCCAATTGAAGAATTGAAATCTTAAGAAAGTTACCTTACACAACTGAGATTTATTTGCCTTTGCAGTCATTTGTAGATCTAAAAAAAGAATAGAGATGAACTGACTCTACAGAGCAGATTATCAAGTTGATAAAGTTGAGATGCAAGTGAATTTGACACGTTAAGTTTTCTTTTAGACAGGCAAAGTGATCATATCGCAGCCATGAGTTTAATTGTGAATGAATCCCCATCACAAGCAGCCTTGGGTGCAATTATACCTTTGGTGTTTCAGCCACTGGTCATCAATAACGTGAATGTCAAGTAATGTATGAATTCACTTTCAACCTTCACTAACCGGTACAAATCATCTAAGCACACTTTCAAACCTGCTTCGTTCTAGCAGAGTGGACAATGAAAACAAGTGAGTAGATATATAGCTACAGCGAAGTGCAGTGATAATTATACACTTAAAACTAAGATGAATCTTAGTAACCAAGTACTATTCAAGTATTTATTTCAAGTAATGTTGGATATTATAAGTTAACAGAAAACAATATGAAGTAAAAAAAACATTAAAAATACTTTTCGAAATGCATGATGGTGTTTCTTACAGTGCCATGGCAGCATTTAACGTCTTCAGCATCATGTCAGGCCACGATATGGCTACGTACAATCTCAGAGAACTTCTTCCGTCCTGCCATCATGTTTCATGTTGTGACACTGCACGTTCATGTGGCCTTGTATACTGAAACTACTGACCATCAGAGGTAATTTTACAGACTAATGTGGTCTCAAACCAGGTTAAACAAATTGTTCAGCTTTCAAACATATTCAGGTTATGCAAAAGTACCAAAAAACAAAATTGCCGCAGCGTTCAATTGTTATTTTAAAAAATGATGTTTTCAGTGTTTTTGATTATTGCCCACATTTTCACCTCAATATACCTCTGGGAATTATTTTTTTTGTTCTCATGGCCAAAAATGGTATTTTTCAATATATGTTCACCAAATAAATTATAGAGAAGTAATGTACTAGGACCCCTTTTAGACGAAAGTGGTGGTGTATAATCATCACTGCACACTACTGTATGTTAGCTAGCCAGTTCGCAATCTCGGCCATTAAGCATGTTTATGTGCAGTGTTGTTTTCCTAAAACAACGATAGTAATGCAACTGTAGCCAAGACACACAAGCCGAATATTACATTGGACTGGATCAGGTCAGATTCACAATTTCGCCTTTCTTTCATTTACCCCACTGATCCAAAGCTGGTCAAAATATTTTTGCTACATTAGAAAGTTGGTTGAGACATATCCCAACTATCCCTACCCAGATCTTTGCCTATTCATAAAACCAATGTCCAGAAGCTGATGGGCTTGTTGATGTGTCCTCTTGCAAATTCCAGAGGTTTCATTTTGTTCTTGTGACTAGCAATTGGTTTCGTACGAGGAACCCCGCCGTGCAGCCCACGTTCGTTCAGCCTGTTCTTGATTGTTTGTGGGCAAACCTAAAAGCCTCCAACACATGCCTCATTAAAGACCTCCCTCCAGTACTGCAGTCCAAACACCAATTAATTATGCAAATTACCAGTACTGCCTGTTCAATGAGTTGCAGTGTAATTAAGCCAGGCCCTAGATGCAGTCTGGGTGAAGTACAGGCTTACAGTACTAGTAACTCCAAGTTCAATCCAAAATTTGTTGAATTTTCAGTGATAATTCACTCTAAGAATTTTTCAGAATTTTTTTCGGCTACCAAATTTTTGAATGGAAAACTACCCGAAAACTTTTTCGGCCACCAAAAAATTTTCAGATATATGAAAAAACATGAATATTTGCCAAATTTCGTGGCAACTTTTGAATGGTCAGTAATGTAGGCCTTTACTTCATCCAGACTGCATCTAGGGCCTGGCTTGCTTACACTGCACCTCATTGAACAGGCAGTACTGGTAATTTGCATAATTAATTGGGGTTTGGACTGCAGTACTGGAGGGAGATCTTTAATGAGGCATGTTTTTTCACTGTCTTCACACCTCCCCTTTGTTCTGGTGTGAGCATTGGCCTAGCAGACAATCTTCAGTCCATCACGGTGAAATTTTCCCAAGGTATACCAATGTGGCCTCCAAGCTTCAGTGGGCCAGACAACCCTTGGTGTGCTTCGGGAAAATTTAGCTGAGGTTTACTGAGGTGTTGAGGTGTTAAGTAAACTGGACAGCCTTTGGGATACCTCAGTAAAAGTTTTCCAAGGTCAACAGAGTTGTCCTCAAATATTCAGAAAACCTTAGTGTATTCTAAGTTTTTAGGTGCACTTTCTCGGTTTTTGGGTGCAACTGGTGAATAGTGTGATAGTTAATATTAGCTAGGGTATGAAATATTGATACAAGTTGGGTTACCCCTACAGTATAATCAAAAATAATAATTGAGGTCATGTGTAGTCAGTCTGAAGAAGCAAATTATTATGTGCTATAGATGGAATTAGAAAAATGATCAATTCCCACCAGCCTCCACAGTTGTTTACTGCTTTACGTCTTACTTGTTAAGTGAGCAACATACAAACTTAATTTTTTGCATACAAAACTTAATTTGTCATTTATTTGGTCAATACTATCAAAATTGATAGATATCATCATCTAAAGCCCAACATCTATAGTTGAAATCTTTTGATCTGCTCCAACTTCAATTTTGATTAATGCTAGCTCAACTGCAGTACTTCGATAAGCACTAGCTCAGCTGTAATACTCTGATTAGCGCCACCTCTGCTGCAGCACTCGGATTAGCTCTAGCTTTGCTGTACTTCTCCAATTAGTGCTAGCTCTGCTACTGTACCCTGATTAGTGCTGGGTCAGCTGAAATACTTTGATTAGCAAAAGCTCTGCTGCAGTATGTTCATTAGCACTAGCGCCACTACAGTACTCTGATTAGCGCAAGCATTGTTGATGTGCCCTGATCAATGCTAGCTCTGCTGCAGTACTCCAATTAGTTCTAGAGTTGCTGTAGTACTTTTATTAGGGCTAGCTCTGCTGTACTGCTCTGATCAGCGCTAGCTCGGCTGTTGTATCCCGATCAGCGCTAGCTCTGCTAAAGTACTTGGATTACTGCTACCTTGTCTGCAATACTATGACTAGTGCAAGCTCCGCTGTGGTACTCCGATTATTGCGTGCTTAGCTGTAGTACTCTGATCAGCTCTAGAATTGCTGCAGTGCTTTGGTTAACACTAGATCTGCTGCAGAGCTCTGATTAGTGCTAGCTCTGCTACAGCACTCCAGTAAGCCCACACTTTGCTGTAGTACACTGATTAGCAATAACTCTGCTGTAGCACCTTGATGAGTACTAGCAGTGCCGCAGTACTCCAATTAGCTCAAGTTCAGCTGCAGTACTCCGATTAGCACAAGCTCTGCTGTCAAAGATTGATTAGCGCTAGCTTTGCTGAAGTACTCTGATTGCTGCTACCTTCAGTGCAGTACAATGATTAGCGCTAGCCCAGCTGTGGTACTCCAATTAGTGCTAGCTTAGCTGTAGTATTCTGATCAGCACTTGCCCTGCTGCAGCAATCTGATTAGCACCATCACTGCTCTAACACCCTGATTAGCTCTAGCTTTGTTGTAATATTCCAGTTAGCACTAGGTCTGGTGCAGTGCTCTGATTAGGACTGGCTTGCTACAGTACCCCAATTACCACTAGCTTTGCTATCAGAGAAACAGTCACGTATTCAATGGGTGCATGCAATTTGGCGGCAATCCTCTGAGTGCTTGTTTGTGTCTGGATTGTATGGTGGTTAGGCAAGGGTCTGGGACAATAAAAAAAATAAACCACCTTAAAGAAAAAAAAAATCAAAATCATGAAAAGTCTGGACAAATGCGAAATGGGACTTACTCTAACCTGACTATATGAGCCTATCAAACTGAAAGTATGTTAGAGCAGGAAAACAAAAAGGTATTATGGTTGCTTACTGTTCCAGTCAGGAGTATTAACATGACAATGGGGTACAGCAAATTCTTCTCCCATGCTGAAGCCTTCTTCCGCCTTTCTACAGGGAGCAGCACAAAGACGCACTGTTAGCTGGGGTGAGAGAAACAACTTCAGCACTACGCCAAAACACGATGCTGTAAACCTCTTCACTGCCCTGTCAGTGTGCATACAACTACTTCCCACAACTCTGTTTGAGGTGTATCGCGTGTGCAACAGAAACTTATCTCCAATCACTCCCCCGGGAAAAAAGATATTATTGATTACACAACTGCTATAAATTAAACACATTGTCTTTAATTAGCCACTCATTTAGGCCTGTCCTCCTCAGGAAGAACATTCATGCAAAATAAGATTAAAAGAAACACAGAGAAAAGATCCAAAATGATTTGTGTCTGTATCTGTGAATCGAAAAATTATCAACACGCTCTCTTTTTCATACACAAATAGAGCTCAGGCCATTTCTCATCCAATCATTCGGCACCCTGACATCTTTATCAATTCTCAAAGTAGCAGGGAAGGAAAGAAATGATAACAATGATGTTGGCACATATTTTCAGGAAGTCCTTTGTTGTTCCTTATCAGATTCCACACACGAGAGACAAGAATAGGGCCAGAAGGTTTAAAACATGTAGGACTATTAGCTAAGCAAGCAAAAACAAAGGGCAGGTTTCTACAACAGACCATCACTGAACCTCTATGGGTTACACTGCCATTTCATTACATGCAATACCAAGGTCACAACAGACTGAAACCAGCCATTACCCATGATGCACATCCCCCCTCAATGTCATATTGCACCAAATGAAATTAAATAAATGACATATGAAATGGCACACAGGCAGAGGAGGCTGGGGGTAGTGTGCACCTGCGTGAGAAAGACGCACAAAAATGCAAACAGAAACACACACACACACACACACACACACACACACACACACACACACACACCAGTGTTTGTTGTCCTGGCCCTGCATTACAATCATCAGCTCTGGCCGTCATAGTTCCTTATAGGCTGGAAGGCACCGACCACCCCAGCTGCCCGCCTCCAGCTTTGCCAAGCATATTCCATATGCACAATGCTCCTTAATTAATGACATCAGTAAAAGGCCAGCTACAATAAAGTTTGCCTCTCGTCCAATATCCTAAGTGCCTCTGCGCCTCTCTCCTCCCCGAGCTTCTGCCCATACTGCACTTCATTAATAATATCCCAAAAAGATTGCAAAGACTAATCATCTAACAAAAAAAAAGCCTGGTTCCCATCCAAATGTAGAAATGAGTCTGAGAAAGACAGGAGAAGCCAAAGCTTAGTCAGAGCGTTTAAAAAGCGCCCAAGCAAACAAGCTCTGAACCGGCGGGCGTGATGGATATTCTCTCAGAAAGACAGCACAAACATGGCAGCACACAGGAAAACAACCATATGTGAGAGCAGAGAGGCTCACCAAGCTTATTCTTCTGACTCCTGACACAGTCCAGCTCCTTGTGCAGATGTAGAGAGTTGTAGCGAGAATGAGAGGCTGAACCTGGAGGGAGAATAGCGTGCCATTACAATGGTCATTTCAAAAATACTGCCTCCATAAACATCTAAATGGAACAATTTTACAGTTGGTGATTTTTTCCCCCCCACTCCTGAACCGCCACTTCCTCATAAAGGTTTTAAGGAATGCAAAATAAAAAAAAGAACTAAAATATTAAGCTTTAAAAACAATTCAAAAATGTTTTTCGTCGTTGTCATGTTTTTTTTTTTTTTTTTTTGTAAGATGAACAATGTCATTCATATTTGCTCCTGCTTATTAAGAGATCCTGTCAAACTAATAATCCCATTTAATACACAACGGTGTGATCTCAAACAAGTAACGATAATCTTCTGAGTCAGCGCTGTCTAGCGAACGGATTTGCGTGCTTCAACTAGTCGAGAGCAACTGGAAAGGGGTTCTCCAGGAAAACCACAAAAGCAGCTCATTTAAGGTTAATTTATCGGTTTTACTCTGTTTTCCCTCCAGCCTTGACGTATGGCTGGAGTCCTCAAAGTGAAGGGAAAGAGTATCTATTTGCACACCCTGGGGCAATTGGCAGATCCAGACCAATTAGTTCAATGTTACACTCTTACTAGCGTGCAATAAATACAGGATCTTTCATCTTTGTTACAGAGGTGAAGAACCAATATCTTTGATCAAATAAATATTTTTTTTTTCATCCTGCCACACCCTGTCTGCTTGGATTTTGAGTTGATCCGTTTAACAACCTCCTGCCCGACCCAACCCTCCAATTTGGAAAATAAAATCTGAACACTTTGACAATGGAATAGGAAATGTCACCATTAGCTGAAAAGGACAGGGGTTTTCAGCCAAACAGCTAGCACACACGCCTCCAATGACCTCAAAGGTTGTTGAATACCCTGTGCTAAAGCCAGGTTTCAGCAGGCCAGAACCAAGTGCTAATCTTCAGTCTTCTGGCAAGGCTCAGTCAAATTCATCACCCCGCACCACACCCTCCACCCCACATTTCCTTATTAATGCCGACATTTTACAGATAAGTATAGATTAATTCCATGCTATAGTTGCAACAGGATTTGTCACAACAGCTGCGTTTGGAAAAAAAAAACATTACCCGAGGCCAGACTACAGACGGCAACAAACTAAAAAGTTAAATTTGAGCAATTACTGACCTTTACCTTCATTCTCAGATAGACCTACAAAAAATAACATGCATTGCATACACTGGCGAGCGAAACCATCATAAGCACTTTAACATGAAGCAAATTGCTTTCACTCAGAACAATGTCACACCATCAAGGTCTGCACACAGACCTTAGAGGCAAAGCGAACAGTCGACTCTCTTAGTCAACACCTTTGATGGGGGGGGAAAATAGACCTGAGCGAGGGCCAAAAATCATTATGGCTAAATAAGTGGGTCAGATCATCTCCAAAGCAACATGGCTTCTGGGCTGCTCCCAGTCAGCAGGGGTAAGGGACAGTGGTCCAAGGAGGGACAAACCGCCCCAGACTCATCAATGCACAAGGGCAATGAAGGCTATGCCGTCTCATGTATAAGCGCTTTTCGGTATGAGTGTCAGAATTGGACCTCGGAGCAATAAAAGAAGGTTGCCTAGTGCGGGGAGTAACATTTTTTTACATTATGTGCTTCGGCTAGGCGTGTGTGCACTGTCTACCTGAGGGTGAGATGGCACCAGGATGCACGGGTGGAGGAAAGCAAGCTGGGGTAAGGAGTGTGACGCTCTGAGAAATGTTCTGCTGGGATTCCTGGGGTCCATGAATTCAAGGGATATCAGTATAACGAAGTCATTTTGGTGGTACAAGAAGGATCTAAACAATATTTGGCAGGTGGTTTTAATGTTGTGGCTAATCAGTGCAGGCAAGACACAAGGATCACAGCTCACCACATTCCTTGTACTGGTGCATGCGTTTGTGTGAACTCTGTGAGGTTTATGCAACCAAGAATGAGATTAGTCCTTTTCAAAAGTAGTGGCATGCAGCCATACCAATTGTGTGAAAAGCTGAGGAGGCCCTAGGAGAGTCACCATAAGACAGGAGCAACCAGGAGGGAGGTGCTGATCACAAGCAGCCTCACGGGGCAGCAGCGGGCAGTGAGTTCATAACAGCAGTGGTGAGCCTGGGTGAGCACTAGAGAACCCTGATCACTGCTCAGTGTTCAGCACAGCAGGTGATACAGCTGGTGCAAGATGACAAAGCAATTGCAACAGTTAGCAGTGGCACACAGTGCAATTAACGGATAGGGAATGAATATACTCAGAAAAAAATTTGCACTCATTCAAGGGATCTTGAGCAACGGAGACTATAGATCTTCTTATGGTCCATAAATTAGGATCGGTGCCAGGCCAAGTGTGTGGGTGGAGATCTTAAAATTTCGGGAGAAAAGCATGTCACTCAGACCAGAAATGGGAATGTTTATCTTACACTGTCAGTGGTCAACCAATGCCATTTAAAAATGTATACATTTTGAACACAAGGAGGCCCACAATTTTACATTATAATATCAGGTAATTTAATAAATTGGGGTAATGAAGTCGATACGACCTTGACAATCAGAAACACCTGCCACAGAAAATGTTTCTGACTACATACTGTTGCACAGTCAACAGAGACATCTGGTGGAGAAAGATTTGCTCAAAAATTAGTCCTCATGAGAGAACATGTTGGCAATGTAACAATTCTTAAATTCCGTAGCGCAACATAACTGTGGGCAAGTTTTTATACTTCGAGCAAAAATGATTTAGAGCAATAACGATGAATTTTAGAATCCAAACTGTCATTACACCGGGCATCAAAAGGCCAAAAATATACAAGTGAGGGCATTTTAAAAAAACATCAGTAACAATCAAATGTATCATCAATGTCAGAGAATCAAAAACTATCAAGTACACAGAGGGAGAGTCGTACATTCAAAAACCAGTAAAAATATTCCATTTGCTCCTCAGAAAAATACAAAACAAAAATGAAAGAAAAACCAAACCCCAAAAAAAAAAAAAACAGGGCCCATCAAGCACAAGAACCTACCAAGGTCTACAGTCATTCGGTGTGCCTTTTGAACTATCCCTGAACTAAGAGATCAGAGACATTTAGCGGAACTGAGATTTCTACCAATGTGTGGTCACAAAAATGTGAGGAATTCCTGATAAGGAGTAGTGATACAAACTTGTGAGCACCTCCCTGCTCGCTGTGCCACCCTGAACCCCACAGCAGGGTAACACAGGCAGCGCTACCTCAAACGAAACATGCACTGCTGTGCCTTCTTTACCAAAAAAATTAAATCAAAATCACAGTGGCCAACACACATCAAAGGCTTGCAGGTGACCGAACACAGATTAGTTATTTTATCAGGAGGTGGAAGCGCTATAGTTTGCCTTAAATGCAGATACGGAACAGGACTCCCATTGAGGATCACTGTAGCCTGCAAACAGTGAGGCTATCAGGACAACGATCTCACTTACCTCCCTGCTCTGAATACAAAGTCATCTCTCCATTTACTTGCATCTGTACACTTAGTCGCTCGCTTGACTTGATATTAAAGTGCGTTTGGCAGCCCTCCAAATATTTCCTACATTGTCATTTTAAAAGGGAGCGAGAGGCTCCGTTACCCAGGGACTATAACAAACTGCTTAAAGGAAACAGGAGCAGTCAAACATTTTTTCGTAGATCCTGTGTCACGTTCCAATACTGGGTAAGTTTGCATATCCCCAAACTCCATTGAAACTCCATCAGAGCAAAGCATTTATCAGCCCATCATCAACACAAAAACGATGTACTAGAACACTGACACTGAGCCCGCTCTTCACGCAATATGAAAGGCAGCTAATCCTGTGCCTCAACGCATGCAAAGGGCCAAGTCAGGGTCCTTGTGAGAGTTCAATGCGTCTTCATAAAGGCATGGGCAGAAGTCAAGAGATGGACTAAAACACAGGAACAGAAAAGACATCCCAAAGGGAGTTTGGGAACCCATAACTGAAGTGCAGACAGTCTGCACCGATACAAAATGAACTGGACAAGAACTATGGCCATTTCAATTTTTGTAGCTGACTAAATACTTGCAGATCTCACTGTGTGTTTGCCCACTTATTTTTATGCATCACAGTAGTTTGCTACAGTAATTTATGCATATTTCTGGAATAATTCATGTGAGCGATGGCACAGGTTGGCCAGCGAGGTCAGGCTCTGTCATATTCTGCGACTGTCTGCTGCACAGCCCGTGAATTTCCAGCACTTACGAGCACACACCAGAGTAGGGGAGGCAGCTACGGGCCCCGCCCCACCTTAGACAGTGCTTTATTAGTATTGATTCGTCCCAGCCAGGGCAGGCAAGAGATCAAATGGAAAATCTATTCTCTTGAGTGCCATCATTTTTTTTTTGTTTTTTTTATTACAGAAAAACAAACTCTACGTGGACACAGCCTAAAAAAGGCACAAACATAATGCAGCTCACATTATGATACCGATACCCAAAAATGCTAATGGCGCTCATCTGGCACAACACTGCTGCCCTCCTGTTAATCAGCAGCAGGCCAGCCACCGTTTACAGACAGGAGCTGCGTCTGCCACCGTCAGACACTGAGACGATGCCTGATAAAAAAAATAAATAAATAAAAAAAAAACGGGGAGGGGATGATTTTCAGGCCACAACAACTCGCCCATAAAGCGGGCCCACATTTATACAGACATATACCATTTAATCTCCTCTGAAGAGCCTCCTCTTGCAAATGGATGCAGTAAATTTGTTCGTCCAGGTCTTCCAGGATCTGTGAAATAAAATGGCACATAATTACAGATTACATTAATTACAGGGAGGCCCGTTAAACAGAAAATGAAAATGACTAATGACTTGCCCTCAATGACCCTCAACCTGTACCAATGATCAAACCATCCGAGACAGCGGGATGAGTAGTCCCTAAAACTATGTAACACCACCATGACAAAATGGGCAGGGGGGTATTTCTAGCAGAGTGAGAGCAGCTAGAATTGGCTGCTAAACCCTACAATGTCTCCTTGTCAAAATGAGCAAACTTAAGACTTGGATTTATACGACTGGCAGTTCAAGCTCAAGTCAGTCTAGGGGGACTGTCCCCCACTTTGTCTTATGTAGCTTTGGACAAACACCTCAGCTAAACAATTGTAATGCAAGATAGCATGAACACTATAAGCTCATCTTCCTGTCACTTTATCACCCTTAGATCTGTTTACCTCTTCAGTCTTCAGACAAAAGCAGCCTTTCTGGGCCCGATTTATGAATGCATCCAAATGGTTACTTCCTAGCTATGGCTCCGTACAACTTGTGCCTGCCTCCGACTTTGTTAAGTGTTAAATGAAGGTACAAAGGGCATGATTGTATAAGATATGGGTTCACGTTTCACATGACAACACAAGCTCCTCATTGTCTAGATATGTGGCATTGTGCATTATTCCACTGATTTCAAAGGGAGACGGGGCAGGTGCGGTTATGGAAAATTTGTAGGGATATGAGCGGATGTTGCACTTACAGTTGGCTTCACTATTAACTGGCCCATCACTGTGAACATGCGGGAGAGCCCCACCGGCGTGCACACTGAGAGAGACAAGCATCAGGTCAACAACAAGCAACACCGAAAACAATCTGCCCCAAAATATACCCCAATATGGCTTGTGAACACAATATTGCAATGATGTGAAATAGTGTGAACACCGGATCAGTACAGTGCGCACGCCAATCCATTGTAACCAAATATAAAGCGAATAGTACAAATGCAGCATGGAACGGTCGTTGTGCCTGGACAGTACAGATCTGTGATACAGCATCGGCCGCCTTTTTTTTTTGACGTCTTGCTTGTCTGCTTCACATCTTCATTGAAATTCAATACAAAAAAACCAAATGTCTTTGTGTGGGGTAAAAAAAAAAAAAAACTCACCACCTTAATTACCCCGTTAACTAACCAAATTGATAACAGGTTAAATTTAGACAAAAGATGCCCAGACTTAATGCCAGCAGTGTTTAATCAAAGCTAGGGCTGTCATACAATTAGGAGATTGTATCTAATTAATTACATGCTGTGTGACTAATTTATCTAAATTGCATGTATCAATTTTTGCTATGAGGAGCATTAAAAAATATTTCAATTCAAATGGATTTTGGTAGATGAGTTAATCAATGCGGACATTATAAACTTATAAGGTCAACAAACTTTTTACTACCCAGATTACAAAAAGTTGGGATGATCGGTAAAAAGTAAATAAAAACAGAGTGCAATTACAGCACCCTCCATAATTATTGGAACCCCTGGTTAAGATGTGTTAAAAGCCTTAAAATAAATTCAATTTTTTTTTTTTTTTTTTTAGAAAAATGCAACCTTCAACTCAAGTGAATTTTAAGGGGAAAAAATCCCTGACTGAGAAATAATTATTTTTCATTAAATCACCTGTTCCACAATTATTGGCACCCCTAACAATTCCGAGGAATTAAATGTAATTGAAGTATTTCTGTCATTTCTACAGTAGTTTACAAAGTTGATCATAGTGTCTAGGAACGTTTAATTAGTAAATTATCACTTCCTGTTTACCTGGGGTATAAATATGACGTGACACAGAGGCCATTTCTCTTATCCACTCTTCAACATGGGAAAGACAAAGGAACACATAGTTCAAGTAAGGCAGATGTGTGTCGACCTTCACAAGTCAGGCAATTGCTACAAGAAAACAGACACTCGCCTGCACCTGCCCCTATCTACTGTCAGAGGAATCATTAAGAAGTTTAATACAACTGGAACAGTGGTAAATAAGCCTAGACCTGGACGCAAGGTTATTTTGCCACGACACACAGTGAGGAGGATGGTAACGGCAGTAAAAAGTTCTCCAAAGCTCACTGTTAAAGAATTGCAACAAATGGTAGCATCTTGGGGTCACAAAGTCTCCAAAACAACCATCAGGTGCCATCTACATGCCAACAAGCTGTTTGGGAGGCATGCACGGAAAAAACCTTTTCTCACTCGCAATCATAAACGCAAACGTCTGCAGTTCGCCAAGCGGTACTGGGACTTCAACTGGGACCTTGTGCTTTGGTCAGACGAGACCAAGATGGAGCTTTTTGGCAACAAACACTCTAAGTGGGTCTGGCTGAACACAAAAGATGAGTAGGCAGAAAAACACCCCATGCCCACTGTGAAGTATGGGGGAGGATCGGTGATGCTGTGGGCCTATTTCTCTTTCAGAGGCCCTGAAAACCTTGTTAGGGTGCATGGCATCATGAACGCTTTGAAATACCAGGACATTTTAAATCAAAATCTGGAGGACTCTGCCCGAAAGCTGAAGATTGGTTGTCATTGGGTGCTTCAGCAAGATAATGACCGTAAACATGTGGCCAAATCTACACAGAAATGGTTCATCAGACACAGAATCAAGCTCCTCCCATGGCCATCTCAGTCCCCAGACCTCAACCCCATCGAAAACCCAGTGGAGTGAGCTGAAGAGGAGAGTGCAGACGAGAGGTGATTTAGAGAGATTGAGCAAAGAGGAATGGTCGAAGATCCCTCTTTCTGTGTTCTCCCATCTTGTGAAACATTATAGGAGAAGATTAGGTGCCGTTTTGTTGGCAAAAGGGGGTTGTACAAAGTATTAACATCAGGGATGCTAAAAATTGTGGCACACATGATTTGATGTAAAAGAATTATTTCTTAATGTGGGATTTTTTTCCCCCACTGAATAAATGCCCTTAAAGGTTGGATTTTCCTGTTTATTTCATTGTGGTCTCATATTATTTAGAAAAAAACTGAATTTATTAGAAGCTAAGAAGTAAGAACACATCTTAACCAGGGCTACCAATAATTATGTAGAGTACTGTATCTTTAAAACATTTAAACTCTATATATACTTGAAAATAGTATAAAGCCAACAGATTAAAAGTTGAACATGAGAAATTTTATTGTTTTTTTTTTTTAAATATCTCCACATTTTGAATTTGATTCAATCAGTACATTTCAAAAAAGTTGGGATGAGGCATTAAAAGACTAAAGAAGTTTGAAATGTTAAAAAACTAGAAAATTTGTGGCCTTGGACACAGATGCCCCCACCACTGAGAGTTTGTGAAGCCCCTTAAATTGAGAAAATATCCAATTTTGTCAAAGTATGAGATGCACACTTTCGATCTATGTAGGAGATTGGCATTTACCAAAACCTGTTGAATTCTTCAGAGTAGTTTTTGGAGAAGCCGTGATGTATGGACGGTCATAAAAAAGAACAAACAAAACAAAAAAAAAAAAAAAAAAAATCTGGTGGAACAGATAATTAGTTTTAAGTTCCTGCCATTGCAGATCAGACATCCAATTGCACTACATGACTGGCTGAATACATGAAAGGCATTTTTCGTGCGTTTAACAAGTTACCAGTTAAGTCTTAAATGGTGCCTACATACAAACTGCATGCAGACCGATAAATGTGTACATTTTTCTCAATTCACGAGAAGTGCTTAGCGACCGTTCAGGTATCCGTATGCGGTTTGACCGGGAAGCTGAGGGTAACTATTAATAATTTTGATAAATCAATACCATGAATGGCAATAACCCAGATCCCTTTACGGTCGTCCCCACTATTGTATAACGTTTTGTTGACAATTGCAGGAGGCTAAACAGTGGCAATTCTAAACCTACGCATTGAAGTGTGTACCACGTGAGTGAAGGAAAATGTCAGACAAAAATAGATAAATCAACAAATAAAAGAGCAAAAACTTTACAATGATCAAGGAATTGACCTTCCTGAGCTCCTGTGAAGACATTAGGAAGTCATTGAACACCAGAGAAATGCTGAAGAGACTAATTAAAAAAAAAAAAAAAAAAAAAAGTCATGGAACGAAAAAACCAATAAAACGAACGTAGGATTCCAAAAAATTTTTCCCGTCTGGGGAAAACTAAGTTGTGGGATGTACCATCACATCCTCCTCGCGATCCTCTTGTGCAAGTTCTAATATTCTTATCGCATCCATGACAAAACCTATGCTGTGATGAATGGGGTAAAGTTTAAAGTGTAAATGTTTCTTTTGTTAAATACACATTGGTGATTATAAGATAAAGAGTCAACATAGTCAGCCTCCAAGAATCAGTGATGAACAAAATGTTTGGGATGATCACCTGTTAATGAAAGTTAGCCGCGCATGACATTTAAATGCCTTTCATGAATTTGGCTTGACATGTTCTGGTAGTAACACTTTGATAATGATTATGCCATTACTTGCCCTCTCTCTAGTCTTTCCAATTGGCAACCTTTTTTTCGATCACCATTTCCATGTGTGACTAAATCTGTGATGTTAACAGACTATTGGTCTATTTACCTTATTCACCTCAGAATCTGGGATTTCAGACAGCTGGCAATTTGTAAATGAAGTTCTGTTTCAGCACACAATTCAGTTCAAAGTGGCCCAGTGGCAGTAAACAGAGCAGGCAGTCTCGTCCATTTTTGGCTGCTGGCTTGGTAGGTTTAAGACCAATTCTAATCAAAAACATCATGGGGACTTTAGCCTGTGGTGGAAAAGGTTGACTTAACATTTTGTTTTCGGTTAACTTTCCTTTTCTCAAACGCAATTTGGACCAACAGCAAGATGATGTTCAAAAGCATAAGAGTAAGTCCAATTCTGACAAGGCCACTCCAAACCTTCACTTTGTTTTTTTCATAAGTCATTGAAAGTCCCCACTTGATCCCCAGTGGGTTGTGATGGCAGGAACTTAGTTCAAGTTCAACTATGGTCATGCTTTTTGATCAGTATCTAGTGTCAGCGGATAACTTGATTACTTGTTTGATAAATTGTAATTTGCCCAGAAAACTCACCAGAAGTCCCCATTTTAAAGTGCAATTTTTCAATTGTACGATTCCACCCCCCACCCCCCTCCCCCCTGTGGCTAGGTTACCGACACATAGCAACGCTGCTACAAAATTTCTTAGGGAAACACTGAATTATGTCCTCTAAGCGAAACATATGCATTGATTGTTGGTAGCTAACTAACAAGTGAGGGCAAAAAGGCAACAAATGTAATCTGTTTACCTTCGAGCAAACAGCCCTGTGTCATTCACAAAGATTTGCGTGTGAGGCTTTCCACATGCCTTAATCCATCGCAAACACTTTCCCGACTGCTTTTTTGGCCATGGTAAAAGGATTAATTGAGCTCGCTGTTGCCAGGCAGGGTACCTTTCGTCAGTATTACATGTTCCCAAAGCACATCTCCGAACCATTTTCGAAAAGGTCAAACACCTCTCCTATTAAACACAGCTCATGACTGCATGATAATATGTTAGTGCCGTCACGGCAGGCAGGACCTGAGTAAGATAAGGCAAAATCTGATTGGTAGATATTCTACACTTGACTGACAGGTCGGAAAGGTCCATAGCTTTGTTCAACAGCATGGACTAAGAAGATGTTTCTTGATGAAGACAGAGGTACTCACTGAGGAGAAGTAATCCTCCCATTAAGGATATACAGGAATACAAGTAGGGCAAGTAGAACTCCCAGAGGTCTGAAATATATACATGATTAAGCATGTCACCACCCAAAAAGATTTTCAAACATAAAATACACATCTGCAACTGCACAAGGACGTCAATAGCCAAAAAGCTTGAATGTTCAAGATAGAACGGGAGAAAAGGGGCTCTGAACACAACATAATTGCGCGCACATAGGCCAGATACTCATGAATAGGCAATCATGCTCATCACCTCATATGGATACACTGCACACATTCATAAAAATGCTTAAAACTAAACACTATGGAACAATCCACAACTCAAAAAACAGCATTATTTTTCACAGTTCGAAAATTATATTATATGGATACATAAATATTTGGGACATTCCATACCAAACCAATATGCTGAGAGCACAACTTTGCCCTTACAAACTACGATTCTGTTAATATTTCATTGAATTATCCCCTTTGGTATAGGAAAATGCTGTATGCCAAATTTCATCTTCATTTCTTCATCACAGGCCAAGAAATCAAAAAATTTTCCCTTTATACTAACTCACAGGGAGCACATGAAGAGGGAGAGTGCTTTATAAGAATAGCATTTTTGTGAGGTAGGGTAGGTAGAGGAAATTATTGTTTTTGAATAAAGCTTAAAAAATACTTTACGATGAAGTATTGCTGAGCCAAATACATTAAATAGAACCAATGTTATTAACGTTCAACGGCTAATGTGGGTGTGGCTCGGGACGAAACAGGGAAAATCTTTAAAAACTGATTTCTCGGCATGTGGTGAAAATACAAAGCTGGAATTTGGAATACAGCCTTTTCTTACCATGACAAAAATCTTTTTTCAGAATTCTATTCACATTAGGCATAGTAAGGGTATATGAAGTGGTTGGTTTGGTATGGAATGACTCACTAGCCATGTACTAACAGCAGCCATTGTGTTAACACTCATCTGCACAGTTCTCATAAAGGACAATAAATGAAATGACAAACTGACAAAGGAATGAGGAACCCTTACCGTAAAGCGACTCCATACTTGCTGCATCGTTGTCGATCAGCGCAGAGGCCACCCACACAATGCCCAGGATGAGCAGCCCCAACAGGAAAAGCATCACAAATGTCTCCAATACACGAGCCTTTATGCCCTGAAACACACATGGGAGCATTGCACAGTAATATCAATGCATGCTGGGCATCACCATGGAGAGCCCCTAATTATCAGAGTGGAAATACTGGTATTGGTTGGGAGGGTGTAAGTGTAAGTATAAGTTTAAGGCTGTATAAAGTGATATCCCAAACAGGGGCGCTGTGCAAGCCAACTTTTTGGGTGGGCATAGCTTAGGTATACTATGTCTCCTTTACATAAATAATGCCCATGCAATTAACCCGTTGCCACTCCAACCGTCAGGGAAGTTAAAAACAAACTACGTCATTTACACAGCTTGTATGTAAGAGATACTCATGCCACATATCGTCGGAGAGCTAAGATTCTTGTGATTCAACCAATCCCAACCATTTCAAAATACATTCATAACAGCAGCTTTGATCAAGGCCTGTGTCAGACAACAAACAAACGAACAGTTATAAACCTGATGTAACTCACCAATAAAGCCTCCTAGTACTCCTGCACACAGAGATATAAGAAAACTTGAGTGGACGCCGCGTGGGCTGGGCCAAAGCGCTGACGGCAAAATAGCTCCGCCATCTTGGGTATTTATACATGTCCGATGAGACACATGTAAACAGTAGGCTGAACGTGGGTGTAGACTTTTTTTTTACTCCTTTGAGGGGGGTGGAGACTTTTTTCCGTATTCTTTTTATATCTTTTCATACTTAAAAATGACATGAATAAGGAATTGTGATTGAACAACAATTTTTATGCTCCATTATTTGGCAAAGCTAAAGAATTATTGCCTTACCCTTTATATTCCCTCAGCTCAGTTTTCGTTTCGTTCAAAGAAAAAGCGTTCGGGTGATTCTCGCGTTATGTGAGTGAAATTTGGAAGGTATTCTCGACATGAAAGAAAATAAAGTCATCTCTCGATATACCTCCCACCGTTATGCCATATTCGCTAAATGCCAGCTGGACCACCTGCATAAGAATCCCCAATGCATTCGCTTCCGCCATGTGCCTCCCTTTGTACCAGTATCGTTAAACCGATATATTTTCCAAACGCTGTACCGCCAGCTTATTCGAATAAAACTATGTAATGTTACCACCGTGTTTTCAATTGCGAAATATACTGTATATCCCAGGACAAATCGTAGATCTGGTGACTGGATGGCCTTAGTCTTCTACATACTGGCCGTATCATCTTCAGGCAATGCCAAAGCATCGAACGACTTTCGAAGGCTCCCAAGATAGCAAGCTCCTCCGCACTGGATCTGCCCCGGCTCTGAGCCGGATTAGCTGGAGCCGGGGCAGATCCGGAGCGGAGGTGCTTGCTAGCTGGGTCAGAGCATCGCACAATGCCTAACTTACTTAAAAAAGGAAGCCCAAAATGGTAAACTGTGGTGAGTTTGCAGTTATCGATACCGTGGAATGCCGTCATGTACATACTGTACACAAACCGTTGTAGCTAACGCCATTTTCGCTGAACCGCCAGCTGGACCTTGGTGCCGAAGTGGGCGGTATAACGACAGCAGACTTTAATTGAATTACAAAATTAGATACATGACAATGTGTAGTAGTAGTAGCAGCAGATGTAGTTGTAGTGGTACATTTCGAACTGTACATGTACGTGATAATAAATACATGAGGAATACATCACACTTTTGTACAATCAGAGGACACACAGTTTTAACTTTAAAAATGCCAATGGCTGTAATCTACACTCTCTTAAATCACCCTACCATCTTAAGCCATTCTAAACAAAAACAGTTCTATAATAAATACAAGTACTACAAAGGACCTACTTCGACACATACCAATAAAGCGAGCATGGTCACACCAACACTTATGCAAAAGACTGCTTCGATATACATACCCAAGATGGCGGCGGTGTGCCGCCTCGGAAGTGACAGGATTGTCCACTCTAGTTTTCTTATATCTCTGTGCTCCTGTAGTCAAACATATCCCCTAAAACATGGCCTTGTTACATCCACCAAGTTCAAATAAATCCAATACAGTAAAGGTTTTAGTCCAAAGCACACCATTATACCGGTAAATATCCATGAACAGCTGCAACATCGTTTGAAATGGGCCGGTGGAAATCCACAAAGTCCGCTGTATTTGTAGTTGTAGCTCCGGTGCACATATAAACAGTATGGAGCCATTGGGCTTAAAAATAGAGTCTGCACTCCAACCTTTCGATTGACATCTCACTCGGCCAGTTACGAGCTTCCCTGCCCTGTCAACAGCCTGCTATAGCCAATGAGTGCCTGTGTTGAAAGGAAGCTCATGCCTTGTTTTTTTGTGTGTAACCTGAGCCTGCAGCAACCAATTGAGATGATGAATGTCGCATTGTATAGCCAATGAAATTCTGAAAGCAACGATATACTGCTTTGAAGGGTGGAAACAAAGCTGAAACGGCCAATCGCATGCGTAACAGAAAGTGCAGAATATCTCTCAGCTGTGCGTAATGCGTGCGGCGCGTAGAGCAATACAGAGAGGCAGAGAGATTTCCAGCGAATGTTTGATGGTTGTTTACAGAGTTTGACTGAAAAAAATGGCAAAAAGGTTGCAGAAAACAACATTTTAAGTCACAAAAGCTGCAGAGCTGTGCACTCGGCGTGCAAGTGATAACTCAGGGGAAAAAATATCTGACGGAGACAGTGATATCTCGTCTGATGACTCCGTAGTAGAGGAATGTTTCTCGGGGGACAAGACATTACTCTTGATAAGTAAGTATCATATTATAAGTTATATACTGAGTCAAAAAAGAAAGTTCACACTCATAAACTTGTAAATATTTTCTTGAAACTTTTAATAAAATTGTTTTTATCATTTTTGAGGGTAAATGTTTTGTCAGAGACATCATGACACACATCAACTCCGACGTCCACAGTTACGCAGCACTTGCGAGTGTACTTTAAGCTAAAACCATGTTATCGCTTCTTCCTAGTCACGTGACATTATGAGACACCGGCAATTGAGTTCAAGTTAACACGGTAGAGTGACATCTCGGAAAAACAAATTTTTAAAGTTAATTATTTGTTAATTTTCAATGCCACGGCTGTCAAACTTTCAGCGTGAACGTGCCATTAGCATGCTGAATACGGGAACGTCCGTCACTGACGTTGCAAGGGTTATGGGATGCAGTCCACGGACTATCCATGATCTTCGGACACGTCTCCAACAAACTGGCACCACAGCTGACCGACCTCGTTCTGGTAGACCACGTGTGACGTCACGAGCAGAAGACCGACAAACTGTGGTACATCACTCGCGTAATGGACGTCATTGGCGTCACTGCAACGTGCACTAGGAATGAATTGTTTAGAGGTCGTGTGACTGCCTATTGAGGGCATACGCGCTATTGACATGCTTTATTCAAGTTGTAACTTACCATTTTTACTCTTGGCCATTTCCATAGCATTTCTGGTGGAACTGGTTACATTATGAACATGATTTTTATGATACACCATCTTTAATGAGTAAAGAATTAAATAAAATCATTATTTAAAACCTCATTTCTTGTATGTTCAACTTATCGACCTCCAAACGAGTGTGAAGTTTTTATTTTGGCTGAGTACATTTCATTATATAATAATATAACATTTATATTTTATTATTATGATTATAATAATAAATACAACATACAACAACAACAACAACACCACTGCAACGTCGCAAAGGAAATTTGCTGCTGAAGACGCTGCCTTCAAGAATTGCCTGGAATAACTACCATACATTTTTGTCCAATCCATCGAGTCTTCGCGCGTGTTTTTGACATGACATCATGAACTATACAACAAAAGGATAAGAAAACCGTTTAATCTTTGATATTAAATCGATGGATAGGTCATTTAATGTAGTGTTTTGTGTTGTACTATACTTAGTAAACTATATTTATACACGCGTAGCTATCAACACAAGGGATATTTCTAAAAACAAGAGGCTCCTCAGAGCCTGTACTTGAGCCGGGTGTAGGCCTGGGCCAATCACGAAACCCCGCACGCACGCATGAGCAGGACAATCGTGACCCCGGAGGGAAAAAAAAAAAAGAAAAAGAAGAAGAACGGAGCCGAAACTTAGACTCGTGGCATACCAGCCCGAGTCATAAAAGTGCCAAAAAATATGCACATTTAATCTGCAATTGACAGAACGGATGTTCTAAAGCAAAGGAATACACTGCCCGGTCAAAAAAAAAGTTGCACACTCAAATATTTAGTTGGAACCCCTGTAGCTTTGATTACAATGCAAATTCATTTTGTCATTGTTTTGACAACTATATGCAATGCCAGAACATTTATTTTCGATCATACATGCCATAATTTTTGGCCGAGATCTTGTCTTCTCGACATAATGGTTGAACCACTCGGTGGTCTTTCTTGAGCACATCCCAATAACTTTTACTGTGTCTAAGATCAGGACTTTGTGGTGGCAAATATGTTTGTGAAAATGATTCCTCATACTTGTTTTTGCATTCATGAGTTTCTTTGCTAAATAAAGGCCAATAAGTTGCCTGTTCTGAAATACTGTAACATCTTTTCCTCCAGCAAGGGATGTGTCTTCCGACATGATTTTTTGAGAAATGAGTAGCGATGCGCTTCATCAGTCAGGGGAAAAATGATTATTGCCAGCTGAAACATATTAGTAACAGCAATAATGATCCAATTCTAGAATTTGTTCATTAATTTCCAAACGGTGACACTTTTTTTTCGGCCGGGCAGTGTATATCTTCAAGCCTGAGTAGCTAAGCTTAGCGTTAGGCTACCTGTCCACTCGTCTGCATCACATGTAAGCTTGTCCGTGCAACCTGCTGGGGAACGTCAAATACCAGTTTCATCTGTTATGGGCTCATCTTGACCGACAGTGCACTACACCAAGTTCCCAAGATGGGATTCACTAAGACCCGCCTCTTGACTAAAGATAAACCAATAGAAGTTGAGCATGAGAGTACCCTGAGACGAGTGACACATGAGCTGCAGAACAGTGCACTTACGGACAAGGGCTGCTGATTCGTCACAGCTAAAACTGATTTTGCAACATGGGGAAAGGGCGGGGAAAAAAAAACTCCTCCACAATTCTAAGTAAAATGTATAGGCATTGTATACATTGCATTGTATGATCCCATATCAGGTATGCAGTGTGGAAATTATGGTAGGGGCAATTAATTGTACATCATACAAGTGTTGCCACTAAACACAGCCATGTCCCCCGCCAGGTCACGGAAATCGACTGGGGTCGGCGTATCACAGTAATACACATTGAAGCCAAAGATGAATGAAATCGGTCAAACCGTTCCTGAGATATCGCGTTCACAACCAGCGGGATGTGACGGACGGACTGAGCTGAATACTATGTTCCCTGCTCCGCTTGCTAACGCGGCAACGGGGGACAAAAATAAAAGCACAGACGTCATGCTTCAAGTACTCTTGGGTTCAAAAGAATTAAATCACATTTATGCTCAGTCAACTTGAATGTCTTAACTTTATATTTTTATACAGACTTTGCGCCACTCAAAAAACATGCATGGAGTATCTTACTCGTGGCTGCTGTGTGCAGGATCGGTCAGCAACAGTGCTCGTTTCCCAGTCTTGGACACAACCGACTGATTGTTGATTACTAACCGAATTGTGAACCATGCCATTTTCTTGAAGCAGTAGCACTTTTTTTTCCTTTTTGCATTTTTCTTCCTTTTTTGTTGGCTTTTGTTATTGACCACACTCAAAAGAATAATTGAAGCAATTCTGTTCACACCATAAACAACTCTATGTTCATTTTTACAGAAGTGCTCAGCGCCTCCACGAGGTGAGTCGAGATTACAATATTGCACCCTTTTCTATATTTCACTCATATCCAACTGGAAAAACAATAAAAACCGATTTGATCCTTCAGTTATTAGCAACAAATTCAATACATACCTCATGCATGAGTGTTTCAATGACGCCAAGTATATTAACTGAGAAAATTAATCAAAACTACATAAACATATTTTTCATGATTACCTTTTTAACTGTTTTTCAGAGCAACAAAAAAAAATCTATTTCGCAACGCTGTAATACTATTACTAACTTACAAAGCCTTAAATGACTTGGCCCCGGAATATCTTTGCAGTCTTCTCATTCCTTACTCCCCACCAAGATTACTTCGTTCACAAGGCGCTGACTACTTGGAAATTCCAAATATATCTAGAATTACAATTGGAGGCAGAGCATTCTCTTACAAAGCACCAATTCTATGGAACAATTTCCCAAGACAAATCTGGGCTTCGGACACACTCTCTGTCTTCAAGAGTCGGCTGAAAACTTATCTTTTTAGTCAAGCCTATGATTAGTTCATGATTAGTTATGTGTTGGCTCTGGTGGGACTGACTACAACCTTGATTTATGACATGTTCACGATATTGGAAGCCAGTGTTATGTAAATCCATGTGGAACCGGTGGCACTGAGCCTGCATTGACAGTGCCAGTGGGGGTTGCTACAGCCTTAGTCACTGGGGAGGTCCATGTGGTACTGGTGTAGTGTTCATCAAATCCATGTGGAACCGGTGGCACTGAGCATGTATTAACGGTGCCAGTGGGGCTTGCTACAGCCTTAGTCACCGGGGAGGTCCATATGGTACTAGTGTCTAGAAAATCTGAAGTGATCTTCCTGGAATAAGTGTAGGGCCTCTGTGCTGCAGGAAGTGGATGGAGCGGTGTTGACTGTTTCCTGACTAGTCAGCTCCTAAATTCTCATTTGGCACATGACACAGGACTGTATTTTTATTAATATGCAGTAGTTTTATCCAGTGCCTCACCCCACTTTTTTCTGTCTTTCTCCGAGGATCTCTCCCTCCACAACCCTGAGTCCTGGACCATCTGAGCCCTGTCCCTCACCATGAGCGCTGGCTGCTGCTGCCCTGATCCAGTCCAGCACCATCCTTGGCATGCCACTTCCTCCAGCAACTGATAGCACTGTTTAGATGGACTTTTATGGAACTCTATTGTCATTATCTTCTTATCTAACTAGCTACCCCGCGGAGGATGGGCTTCCCCACTATAGCCGGGTTCCTCCTGAGATTTCTTCCCACTGGGGAGTTTTTTGTCACCGCTGTTTGAGGATTCTTCTCCCTACTGGGAGTTTTTTTTGCCTCATTTGCTGTAGTGGGGAATAGGCTGGGCACTGCCCTTTCAGTAACTCATCTCTGACTGTAAAGCGTCTTTGTGACAGCTTATCTGTGAAAAGCGCTATACAAATAAATTGAATTTGAATTTGAATCAATGCAATCAATTTGAAGCCACATTCTGCCAGTCCATTTCAGCAGTGTACTCCACTGCTTTTCATCGAATATCTGTCTGTCAACACTTTCAACTCCACTGACGTTTACATGGTATACCACATGAGAATGAAATTTGGAGTTAATCGCAAGAGAATTCTCCAGCTAGTTGCATATGAAATCGATATTACAAAACTAGAAGTGGGAATAATGCTTAGTAAAAACATTGCAGAACTCTACACAAGAGTAAGGTAAGACATGACATATGCACTAAAGTTGCAGCTGAAAAATTGTACAGAGATTGAGTGCATAAGAGTTTCGAAAGAAACCCTCACGTTTGCACCGTCAACACATAAAGCAACTTCCAATTTGCTTGGGCAATTAGCTCTACCATAAATCAACAAAGACCAGAAACCAAATTGAAGATGGCTGCCGTGACAGCCATACTAGAAATTGCAGAGAGACCACTTTTGAAAGGAACCTTCCTCAACCCAACCCCAACTTTTACCCTACTAGTCGCCAAGTAGGTGGACATTTTGGCTACCCTTGAAAATCGAACATATATTCCCCTACCAATTAGTCAAAGCAACTGTTGGTAATCAGGCACTGTAAACTGCGAAAGAATTTGTTAATTCCAAAACAAAACACATTTGCTTCATTGACAAAATTCCTCCAAGTCAGAAACCATTAAAATAATTCCTCGCAAAAAATAATCCATTTGCTACGATACTCATCTGTCTTTTGGAAGTTGCAGACCACTGGCAGTCTGTCTGAATGAAAAGAATGATTTTCCTGGAGTAAGGGGTGATGTAGGTTGGAACACTTATTGTTCTGTTTGATCAGCATATAATAGCCAGTGGGCGCACATACATTGTTCCTGAAGAGCTACCATACAATCTACACCTCTGCATCATGAGTAATAAAAGCAAATTATAGTGCAAATTATATAGATGCACAGCAACTACCTCAATGTCAAAGTCGATTCAGTGACATTAGTCCAAGCTTACATCTTTTACGGATTGACAAGTATGACAGGTTTTTAGCTCTGGATGACTACCAAGGTAAGAACATCAATTTCAACATATTTGACAAACCTGAAAAATGCAATTGAACTTATGGGACTGCATAGTCAGGCTGAGGTTTTTCATGATTTTTGCAATTGTATTTGCATCATAAAGTGGCTAACACAGTTATAACGCTGAGGCATCAAACTCGCGAACATAATACAGTTCTCCAATGTTGCACAATATTTGAGGGTGTATAATGAACAAATGCCTAGGTAGCGCCCCCTGGGGCCGATGCTCTTGAAAGGGTTAGCTAGTTATGCTTTACTTCAACTTAGCTAGCTAAAAGAAATAAAACCTCACACAAAACAGAATTTTTAAGTTTAAAAGATGACATGGCTGCCTCCATATTGGGATAATTTTCCTCCTCCTCCTCCCTCAGTTTACCATACTGCACACTGACATCTGTCATTTGGACCAATCTCCCTGTAAGATTAAAATGCGCATCAGTCTCCCATACCCTACTTCCAACACACGCATGAGACACTGCGCCACAAGTGCAGGCCCTGTGGAGCTAGGTCAAATGATGAGAAACTACAGGGGTGCAAAGTATATTATTGTTTACTTATTTCTTCATCCGTTAATTAGTTTCTTTTTAAGGCAAAAAATAACAACAAAAGGTGCTAGTGGGTGACCAGCAACGCCCCTCCAGCTTACGGTGCTCCAGGCGACCGCTGTTATTGCCACTGCCAAGAGCCGACCTTGAACTTATGAGCAAGACTAGAGCACCACTTTGACTTAAGCCCTGCAATGAGTTGCACCTGGGTGCTCCTATGAAGCAAGCACAAGTTGGAAAGTCAAAGTAGTCAACATCATAGCAAAAAAAAAAAAAAAAAAACTGGGAAATTAATTGTATTCACACAACCATGAAAAAAGGCAATGGCAGAGCTTCTGGTTTATACAAAACCCAAAACCAGTGAAGTTGGCACGTTGTGTAAATTGTAAATAAAAACAGAATACAATGATTTGCAAATCCTTTTCAACCTATGTTCAATTGAATACACTGCCAAGACAGGTTACTTAATGCGCGAACAGATAAACTTTGTAATTTTTTACAAATATTAGCTCGTTTGGAATTTGATGCCTGCAACATGTTTCAAAAAAGCTGGCACAAGTGGCAAAAAAGACTAAGAGTTGACGAATGCTCATCAAACACTTATTTGGAACATGCCACAGGTGAACGGGCTAATTGGGAACAGGTGGGTGCCATGATTGGGTATAAAAACAAGGATGGGGCGAGGGTCACCACTTAGTGAACAAATGCGTGAGCTGATTGTCGAACAGTTTAAAAACAACATTCCTCAACAAGCTATTGCAAGAAATTTAGGGATTTCATCATCTACGGTCCATAATATCGACAAAAGGAGAATCTGGAGAAATCACTGCACGTAAGCGACAAGGCCGAAGACCAACATTGAATGCCCGTGACCTTCCATCCCTCAGGCGGTACTGCATCAAAAACCGACATCAGTGTGTAAAGGACATCAGGGGGCTGCCAAGCGGTCACGGAATTACAGTCCCACTACATTTTGGGTTGTAACTCTACAACTAAATAAGATACCTTCAATATGACACATCATACTTTATTTTATTAACTTGTTCTTCAATATTATTTAGTGAAAATATATTTTTTGAGAAATTTTCATAGAAGAAACAAGCAAAAACTACTCCGTCACGGAATTACACAAAATTGACGTGGTTTTTTTTATGTTGTGTTTAACTATTCAGAAAATGATGTTCCTGTCATAGTTAAGTTATGAAACTTCAATATGTTCATATTTACGGGGTTTTTTTGTCAATACTGTAAGTTATAGAGACAAATATTGACTTTAACCCTGCTTTATGGGCAAGAAATTTCAAAAAGTCAATGTCACGGAATTACAAGAGGCAAATTGTCACGGAATGACAGCAATAGTATTAATTAGTTTCAATGTACTTATTTAAATATATTATACATATATACATAATTATTTACATTTTTACAGTTAAGCAACATATTACAATGAGTTTTCCACTTATAATGACCAATCATAACACATACTTCAAATTTTTTTTTTTATTCTCCATGTCAACATTGGCTTGGCGGCCCCCATCACCACATGGCTCAGGAACACTTCAGAAAACCACTGTCAATAACTACAGTTTGTCGCTACATCTGCAAGTGCAAGTTAAAACTCTAAATGCAAGCGAAAGCCATTTATCAACAGCACCCAGACACGCCGCCGGCTTCGCTGGGCCCAAGCTTATCTAAGATGGACTGATGCAAAGTGGAAAAGTTTTGTGGTCTGACGAGTCCACATTTCAAATTGTTTTTGGAAACTGTGGACGTCGTGTCCTCCGGACCAATGAGGAAAAGAACCATCCGGACTGTTATAGGCGCAAAGTTCAAAAGCCAGCATCTGTTATGGTATGTGGGTGTATTAGTGCCCAAGGCACGGGCAACTTACACATATGTGAAGACACCATTAATGCTGAAAGGTACATACAGGATTTGGTGCAACATATGTTGCTATCCAAGCAACGTCTTTTTCATGGACGCCCCTGCTAATTTCAGCAAGACAATGCCAAGCCACATTCTGCACGTGTTACAACAGCATGGCTCCGTAGTAAAAGAGTGCGGGTACTAGATTGGCCTGCCTGTAGTCCAGACCCGTCTCCCATTGAAAATGTGTGGCGCATTATGAAGCGTAAAATACGACAACGGAGACCCCGGACTGTTGAACAACTTAACCTGTACATCAAGCAAGAATGGGAAAGAGTTCCACCTAAAAATCTTCAAAAATTGGTCTCCTCAGTTCCCAAACTTTCACTGAGTGTCATTAAAAGGAAAGGCGATGTAACACAGTGATTAAAAGGCCCCTGTGCCAACTTTTTTGCATTGTGTTGCTGCCTTTAAATTCTAAGTCAATGATTATTTGCGCAAAAAAAAAAAAAAAAAGTTTCTCAGTTTGAACATTAAACATCTTATCTTTGCAGAGTATTCAATTGAATATAAGTTGAAAAGGATTTGCAAATCATTGTATTCTGTTCTACGATTTACATAACGTGCCAGCTTCACTGGTTTTGGGTTTTGTAAGAAATAACGAAAAGGCATTCAGAAGAGAATGAGCGATCGGACAAACCCACTGGACTTTTGAGACAGAGAGCCAATCAAGATTCACTTCGGTAAGCAAGCCCCGTTTGAATTAATTGACGAGTTCTCCCCTCAATTACAGCATGTATTGGACAGAGACTATTGTACCGGTATTGGTAATAGTTTTTCTTTGTGTTGATGAAGTGTTGTGTTGATTTTTATTCTCTACACACATCTCAATAAGCTTTCTAATATCGCCGCAAGTAAAATCAATTTTCCTCAACTTTGGGCTGGCTTTATCCACAGGCAAGTTACCCAACTTCTTAGCCAAGTTGCGCAACTAAAGTTGTTACAGTACACTCTAAAGGGTGTTGCCTGCTTGGCTACAACATTGGCTTTGCATATATGTGGATGAGCATTAAGGCCAGGCACAGCTCTAACCACATTCTGTCAGGCTTTGTGCACTTGGTGTAAATTCAAATTACAAAATTGGACTTTGCAAATACCAGCCATAGAGTTAAAACCTACTCTTTTTTTTTTTTTTTTTTTTTTTTTTGAAGAGGCAAAAGCAAGACAACCCCAAAAACGGCAATGGTTGTGCATGTGGAGGCCACATATTATTGCTCTTTTCTTATCCTTTCTAACGGATTATTCTCTAGCGTTGTGTTCTGCTAATGTCCTTTTCACAGCTGGTTGCATAAGGTGATACCTGCAGCCCAATCAGGTTGCACAGGTAGTCAAGCTCCTCCCGGATGGCACATTAACATGTGCAGTTGAAAGAAGTTTTGCTGGGTCTCCCAGCACAGTCTCAAGAGCATTGAAGAGAGACCAGGAGATCAGCCATTACACAAAGAGAGCTGGACAGGGTCATAGAAGGGCATGAACCCAGCAGCAGGATCAGTATCTGCTCCTTTGTGCAAAAACCAAAGCCTTAAAAAATATTTCTGCCCAAACTGTCAGAAACAGACACCAAGAGCGTGGCATGAGGTCCTCTAGCGGGACCTGTGCTCACAGCCCAGGAGCATGCAGATCCACTGTCATTCACCAGAGAACACCAGAATTGGCAGGTCCACCAATGGTGCTCAGGTCTCTTCACAGATGAAAGCAGGTTCACATGTAGCACATGCAATAGGCTTAGAAAAGTCTAGAGATGCTGTGGTGAACATTATGCTGCCTGTGGCATCATCCAGTATGACCAATTTGGCAGTGGGTCAGTGATGGTATGAGGAGGCGTATCCCTTGAGGGTCACAGACATCCGTGTACTAGCCAACAGTACCCTGACTGCTGTTGGGTACTGGGATGAAATCCTTAGAGCGATTGTCAGACCTTGTGCTGGTGCAGAGGGTCCTGGGTTCCTCCTGGTGCAGAGCAATGTCTGACCTCATGTGGCCAGAGCATGTAGGCCGGTCTTGGATTGACTGGCCCTCTCATTCTCCTGACCTAAATCCAACTGAGCACTTGAGGGACATTATGAATCAGTACGTCGGACACCATCAAGTACCGCCACAAACTGTGAAGAAGTTAATTGATGCCCCGATCCAGGCCTAGGAGGAGATGCCCCAGGACACCATCTGCCGACTCATCAGGGGCCCAGACGCTGTCAGGAGTGAATACAGGCACATGGGGGCCATTCTCTCCACCGAGTCACATTATGAGTTGCTGTGATTAAATTTAAACAGGTTGGATAAGCCTGAGATTTAAATTTTTACTCTCATTTTCGGAATGATTTTGAATCCAGCCTTCACTGGGTCGATGAATTTGGTTTCCAGTGACTGTTATGTCAATTCTTTTCGCTCTCAACAAATTGTACAATGTACTTCGGTAAAGATTTTCAACTTCAATAACTCATTCATCAGGAACTGATATGTGAGTAAAGTGTGCACTTAATTCTTTTGAGCATTTACAGGTCAGTAAATTAATAAATGACTGCTTTCCATTTTTATGTGCATTTTCTATGCTGTCCAAAGCTTTTCTGAGTTGGGGTTGTACACTTATTCCTTCTAATAGCCCCACATTAATCTTTTTTTCAGAATTTATAACAATTTCCTAATGTCTATTATTCAAGGTTTAAAGCTTGGAAAAAAATTACACAAATTCAGCTTTTGAACCTCCAAACTTCTAATTTCTCCCCCAATAACTACACGCTGTTTTGAATGGGTAGTAAGTCAGTGAAAATGAGGCTCTAATTGGCCCTCTTATTAATTGCGTGAAATGACTCAAGGCTGCCGAAACCGAAAACATGCCAACAATGGGCTGTACTAGGCAAATCACTCCCCTTGTGACATAATAAGGGGCATGGACTCAAAAAGGGTTCTGCCTTCCTAAGCAGTCGTTCTTGAGCAAACAGCAGCTATAATAAGACCATCCATTTCCCCCATCTTCATCTGTTAAAAAGGAGAAGGAATATATTTAATGACTAGGCATGAATAAATTTTATTTAATACAAGGGGGTCCTTTAATACAGAATCAAATAAAAAAAGAACTGTAGAAGTAAAATGGGCTGTTCTCAGCTCGTCATGTTCACTGGCATGCTCACTGTAAGGTCTGGGATGAATACTGCAAAACCAAAGTGGATAATATAAATAATTACTGATGAATAAGAATAGCACGGGTAAGGGGATGATTCATTTGGTTGAAGGCGCAGGGCGTGCAGAGCATGGACAGAGCTTTCCTAGCCATTTGTTTCACGTTTCTAATTTCAAGTGCTACTGCAGCCAAGCTGGTTCTCCATACCTCCAAGTCCTTTGACAGCACAGCTCCCGCCACAAAAACATCTTACAGAAAATGCCAGATCAGCCCAATTGCAGGAGGTCCGGCAGAGTAAACCAGCAGAGAACATGCCTTTTTCTTAAACTCCGAAAACCATCAACCATAATCAGACATGAGCAGATTTCATAGTGCAAGATGAGTGTTGCATTAGACAGTTTGGTCTCATGTTAATTGGCTCGTCTCTGGGTACGAAGAATTAGTTTTTGCCTTTTTTTCCCCTGGAACAGCCAGGAAAAAGCCTCCACCATGAGCATAATACGCTGAGCGTAACAGAACAGAGCGCGGCACCATCCAACTTCAATTCTTTACGCAAAATGGGCCAATTAAAAGCCCCGCTTGACATGCAGCGCGCCACTCGCGCACCCCCGACCATATAAAAGGCATTACGATCCGTGCTATGATTGAATGCAGTCTGCCCATCTGCTAACAATTACAACATGCTAAATGCCCCCGTGTCACAACCGCACAGACAGGAGCTGCTGGTAATCTGTTTTTCTAGTTAGAGCTGCCAGGTGTTTCATAAGGTTACCCAGCGTTGGGTAGAAGCAGCAGAGGGGAAGGGGGGCATTTGCCCTGTGCTGGGGTATGCTGGAATAGATGGCCTCTTATCTTCAGATAGGGCAGCCGTTGAGAATAAAACGGGGCTCAGAGTGAGCGAGTTCGCTGTGTGGGGCTCTGGTGAGAGGACTGCAGTTTCTAACCATCACACTCCTGAGCATCACATTTGTTACGGATGGCAGGGGCAGACAGATGGACAGACTGACTGACAGCAAGGGCCCAGTGACAAAGCCAATGGCAAAACGTGCAAAAGCAGTACATTCGCTGGTTCTGTTCAGTTCTGTATGTGGCCAGAACAAGCAATTTATTGGAGGCTGTGAGATCACAAATGTTCAATATTATACAAATGGCTGGATCCTCCCCAGCCCCCCTATACAGATGTGTTATGACTAAAAATATATTAAAACAATCCAAATCTATAACTGGATATACTGATCAGTAATCAACTTCATCAGAGATCATTATTTCATGGCAGACCCCCCCCAGGATGGCAGCTCTTCCATAAAAAGGCCAATTATCAGCATATTTGTTTTTGCTCAATGCATCAATCGACCAGCTGCCCACAGTGCAGATCCTGAGGATAAAGCCTTCTTGGAAGCCCCCGATAAACCGAAAGCAAATAGACAAACATCCAGACCCGATGACATCATCCTGCGCTCGCTGACGAGGCGACTGCATGAAGCACGCGGCTCACTTTAATCAATCCGCCCTCCATCTTCCAGACATCTTTTCTCCCACTCCCGTCTCCGCACCGCCTTTGACTGGCAGAACAATCTCCCTCCAGTCTCTCCTCTCTCTCTGCTGATCTGACTCCCCACTCCGCAGCGCCCAGCGGCTCAATAAACGCACACAGCCCTTCTCCAGTCATCTCCCGAGGAGCACGCCCCCCGGCTGGTCCATGTTTCCTCCTCATCTGCCTCATTAACAGCTGCCGGCCCGGATTCCCCATTTCTGGAGATTTCTTCACTCACAGCAGATCAGTCAAAAAGCCAAAGCACCAGTTTAAAATGCCCCTTCAAATTCTAAGAGCAGCTACATTTTTTGCTAATTACAAATTATTAGAATAAACTGTACTTCATGATCCCCATAAGAATGATTTGTTGTAGATATTTACAGATGTGGTTGATTTGTGGTTGACTTTAAAAAAAGGACTGTAATTGGAGACAAGTTATGCACTGCAACTCACCAAAACAGTATACTAGTATACTACACTTAGATAGGGTAAAGGGCACTTGGCTAAGGGACCAGTGTCAGGTATTGGAAATCCAGTAAAGACTGTAGAAAAAGGTCCCTCATGTACGATGCCCGCCATGATAAATAGTCAGGCAGCACTCCCCTGAAAAACTGGCACAGCACTTCTGTGCACTAACCTTTCCTTATCAGTTCATGACTGACATGTACACGGATATATCACTGATATATATGCAGCAAAACTGCTCAAAAATTGGCAGTTCTCCATGTACGCGAGCCGGATGATGTCAGCTGCATCTGTCAAGATGAGTGTGGAAACAAGTGCAGCAGAAATATTTTCCCCTTTCATGAAAAGTGTATTATATAGCGCTATGAATTTCACAACATCGGCCCCCTCTTGTTAAAGTGATGGCCCGGTCGCTGAGGAATCGTTCACTTCAGACTTCCCATAATGGTCTCTGAAGAATATTCTAGCGCCTTATGAACAGCAGAGTGTACAGTGCCCTCCAGTGGCCGTATGAAGTACTGTGTGTGAATGTTTGGTGGTGGTCGAGGGGTCGTAGGCACATACAGGCAGCCACGCTTCCGTCAGTCTGCCCCATGGCAGCTGTGGCTACAAAAACGTAGTTTACAACCATCAGAGCGTGAATGTGTGAGTGAATTAATAATGTATTCATTGTGAAGAGTCTTTGAGTGTCCAGAAAAGCGCTATATAAAACTGATGCATTATCATCATTATTATTATGTGCGCTCACTGCCACGCTGAAGGAGGCAATCACCCAGCGACCAGTTGATCAAACTCAGACATTAGCAATGCACGACAACTAATATTTACATACATTTTTTCAGAGAATTCAAAAATTACGAAACGCAACAGTGCTGGAAAAACACCTAGGGATTATCCCATTTTCCCGTCTAATAATTAAGCATTTCAAACAGCCAAACTACACTCAGAATGCTGGAACAAAGCTTGAGCGCTTCAGACATGCAGTGAGGAAAGCAGGGGATTCTGCCTGTAGATCAGGGAGGGGGGTACTCCCTCGCTAAATGGGGAAATGGATCACACAGGAGCCAGGAGAGCACACCACAGGACATCACAGGAAGTCCTGTGTGCTCACACAACCGGAGTAATGAAGGCACAATTTCGCTCCGAAGACGGTTTGGCTTTAGTGTTGGAGCAAGAATAAGTATAGTATAGGGGACACCACAAGAAGCGAGAGAATGGGCAGTGGCACCCAGAGGTACCAAATCCCAAATCCCATCAGCATTGTGAAGAGGGTCACCTTCTGAGCGGGGAGCGGCAAGCAATACCCGATACCCATCTCCCGAGACCATCGGACAACCCCCCGCCAGCGTTTTTGCGGCAGGTCTGCTCAGGTGATGAGGGCGCTCTTGCATAACCGCGATGGACCAATCAGCTCCCTCCACCCTGATGTAGCATGAGGCAGGGCTATAAATAGAATGGCCAGCCAGAGAGAGGCAGAGCTCGCTGCCTGTTCAGGAGGCCTATTTCACACAGCGCACTGGCATGTAAAGCACACAACGCACCCTACTTGCATTAGATGAGGTAGAGCTGGGCGACGAGAGATGACAGCTGCTGTGATGGAGTGAAGGGCATGACAGAGAGGTCTTCAGGACTGAGAGGCTGAATCCTGAGAGTTTCGCTGGGCTCTGGCACAGTCCATCTTCTGCTGCCCCTCGAACCATCTTCTCTCCAGTGCCATTGGTCCCTACTGTCAGCCTCCCATCCTGTGCTGTCCATTTCCTCACACACTTCACACCATAAAGACCTTACCAAACCGTAGGTAAGGCAGTACAGAACATTCCGGCACACAGTCAGAGTAGAGAGAGAGAGCACTGAACACAGTTCACAGAGCATTACAGCCAACGAGCACAGTGAATAGAACGAAGGGCTCAGCGCTGCTTGGTTACAGCATGCCAGGGGCTGGTAAAAACTTTCTATTCTTGCTCCTCTGAATGTGACGAGTGCCAAATATAGCAGTTCTAAAATATTCAACATCATCTGGATCGGAAGCTTTTTCACCGTCTTCAGCGCCCCCCCATCAGACGCTGATGATCGTAGCACTGCAGGAGCCTTAAGCCCTTCCATTTCCAAGACCACGTCTGCTCCAGGGCCAGAGAATAAGCACTAATTCTTGGGTAGATTCGAGCCCCGTGCAGAATAATGTTCCCCTAGGAGCTGGAGGCCTCCTTTCACAACGGGCCTTCCGAGGTTGCCCCCCAAATCAAGCGCTTCACGCACCTCCATCAAACTGCAACGCTGATCCTTCCCACCTCCTGCCGCAGAATCGCGCAGGGTAGTTAACAACCATCATGCAGTAATGAATGCAGCACCAAGGGCATCTCCCAACTGACCTCATAAAAACTGGAAAGAAGGGAACTCATGGAATCGGCCTGCATGCAGGGAGCTCTGGGGGAGTGAGCAAGTGCAAAAGCACGAAATGCCCGAAAAATGGACAGCAGATCCTGGGTGAGACTGATGCTCTGCATCTTTGAGTTCAGAGGTAGAGAGAGCCGCCTGTTCTGTACACCGCAGCACGGCACCCGGGGGGACAAGCAGAGCCTAGGAAGGGGGTAAAGGACAGGTGAAAGGAATAAGTGATATTTCCTCTGAGAAGGTAAGAGACAAAGAGGAACAGTCAGTTACAGAATACAGAGGTCAGTGGGGACGGGGATGGTAAACAAGTGAAGAGGAACAGAGAAAGAGACTGAGAGGGGGAGAGATAAAGCCAGAAAACAGAGAGGGCGGAGAGATAGAGAGAAAAAGGGAGCGAGCGCATAAGAGAGAGCGAGAGAGAGATCCTCAGCACTCAGAGCTTTTAGCACTATTAATCAGCAGCAGGTCAGAACAGAGACAGGGCATCAGCCAACTGCTCATCTCTCCTGTAATAGGCGGGAGCCGGGGCTGGAGGCTCCCCGGGGAGGCCTGTGCATTTACCTCGGCGCGAGACGCTCGAGATGTCAGGCCAACTTATTAGCGTTTCCTTCAGCAGCAGCCCTGCTCGCTGTGTCAGAGACAAAAAGCAGGGCCGCAAAGCCCCAATAAAATGCAGGAATAAACCACGCTTCGGACAGCAGAGGGGAAGCTGCACTCCAGTCTTCAATATGTCTGCTGAATATCGCCATAAAAATCTGTTCTACTAACCTGATTTCCTCCCTCCTTTTCCTTTCGGAAACATAAATCCTTCAGTTCTAAAACATACAGATGTTTCTGAGCCGCCATCAGATTAGAAGCGATGGGATTTATGGCCAGCGTATCGCTTCAGGACTTTTGAAGTTCTCTCAAAGTTTTTCCTCTCAACAGTGAATGGGCAACAGCCAACCTCATTACTGATGAGTGTCAGGCACATAAGTCATGAGAGAGAGAGAGAGAGAGAGAGAGAGAGAGAGAGAGAGAGAAGAAGAAAAAAAAAAATAAAAAAAAATAAAAAAAACTTATAGCATGCTTTAATCCTGATTTACAGCGCAGTTGTATAAAAATACAGAATGCTCACTGTTTACAATATTAAAAGAAAACTTGTCAAAAAAAGGATACTGCAGCTCCAAACGCAACATTTACAGAACAGCTCCAGACTCCAGGCATGTCAAAACTTGCATTTTTACAAGATAACATCGATACGGGTGGGGGGTGGGGGGGTGGGGGGAGTGGGCAAAAATCATCCGATACGGAATACGGCCTCTACATTAATTTCACTCCCATCACCTCATCGCTCTCTGCTACAAACTCAGAGAGAGGCTTTCTCACGTTTCAAACGCAGAAGAGCATCTTCATGATCGATGATTGCTTCCCGACAGCCTGTCTGTATTTGCCTTTGCAAGCATTTTCCAATTTCTTCTGCTTTTCTTTTTTTTGCATTAACAACTGATAATGTGGTTATTGTTCATGTATTATATTCAACTCTTCATTTATGCCAGCTCAGGGAACAACAACAGCAACCAAAAAGCCAGACAGATTCATTCCTTTAGAAGAAACCCTAACCAACAACAACTCAAAAGGCAAGGACACATTGACTCAAACTGGTCGGGAGGTTTTAGTTCAGTGCAGAACAAAACTCAGTGATTGGCAATGCCGTGGGCAGACACAGTCCAATACCAAGTCACTCAGATGAGTATAAGCATGACTCCTCCAAGCTTGCAGAATGGTGCACAATGCTCAATCAGAGATCAGTTCCGCCCAGTGCTATCTATCAGCTTAGAATCTGCCCAACCAATCAAATAGCTGTACCATTCCATTCTCATCTCCGTGCTGTCAGGCAAAGCAGATATCTCTGTGGATTGCATGGAATCCCTTATGGGCAATGAAAGCTCATTACTGGTTTATTACAGGTAAGTCATGTCCAATCAGTGCTCTCTTATTCATTTCCCCAGACAGTCTTAAAATTTTTTGGACCTGCTACAAAATTAAAAAAGAACTGGAACTTTTCAGGGCATAGACGCAATGAACTCAAATGGTTCTCTATTCTATATTGACACACTGATCGTCAGACAGAGAATGAGGTAAAACACCATACGAAGAACCCTTCACCATCGAATGATTACACCTACTTTTTACATGGCCTGTACATCCCAAACAGAACTACTGTTCTTAGTTATCCTTCTCTGCCCAATCATGTGATAATAGCAGGACAAAAATATTCTCCTTTCTACTGCCATTCAATTAACTCTTCAACTGTACTTTTCCTGAAGCTCCAGCAGACATGCAGCATTACCTGTCTGGCACAGCAGACCAACTCGATAACAATTATACATATCTGCATAACTTTTTCAGAGCTTGTACTCATATATTCGGGCATCTCGAGTGCCTACCAACCAGCAAACTGTGAAATAAGACAACCCAGTTATTTTTTGTGGGCTGCCTTTTTCATAGCACATGGCATTCAGTATACCTTTCAGCACTTGGCTGAACTTCCTACATCACATGCAGGCTCTTGAGAACCATTTTGCCCCTCATATTTACTGTATATCAACTCCCAAAGATAATTTTTATATGGCAACACCCCAGCTTCAATCGGAAAAAACCCATAGGTGTGCGATTTCCACTTTTTGTCTTGACTGCATTATACTACTAACCTGACGTGAAACAGCATTTAGATTAAAGTGAGCCCTATTCAGTTTTTTAGAGGATATAAAGAAGCAGTGGCTTTGATTCGTTCTCAAAGAATCTGGAGCTAGCGAAGCAAGTGCTGTCAATTTCTGTTAATATTCAAACTGAATTCCACATGCAACTTCAGCCAAATTGGTATAGCCTGATTGTCACTTGCCAAGTGCCACTCTGAAAACTTTTAGGCTAGCTTGCAAACACGCATTACCTTTCCATGATCATAATGTAGTTTATGAGCAAGCTAGCCGGCCCGCTAGCTACTCAACTGACAATGAATTCAGAGATTGTTGCCAGTCAGCTGGACCCCAACTGCAGAGCCAGCACAACCAACGTGAATGTCTGTGACTCAGCGACTGAATAGCAGTGATAGAGTTAGCTCAGCTAACACATAAAGGGAATTACCGGCTCCAAGACTCTTTGTCCCTCTGGAATTTTCATCCCCAGACTCTTCGTCCCTGGATGGTTCATCCTACATTGGAACACTATCCCTAACCCTAATATCATGGTGATCTGTCCGGCATCTGTTCATCCATCCTTCTGTCAATAAAGGCGGCACATTTTAACATTAGGGGCCAAAAACACCGGGGCCGAAAAAGTCCTCGGGGACGAAGAGTCTGGGGAGGAAAAATTTGGGTTGGTAAGTCCAGGACGAAAAGTCCTATAACCGGAATTACCATATAGTTGCTAACAAAAATTAGCATCGCAATCACAATAATATCAATGGTCCAGCCATTGGTTTTGACTGACCATTGTTTAGCCAGGGGCAATGAAAGGGACACATTGATAGGTACAGACAGAATGGGTGAATTCAGTTTGAGGGAAAAGCATAGCCATTCACAATAATTGGAGTGTTATCTAATGGTTGCGACAACACAGGGGGTCGCTACAGTTTATTCTCAGGGCTCGACAAGTACATTGGCCAGATGCCCCCCGACCTGTGGAAGTGCCGATCGGTCCAGCGCTTGCCTAATCTGGCCATCGCCAAATGCATGCCACGAGACGGGTGCAATTACGCCCGTAAATGCCCGTCCATCACTTCACGGGCGCGCCACTATTTAATACAACTGTTAGGCCATTTCAAATACCGCGGTAGACCATGATGCTGACAACAATGTCATAATCAAAACTAGCAATCGCAACATTCTCTTAGATCTAGACAACCAGTGCCAGCTGTGAGGAACCATACTTATATTCAGTTCTGTATATATCTGACCCATCATCATAGCCCTAACTAGCAATCTCGGACCTCAGTGAAAAATTCTTAGAGAAAAAAATTCAACGTCTTCATCATTCAGGCTTTATTCTAGGTAGGGCTGGGCGGTATCCCGGTTTGATGACTTACACCGGTATAATTTTGAAGGAGGTATGAATTTGAGACAATACCCCCATACCGGTGTTTTATTATTTATTATATTATTATGTGTACGTCGCCCACTCCGCTGCTTTCTGATATACCGAGGAGCAGCAAGACGCAATCTGTAAAACCTGTCGCGAGCAAGTTGTTTCAAAAGGTGGATGTATTGCGATGTATAGCCTGTCCATCAGAGGTTGCGCGAGATGGCTTGTTGCAGTTCTCTTTAACTTTACTGGTCTCTTCTTTTTTGTCCACTGTTTATTAAATTGTCACTTATTTTGTTAAGCGCTCTTTGTCACTTGAACTATTGGCACTTAACACGCTGACTGCCGACTGCGAGACAACTCGTAATGGCCGGGGCTAGACCTGAAAATTCAGGGGAAAATATGCATCCCTTTATTGACAACAGTCTTGGCTAATTCTAGATGGTTTTCCTTTCTTTAAACGTTTTCCAATATAAGAAAAGTAAAATGGCAATTGAAGACACGGCTTTCCCTCATGCGATCTAATGGCTACAAAATAATGGGCTACATTCAGGTTCAGTACAGAAGAATAATGAAATTATAATTAGGACTATGCACCGGCACTCGGCGACTATATTTCAGAGCTCTTCAGCGAATGAGGGTAATTTTGGTGACACGTACGTGCTTTCATTCACTGAAATTACCTTCATTCGCTAAAGAATTCTAAAATGCTGCTCTCCCTGGAAAAAAATTACCGTAGCAAAGTGCTAGTGCAAAGACCTATTTATAATCAAATTATCTTTTTGTACTGAATGTTGCCAGAGCTGCAGACTCTCACGCATTCCGCGCAAGTCTCGCGCTTCTTATTAGCACGTTCCAGTGCTGTAGTCAGCGGTTATTCAGTTAGTGCGCATTTAAGAGATTCTCTTGCAGAATTACAGTCGTTGTGCACGATAGTTAATCAGTTTCACGTGCATTACGGTTCATTTTCTCACTAGTGACGTAAAATTCGGGAGTCATGATCGATTTCCTTCTTTACACGAGAATTGGAAGCCATGGAATGGCATAAAGACATTTCAAATATTCTTATTCCGTTCAAACAATAAAAACGATCATGAAACAAATGCATTGCTTTTAATCCCCAATTTTAAAAAGTGCAAGAGGTCCAGAGTCGTCATTGCTTTCAATGTTGGTGAAATTCACCGTTATCCAAAGGAAATAAACTGCCATGCACAAGGACTTAAATTATGCGTAAGAATCTCAAATGTATACGCGCTGATTGAACAGTTGCCGACTTCGGTGAATATGCCTTCAAAATGCGTGTGACCAACGCCATATGCATGAGGATGCGTAGAAAGTTGGTAGCCCTGATGTAGCCCATTATTTTGTCGCTGTTGGATCGCATGGGGGAGAGACGCAGTGTCTTCAATTGCCACTTGATTATTCTTGAATTATTTTTTTCCCTTATTTAAACTTGTGTTCATGCACAGCCGCAGGCCTGTGTTCTTAGCCAGGGTTGGCCTATTGAATCCGTTTACATTTTTGAATTTCACACAGCTCTGCAGGTGCAGAGGTATACATTTAGGTATCAATTAACCATTTTTGGTATTTTTATTTGAATCTCCTTTCATGTGAAACATAAGGCCTAGGTTCTCATTCAGGGTTGGCCTGTAGCTACTTCAATGCTCTTTACTGTTTTATTTGCACAGCTCTGGAGCTCTGTATGAGCAGAATTATGCCTATTTGTATAAAGTATAGACTATTGTTGTAGAGATTTGATTTTACAGAACTGTGTATTGCTTTCCATCAGAAAAGATGTGCTGCTTACATTTACTTTCACAGCTGTGCCTTCTTGAGCAGAGAAAGAAAATCTGTAAGGTTTTGTATGTGGTCCAAGTCTTATAGATTTTGATATTCTGATGTTGTTGAGTGAAATGAATCACTTTTCTTGCTCTGTATGAAATATTGTTTTCATACCGTATACCACCAGTCAGACAAATAATACCGCGGTATGAGTTTTAATCCATATCGCTCAGCCCTAATTCTAGGTATGTTTAGTGTAACCTGCGTGAGTGTTACATTTCACCAAAAACCAATTTCTGTTTGCACATTATTATTTTCCTCTTATCTATGCATATATTGTTTTGGGGAGTTCTCTTTAATTCAGTAGAATTTTTCATTAATGCCATTTCATCTTTGACATTTTTGCACATAACTTCCTCCAAATTCGTGGTCTCTCTTCAGTATTGAGCTCTGCTGTGGTGAGGCAAGATGAAATAAGTGCTCTTCAGTGGTTTTGTAAAAAGCAGTAAAATGCTAAATGGTGTTGAAGATACATCTTTAAAGAAGTGAAAGACCTTGTTCATTATTGCTTTGATGGTTACTTTGGAGTTTATACATTTTTATCTTAAAGGGTTTGTGAACAATAAAATTAATATGTTTTTAAAAAGTGTATTTTGTATATATAACCTCATTAAAATCAGTAACACAGCCACATAGTTAATTAGGTACCCGTGACGTCATCCGATGACGTCAGAGAGGTCTTCATCTTACCTAGCCGCTATCAAGGTCTATAGTCCAGGTGGTGTTATAGTGTGTCTGATTGTCGGCGTGTGCAGAAAATATGGGTGACTCCGCAGGCACAGGTGAAATAAATGAGAGAGAGAGAGTGAGAGAGATTTTCCCCACAGACACACGTCAAATATCCTGAGAGAGAGGTCACCTAAATAAAAAATTCAACTTAACCTGCATGTAGCCTAGAGACAACGAGAGAGCTCAAGTCGAAAACCTAGTTACAGCATGGCATTCCGCAACACTCGGCGAACTCAAAACACTACAGTAAAGAAACTGCTCTGCTTGAATCAGCAACCTATTAGCCAATCAGGAAATAGTATTTCTTGTTGCCAAGCGAAATAGCAGCGTCAAATCGCGTTCTTCACTCGCGCTCTCTCAATGTAGTGTATTTTGGCTGAAAACTAACCCTGCTCCGATCCGGTGTCACAGGTGGTACCGCAACATCTCTTGTTTGTGACAGACAAAACGATACAAATACACAAAATAATTATTTAATTTAGCCTTTACTATACTGGGGAGTCCCACTGAAATAAAAAAAAAGTACAGGTATGGCTAAACATTATCTTGTTCAAAATCTATCAACTACTCCAGGGGGAAACGCTGGCAAGTTGAAATCGAATTTAAGCTCATGCCAAATAGCATTCGCGAATGCCGTAGCTGGCCAGCTAACTCATATCCGTGATGCGAAGCACAGCTATTAGCGGTGTTGTAAAATGCTTGATGTTGCAAAGTAAAAGGAAATATACACGCAACATGCAAATATGAGATAGATAGCTGTATATCGCAACGTCTAATTGCTCGCCTACTTGAGCTACCACTTCTGACAACGAGATGCGACGGATAACGCAGTCAGCATTCATTCTGCAAATAGCCTGCAACGCGCGCAAAACTTCCGCGACCGATCCTGGTGTGCTATCTAGTGATAGAATATTGTACCTGCGCGCATAAATTTGCAGCTCCACGTCCACTGGCGGACACATCTGCACAAAGATACACCATTGTTCTTCGCGAACGTGCAAAATCCGGATAATCCATAAATGATGAATTCAATTAATATTTTAATTTGAAACAAGTAACCAAGTTGCCAGTGTCAAAGTAACGAAGTGAAAGTATACTTCTTATCTTTTAAATGTAGTAGAGTAAGAGTCCCTGTTTAAAAAAAAAAAGTAATGTGCAAATCCTAAAAAAAAAAAAAAACCTGAAGTGCTGTAACGAAGTACATGCATTTAAATTGCACCTTTGAAAACGGGATTATCAGGCGAAAAAAAATACAAAAATATCACGCGAGCCTGCATTCAAAACTTGAGCCCTGTGTTTCCATCAATGCTATTTTCACCCGGCTCTTGGAGCGGAGCCGTATGCGTATTTTTCCGATTAATTTCACAATAATAGCGTAGTTTAGCCGTTTATATGATAACACTGAGGATGCACCATGGGCCGCATGCGATGTCCCGTGTCTGCCTCGCAGCCTGTCGCAACCGGACTTCAGTCGTATTAATGGAAACATAGCTTTATATGGCTGCCCCGGGTCATCAATTAAGACCTCTCTGACGTCACTCGGGTCACGTTACCTTGGTTCTTGCATAAACGCTACAGGGCGCACTGTCGTGTACATTTGGCCCGAGAAAAACATTCTTTTGAAAAATATGTTTCCAAAACACACAGATTTTGTATTTTTACTATACACATATTGGATTTTATGTATTAAATGCAGTTATGTAAAATTGGTTCAGAAACCTTTTTAGGTGTACGGCACTTTTGTGAAGCATGCCAATTTACATATCATAAGTCCAGGCTAATGGAGTACTAGGTGGTTTCTCGTGCGGTTCGCCATTCCTTCTCTCTCGAATTTTAAGGAGAACCGTCTGATCTATGTAACGTTAATATATACCTTGATGCTGAAAGAAATCCACTGGTGTAACTTAAATCTCAAGTTCTGGCTGATCTACACTAACAGAGAACGGGAGGCTTTTGACGGGCGAAAGCCTACACCCAGAAACGGGGCTCTATTAAATCCGTGAATGAATTTTTCAAACAAATATTCATAATTTATTAACAACGCGTGAAGATTTCACTTTTAAATCATTGGTACCATTATCCTCCAGTGCGACAAAAAGTTGTATTTTTATGCAAGCTATGTGAACACTAATGGGACATTGCCTTAGGAGCGGTCTCGGCATGGTCCTCAGTGGTTGTAAAACATCATATTGGAGGTGCTTATGTGAGACCGTGAGTTGAGCTCTACTTCTCGCCTGCCTGCTTAACTCAATTATGTAAAATGAGCGATCGTGACAATATGAATGTTTTAATGTGTTGAATTTATAAACAATAAGCTATGAATCTTTGTCAAGGCAATTTGCCTAAAATCTATGGAAAAAAGTGTTTTCTTTATTGAAAAACAAAAAGATTTCCTTGCTGCAAGTAAAAATCCACAGAAAAGGATCATCAAACATTCGGGCCAGTGAAAAGTTGGTTCAGGCCAGTGGATATGACCAGTCACTGGCCCTATATGGACAGGGCATTTTTCAAAACTTGTTGAGCCCTGACTCTTAACATCAAAGACTTAATTACAAGTGCACAAACAGTGGTTGTACTTGAGTCTTTTCATTTAATTTTTTGAGCTTTAGGGCAACAATCCATTCCCTACTTATTTTAGGCCTCTTTAATGGATCAGGAATGGCATGAAAACTCTTTCCTCCGCTTTTAATGCTGACATTTGTGCACCCGTATGCTTGATGATCTAGAGTAGACAAAATTCAAGTTCTACACCTGCTATGTCATATTTTGGGAGGTGTCTAGACAAAACGCAAGAATATGGCCGCATTCATGTGAAGCAGATGAGGTAAGCAGTTGGCATTTTTGGTACCTTTTAACAAGCTCTAGCCGTATACTCACAGCAGTAAATTTGATGATCGATACGTAATTTTATGTGGTTCTCTGTCCCTGTGAATATGATGCATAAAAATTCCCTGAGGTTGGGTTTCCTTGAAATAGAAATGCCAAAGACTTCTGTGCAAGGACATGGATCATTTTCAAACTGGCCATCTCATTTACCAAAATACTGTGAGGTCCATACATATTTGAACATTGATACAATTTTCATAATATTGGCACTGCACCCCACCACAATGAACTTAAAGGCAATGACTGCCAGCAGCATTTTTTGCTTCAGCATGAATTGCAAATTCAATTAGATTCATGTCAGATGACTGACTTGGCCTCGGTAGAGCATTCCACTGCTGCGCTTTAAAAAGTCTTGGAAAACTGTAGCAGTATGCTTCAGGACTTTGTCCATCGTAATTTGGAAGTGCCTTCCACCAAGTTTCAAAACATCTAGGCCAAATTGGAGTACATGATATAGCACTATGCAATTTAGAATTCATCTTGCTGCTGTTTTCAGCAGTCACATTATCAGTAAATGCGAGGGCTACAATTCCATTTGCAGCCATACATGCCAAGACATCATCATGCCTCACAGATAAGCGGATATACTGCAGATAATGAACACCTTCTTCATGCTCATCCTATCAGTCTGGGACACATCTAATAGTTCATAAGATATTGTTCCAAACCGCACAGGCTTTTTTTAGGCGTTCTTGGCCAACTCCCTGTTTTAAAGGCTCACCAATGGTTAAACACATGTAGCAAACAGTTTACACCTCTTCTGGTGAAGTCTTCTCTTTTTCGCTGCTTCGGCACAAATATGTCTACTTTCTGGGTTGTGCAGGACCTAGCCTCTTGTGGAGAGGTCTTTCTTCACCAGGGTAAGACTTCTTTATTTATCCACAACAGTGCCCCATAGTTTTTTGGGCCAGTCCATGTTCCTCATCTCACCACTGCATTTTTTTAAATGTAGTAAATAGTCATTTTGCCCACAGTTAACCTTTTTGCCATTCCTCTGATGGATTGGTTTTGATTTTTCAACCTTATGATGTCTTTCTTCTCTGGCAGGGGCTGTTCTTTGGACTTCATATTCGAAGTTAACAGCAAAAATTTCAAAAAGCCACATACGTAATCAGCCCTAGACCTTTTATCTGCTTTATTCTACAGTAAATGCTGAGGGATTATACCACTGCTCCAATAAATGCTCAAATGAATGGTTGAAGGACATTTGGGTGTGCATTGTTTCCTTTTACAGCACAGCCATAGAGTAGAGCCAACAAACCCACTTTAGTACGTAGAAAGGGTAGCATTAGCTGTGTGAATGTAGTACAAGTTAATGGTGTCAGAAAGAAATGTAATGCACATTTAGAGCAATTTTCGGATGAAAACCCAGAAATAAATGTGAGTGGTAACCAGTGGTACCTGGTCAGCAGGAATTAGCGGAACACCAAAAAAATAAATAAATAAATAAATAAAAAAATAAATCGCTTTTAACTAATAAGTAATCTTTCTTGCACCATTTTCAAGCATTTTTTGACTTGATTAGAAAATCCATTAGCAAGCAAACGCACAGCTATCATCTTAATGCAATGTTGCAGCAATTCACTCAGCTAGTAATTACAATTCAGAAAAGCGTTTTATTCACTTCTCAAAATAAAAAAACTACACTTACCTTTCGTGTGTGCGTTTCGCACATTCTACAATGCATATCTAACCTGCACGCTTCATGACAGTTTTCTTTGATGTAATTTAGATTAGAAACAAATATCACAAATGAAGAAAGCAGATTGGAATGCCATTCCGCCTTAAAGGGATGCTTGTATTTCTCTTTTTTCCTTTACAAGGAAAACTGGCCACACCTGTTTTTGATTTGACAGTGCACTACGTTTAAAAAAAAAAATAAAAAAACTGCAAAAAGCTTCAGACCAATCATTAGCTGAAATTCAGCACCTCCTCCATTTTCAGCTCACTAGCTGCCACTAGTGGCAACCAAGGTATAAGCACAATATACAATACATTCTGTTTATACAATAAACTCCATGCAAGTCATTATTCAAAAAAAATAATTGCACACATTATTTTGAATGCATGAAACCAGTTAGGTGACCAATTATTTTCATAGAATGACCAGCATGCCATTGTATGTTGCTTGCGTAAGACAGCTGGGTATGGGCAATTGTCCCATTAATTCAGGTCCCTGAAAAAGTGGGTGCTCTGCATGAAGTGTTGCAATTCTGATACCCACCACCCCTCTCGGACGTCAGTACACAAAATACGCGCTTTTGCACTCTCATTCTTTACTTTCAAGTCAAATATGCCGTGGAAGACAGTCAATAACAATAACTTTGTTAATGTCCAAATTACTATGAGCTTGCCAATATACTGGCATTGTAAGCAAAGGACGCTGGAATTCCTATGTTAGTCACTTCGCGTGGGGGTGGTGGGGACTCCTTTCTTTTTTGTAGCTCACATTTATGAGTCCAGGTTATTGACTCCCACGATATTAAATCAACAGTATAGGACAACAAAACAAGCAGATTACTGTGCATTATCACATTATGCTTCATAATGATAATTCTGGGGTCATTCCATATGAAATAAGCAAAATCTCAAAAAAAGTTCCCACCTGACCTACTCAAAATCAGCTGTTTTTCTAGTACAATAACTTCAGTATATTTAATGAATGCTTGCCAAATTTTATTTCGATCTTCTCAGTATTTTTTGAGTTACAGGCGAGAAGGAAACATGAGGGTAGGTCGAAATTTCGTGCCATCAAATTGTAGGGCCCTATGATTTCCGCCATCACGGAATCGCGGACGGAATCACAGAATTGGCCAATGAAAACAAAATCTATTGATAAACGCGAAATTTCACAGAATTCGGCATAATAGGACTGATATATAGCTGATGCATCGGAATCAGACAATTGTTGATTTGTGTGGGAAACTGAGTGTCATTACTGCCGCTCTCATACATACATAACATTACATTTACACATATATATATATATATATACATATATATATATATATACATATATATATATATATATATATATATATATATATATATATATATATACACACATACACATACACACACACACAAAACATATATACGATAAGATTATAAATGATTAAACAGGGGCAGTCAGAATAATACATGTCGGTACGGCCATTGTCTGCCTTTTTGACTGTAGCTTGCACTTTCTTTAAAGAGAGAATTTCATTTTGTACTATTATTTTAGGTAAAAAAAAAAAAATTCTTTCATCACAGTGCAATGTTATATTGCGTCACTATGCAGTACTTGTTCTGACTAAGTACTGAGGAAAATGGAGGGTTGCATCAACTAATTTAAGGCCATTTATATTTAATTAGTGAACATTTTATTCATTAATACTCTCTCTGATAGTAAAATGAGTGTAATTGGTAAAAAACGGAATTCCAAAAAATTAAAACTGAAAAAACGGAATTTGGGGAAAAATAAAACTGATTTCATTGAGCATAGGGCAATCGTTTCGGGCATTTTTAAGACCTCATGATAATAACTTCATTAGTATTCAGGACAGCCAAATGAAATTTTCAAAGCTGAAAGACATATTGGAGCACTGTGAAAAAGTGCAATTAAATCAACTGAATGCTCATTCTTGGTCTCTCAATCTTACGCCAAAATCTGGATTTTCTTCAACAAGATTTGTCCTGTAACCAACTTCAAGCTTCAATGTCATGGAAACTATGGAAGTTTGAATAGCAAATCTGCACCAATTAATAACCATGATATAGGGTTGTGGAAACAAGTATTGGAACCATGGATGTGTCATGTTTTCTTGTAATTCAGCAGAGAACTTGAAAAAGTGCATGTAAGGAAAAATTCAAGTGGTCGTTTCTCCATCTGGGATAGGCTGATGATCAAATCAAGTTAGTGCATATGAAAGATCACATTTTAATCTACATTTTGATACTAGGCTCATCTTCCAGCAATGATACCTTCTCTGTCAAATAGTTTTCACACTCGTCAATGGAGAGTCAAGTCAAACAAACTGAAGCATTCCTGGCAGCAAAATTTAATGGATGCATGTTGCATAATGTTCTTGGGCAAATACCTCTTCCACACATGGCTAGTGGAAGTATAATTACTTTTCTCCTCCAATAAATGAAATTATAATTTTAAAAACTCTATTTTGCATTGACTAAGGTTGTCTTCATTATGTATAAAATTTTGTTTGCAGATCTGACATTAAATGTGACGAATTTGCAAATATAAGAGAAATAAACGAGGAAATACTCCATCACAACATTCTTTCACGACACAATAAATGAATGTCTGAAACTGAGTAACAAAACCTTCATTAGTATTACATTACCTACCAGTCAAAAATATCAGTATGAGCCAATGGTTTAGCTACTCTTCACTTGTGTTATGGGTACAACTCAAGGTCATTTGTGACATACCGGAAAGAAAGTAAAGCACATCAGAGGGAATGACAACAGCTGTGTTGGAGTGAACTCTCAGACCCCACAGACTGCCCTTAAAATGTATAAATATGCAAGTATGCTCATCAGTTACTGCTGCCAACTATGGTTCTTTTGATGGATTTAAGAGATTTTTAAGGAAGATTTAAAAAAAAATTTATTTCTTAGTTTAAATCGGAAACTGGATGAAAAAATGTTCAAACATTTGACTGGTACTGTAAATGTCTGAAGGTTCAACTAACCGTTCAAAAAACATTCAAATTAAACTGGGCTAATCCTTGATAAAAATGAGATGGCACTTACAGCAATATTTTACCCCTTCTTGAAATTAAAATTTTGGGCACGATGACTCCAAATTGTAGAAATTGGGGGGGGGGGGGGGGGGATGCTTAACACTCATTTCAAAGCTATACAATAGAATGACAGCAATACTGCAAAAAAAAAAAAAAAAAAAACCTAGCTTGAGCTCAAACTCCCAAGAATACCAGTTGAAAAGAGCAAAAAATCCAAAACACAGCTCATGCAAAAATTCTTAGCAAACTAATATGTTTCCATGGCGACGAGAATTCAGACTGAGCTCTGCAGAGACACTTTGACCTTTATTAAGGTATGTAAACATCACTTCATACACTTATCCCCACCCCTCACAAAAGCCTGGGAAAAATGCCTGTGTGTGCAGCAGATTTGAAATAAATATCCAGCCCATTGTGGCTTTCCAACAAAGGAAGTATCTTAGAAACACAACTGGGTTTGCTCAGCAAGACATTTCCACCCCCATAATCACTTCTCTTCATCTGGGAATGATGGAGATTGATGGATGCATTTTTAGGACAGTCAAAGCTGTGCCTTACGTGGGCCATGTTAAAAGCGCAGCCAATCCGGTGTGAAAAACATGACAGACAAATGTGAGTAACCTTGATGCCCCAGTAAAAATGATAGTTTCCAGTCAACATCCCTCTCAGCTGTGCCAAAATTCTGGCTGGAAAAACAGAGGAAGTCAGATGAAGACAAGATTTTTACAGTCCGGCTTCTGAATAAAAGCTGCACTGGCACATTTGAGATTTTCACAGCGATTGTTAAAGCACTGCTTTTGGAGGGCTCACACTGCATTTCAGAGCAGCTTACCCTATGTAGTCTCGAAAAGCACCCTCTGTGGTACCTGTGGTGGAAATGGAACTACAATGGACCGCAATATAGTGCAGAGGAATATAGAACATGTAACCGAAGCCCAGCTGGTCTGTAAAGCTAGTCATAATACATTAAGGCATCAGCAATTACTCTTTCAACTTAAACTCTGAACAGAGTTCTGGAGCTCAGTGAGTCAAAAAATCAGTTATCCAAAAGAGTGACATCACAGACAAGAACACAAGGGCCAGGCGAGGCAAGACGAGTAATTACAATTTTCTTGAAAAATTTAAGATGATTCATTCAAATTTTGGACATCATCAATAAATGACAATGTAATGAGAGAGTGAGGACCAGGCAAGCCCACAGAAGATTGCACATCCACTCGAGCTGGCGTGTTATGATGAAGTGCAGTCTGCTCGTGAGAAAAACAAATAGAGGCCCTCTCTTTCACCCAGAGCACAGGTCCTGGGTGCTGCTCTAACTGCTCAGTTCTTCTATTGAAAGGCACAAACAAAGGGCCGAGAGGTCTCTGAAGACACCTCCTCCCAAATGAGCTCCCGGACAAAAGGAGTCTGGAGCGTCCGTAACGGCTGACAGAGGCCAGCCCAGGGAAAGGAGGAAGTGTTTGCCCAAATTAACTGCAACACAGCTCAGGCGCTTTGCAACAGTGCCATCTAGTGGTGCTCCATACTGTCAGACGGATCGCTTCCCAGCATCACTAAGCGCGGGACACCATTGCAAAACAGCAGCAGTAAAAATGATGATGCATTTCCAAGAAAACATGTTTGCACAGGTAACATGCATTAATTTGGACTGAATCATCAAGGCCTAGACAAATGTGTGGCATAATGAAGAAATGAACACATATCAATCAGTTATGCTTTGATTGATCCTGCTGGTTTAGAAACAAATCTGGCAATTATGTATAACGAACCCATGCAGGAGAGATGGGATTGATGGACTGATTCTAAATGCATCTCAGCGTCTTTTGCACGGGGCGATATTTCACGCAGGCCGCGGCATAAATGGCTTTCTGGAACAGAACCAAGAGCAAAAAACACTCTGCCATGATGATGACATTTAAAAATCACCTCATCCATGCACAAACAGTAAGCTCCATTCCACTGTAATCTACAGTGAGTCAATTCTGAGGCAGAATTGAGCCAAGCCAACAGAGTCCTTGCAATGAACTGCTTCATTTCTAAACTCATCACTGCAAATTCCTTCAATTCCTAATATATTACATGATGAGTCATAGCAAAGTTTCAGTTTGAGGCAAACTACAGGTAATATGAGAAATCTTGACATGCATCCTTCAACAGCATTTCATAATCTGTGTTCACCAGTGAATTACACTGAAGATGTGATGTGACCTCCGAAGACACAATGGTCACCTGCTCATTCACACTAATACCATCACAGAAAAGTAACCTTATATGACATTAGCCATTACAACAAAATTGATATCAGTGTTTTACCAGAGATGTAAAGTAGACTGTACATGTCAACATGCATGCAGTAACTTTCAAAATTACACATACTAAATTCCTTTAAGTAAATGCAAATACAGAATCATTTTTAATCTTAAAACTGGGAATTCATAAGAGGTGCAGTGAACATCTATTAAAGGTCTTCTGCCACCGAAAATTTAAATTTGACATATGTTCTCGGGACTGCTTTTGATGAACATCTTAACATTAGTTCTGCGAACAGCGTTTCAACAATTAAAAAAAAATTAAAAATAATAAAAAAAAAAATTCGGAGTTTCTATTTTAGCCACTTTGCCAGTTCTTTGGCCGGCCTCCAAAAATCGGGGGAAATAAACAAGTATGTATGATCACGTGCACCTGTGACGTACACTCGGGAACGCACCTGACATTTTTTAAGCTTGGCGGTGCGTGTTCGTGCAGCATTTTTTATCTAAAATTTGTTTCGAGACTTGAAATGTCAGGTCTGTGCATCGTGGGGGGGGGGGGGGGGGGGTTGTAGAAAAAAAGCCAAAGACGCGGTAATCCTACACACTTTCCCCAAAGATAAGGCTTGAAGACAACTTTGGGCCGCGAAAGTGAGGCTAACTCGAACTAAGTGGCATCGACCTTGCGAGTCTAGCGTGATTTACAGTGACCACTTCCAGGACACTGACTTCGATAGCGGGCTGTACAGCGCTTTTAATATACAAGCACATAATCTAAAAAAAAAATTAAAAAATTAAATCAGTATTCACTAACTGTTAATGCCAGAGAAAAAGATTATTAATGCAAGCCCGAAGTCGGTAAGAAATGGTCATACAACATACTAGATGTTTGTTCCGGAATTTGCTACTGAGTGGTGGTGGTGGTGGTGGTGGTGATGATGATGATGATGATGATGGTGGTCATCATCGCTGCTAATATTTTTTCGACAGCAGTCATTAGCTATGTTTCCATATAGATTTGAAGCAAATCTTGTGAAAATTCGCTAAAACTAAATGCGAATTAAGTGCGTTTCCATGCGTTTCCCTCAAGCGGCTGAGAGTAAATAAACAACTCTAAGTAGGCGGTGATTTGCGTGCGTGCCTGTGTCAGATAAACGCATACCAACTTCCTTGCTAGGCAACCTCAAATGCGAATGGAAAACGGTCAGACTGTGTTTTCAGTCTGGCATTGCCTGTTGTTCACGACTACACCCCTCGATCGTGCTACTGATCTTAGATAATATAAAAAAGGCACTTTACCGCTAAGTGAAGGATATGCGGAAGTTGAATATGGACAGTATAGAGTTACACGGTCTGAGAAAGCACATGGCTACTGATGCAGAATAACGTGCATTAAGTAGCCATGTGCATGCTCTTTTATCGGAACCAACCCTCCTCATCAGCGTTTATTAGAGAAATGTTTCCATTTCAGATTATGCTCATTAAGTCTGGCAAAAGTTAAAATCTACCTCAAGCGAGCGTAAAAACGTTTTTTTTTTTTTTTTGCGAATCAGAGGATTTATTTTTGAATAATGGTGTTTCCACTAGGCTACCTTTGTTGTGGTTTTCATTCAAACAACTTTTCACAGTCAGGTTTTATACCTTTATCACAGGAAATATCTTCCAAATATGGTCTTTCCGCATTCTCATTCTCGCGCTACAATTGGACAGCCAAACCAAAACATGGCTAGCTAATCCTTCAGGAATTCAAAGCAAAGATGAGCATGCACATCACTACAAAGGAGTGGAAAATTACAGTTAAGGGATGAAGAGTACAGACATACGTAGGATACAAGTGGATACATAAAGGATTTGTTTTTTTTTTTTTTCAGTAACAACCTACACAGTTACTGACATCAGCTAGGCTAAACCTGCAGCTAATATGAAAACCAGTGACATGCACACCTTCATATCTCACAACTGAGTGACTGCCTTGCAATAATGAATAGCTATGAAATCGCATATGTTCTCATGGGCACCTGAAATATTCTCCTCTGATCGTTCCTATTCGTCATACATAATTGTAGACTGGCGTTCTTTTTGTGAACAACGCTGGTCTATTTGACAGGAACGCGATAGGTATAGTTCAGGATTGTGTGCAGGATCTATAAATGCCGGATTGGGGGCAGGGCTGAGCGTTCCCGAGTATACGTCGCACCCAAACTGCCAAACAGTTGTGGAAAAAATACACATTTTTAGGGGTGTTCCCAAACATAGTCGTTTTGTTTAGATTTCTGCATTATAGAATGATTTTAGGCAAAAACATGGTCATATTCGAATTCAGAAAGAAAATGTACATAAAATAAGTTCAACTTGTAATTCCATGGCAGAAGACCTTTAGGCAATAACTAATATTTATCCGCATGCTACAAAAGAAAATCTTCAATTGCCGTTAGGACTAGAGTGCATACAGTTGCTCAAAAGTTTGCATACCCTGGCTGAATTTGTAAAGTGGGAAACATTTTTTAATAAAACGTGTGTGACCAGGCAAAATTCATCTCTTCGATTTCTTATTGGATTGATATCCAACTGCAGGTCATGAAGAATGGAACAATCATCAAATAAAACATGGCAATAAGGCAGAAGAAATTATATGAACCCCGTTTGAAAGTGTGCATACACTTGGTTCTCAATACTGCATATTGCCCCTTTTAACATCAATACCAGCATCCAGCTTTTTGTGATGGTTGTCAATGAGGCCCCTAATTCTCTCAGGTGGTATAACTGCCAATTTTGCCTCGCAAAATGCCTCTAGCCCCTTCAAATTCTTTGGTTGTCTTGCATGAACTGCATGTTTGAGGTCTCCCCAAAGCAGCTCGATGATATTGAGGTCAGGAGACTGAGATGGCCACTCCAGGACCTTCACCTTTCTCTTCCGTAACCACTGGAGGGTCAACTTGGCGTTGTGCTTTTGGATGCTGGAAAGTCCAAATGCGCCCCATGCGCAACTTTCATGCTGAAAATGTCTGCCAGTATTTTCTGATGGCACGCTGCATTCATCAAGCTATCAATTTTCAGGAGAGTCCCTGTGCCTTTCGAGCTCACACACCCCCAAAACATCAGAGAGCCACCGCCATGCTTTTCCATTGGGAATGGTCTCGTCACTGCAAATGACAGTATTCCAAAAGTTGTGTGGTGTGTCAAGGTGTAGTCTGGCATATTTTAGGCAGGCTTATTTGGGGGATTGGCTCAATAATGGCTTTCTTCTAGCAACTTGACCATGCAGCTCACTGTTGTTTAAGTACCTCCTTATTGTGCTCCTTGAAACGACCAAACAATCTTTTTCCAGAGCATCCTGTATTTCTCTTGAGGCAGCTTGTGGATTTTTTTTCTTTTTTCTTTGTCCTGCGAACAATTCTCCTGGCAGTTTGGGCTGAAATCTTTCTTAACTTACCTGACCTTGGCTTGGTATCAACATATCCCCTGATATTCCACCTCTTAATCACTGACTGAACAGTACTGACTGACATTTTCAAGTCATTGGATATCTTTATATGACCTTTCCCATCATTAAAAGTTGAACTATCTTGTTACGAAGGTCCTTAGACCTTTTCCGCTCCCCATGGCTCAGTGTGTAGCCTGATCAGTGCATCCACCTAGGAGCGAATAAACTCGATGAATGTACATGAACAATGGTAACAATTTAAAAAGCCTCAAGTGTGGAACCCTTAATAGCCATTTAAACCTGAGCATCACATTGTGTCTATATTACAAGATCAAATATTCAAGGGCATGAAGAATTATAATCAGGGCCGTTAGGGTGATTTCAGTCATCATTATGATTTAACAAGATGTGTGTGTGAAACACTGATGGCCCCGTGGCACATGTTAAAGTTTTGTCACCGAGCGTCATGATCCAAGGTCAAGGTCACAAGGTCAAAAGTCATGACCCCTTCTGAAATGCCTTCTCACAAGCAATGCATATGCCAAGTGTCAAAGTCCTATCATGAGCCGATCAAACGTTACAGCCTTGTTAAAGTGCGGACAGACAGACAGACGGACAGACGAGAAACTATATGCCCCGGAAATCTGAAATTCCTTCTCACAAGCAATGCATATGCCAAGTATCAAAGGCCCCTCATGAGCCGATCAAAAGTTATAGCCATGTTAAAGTGCGGACAGACAGACAGACGGACAGGTGAAATAGTATGTGCCCCCGAAATCTGAAATGCCTTCTCACAAGCAATGCATATGCCAAGTGTCAAAGTCCCATCATGAGCCGATCAAACGTTACAGCCATGTTAAAGTGCAGACAGACAGGTGAGAAACTATATGCCCCGGAAATCTGAAATTCCTTCTAACAAGCAATGCATATGCCAAGTATCAAAGGCCCATCATGAGCCGATCAAAAGTTGTAGCCATGTTGAAGTGTGGACAGACAGACGGACGGACAGACGGACAGGTGAAAGACTATATGCCCCCCGAAATCTGAAATGCCTTCTCACAAGCAATGCATATGCCAAGTGTCAAAGTCCCATCATGAGCCGATCAAACGTTACAGCCATGTTAAAGTGCAGACAGACAGGTGAGAAACTATATGCCCCGGAAATCTGAAATTCCTTCTAACAAGCAATGCATATGCCAAGTATCAAAGGCCCATCATGAGCCGATCAAAAGTTGTAGCCATGTTGAAGTGTGGACAGACAGACGGACGGACAGACGAACAGGTGAAAGACTATATGCCCCCCGAAATCTGAAATGCCTTCTCACAAGCAATGCATATGCCAAGTATCAAAGTCCTATCATGAGACAATCAAAACTTATAGCCATGTTAAAGTGCGGACAGACGGACGGACAGACAGACAGACAGGTGAAAAACTATATGCCCCCGTAAACGAAAGGAGCCAAACACCTATATGATGATAAATGACTTCACAAAATTACTATCCTTCAATGAAAGGAAAGTTTTTTTTTTTAACACGAGGAGTCATATTTTGAAAATAAATGGAAACATTTCACAAATTCAGCTAGGGAATGCAAACTTTTGAGCACAACCGTAAATCAGCTCCAAACAAAACATTTCCTCAGCTGATGAACACTAAAGTCCAAGTGGGGGTATAACACTGGTAATACAGAAAGAGACCAGCGCAACACTGCACAGAGCGGCCCCCATTAAAAGTACACTAATTTTGCATCAGAAATACTTAAAAGGTGCTTTCATGTCACCATCAAGTCTTTGAATGATGCAGTATGGTGCTTTTACCCAACAGCAAACAGTCCCACAATTTCCGCTGAATGCAAAGTGCCCCGATGTGTAGCGAACATTCAGCAGCACTTCCTTCAGCTAATTTCTGGATGATCAGTCGCAAGAAACAGTCAAGACAAAATTAAACAGCACTAAAAAGTGAGGGCAAACTTCCGACTGCACTTTATTAGTGGGACCTCCCTGACACAAATTAGCTTAACAAAAGTAGTACCCGGGCCATAAACTACAGTACAGACTAATTTTATAATAAAGTTTGCCAAAAGAGACGAAAAACAGAAAAGTTTTAAACTGTGACACAGGAGTGTACTACAAGAAATCACCCAGCCCCCCACAATGGGATTGAGGCTATTGTGCTGCCATGTCATCTGGCTTTATGGACCTTTTGCATCCCAGCCCTTTCCTTAACAGCCAATTAATTAAACAAGTTAGTTAGTCAAAGATGAGTTGTTTTTTTTTTTTTTTTTTTTAAAGTCATACCCCATGATTATTAGACCACTCTTTTGATGTTTGAATCTAAATGGATTTGGGACCTTAAATCATGGAGTCGGTGAAGACTGCGCAAAGCGTTTGGATTATTGAAATGGTGGGTCAGAAAGCACAGGCAGTCGCAGCCTAAAGGGGGGCTTGATGTTTCATGTTAAAAGGTTTGTGGCGTGGTCTCAGGCAGAGGGCAGGTCGAAGGCAATCACTTCTCTAAGAAATCTGTGGGGCCCCGTGCATGGGTTCAACTCCATTTCGATTTAGTATTCATATTTAAAAATAGCTCCCACGTATCAATCATTTATGTGGGGGCCGCTTCCTGAATGTACAACCCCATATCCTAAAAAGTAAGGATGCCGTGTAAAATGTAAACAAAAACAGAATGCAATGATCTGCAAATCATTTAAACATTATATTTAATTGAAAACCTGTACAAAGACAACATATCAGATTTTGAAACTACGAGATGTTATCGTTATTTGAAAGATATCTGCTCATTTTGAATTTGATGCCAGCAACATGTTTCAGAGAGGTTTGGGCAGGGGAATGTTTACTACCATGTTACCTCACCTCTGATCAACACACTGTAAGCGTTTGGGAACTGAGGACACCAACTGCTGTAGTTTTGAAAGCAAAATGTTTTCTCACTCTTGCTTGATGTAGGGGTTCAGCTGCTCAACACTTGGCAGCCCCCTTTGTCAAATTTTTGTTTGATAAAGCACAAATATTTTCAGTGGATGACAGGTCTGAACTAGAGGCAGGCCAGTTTAGCACCCAGACCTTTTTTTAAAAAAATATATTACAGATTAATTTTGTTGTAATACATGCGGTGTGAAGTTCCGCATCGTGTGGGGTTCGGTCAGACCAATCATCTGATTGGTCAGACCGCAGGACAGTTTTCCACTTTGCCTCAGTCCATTTTAAATGAGGTCAGGCCCAGAGAAGACTACAGCATATCCAAATGTTGCTTATATATGGTTTTATTTTTACATAGAGTATTAACCTGCACAGTGGATGCCCCAAAGAACTGTGTGAACTGACGATGATTTTCAGAAGCGTGAGCCCATGCAGTGATTTCCACTACGAATCCCTGCCTTGTTTATGATGGAGTGCCGCCTGGGGGCCTGAAGATCACGGACATTCAATACTGGTTTTCGGTTTTGTCCATTGCATGCAGAGATTTCTGTGGACTCTCAGAATATTTTAATGATATTATGTACTGTAGATGATGAAATCCCAAAATTCTTAGCAATTTTATACTGAGAAACAGCATTCATAAATTGTCAATCATTGTCTTTCATAGAGTGGTGAAGACCAAGCCTCATCACTTCTGAAAGACTCCGCCTCACTAGGATGCTCTTTTATACCCAATCATGTTACTAACCAGTTGCCAATTAACCTAGTCAGCAGCTAGATGTTCCACCAGGTGTATTTTTTTTGTATCATTCAACTTTTGCAGCCATTTATTACCCTGATCCCAACTTTTTTGAAATGGGAAGATGGCATCAAATTCAAAATTGTGCAGATATTTAGAGAGAGAGAGAGAAAAAAAAAAATCTTGCTTTCAACATCTGATTAATTTTGTTTATATTTTATTGAAAACAGTACAGAGATTAAAACTTGCAAATCATTGCTTTCAGTTTTTAGCTCACCTGGACGAAGTCCAGATGAGGTTATGTCATGGCCTGCTTGGCCGTCGTTGTGCGTCCGTAAACAACATCTTCTCCAAAACTACTGGGCCAATGAAGCTGAGACTTGGCATGAATGTTCCTACCCATGAGGACACCAAAGTTGGTTTGAGGCGTTCCGATCCAACTTCATATATGGCGGTTTTGACAGCCATATTGGCTCATTAGTCACTCATTTCTGGAGCGATTCAGCTGAAATTTGCTGTGTATGTGCCAAATAGCAAGACTGAACATGTATATTACGGGTTTAGCAGTACATTGTATTTTATGGCGGCTTTGGCAGCCATATTGAAAATGCCATTTTGGCTCAATAGCTAGGGAGATGAAAGTTTATTCTAGGTGTTCCGATTCCATTTTAAATATGGCAACAGCGGCAGCCATATTGAAATTTCCTTTGTAGGTGCTAAGCAGCAAGGCTGAACACGTTACAGGTTTTGCTGTGCAATGCGTTTTGCGTTCAATTCACCATTGAGCCGCACCTTTTTATAGGAAATGCCACTAAGATTCCCTATGAAGCCAGCTGTTGTGGGAAGCCTGAGGAAAGAATATGGTGTGGTACAGTGAAGCATTAATTGGTAAGAAAACTGTTGGATGCCTGTTGGAAATGATTACCACAGAACATTCCCTCTGTCCTCTTTCTTTCGATCCTGGAGAGTGTATGAATCTAATAAATACACTTTTCCTAAAATGTCACATTCCCTCTCCCCCCCCAATGCATTGAAGGTTATTATAAATAGATCTACAAACATGATTGCTTACTCTTTTTACTTTAGATATATGGATCTGTGGACAGAAAATATTTGCAAAATAATTCTCATTTAATTTTTTTTGGTTTCCAAAACATTTTTATCAATTAAAACTTGTGCCCAGCTTATAATGAACGCTGTAAGTTTTTATTTCAAAAATATTTTCATTGCCACGTGAAACCATGTTTGTGTTTAATTGCAACTGAAATAATACCATTCAATGGTTGACTTAAACAAAAGGACTTAAAAACTTTGGTGGAGTGAATGTCCAGGTGAGCTACAGTGCCGTGGCACTATCTTCATATTATACAGCAACCAAAATGGGGTCATACATACCCCTTCACAGCCTAGTCCTGTGAATGCATCCCTATATATTCATATTTTTAGTGAATGAATACAAGTGCGCAGGTAACCTGCTCTTCAGACAGGTTGCTATAGCCCTTAATTCTCCCATTTAGTACAGTTCAATTGTTTCTCATTTGTTACAAATCCACAAGTTTCTTAGCTTTCCTTTGGACTCCACAAAAGTACCAAAGATTTGAAGTAACCAGTTCTGTTTTCACAATAGATCAGTCTACCCACCCTAATCCCTCGGCAACATCCAAGCACTGTCATGTTGCTCAATTCCGCTCAAAGGCAGCGAATTAATCAAAACAAAAAAAGCAAACAAACACCCTGTACCTTTTTTGATCCCGCAAATCCCTCTGATTCCAGAAAGAAGTAGGCAAAGGGCATGAGCACGAAGAGGCAGAGATTAGAGAACAGGGAAACCAGGTTCCACAGTCCTGAAAAGGAAACAGAACATGTTTCATCTTTTTGGCAAACAAGAGCAGCATGGTTCTCACATGCCAAATGCCACATACATCAACGATGAAGGTGCTGACAGCACGGAGAATCAGTCTGATCCCATTTAAATGACTGCAGACACTGCTCCCAAAAAAAAAAAAAAAAAGGGGGGGGGGGGGGGGACACCAATCACTAGTGAAAGCCAGGTTGAGGAACATGAGGTGAAAAATTATGAGCTCTGATGCCACCTTGTGGCCACAGGGGCAAGACCCTTGGAAGCGTCTCGGAGACCATTTGAGGACTAAAAAAATACAACATTCAACATTCCTGTTCAGCGTTTTTTTTTTCTGTTGCAAATTTTGACATAATGCCTCCTTTCACACCCTTCACAGGCACTGCCGAAGGAAACTCAGCTGACCCAACAGGACGAGCTCAATAGGAGACTACAAAGTTAAAAAGAAAGACAAAGAACTTAATGAGGTGCAAATAACAAGACTAAAATTAAAAGCCAACACAGAAATATTTTTCAACATGAAGTGACCCAAAAATTGGTATCACTTTAGAATACCTTTCAGAAAGTTCAAAGGGTGTTTAAGAGTCATACTTGTTCATGATCAGATCAACCATCTCCATTCTAATCACATTAATATTTGTACCACTACTTGATCTGCTCCAGCCTTGTGGTTGAAGATAAGCAGGTGTGGAGTTGGTTAGTGCTTGGATGGGAGACCGAAGACTGGGAAAACTAAGTTACTGCTGGAAGAGGTGTTGGTGGGCCAATAGTTGGCGATTTTCCCTCTGATGGAATAATACCAAATGCCCTGTGTAGTGATGGGGACACAGTACTGAAGGAGACACCATTTTCTGGATGAGTGTTAAACAAGGTCCTGACTCTGTGGTCATTAAAGATCTAATGGCACTCTTTGACAAGACCAAAACTCCCAACCTGGTGTTCTCAATCAGCCACCTAAATAATCCCCTGATCTAATTATCTATGCAATTTGTCCTATCCCTCTCCATCTCAACCCCCAGGGCTCCCTTGAAAAAAAAATTTCTATCTGGACAAAAAGATAAACAAAGGATAAATAAAATAAATATTTACAACCTGAACTGACAAGTTGGGACAGACTGGAAAAAGCACATTAAAACAGAAAACAGAGACTTCTACACTGCCCGGCCAAAAAAAAAGTCGCACACTGAAATATTTAGTTGGAACCCCTGTAGCTTTGATTGCAGTGCATATTCGTCTTGTCATTGTTTTGACAACCGTATGTAATGCCAGAACATTTATTTTCAATCAGAAATGCCATAATTTTTGGCCGAGATCTTGTCTTCTCGACATAATGGTTGAAGCACTGGGGGTCTTTCTTGAGCACATCCCAATAACTTTTAGTGTGTTTAATGTCAGGACTTTATGGTGGCAAATTTGTTTGTGAAAATGATTCCTCATACTTGTTTTTGTCATTCATGGTTTTCTTTGCTAAATACAGGCCAATAACCTGCCTGTTCTGAAATACTGAAACATCTTTTCCACCATCAGGGGATATGTCTTCCAACATGATTTTTTCAGAAATGAGTAGCGACGCGCTTCATCAGTCAGGGTAAAAATGATTATTGCCAGCTGAAACATATTAATAACCGCAATAATGATCCAATTATAAAATTTGTTCAATAATTTCCAAACGGTGACTTTTTTTTTGGCCGGGCAGTGAATATTTACCTTGATTAGCTATTCATTGCATATAGTATGAAGACGATACATTTAATGATTTACTGGCATAACTTCAGGTTATTTGTAATGTTCATCATTCAGGTCTGCGACACAATTGGGACGGGGGCAATGCAAGAGTTATAATGAGGCAAAAAAATTTGAATAATGATGTGATTTTAAACAGCTGATGCCAACAGGTGATTGAAGTTGTGATCTAGTACAAAAGCATCCAGTAAAGGCCCAGTCTTCAGGAGAAAAGGTGGGCTTAGGACCGCCAAGTACCCCCCCAAATTTGTGTAAAAAAAAAAAATTTAGAGGTTCCAAACAGTGTTCCTCAAAGAAAAAAGAAATGTGGATATTTCTCCCTCTGCAATGCATAACATAAATAAAAGATTCAAAGAATCTGGAGGAATTTCTATACACGAAGGGCAAGGACGCAAGCCTAAGTTGAATACCCGTGACCTTCGATAAGTCAGACGGCACAGAATCAAGAACCATTATCTGAAAGAAAAAAGCACTGTGGACTTCTGAGATGCATCTGTGCCAGACAAACACACGGTGGAAATGTTTATTGCGGTCAGAAAAATCAGTGATTTTTTTTGAAAGAAATGGATGCTGTGTACCCCAGACCAAAGAAGAAAAGGACCATTACAGCAACAAGTGCAAAGGCCATGCTGTCATGATGGCAATGGGTTGTATCAGTGCCCTTGGCAAGGGTAACTTGCACCTTCTACTTTTCAGCTCATAGTGTCTTCACAGAGTTCTTTGGAGCCACACATGCTGCCTTCAAGAAGACATCTTTCCCAAGGACGCCCATGCACTTTTCAACACAAGAGCTAAACCACATTCTACATGTATTACAGAGGTCACGGCTGCGTGAGAAGAGGGTGCAGGTGCAGAACTGGTCTGCCTATAGCAGGGGTGCCGCTGGCAATTTTGGGCCCTATGACTGGAAATCGACTTGCCCCACCCCCATATGTATATAGCGCACACACACACACACACACACACACACACACACACACATGTATACATACATACATGTGTGTGTGTTTTTTTGTTTGTATATTAAGAATCTGTCATAGGCCTTATCAGTAGACTTTAGGCTACATTGGCTAAACATAGTTGTGATACAGGCTAACTATTTGATTGGAATGAGCTGGGAATGGATAACCTGCAATGAAACATCGACTTTGCATTTTAAAGAAAACAAACTCACAAACCTGCCTTAGTGTGCCAGTTTTTCCAATTATTGTACACTAATGTAGCCTAGCAAGTTTGCAAAAATATTCAGTTTTCAGAAATCTTGCCCTCAAAGCCTTTTATTCAAGGAATATTGTAGGCAATGTATCCTCCTGTAGGCTATAGTGCTCATCTTCCTCCTATTCGACTGTATCTCGTGAATGGGGGGTTAAGGAAGATTTCCTCGGGCTGTGCATCTATGCAGAACAGCATTTAATCCCTTTGGGCAGAAGCCAAATTTGGCTATTTATAGGTTACCCAATTTAATGCTTTATAATACAAGATTATAATACAAGAACTTCATAAAGAGGAAAAATGTGGCTCACCTCAGTAAAGACACAGCATTTAGAATTGCATCGTATTTCAGTTTATTTTCATGATTTTGGTAGAGAAAATGGGCTGCAAACATAAAAAAATCTTAATGAGAATTCACCACTGAAATTGCAAAAAAAATAATACTGAGAATTGAAAAACGGCTGGGGCTTAAATCTATACATTTCCGGGATCATAAACTCCTTGACCACAAGTAGAATTAATCTTCAACTTTACATTCTAGACTGCCTACAAGCTATTTGCAAAATTATACAGCTATCCAAGTGGCTCCTTAAAGTCTGAGATCCCTCAAAATGCTACACTGTCAAATCATAAAATAATCATGAATTTAACACAAATTAAGTTTTTGAGGCATGAAATTTAATATGAACTAATGATTTTCTGTTTGAATTTAGCATGAATTTATCAATATCAGTGCAGTTGAACATCAGTGGCCACCAGTAACCTCTCCAAACATAAAACATGCCTTTTTTTTCCATAATAAAGTTTAGAGTTTTGTCCATTTTTCTTCAAAGTCCCTCAAGCCAGCACACATAATCATTAAATAAACCGCTGATTAAATAGTCAGAACATTCACCCTGCAATGATTTTAGCTACCAGTTCCCACTTCTGAGCTCACAAACTCATTTCAACACTTATAAGAAACAAGTACAACTCGCTAACTCAGTAAATCTGAATTCTGAAATATACCTTATTTTAACAGAACAGACATTCCACTTTCAGGGAAGATCAAACATGACATGCATCCCTAGATTCAACAGAAAGGTGCAATGAACGTACCAGGGCGTCCACCCAAATGCATGGGCAGCTCACGTTTTTAAACAGGAAAAAAAACCTCGGCATTCGACTTTGTTGAATAGGGTATACATTCCAAAACAAAAAGCAAAAGTAGCAGCCTAACCCATTTCATTGAATCTCTCCTCCAGAGACCAATGTGTCCAGTAGAAGGAACCCTCCGGTCCTGTTTCATTCGAAATAATTCCCATTGACCATGTCCTTATCTCAATTTAATGAATGTAAATGTAACTGAACACTTCAAAGCCAGTTTTGCGGGTCTTTTTTTCTATAAATCGCGTGTATTTCAGCCACGCAATGTGCGCAACGTAGACAGGATACAACCAAGCATGCTGATACGCATTGGCTTGTTTGCCCTTATGTTTGTCCAATCAATGTGTTTCACTTACACTGGAATGTTTAAACACTCGGGAATTGGATAAGAAACGAGCCAATCAATACATTGTTACCGGGAGAGTTTCACGAGGGCGTGAAGTATAACTCTGCAGTCACGCAGAAGAGCCTGAGTGTATAATTGAGTGATTGGCCATCAACGGCAGTACTTGGGTGGATAAAACGAAGTGCTGAATTTGTTAATGAAGGAATGTACATGTAAATTCACAGTAGGGAACTACGCATTTTTGTATGTGATGACTAATTGACAGTCGGATGTGAGAGAATTAATACCATGTCGAATTTTTTGCACCAGAAAACTGATTTCTGAACCACTAATTGGAATACCGTTAGCTTACTGTAGCTAAAGTGGTTGCTACACAGGACAACTATTTTTTCTGTCGCAAGAGAACATTTTTTTAAACTGCTGGATCGCTACTATGGGCAAGGATATTGACCAGTTTGCACATCAGGCTTAGCTGAGGATTTTAATTCATGCAACTCTAGAAAAACAGGGAGTGGAGAGAACTTCCCCATGTTCTAAATCGCGTTTGAACTCTGCTTGCTTGTGAATATTCGATAACTGATCCAGGGGTGCCATCTAGTGATCGAGTACAGTAATTGCGTGCTTAAATTTGCAGTTCTCGAGACACATGCTTCTTCATCTGCAGGAAAGGGGTTAATATTGAAGGTGCATACAATACATTTTTGTCGATTTCTGGTCTTTTTTAAACATGAACATGTTCTAGGGATCAAAGTACTGTAAATTATCTTACAGAAAAACGCTACCCATCAGGACAGAAAGTAAGAGATTGATGTTGATACGAGCTATGGATGCATGTGTCCAGTGGCAAATGGTTTTATTTAGCTAGCTCGTTTCAATATGAATCGTGAACCTTTTATCCTGATTGATTAGATTGGATGCGCTCTTCCACTCTGACCTGAAGTCCCACATGTACATGATTATTCACGTAACATGTATGAAACCGGTGACTGGTTGGTCCGAGTGCAAGATGCTTTATTTTCATGGGAGTACAATAAAGATGAGAAAAGCTGCGGTTTCTTATCGATAGTCGATTTTCTTTGGGGTTCAGATAATTGGCCAGCGGTCAGTAGAATTGAATTTTGTTGATGGCAGAAAATGTTCAAAATACAGATTCAGAAACTTAACTGGTAAGGCCTCCCCAATGTACTCCAGCAACGACCATATGCTTATCAGCGCAATGCCTCAAATATGAGTCACGAACAATCTAAGGTCACAAAGCAGACTGTTTTTGGGGCGAATAACGTCGCACATCGTCCTCACTCTCAAGATGCGTTTCCATTTAATACCCTTAGAAATGCACAAAATCTAAATAGCGAAATAAAAAACTGGTAATGGAAACACAGTCTGATATCACAAAATTTGCTCTGCAATCTGCAGTATTAGTCACTGAAGCCAAGGCTAATAAATAGACTATTGGACTTCTGCAGCAGACTAGCTAGTGTACTTGTAATTTTGTGTATTGTGGAGCACTTGCATCGTTATTTAAAGACGAGCGTTTATAAATTTGCCTCGTGCACAACTCAGCTGACAGACAAGGTCGAATGCGTCGTCATTCTCATCAATGCAAGAGTACAGCCAAGCTGTGATTGGCTGATGGCACGTACAATGGTATCAGAGCCGATCTGCAATTGGCTGACATGCGTAATGGTCCCAACTGACCAGCAGAAATTTTTTTTGCAGCCAGTTCAGGGACTCATGAAACTTTGGCCGTACTAAATGAAGAATAGAAAGAGGAGGGGCCCCCCATGTGCTGAGATTATTCTTTAAAAGTTGAAAATTGAGAAAGTAACAACAAATTCATTTTAAATCAATCAAGTTACTACTAAAAATTAAAATATAAAATTAAACTGTCCATATATTTTATTTAGAAATGTTTATAATGACAGTATCCTCTGTGGGGCCCCTGTGAATGCTGGGCCCCTAGAATCGACTATGGTTACCCCCCTCCCTCCTTACGGCGCCCCTAGCCTGTAGTCCTGACTTGTCCCAGATTGGGAACACGAAGAGCATTTTTAAACCTCCCAGTGTTCCACACCTTTAGACTTCTGCAGGAGGAATGGGATAAGAGTACACCTGAAACACTTAATCACTTGTGGTCTTCAGTCTCTAAACGCTGATTAAATGTTCTGAATTGGATAGACAATATTACAAACCTGTTCATACTTTACTGTCCCAACTTTTCTTGAAATATATAGCAAGAATCAAAATTAAAAAGAACTCATTTTGAAAAAAATCAATAAAATTAATGCGGAAAAATATCAATTAATTTGCGTTTCTATCGTTTTCAATGTAATACAGGTCAAAGACATCACTGCTTTCAGTCCCAACTTTTTCTGATCTTGGGCCGTAGAAGGTGAAAGCAGAAACTCTTCCACAGACTTCGGTTAGCAACAGCTGCCGGTGTGAGGTAAAGGGACTGCACCACCGTATCAAAACCCAACAGGCAATGACATTAAAGAGCAAGTATTATTACAAAGAGCATGGAATCAAGGTTTGTTCTCCCACTCCAAGTTTAACACCGACAGCAGGGGGTTTTAAAAAAATAAATAATGGGGGAAAAAAAAAAACAGCCATTTCACACATCAGGATCCACACAATACAAAACACGGTCAAGGTTTCATTAGAATGTACATGTTAGCAAACTCATAAGGTGAAACAAGCTGGGTACGTGTCTAGCATATGATTCTCTAGATCAACTACAGTCTCCAGACACTGCTTTTGGCAGAAGGGGGTAACACAAAAGGAATCACACCGAAAATAAAAGGCGAAATGTGGGTTACTGACCATGAATGAGAGAACCATTGAGCCACTGGATGTAGTAGTTTTTGGGGAAGGACAGCAGGATCTCATTACTGATTATGGAGAAGGGCAGAAGCAGCACTGCTCCTGCTGACACGGCCAAAGTGAAGGTGCACAAGTACAGTCTGTGGAGGAGGGCGTGTGTTAGTACAGCACCATACAGCACCGTTAGCGAGCTCATCACACCAGCCCACCACAACCTTACTGAAATATGTCAAATGTATACTCAACAACAAACTCAGACACAAAACAATGCCAATTGACAGGTTTGGTGTGGTCAGTTAAAAAGGGTTACCATGGCCAAGTGAGCAGTCGAACCATCTCCCACTGAAAAATTTGATACAAACGGCTTATGTTTATTTTACATTCATCAATTTATTTAGTTTTTATAAAACACACATTTCCATCTATATCACTCCTGTTTTAGGTCTGTACAATACTAACACAGTTTAACTGCACATCATGCGAATATGTGCGCAGAATGTGTGTGTGTGAAGGCACAGCTACATCAATTGTTTATGAAATCAGACACCATTTAATACTTCTGATTTTCATGCGAATGGAAGGACTGCCAGGGTGTGGGGTGTGAACTGTTACATGAAATATTGTGCTTGTAACTGCTTGTTTGCTTTTCAATCCAATAAAAATTCAGTTGCCGAAGAAAAAAAAAAAAAAAAACTGCATTAGACAAGAATATTCAGTCCCACAATTCATTTTTCAATTGAATGTCTATTCCCTATTATTCTTGATAAGAAATAACAGTTCACAGGGGTTGTCTGTAATGGAAGAACACTGGACACCTGAAGCTTTGGGACATAAAGTAGCAGTAAATGCCACAGTCAGCTTTAGCTGAATACTTGCAAAACCAGATATTCTGAAGAACGATCTGCAGTGTATCAATAAAACAGGTCTGACCAGACCATCCAAAGTAAAATACATCGGTGCAGGTGAGAGGGGGCCACTAAGAGACAATTCTACCTGCTCTACATGTGTGAGAATGAAGCAGGGGGAGGAGGTGAATATGATCACAAAAATCAGTCCACTCTGCTCCTGCACAAAAGTATACTTTTTGTAACGATCACTCTGCTAGTGAACTTGCACAGTGCATCTCAAAGCGTAGGCTACAGCCTTCAAATGCTGCATTTTTGGGGGTCGTCGCTTAAGTCCATCCATCAAACAGCTTTGGATTAAGTGAGTAATCACTGGTTTCCCTAACCCCCCTTCAGGGTAAAAATTTCATTTATTTATTTTTTTTTAATTAAATTTTCACATAATATAAATAAAATAAATAAAGGAATGCAATGAGATGCCAGTAAACACCAAGAATCTTGGTCTTTACTCTGCCTCAATTGACCTATAGCTAAGCCCTGCCCCCTCCACATACTTGGACAATCAACATCTTAGAACAGGCGCTATGGCTGGTAACACAGTCGGAGATATTTTTCAGGATCATTTTTGGCGACAGAAGGCTCAAATATCATCAAGAAGTCAGCAAATAGGGTTACATTATTCATTGGAGGGATACATTAATGAATTTAGAGCGGAGAAGGTCAACAAAAAGTATAAATTAGAAGCTAAAATTTTCAGGTCTCAGTGCAAACGCAATCAACCGCATCTCGTTTCTGTCACCTTCTCACACAACAAGATAGAGGATCAGCATTGTTCAGGCACCGCAGGGTAATAAATTTAATTTACGTACTATTATTGCTAGCTACAGAATTTAAGAAATCCAACCTGATGCGATTGAACTCCTTTTAAGTAAACAAGGTGGCATGGTGAGCAATGCAGACAGGAGCTCACGTTAAGCAACATCCGTCAGCGCTGAAGTTAGCCATAGAGTTTTCGAACTTTAGCAAACTTAGCGATGTAAAGGATAAAGATAATAACATCTCCAGCAAAGTGACAAGATGTCACCTTAATGTTGACTTAGCTTGGAACAAATGTAGACATCCTTGGTGAGCTATGTTAGCTACTTTAAGCTGATAGTGGGGTCTTCCACAAAGCTTTAAGCTGCTTTCCCACCGAATGCAAAATGAATTTTTTGCATGTCAAATTACATTCAAAGTCAATGCAAATACGCGTGAAACCCGTATATTTGCGTCTCTGCATTGACTTTGAAAATAATCGGTTGTGCGAAAAATACGTTTCGCATTCGGTGTGAAAGCAGCTTTATCTCTCGGTTATGATGTGGCTTTGGGAAGGGTATAAAATACAACCCATCACCCATCATTAAAAGGTAAGGAAATTGAGCCCGTTTCCACTGACTGATAAAAGCTTCTTAATTTCCTAATTTAAACCACAAAACTGTATTAGCTCTGCTCCTCAGTAAAACCAATATATACACCATAGAACCATTGATGAAAATATAATTTATCAACACATTCAAGTAATAAATTAAACTTTCAAAAAGGAGCACTCACGATATTCTGTTGACTATGGCATCTTCATCTTCATGATCATCTGTAGAGAGGAGAAACACCAGCGATTTACACCATTACAGAATAAACACTGAAAAGGAAATGTAGCTATTTGGTAAATGCGGTTATATACAATCCAGTGTATATTTGGACAGCGACAAAATTTGAATGATTTTGGCTCATTCCCCCACCAAAAAATGAATTTGAACGGAATAAAAATAAGCATGAAAGCTAACCTTTCACCACTTAAAAATAAAATTTTGGCTTATCAATATCATTGTATTATTCATGAGGGAAGTAGATACTCTGGTTTCCAATAACCACATAGGTGTAGCTCTCAAGTGCCTATGAGTGATACCTGTGGCTTCTTGAGCGCTCGCAAACCATACAGGGAAACGGGCTAAGTTCAAGAGATGTCATGATACCAAAATTCAGTAGTCGGTGCCAATACCAGTAAAATTACAGGATTCTCAATGCAAATTCAATACAAGGGTAAAAAAAAAAAAGGATTTTCAAAGATCTCATTTCTTAATTAGAAAATTTCAAATGTCATTTCTATGAAAAGACATACAGAACATAACAATACAGTACAATCACTTATGAGAACTTAAGATTCATACCTTCCAGAGGTATCATTTGTAATGGCTACTTTAACTGTCTTCACCAGTTCAAGTTTTTTTTGTTTTTTTTTTTTGAAGAAACTTGTCATTTTGGTGTATATATGCAAGATGATAATATACAGCATTTAATTGCAACCACATTACATACATGTAGGCTGGCTTATCTGTGCAGTGAATAAGCACAACTCGGTAAACTCAGACAGTATTAAGTATGTAACATCTTCATTTCCAACATTTCTGGCTTATAAAATTTGGCATCTCCAATCCTGCCCGAATCTGGAATGCCCAATTGGTGAACTATATACAACCCCTAGCAAAAGGTATGGAATCACCAGTCTTGGGCGAGCACTCACTCAGACATTTTATTCTGTAGAACAAACTCAGATCACAAACATGAAACAATCGTAAGGTCATTCCAAAGTGCAACATCTTGGCATTCAGAAACACTAAAAGAAATGAAGAAAAAACATTGCAATGGTCAGTAAATGTCACTTTTATAGAGCAAGTGCAGGGAAATAAATATGGAATCACTCAATTCTGAGGAAAAAAAATTGGAATCACTCCATTTTGAGTAGAAAATACGGACACACCCAGTCAGTTTCCTTTCCTTAATTGGGCACCTGCCTCAAATTAGATCTGCTCGTTAGTCAGCAGTTAAAAACAGTGCAGTTATCACACCTTGGAGGGCTGCTGGACCAAGTGGATTGGCAAGAATCATGGCTCCAACAAGAGAGATGTCTCTTGAGACCAAAGACAGGATTATCAAACTTCTTGAAGAAGGTAACTCTACACGTATGGTTGCCAAAGATGTGGGCTGTTCACAGTCAGCTGTATCGAAGATCTGGACCAAGTACAAACAGCATGGGAAGGTTGTTAAAGTCAAGCGTACTGGTAGACCAAGGAAGACATCTAAGCGTCAAGACAAACAACTAAAGGCCATATGTCTTGAAAACAGGAAATGCACAACAAGACAAATGAAGAAGAAATGGGAGTAAGCTGGAGTCAATGTATGTGACAGAACTGTGCAAAATCGCCTAAAGGAAATGGGATTTTCATACAGGGAAGCTAAAAGGAAACCATAATTGACGCTTAACAGAAAAGAACAAGACTGCAATGGGCTAAGGAGAGGCAATCATGGACTGTGGATGACTGGATGAAGGTTATCTTCACTGATGAGTCACAAATCTGCATTGAACAAGGTGATGATGCTGGAAATTTTGTTTGGTGCCGTTCCAGTGAGATTTACAAAGAGGACTGCCTAAAGAAAACATCAAAATTCCCACAGTCCTTGATGATATGGGGCTGCATGTCAGGCACTGGGGAGATGGCTGTAGTTAAATCTTCAATAAATGCACAAGTTTACATTGATATTTTGGACAGCTTTCTTAGCCCTTCAATTGAAAAAATGTTTGGGGACGATGAAATAATTTTCCAAGACGACAATGCATCATGCCACAGAGCAAAAACTGTGAAAGCATTCCTTGGAGTAAGAGGCATCCAGTCAATGTCATGGCCTGCTAATAGCCCAGATCTCAACCCAATTGAAAACCTGTGGTGGAAATTGAAAAAAATCGTCCAGAGCAAGGCTCCGACCTGCAAAGATGATCTGGCAACTGCAATCAAAGAGAGTTGGCACCAGATTGATGAAGAATACTGTTTGTCACTCATCAAGTCCATGCCTCAGAGACTGCAAGCTGTCATAAAAGCCAGAGGTGGTGCAACTAAATACTAGTGATGTGTTTTGATTGTTATTTCTTTGTCTGTTTTTCATGATTCCATATTTTTTTCCCTGTGCTTGGTCTGTAAAAGTAACATTTACTGACCACCACAATGTTTTTTATTCATTTCTTTTAGTGTTTCTGAATGCCAAGGAGTTGCACTTTTGAAAAACTTCATTATTTTTTCATGCTTTTGATCTGAGTTTGTTCTACAGAATAAAATGTCTGAGTGAGTGCTCGCCCAAGACTGGTGATTCCATACTTTTTGCTAGGGATGGTAGAAGGCACAAGGCTTGCTCGTATGCGACCCCTTGCTGCCAATTCAGGAGAGTGAAGACAGTTCGCGGTTGCAGGATTAATCTAATCCCAATTGCAATCGCAATCTCAGACTGTGCAACTGCATTACCGCAAAAAAGGCTGCGATTTGTAATTTAATCTAAATAAACGTGTGCCTGCCAGTGAACATTACTCCCTCTCCTTTAATTGTATGGAGTCTGTTGACGTTATGCCCACAAGCTATCCTGGGCTGTGTCTGAATTGTCAAAAGATTTTCGTCCTATACGCCAATTCCAGACCACTTTTCTGTAACTTATGTGGAAAACGTCTGAAGATAAAGGAAAGGTGTAAAAGCGAATTTTCACCGCTTAGGAAGACAACCACACCAATTGGAAAATCTGAATGCACTGAAGGCAGGCAATGTGATGGAGTCTCCTGCCCATCACATTCATTTCTTCACGCGATTAGCCGGATGAATGGTCGCCGCTTCAAGTACTGCTGCTGCGCAGAATTGAGGAATGGAGAGATCTCCCTTCTTTTTGAAAAGGATGCTTTGTGTGCCCTATGTTAAAGGAGGTAAGTTAGGAAGCACTGAGACTCCTTTCCTCAATATTTAAAGAATTCGAAGACTCTTATCATGTTTGTGACGTAAGAATTTCCGGATCATTTTTTAGGACTTATGAAGTTTCAATGGCAAAAAAAACAGACGCAGCGTGGCCTGCGAGCACGTATGGTCACGTGACTACTTGTTACTGTTCGCAGTGACCAACATGAACGCTGAAGAAAATCGAAGAAAAGGTCTACTTCTTCGTGACCTTCTTCTGAATGCAAGTATCAACTGAACATTCTGAAGCGTATACTGCCCCCATTAGTTCCTGATTAGTCACAGCACCAAAACTTACCGTGCCTCGGTGCTTACAGTGCCTCAGAATAATAGGCATTGTCGGCGTTTTTTCATTTAAGAATCGAAAGGTATCACAAGTATCGGTTCTTGTGACGTCCCTACTCAGTTTCAGCATGAAATTGTGATTTTTTTTTCAGCCAGTTCAGTTGCCAGTTGTTTTTTGAAGTCAGCGACAGCCAGAGACCTGAAACGGGCTGACATCACAAAACTGCATTTCTTCCCTGGAGATGTCCCAGGCCTTCACTGCATCAGTCCTAAGTCCCTATATGATGTTGGGCCGTTAAGTCTTCAACAGGTGAAATGCATCCTCAATTGAATTTTGGTCAAGGGGTTGACTTGTTCCTTGTGGAACTTCTTCCTTCTTTGGGGGGGGAGCTTACCTCTGTGTGGTTTGGATCATTGTCCACCTGGACTGTGAAATGCCATCCAATGAATTTTATGAATTTTGAGGCATTTGGCTTGCATCACTGCCAGTGACAACTCTTAATACTTTGAGCGTTAATGGGAACAAATTCCAAATTCAAATGTCACACTACACATTAACACCTTATCTCTGCTTATTTATAAATGAGGGAATGACACACACCTAACCACAGAACAGCTGTGAAGCCGATTAGTTTTAAAAATCCAATCAGCGTCCACACAAAAAAACAGAACTCTCCTAGTCTTTCCTTCTCATAATAAGCCAATTAGTTTTGGCAGCTAAAAATGGGGGACCACAAATGAAAGGTGCCATCATTTCCAGACTTTTCACCCAGTGATAAGCAGCTTCTCATTGAAATCCTCTCAAAACTTAAGACAAATTGATTAATTCCAGATTGGCCCAACTCATGCTCATAAACATAGACACATTTAGTCAATTATAGCATTGCCATATAGCTATCAGGATGTCCTACCAGGAAGACATTAAAATGGTAAATGGAGCAGTTATGTAACTTCACCAGTTCACCTGAAAAAATGGTCCACATGTAATCCTGAACACTACCACTTCCATTGTCACCTGCTCATGTTTTTCTTGTATTGCTCAACATAGTTCCAAATTTGATAAAGAAAAGGCAAATATGTAAACTTAAATTTGAAAGGCAACGCAACTCAGCTAACAGGAAGTCCACAGGACGGAGAAATCGGAAGCTACGTTTTAGAGAACAGGCCAAGTTGGTTAGATAAGTCTAGGTGACGTAGCATGGTAGCACAAGGTCATCACCAGATATGACAACAGTGCTTGAGTGTACACCCTACATACATGCATGTGAGGGCATAATGATAGTCTACACAACACTGTACATTTACAGTGACATTTCTGCTTAAGCTGTAAACCCGAGGAACACCAAACATATAAAATGCAGGTAGTATTCGATATACAGCTTTGGGTGAAGGACACAACTGGAAGCCCACATGCATGCTTGATCTTACCAGTTTTCCTCTTGTAACGGGTGATGATGAAGTAGGAAACGATGTACAGGACTGCAAACAGAAGGAAGCAGATCTGAAAAGAGCATTAAAACAGAAACGCAAGTCAGAAATGACTGCACTGCACTCCACTTAGGAGGTTTCAAGTAATGATTGAAAGACTTGCATTCACGAAGCAGTAGTCACCATTGCCCTGTTTTGACAGCTTCATACAATAGAGTGGACTGGACATGTACACAAACTGCAGTGCTGATCACACTTTATATTTTGCAGAATACAGAAAACTACTTTACTATTGATGGCACCATTGGACTAAATTTCTACATACGTACGTGAACCGAAACAGTGAGAAGGGTTTCATGGAATTTGTCCCACTTCGTTCCCCAGCCAGTGCCCCCACTATGAAATCTTGGTAAGTTTACCTCCCATATGTGAAAGTGAACTTAAGGGGAAAAAATGCGAAAAGGCCCAGATGGCAATATCAGAACAGGAGTCCCAAAACCAGGGTTCTGCCCAGGATGCTAGGAGTGCTGGTCGGCAAATTTCTGCCCTGTCGGTTCCATTATGCTGAGCAGGGGGGGTGCGGAGATGAGTTTTCTTTAGTTCAGCAGGGGGCATGGCTGTAACACTGCTCACGCAATTGCGTGTCTTCCAGTACTTCCGAATTTCTCCCATTTTTTTTTTTTTTTTTTTTAAGACTGGGCGGCACAGCCTTCTTAATTTAAGTGAGAGAAGCCACAAATTATTTTACGGAATTGTTAGGAAAAAAGTAGTAAAATAAGAAGTTGACGCACTCGTCAAACCTATGGCTGGAGGGCGCGGTGGTTTAATTATCTCAGGTTTACAGTATGATGTACTTACTATACATTTCGGGTACAAAGTAAACATGCAAAGACCTCGATAACAATCATTATGCGAGCTACTGTGACTTGCTTTCACGTAAATTGAGATAATGGTGTTCAAAAGCCATGAGGGAAATAATTTCTTCATTGACATTATGCAGAGGAAAATGGTTTGTATTTTTTAAATCGCATAGAATACACATCTATTTATCAAAGTCAAAATATGCTTTGGTTATTAAGACATAGCCAAGTGTACTACTCTTTTTTGGGATAGGAAGAACGCTGCAGTCATTAAGGTCACACTGGATAACATGAAACTTGATTATTTTGTTCATTCTAATTCATGAACTGATATCTTTCATGTATACTGAAGTGCGGGGTATATAGCCAACATTGGTACAATATCATTTAACATATCTGTGCACGTAGGAAGGTTACTTTATCCAACTGAGCAGTTTATTATGCATAATTTCACAGAACAGGTAGCCTATTCAATTCATAAGGTTAAAGACATTCATTCATCTCAAACAAATATAAACATTTACGTTGGCGATTTACCTTTTTGAAGTTGAGGAGCTTCAAAACAGATTATTTAAATTTAAGATGGGCATTTAATTTCATTTTTCCGATTTAAATGCGTTCACGCATGGGTGGGAGGACATGTCTTGCGATATGCCCCAGGTCAGTGAACACTATTGGCGCCTCCTTTTGAAATCGTTCTGGGAAATAAAAAGCAGATAGAGGTTGGCCACGGAATTCTTTCCATGTTGACAATATTTTCTTAGATACTCGGACTAGTTTGAAGACGAGTTTACGAGTCCGCCTTAATTTTTACTTTTGTGAGCACTATTGGACTACCACAAATTTCGAACCCTGTTATTACAGTATCTTGTAAGTGCAACACTAAATCTCGCCCAAAAAATCTGTCAATAGGGCCCTGATTCTTCCGTTTGGCCATCTCTCTGCTAGCCGTCTGCACGTCTGCTACACTCGTGTCAAAGCATAATACATGCACAATAGGCAGATTGCTATGACGACCTCCGCAGATGATTCTCGCGAATTGGCTGTCAAGGAGCGGGTCGAAAACGAGTTCTCAATTCTGACTGTAACATAAGGGGGGGAGAGGACATATTTAGGGTCTTTTTTTTTTTTTTAAATAAATTTGGCATCTCCAATCCCACCCAAATCTGAAATGCCCAATTGGTGAACTTTGTACAAGGCTTACTCATTTGCGACCCCTTGCTGCCAATGTGCCTGTCAGCCACTGCTTCTTATACACTCATTGTTTGAATCTTCGCAAGTTCAGAACGAAGGCGGAGGATACCTGGACATGAACAGACTAAGAATCTTCCTGACGATCGCCTTTCAGACCAACAGGAGGCACTGAGGCAAGGAACAAAGCTGTTTATTCATTTCCCTTTCCCGACAGTCCCTTCCCCATTTGAAACGCTGTTCCACGATGGCCAATTGTGCACTACTCTGAAAAAGCTGCCGACCACTGCCGGTTGGAACGACCAGGGCTCGAACCCGCGACATGATAGTCACTTCTGAACTGTAAGACAGTGCCTTAACCGAGTGAGCTATCTGGCAGCTTTTGGGGTCATTTCTGTTTTGTTTCGCGTGGATTTATTGGACACTGGATGCATTCGTTTTAACTGATCTTTGAAAAAATAGTGCCGTGCGGAAAAAGTACTTTCTAGGCTGAGTGGTGGTTGTTGGATTCCGAGTGCAGTCGGCGCCGACCAGCATCAGCAGAACTGTGCTACATACCAATTTGATCAAAGACACCTGAAGCATAAAGCAGACCTTATAGGCACATTTTCAACATAATTGCACACTGAAATAAATCAACGGGACAGGAGAACCACGTGTTCAGAGAAACTCAGGAGCCACCGACTGCATCTTAGCCTTCACTCAAACAGCAGACATTACAAAGTATACTTTGCGCCATTAAAAATGCAATGGTAAGGCATGTACTGTATTTGCAGCAAATTGAAGAATCGATAGATCTTTATTGCTTTTCCAGTGAGGCACGAGAAGTAATAAAGAAAAGCGTGTGGTATTGTAATCCTGACTCACACCTCGTGAACGCACCAAGCACTTCAATAAATAACAAACATTGAGCTGTTTGTGATGCGTACAGTGACACACGACTTGTTCTTTTTGGTGTGGTCAATAGCCAACATAACGCCAACAAAACAAAAACAAAAAATGCTACTGTATGAAGAAAATGGAACAGCTTGTGACACAGGAGAGGGAAAAAGAGCCTTTGGCATGTTACGGGCAGGTCTCAGCTGTCGACGGGTGGTGCGTCATTTGCACTGTCACTGTTCAATCAATCGGCTGTCTATCCGAGAATGCAACGCAGGCACTGTCACTGACCGACCCCGCCTAGGGCAGCCACCAGTGACGATGGCAGCTCAAGAGCGCCACATCTGGTTACAGCCTGTGCGTGACAGGTTCTGGGCAACAACCCAAACTGATCATTAAATGAAGGGACTGAGACATCCGAGGGTGAGCCCAAGTTCCGTTTGACGTCGTCTATGTGAGCAACACATGCGTGCACACGGTCCTTACAGAAAACCCAGTTTTTGCCCATTTACACATGGCTGCCCTTAGCGGGGGCTGTCAGCAACAGTCCCTGTTTTCCATTCTCAGACAGAAACAGGGAAATAAAGTGCAAGAAAAAGACACAGAGGCAGGTGCCCAGAATCAAAAGTGAAGAGTTCCAACTCCTGTTGATGGGCAGAAAATGGGTTTTCTGCAGGGGCCGTGTGCACGCTTGTTTTTCTCACATGGACGGTGTCAAATGGTACTTGCGCTCTCCCACAATCATCTCGGACCCCTCCTCTTATGATCTGTATGGGTTGCTGTCCGGAATCTGTCACATACAGGCTGTAACCAGATGTGGCGCTCTTGAGCTACCATAGTCACTCGTGGCTGCCCTAAGCAGGGTTGGTCAGTGACAGTGCAGACAACCGAGTAATTGTTGAACAGTGACAGTGCAAATGACAGATCACCTCTCGGTGGCTGAGACCTGCCCATAAAATGCCAATGGCTCTTTCACTCTCTCCTGTGCCACAAGCCATTCCATTTTCTTGATGCAGTAGCATTTTTTGTTGGCTTTATGTAGGCTATTAATCACACCCAAAAGAACAAGTCGAGTGTCACTGTAAACATCACAACCAACTCAACGTACGTTATTTCTGAAGTGCTTGGCGCGTTCACGTGGCAGGCGTCAGGATTACAATACCACACGCTTTTCTTTATTTCCACTCGTGCCTCACTGGGAAAGCAATAAAAATCAATCGATTCTTCAATTTGCCGCAAATACAGCACATATCTCACAGTTGTGTTTTTAAAGGCACCAAGTATAAAATATTACAATTGAGGAACGTTTCACCAATAGCCACATTATCATGAAAAAAGCTTTCAATTTTCACCCAAAAGTGCTTATACAGCACCAAACTACAGATTACAGAAACAGATTGCTCCATTTTCTACATGGATTAATACTAGGTGGAGTAGTGGAGGGGTTCTGTCTCAGCAAACATAGAGCGCATGTTTAGAATATACCCAGGACAGGTCATCACAGAGAGGAAACCCAAATACCCCAAAACACAAAGTCTTCTCTAAAAGGCCATTGGCCAAGGATTGCAGGAATCAACATGCAAAATGTTTCTTATAAATTGACTTTTTCCACATTAACGCATCTGTTGGGGCTGTCGGAACACTTTAATTGTGCTTCATTTTCACTGTAGCACAGCAAGTCAAGCGTGCCAGTTGCTGCTGGGCAATTCTACAGCAGAAAAGCTAAAAACATGAAAATTCAAACTTAGCCCTACTGAAATCCAATGTCATTTGCTCAAAACTTGGAATTCTGAGAAATGCAGTGCAAAAAACTGTTTTTGAATATCTAAATCCGCTTTGTGTTTCTGCTCCAAGGAAAACTTGCCCACTCTTGTCCATGAAGTCATTTGTGAATTTTTTTCTGAACACAATGTACTGTAAAAATACTGGAACTGCTTGTTTAAAATAGCCTGTATAATGGGTTCAAGGCTATGATTTCATTTTCGGCCATTTGTTTTGGCTGCCTTGTTCATGAAATTCACACGGACATTTGAAATTTTACCCATTTTTGTTGCAATTCCATTACCATACATTATGAAGTAAATCCCCAAGTGAACCATTCCTTAATTTAGCAGAAAGTCCTTCAAGAGTCTCTTCATTTCTGAGCCTATGGAAAAGACTACAGCCAAATTCCTATTCGAATATCTTAAACTTATGAGAAAACATGGTAACTGAATGGGGGCGTTTCAAGAAACAGGCATTTTTAGCAAGTGGCAACAGGGGTCAACAGGGGTCAATCTCCTATATGATGAAGTATAATGACTTCATATTCCATTGCCTTTTATACGAGGGTTTGCCTAGGATGCCCATCCATGAGAAACTGAAATTGGTAGGCTCTGTTTTTCAAAATCGCTCATTTTGTGTCCCGTACATAACCATTTATGAGTCAACCTGGAAAGGAAGGCAAAATTGAATCTTTCACTGTAGCTTATTCAAACATTTGGTTGTAAAATGCCTAATTTTGTATTCTGTGGCTAAAGAGCTATGTGTTGCACCATTCATTCACTCTTACATAGGTTTAGATCATCACAGTTTTTGTAAAAGGGAGTTTTCGAAATACCTAAACCATGATTACAGTGTTCTTTGATCTGGACCGTGAAGCTAAGTAAATATGGAGGTCTTCCTGGGTCTTTTTTGTCTAAAATACATTAATACCCATTAACAATTGAAAGAAATGTGTCCAGTTCTGATCTGGGGTCTGATGTCTTCATAGCAACCATATTGGGGGGGGCTTCTTCACTGTCCCGTACATAACAAATATTTTCCCCTGACTTCAGTCACATTTCGTAAGGAACACAGATGAATACGGTGGGTCATTCCATGTCAGATCAAACTGGTCTCACCACCACCTTTCAATTATGCTATTTTTTGTATGCAGATGTGGAAATATACATCACTGACAAATCCGAAATTTCAGCTCGTTCGGACCAAAAATGAATTTTTGGTGAATTATTTTCTAAGGGTACTGTCCGTCAGTTTTTTTGTCAATTGACACTTTTCTTGTATTTAGCATGGCTTAATTTTTATTATTACACCTATAGCTTTGAAACTTCGCATCCATGCTAATATTATACTGTTTAATTAGAAAATGTAGTTCATTTTACTTTATTTTTCTTGGCAGTGGAGTTATAAGGACACGTTTTTAAGCATCCCCAATATAAATCCAAGCATAGGCTGTCTGCCATTTTTTCCATTCATTTTTGTCTGCTGAATATAGATCAGGCTGAATTCACCATGAATTCATCACCGACTGCAGTCAGTACCTTGCCAAATGTGGGGGGGGAAAAAAAACAAAACAGTAAAATACCACCTGTTCAAACCCTTGCATCTCCAGGGGCACACCTTGGATTTTCTTCCTTTTTTTTTTTTTTTTAGACTGATTCCTCTATTATAGTAGAAATATCACTCCAAAAATTGCTGATGTGTTTTGCCCTTAATGAATATAAATATATATATTCAATCTTAAAGACCTCTCTCTACTCCCTTGCTTTTTTTTTGATGCACTAATTTGATTCTTTTCTCAGCTTTGATTATTTCCTGACCATGTCTTTAGTCTGTACCGTGCTTGGGTTGTGTAACCTTTGTGAGGCACTTGGGGGGGGGGGGGGGGTGTGTGTGTGAAGTGTAAAGCACTGTGAGTCAGCATCTGTCGTTTTTAAATGTGCTATATAAATAAATCTGACTTGACATATAAATTTTGCAGGTGTCTGAACAGGGATGGGGTAATCAAGAATCGCTTGGCATCTTCAGCTTCTTGCACAATGTTAAAATTATTGTGATTCAGTAATCATCAAGTTCGCAATTCATCAATGCATGACACATTCACAGAAAGGTTAGTATATGCAGATTGGTAGATCATGTTGGCAGGGAGAAACCTGAACCAGTTATTGATCAATAACTTCTGATTATTGCTATTGTTTTTCATGAACTGAAACAAGAGGACAAAAGAATTAACATGGACTTCTTCTGAAAAATGCTGGGTGCCATTCAACAACATTTGCCGAACACCAGATGTAACTGGACCCAGAGCCCGGCAGTGTAAGTTGGACAAAACTGGGACAGGCAAAATTGTTGTGCTCTTTGCTGCATTTGGGAAGCAATAACACTGTTAACCTAGCATGGATGGAATGCAAAGTTTTAATATGACTGTCAGTTTACAAGAATTAGTGTCAGTGAATTTTATTGATGCAAAGAAGTGTGATTCTCAAAAATTGCCGGACCCCCATTTAGACAGTTCTGAAATGTATGTCGTCCAAGTCACATCGATAACTGCAGTAATATTTCAATTAGAAATTCCAAGTTTTGCATATAAGTAAGTATCCTAAAGAGGAAGAACTGATTCAATTTTGGACAATTTACAATTTCTAGATTGGCCACCAGGGGCCAAAAACTGAAAAAAAAAAAATCACTGTTTCTCTAGAAATATTTGTCCGATTGACCTTAAATCAAGTGCAAATGAAAGGTCATGACCTGAGGATGTGTCCCACTATGACATTATACCCATTTGATTCAAAATTTTGACACAAGGTGGAGCTTTGTCACATAAAATTCACTATTTTTGCTATACCTTTAGAACCATTTCTCCAATTGACATGAAACTATGTGCAACTGCAAGGTCATGACCTCACAACGTGTCACATGATGACATCATACATGTATGGTTCAATATTTTGCCACCAGGTGGCGCTTTGTGATGGAAAATTACTATTTTGGCTATATCTTCAGAACCATTTGTCCGATTGACCTGAAATTAAGTTCAAATGCAAGTCTTTTCAAGGTCTATTCAAGGATTGGGGAATTAGAGGATTGGGGGCGTTCGGGGATATACCCCCAGCCGTCGCCTCCGACGGCATAAGCCAAGTTAGTGATGTAGACAAGACCGCCTGAGCCCAGACCAAGACGTTACCAAGACCAAAGGGTAGCAACACCAAGACAAGACCGAGACCTAGACCAATTCAAGACCAAGACCAGAGCAGGATAAGACCAAGATCAAGACCAAACAAGTGTTTCACTTCACTATAATGACGGCCAGTGTTTGGGTGAAAGTAATCGTGTGTCGCAACTGCATAACCACTATTATTGCCTTACCAGAGGATTGAGATTCTATAGGCATTTAAATTTTTTCCTGTCAGGGATTGGTACAGCGCCCTCCATAATTATTGGCATCCCTGCTTAAGATGTGTCAAAAGCCTTAAAATAAATTGAATTTTGATTGCAGAAGTATTCCCTCACACTGAAAATTATAGAAAAATGTACACTTCAACTCAAGTGAATTTTAAGGGGAAAAAAAAAAATCCCTGACTAAGTAATAATTATTTTTCATAAAATCACCTGTTCCACAATTATTGGTACCCCTAACACTTCCTCGGAAATAAATGTAACTGAAGTATTTCTGTTATTTCAACAGAAGTTTACAAAGTTGATCAGAGTATCTAGGAATATTTAATTAATAATTCATCACTTCCCCTTTCCCCTGGGGTATAAATATGACGTGACACAGAGGCCATTTCTCTTATACACTCTTCAACATGGGAAAGACAAAGGAACACACCATTCAAGTAAGGCAGATGTGTGTCGACCTTCACAAGTCAGGGAATGGCGACAACAAAATAGCCACTGGCCTGCACCTGCCCATATCTACTGTCAGAGGAATCATTAAGAAGTTTAAAACAACTGGAACAGTGGTAAATGAGCCTGGACGAGGACGCAAGGTTATTTTGCAACCACGCACAGTGAGGAGGATGGTAAGAGAAATTAAAAGTTCTCCAAAGCTCACTGTTAAAGAACTGCGACAAATGGTAGCATCTTGGGGTCACTAAGTCTCCAAAACGACCATCAGGTGCCGTCTACATGCCAACAAGCTGTTTGGGAGGCATGCACGGAATAAACTTTTTCTCACTCACAATCATAAACTCAAATGTCTGGAGTTCGCCAAGCGGTACTAGGACTTCAAATAAGACCGTGTGCTTTGGTCAGATGAGACCAAGATAGAGCTTTTTGGCAACAAACACTCTAAGTAGGCCTGGCAGAAGACAAAAGATGAGTATGCAGAAAAGCACCTCATGACCACTGTGAAGTATAGGGGAGGATCGGTGATGCTGTGGGCCTGTTTCTCTTCCAGAGGCCCTGGGAACCTTGTTCGGGTGCATGGCATCATGAACGCTTTGAAATACCAGGACATTTTAAATCAAAATCTGGAGAACTCTGCCCGAAAGCTGAAGATGGGTCATCACTGGGTCTTTCAGCAAGATAATGACCCTAAACATGTGGCCAAATCTACACAGAAATGGTTCACCAAATGCCGAATCAAGCTCCTCCCATGGCCATCTCAGTCCCCAGACCTCAACCCCAATAAAAACCTGTGGAGTGAGCTGAGGAGGAGAGGACCCAGGTCGCTGGATGATTTAGAGAGATTGTGCAAAGAGGAATGGTTGAAGATCCCTCTTTCTGTATTCTCCCATCTTGTGAAACATTATAGGAGAAGATTAGACGCCGTTTTGTTGGCAAAAGGGGATTGTACAAAGTATTAACATCAAGGGTGCTAATAATTGTGGCACACAGGATTTGATGTAAGAGAATTATTTCTTAATGCGGGATTTTTTTTCCCCCCACTGAATAAATGCACTTGAATTAAAGGTTGGATTTTCCCCTTTTTTTCATTGCGGTCCTATGTTATTAAGAAAAGAAAAACTGAATTTATTAGAAGCTAAAGAACACATCTTAACCAGGGGTGCCAATAATCATGGAGGGCGCTGTATGATTACACAGTCCAAAATCCATTGTCACCATCCTGGAGACATTAAACATGTAGGATTTCCATCCAAATTCAAAAGCAGTGGCAGGCGACCGGTCTTGAGTACTACAACACTTAACGATAATAATAGTGGTCTCGAGACCAAGACCGGTCTTGAGTACTACAACACTAACGATAATACAGGAATTAGTACAATTTAGTGTGTGATTGATTAATGATTGAAAACACTTAAAATGTTGCATAGTTAAATGTGTACGAAGCTTAAAGTGCCTTGCAATTCTTGAGATTACCCCACCCCTGTTCAGACACCAGCAAAATTTATATTGGTCGAAACACATCAACAATTTTTGGCATGGTCTTTCTACTATAATAGAGGAATCAGTTTAAAAAAAAAAGAAAAGGAAGAAAATCCAAGGTCAGCCCCTGGAGATACGGGGGTTTGAACAGGTGGCATTTTACCACTTTTTCCACATTTGGCAAGGTAGTGATTGCAGTTGGTGATGAATTCATGGTGAATTCAGCCTGATTTATATTCAGCAGACACGAATGAATGGAAAAAAAATGCCAGACAGCCCTATGCTTGGATTTATATAAGGGGTGCTTTGGGGATCTAAACATGGAACTGCATGAACAAAAGGCACTTTTGGTGTCCTCATAGCTCCACAACCAAGAAAGATAAAGTAAAATGGATTTTTTCTGATTAAGCAGTATAACATTAGCTTAGATGCAATGTTTAAAAGCTACAGGTGTAATAATAAAAAAAAGTTATGCCATGTTAAATGCAAGAAAAATAGGCGTGCAATGCACGGAATACCCCTCAGCCCGATGTCAAAGTTTTTGGAGACGCCCGCTCGCCCGCATAAAGGACAGCAATACCCCGTCAGCCTTTAGGGCTGAGGGGTAAAAATGTCAAAAGACCCAAAAAAAAAAAACAACTGATGGACAGTACCCTTAGAAAATAAATCACCGAAAATTCATTTTTGGTGCAAATGACATGACATTTCAGATTTGTTCATCACTAAAACATATTTATCTAATGCGAAATAGACTACATGGTGACAAATGTTTTGTATTTCTGATTATTTGATATGGAATGACCCAGGTGATAATAGACTTCATTAAACACTCCAAGCAATCTTGGAAACTGGGCTGACAAAGGAAACGTGCATAGGTGTTGAAATGTAGCACCAAGAAAGCTACAGCCACATCAAGGTGTGAATGTAACCATTTTTCTGAGGATAAACATTCTTTGTAGCTCTGATGCCAACTACCTGAACCAGTATTTTAGAAATGTGCCGTCTTCGCACAGTGGATGCAGTTGATGACCAGGTCTGTTGCAGAGTTTTGGGTGGGGCACAGATTGTGAGTCTTTGGTGTGCCTTTAAAATCCTACAACGGCGAATTTAACGCCATATTAGGATGTCCTGTACATAACTGGTGGACTGATTTTCACATAATATCTTGAGTACGCTGCTGAAATCTTGCCTATGACAAGCTGTTGCGTTGGTCATGGAATACCACTTGGAACGTTCAATGATAACTCCATCATTAGAAAAACTTGGGAATGACAATGAATTGGTGTCCCGTACATAACTCATCAGCCATGGGTTATATATGGAACAACAATTTTTATGTACAGAAAAGCATTCCTTGCTGAATTGCAAGACCACTAGTCCCACAGAAAAAATATTTACCATCTTCTGCTGGTATTTCTAAGCTAACTTGAATGACCCACAACCAGTTTATTGATTAAAGCCAGGATTCTGAAGTGTATTGGTGAAGCCATTAGGTCTTTACAGTCTATATAGATAATTGTAATTTATTTAATCACTATAATTCAAACATTCAGCTTTTGCATGAATGTGCAGATTTCTAAAACTGGCCATTTTCCCAAATATTATGAAAACTGTACATCTATTTACCGTTTAATTACACCTTTCTGCCCACATCATGTACTTAACTCCGTGAACCAAGTTCACATTGAAAGCCCCACCACCAGTGACCAGGCCACGGGGTGCACTACAAGCTATTTTTAGCAATATGTGGCTACTTATAGAACAGATGTACTGGGGGCAGAGGTGACAGGGTGTGGTTTCTCATGAGGCCTAGCATCCAAACTATTTAGTTGTGTTCATTCGTGCCGATTTGGACTAATAAAAATGTAATCTGGTTTCCGGTAACCTGCCCGTCCCCCTTTTTTCAAATAGCAATAGAATAAATCGGCATTATCATTAGGCATGGGCAAAACTTTTCCAGTCAGAGTTCAAGACTACCCGCAATATCAAAAAAGCCAATAAAGACTAGCTATCCCAATGGAACACCAAGCTACTTATCATAATTATTCAAGTTATTTAACATTGCCGAAGGTTGTTTCAAGGCTGGGTTCACATTGTTCAGTCTGTGATTGTCCTGACAGTACATGCAGTCTTAAGAAGTGGATGGAGGAATTTTGCTCGATTCACAAGTGCAATAAAAGAACATCTAGCTGTATATGCGACCCACCATATGTACTCATCCCTTTTCCTACCGAAAGAAAAGACCCAGTAAGACATGTAGAATGGATTGAATTAGTAAGTTAGACTTAAATTTTTTTCTTTTGCTAATCAGTGATGTAATTTGTAAGGGATATTAATAAGTTCACATGTATTACATGTGCCATTTCCTAAGCCTGTAGTCGGTAGTGCTGTACGTGCCCCATATATAAATCCCTAGACTGTGCAGCCGTATGTATGCATGCTTGATGTAAATGCATAAATGGGCTCACCTGTGATTTATGACCTCTGTATTACATATACAAAAGCCAAAACCAGTGAAGTTGGCACGGTATGTAAATCGTAGATAAAAACAGAATACAATGATTTGCAAATCCTTTTCAACTTATATTCAATTGAATACACTGCAAAGACAAGATGTTTCATGTTCAAAACTGAGAAACTTTATTTATTTTTTGCAAATAATCATTCACTTTGAATTTAAAGGCAGCAACACATTGCAAAAAAGTTGGCACAGGGGCCTTTTTACCACTGTGTTACATCGCCTTTCCTTTTAACAACACTCAGTAAACGTTTGGGAACTGAGGAGACCAATTTTTGAAGCTTTTCAGGTGGAACTCTTTCCCATTCTTGCTTGATGTACAGCTTAAGTTGTTCAACAGTCTGGGGTCTCCGTTGTCGAATTTTACGCTTCATAATGCACCACACATTTTCAGTGGGAGACAGGTCTGGACTACAGGCAGGCCAGTCTAGTACCCGCACTCTTTTACTACGGAGCCATGCTGTTGTAATACGTGCAGAATGTGGCTTGGCATTGACTTGCTGAAATAAGCAGGGGCGTCCATGAAAAACACATTGCTTGGATGGCAACATATGTTGCTCCAAAACCTGTATGTACCTTTCAGCATTAATGGTGCCTTCACATATGTGTAAGTTGCCCATGCCTTGGGCACTAATATACCCCCATACCATCACAGATGCTGGCTTTTGAACTTTGCGCCTATAACAGTCCGGATGGTTCTTTTCCTCTTTGGTCCAGAGGACACGACGTCCACAGTTTCCAAAAACAATTTGAAATGTGGACTCGTCAGACCACAGAACACTTTTCCAGCGTGCATCAGTCCATCTTAGATGAGCTTAGGCCCAGCGAAGCTGGCATCGTTTCTGGGTGCTGTTGATAAATGGCTTTCGCTTTGCATTGTAGAGTTTTAACTTGCACTTGCAGATGTAGCAACAAACTGTAGTTACTGACAGTGGTTTTCTGAAGTGTTCCTGAGCCCATGTGGTGATGTCCTTTACACACTGATGTCGGTTTTTGATGCAGTACCGCCTGAGGGATCGAAGGTCACGGGCATTCAATGTTGGTTTTCGGCCTTGTCGCTTACGGGCAGTGATTTCTCCAGATTCTCTGAACCTTTTGACGATAATACGGACCGTAAATGATGATGAAATCCCTAAATTTCTTGCAATAGCTCGTTGAGGAATGTTGTTTTTAAACTGTTCGACAATAAGCTCACGAATTTGTTCACCAAGTGGAGACCCTCGCCCCATCCTTGTTTGTGAATGACTGAGCATTTCAGGGAAGCTGCTTTTATACCCAATCATGGCACCTACCTGTTCCCAATTAGCCCGTTCACCTGTGGGATGTTCCAAATAAGTGTTTGAGCATTCCTCAACTCTCTCAGTCTTTTTTGCCACTTGTGCCAGCTTTTTTCAAACATGTTGCAGGCATCAAATTCCAAATGAGCTAATATTTGCAAAAAATTACAAAGTTTACCTGTTCGAACATTAAGTAACTTGTCTTTGCAGTGTATTCAATTGAATATACAGTATCTCACAAAAGTGAGTACACCCCTCACATTTTGACAATTAATTTATTACATCTTTTCAAGGGACAATGCTACAGAAGTGAAACTTTAATATATTCTAGAGTAGTCATGGTACAATATGTGTAGCAGTGTAGATTTACTGCACTGTTCAAATACCTGAACAAACAGTCACTATTTCCAAAATGGATGGCAACAAAAGTGAGTACACACCCCAATTGATAATGGTCAACCAAGCAATGAAACGCGACTTGTTCATCATGTTCATGCTTTTGTCTGTTAGACTGGGCCATACGAGGTTGTGTAACATGTTGAAGGGTTAAATTGTAGTGCTTTAGGTGCAATGCTCTCATTCTGGTCACTGTAGGGTCAACATGGCACCTCATGGGAAAGAAATCTCTGAGAATCTGAAAAAGAATTGTTGCTCTCCGCAAAGATGGTCTAAGCTACAAGAAGATCTGGGAGACCATGAAACTGAGCTACAGCACGGTTGCCAAGGTTATCCAGCGGTTTTCCAAGAAGAGTTCTGCTCGGAAAAGGCCTCGTCAGGGTCAGAGGTTGAGTCCTCGTGCTCTGTGCCAGGTGCACAAGTTGGCTTCAGAAAACAGACGCAGGAGTGCTGGCAGCATTGCTAACAAGGTTGTAGCAGTAGGATAACAGCCTGTCAGTGCTCAGACTATACGCCATGCTCTGCGCAAAGTTGGTCTGCATGGCCGTCAGCCAAGACGGAAGCCTCTTCTGAAGCTAGCCCACAAGAAAGCCCGAAAACAGTTTGTTGAAGACAACCAGTCCAAGAACATGAACTACTAGAACCATGTTCTGTGGTCTGACGAGACCAAGATAAACTTGTTTGGCTCAGATGGTGTCCAGCATGTGTGGCGGCGCCCAGGTGAGAAGTATCAAAACAAGTGTGTACTGCCTACAGTCAAACAGTCAGACAGCATCATGGTCAGGGGCTGCATGAAAGCTTCTGGTCCTGGGGAGCTGCACTTCATTAATGGAATAATGGATCCAACATGTACTGTGAGATTCTGAAGCAGAACATGACGCCCTCCCTTCAGATCCTGGGCCGCACGGCTGTTTTCCAACATGATAACGACCCGAAACACACCTGCAAGATGACAACTGCCTTCTTGAAGAAGCTGAAGGTGATGGTATGGCCAGGTATGTCTCCAGACCTGAATCCCATTGAGCACCGGTGGGGCATCCTCAAGAGGAAGGTGGAGGAGCAGCAGGTGTCCAACATCCACCAGCTCTGTGATGTTGTCATGGAGGAGAGGAGGATCCCAGCAACAACCTGTGCAGCTCTGGTGAATTCCATGCCTCGGAGAATCAAGGCAGTGCTGGACAACAATGGTGGTCACACTAAATATTGACACTATGGACACAATTTGGCATGTTGACAGTGAGGTGTACTCACTTTTGTTGCCACCCATTTTGGAAATAATGACTGTTTGTTCAGTTATTTGGACTATGCAGTAAATCTACACTGCTACACCTATTGTGCAATGAATACTCAAAAATATATTCAGTTTTCATTTTGTAACGTTGTCCCTTAAAAAGATATACTAAATTATTAGTCGAAATGTGAAGGGTGTACTCACTTTTGTGAGATACTGTAGGTTGAAAAGGATTTGCAAATCATTGTATTCTGTTTTGATTTACACAACGTGCCAACTTCACTGGTTTTGGGTTTTGTAAAATATCAGTCGTGGCACACGAACAGAAAACAGAAGGAGCGGAAAATATCCCTTGAATTAGGCACTTGGAAATATCACGTTCAGAGAGTGCACCAAGAAGCACCACCAAATTTGTGCATTCAAATTTTAATATCTCTGGATTGGGAGAATGTATTTTGACAAATGAGGTGTCAGTTTGTTTGCAATCTCATGCTCTATCCAGTGGCGTAGCGTGGAGGCGCTGGGCCCCGGTGCGAGAATGGCGCTAGCCCCCCCCCCCATCCCCCCCCCCCCCCCCCCAGGCCTATCCGCGAAGCAGAGGTGTAATTGTAACAGAGTTTTTTGAGGATTTGTACTTTACCTGAGTTCTTTCTTAAACCTGGACTTTTACTCTAAAACATTTAAAACTTAATAATTATCATTTTACTTCGTTACTTTGACACTAGCCACTTCGTTACAAATTAAAATATGAACGCAATTCATCGTTTAAAGTTTATCTGGATTTGGCGTCTTCGAGAAGAACAACGGTGCTCGGCAGCAGGGTATGTTAGTGCGGGGACACGGAGCTGCAAATTTATGCTCGTAGTTACAATATTCTATCACTAGATGGCACACCCGCATCAGTTATTGGATATTCACAGAAACAATCGTCCTCTGTAGCCAACCACTTCAGCTACAGTGAGCCAGTAGGTTTCCAAATCAGTAATTAAGAAAAATCAGTTTTCTGAAAAACGCAGACACCCATAATTATTAGGGCTATTAGAACCATGGACAATGAATATTTGCACAGCATCTCAGCATCACACAACACGTTAGGCTGTTTGAACCATGAACAACAGTGACAATACATTGCCAATGAAAATGCGAAAAAGATCCATACGGCTGAACAGTCAACCGTATTTCTCTAACAGCACAACAGTGGCCAAATCAATAAGTAAACAGATAGATGGACACACATCCTGGCACAGCAGCCATTTAACCAAAACCGGCAAGCTGATCACTTGCAGTAGCCTAATAAAAAACTGCACTCACCCATTCAGAAGTTAACTGTGGGTGCCTTCTGCTCTGCGAAGTCGTTGAGCAAGAGGGCAATGAGGTGGTAGCATTAGCCTCCAAGTCTGACTGCTGCGTGTCGCCGCTATCATTCACAACGCTAGCAGGAGCTGGATCTGGACAAGATGACTATTTAAAAAATGCATTCAATTTCGCCAATTTGGAGTTCCGTACATCGAGCTCTTTTTTTCTTTTCTTTTTTGAGCACCGCTTTTGTGCTGCTCAACATGGTGCTCAAGACTTTTCACCTCCAATACTAGGCTATCGGGTTAGCTGATCTCTCAAAAAAGAACAATTCACGAGCAAGCGCGTAGCCTACGAAGCTACGATCAGAAAGGAATAAGTGAATGTCAACTAATTGGACAAACACATTTCCCAGCAGGCCATGTTCATTTGAAAATGTTGTGAATAAAACAATCATATATATGATTAGTAATTGTGATTATAACTGAAAAAGTATCATTACTAAAATACAAAAGACATATATCAAAGAAAAGAGGAAAAATGGCCAATGTGTGTGTGTGTGTGTGTGGGGGGGGGGGTTTGTTACCATGACTGTGTCGTATGAAACAGTGGAGCAATATATATACTCATCAAGTCCATCTCAATGGAGATAATACTGTGTTGAACAGGAGGCTTGAAATGCTGGGGCTTAACGTTTTGATTGCTTTATGTGTTATGATAAGAGGAAGCATGGCATAGTTAATCACCGTGGGCCCACAGAGGTCATCGGGGCCCCGGTTCAGCGCACCGGCTGCACCGGCAATACCTACGCCCCTGGCTCTATCCGTTAAATGATTAACACGGTCATTAGAGTATTTTGGAAAAAATAATTTCCAAGTCCCTACTTTTTATAATTTTTACAATTTAGTGTCTCAAAATAACCTGATATGCATGTCTTTGGACTGTGGGAGGAAACCGGAGTTCCCGGAGAAAACCCACGCGAACACGGGGAGAACATGATAACTCCAAACAGAAAGGCCCCAGGCCAGATTCAAACCCACAACCTTCTTGCTGTGAGGCAGCAATACTAACCACTGTGCCACCATGCAGCTACTTCAGGTCCCAAAGGAGCAAGTTAGCCACACGTGATCGAAAACGAACGAGATGTCATCATGTTTAAAGGCATGCGTTCCGCCCTCCCGGCTTTCCGTTGAGTAGCCCATCCATTCATCCACACATCCATACATACATATCCCCAAATCCAAAATAGTTGGGACAAAGTGTGAATTGTGAATAAAATCAAAATGCAATGACTGTCAAATCACACCAGCTAGTATTTTATTCACAATGGAACAGAGATAACATAGCAAATGTTGAAACAGAGAAATTTTACAATTTAATCCACATAATGAGCTCATTTCAAATTTATTGGCTGCTACAGGTCTCAAAGTTGGGACAGGGGCCTGTTTACCATGTAGTAGCATCCCCTTTTCTTTAAAACACAGAGTGGAAGCGACTGGGCATTGAGGTGACAAGTTTCTTGAGTTTCGCCATTGGAATTTGATCCCACTCTTGTTTAATACAGGCTTCCAGCTGCTGGAGAGTTTTGAGTCTCCTTTGACGCACTTTTCGCTTAATTATGCGCCAAATGTTCTCAATCGGTGAAAGATCAGGACTGCAGACAGGCCAGTTCAGCACGTGGACTGTTCTACTACAAAGCCATGCTGTTGCAATAGCTGCAGTATGTGGTTTTGCATCGTCTTGCTGAAATGCACAAGGCCTTCCCTAAACACATGTCACCTGGAGGGGAGCAGATGTTCCTCAAAAACCTTTACATACCTCTCAGCATTCATGGTGCTTTTTAAAACATGCAAGTGTCCCACACCATATGCATTAATGCATCCCCATACCATCAGAGATGCTGGCTTTTGAACTGAACACTGATAAAAGGAGATGTGGTCTTTCTCCTCTTGAGCCCGGAGGACACGACGCCCATGATTTCCGACAAGAATGTCAAATTTGGACTCATCTGACCATAGGGCACTTTGCATCAGTCCATTTTAAATGAGCCTTGGCCCACAGAACACGGTGGGACTTCTGGATCATGCTCAACAATGGCTTCCTTCTTGCATGATAAGAGTTTTAGGTGAATCTGTGGATTGCATGGCGGACTGTTTACAGACAGTGGTTTCTGGAAGTATTCCTGGGCCCATTTAGAAATGTCAATGACAGAATCATGCCGGTGAGTGATGCAGTGGCGTCTGAGGGCCCAAAGATCACGGGCATCGAGTAAAGCTCTTCGGCCTTGTCCCTTACGCACAAGTTTCCAGTTTCTCTGAATCTTTTAACAAATTAGCAATGAATAAATAAGAGAATCAGCTGAAAAAACATTTAGCAAGTGATTACATTAACTGGCATCAGGTGTGTAACATGATTGGCTATAAAAGGGATGTGTTAGAGAGGCTGAGTCTCTCATATGTAAAGATGGCCAGATGCTCTCCAACCCATGAAGGCTTGCGTTAAAAAAAAAAAAAAAATGTAGAATACTTTAAAAACAATGTTCCTCAATGTCAAATTGCAAAGGCTTAAAAAAAAAAAAAAAAAAAACCCCATCAGAAGGTTCAGAGAAACTGGAAAACATAGTGCATAAGGGAAAAGACCTTTACTGGATGCCCGTGATCTTCAGGCCCTCAGACGCCACTGCATCACTCACCAGCATGATTCTGTCATGAAGATAAATAAGCCCAGGAATACTTCAAGAAACCACTGTCTGTAAACACAGTCTGCCGTGCCATGTGCCAAATGTGGACGTTAAGAGAAAAAAAAACTCTGTTGTGAAGATGATAGTAGAATGACAAACTAAATTCACGAAATACCAAAAAATGACTGTAATGTATGATAATAAAATGTCAAACACAGCAGGAGCCGCCCATCACTGCTTAGTAAATTATCAGCGATTAATCATCTGGTGGTGACATTTCATATGAGCCTCAGTACACCGTAAGGACAGAAATAACACAACCTCCTCCAGCACAAATCTCATGCTTGCAGCAGTGGCAGATGCTCACTGCACAAACCAGGGAATTCAGGGAATGAATGTGCGCAAATACTCCACTCTCCAGGCTTCGTTAATCAAATCAGGCTCAAAACAAAGAGGTACCCATAAAGCAAAGATATGTGTGCGTACTGCAGTCGGACTGTAAAGACCGGCATGGCCACAACAGCACATCAAAACTTACACTACTGGGTAAAACCCTACTGTAAAACCCAACACAAAGTCTAGTCAAAAAGAATACGGTTTTCAGTAAAGCGGGCAGTATCAGAGCATTGATAAGAACTTTCTCCCTACTGAGACAGTAGGGTGGAGTTTGTACACCATGTGTCATGTAGATAAAGTTTAGAATGTAGACACAGTGCTTGAAGTGGCAGAGAACACGGGACAGACATGGGGGGTGAGGAAGGCAGAAGAGACTCCAAACCGCTTCATTGTTCAGAGAGAGGAATTATTTCTAAACAGATTATTGCTTGCCAGAGATTGTAACGATCATTTTTGGCGAAAAAAGAAAAATGTCTGTCCCGAGCCAAGTGGCTCATCAAGCCAGTGCTCAACTCCAGTTTCGGTAGCATCAGGGGTGCGAGTGGGGTTTTGTAAAAAAAGAGGAAGGAAATTATGGCCCCTTCCCGGCAACGTAAAGTTGTCTGTGGTAGGGCCACTCTTCCATAGGTGGGGGTTTGGAGGGCCTCTGCCAAGAAACTTTTATAAAAATTGACCTAAAATAAAGCTATTTAAAGCCCATTATAAGTCATTTGAGTTAGAACCAATTATCTCAAAAATGTCCTTTTTTCAAAAGAAAAACTAATGGTCTCTGATTCAATTTAATTTGTTTAGAATAAAATCAAGAATCAAGTAATGTAGTTTCACCGCTTAATAGTATTTAATGAGTGAAATAAGCACATGCTGGAAAACAATGACTTGTGAAGCACCAATGGTTCAATATTGCAAAAACTACAATCAGTAACATGTCGTAAAAGGTGTATTTCTGTCAAAAAAAAAAAAAATCAAAAATGATATGAAGTTCTTTTTACTGCAACAAAAGTAAGTGATTCATTACACCCAGAGAAAATAGCATAAAAACAAACATGGAATCATTTGAGTTATACTGGAAATGACATTGAATATGATAAAATTATATAGCCTAGTGTGTTTTTTTTTTTTTTTCAGATATACATTTCCCTATTCACAATACGCTTTGCTTGATTTACCTGAGGCCAACTTGAATACAAAATAGCAAACAAAACCTTAAATAATTTCTGATCATTAATACCAGTGAAATTAATTTCACAAACTGTCACACTCAATATTTGAAGAGATTTCTCCCTTTATAATATTATTATTAAATAATTGCCTGAGTTGCCTGACCGTGCTGCAAAAACAGGTGTATGCACTTGTCGCCGAAATTACTTTCATTTGCTGAGGACTTCTGAAATGCCGTCGCCGAGTGCCGGTGCTTAGACCTAATAATGATTAAATTATTTCTCTGTACTGAATGTAGCCAGGGCCGGGGGCCCTGGCAAATTCTAGATGGTTTTCCTTTATTAACACTTTTTCAAGAATAATTCCAGTGGCAATTAATGACACGGCTTCTCTCCCCCTTGCGATTTAACAGCGACAAAATAATCGGCTACATTCAGTATAGAAAAATAATTTAATTATAATTAGGTCGGTGCACTAGCACTCGGCGACGGCATTTCAGAACTCTTCAGCGAATGAAGGTAATTTTGGTGACTAGTACATGGTTTTGTCCATTTACATTTTCCAATCGGACAGCAGTCCATTTTTTACAGCAAGTTGCGTGACCGTGCTGCAAAAACAGGTGTACATACTTGCCGCCGAAATTACCTTCATTCGCAAAAGAGTTCTGAAATGCCGCTCTCGCTGAAAAAAAAAAATTATTGCTGAGTGCCAGAGGTTAACTTTGCATTTCTCAAGAGAGACTAAAGTGTGATGGAAAACCTCCTGTGATTTAAAAAAAAAAAAAAAAAAAAGATTGATGGGTATACATCCAAAATGCAAGCTATGAAAGAAACTAAATATGTGATTTTTTTTACATTCATGACACAAGGAGAATGGCAATGACAAGACAGACTGGACATGAAAGTCCTCTTGTTCAGGACATGAAAATCCAGTGGTGTCAGTGTGTATTTAGACAGTGATACAATTTTGCTTTTTGCAGGTTTGAGACTTGAAGAACAGTACAGTTTTCTGAATTTGTTGGAAATCATCTTACCCCTCTGCATGAGTTGTAAGACAATTTCTCCAGCTGGCTCAACTAAAAAATGAGAAGTATTTTGATTTGAAACAGTCATCTTCCTTTACTAGAATTTCCACAACAACCTCATGCATAGTTAACCCCTTGGTGACAGGGAGCTATATACCCGCGAGTGTGGTGGCATAGCCAGAACTGAGAATTGGTGTGGGCCCTAGAGATCCCTTTAAAACAATAATTCGTCCTGGCTTGTTCTCAATCATTTTCCGTGTTCAACACTTTTTCCAATTATAATAGTAATCCATAAGCAATCATAGTCCTCTCTCCATGCGATCTATCGGCGACTAAATAATTGGCTAAATTCAGGACAGGAAAATAATTTAGTAAAAAATTGGCCTATGCTTTACAAAAGACAAACTGCTCTGAAACTTCTGCGTTACCTTTACTGCACATCAGGCAACTGAACTTGCACTTCGAGATTGCTTAAATGGTTGAAATGAAATAAAAGCTCATTTGTAATGTCTCTATGGAATTTCATAGCTTCCAACCCCCTGAGAAAATAAAAGCGTGAGCAGTCCGGAGTCATTATATTACTAGTGGTGAAATCTACCGTAACGGACACGAAACTGACAAAATTCCATACACAAGGACAATTCCGCATGAGAATCTTTTAAATACACACTGACTGAAGGATGACTGAGCCGCGTTCCAATAAAATATTGCCTTTCACTCTCGGTACAGTGTGGGTTGAAAGGTGGGACTCAGCCATTAAATATAATTTAATTTGCCAAATTAAAGTTTTCAATCTTCACTTCTGAATCACAACAGATAAAATCATGAATATTGTTACATTCATACTTAGGTAAATGTTTTGACAAGCCAATTAAAACAAAACAAAAAAAAAGTGGGCTACACATAGCCTATTCATTTGATAAATGGCGGGTGCCCCACTTTTCTAGTTGCAAAGTCATGTATAATTACATTGAAATCAATTCTCTTGGCCAGTTCATGTTCCATCGAAATCGCGGCCAAACCATTTAGTCTCTCATGTGACGTGGTGGAGTGCAAGTGATTTTTCATTAGCCTAATTTAAGTTTACTGAAAGTGCGCTCGCCTCCAGCCACCGGAATGGGCAAAGTCAGAAAGATACGCAACAAGTGATCTCAGGCGAGCAAGCGTTTATGGTAGCTTACATCATCCATCTTGTGTTGCAGCTATGGAGGTAATATAATAGAACTGGAGAGAGCGAGGAAGTACCACCCTTATTACTTTCAATGGGAGATGCTAGGCTAGCTACTTCAGCCCAAGAAGTACGGAATTGACTGACGCCATCTATAAAAGTGGCGTTCCATGGGTGCCATTTCTCCAGCACCATTTCCTAAGATTGCCAATTTGATTACACAGCACAACTGGCCAAGAAAATGCGTCGTCTGCGCGGATCGGCGAATGCGTTCGTAGGAAAATGATGAGCAACGCTGTTAATCCGGAACGCGCATGCACGACACACTCATTGGCTGAACTGCTGCAGTTAGAGCAACAGCTGGACAACCAAACTCGTGCACATCTGTCATCAAGCTCCAAGTAGCAGTTCTTATTTTACAGGCCCTCTTGAAAACATCGAACAGTTGTGTCAGACAAAGAGCAAAATAATGAAGGATTACCAAATACATTTTCTTTTGTTTTCGCTTTATTTGGCTAGAAAAAAAGGCACACTTTTCAATTGGTGTCCATGACGCTCTAGCATCTTTGGCCACAAAATTGCATCCTTAGGAAACGCAGAAGGAGGAAGCTAACATGCTAACTGGCTGAAGCAAAGGTACTTCCTCGTTTTCTCTGGTTCTATTATACATCTCTATAGCTGTGGCGCTAAAGACGGACCAAACCACCAGCTTTGGGTGGGGGGGGGTTTGTGTAAATCTATTTTTACCACTATGTCATTTGTCAAGGAAAATTAGCAAATTTAGAAAAAATATAGAAAGCTTTTATGTAACTGAGAAATACTATGTTAAATCTTCAGATATTTATTATGATGAATTTTCTAGATGATTATTTTTAAATCAGGGGGTCAGTTTCATGCCCCCCCTAGTCTGATGCCCGAGGATAGCAGTCTCCTTCCCCTTCCCCCTCCCCCCAATCAGCGGCCTTCATTTTCATCATACCTTACCAGGGAGAACTGGGAATATCTGAGAGTGTGGACCGTTCTTGGAGTGACACTATTGTTAATTATGACAATGACTGAGAACAAGTCAGGACTAATAATTATTTTAAAGGGATGTCCCGTGCCCCACCTAATTTTCAGTTCTCGCAATTTCACTGAGCGAGTGCAAAGTATACTGAATACATTCTGGGTCACTAGCCAGTCATCCGGGAAACAAGCATATGCGAGAATGAATACGAGTGCTGTTATCCTCCATAGCGTACCAGTCAGAGCAAAAATAATTCCATCCGCAGCCCATACTCAGTGACCAGCGCCGCTGCCATCGCACATGCCAGGACACCTCAAATCAAGGTCCTCAATGGCCGAGAACTGCTGGTTTTCCACCCTCCCATTACCTGGAAGTCAGGTGAGATGTCAATCTGGACAATCAGCAGCATTAATTGTTCACTTAATTGCCTGGAAGGAAGGAAAACCAGGACTGGGTTTGGATTTTGAGTCGATTTTGATCTGGGTCGATTTTGAGAGCCCTGGTATATACAGTTACCGTCACTAAGGGGTTAACTTGCATAAGCAGTCAAAACTTTGCATCCATCTTTGCATCACAGTTGAGCTTTAATTTTGATCAGTTTTCTGGACAGGGTTATGCCTAGGCTGGTCAGAGGTGGTCGGTGCCGACCAGCACTCGGAATGCACCAACCACCACTCAGTTCATATAGCTAGTGCTTTGCCCGACTGGCACTTTTTCCAAAGATCAGTTAAAATTAATGCAGCCAGTGTCCAATAAAATCGCTAGAAACAAAACATAAATGACCCTAAATATGCCCCCGCCTTCTTGTTATAGTCAGAATAGCAAACTTTCGTTTTCGACCCACGCCTGGGTCAATCTGTGCTGGTCTTCATTGATACTGAAAAACCTGCCCAACAGTGATGGAAACAAAGAGTGCCATCCGATCCCGCTTGTGCTGGGTTTTCATGGCGAATTGAATCTGAGGCTGTGGGGAAATAATCGGAGCGGTTGTCTCAATCTAATAGATGACAGGCAATTATAATCGGGCAGGGTGATTGATTTCTGTAGCGCTGTACATTGCATGTTGAGAGAAAAGTTCTCTTGTAATATAAACAACAGCAAAACTAAATAAATCTCTGTCAAGGACAGTAACATTCTGTACATGTTAATTTATCAGTGATTAAGAACAGTGGTGGTCGGTGGACGGAAAACCGAGGGAGCGGAAATCATAACTTGAAACGGAGATTATTGAACTGATTTTAATCGATTTTCTTGATTAACATGTTTTCCAACAACATGAAAAATCCATTTGCAGTTAAGTACACAATTAACATCACATCTCCTTCCATTGTTCTGCCGATGACATCCAGCTGTACATCCCCTTCAAGCTTGATGATCAGTCTACACTCCAGCCGCTTCTTGACTGTCTGGCTGACATCAAGTTGTGGATGGGTGCAAACTCTCTCAAGCTGAACGAGGCCAAGACGGAGATTTAGGTGTTCAGAAAATCCTCTCAGGCGTTTTTGGCAGATGCCCTCGGCTCCCTGGCTTCCTACATCAGACCCTCAGTTAAAAACCTTGGTGTGATTTTCGACAGTGCTTTTAAGTTCCAGGAGCAGGTTAGTGAAGTGGTCAGAAGGGCCTATTTCCATCTGAATACCCTAGCCAAGACCAAAGCCTACCTGCCCCAGAAGGACCGAGAGAGAGCAATCCATGCCTTTGTCACATCACAACTGGACTACTGTAAGGGCTCATACATCGGTGCTAATCAGACACAGCTTCACCGCCTACAGATGGTCCAAAACTCAGCTGCCTGACTCCTCACCTCTACTAAAAAGCATGAACACATCACCCCGGTCCTCGCTGCACTCCACTAGCTATCCATCCGCTTCCGCCAAGACTTCAAGATCCTTCTCATCATCTACAAATCCCTCCATAACCTGGCCCCTACTTACCTGTCTGAGGTCTTACGCCCCCACACCCCATCTAGAGCACTACGGACTGCTGACCAGCTGCTGCTGGGGGTGCCAAAGACCAGACTGAAAACCAGGGGGGACAGAGCTCTTTCAGTACCCGACCCCAAGCTCTGGAACGCCCTCCCCTTCTACATCCGTGCAGCTCAGAGCTTGGGTGCATTCAAATCTCTTTTAAAGACTCACTACTTCCCGATGGCTTTTGAGTAGCTCTCCCCAGTGGCCATCACTCTTTTATGGTCATTGTCTCTACTTCCTAATTTTTATTGTTATTCTTGTGTTTTTATTTTACTTCTTATAGTTTTTACATAGGTAAACTGTTTATGCACTCTGCATGCACTTTTGTTATTGAAGCACTTTGGTGCGGCCTTGCCGTTTATAAATGTGCTATACAAATAAAAATGACTTGACAATTACCCTTTTAATAAAATGAAATTATTATTCACTCACCTTGCCAATGAAAATGTTTAATTCACGTGCCTTAATAGGAAACCCTTCACAAAAAAAAACCTATTGTGGATTTTCTGCTTTAACTTTTGCCACATCTTACAAAGCAAGAAATGCACACTTTTTTGCTTTCAGTTGATGCGTTTTATCTCTTGTCTTAACGAAGACAATTAGCTACACCTGAGAAGGGAGAGCTAACGTATCTTGTATCAAGGAAAAGACTGAAACAGATCAAGACTAGTAAGCAGTTAAAAGATGTTTTTTGCGCTCCTTGTTTTCTGTCCAGTGGGCACCACTGAGGAAAAGTTTGAAGCATAAATGACAGTTGTCAAGTCTCACATACAAACAATTCTCTGACCAGCATTCTGGAGCATCCTGGGCAGAACCCTGCTTTATCTTCGTATGCCTCATATTACAACATCTACACATCAAAAGTTCTTATACATTTTTTTTTTTTAACAAAAGGGTCAATTATTAATGATGGATATTAGGTAAGCAAGTCAAAATAACTACTTCAAACAGATACACACAATGCCTCATCAAAATGTAACTTGCAAGTTGCAGCTTTGGGTTTATGAATCCAATTCCCAACTCACTGCATCCACTCTACAATATGAACTTTTCTGAAAATACAAAGTTGGCTGAATTCATGGGCTGCGCCCTCAAACATTCCTGTATATTCCAGATTAGGAGGAGAAATGCTTAGGTTTTGATTGGGCTCAAAGCAAAACCTCAGTCCTTGATTTCTAATGAAGCATTTTCATAGACAGTAGATCATGTCTGCAGTGGTCGGGTGCAATCCAAGACATTCTGAATCGACATTCCAAAACAGGACTTATTTTAGTTCTGACTGAAACAGTGCACCATTACAGACTGAAGGTGTGATCACACTTTAGTTCAGAGTTTCATTTCCTATTAAAGCTCTTTTTTAGGAAACAAGCCTGGTTAAGGACTAACACTAATAAAGAATGTCAATAAGACACATGGGAAACAGTCCCCACCCAATAATGAATTCTTTTACAGTTCATTTTTAACCCAAGCACACCTTTGGTGAGAGGAAGTTCATAAGTTCATTTTAAACAGCAGCTTTAAATTGCCTATAAATTCTTTCCTATGGTCTCTAGTATTTAGAGAAAACTCCATGAATCAGCCCGAGGTGTAACCTTGATCTAACTGCATCAAATTTACATGACTCTGCCAAGGAAAATATCAGGTGCTTGTTACATACAAAAATGTTCAGAGAGCCTATAACAAACACCGACAATGTTTTACAATGAACTGCTTCCTGGAGCCAAAGCAGTCGTCTTGCCTGCTAAGCACTTTCATGTCCAAGACATCTTCATTTCAGTTTGCAAGAGATCCCACCACAAATCTCTCAGCATGGAGCCAGCACTCTGCTGCTATGCAGTCATAACCACCCCGCGTGTTTGCATAGGTCAGAGGTCCAGGTCAATGGAGCTGTTATTTACCGCAGATAAAGCAACACACCGTAAATGCAGACTCCTGTAGCACAACAATACATCCCGCTTCTTCAGATTTTCTCAAATTTGCATCCAAAGATGCCCAAGTGAGAGGTGGTGACCTTAGAAGACACATGTTCACAAGTATCAAAGAGAGTCAATGAACAAGATCATTCTAATTTGAAAATGGCTTCATAATTTTGTGCAAAAATACACACAGCACTGAGGATGAACTTGACAGCATCTGTCACTCGTGCACAGCACCAAAAAAGGCTCGACAAATTTTGTAGCCAGTGTTATCAGGCGGCTGTGCAGCGTAAAAGCTGTTGCCTGCTTTTCTTGAGTGTTATGGAAAAATCTAGTAAGTCTGATTTTGGTTGGAACTGAGTAAGGACCATTTTTGTACTTATTTGGCTTCGCCGTATCATATACAAAAAATAATCATTGATATCCCATGTTTTGCAATTGCAAAACCTAGCAACTCATCAGTATTTAATTAGTGAAGTAAAAACCTAGCAAGTTGATCTTCCTTGGTTCTTCCACATAAAATTTTCTATTTTTTGTTTTGGGAAAAAAAAAAAAAAAAAAAAACCTGGCAAGTTCAATTAGCCAATTTTGAAGCAGCATGCCTATTACATGATCTGTCAAGCTAAGTCCCCATGCAGAGCACTGGATGCGCAGGAGATTAATGGTTAGACTTCATAATACAGGGCTCGAATTTCCCGACGGATGCCCTACCTGTTTGCCGTGCTGCCCATCTACACTGCCCGGCCAAAAAAAAAAAAAAAAGTCGCTCACTCAAATATTTAGTTGGAACCCCTGCGGCTTTGATTACAGTGCATATTTGTCTCGTCATTGTTTTGACAACTATATGCAATGCCAGAACATTTATCTTCTATCAGAAATGCCATAATTTTTGGCCGAGATCTTATCCTCTCGACATAATGGTTGAACCACTCGGTGGTCTTTCTTGAGCACATCCCAGTAACTTTTAATGTGTTTAAGGTCAGGACTTTGTGGTGGCAAATTTGTTTGTGAAAATGATTCCTCATACTTGTTTTTGTCATTCATGGTTTTCTTTACTAAATACAAGCCAATAACTCGCCCGTTCTGAAATACTGTAACATCTTTTCCACCATCAAGGGATGTGTCTTCCGACATGATTTTTTAAGAAATGAGTAGCAACGCGCTTCATCAGTCAGGGTTAAAATTGTTATTTCCAGCTGAAACATATTAATAACCGCAATAATGATCCAATTATAGAATTTGTTCATCAGTTTCCAAACGGTGACTTTTTTTTTGGCCGGGCAGTGTATAAAAGCCCCAGTTCATGGCAGTAGAATGCCGCGCCCTTTTAACACATTGCCGTCAGTGCCCCTGGCCAAAACACCTTCCCAAAATAAATAAATCACATAGCATTTTTCGTTTTTACCAGTGGCGGTTCGTCGGCCGTAACAAAGGGAGGCCTAAACCTCGCCCTTCAAAGCTTAATGACTTAAACCTTTTGCAGTTTACTTTTCTTGATCATACGAATTCGAAGGACAGTCAAATTTATTTTTGATAGCAAATGACAACACAAATTATCAATACGTCTTTATAAATTAGTTTGCGAGGCTTCTTTCGCAAAAAGCCAAAACATTCCGTTTTCTACAATCTTAATATGGAAATAAACCAAGCAATGTTGCGCGTGAGCCTCACTAATCAATTTGCGAGTCTATGCCGATTCAGGAGCAACTTGAACGCGGAATTTATAAATCATCATAGGACTACGTCTTCATGTCGTAATTTCTGTGTGAAAGAGAAGCCCTCATAATTTCGTGGTGCAACGTATAACAATGCTATTGAAAATAAAATTTCACTCAATTGACTGTCCTTCTAGCTATTCGTATGCAACCGCTGATCAAGGAAAGTAAACTGTGAAAGGTTTAAGTCATTAAGCTTTGAAGGGCGAGGTTTTGACTTCCCTTTGTTACAGCCGACGAATCACCACTGGTTTTTACAACTGTCTTTTTGCCCTTTTCTTGCGATCGTGAGCGCATAATTATTCTTGAATAATTTAAGCATCTCCTCCATTTTGAACTCCGATCACGATGCCGACATGTGAAAAGAACAAAAAAAAAAAGAAAAATATGCCAAATTAAAGTCGGCAGCCGCAAAGTGTGGCAAATTGACGAAGTTACAGAGGTGCTTAAATTCTCTTACGTTGCGTGTTGATAAAGCTTGTGGTCTTAATAGCCAACATCTTGTGCTGTTGTCAGTGTGTGTGTTGCAATGACAGGAGAAAGTCCGAATTTCACGGGTGGCAGAAGATGGACAAAATGGCTAGATATGATAGCATTTTCAATGACACGGCGTTTGATTGGAATGTCCTTTGCTTGTATTTGCATTATAGCAACGCCCAAACGATGTCCCAGCGCAATACTGAGCCGATTTCGAAGACGGCAAGCGGGGAAAAATACGGGAAACGTTTTCTCTCAATAATGGTTTTGATTTGGATAGCGCACGCTGATTGGGTCACTTAATGTGAGGAACATCTGAAACTAGGAAAGTGATGACCTAAAGTTCCATGGTGGATGGTGCCCCATTTATGAAGGCACATTTGCCGTAGTGCCTGTATATTTTCAGGATGGACCACGGCGACTTTTGCCGAGCCCCTTTTCACCTGCAGTTCGAGGCCTGATAATAGACGCAATTCATGCACTCATGACTGAAAAATGGCTTCAAGAGGGAAGCAGATGGTGCGGTTAACACTGCACTGTCAAATGCCACTGCAACTGCATGATCGTTAGATTTTTGACCATCATTTTGAACAATGACATTTTACATTTTCAGATGTAAAAATGTTGTAAGTCATATTGCCCTGGATACTGATATTTTTCAAAAAATTAAATCCTCCATAAATATTGCTTATTATGTAATGATCAAATAACTGCCAAGTCAGTTTTATTGTCGGACAAGAACTTAACCCCAGAGGGATACAGTTTTCTGTCATTTTCTCGTGACTTACAAGGTTTTTGTTCACTAACAAATTAACGACATGCCTCAGGCGATCGAAATAGGATCACCCAAAAGCCTACAGGAGGAACCAGCACTAGGGGTGCAACGATTAATCGACATTGTCGACAAAATTCGATAACCAAGTTGTTGACCAATTTATTCATCGATAATTTGTGTTACGTCATTGCAAAGCATTTAACGTATTGGAACTGGACTAAACGTCGTCTCACAAGAGCTGGAGATGAAGGCAGCCACAGAGTGAGCCATCTGACTTCCTTCACAACTCTCAGTCACGCGAGAGGAGAGAGGAAAGCGACAGGATAATGCGGTCATGGAGCTGCAAATTTATGCACGCAGTTACAATATTCCATCACTAGATGGCACACCAGAATCATTTGATTTATTGAATATTCACAAGCAAACCGAATACTGTATACCTAAAAATTGATTAAAGACCACAAGGAGAGAACAAAGAGTGGTTGCTTTTCTTCTGTCTATGCGTACGATGAAAATTACTTTGAATTTGCACCTTTGATACTTACGTATATTTTTCACATAATACTTTTGGCACTTAAGAACATTTAATGTGAGCCATTTTAATATTTTACTCAAGTAATTTTCTTATGGGTGACTTCAACTTTTACCAAAGAAACTTTCAGTAATGGTACTTCTACATTTACTAAGTTACTTTTTTTTCCAGTACTTTATACACCTCTGGATATACCTGGTTTAATATCAAAGACTCAACACCAAAGAAGGTTGTTCAAAAAAATGCAGATTTTTTAAAATAAAAATTTTCGCTGCTGCTGCTGCTGCTACCTGTCCTTGGTGAACAGAAAAAAAAATTATTTAATTTTTTAGATCTGAACTTTACCTGACAACAAATCAAAAACTTGAATCCTGACTTGAATCTTTGTTCATCTTTTGTCCAGAAGTAGCCTAATGAGCAGCAAAGTTTAATAAAGCATTTTGGGAAGAAGTATTAATCTTTATTGTTAGTTAGCACATGGCTAAAATGACCAAGCGAAATTGAAAAGCTAAATAACCGCTGTATGTGCGAGGCACTGACAAGTCGATTATACGTTACAATAATCGTTGAATTGACAATAAAAATAATCGTTAGTTGCAGCATTAATCAGCACACAGTCATAAGGAGGAATGCTTGACCCTACTATCCAATCCTCTAGGTCTTAGACAAAACAACTTAATTCCAGACACAGTGCTCAGAGTTAGGTTAATAAGTTAAATACAAACGTGTGGATGGAGACCAAAGTGCACAGACAGAAAAACTAAAATTCAGATCCAATCCTTCTAAACAAAATCGGCTACGTTCTCACAACCAAACTGTCCAGGCAACGGTAAGTTAATAATCAACCATAGGCGGCATGTCACAAATAACCTAAACCAAAATTACCAAAACCAAAAACAGGAAAAATAAAGTTTTGGACCCCTGAGGGTTAGGGGGGGTTTAAGATTTAAGACCAAACGCTCGCAGTACCCAAGTCATCACTCCATGACAGGAATCCTTAGGATGTCGTGCAATAAATCTCAGTGGAAGACGTGGACACCGGATACTTGGTGATCTTGTTCAAGCTGAGAATACTTGCCACAGCTGCCAGAGATTCTAGTCAGGTCAATCATAAACACGTCCAGTTCACAGCTAATTGACCCACTGATTCATAAAATGCTTTCTCAAATGGGGAGATAAACTTAAATGCAGCAGCTACATTGCAGTCAAATTATTCAACGGAAATGAATTTACACATAGAATACAACATCAGGGGATAAAACACTGTACGAAGAGATCAACGGCATTTCCATTAGCGTGGACCCTGACCACTTCATATCAAGCGCATTACCAGGGCCTTTCCACTATTGAGCCTCATCAGTAAAGGTATCATCTGCAACTTTACTTTGTAATTCAATCGCATTGCTTTCCTAGCAAATATGATGGTAGGAAAATGCAGCGAGCTAAAAGGCACCCATTCCTTTATATATTCCGCAATTACCAAACAGTAGCTAGTTATATCTTTGTATGTAACAACTCTATAGCATAACCAACAACCAATGTTTACACAATACAACAAATTAGCGAGCCAACGTATGTGTCTTACTAGCAGGTATTTTAGCAGTTGCAAGAGTTTTCACATCATCAAACCTCCCGACGGCAACCAGGTAACTAGCCAGCTCAATCACTGCAAACTCAAAGTGAGCGTTAAATTAACTTTTACCCTTTAAATAGCTACTCAAGTCTGCGGACAAGCTAAGTTACATTAGTGCTCAAATATAAATCGAACACTTCTCACCCTTGACACGTATTTTGCGAGCCAACTCGGAAGTCAGTTAACCAGCGACTCCAATTTATTATCTAACCTGCTGAAGTATTTAGGTTTTCTAGCCAGCCATCTTAATATGAATAAATCCAGAAAATTAACATTTTACTGGGATTAGCTAGATTGCTAACGTGTTAACGAGACAGATAATGTCATTTGTAGTAGCTAAGCCAGTTGGCTGTCAGTGCATGAATCCACTGAACTTACAGGCTAGCTAGCTGGCTGGCTAATGACGACGCGACATGAAATTGAGTACTTGAAGCACACTTTTCCTGATAATCAGTCAATCGTTACTGCGCCTTGATGACACAAAATTAGTTCCATTAAATTTAAAACGCTGTCGCACGAACAAGAAAGGAGAAGCCACCTTGTAATATTCGAAATGCTATGCGACTAGCTTTCTTGCAAGCTAGCAAATATTCTAACGTTACTTACGATGTACTCTCGAACTTGGCTGTGAAAATTCTGCTCTCTGATGGTCACATCGTCTTCGTCCATTCTTCATATTGCACAGGAACATCAATCACTTTCTTCCAACGTCGTGCTGAAGCCAAAATATGTGAGTAAAACAATTTAAATATCGTAGTACTGCCCCTCTTTGAATTACTCATAATACGAAGCCACCAAGCTCTTCTGACGCCTTAAAAAACGCCTCAAAATAATAGTCATCATCAATCCTCGACTTGTAACGGTCATGTGTTGTCATACTTGCGCGACGGGAGGAGGAGGAATCGCCATCTTGGCGCGAGTTTGAATTCGTTTCACGAAGAGCGGTTCGATTAGACCAGTGGTTCTCAAAGTCGGTAGTGGGCACTGATCTGTTGACAGATCAGTGGTCCTAGGGCCTCCCTTTGTATGCTGGTTTTTGTTCCAACCATTACTGCAATCGTTGGACTTTAACGGTTAATTTGTCTTTATTAGGTACATTTTTTAGGGCTGTAATTTATCCTCTTAAGGCATATTTTAACAGATATGCATACATGCAGTGAAGAAAAAATTCCATACCCACATTGTGATATATGAGTAAGAACTGTAGGAAAAGAGGAAAAATTCACCCAATCGAAGTATCCAGTTAGAGGGTTCCTAACTGGTAAAATCAAACATATGGTTGCGAAAACTAACAGTTTATCGACAAGCAAATTACTGAGTCAGGCTTGTTTTGCGTTATGTTTTTGTTTAAAAGGAGCTATGTTATGATTACTGCACATGCTCAGAATGTACATGCTTGACTGCAAGCTATAATCTGATTCCATCCTTGCCGATCCGTCCTCGTTTTGCAATATATTTATATACTGACCAAAACTTCCAATAAACTCGGGTTTATTGCAACACATGTCATTTTCTTACGATAAATGTAACAATACATAACAAATGTTTAGATTAAAATCAAAGACAGTTTTAGAGTCAGGGATGAAGAACAGATTTTTCCTGGTTTCCGATTCATTGCATCAGTTGAAGGCGCAATTCTGGATCACCGAAGTCAGTATCTTGTATGGCCTCCTCTGGCGTCACACACAGCCTGGATTCTGCAATGCATGGAGTAAATCAAATGCCGAATTTCAGCCTGTGTGATGCGGTCCCATTCCTCCTGGATTGCTTGACGCAACTTTTGGGACTGTGGCTGGTTCTGGATCACGCCTTCTCACCCGGCGATTTAGAATATCCCATAGATGTTCTATAGGGTTTAAATCTGGGGAATACGCAGGCCAATCAAGACACTGAACATTATTCTGCCTCAGGCAGTCCTGACAGACTCTGGCGACATGTGGTCTCGTGTTATCCTGTTGCAGCGTTAGGCGATAGTGATGGACGAGTGGAACTGCGACAGGGGTAAGGATGTTGTCACGGTAACGGGCCGCACTGAGGTTTCCATCGATGAAAATGAGGTCTGTCTTGTGTCTACTGCTTATTCCAGCCCAAACCATGGTCCATCCCAGCGGTAACGCTGCAGGATGGTAGCGTCAGTATAACGTTCCCGTCGGCTACGCCATACACACAGTCTTCCATCAGACACACTCAACTTGAACCTTGATTCATCGGAAAAGAGCACCCTGTTCCACCTGAGAGCATTCCAGCCCCAATGTGCCCCTGACCATCGCAGACGGACGCGGGGACGTGCAGGAGTCAACACCAAACCACAGCGGTGACGTCGCTTGTGCAAGTCGGCTTCACGCTGGTGGTTGCGTACGGTTTGGTCACTAATCCAGTTCTGGTGTCGACCTCTGGTCTGAGCAGCAGTGACTGTAGCTGGCAGGAAGTGATTGCGCAGGTGCTGGAGGCGAATATGGCGATCCTGCTGAGGGGTGGTGACACGTGGTCTGGGGGCAAGTGGTCGATCACCGGTGCTTCCTGTTTCATTATACCGGCTCCAGAGACGTGATATAGTCGACATGTGGACGCCCAGGTTCCTTGCAACCCGTTTTTGCGACATTCCACCAGTGAGCATACCAACGGCTCGCTCTCGCTGATATTGACCTAGGTGCGGCATGGTTACACCTTGACCCAGGATAATGCAAAGGAATATTTAAGATTCCCATTGCTACAGCTATTTATTGACCAAATTCTCGAAGGATTGGTCAATGAGCTCTACTCAACCTGACGGGATAGGCAAAATTCTAAACAATGTGCAATCAAGCGGAACAAGCTGCCCACACGACAATATCAAAACAATTTTCTGAGCTTTTAAGTTGTAGTTGATGTATCATGGCTCAAAACCAATATCCCATTTTATGCTCACCAAATATTTCAAAATTGTATGTGTTGCGTTGGAGGTTTTGGTCAGTATATTTTTCGGTTACTCCGGGATTATCCTTTTTATATTTAGGAGCTTACTACGGAAATTTGTGGATTCAAAGCGCTATTTTAAGCTGCAGCCAAGGGATACAAAGAATGTAAGCTGGTTTGCCATCGCCAAGAAAGATAGAAGAAGAAAAACACATTTTAGATCTTGACCTGCAGTTGAATAGATATACTTCATTCAAGTTGCAAGCATGGACAGTCATCCTGACACAGCTCCTTTAAATGCAAGCAAATTATTTTAAAGAACTCAGAATGCTTGTGTTCAGCAACCTGATGCAGCTTAATGATTTGCTCAGTGTCTAATTTGATCTGTCTAAAAATGTTAACTGAAACTGCTTGCTACATAGAAGAAGAAAAAAAGCCCAATATGTTCAAGGGTCGTTACTCTTCATGGCAAAGAGAGAATTAAAATGGTGGTAGATGCAGCAAGACATTTTTTGGGAATCTCACATGAGAAAGGGGTCAGGTGTCAGGGAGGTAAAGTTTGAGAAAAGAAGGTCTAGGAACGCACGTGTGCTAGGTAGTCGTTGTTGGGGTTTTTTCTTATGTAGCTGCAGTACAGAAGTACTGATATCATATCTAGTTGGCACTAATACACCACATAGTTGTCAGCTGCCATAAAACTCTACAAAAGAAGGTACAGACACTACACACCTTGTGATCCAAAAAAGAAAACCCAAGAAAAACTGAATATCATGTATCTGAAGCAGAATATTTTTGCTCCGTATGGACTGTTTCCATTTAGAAATCTGCTGGAGGAGACATATACTCAGTGATCAATTTATCAGGGACGCCTGTTCACGTGCTCATTAATGCAAATATTAGATCAGCCAATTGTAGAGCTCAATATGTAAATGCATGTAAACATGGTCAAAAGGTTCACTTTTGATTCAGACTGAATATCAGAACAGGGAATAAATTTGATCTAAGTGACTCTGACCATAGAAAGATTGTTGGTGTTGGATGGTGGTTTGACTATCTCAGAAACGGCTGATCTCTTGGATTTTCACAGCCAACAGTTTTTAGAGAGTCAACAGTTTATAGAGAATGGTGCAAAAAAAAAAAAGAAAAAAACATCTCATCTGTGGCAGTTCTGTGGTGATAATGCCTTGTCATTGAGCACTTTATGTGGACAGCAATAATCTGATATTAACCTGATTAAGACAAAACTCAGAATACAACACTGCCATAGAAACAGCATGTTTTATTAATCTTCATCAGAACAGGGTCATAGTTGTAGTTAGCAATAACCAGATGAAGACTTGTGGAGTATTCCAATTTTATCCACATAATTGAAGTGTATTGTTGCATGAAAACATCTTAATCACACTCTAACGTCCTATTGGGAGCTTTTGCGACGTGTACTGCAGTCAAACCTTAGGCCTGGTCCTAGTTTCTCGTTCGTTTACATTATGACTGCTGCTGTTAAAAATAAGTCCTAAACTTTTTTGGAGTGAGACTGAAACTATCTGTATATGCTACATGTCCTGAAATAAATGAATATCATGAAGTTTTTGGATGGGCGCAAGCATCGCAATGCAGACATTTCTAAAATGGTTGCTGACCGAATGAAGGAGGGTCACCTGCGTTAGCAACATGTAAACTTGAATATGAATTGAATATTCTGCAAGCAATTCATTGAAATACCTTAATCGAAATATTGTCCTATTTAGAATAAGGTCAGTTGTTGGGTTATTGCTGTCCATGTAAATGTAGTCTGAGTTGGGTCAGAATGACCAAGCAAGTTCAAGCTGACAGGAAGGTGAGCGTAACTCAAATAACCACATATATCAACAGAGCAATGCTGAAGAACATCCCTAAATGCAAAACACGTTGAACCATGAAGTGAATGGCCAAAAGCAGTGGGAGACCACACCTCGTAACACTACTGACAACTAAGAACTGGTCATGGCAAAGGCTCACCAAAACAAGTAGAAGATTGGAAAAATGTTTCCAGGTCTGACAAATCTCAATTCGTGCTATGATACGCAGACAATACTGTCACAATTTGGCATAAAAAACATGAATCCATCAGGCATATTTTTTTGGAATACATTTGGCCCCTTAATGCTGATTGAGCATCAATGGCCATGGATATACTTGTCTTTTTAAAGCCGCTTTTGTGATCGGATGTGCCAGATTAAAACTCAGCCGTGTTTGTGTTTGTATTTGTGTGTCTACACTTGACACTTCAATGCTACCTTCCTGATTGGAGATGAGCGATTAACACAGCTGTTGTTTTCCTCAGCGCCAGAACTTGGCAATTTTCTCAAATATGGTTTTAATTCTATAACTGCTGGCCAGTGTATCGTGCACAGTGGCATCAGACCGCAGTGGTAGAAGACAGTGGGTCTCAGCTGTGCTCCAGCCCTTCCCTTCATCTTTCAATATATTCTCTTTGCTTTAAGAGATTGGGAGAAGCGATTGGGAGTCCCATGTTGCAAGATGATGTGTGACCCACGTTTGGTAAATTGTCCAGATTGCGCCCACATGCCATCCACTCCTCTTTGAGATCCAAGCTCAATGTGAGCCAGGCCACTTCAACATGTGGTCTGGTTAATCGGATCTCAATGCGAGCAAAATCCGATCTCAGAGCATGCAGACTTGACAGCTAATATGTCCTGGCTTGATCGAATGATAAAAATTGCATTTAAAAGACAAGTGTAACAAGGCCAATAATTACCACAACCTGCCTGAGTAATTATTGCTGACCATGTGCATCCCTATATGGCCACGCTCTACCCATCTCTAATAGTAACTTCCAGCTGCATGACGTGCAATGTCACAAAGCACTAGAATCTTAAGTTGTTCCACAATGGACAGTGCTTTACATAGAGTAGTCCCCCCAGGAATCTGCAGAGAAAAAGTGTTGATTCCGCGGAGAACATTCTTGATTCTGCGGAGAGCAATTCTTGATTCCGCGGCTTGAAAGTTGATTTTCCGCGGGCATTAAAAAAAAAACAAAAATGACCAGTTATAAAGCAAATTTATGTAATAATGAATCAAAAATTCTCTTATGAAATTATTTGCAATACCAAAACACTGCGAAACATTGTGGTTATAAAATCAGTAGCATCAATATTCTTTTTGTCCCTCTTGAGCAGATTTATTTGCATAACTTATAAAGTGCAAAATATTTCACCAAACTATGGGTGAACGAGGCTTAGTAACTGAACAAGTGCCAAAGATCAAAGTAAAGATTTAAAGAAAGTGTACACTATTCACTGTATCCTCAGGATATTGTAAACGTTACTGCATACCATAGACTGTATAAAAAGATGGATAAAGCTACCGTGATGTCACCCACTGGTTCGAAGACGAAGAAGTGAATCGAAGATCCGGGGAGGAACGTGGCTCTGGATCTGACCGTATCGGACGAGGACCAGAGGATAGCAACGCCCCAGAAGCATATTCTGGCTTTATACTTTATTCTAGTTTATACGGGACCATAATTCACGAAAATGAATGTCATGATATATCGAAGGAGACCTGAAACTTGCTATAGCTAACATAAAATGATGTGAAAAATCATCAATTAAATTAAAAATCAGGTCGGAAAGTAGGATCATTTTCTCATAGACTTCTATTGCATTGAACTTCTTTCTGCAACCACTGACGTCGCCATCTGCTGGCCATTAAATAGAATGCCATTCTACGGTACTTCCACATGGGCTTCTTTTTTCAAATCAGGGTGCTGCGTCCATCTTTTTATATTGTTTATGCTGCATACAGCAGAAAAAAATCAGTTTCCGTAACCGGCAGCATATAAAATTCTGCACCTCGCCCTATATTTCGCGGGCTGCTTTGATTTCCGCGGAGGGCTTTGAAATCTGCGGTAAATCCCGCGATCGCAGAATCGCGGGTTCCTGGGGGCTCTACTGTCATTGGTGTTTGAATGTGTGAGTGTATCAATGGGTGAATGGAAAGAAAATTTTAAAGCCCTTGACCAATAAGGTTAGAAAAGTGCTGTGTAGATGTAGTCCATTAATGAGGACATTGTACTCCAAAGGCCTTGTGCCACCAGGTCATAATCCACTTGACAACCTTTGGGATGTGGGGGTGGATTCACAACAGGATTGTGTGGCCTACAAATCTGCAGCAACTGCATGGTGCAGTCATATCAGCATGGACCAGAATCTTTAAAGAATATCCCCAGCTCCTTTTTGAATTCTTGCTTGAAAGTACTGCTGATAAAATACAATGAAACTGTTAAGATGCACATATGAACAGTGCCATGTCATTCTCACTCAAAAAATAACACATTCTCCAAGGAGGCGAGACCATTATTTTGCATAAAGCTGCAGAGATTGCAACTGCAATGTTGGTAATGAATAGAAATTATATTAGCCTTAAATTTACTTGGTTTTTTCTGTATTGCAGTCAATACAGTACGCACCCTCCCCTGAAATAATAGTTTTGTCTCTGAGAGAAGGGGAGACTTTGTACCTCCCAGAGGCACAATAGGGTACTGCATATGCAATTGCAACAGAATCTGAAGCAAAACAGCACAGCTTGCTCACACGACACCCAAACAGCCACAAGGCCTTCCTTTTGTAATTATTGCTCACAATTTCACTGTTTCATTAAATGGCTTAGAACACAGTTTTGTTAATGGGACATCAATGGAAACGGAGCACCAAAACATTTCATTTCCAGAGCAAGCTGACCAAGCAAAAAAAAAAATTTGTTGTTTTCCAAACAACGTCACTCAACGCTTCTTTCTAACAGATTCCAAGGCAGTTAAATCATTCTCTGTAGCCCTCATAAATTTTCTCCAAGGGCTCACCGGACCAATACTCATTGACCCTGAGACAGCTTTTCACATTTATTATTGCTAACCAATATCACACGATTTTAGCAAGCATATCAGTCGGCTGCATCAGGCTTCTGTCTGTCAGTTTGTTAGTCACTCACCCTGTTACCATTCATCCTGTACCAATCTTAACAAAACTTGGGGCTGTGTTAGCATAGGATACTCCCCAAAGACCTATTCTTTTTTAAGTTTCTATGTTAAAGGTCAAGGTCACACAAAAGGTTGAAAACACATTTCGATTCAAAACCAATCTAATTAAGGTAGAGACTTGAAACTAACTCTTTTCGTCAATGCATTGTGGTTCTAGCGGTTAGGGGTCACAGCGATGTCACTCTGATGTAAGTATGTGAAATGATGTCACATTCTTTTTCGATTTTTGCCAGAATGAATTTTTTTATTCTGTTCTTCAGATAATATGATACATCTTTTCACCTTTTAAAATTTCAACTTTGGAAAGTCTTTGTTCTAAGAACGACTTTTCATTCGTTTCTTGGTTTGTTTATCAATCATACATAAGGCATTCAACAAGAAGAGAGGCATAGTTGTTGTCTAAAATGGATTTCAGACATGCAATGGGGATCTGAATTTCCAGAGCGAATGACGGGGTCTTCAGCTCTTGAGATGCTCATTAAACATGCACTTCATATTTTTATGGTATAATTTTAATTTTCTACGTATATTTCATAACGCAGTTTTATAATTAAAATATACATTTCACCCAGCTATGCATAGCATTCTTATGTACCCTCTCGAATTTTCAGTGGCATCAGTCCAAACCGGAAATCAAGTGACGAGAAGAAAGGTAACACTTCCTGTTTTGATTTTTGCATGATGGCGGCGCCCTTCTGCGGCATGTGGGACTAAGTTATGAAGTGATATGTTCATAAATGTGATCTATTTCAGCCCTTTTTGGTTTGCAAGAAGTCTGTATCACACATTTCGTTTCATCTTTAGTATAGATAACTTCACTATTTATTTTTCATGTAAAACATGAATAACGAAGGCTACCTAGCTTCCGAAAAGAACCAGCAAGTAGGTAACTGACAAGATCGTTTCGTTGAAATTCTTCCTCAGAAATCTAACGTAGAGATGAAGAAGAAAACGGGAGGTAAATGGAAACGGAGAGGTGACACTGGTAAGTTACAGAAATACATGATCTCCGTCGACGAATTTGTTCTAAGTAAAGTTGGCGGCGATGAAACGAAAGAGGACAATAGCAACAGGCTCGTGAAAAATAAGAGTCGTAAAGAGTTGCGCAGAGAAAAACGGAAATTGAAGAAGATGAAAAAGAAACATTATTATGAAGGAAACAAACACAAATCAGACATAAATATTTTAATTTCCAAAGGTGACGACAATGCAAGTGCAACTACGGCGAAGAAAGAGAAAAGTGATTCTGAAAAGGCACATAAATCAACCCTTGAAATTAAAAAAATTGAACAAGCAGGGGCAAATACTTCCAAGGGTAAAAACCAAAAGAAGAAGAGTAAAGTACAAGAACGCAGAAAACAAGCCCTTCTGGAAGCAAATGTTGAAGAGGATAAGGAAATTAAGAAGTTAGAACGATATCTTGGCCTTAACAAGCGGAAAAACAAGAAGACTCTGCCTCAGTCTTTTGCTGAAGACGGACTGGATTATATCCTTGGAGCTCTCGAACCTGGATTGTCGACGTCTGGAATGTACGCAAATGAAGAGGACATGGAGTTATCAGACGCCAATGATGGATCAGAGAATAATGAAGCCAGCGATTCTGAATTGTCGGACGAGGCTGGTGACCAAGTTGACTGCGATGACTTTGAAGACCAACTTGGCAGCGATAAAGATTCGGGAGAAATGGACGCTGTGGTGGGTGAGGAGGAGGACCTTGGCACAGGGGAAGACGGCGAGTCTTCGGAATCCGGGGCCGAAGGAAACGACGCGGACGAAACGGGGGAAGACGTTGCAGAAGTAATCGAGGAGATAGATTTTAAAAGTCAGAAGGTAAGAATTTGCGCAGATTTGGCTTTTTAATTAAAGCTATATGGGGTTATTATGTGATGAAGGTAAATTTCGTATAACAGTCACACAAGCATCATAACTACAAGTGACAATCCACAGACAGCGACACTGCATATAACAACAAAACAACCAGCGTGATTGATATGTCTTCTTATTTATGGGGTAGAATGGAGGGATAATAATGATCATGGTAATGACAAGATTTTTATATTGGTTGAAGAAGCACTATAAATGTGTAATAGACAGTAATTATTTAAATAGCATTTCTTTTTACACCATTGAACCTTTGTACTCAAAGTTTTTATTGTAGGATTGGCCATTTTTTGGGGAACAGTGATTTAACATTTAATAAATGTTATACAATGTTAAAAGTTTACTATTTGACTGTGAGAAAATCTTACTTTCTCGTGGGAGTACTGTAGCAGCCAGTCACATCAAAAAGAAGAGTAGGTAAAAAGAGTTGAAATGGCTAAATTAAACGGGAATTGAAAAATTAGGGGGGGATGAAAATGATGATTTCGGAAATGGAAAAAGGGGTTGGTGTGTCAGCCAGAGACATGAAAATTAGTATCTTTCCCAATTGCCAGGATACAGATGAGAGAAAGGTGTGGTTCACATGTACTCATCTATTTTTGTTAATAAGGTTTTTTTCTCCTTTGTTTAAAAAAAAAAAATCTACTGGAAGATACAAAACACGTATCACTGTCTTGGGCAGGGGTTCCCAAACTCAGTCCTGGGGCCCCCACTTTTTGCTGGTTTTTGCTCCAACCGTGATTCTGATCATTGGATTTTAACAAGCTGTTAACTTTTCTTATGGTACATTTAAGTTTAGAGTAATTATTTATCCTCAAAAGCCACATTTTGACAGATATCTACTCATACCATCAAAAATAAGAATTCCATATCCACATAATAATTATATTGCAAACACCAAATCCAAATCAAAGTAAACAATAGCTTCCTAATTGATGAAACAATTGACACATGATCATAAAACTAACAATTTATTAGCCAAGCAAATAAGGCAAACCTGTCTTGTGTTATGATTGTTATTGCAAATTTCAGTATTTTGGGAGAGCTCAAAGCACTTGTGTTCGGCAACCTGAATTTGGATTTTTTCAGTGCCGAATTTGATCTGTTTGAAAATGTTACTGGACAGAACACAAAGAATGGTGGTCAGTGGTATCTCATCTGAGCCAGGTATGGTGGGGAGTGGCGTCCCGCAGGGATCGGTGTTGGGACCCCTGCTGTTCCTCATCTACATTAATGACCTTGATAGGAATATTGAGAGCAGATTAGTTAAATTTGCAGATGATACTAAATTGGGGGGTTTCGCAAATGGTTTAGAGTCCACTAAAGTGATTCAGGTGATTTGGATAGAATCCAGAATTGGGCAGAAATGTGGCAAATGAAATTTAATGTAGCGAAATGTAAAGTTGTACATGTAGGTAATAAAAACATTCTTCATGGGATTACTTAATGGGAGGTTTAAAACTGGAATGTGCTGCACACGAGAAAGATCTGGGAGAGATTGTAGACCAAACCCTCACAGGCTCTAGCCATTGTGCCGTAGCAGTCAAAAAAGCCAATCGGATGCTGGGATACATTGCCAAAAGTATTGAGTACAAATCTAAGGAGGTGATGTTTCTTTTGTACAACACATTTGTCAGACCACATCTGGAGTATTGTTTACAGTTCTGGGGACCATACTTTAAGAAAGATATAGAGGCTCTAGAGAAAGTTCAGAGAAGAGCCTCTAAGCTAATTCCAGGTGTAAAAGATGAAAGCTATGAGAAGAGGCTGAAGATCCTCTATCTCTTTAGTCTTAGGAAAAGGAGACTCAGGGGTGATTTGATTGAGGTCTTTAAATATGTTAAAGGGATTAACAAAGTGAATTATGTAGGATTCCTTCGACCAAGTGTTGTGAGTAGAACTTGGGGTCACAAATGGAACTTGACCAAAGGTAAATGTACATTAATGTACAGGAAATTCCCGAAATTGAACATTCCTTGTCCTGTGAAGATATCTGGGTCAGGCTCATTGGCAAACACGAGACAGGTTTAAACATAGGAGTATGCTATTGACCACCAGCTTTGGACAGTACAATCAATGAAATGCTTTTTAGGAGGATTACGCAAGCTTGTAGTGGTGCTGGGACTATTATCATGGGAGACTTAAATTATCCTGGTATCAATTGGGAAATGGTGAAAGGACAGGGTAGGGGGGAGGAAGAATTTCTAGATGTTAAAAATGATAATTTCTTGGTGCAGTTTGTTAATGAACAAACTCCTGGACTGTAAGTCTGTAAATGAGATGTGGGAAAGATTTAAGGGGGTTTTACTTGAATCACAGTGCAGATTCATTCAGAAGGTGTCCAAAAGTAAGCTGAAAAAGCAGAATCCTCAGTGGATGACCAAAAGTATTGGTAGGATGTTGAGGGAAAAGAGGAATCTTTATAAGATGTACATAAAGGATAACAATGGGAATAATAGGGCTGAATACTGTAAAATGCGGGCAGTGGTCAAAAAAGAGCTGAGGAATGCTTGAAGACTGTATGAAAAACAAATTGCAGAGGGGGCAAAAACTAGCCCCAAGCGCTTCTTTCAGTACTGTAGCAGAAAAAGGAAAGTTAAAGTGCAGGTTAAGTGCATAAAGAATAAAAATGGATCACTGCTATATGATAACAAGCATATTGCGGATGCCTTAAACAGTTACTTTGTTGAAAATTATCCCTCAGAGGGGGTCTTTATTTGGCCAGAGGGCACGTCAAATGCTCAAGATTATTTAGTGGAAATTGAGGTTCGGGATAACAAAGTTTTTGACAAGGTGCATGAACTAAAAGCAGATAAGGCGGCGGGTCCTGATGGCTTATATCCTAGAGTGCTCAGGGAAGCTGGTGAGTTCATCTTTAAGCCCCTATCCGCCATCTTCATACGGTCTTTAGAAACTGGAGAAATACCAAATGATTGGAAACAGGGCAATATAATACCAATATATAAGAAAGGGGACCGTACCGAGCCAGGAAACTACAGGCCAGTGAGTTTAACTTGCATTTCGTGCAAAATATTGGAATCTATCATAAAAGATGAGCTGGACTTATTTCTTAAACGTAACAGTATCTTGAGGGATAGCCAACATGGTTTTCGGAAGGGAAGGTCATGCCGAACAAACCTTCTGGAATTTTTTGAAGAGGCCATTAGGACTTACGACCAGAGCAAGGCTTATGACATCATATACTTGGATTTTCAGAAAGCATTAGATACAGTACCACATAAGAGACTAATTTTTAAAATGAGCTCCATTGGAGTTACAGGAGGTATTCTGACGTGGATTCAAAACTGGTTACAGAACAGAACAGAAAGAGTAGTGGTCAGTGATATCTCATCTGAGCTGAGTATGGTGGGGAGTGGCGTCCCCCAGGGATCGGTGTTGGGACCCCTGCTGTTCCTCATTTACTTTAATGACCTTGATAGGAATATCGAGAGCAGATTGGTTAAATTTGCAGATGATACTAAATTGGGAGGTTTGGCAAATAGTCTAGGGTCCACTAAAGTGATTCAGGACGATTTGGATAGAATCCAGAATTGGGCAGAAATGTGGCAAATGAAATTTAATCTAGCAAAATGTAAAGTTGTACATGTATGTATTAAAAACATTAGACGGGATAACTTCATGGGAGGTTTAAAACTGGAATGTGCTGCACAAGATAAAGATCTGGGAGTGATTGTTAACTAAACCCTCACAGGTTCTAGCCATTGTGCCGTAGCAGTTAAAAAAGCTAATCGGATGCTAGGATGCATTGCCAAAAGTATTGAGTACAAATCTAAGGCGGTGATGCTTCTTTTGTACAACACGTTCGTTTGACCACACCTGGAGTATTGTGTACAGTTCTGGGGACCATACTTTAAGAAAGATAGAGAGGCTCTAGAGAAAGTTCAGAGAAGAGCCACCAAGCTTATTCCAGGTATAAAAGATGAAAGCTACGATAAGAGGCTGAAGATCCTTAATTTCTTTAGTCTGAGGAAAAGGACACTCAGGGGTGATTTGATTGAGGTCTTTAAATATGTTAATGGGATTAACAAAGTGAATCATGTAGGATTCCTTTGACCAAGTGTTGTGAGTAGAACTCGGGGTCACAAATGGAAGTTGACCAAAGGTAAATTTAGCACTGATATTCAGAAATATTTCTTCACCCAAAGAGTAATTTCAAAGTGGAATAGCTTACCTGACCATATGGTTGAGGCAGAGACCTTGGGGGTTTTCAAGAGCAAGCTTGACCTAAAGCTAGATACCATTGAGTCATTCAGTATCTGAAGGGATATGATATATATTCACAATAGTATAAAGAAACTGGCGAGCTTAGTTGGGCTGAAAGCCTGTTCTTGCCATTCATGTTATGTTATGTAAATTTAGCATTGATATTCGGAAATCTTTCTTCACCGAAAAAGTAATTTCAATGTGGAATAGCTTACCTGACCATATTGTTGAGGCAGAGACCTTGGGGTTTTTCAAGAGCAGGCACTTAAAGCTAGATACCGTTGAGTCATTGAGTATCTGAAGGGATATACAAAACCCAAAACCAGTGAAGTTGGCACGTTATGTAAATCGTAGATAAAAACAGAATACAATGATTTGCAAATCCTTTTCAACTTATATTCAATTGCATACACTGCAAAGACAAGATGTTTAATGTTCAAAGTGAGAAACTTTTTTTTTTTTTTGCAAATAATCATTAACTTAGAATTTAAAGGCAGCAACACTTTGCAAAAAAAGTTGGCACAGGGGCCTTTTTACCACTGTGTTACATCGCCTTTCCTTTTAACGACACTCGGTAAACGTTTGGGAACTGAGGAGACCGATTTTTGAAGCTTTTCAGTTGGAAGTCTTTCCCATTCTTGCTTGATGTACAGCTTAAGTTGTTCAACAGTCCGGGGTCTCCGTTGTCGTATTTTACGCTTCATAATGCGCCACACATTTTCAATGGGAGACAGGTCTGGACTACAGGCAGGCCAGTCTAGTACCCGCACTCTTCTACTACGGAGCCATGCTGTTGTAACACCTGCAGAATGTGGCTTGGCATGGTCTTGCTGAAATAAGCAGGGCGTCCATAAAAAAGTCGTTGCTTGGATGGCAACATATGTTGCTTCAAAACCTGTATGTACCTTTCAGCATTAATGGTGCCTTCACATATGTGTAAGTTGCGCATGCCTTGGGCAGTAATACACCCCCATACTATCACAGATGCTGGCTTTTGAACTTTGCGCCTATAACAGTCCGGATGGTTCTTTTCCTCTTTGGTCCGGAGGACACAACGTCCACAGTTTCCACAAACAATTTGAAATGTGGACTCGTCAGACTACAGAACACCTTTCCACTTTGCATCAGTCCATCTTAGATGAGCTTGGGCCCAGTGAAGGCGGCGGCGTTTCTGGGTGCTGTTGATAAATGGCTTTCACTTTGCATTGTAGAGTTTTAACTTGCGCTTGCAGATGTAGCGACGAACTGTAGTTACTGACAGTGGTTTTCTGAAGTGTTCCTGAGCCCATGTGGTGATGTCCTTTACACACTGCTGTCGGTTTGTGATGCAGTACCGCCTGAGGGATCGAAGGTCACGGGCATTCAATGTTTGTTTTCAGCCTTGTCGCTTTCGTGCAGTGATTACTCCAGATTCTCTGAACCTTTTGACGATATTACGGACCGTAGATGATGAAATCCCTAAATTTCTTGCAATAGCTTGCTGAGGAATGTTGTTTTTGACAGTCAGCTCACGCATTTGTTCATTAAGTGGTGACCCTCGCCCCATCCTTGTTTGTGAATGACTGAGCATTTCAGAGAAGCTGCTTTTATACCCTATTATGGCACCCACCTGTTCCCAATTAGCCCGTTCACCTATGGGATGTTCCAAATAAGTGTTTGGTGAGCATTCCTCAACTCTCTGTCTTTTTTGCCACTTGTGCCAGCTTTTTTGAAACATGTTGCAGGCATCAAATTCCAAATTCTTTGCAAAAAATTACAAAGTTTACCTGTTTGAACATTAAGAAACTTGTCTTTGGAGTGTATTCAATTGAAAAGAATTTGCAAATCATTGTATTCTGTTTTTATTTACGATTTACACAACGTGCCAACTTCACTGGTTTTGGGTTTTGTATATTCACAATAGTATAAAGAAACTGGCGAGCGTAGTTGGGCTGAACGGCCTGTTCTCGCCATTCATGTTATGTTATGTTATGTTGTTACTTGAAATTGCTTGCAATCTATAAAATTTAACACATTTAAGGGTATTTTATTCTTCATAGATGTTCAAATATGCTTAAGATGGTAAACAACTGTTTTAAACATGAAATACAACCTTAGAGGGTAAATTAACAGCTCATTAAAACCCTACAATTGTACTTGTGGGAACAAAAACCAGCATGCATAGGGAGGCCCCAGGATTGAGTTTGGGAACCACTGGCCTAGAGCATTCAAAACCAACAGGTGGCTATCATATAATTTAATGTAAGACCATGTAGGCCACTCGAGCATTTAATACTGGCTAATTAGGGGAATAATAATGTTAATAATAATGAAAACGGAGTTCCTAGCTTGTGACATTAGAATGTTTCCTGAAAGGTATGTTTTCAGTGACCAAAAATGCAGTTTGAGTGTGGGCAACAGGCCAAAGCGCATAGACAATGCTTCATTTTCAAAAATGCCCGAGGACAGATTCAATCTTTCGATGATATTATGTACTGTAGATATATTCAAAATGTATAATAAAATATATACTGTAGAATATTCAAAATCTTTGCAATTTTACATTGAGGAACATTTTTCTGAAATTTCCACAATTTTTATACTCAGTTTTTCGCAGATTAATGAACCTCTGCCCGTCTTTACTTCTGAGTAAAGACTCTGCCTCTCTTAAATGTAGTGATGGAGAAACCGAAGCTTTCTGAACTACTGAATCAATTATGAAGCAATTGTGCTGAATGGTTCAGGCATTTTATACAATTAAATATGGCGACATCTGGTGGCCAATCTTCAACATAGCATTTGCGTGGAACAATAAAGGACAAGGTGTCATGAAACAGGCACTGTTATGTACGTTTAACAATAAAGGTTCCATGTGCATCTTTTAGTTTTTGACTGTTTTTTTTTTTTCAAGACAATAACATACTTCTGTTATAATGTGATTTTGCCGTCATAAAATATTGTATGTAATGGAGATATGCTTTTGCAAGATTGATAGAAATACAAAAAATATTTTAACAAAAATTTCGAGGAAAAATGGCAAATGTTTATGCAACTAGGGACTATTATTGCAGTAGTCGAGTAAAATGCTGCATAAATTGGAAAGGGGATTTGAGGGTTCAAAGATTTTTATTTAAAAACAAGATAATTTCAGCTGAGCTAGACTTCAGTCTGTTTCTCTTCTTTGTTACTACCTCTCCACCTTTGGAGAAGACCCTTTCACATGGCACAGAAGTTGCTGGCATATGAGGATATCTGTGGGCAAGCTTGTAAAGATTGGGATAAACTGCTGCCCTTGAGTACTAGTATTTTAATGGGTCTTCCCCAAAAATCCCGCCCTGGATTCAAAACCCGAGTAACACGTTGCCGATACGCATGTGACGTAATGACGCTTCATTTGGGGAGTCACGTGGTTTTTTGCATGGTGAAGCGAGGCGTTGAAACATATTGCCGAGATACTTCTGCTTTGAAAGATCGATACCGTGTCGAGCCGTCAGCTTCGAGCATAACATCCCTACTTAAATGCTCTTTTTATACCCAGCCATGTTACTGACCTGTTGGGAATTAACCTAATTAGTAGTAAAATGCTCCTCCAGCAGTTTTTAATGGTACCTTTTACTATTCCAGCTTTTTTTTTCTATTTTTTGCCTTTGTCCCAACTTTTTTGAGATGTGTTGCTACCATCTGATATAAAATGAGCTAATATTATTCATGAAATGGTAAAATGTCTCACTTTCAACATCAGATATGTTGTCCATGTTCTAGTGTGAATAAAATGTGGGTTTATGATATTTGCAAATCATTGCATTCTGCTTTTAGTCACATTTTACACAATGTTCATTGGAATTTGGATTTGTAAATTTCATGAAGAGTAATCAAACATATATAAATACTGTGTCAACAAGAAGTTTTATGTGAGTACATTTCTGACCATGACCTCACTATGATCTTGACCATGAATGGAGTTTGCTCAAAAGTTGATCGAAGCTGTGTCATGTTCTATAGTTGTTATGTACCAAGTTAAAGTTTGGTCTCATAAGATCTTTAGAAGGTATTGAATTAAGAAGTATGTTGAGGGGCATGGCCAGATTTCATGGCCTTGACCTTTGAAATAGCCAGTGATTATGCCAAAACAATTTCCCTGTGGTAAAATTATTGTAACCAAAGTACTAAAATGGTCCAAGATGGCAAGAAAGTTATAGATGCCTCAATAGTAACAAAGTTTTGCTGTGACCTTGACTGGATTGACACCCGAAGTTGAAAGACGATTTACCCTGCGATACATTTCCTTAAAACCAATTTACTGGTTTCTATCAGAAATACTTTTGAAATTATAGTGTTAACAAGCCTTGTTAGGGGTGTGGTCAGATGTTCTGACCTCTTTGAGACCTTGAGTTTGCATGGTATTTGCCCAAAAGTTAATAGAAGCTGAGCCCTGTTCTATAGTTGCCAGATACCAAGATACAGCTTTCTATCTTAAATATTTTGGAATCTATTGTGTTAACAAAGCATTTTGAGGGGTGTGGCCAGTTGTCATGACCTTTTCCATTGAGGTGACCAGTGATTATGCCAAAAGAATTTCTCAGGGTGATAATAACCGTGACAAAAGTATTAGAAATAAGTTGAAGATGGTGAGAAAGTTATAAGCAAAGCAAAGTGCAGGGGCAAACGCAGTGGACAAACTTGCGCAAGTACTGAAAGCAGCCAAAAGGTTGCAGTTAAAGAACATGGCCAAAATATATGCATTGGTGTACCCGTCTTCATTTTTTTTTTGGACAAATTGTGAAAAACTTATGGTTTATCTGATTACAAGTCGCTGGTGACTGGAGGAGATGCAACTTTATTTCATATTGAATTTCCTTGCCTTTGTGACAGGCATCAAAATAGCCAGAGTGTAATGGAGTGTTCTTCCAGGATTCAATGTCTGAGGGCCTCTCTTCTGGGCTTACCTCACAACATCGGTATTCTCAATTGAATAAATTAGATAGTAAAACAAGGGAGATTGAGACAAAAAAAAATTCTCAAAAATAGGACTGGCACCCCAGATGGAAAGGTAACTTTTAATTTTTATTTTTATGAAAAGCTTAATCTCAAGGTTTGTGGGGAAAAATGAAAATTTGGGACGCTGAATTTCAACCAAGTGTGTCAGAAAGATATTAAACCATTTCCACCAAAGAGGTCACAAATAAAATGTACCTTTTTTGTACGAATGAAAAGAACAAATTGATCATATTCTGCTGATAATGCTCTGTTCTTTATAAGTGTTTATGAAGAGGAAAAACATTTTCTTGCCCAATGTATATCTCCCTTGAGTGGACTCCCAAGGATAGAATCGTGTTTTATTATGAATTATGTTTTACTTTTTTTTTTTTGATGCTCCGTAAGTAAAAGCAAGAAGCTCTTGAGCAGCTTTTAAGCCAAAATGGCATGTTAAAATGTTGCCTGTTGTTTCCTACCCTTAGCTCTCTGGCACATCTGAGAAGTATGTGCCCCCTCAGCTACGCGATGCGGTAGATTCTCAGCGACGGGCCCAGCTGGAGAAACTCAAGAGGACTGTAAAAGGACTGGTGAATAGGTACAGGCTGAAAGCTGATGCTGCTTGTTGATGAATGCATTTCTGTAATTTATTTATAACTAGGCTTATGCCGTCATAGGCAATGGCTGGGGGTATATCCCCAATCCTTGAATAGACCTTGAATAGATTTGCATTTGAACTTAATTTCAGGTCAATCGGACAAATGGTTCTGAAGATATGGCCAAAATGGTAATTTTCCATCACAAAGCGCCACCTGGTGGCAAAATATTGAACCATACAGGTATGATGTCATCATGTGACACGTTGTGTGGTAATGACCTTGCAGTTGCACATAGTTTCATGTCAGTTGGAGAAATAGTTCCAAAGATATAGCAAAAATGGTGAATTTTATGTGACAAAGCTCCACCTTCTGTCAAAATTTTGAACCAAACGGGTATAATGTCACACCCTCAGGTCATTACCTTTCATTTGCACTTTATTTGAGGTCAATCGGACAAATATTTCCAGAGATATGATAAAAACGGTGATTTTTTTCCGTTTTTGGCCCCTGGTGGCCAATCTAGAAATTGTAAATTGTCCAAAATTGAATCAATTCGTCCTCTTTATGATACTTACTGATATGCAAAACTTGGAATTTCTAATTGAAATATTACTGCAGTTAGCCGCGTTAACACGTAAATCAGTTTTTGGCCCCTAGCAGCCAATCTAGACATCGTAAATTGTCCAAAATCGAATCAGTTCTTCCTCTTTAGGATACTTACTTATGTGCAGAATTTGAAATTTGTAATTGAAATATTACTGAAGTTATCGCGTTAACACGTCGTGCGGCGGCGGTCGCACCAAAAACATAATATCCCTGGAATGCCATTCGGTGTTCGGGGATATAATAACACAGTTTTCTTACTTGATACATTCATGAAAACCTGGCTGAATGTTATTTTTGCATGGAGAAATTATGTCAGCTGTATTATGGTCTATAATGTAACATCCGTTCATTTATCCCTCTTTCAATACTATGATATCCTTTTTACTCAGTAGCTTATGTTGGAATAATTAAACTATTAGGGCAAATTAAAATGAAAATCTCAGCTTGATGTCATTTTTTCTGTTTTTGGCAGGCTCAGCGAACCCAACCTGGCCTCCATTAGCAGTCAGCTAGAGGAGCTGTACATGAACCACAGCAGAAAGGATATGAATGACACACTGACAGAGGTGCTGCTGGCTGCATGCGTCACCTCGGCTCTGATGCCTGACCGCCTGTTGATGGAGCATGTGTTGCTGATCAGCGTCTTGCACCACACCGTGGGGCTGGAGGTACGCCTCATCGCCATGCACTAAACACACCCAACTTTCTACTTTAGTCTGATGTGTTTCATTCATTTATCCATCAAAAAGTATCACAGATAACTTTGGCTCTGACTGATTAAAAATATTTTTTGCTCACCGAGGCCAGTGACACCAGAATCAATTTCATCTGTATTGACTCCTTTATACAAATGCCAAATCAAGTCAGTCCTTGTTTATGGGCACATGACCCCTATTTAAGACTTTATAAGTCAGGATTTGAGTGTCACAGAGACTGGAAAAATGATTTCAGCGAAGCGAGACACTTATCATGTGGAATTAATTTTGGGATAAATAATTGCTGCCAACACGAAGAAACTTCATGAAAATTCAACATTGAAGTCTTTTACAATCGGGCCAGTCACAGTCAGGGTGCATTACAGTTTTACTGAATGTTATAGTCTTATAACATGACTACTTAATATGTAAATAGCATATTACAAGTAGTTTTGGGTTATACTTATTGTGAAGGCCACAATGGTGTATTGATACTTGATGCTAGACATTTTTGGGTGATGGCGTGGATCTGGTGAAGGTGCCTTGCAATCGGGCATTTTAGTGTTATGACGAGCCACCAGGTGTTAATGCTTATTTTTGTGTTTATTCTTTGTTTTGTGTCGTAAACCTGTCATAGTTGGAACATTTATTTGCAAGTATATATTGTTTGTTATATGTGCAAAAAAAATTATCAAATTAGAATGAAATATCCAAAATGGCATGCATTTACGGAAATTGTGCATTTTGTTACAGAATTTGACCAATTTCATCATGCATCACTGTATTATTACCCAGTGTTGTTTTAAATTCCTTATACAACAAGATTATGTTTCATTTTGATAACCAAAGGATTGGCATTTATGGAATAGTGAGCTTTGTATGCGCATAATGCATGTGTTCTCATCACCACCATTCAAGCTGGAATACAATTGACCTGCCAAAAAACTTGTTCTTATCTCCATAACAGAGCCAACAGCATTTATGCCAAGGGGTTATCTTTTCACATTGTGTCAAGCTAGATGATAAGACGTCTTTTGGTCATAATGGTAGTTCAATCTTATACCATTCCTTATTGTAGGGAATAACCGTCTGTCACGGACACTACGCATGTAGTGTCCGTGACACGAAGGATACCTGCTGTCAGTTAATTCCCATGTCGATATACATCTGTTAATATACCATGTGTATAAGAATGTTCTTGAACAATGTTCTTTTTTTATCAAATGGAGCATAACATGTTAGAAATCTAGTGAAACAAGACAATTAATTTATGGTAATGTCCATGACATGCAATATACGCCCTGACAGGCATATGTTTAAATGTTGATTTCTGCAAAACTACAAAAGATTTGCACCTGAAATTTGGAGGTCAGTAACAAAAATGTGTGTGCTTAGCATTAACAGTGTTTTCAGGTTTTTGGAGCAGAGAAATAATTTTCATGACCCTGATTGTGACCAACCCGAATAGAGTTCTGAGAAACAAAAAATAGATGTGAGCGTAAACAGTACATTTCCTGGATCACAAACTCATTGAAAGTGTGCTTCAGCTGAAGGTGATACTCAGAAAAAACTGATTATCTGTGAAGCCAAATATAAGCTGCCCCCCTCAATGAAACTGATAACTAACTGAAAGATTTCTGGGAAAAAAAAAAAAAGCTCTGAAAGTTTAAATAATCGTCCCTTACGAAAATATATTCTCTTTTGTACATTATGGTATACTCCAAAAGATATCATCATTAGTTGCATTTAGGCTTGGGACCCGAAACCCGGTTCCTTTTTGTAACCGGTTCCAAATGTCAAAAATTTGTGGATTCGGTTAGGCAAGCTCATTTCGGTTCCACTTTTTGGTGCCTTGTCGCTAATCGAATCACTTACCCCGAGTGGCGCAATGTTTACAAAATAATTTTATGTATTGTTATGGACCTGCTTGAAGATACGCGTCTGCTCATTTTTTCATAAAACAAGGTCCTTAATGCTACACAAATCACTTGGGAATTAACCTCCTAGAGAGGCGCAGTGTTCCCAAAACAATTCTACCAATAAGGACCTAATTTTGCTGTGCTTGCTAGTATGGTGCATTGTGCATGCATGACGTTAGATCATGGACCTATAAGGAATACTGGACGTCAACGAAGGCTGGAACACACGCCAATATAGGCGTAGCAGTGAACTTGATATTGCAGGTCACGTGATGCCATGGGGGTCAAAAAGGAATTTCTCCATAGGGAATAATTGAAAAAGACACGCTGATAAATCCATGAATAAATTTTTTTGACAGCCACAAATTATTGATACCAAAACGGTTTATTTTTCTCTTTTAAATCATTGATGTCTAGTTTCTCGGCAAAGACAAAGTATTTTATTTATATTCAGGCTATGCGAACACCAACGGGTCCTCCTATGTAATCGCGTTCTCGTCTCCACCGAATTTAGCACTGCAGCGGATGTGAGTGTCACGACTGACAGAAGAACCAAACGCGAGTCAGGAATTCCAAAGCCGTAGTCGTTTATTCAGACAATAGGTCGGGAAGCCAGGGGTAGCACAGAGACGTAGTCAGGCAGGCAAGGTTCGTACACGAAAAATCAATAAATACAGCAACCAAAACAAAAGGGCTAAGCAAAAGAGTAATCAGTCAGATACAGGCTATAGTTGTACACGGGAATCTAGACGAGAATATAAAGCACTGGCAAGGAGAAAAGGAATGAAGATCTGACAAAGCTCTGCAGTGAAATGAGACATTTATATACTCAAAGAAATGACTAAACTAGGCGGGGAATAGAATAGGTGGGAGTAGCTAAACAATTAAATATAATGAGCACATGAGGGAAAGACAAACCATGATCACGCATCACAATTGACAGACCAATCCTAAACATGAAAACGGACTCCGATTAGGGAGTTGCCTAAGTGAATAATAGAACGAGAGGCAGCTCGAGGTAAAACAGGTGCGAGAGATCGCAGTAATCAGCAGAGTCAGGGATAGGAAACGGGAGGGCGGAGTTTACAGACTAGAGCGAATGCAAAGAGCATTAGTAAAAACGAACAACGTGATATTTACACACCACCACATGACAGGTGAATATTAATACACAGAAGTACTCAGAATGAGTATATTAGTCTATGTTAGTAATGACATTACGTAACATGAAGTATTAGTCTTAATTAATATGTTAATCTGAGAATAGCGGGAATTACAGGAAACGAGACGTGAAGGAAGATTTTCGGAAACCACGAAAACCCACGGAAATCACCGAATAGATGCTATAACGCGGACAGGGAAATGCATTGCTTAAATACATAGAAGACGTACATGACATGACTGGAGCAGACGAGGTGCTATGCATGGAAAGGAAGACATGGCAAGATAACTAATGATCTAAACTTGAAAAATAATAAAACAAGGAAATCCAAACTACCAAAATACAATACATAATCCTAAGAAAGGTCAGTCAGAGCAATGATCACTAAACACAGAAATCCATAATCATGGCAGAGCCAGGCACAGAACTAAAACAAGACATGAGCATAATGAAACAAGAAAAAATACAGATTATGACAGTACCCCCCCTCCTATGAACGCCTCTGGGCGTTCTTAGCTGACGGCACAAGATGGTCTTTATGAAACTCACGTATTAAAGATTTGTCCATGATGAAGCGGGCTGGAATCCAGGATCTTTCCTCGGGGCCGTAGCCCTCCCAGTCAATGAGATATTGGAGCCCACGGCCCCGACGACGGCAGTCCAAGATGCGTCGGACGGTAAAGGTTTCACCGCCATCAATGATGCGGGGTGGAGGGGGAGGGGCCGGATCCTCGTGTAGGGGATTGTTGACAGCAGGCTTGATTCGAGAAACGTGGAAGGTAGGGTGAAGGCGTCTCATGGTGGATGGGAGTCGAAGGCGTACAGCCGTGGGGCTGATGATCTTCACTATGGAAAAGGGTCCAATGTAGCGGGGTGCCAACTTACGAGTACCCCCGCGAATAGGGATGTCCTTAGTGGAGAGCCAGACTTTTTGCCCAATCCTGTAAACCGGGGCCGGAGTACGCCTACGATCTGCCAGTAACTTGGTTCGGGCTGCCGCCCTGAGCAGGTTAGTACGTACAATCCTCCAGGTGCGCTTGCATCGACGGATGAAGGCGACGGCTGACGGAACTCCCACCTCCTCCTCCTGGCTGGGGAAGATGGGAGGTTGATACCCCATACAGCATTCGAAGGGTGATAGTTGTGAAGAGGAGGAGGTATGACTGTTGATGGCGAACTCCGCCCATGGTAGTTGTTGGCTCCAACTGGACGGACAGTGTGAACACAGGCACCTGAGGACTGTCTCGATGCTTTGGTTTGCACGTTCAGTTTGGCCATTGGTTTGGGGATGGAAGCCTGAACTGAGGCTGGCAGATGTTCCGAGCAACTTGCAAAAAGCCTTCCAGAAGCGGGCAGAGAACTGAGGACCTCTGTCTGACACAATATCTGAGGGAATGCCATGGAGTCTGATGACATGCTGGACTAACAGAGATGCAGTTTCAGAGGCAGAGGGGAGCTTGGTGAGCGGTATGAAGTGCACAGCTTTAGAGAAACGGTCCACAATGGTGAGGATGGTGGTATTATGGTTGGAGGGGGGTAGGCCAGTGATGAAGTCGACGGAAATATGTGACCAAGGGCGGTGTGGGATGGGAAGTTGCTGGAGAAGTCCTTGAGGTGGTTGATTGGTGGTTTTAGCCTGGGCACAGGTAGAACAGGTGGATACAAAGTCCAGGATATCTTTGTTCATGCGTGGCCACCAGAATTTGCGGCGAATGAAGTGGAGAGTGCGCCCTCTACCCGGGTGACAGGAGAGTTGAGAAGAATGTCCCCAACGGAGAACTTGAGGGCGCATGGACTCTGGTACAAACAGTTTGTGGTCAGGGCAGTCACTGGGATTGCCAGAGTCCCCTTGGGCTTCTTGAACCTCTCGCTCAATGTCCATCTCAACCGCATTGACCACAACTTGTGAGGGCAGGATGGTGTCTGGGAGTTCGTCATTAGTAGAGACCTCGAACTTTCTTGAGAGGGCGTCAGGCTTGATATTCTTGGATCCAGGTCGAAAGGTGAGGGTGAAGTTGAAGCGGGAGAAGAATAAGGCCCATCTGGCCTGTCTAGGGTTAAGTCTCTTGGCTGATGAGAGAAACTCTAGGTTCTTATGATCTGTCCAGACTTGAAACGGTATCTCAGTTCCTTCCAGCCACTGACGCCACTCCTCCAAAGCAAGTTTGACAGCAAGTAACTCTCGGTTTCCGATGTCATAATTCTCCTCAGCAGGACTAAGACGTCTTGAAAAGAACGCACATGGGTGTACTTTGTTGTCCAGGCTCGATCTTTGAGAGAGCACAGCTCCTACTCCGATGTTAGAGGCATCCACCTCCACTATGAACTGAGCATTGGGGTCAGGATGGATCAGGATAGGTGCTGTGGTAAACAGGCATTTGAGCCGTCTGAATGCAGTAGCCGCCTTCTCTCCCCATACAAACCGGGACTTGGAGGAGGTGAGTGCTGTTAGAGGAGCGGCGACCGAACTATAGTTCCTGATGAACCTCCTATAGAAGTTGGCGAAGCCAAGGAACCGTTGAAGTGCCTTGCGATCTTCAGGTTGAGGCCAACTGGTAACTGCCTCAACTTTAGCTGGATCCATATTGAGAGACCCCGTGGAGATGACATAGCCCAGGAAGGTGGTTGTGGTGCATGAGAACTCGCACTTCTCAGCCTTGATGAATAGGCGGTTCTCCAGAAGCCTCTGCAGGACCAATCTGACATGACGTCTGTGTTCCTCTTGGTTGCGGGAAAAAATTAATATATCGTCAAGGTAGACAAAGACGAATCTGTTGATAAAGTCCCGTAACACGTCATTGACCAGGCCTTGGAACACAGCGGGGGCATTGGTGAGTCCGAATGGCATGACTAAGTACTCCCAGTGACCAGTAGGGGTGTTGAAGGCCGTCTTCCACTCATCGCCCTCACGGATACGCACTAAGTGATAAGCATTGCGTAAATCCAATTTGGTGAATAGCTTGGCTCCACTGAGTTGATCGAATGCCGTAGTCATGAGAGGCAAGGGGTAACGGTTCTTAACTGTGATGTTGTTGAGTGCCCGATAATCAATACATGGCCGGAGTGACCCGTCTTTCTTCTTGACGAAGAAGAATCCAGCGCCAGCCGGTGAGGAGGAGGGTCGAATGATGCCGGCAGATACGGCTTCCCTCAGGTACTTCTCCATCGCCACCGTCTCGGGGCGGGACAATGAAAACAGTCGCCCCCTGGGTGGTGTAGTCCCTGGTTTAAGGTCAATGGCACAGTCATAAGGCCGGTGCGGGGGAAGGCCGATGGCGCGAGACTTGCTGAAGACCTCCTTGAAATCATGGTATTCTGTTGGGACTTTGCTTAAGTCCGGGCTCTCCTCAGATGCTTGCTTCAGGACAGGGACATGGGCTTGACCGAGGCATCTGTATAGGCATGATGGGCTCCAGGCCTGGATCACGTGTCTCTCCCAGTCAATCTCCGGGTTGTGGGTTCTCATCCAGGGGTGGCCCAGAATCACCGGTGCATGTGGCGAGTCGATGATGTAGAGCTGGATCCTCTCCTGGTGATTGCCGGAAACTAGCAGTCTGAGCGGGATGGTGAGGTGGGTGATAGTGCCGATCTTCTGGTCGTTGAGTGAGTTAGCTATACGTGGACGTTCAACCCGTTGTGTAGGAATCCCCCATCGACTCGCCACGCTAGCATCCAGGAAGCTTTCCTCTGCCCCAGTGTCGATGAGGGCAGTGGTCCCTCTTGACCCTCCATCCCATTCGATGGTTACAGGCAGGCAGGTGCGGTTTTTAGAGGAGGATTCGACAGGGAGTACGCCCACCAATGCTCCTCTCATCACTGGTGGGCGTTGGCTTTTACTGGACAATGCCTAATTTGATGTCCGGCGCCGCCACAGTAAAAGCAGGCGTTCTCCCTTCTCCGTCTCTGCCTCTCCGCACTGGAAATCCGAGTCCGATCCACCTGCATAGGCTCCTCCACCGAAAAGGGTTGATTGCTTCTGGCACCACAGGGGGGGGGTGGAGACTTGTTCTGAGGCGGGGATGTTTGGTTGAGCGCCCTTCCACGGAATTGGCGTGCTCTGCGCCTCTCCTCCAAACGAGCGTCCACTCTGATGGCCATCTCCATGAGCCGATTGAGATCTTCGGGCAGGTCGCGAGTCAGTAGTTCGTCCTTTACTGGATCAGATAGTCCATTTAGAAAAGCATCGTACAGGGAGGCCCTGCCCCAGCCGCTATTGGCAGCCAAGGTCTGGAAATCGATTGCGTAATCTGAGACAGTTCTGGCGCCCTGGCGGATGCGGAGGATCTCCCGTCCTGCCTCATGACCATGTTTGGACCGATCAAAAACCCTCGTCATCTCCTCGGCTAGTGACTCCGCAGTCCGTGTGCATGGTAACTCAGCCTCCCACGCCGCCGTTGCCCACTGCTTAGCTCTCCCGGTAAGCTGGGTGATAATGTAAGCCACCTTGGATTGCTCTGACGGGAAGGTTGCTGGCTGGAGTTGGAAGATGAGCTTACATTGCGTCAGGAAGGCGCGGCAGGTACCTGGTTCACCTGCGTACCTCTCAGGGGGTGGTAGACGAGGCTCCGGAGTGGGAAGAGCTTGTGGTGCCGGTATAGGTGGAGCTGAGGGTTGCGGCGTGCCATCAGATGGTGTAGCCCTTGCTTGGATAGTCAGGTTGCTGACGGAATGAGTCAGAGACTGCAGATGCTGCATAATCGCCAGCAGTTGTTGTTGCTGGGATTCGAGCATAGCTCCCTGCTGACTCACTGCCGCCTGCAGTGGGTCACTCGCTGGTTCCATCCTCTGGTCAGATCTTTCTGTCACGACTGACAGAAGAACCAAACGCGAGTCAGGAATTCCAAAGCCGTAGTCGTTTATTCAGACAATAGGTCGGGAAGCCAGGGGTAGCACAGAGACGTAGTCAGGCAGGCAAGGTTCGTACACGAAAAATCAATAAATACAGCAACCAAAACAAAAGGGCTAAGCAAAAGAGTAATCAGTCAGATACAGGCTATAGTTGTACACGGGAATCTAGACGAGAATATAAAGCACTGGCAAGGAGAAAAGGAATGAAGATCTGACAAAGCTCTGCAGTGAAATGAGACATTTATATACTCAAAGAAATGACTAAACTAGGCGGGGAATAGAATAGGTGGGAGTAGCTAAACAATTAAATATAATGAGCACATGAGGGAAAGACAAACCATGATCACGCATCACAATTGACAGACCAATCCTAAACATGAAAACGGACTCCGATTAGGGAGTTGCCTAAGTGAATAATAGAACGAGAGGCAGCTCGAGGTAAAACAGGTGCGAGAGATCGCAGTAATCAGCAGAGTCAGGGATAGGAAACGGGAGGGCGGAGTTTACAGACTAGAGCGAATGCAAAGAGCATTAGTAAAAACGAACAACGTGATATTTACACACCACTACATGACAGGTGAATATTAATACACAGAAGTACTCAGAATGAGTATATTAGTCTATGTTAGTAATGACATTACGTAACATGAAGTATTAGTCTTAATTAATATGTTAATCTGAGAATAGCGGGAATTACAGGAAACGAGACGTGAAGGAAGATTTTCGGAAACCACGAAAACCCACGGAAATCACCGAATAGATGCTATAACGCGGACAGGGAAATGCATTGCTTAAATACATAGAAGACGTACATGACATGACTGGAGCAGACGAGGTGCTATGCATGGAAAGGAAGACATGGCAAGATAACTAATGATCTAAACTTGAAAAATAATAAAACAAGGAAATCCAAACTACCAAAATACAATACATAATCCTAAGAAAGGTCAGTCAGAGCAATGATCACTAAACACAGAAATCCATAATCATGGCAGAGCCAGGCACAGAACTAAAACAAGACATGAGCATAATGAAACAAGAAAAAATACAGATTATGACAGTGAGTGGGTGGAGCAATGGGCATTCCTTGCCGTCTGTCTGTGTTCAACATTAACGACGATAAAGTGAGCTGGCGACGAGACGGTGCAAATATATTGAGCACCAAAAGAAATGCAAGTTAATTTAAGACAGACCGGAAAATAAGTTTGCGCTTAATTATCATAGAAAATCAAATTTACTAATGGTGAGCAGATCTGGGCTGATCGGAACCGCGAGGTCCTTGAGGCTTTACCCGGGGTCTGTCATGCTTGTTATTATGCAGCCCAGATTGACGACGCAGATGTTTATGTGATTGCTAATAAGATGTTTCTGGGTCCGTTGCGGGTTAAATACCACCAATAAGGGTTGCTGTCTCTGTGCAGTGGCCAAGCAGGCTGCCCACTTCTGTACTTGCGTTCCTCCTTAGGTAGCGTCTGGACTGGAATCGTATAGAAACACCAATCACCAGCACTAACACAAGAGAGGCTATCTTGAAAGGACCAGTGGGCTAACCCAAGCAGGGGCTGATCTTGATTTTTTTTCAGGGTTTACTCCCATAGATCCGCTGCATTTTGCAGTACTAGGGGTGGTGCTAAGAGCCACAGCATGCGGTCTTCGGCACGTGAGAGGCTCGGTAGTGCGGCCACTTGCTAATGATAAGCCGTATGCAGGGCATCACATGCCGCTGGATATAGGGAGACCAGAAATTGGCATTCCTTGCTGTCCGTCTGTGATCAACATTATAGACGTAGCCAAGTCAGTGATGTGAGCTGGCGTTACGGTGTAAATCTACTGAGCAACAAAAGAAACGCAACTTAATTAAAGGCAGACCGGAGAATAAGTTTGGGCATAATTATTGCAAATCAAATTTATTACTAGGGTGTGCACATTTACACTCGTTTCATCAAACTTGTCTATGTTTTGCAGTCACTTTGAGTAACCATAAGAGCACATGAACTTACTAATTAACTTGTGTTTCTTTTGTTGCTCAGTATATTTTAGCTATTTTATTTAAATTAATGAATGGCTGTGATTATTACGCGTTATGCATAATGTGTCAGCTGAATAGCATCTAACGTAATATCCATGAGTGCATTTCTGTAAATTCAGTTCGAACACCGCTTACCGAACCATTTACTAACCATTCTTCATTGTTAAATTACTCACAGACCTTCATACATGATGACGAAACTTTTCAGGAACTTGACAGACGAGATCCAAAATGATAACTATTTTTTGTGCATGATCCGATCCGAGTGAGTGGAACAATGGGCGTTCCTTGTCGTCCGTCTGTGATCAACATTATAGACGCGGCCAAGTATGTAAAGCGAGCTGGCGTTATGGTGCAATTACTTTAGCCATTTTATTTTAATTGATGAATTGCCGTAATATACTCGATTGCCACAGTTCATTATGTAGCGCGGCAAAATGTATAGTAAGCTAAGGCTGCTGTTGTGATATCCTAGAACCATGTACGCAGCCAACACTCCCCTTACTTTTTCGGATTAAAATATCATGGATATATCCATGAATTGAGTTGTATATTTCCATTACTTTGAATAGCACCAATTCTTAACGAAGATAATAGCTACAAGTCCTAAAAAATGCAACAGTTGAACATGAGACGAAGATCGAGTAGATGTACAACCCCAATTCCGAAATAGTTGGGACAAAGTGTAAATTGTGAATAAAATCTAAATGCAATGACTTTCAGATCACATGAGCCGATGTTACTCACGATAGAACATAGATAACATTTCAAATGTTTAAACTGAGACATTTTACATTACATTTTTATCCACAAAATGAGCTTCTTTCAAATTTTCTGACTGCAACAGGTCTAAAAAAAAGTTGGGACACAGGCAAAAAAGGCCTGAAAAGGCTAGCCTAAATTATGCAGGCCGCCATCATAAAAGACCACCAGACCACCATCATAAAAGTTAAGTAAGCTAAAAGTAAATTAGCTTGCCAGAATTGACAAAAGTTTAAGGCTCCTGACTTTAAAACATATCGGTTTATAAGGCACGTGCAGTGCGTTGTGTTGTGTGTTCGGTTTATTGTCTTGAATCCGGAAAAGATAACGGAATTTGCATGCAGACAAGCAAGAATAGTCTGACTCATTAATGTGGTTATTATAAAGAGGACACGAGCCTGGGGTGCGTTTCCCAAAAGCGTAGTTGCAGTAACTTGAGTAATTCGTCCATTCACAGTCAATGGTTCCAACTATGGTTCCAACTGTGATTTCGGTAAGCGCACCCCTGAGCAATGTTGCGTTACACATCAACAAGTCAACTATTTTGCCGACATTTTTGAATTGAAATCAATAGTATTACTTCACTGTTAAATAGCAGTCGTTTTAAACATTTGATATTGCATTTGTGTTTTAAAATTCATCTCAAACCATGATTAAACCTTTACCAGCGACTATGTTTTTTTTTTTTTTTTTTTCTTTCTGCTCATATGTACATCAGGGTGCAGTCTGCAGTGGTCAGACTTCAGTTCTGGTGAAAAGTGATTGTGAACACTCCCCCTTGGTTGTAGTTCCACGAGCGTGAGCCGTCATGGAAACCTCAAATACCAGAGCGTTCATGAGCCCCACACTACGCATGTGTGAGCAAAAATCACACAGCGCATGTGCACGTGGGTCCGGAAGCTTGGCCCCCATGTCGGCGGGCTGCGCCATTGAGCGATTTCCATTGAAATGAATGGGCGACCATTTTCCAATTGTATATCCAGTGAAATATAAAACATCCTTGCATTAGATAAACGAGAGACAAGCAAAGACATGGCGGATTGTGTGAAACACTCCAAAGCCTGGCTCAGTTTTACAAAAACTGACCGCGATACAGCTAAGTGCAACACGTGTGGTAAAATGTTGTCATGCAAAGGGGGATCTCCTCCAACATGACGAAACATCTAACTCAACACGGCTTTAGTCTGAAAGAATGCACCGTGTTCAACACGCTACGAGATTCTGCTAATCGCAGTACCCAAGCTACGCCCGGCAGCAGTTCTGATAGTAGCAGCAGCGACCTCGTTTGCAATAAGCCAACAGGTACTAAACAGTTTATTGTCGCATTTACTTCCTGCAAATTGCTCGTGTCTATGCTTATTTTTGTTAATGTTTTTTTTTTCTTCTTCAAATCATTCGTAAGTGGATATGTATATTATTTCCAATGATGGCAGACAGTAAAAGCCTTGTTAAGGCAAATAAATACAAGCCAAATTTTGTTCCTAGAATGCTCGTCATTATTTTTGCCCAAATTTTAGAACCGGAAATAAGATTCGATAAGAACCGGAATCGGAACCGAATTTGATAAAATTCTAATGAATCCCATCCCTAGTTGCATTGGAACTGGATGACGTTCAATAAATACCACTGTTTCCAATCAATCCACAAGCAAATTAATGTTCTTGTCTCTGCATCGCACGTGAACATGTAAGTTGAGTCGTTTGGAAGCTAACCTGCAACTTGCCATGAGTTTGCATGTAATGAGGTTCAAGCATAAGTTCAGGATCGGATTTTATATCGGTAGCAAAGAAACCAATATGTATAATACCAGACAGCACGAAAAAATTAAAATCTGACAATTAGTCCTACATACCATATGGCTCAGTCGAATGAATCTTATCCTGGCTTTATGATTTCTTGGGAAATACTTGTTATTTCCTGATAAAAATGGGGAAAAAAAGTTTGCTAACATGTGAAATGGCGTTTAGATTTGGGTAGTTTGGCTAAACTAATAAGTCTGTATCCCTTATGAATTCTTTTGTCTGTGCGTACAAATGTGCTCATCAAAAGGCACAAAATAAGGTCTCTTTCCGTGTTACATTTCTACCCCTGAACAAGGAGATTGTAATTGAAGTGATACATCATTCAAAAGCTTATACAGTCTCTTTCTGGATTACATACCTGTAACTCTTAGCAGAGCTGAGGTTTGTTGGGACATTTAAAGGGGCAGGACCTGCGTAGAGGGGGCTGAAAGCCTACCCTTCTGACTCATTACAGTTGTTTCATTTCAGACTGACTTTGGTGGTGTACAGATCCAACATTCTGAAAGCTGTGTTGCTGTTCAAATACTTTTTACCCTAAAGTATTTGCTTAGCAGTTTGACATCAGTTGTATCAAGGATGTGTCACAGTTGCAGCAGGACTTCTCAGTTCTGATTGCAGCTGTTTTGTTGAATGAACTTCCACGACACAGAAATATACTGAGTACTGAGCTACGTATGTTAAATTAAGAAGGAAGTGAATACTCGTGGAATGGTGCAAACATGAGGCAATCAGAAAAAAATGCTTCTTGAAGGGAATGACAGGTGTGAGAGGGTGTCTGTGTTCTCTCCGTTCTCACTGAACTGTTCGCAGTACAGAGGAAAGCAGGACATGCTCTGTGGCCTGAGAATATTGATACTGTGTACATGTTTGGAGAAGGAGAATAAATATGCTGTCTGCATGAACTGGGTTTTGTGTGTACGAAGGTGCAAACATTAACCCAAGGGAGATCGTTAGCCAGGGTTTTGTTTGGTTTGTCTTGATTTGTGTGCCTTATCTTCTGCTCAGTTCATTTAAGCAAGTGCTACTATTGATAAATGGCCGGCAGACCATAGGACACGGAATCTCACACAATGAATGCTGATCTAGGATCAGTTTAGGCTTTAGGCGCATGAAAGATGGGGTTATTACTTTTTTCAGGGAAGACTGATGCTAGGTCAGCACCCCCTTTAGCACCTCAGTTTGCTTTATGAACAGTGGCCCTGGACTGCACATTTGATTTTACAGTTATTTGGCTACCTAATATTAAACGTTCAATTGAAAGCTTATTTATTTTGTCATAGTTCTGTAATTTTTACTCGTGTAGTCAGAAGACTGTTGTTTTCCGTCGTGCTCAGTGTTTTAGGCGGACTGGGCTGTGCCACGGAAGATGGCTAACCATGGAGCAATTTGCTTGGGCACAAAAAAAGCAAAACTTTATTCTGTTTTGCATTTTTTCCAATCTTTGCAGCCTCATAGTCTTATTTGAATTTAATTTGAGCCCATCTCTTTGTGGTACCCTGCAGGTGGGAGCTCACTTTTTGGAAACGGTGGTCCGGCGCTTTGAAGAAGTATACCAGTCTGTGGGAGAGGGAAAGGAGGGTGACAACCTGGTTGCCATCGTAGCTCACCTATACAACTTCCAAGTGGTGCACTCCATGCTGATTTTTGACATCCTGAAGAAGCTGGCTGGCTCTTTCACGGAGAAGGATATCGAGCTCATCCTGTTTGTGCTGAAGAACGTGGGGTTTGCTCTGCGGAAAGACGATGCCATGGCCCTGAAAGAGCTCATCTCTGAGGCCCAACGCAAGGCCAGCAGCTTGGGGGACCAATTCCAGGACAAAACCAGAGTACTGTACATCTTAGATGTTCTGTGTGTGAGTGTGTGTGTGTGTGTGTGTGTGTGTGTGTGTGTGTATACACGCGCGTTTGCACAGGTGCTTTGCCTGTGTCCTGTCCTAATGTATTTGGGTCTGTATGTATGTTAATTTATGTTATGTCTGTCTACTCCTGTGTGTATTTGGGTGGCAGATTTTGTTTTGAAAACCCTCCATTGGCAAAAGTATTCTGGTTGAGAATATGTATGTGCTCCTATACACATTTATGCGATTCATACATGCATCCATGTGTACTCACCTTTATAATCCTTGTTACTGTTTTACATGGAGCAACATCAGTTTAAATACAGTTCTTTGAAAAAGTATTTGACCTCTAGATTTTTTCTATTTTTGCAAATTTGTCACACTAAATGGTTTCAAGTTTTCATGTAAAAAAAGTAATATATGACAAAGGGAGCTTGAGGAAACAAAAAATAGTTTTAATGATCATTTTGCATGATTAGGGTGACAAATATGCAAAATGGAAAAAATTAGTAAAGCGGCAAATACTTCATCATTATTCCACCAACATTTCTCCTGCGTACTGTTTTTCAGTCGTCTGTCAGTGTGTGCGAATGTCCGTCTGTCACTCCATTTATCACAGATATGTGGGGACTGAATATATCCACTTTTCGAGCGTATGTAGCTATGGCAAGCTCAGGCATAGCAATCAACGCTATGCATTCAGTTGTAAATTGTTTTTATTGCAGTGTGGCTGCACCTGTGGTCACTACAGAATTTCAAAATTTCTAGTGCGTTTTTCATGAAATGTTGATGATTACTAAATTTGAATTATCCTATCAGTTGCTTCATGTATATTAGGAAAGTGTTGTGATTTAAACATTACTAGAGTGAATTTTGCATAATGTTTCTTTGCAGAAAACTTCATTGTTTTATTGTGTTTGCTAGCAGCCTGGCTGGCATGTCCATATGACTCAGTTTTCTTTGACGCGCAAGTCGCCAGTACAAACTAACATTCCTGAAAAAGGTATGCTGCTTGGATCAAGACATTTTAAGGTTCTCATCGTGCTCATAGAGAACCTGTCACCTGAAAAGATTCCATCATCGCCCTAGTGCAGGGGTCTCTGACCCTGTCCCTGGACAGCTACCATAGGTTTCTACTCCCACCCTAATTAAGCACACCTGATTCAGCTCATTAGCAGCTCGTCAGGATCTAAGACTGGAAAAACAGGTGTGGTTTGCTTTGGTTGGAGTGATGCCTTCAGGATGGTAGCTCTCAGGAACAGGGTTTGAGACCCCTGCACTTGAGAATTCCTTTTGAATTTTCCCTTTTGTGGGTTCCCTCGTAATGGTATGAAATGATAAGACTGAACTGTAATCCTTGCCGTTTCAGTCTTGAGGATACCGTAAAGCATTAAACTAAATGTGCCGAATACACGTTTCGGCATTGAGAACCACGGCGACTATTGGCACAGCTACGTTACATATATTTGGAACTTTGAATATATCTGTGCTTATGTAATTATGTGTGTGTGTGCTCTGTGAAGGTACGCTTCATGCTGGAAACCATGATGGCTTTGAAGAACAATGACATGAGGAAAATCCCTGGGTACGACCCAGAGCCTGTGGAGAGACTGCGCAAGCTGCTCCGGAGTCTGGTAATGGTTGCAGTCCTTGTCATCTTCCCGCTCTCCTACACTCTTCAGTCAGTTTTTGGGAAATATTGCATTAGTGTGTTGCTTTGTTCATCTGATGGAATAAATTTCAGTGTTTATCATTTCTGTGTTTTGTAGAATTGCTTGACCAGTCCTGCTGTAGTCTTACCTGGTATACTACTTTGATCCCCTTGCCTGCACCTTAACAGTTTAGCTTCCATTGGAGTATAAACCCAGTCAAATTTGAGCAGACAAGTGATTAAAGGGCTTGGATGCAAGATAATTACAGCAGTGCAGGCATTGCAATTTTTATTTCTTTGCCCTGCAGGGGATTTTATGCTTCGTGTTTTTGCCAGACTTTAAAGCCTACCATTTGCAAGAGGACTTTGAAATGACATTCAAAAGACTGATGTCTGACACCCACTCACATCTAAAGATAATGGGCCTCATGCAAGAAGCGATATAAGGACAAATTTTCTCTTATTTATGTTCATATCCTTGATTTTATTTATTTATTTATTTATTTATGTTTCCCTTATTTTGTTCTTACCCATTGATTTCTGGGATACACCAATGTTTTCTTATTTTTGCTCCTCTCCTAGGTAAGAGAAAATTTCACGAGTGGTCAAGAGCACTCTTGCCGAGATTACAGTTTTCTGTTTTCTCTTATCTCTGTCCATAAATTCCTTGTCCAATGCACGGAAACACAAGTTTCAAAACCTAAACATTAAAAATGCGTCATATAATCAAATTTTGATTGTTTTATGTTTTTCAGAAATTATAATGACTTTTTTATTTAATTCTTGGGCTAAAGAGTTTGGCCAGTTGATCCTAATCAGGACTAAGCTATAAAAACCCTTAGATACTTGTGTGCGTTCTGCTTCTAAAGCGCTTGCCTATTGCTGTTGGATGCTTTGGCCTCCAAGGCCTTGCGCAGAGAGCACGTTTTTAGAGATCGCGTGGATTGTTGGCTGAGACAGATGAATGGCTGCTCATACCAAATGTGAAAGCAACCGTACTTGAGCACGTAAGATTATGGTTATGTGTTACAGCTCTCTTGTTCTAACAAATGCAGCATCGAAAAGATATCTCCATTCAAACGAAGAAATTGAATGGTTGCTCGAAATGTACACAGATGAAAACGTACATTCACAACTGGATACTACACGGAAAAACTCTTGAGATTTATGGAATCATTTGAGAGTAGTTACATTCGCGTGGTTATCACAGAATAATTGATTAGTGCTGTGACAAACTAAAGAAAATGCTGTTGCGATATTTCAAAGTGCGGGATGCCCTGCGAAAGTCTGGCAGCTCAAGTTATGAGATACATAAATTTTCCTGGTATGAGGCTGTGGATGGCATAATCGGCCAAAAACGCAAGGGCAAACATGCAACGTCCACCAATATTGAAAGTAATCAGTACATTTTCGGCTTACCTTGATATTTTGGTACCCAGAGAAAAATTCGGATGTGTGAAAACATCAAGCATTCAGTCAAGAAAATTTAGAAAATTTAAATTTTTCCTGCTGCTATCAGTGGTAATCCATGTTATAGAAGACACACTGGGTTGCTAGGGCACGCGCAGCATATTGCGATATTTGATATATGATATCTATATTCTAAACCCCCTTCTCAATACTAAAACCCTCCGAAATATATTGGCACCTTCTTTTAAAATCGTTGCTCATTTGAAACCACTTAGGTGCATTCTGCAACGCGCTGTACTGGAATTTTGACGGGTATGCAAGTGTACTGGGGTACTCTACGATATTACTAGTCTGAAAACTGACCAGCGGGGGGAGAAGGGAGGGGGGACAATCGTACTGAGGCACGGTACGGAACATTCGTACGTAGTGTGAAAGCACCCTAGATTGCCAAAAGCATTCGGCTCTTTGCACACCTGCCCTTATATGGTGTTTATTGGGTGTCATATATGCTAATTTAAAATAACCGGCCACGCGCTTCCAATTTACGATCCAAGTGGGATTCAACATTCAGCACACATGGGTAAGAGCAGATTTGGATGGCAAGAGCGTTTGGTGCATCTGGAGTTTATTTCTCTGATTTTTTTTCTCATAGCAAAAATATTATATTAGAAAATATAAGAAAAATTTAAGAGAATGTTGCTGCATGAGGCCCAATGTGTCATGAACTCATGGAGTTTTTACCCACAGACTTTAAGATTTTGCAAAGACTGGGGATCTTGCCAAGTGTGCCTATTGGTTGTAGGCGGTGTTCACATCATTGATCTGCACTGTTTGCTTGCGCTAAGACTAAAGACTTATGAGAATATTAAACAGGTTTGTTTTTATCAGAATGTTAAGACTAGAAAATGACTCGATTCAATTCAATTTTATTTGTATAGCGCATTTAACAGGCAGACTGTCACAAAGACGCTTTACAGAGAGAAAAGGGCAAAGCCCAGTCAAATCCCTTATCCCAAATAGCAGGCAAAAAAACTCCCTGTAGGGAGAAAAAAAAAGCCTCGAACTGTGGTGAGAAAAAACTCCTCAGTGAGAAGAAATCTCAGGAGGAACCTGGCTATTGTGGGGAAGCCCATCCTCTGCTGGCTGGCTAATTAATTGATTGATGAGTCAATTAAAATCCAAAGTTCTTTAAATAATGTGTCCAAGCAGTATCTGTAGCTCCAGGAAGTGTAGAGGCGGGAATGAGGGGATCAGGACAGCATGAGAGCAGTCTGTGACCATAAGGTAAGTGGCAGGGCTTAGGTGGTCCAAGGACTGAGTTCTGGGGGACGGCGTTCCTCGGGGAAAACACAAAAACAGAAGAGGTTTAGGAACTGGATAGACTAATACAAACTGCACAAAATGTTATCCTGTGTCGAGTATCAAGTTACGCTAAAATACTACAACTGCGGGGTAACAAGTACAGTGGGGGAAATAAGTATTTGACCCCTTGCTGATTTTGCAGGTTTGCCCACTAACAAAGAGTGCAACGGTCTATAATTTTAATGATAGGTTTATTTTTACAGTGACTGACTGAATATCACCAAAAAAGTGGAATAAGACATTGTATGCATTTTAGGAATTTATTTGCATATTTTTGGTCAAAAATAAGTATTTGACCCCCTGGACAAACAGCATGTTCATATTTTGAAGAAAAGCCATTATTGGCCAGCGCTGATGTCAAACAATTTTTATAGTTGTTGACAAGGTTTGTGCACATTTTGGCAGGGATGTTGGCCCACTTTTCCCAGCAGACAACCTCAAAATCATTCAGGTCCCGAGGCTGTCGCCTTGCAACCCGAATTTTAAGCTCCCTCCAAAGATTTTCAATTGGATTCAGGTCTGGAGACTGGCTAAGCCACTCCAGACCCTTGATGTACTTCTTCTTCTGCCACTCTTTTGTTGCTTTGGCAGTGTGCTTAGGGTAGTTGTCGTGCTGAAACACCCATCCTCGACCTATGTTCAGCTCTCTCACTGAGGGAAGGAGCTGTTGGTCCAGAATTCCACGGTATATGGCCCCGTCCATTCTCCCCTCAATGCAATGGAGTTGTGCCGTCCCCTTGGCTGAAAAGCACCTCTGTGCTTGACGATGGGGATGGTGTTCTTTGGGTTGTACTCTGTTCTTTGCCCTCCAAACACGGCGAGTTGAGTTGAGCCCAGAAAGTTCTATTTTGGTCTCATCTGACCACATTACCTTCTTCCAGGTCTCTTCTGAGTCATCCAGGTGGCCAATGGCGAACTTCAGGCAAGCCTGTACATGTGCCTTCTTGGGCAGGGGGACCTTGCGTGCGCTGCAGGATTTCAATCCATGACCGCGCAGTGTGTTATCCAACTGTTCAATCCAACTGTTCAAAACTATTCAATCCAACTGTTTCTTTTGTAACTGTGGTCACAGCTGCCTTCGGTTCATTAACCAGATCCCCCCTTGTGATTCCTCACCGTTCGCATGATCAGGGACATCTCACGAGGCGAGACCTTGCATGGAGGCCCAGACCGAGGGAGGTTGGCGGCAGTGTGGTACTTCTTCCATTTCCTGATAACTGCACCAACAGTTGATCTTTTCTCTCAAAGTTGCTTTCCGATTCTCTTGTAGCCCATCCCAGCCTTATGTAGGTCAACAATGTTGTCCATGATGTCCTTAGACAGCTCTTTGGTCTTGCCCATGATGGAGATGTTGGAATCTGGTTGTCTGGGAGTGGACAGGTGTCTTTTATAAAGGTAGTGAGGTAAGGCAGGTGTATTTGATGTGAAAAAATTAGTTGGGATTGGGGGTGTGTCTTAAAGAAAGACTAACTGGCTTGTGGGACTCGGAATACTTGCTGTTTGGTAGGGGGTCAAATACTTATTTTTTGTCATCAGATGGTTATCAATTTGTAGCTCGCCGGGACAAATGTCCGGAGAGCTATTGTCGTACCCGCGTCCGTCCGCGTCCGTGTCGGTGTCCACGTCCACGTCCGTCCGCGGGCAGAAAAACTTTAACCTTGCCTATAACTTTTGAACCGTGAGAGGTAGGGCTTTCATACTTTGCATGTGTACTCCTTGATACCAGACCTACCTACCGATGCCTAAATTTCTGACCTCGTGACCTTGACCTTGACCTTTGACCGACCTTTAGAAAACTTTAACCTTGCCCATAACTTTTGAACTGTGAGAGACAGGGCTTTCATACTTTGCATGTGTACTCCTTGGTGCAAGACCTACCTACTGATGCCGAAGTTTGACCTGATGACCTTGACCTTGACCTTTACCTGACCTTTAAAAAAACTTTAACCTTGCCCATAACAAAAACTTTAACCTTGCCTATAACTTTTGAACCGTGAGAGATAGGGCTTCCATACTTTGCATGTATACTCCTTGATGCCAGGCCTACCTACCGATGCCAAAATTTTTGACCTCGTGACCTTGACCTTGAGCTTTGACCGACCTTTTTGTATAGGTAATCAAAATAATAATAATATAGTTTTTATATAAAATAATAATAGTAATCAAAAACTGAGTCTGGAATACATCTATGTCATAACTAAAAAAAAAATCAACTTTACAATATTCCATACGAAGTAGTATCCTTTTTTAAAGCACAGGCTGTAAAACAGTAAATAATGATGGTTGCCCCCCGGCGAGCTTTGTTGTCTTTCTGACAACTCTTGTTATAAATTCATATGATGTGATTTTCTGGAATTTTCTTTGTGATTCTGTCTCTCACTGTTAGAATGTATATACGACTAAAATGATAGATCGTTGCATTCTTTGTAAGTGGGCAAACCTGCAAAATCAGCGAGGGGTCAAATACTTATTTCCCCCACTGTATAGAGCAGTCAACTCTCTTATTCAACTTATTGCAGCACAGAGGCCCTGAACTTCATCCGACTAATGCTACGTAGTCTTTCAATTAGACACTACCAACAGCATGTGGACCTGCCCGATGACTAAGGCCGTAGTAAGCCCCACCGGTGCCGTGTAAGTGCAATCTCAGTGCCACTGGTTCCACGTGGATGTAAGCAATTTTAACGACCAAAACCTAGTGACCTAGTATCCTTCGTCCACTTATTGCAGCACAGAGGCACTGAAATTCCATCCGACGAAGGCTGCATAGTTTTTCAATTAGACACCACCAACACCATGTGGACCTACCTGATGACTAAGCCCCACCGGTGCCGTGTAAGTGCAATATCAGTGCCACCGGTTCCACATGGATTTATACGATATTGACTGCCAAAACCTTGTTACAAGAAGTGAGCATACCCAGAGACTAGGCAATCTCCCTAAAACAGGTCGTATAAATGCTTATAATGTGTTAAGTATAGGCTTGATTAAAGAGGTATGTTTTCAGCTGACTCTTGAATACAGAGAGTGTGTCTGAGGCCCGAATGTTTGTTGGGAGATTGTTCCACAAGATTGAAGCTTTGTAAGAGAATTCTCTGCCTCCAAATGTAACTCTGGATATATTTGGAATTTTCAAATATCCAGCACCTTGCGAGCAAAGTAATCTTGGAGGGGAGTAAGGAATGAGAAGTGCACTAAGATATTCAGGGGCCAAATCATTTAAGGCTTTGTAGGTGAGCAGTAGAATTTTATATTCAATTCTAAATTTGACAGGCAGCCAGTGAAGATTTTTGAGTACTGGGCTAATGTGGTCATATTTCTTTGTCCTGGTCAGAACCCTAGCTGCAGCATTCTGCACTATTTGAAGGCGATTTAGGGTAGAACTAGAGCAGCCTGACAGTAAGACGTTACAGTAATCCAGCCGAGAGAACACAAATGCATGAACCATTTTTTCGGCATCCTGAAGAGACAATATTTTTCTCAGTTTAGATATGTTTCTAAGATGGAAGAAAGCCACTTTTAGAATGCTGTTAATATGACAGTGGAGAGAGAGTTCTGAATCAAGGGTGATACCAAGGTTTTTGACGACAGCTTTGGCAGAAACCGGGAGTCCATCAATGTTGAGAGAAAAATTGAGGAATGTGTCTATGAGCATTTTGGGACCAACTACCAATATTTCAGTCTTATCTGGATTTAATGAGAGAAAATTCTGTGTCATCCATGCCTTAACAGCTTTAAGACACATCTCTGACTGAGTCAAACTGAGTTTTATGACCACCTTACACCAAACTATGATGATGATAGGAGCAAGCATCAACTCGAGCAAAACTCTTTTGATTATATTCTGGTATAGGAAATTTGTCTGTTAGTGACAAATTGCTTCCAAATCGAGTTGTTTGGTCTAAGGGTGGCATGAGTTGTCGCACAGACTATTCCCTATGCTGATACATCAGCATATCTCATGTACTAGCTGGCTTACACCACTAGAGGGCATTGTACTGCTAAGTGTACCAGAGGATGGTCTTCACAAGAGGATTGATTGGCGTTGCACTGTATTCTAGTTTGTTTTGGCCAAAAGTGAAGTGAAGTATCGAGCAATGAGGGGTACAGTTATGATTCCAACGGGGGTTCACTCTTATGCAAGGATGACTTAAGATTTTGGTTATAAACCTTCCATTAGAAATTTAGAATGGGTGCTGTTTTCATGTTGACTTAAAATTTGAAAAAAGACTGCCCCCATGAAAATTAAGACACAGCACAGAATATTTCAAAACTGAGGGTTCAGCATTGAATGTTTGAGCGTTTGTCTGCTAGACTAATGCTAGTGTTGTGCCCCCAACTTTTGGTCATTTTATCAAATCTGATGAAATTACTGGCCATCAATAACCAGAAAATTGTTGATGATTAGAAATGTATGCAAGGCAGTTTCCAAACAAGGCACCAGGGAAACCATAAAATCATTGTTAATCAGTGAGGTAGGTGTTGGCTGAGATGAGTAATGCTGTAACAGTGGTTAGTGAGTAGTTATACTCCATTGTTACAGTGGCAGTTGGCTGACTGCAGGCCACCATATCTGTGTTCTCAGGTGAACCAGTGCTCTGGCGGGAGTGACGTGAAGCTACGCGTTTCTCTCCAGAACCTTCTAGCAGCAGATCAGGTCGGCCGCTGGTGGATTGTGGGTTCCTCCTGGAGCGGAGCACCCATGATTGCTGACCATGGTAACAAACAGCAGCAGAGTTCAGGTGGAGGACAGGTAAGACTGAACACCCCTTTCACCGGTAAAATAGTGAAGTTTGGCCTCCTTCAATCTTGAAGTCCTGAATTGCAACCCTTTTTTCCCGAATAGGCTTTTTAGTACAGATCTTTGGCATATTATTGAATGGCTTCCTGACCCTATTTTTGGAGATTTACAGTTCTGTAGGTTTTACCTGCAACCCCAGTAGTGCATACCTCATCGAGCAGCGGGAAATCTGATTCTTCCGCAGATTAGTGTAATTAAGTTTGCCACATAAAAATTGAAATGAGAGCTTTGTCGAGATAGAAGATTCTTTGAGAAGATTTAAGTTAAACAAGGTGTGCAAGTGTTAATTGTATTTAAGTTTTAATTTGTCCCCCATATGTTCAATGGAGCTCCGTTCCATTCAAACCAAATTCATAGCCTATCCATGGCCTTGCGTTATGCCTCTTCATTGTTCTGTACTTCACTTTTTTAGTTCAGTGCAAAGGTTTTGGACCTCGCCCGGAAGCAGAGGATGAATACTGACGTCCGAAGAAATATTTTCTGTGTTCTCATGACCAGTGAGGACTACATGGACGCCTTTGAGAAACTATTGAGGTACGAGTGCAGCCAACGTTCTATTCCAGTGTGTTGACTGACCTTATACTGTGCCGAGTGGATTTTCAGACAGTATGTCTGAGTTAAATGTTTTTACTGGTAAATATTGGTTGAATTACTTTCAAAAAGTGGTCATTTTGCCATCATCATCAAGAGATTGCATAAATGGTCATTATTAAAGTCCGAAAGACCAACACTAAAGAGGTGATGTCATCATGACTGGCTAATGTTCGCGTTTATGTAGGCAACGATCACTGTCTGAATAGATTTTTAGCTGAAGGTTAATGATGAATTATAATTTATCTCTGGCCCTTGAACACTTAAAAAACAAACATAAATCCCATATTTATATTGCAGAAGAAACCTATTAGAATACGTCAATATGATTATCATGTACCAACAAATCCATTATTCATTAATCTACACACCTTAAAATTTTAAAATTTGGTTGATCTTAAAACAGCAGAGGTAATCTACAAAGCTTACAATAATATTCTTCCTGGGTGTATTCAAAGGTGGTTTGAAATTAGAGAGAACTATTATGAACTCAGGGGAACAGGCATGTTTATGTTTGTCCTCACCTTTCTTTTCTTAATGGGCAGATGCACAGCTGTGAAAGGTGTAAACCTCTGGAATAGCTGTGACCTTTCAAAATAAAAAAAAAGTTTTAAAATAACGTTATAAATGAATATAAAACTGGGACATAAATGCCATGCGATAACTGATATTTCTGGAACTTGTGTTTTGCTAATGCTTTGTCATTGGTATGGCCTGTTTTAGTACAGCTTAAGTACAACATGTTGGAACTGTTGCTTCTGTTGTTTTTGGGGTTTTTTGTTTCTTTTTTATCTTGTTTGTAAATGGCACTAAAGTAGGACTCCATGATAAAAATGGTTAAAAGGGTAGGTGAAAGCATTAGCTTCAGCCTACGCCTTTTCGGTCAATATTTTTTCTCCTTTTTATTTCTCCTTTTTATTGTTTGTTTAAAATCTTTTATTAAATTATTTTTTAAAAGTTGTAAACAAGGACCGAAGTATTCATTCACTCGGATCTCTCCGGCTCTTTGCAGACTTGGCTTGAAAGACCATCAGGAGAGGGAGATTGTGCATGTGATCCTGGACTGCTGCTTGCAGGAGAAGAGCTTCAATGGCTTTTACGCTGTGCTGGGGCAGAAGTTCTGCTCTCACGACAGGCGCTTTCAGGTGCCCCACCCACCACTGCCTTTAAAGTGACCATTTGCAGCTGTCCTGCATCACATTTAAAATTGCTGCAACAAAGTTACTGTTTCAGCAATGAGACCTACACTAGCACTCAAAGTTTGGAATCACTTGTTATCCCCCGCCGCACGATTAGCGCAAAGCGGGGGATATATTATTAGGCTCGGTCCGTCCGTACGTACAAATTGGAGTATCTTAAGAACGGTTCACTGGATTCTCTTCATATTTGGCATCTAGGTTGATCAAAGTAAGAGAAAGGTGCCAGTCAAGTTTGGTGACCTTGACATTCATTTTAACTGCCAGAATTTATAACAGTCTGAAATTTCTTTTGGTGTAAGATCTATTAGTAAATAGTAATCAGCAACTTAAAGCTCTCTTCTGAACCAGTGGATAGGTCCGGCTTTCTGCTGACTTCCTTTGGAATGTTGAGAAGATTGGAGGTGGGGCCGGATGGATTGCACGCTTCACCGCTCATGAATAAATAAATAAAAAATTGTTTACTTCTTTTGTCTTGCCAATTTAAGGAAAATAAATCACTCATTATCTCCATCATCACTATGTTAGAGAAAACTCAGGTGAAAGTATGATGTCAGACACTTGGTTTTCCCCCTAGTCTTATTTTTTGGAGATAACGACGGAAAACATGTAACGAGCCAAGAGTTAGAACATAGAAATTGTGCACATTGTCAGGTGAAACTGAAAGTACACAGTGCAACAGCTTGATGCATACGGATGTGATTGAGAAAATGTGGTGACTCCTTTTTGATGATCTTTTCCACCTTCTGCTCAGCAGAGGGTTCTATCTGATACCCCGTCCTGGGCCCACCCACATGTGTGCAGTTACACGTATTGCTTTTTCTTTTGTCCCAGTCTCACTGCTGCTCAGTTGGATGAACAGATTTTTCTTTCAGGCCCTCCAGCAAACGAAATAACCCTTGGCCAAGGGCCAGATGTGTGTAACTAACCTTCAGTTAGTTACTTTTCCATCATGCCTTGTTGCCTACATCCCTGCCTACACCCAATTCATAGACCATATATTGTACTAATTCGAGTTTGAAACCTTGCCTAACTGGGATGGTCGAAAAGGGGTTAATAAAGTTGAACCCCACTTCAATCTTATTAGTCCTTATGGGGACATGTTGGGCTATAAAATAAAACAGATTTCATTCAAATCTGATGGGGGCGCATGGAGAACTACAGCAACAGAATACCCCAATTTTTGCATTTTCACCAATATGAGTGCCACCTACAATTCCGCGCCCTCGCCATCCCAGTAGAATCTTAAGTGAAATAGCACAAGGCCCTGTGATAGAATCATATCATGCATAAACAAGCTTAGTTCAGTGAGGGCGCAGGCAAGGAATGCCTCAAACGTAAGTGCTACTTGGGCTCATAGTGGTGTTTTCAAGCACCCCCTATAGGTGGCGCCGTCATCAGCCCACCAAAATGTTGTGACATCAAAAACTCCTCCCAAAACAGATGGAAATTAGGCAAAGTTAAGCTGGGCTATGGAGGGCGCACTGAGATATTTCAACTTAAAAGTTAAAAAAAAAAAAAGGGTGACCCTTGTGGAGGCCCTAGCAACCAAATCTTTCACTTTCGGAACCTGAAAATTTGGGATTTTCCTGGCAACCCAAAGGCCTTCCACTGGAAAAAAATTCAGTAAAATATGTAACAGACATACATCACCCACTGCCTAAACTATACATACTCAGTCCATATGAAAACGCACCACTCCCGAAATCTGGAATAGCTCCACAGATTTATATGTGAAGTATATACGTATGATGCATTTGAGATAGTGAATGATTTAAGAAGACATGTAAACATCATTCAATTTCATTCACGATAATATTAATGCGCGAGAGAGGTTTAACTGGTGTAGGATGTTGCAAGATGTTGGGTTTTTGCATAAAATTGCCTAGCGTTACAGTTAACTTGAAATTCTCGCATTTCTTGCACCTGGCATGTTGGGTGACGTCACTGTAGTGTTGTTGTTGTATAAAAATTATATTGAAGTTCATTTGAACTTAAATATTGACTTTTTTCAAGTGGTGCGTTTTCATTTGTACTCAGTATAAATTCTGGCAGTTAAGGTCACATGGTCACTTTAACGGTTTTTTGACATTTTACCCTTGTCAGCGAGATGTCTCAAGAAAGGTTCACTGAATTTTCTTCATATTTCACACTAAGCTTCATCTGCGGAAGGTGCAGGGCCAATTTGATTTTGGTGACCTTGGCATAATCTTCGAGGTCACAGCGAGACATTGAATATTTCAGTATGTTTACCTGCGTGTTAACCTTGTCAGCGAGATATCTCAAAATCTTTTTTACAGGATAGTCTTCATATTTGACGCCAAGCTTCATCTAGTCAAGGCACAGGGCCCAGTTGATTTTGGTGACCTTGACATTATTTTCAAGATCACAACAACACATTGAATATTTCAGCATGTTTCCATTAAATACTCAGCAAACACTCGGCAAAATAAATATTTAAGATTCAGTGTATTGCGCTAAAGACTTAAAAATAGCTTTTAACTGTTTAGTTAAAGATGGATAATAAGCATGTGCCGATATGAAAAAAAAATTAACCTGTTCGATATTGAATTCAAAACCGAATGAAACGGTAGTACCGGTTTTTACCACTTTCCATTTTATCTTTCATATGTGTGCTTCAGTGTGAAGTTATATTCAGTCAACATCAAAATAATTAGATGGAGCTGTTCAGAACTTTTTCGGTGAAATTCAGTGGAACCCCAGTATTCAGTACTTTCTACTGGTCATTGGCAATGTCACTAACTGCTAACTGTTAACTGCTGAAGATCAATATGATGAGCTAAAATAAGTGAACTCATAAAGAGCCGACGGTTTGGTAAATGTTTTTCAGTGTATAGTTGAGTGGGTTTAGAATTTGTTCGGAGGTGCGCTTCAAAGCATAAAAGCACGCAATTGCGAGTGGGCGACTCACGTGGCAGTGTTTTGATATTATTCAAGAACTCAATAGAGTGGGCATGCACCTATGCAAATGAGGACAAAAAGTTCATTGGAAAAAAACTTCTTCCCCCGACCCCACATTCACTTGAAACCAGATCTCCTGCTATTTTGTTGTTGCGCTCGGCTCAGACACATTCAGTTTATACACAAGACAAATGTAATAAATATAATACAGATGGATTTAATGCCGTTGGCAAATACACGTGACTCTGTCAGCAGCAAGTTTTTGTGAGCTATATTTTAACATTTTGGACACGTTTTGGACACTTCAAAAAAAAAATTTTTTTAATTTTTTTTATAATGACGGACCAGTTCCGACAGTCCATATAAAATGAACCAGTTCAATCAAGTAAACCGGATCGAACTGATTAAATCGGAAATCGGCCCAAGCTTAATGGATAATGGTATATAGCGTTGTACTGTAACCCTAAAAACTAGAATAAAGTAATCAGCCCAATTGCTTAATAATTAATTTAAAAATGTTGATTGTAAAAGAACACAAGCTTTTGTATAAAACAGGAGTAGAGACAGAATCCCCTCCTGAATTCAGAAAGCGACTCACCGGATTCTACCCCTCTGCAGCCCCCGGCTGTGCTTCAGTCCGAAAAATGCTTGCCGCTTCTCGCTCACTCGTCCTCCGATGGAGGGGAGATTCCCCTAAAAATCCTAGATGTCTACCACCAGAAGGGTGATACCAAACCAGTTTTGTTAAGGGAAGGGCTAATTTTCATTTGCTCAATCCCTCAGTTTTCCTCCCTCAAACAGAGCTAACAAAAATCATCTGTCCAAGTTTTGATATAGCCCAGAATGCTTTGTTCATAATCACTTGGTAAAATTTTCTCCTCCGCCATTTTATTTGTGCTGGCAATAGAAAGAATTATGGTAGGAAAAACGGTAGTGATAGCATTTTCAATACTCCAGGTCAAAATGTTTCAAACACATTCGACACTTCCAGTATTGACGGAGGTTAACAACACCGTTTTGAAGCTTAAGTCATATGACCGAGTTGCAGTGTATGCACCGCAGGAAGGTTTAAACGTTTGAAAATTGAACATCACTTGAAGCTTTATTTCCAGTATGACGAAAGCAACTTCATCAACATTTCGGAGTGGAGACTTTCGAAACCTGTAGAAGTTTAGTATGTTATGTTCTCCCTCAAAGCAGAACAGCAAGAATGAGGAGTTTAAAAACGTGATTCATCGTCCAATCCCTAAAATAAATTAACAGTGAAATTAAATAATTTTCTCAATAAATGATTCCTGACCTGATGGGCAAATGATCTGAAAGTTAAATATCAGTCAGTTCTATCTATGGGATTTAAAGGTGCTCGGGGTGAATGTTTGCACAATTCAATTAAATTGAACAGATTTACAAAAAATATAATCAGTAAGTAAAGCTCATTTGTGATTATCCGTGCATTGTCCCGGAGAAATATAAGCGTGGCCATAAACCTTTCTGCTTGTATATTGTGCACTACTTGTAGACATGTTTTTTCAAAGCATTTCAAAACGATCTTTCTAAAGTTAGAAGCTGTTTGAAATTGTCATCTGTTGAGAACAGTGAGTAGTGTCCGCGATTAACTTCTGTAAAAAGAACTTTTTTTTTTGTGGTCTCTGCAGGGTGTTGCTCTTGTGTTGCTCGGTAACAACGAGTTAACAATCATGACAGCTGTCCTAAGTGAGCCATCATTAGCTCGCATGCTAGCTCAACGAGAAGACTGAGGATACAATTGAAAAGTAAAAAATTGAAATGCACTTTTACTTTATGATTGTTTCTGTGTTTTTGTTCAGATTTTGTTTGCAGAATGGTTCATGTTTCTCTCTGTGTCCTAATAACAAATTTGTGGCTATCTGGCCAGTAGGATAAGTTGACCACATTGCTTCTTTCATTAAAGGGGACCTAATATGCTATATTTCTTAGTTTATATTTTGGTCTTTACTCCCCTAGAGTACTCCTGATTGCGCAAAGTAAGAAAACGGTTACTTATTTCGCTCATACTGCCATCCTTAAAAAACCCCAAATGTGTATAGTAGTCTCTGCCTGAAACGCCTCATTGGGGTGGCTCTTCAACTATGGCCCCCACTCCCCATGTGCCCACTTTCTTCTGACTGGCTAGCTCTGTGGAGGGCGGATCTAGGAGGGTCAAGGCAGCAGAAGGCAGTTTTCCTTGTCCGGCTCCTGAGGAATCGACGGGCATATTCTGCAATCCAACGCAGTACATGTGTACAGATCATATGAACTTGTTCTAATAAACGCAACGACGAAAGTGGAGGACGCAGTGCGAAAGTCTGGCAGCTCAAGCACAAATTTTCTATCAGCTACAGTTTGCGATGACAATAGTTGGTGAGTACAGCGGTTTTTCTACTTCGTAGCTAGGATGCCAGGGAAGCTAGAATCCACCCCATATAGGCACATTTGTAGAACGGGTTGACATGCCCAAGTGTAGACCGGAGACCGTAGAAATCTGGTGGGTCTGAGTTTAGAGGGAAACATGGACAGTGAGGAGCAGCTAAAAGTGGACCAACAGCTTATGGACTGCTTCGGTGTGTACTAGGACCTGCTGGTTAGTGTGCATAGCTGTGGTGTGTTGTTAGTGTGGGGAAACGAACAGCTTCCACGCTGGTATGTGATGGAGGGGCGAAAGCTCCAAGCTAAACGGCCTTTTCTGAAATTGCCCGTGGTAATGGTTTACTTATTGCTTCGGAATGACCAGCTTTTCCTCGGGGAAAATGGGCGCATTATGGATAGCGTGCAAGAGCTAGAAAGAGTTCCGGTTATGTCATGAACTTAATACAGGTTTTATGGACTGTAAGTTCCGTCTGCATGAATTGTTGCTTATGTGGAGTTCGCGAATCGATCACTTTTACAGGAAAGAATTTAATCGATGGCAACGCAAAGAAATCGTTTGTTATCCCGGACACGTTATAGCCTGTGCGCTTCCCATTTGCTTTCACCGGTAGTATCAGAGAGCTTGCCCATTTTTATTCTAGATTATATCAAGCAGAATGTTCAGCACAAGATAATAGTTTGGATCATTTTTTGAAGACTGTCTCAATTCCAGTATTAACAGAATTGCAGAAAAAAGGTCTTGAGGCCCCTATTGCATCTAGTGAAGTAGAACTTGCTATTAAATCTCTTTCTTGTGGTAAGTCCCCTGGAGCTGATGGCTTCACTAGCGAATTTTTTAAATGCTTTACGACGGCGTTGTCTCCATTATTGGTTTGACTGCACAATAAATTAATTGAGACACAATCAATGCCACTGACAATGCACTCTGCTATAATTTGTCTGATACCAAAGCCTGGTAAAGACCATCAGTTCATGAGCAACTTTCGGCCAATAAGTCTCTTAAATAATGACTTCGAAGTCTTTGAAAAAATTCCAGCCCGCGTTTGGAGGAAGTGGTTCCTGTTTTAGTGAAACTGGACCAGATGGGTTTTGTAGTTGGACACCAGCCAGTGAATAATATGAGGAGGCTGTTTCAGATCATGTATAGTGGGAGTTTTTTTCGACATCCGGCGGTAGCGATATTGCTGGATGCCGAAAAAGCATTCCATAGAATCGAGTGGTCATATCTACTTAAAATTCTAACGAGATGTGGTTTCGGCCTTATCTGTATGAAATGGTTTAAAGGGCTCTACTATGAACTGGTCTCCTCAGTGAGAACTAACAACTTACTTTCAGACCCTTTTCACTTATATCGTGGGACGAGGCAGGGATCGACCGTGTCCCCTTTAATTTTTATTCTTGCTCTTGAGCCTTTAGCTTGCGCTATTCATGAAAATCCTGGAATTTCTGGTATCTCTGTTGGTGGACATCAGTATAAAATCAATCTATATGCTGATGACATCTTATTGACATTATCTGACACGATAATTTCTATACCTAATCTATTAGAGATTATCAATTCATTTAGTTCATTTTCAGGCTATAAAATCAATTGGAGTAAAAGTGAGGCTATTCCATTGAACAGATATACCCATCCTTTTCATTTAGGCCCTGCACCTTTTGTATGGAAAAATGAAGGTCTGAAATATTTGGGTATTAATATCAAAACACCAATACATAAAATATTTGAAGTGAATGGTCCGGTTCTTTTAAGATCCATTAAAGATGATCTGAGAAGACGGACAACATTACCACTATCTTTATGGGGAAGAGTAGATGTGCTAAAAATGAATGTCCTTCCAAGGATAGCTCATATCATTGCATCTATTCCCCTTCAAATCCCTCTAAACTGGTTTAAAGAAATGAGTACTATATTTAGTCATTTTTTATGTAAAGATAAAAAACCCAGAATCAGTCATAAGAAAATGTCTATGTCAAGGAGCAAAGGGGGACTGGCTGTGCCTGATGTTTATTTGTATTACCTTTCATACAACGCCAGATTCCTCATTACCTGGGGTTATGGTAGTCCTTCCCCTAAAACAAGTGGCGATTGGCTAGAAGGACAAATCATTAGTGAGCATAATAAAAATTATTGTTAGCTTCATTATGGTATTGCCCTAAAAATCCTGCCAAACTGAATAATCCACTGATAGAATTCTCTGTCTGGGTCGCTAACATTATACAAAAAAATTGGGCATCACAAGTGCCTCTCTTCCATCATGTCCACTTTGGAATAACCCACTTTTTTTGGCAGGTGGTAACACACTGAATAATACACTAATGCAAGATCGAAATATATATCAAATTGGACAAATTTTCAGAGATAATGCCATAATTTAATTTCCAGAAATGACGACAAAATTTAATTTGAGTGCATCTTCTTTCCTTCCTTATTTGCAGTTAAAGTCTATTATCAACAAAATAACCTCTAAGGTTACGCAGATAAGTTGTCATGAGCATTTGGATAACACTCTTAAAAGTTATGTTGCCAAGAAGGGTTTTGTTTCACATGTATAAGCTCCTTATTCTTTCCATTCCCACCGGAAATGACCAGACCCAGGTTAAATGGGAACAAGACCTTGGCACCTCCTTCCCACAACAGGAATGGGATATAATCTGGAGGAATGCCCTATTAATGTCTAACTGTGTAAGATTCAAAGTCATACAATTTAAAATACTACATAGAGCATATATAACTCCATCTAGACTAAAAATTGATCCAACTACTTCTGGTCTTTGTTGGCATGGCTGTGGGGAGGTTGGTACCCTCTTGCACTCTTTTTGGTCCTGTCCGGCTGTTAAAGCCCTTTGGGACTCAGTGGGTGAGTTTCTTTCCAAGATTCTATGCAGAGATATAGCATTATGTCCGGCTATGTGCATACTTGGTATCCAGCCTGCAGATATTCAGGATGCACCTGCTCAAAGAATGGTAACCCTGGCATGCCTGGCAACAAAATGTTTAATTCTCCTGAACTGGAAGGTCAGGAAAGCAAACTGTTTTAACCTAAGCAGGTGGCTGGATGATTTTCTTGATATTATAAGTATGGAAAAAGCCTCCTCATTCTTGTTGTCTTTTGATAAGGGAGATGATGGTCTGTGGGATATAATTAGATCATTCCTGGTTTCAGAGCATTTTGCTCTCCTGTCTCTGTGATGAAATTTAATTTCTGTTGGGTTGGTTTTGTTTATTTATTTGTATTAATTTACCTTTTAAATGATTGTGTGGGAACTATTAATGCAGTTATGATTGTATAAATGCAAAGCAGCGCTTTGTAACCTCTGTCCAGCTGTTAAGTAGCTTTGTTTTGCAGCTGGTGTCCCTGCCGGTCAGCCTGTTACCTTATATTATGGATGATGGAGGCTTGTGAGTGAAGTGACCACTCTCTGGTTGTCCTACATCCTCTTAATATATAGGGTGGTTAAATTTTGGTAATATGTTCAATAAAATAATGAACTTAATTCATAAATAAATGATCTATAAGTTATTAATCATACTATGAATGAATGGGTGAATGGATGAATAATGAATGGATAGATAAAAATAAATAAAAAAATTGCTCATGGATGGAGTTTGTAGGGAGCTGTCTTACGAAGGAAAATGTAGGAAAAAAGGAATGTGTGCATGTATATGGGCATGAAATACATTCTGCAACTTGGCAGCTTGTTTAGCCTAAATATTTAAAAAAAAGAGAGAGCTTGCCCAGACATTGGAGATGTATCAGGCTGACCCCGGTCATGGATAAGCGATCGTTTCATAAGCACCCAAAAACGCACCCCAAACGTTATGATGAAACTGTCACATTGATGCTTACCGAAGTAACCCAAGCATACCGACCATAATTGCTGCATAGAAGTTAACCAGAAGCATTTTTAATTAGCAGAGCACGCGAACTAACATGCAGTAGCTTATAAGCGGTCATGACTTTCAATGTAATCTGTCGCGCGAAAAATTTGTTTTTTGTACGGTGTGAAAGCTGCTTAACGCGCCCATAATGCTTGTATTCGCGTCTTTGCATTGACTTTGAATTGCATTCGCTTTTCACAACCTGATCACACATCCTCGCATCTAAAGAGGAGGAAGAAAACATTTTTTTCGCCAATTTTAGTGAATAATTGTGAGAGTCCCCCTCTACTTTTTTAACTTTGTGGATATAAAGGTGAAGTTTTTTCCTCTCGCTTCAGCTTACTTTGGCTTCTTTTTCAGTTGCTTTCTCTCGCCAATTCCACAATACTTTTACTATGAGACGTATATTTAAATTCAGCCGCAGCTCCCGTTGCGAGAGAGGGATGCATTTTGCTCTTTAAGTTTAAAAAAAAAGGACAAAAGTGAGCAATAGTTAAAACAATGATTAAAAAGGGTTAACTCTTTTTCAGCTTTAACTTGTATGTTTTCTTATCTGTCAAAATGATAGAGGATTTTATTTTCAACTAATTTTACTTTCTGTGGTTATATAGCGCAACTGCGATAGAAAAAGCTCATAAATCCCCAACGTGTAACCGGGTACACATCGGTTAGAAGTCCTGTGCACACGTGTAGAAAAAATTGTAAACGTTGACACCCCTTTTAGCAACAGTAACTTGGCTATGTTAGCCACTGTGCTACAGCCACAATCAACAGGCTTTCACGTCAGGTTGGCTTATGCAGAAAAAGCAACTTACAGCTTCTGTGTCTGAGTCACGGACAGTCGCGACCGATACAGGCTTTATCTTCAGATATTTTACAATGCCTGCGTTTGTGGCTAGTTGTTAGTGCTAACTATCGCTAGCGGTCCTGCTAGCCACCCGTAACACGTTAGCTTCACTTATATTATTTACTGTTATATGGTTACTTACAGCTTGTGGCTTTGATCGCTTGATCGATGCAACTGCTTCAGGTTTGAGAAGCAGCTGAAATGCTTATCCTGTGTCTAATTATCCTTTATTGACAAAGCTGTCTTTGGTGAAATGCTGAGCACAAACAGCTAACGTTCCCTTTGGACGTGGCTGTTTGCTGCCCACTGATTTTTGGTGGCATCGTCTTTTGGAAGAGGAATATTTGTTTTTCTTCGCGTCCAAAAGTAAACGGACAAGTAGCTTTGGGAGAGATACCAACAAAGTTGCACCTCAAATGATCTGCGGCTCTACTTTTGTATTTCCAAAAGTGTAGACGCTACTAAGGCATAGTATGATCTGCTGTTAGTGCTAGAATAGTTTCCGGTGTGGGCAGGTCCAGTGCAGTGGTTGCGTACTAATTGGACGACACAACCTGACGTCAGGTTTTGCCCAGATCTCGTGAAGATCTTGGGAGGAGCTGTTCAGAGAGGAAATCACGCTCACGAAATCTAACGGAAATTAGCAATGCTAACACATAATGGGAATTGCCATTAAGGGGCTAATGGAAATTAGCAGCGTGATAAAATTGAGTCAAGCCATACCCTTGGTTTTGACCTAGCTAGTCAAAGCAATGAAGGAGATGTGTTGATAGGAACACATTGATTGGGTGAATTCAGTTTGAGAGAAGACAGCATCCATTCCCAATAAATTTAATGTTAGCTAATGGTTGCTACTACGCAGAAGCTGGCCACAGATCAATTTTAATGTTAGAGACTGAATTCCAAATATGTGAATGCATGTTGAATTTCTTTAAGAATGTAACTACCATCCCTACTTAGCCTGCAGGTGTAACGTTTCTACACTCATTGAGTAGTTTAATAGCTAGCAAGCTGCTTATTCAGTCATCTGTATTTAGAGACTTGACAGCATAGATGGAAAAGCATAGCTTCCGTTTTTTGGTCTCACTGTCTAACCATCTAACGTGCAACCACTTTCCAAAATGGCTGCTGAAAATACTATGCACGGAGAGCACTTCAGGACACCGGAACTACGACCAAAAAATCCCATTCATTTTTACTATACGCTTCATCTTATCATTAGGACTCTAGTATCTTTGAGCGTAGGTTGTATCATTCAAAGGCTGCATTTTTAGGCTGCTACATCATCGCAGGCTGTTCCTTCGTGAACGTGTTTTCAAATGCAGCTGAGGAATGCAGCCTTCGTCTCGCCTGATATCAGATTTTAGATTTTTCAATTTTAGAAAATTCACTTAAAATAAAATTTGAATTACCTGCGTTTCCTTCAACTGGCTTGGAGCGAATAAATTCCAATAAATGGAGCCCGATTAGGCCAGGTTTGCCATATGATTGCGGCAGATGATACTGGTAACATGTATAGAACAGCAGAAGAGGAGGGTTGCAAAATGGAAAAAAAACATTGTGACGCAAAACAACCAGAAGAGAAACAACTGGGTGAGAATTGAGAGGCTATAAAAAAGAGAGAGGTCTACAGGATTGGTATGACATGCAGCAAATTGTCATAGAGCTTTTCATTCAGTCAAAGGTCCCCTAATATGTGACCAGGTCCACAGCCAATTAGTTATTACAAGCCATTTCAAAATCTTTCTCCTATTGACATCACATGTGAAAGTAACCAACCAGAGGCAAGAAGGACTGATCAACTTCAGCCAAGCAGTCAATCAGATTTCATTATTCTGGGTGGTCACTCCACTTTGTGATGTCAGGAAGGGGAGATTTTGAACTGACTCATAATGGCTAATTAGCTGTGCACCTGGTGGCATAATAGGGGACCTTTAATGATTGCAATGTTTGCCGCTGTCCGCAGGCGAAGACTGAGTCGTATGCAAATGCACGTATCAGCAGCAAGGCAGCTACATCAGAACTTAGTCAGCGAAGGTGTTTTGATCCCACATTTTGCGCATCAACTCTTAATTGCATTAGGCAAAAACCACCTCAAGCAAGCGTGTAAACTCTTTTGCGACTAAGAGCTAAAGTAACCTTCCACAGCATTTATTTTTCGTATTGACAATTGCTGAAATTAAACAGCCAAACGGAGAAAATAATTTGAAAAGATCAGTAAAGGAGTACAATTAATTACAAACTGGATTTAAAAAGGTGTTTTTTGATGCCATTTAAAATGTCCGCTGACGTATCCTTTTTGTCAGGGTGTTTCATAGTTTAGGTACATCCCCAAGTTTCTTTTGTGTGGCCTTGGGAACATTAAGAAGCTCTGTTTCAGCAGAGTTTAAGGATCTCGGAGGGATGTAAAACAACAGGGGTCTGATGTATAAGAAGGTGCTCAACCATGAAGAGCTTTTTACACAAGCAGATGGACTTTAAGATCAGTTATAAAAGATATAGGGAATTAGTACAGTGCAGCTAAACCTGGTAATGTGCTCTCGCTTCCATGTTTTTGTTAAGTCTAGAAGCAGAGTTCTGAATTAGTTGTAATTCTTCAATTTTCTGGTTTGGTAGAACAGTAAAAAGAGCACTCTAGGAGTCCAATCTACATAAAATAAACACATGAATTCACTTCTCTGTGATTTGTTTAACTCAAGAATGAAATCCATGGAAATCATGATTAATGTCCATGACAGATGCACCCAGTAAATCTATAATGTTCATAAGATTTTTCCTGTGGGACCACACACTCATTTTTGGTCCTTTCAGCCAATGACAAAACTTTGTAAGCTCAGTGGTCACTCTTTGTTTACTGATGATAGCATTGACGACAAAGCTCTCTGTAGTAGACTATGGTAGAGTATAGCAGCGAGTGTGAAATAAGCCTCCGGAAGGCCACTGTAGAGGAACCTGATTTTGTGCGAGTTTCACACCACAGATCAAACACACTGGAGGGCAAACTCATTTCCTGCCTGCCTCCAGGTGTCAGCACCACATTCTCTATCATTCATTCATATCATTCTTTCCTGTCCACTCATTGTCCTGCTCACTGCATTTTCCTCGAAAGCTGTGTGCTTTTCCTCCCAAAGGTTATCTGGGGTCCTTTTAAAGTTGTAATAATGATTTGGGCATTGTGCTGATAGTAATAAAAAATATTGTTTCTTTAAAATAACCTAATTTGCCTCGCTGTTGGTTACATCAAATGGTCACCTGCTTGTATCAAGACAACATTCTTCATTCAAATTAATTTAAGCCTAAAATGAGTCATATTCAATGGGAGTTTGTTGTATTTTGTTTTTGTTAAAACTCGCCCATTGGAAAGAAACGGCACTTTTGAGAGTCTCTTTTATTTCTATTGATGCACTCTCCTAAAAAGAGTGCTGTCCTGACGTTCAACAGCTTTAAGAGAATTTCTGTGCAGTGGGCACCTTCATTTGTATGTCTCTGTAACTGGATTTTCCTAGACGATGCTTCCAACACCTTTTTTGATTTTTTTTTTTTTTTTAAACTACTGTTGAATCGAGATCTTGAAAGCATTTTCATTTGGTGGTGCTCTTTTAGCTCACAAGTCGATCTTGACCTGGTGTGATGTCTGTCCCCAGATGACCTTTCAGTTCAGCCTGTGGGACAGGTTTAAGGACCTCTCCACCCTGAGCAGCAACAGCTTCAGTAACCTGGTGCAGCTGGTTGTCCTCTTGATCCATAAGAAGTCCCTGTCCCTCTCCATCCTCAAGGTGTGTCTCTCACTAACTGGCTGATCCATATTCTTTTCCTTTACAAGTCCAAATTTCAGTGAAAAATTATTTGTATTTTCAGAACACTCTCACGGCATGAGAAATGATCACATGCAATCAAGAATTTATTTTAAATCAGAATTTATTCAGTTGAATGGATTTCAGTCTGAATGTGTTGGCACAACTATTAAAGGGCATTTTAATGCTGTTCTGCTCTGTTGTTTGACCTCCCTCACTATCACAGGTTATCGAGTTTGGGGAGCTGGACAAGCCTAAAGTTCGCTTCTTGCGTCTGGTGTTGACTAAGCTTCTCAATGGCACTGAACCTGGAGAACTGGAGAGCATATTTGGGAGGTACATGTTGTGATTTTCATGAATACGAATTTTACTTTGTTATATTCAGTCCACATGCTTTGTTCACAGACATAAGTTTCAGAATTTAGTGTGGTTAGATAATGTGGCTTTACGTTAATGGGTCCTAGTTAATGTTCCTTCATGTAGTTTCAGCGTGTCTAATTACCTTATGCTGCAGTGGGAACAAATCTACTGACAGCACAATTTGTGTCTGTAGCTGTTTACACTGTGATGTTGAAGACCTCAGAATCACAGTCAGTCATTGCGTTTGCCAGGATTTCGGGAATCCCAAAGCTCGGAATGCTGCGGGAAGGCTTGAAACTGTTCATCAGCCACTTCCTGCTGAAGAACGTTCAGTCGCTCAGGACAGCTGAACAAGCACGCCTGCTGACAGAGCGAGCAGAGATCGCCACAAAGGCCATGGAGGCCAAGGATGCCAAGCTGAAACTGTAACGGTCAGGCTCTGAAAAACAGCCTCAAGATTTTTCCATGCCATTGGAAACCACAAATGCAGAGTACATGGTCTGGACTGAAAGCTGTTTGTTTGCATTGGTCTCTTATGGCCTTGTGCTCAAAGCTCTGAATTACACAACTGTAAAATTCTGATGGAGAAGAGCGGCCACCACCAAGCATTCCTCAGGATGGGCTTGCTGCATGTCAGCAAAGTGCTCTAGTAATAATGCATTTCGCCAAAGCTAACAGCTAATGCATACGCCCTTACAACAACAGGACTGGGTAAAGTTGCTAGTTGTGACAATACAGGTGTAGTAAGTCAAATACTGTAAGAAAATGCATTGAAGAACAATGTTGTGTATGCCTGTTATGTATTGTGGATGATTGAGCATTGCTGAAATGCTACTAGTTACAATTGCAGTTTACCTTTTTCAACAACAGATAAGGTATCATTCACTAATGATGAACATTGTTATTTTTTCTGGAATATTTTTTAAATTATATTTCACATTATATTATATTATATGTAGTTTCAGAACGGTATATCATGTCATCTCCTTCAAAGTGAGAGCCATATTGTTATTTGCAACAGTACATAACTTAATTGAAGTGCATTTTCACTGAATTGGGAGGTCAGCATATAGAATACCTTTCACTGCTCCCCCAGATTTTTGTTTTAATTTTAAGCTCTGTGCTTCTCTTTTTTGTTTTCATTCTCAAAAATAATACTAAAGAAAAGAGCGTATTAAAAGGAAAATATACAACTACAACACTGTGTCTCTATTGGCACACAATACAGAACCAGCAGAGGTTTCATTGTGCAATGGATGGCTTCATATGTGTCTGCTTCAGCTGGTTTATGTTGCTTTATATCTGAATATATGTTTTGTACAGAGTAAGGAGTACATCTGCTTTGCAACATGTGGTCTATTGTTGTGACTTACAGTAAATGAAGGAACCTCCTTTTTGTTTTGAAAGTGTAATCACTTGCTTTTAGGTGTGAAATTGCACACCAAGGCAAACGGTCACCTCTTCCACCCAGGTCCCATTGTGCATACTATCAAATGGTTCCTGTTTGTTTTCCTTCTCTGGCTTCTTCTTATGTTGACTAAGGGGAGGGAAAGTGCGTGTTTGGCTGGTAACAGTCGCTTTCATGGGGCTAGAGCAGAGTGAATGAAGTACAAATATAAAAGAATATAAATGTGTGACAGTTTGTCAATGCACAAATAGTGTGTGTATCTGAGTAGTAATTTCTCTGAAGAGGATGAATAATAAGTTCTTCAGTCCCTTAGATAGCAGTGTCTTTGAAGTTATTGTGCTTTCAATATGTACGGTACTTGTGAAAAGTTTGGACATACCCACATTTTTCATACAATTTATGTTAAAGAGATAAGCTGACTTTATTTTGCAAACAAAGATCTAATTCGTAAATCCATCAAACCAACCACCATTTCTTGTCATATTTATTTATTTATTTATTGAATCAAGGGCAGTCATATGACTATAATGAATTTTGCAGCTGTACGGCTGTCTAACTTCCCAAAGACGTGCTGCACTTGTGAAGGCTTTTCATCAACCTTTTCGCCCAATAAGTTCCAAAACCGCTTGACTTAAATTCGGCTGTTGGAAAATAGAAGGAGCTTATTTGTCTGTTTACTTTGCAAAATATGGCTTCTTTGAGAATTCCAAAATTTTGGACATTATTCAAACAACTCAGTTATTCTCTTTTCACAGCAGAACACTAAACACATAGCGATCAGACGGAAATTATGACAAGATCTAGATATAACAAAAACATTTTAGCCATTGCTTTCACAGACAGTATTAATGAAGTTCCGACAATGCTTCTCTCTGACTCATATTTAATTAATTGGCGATAAAATGCATTTACAAGATAGCCGTGGACTATTGTACAGAAACACAGGCAAACCCCTTCCACCAACATTAGAAGTAACAATGTCATATGTGGCAGCCTCGGAACTGAAATTAACAAATCACAAGGATGCCCAATATTCATACATCCAAAAACACACGCAACATGAATGCACAACCCGTGCGCAACGTCTGTATTACAAAAACTAAATATAAAATAAATAGTAAAAATTGATAAGAACCGTGCTGCAGCGCTAACAACTGTAAACCTTACAGCTGTCAACTGATAGTGCAGCTGATGTCAGCGGACCTAAATGCGGTTTCGGTAAGGATGGAGAGTATAAAAAAAACAGTACAGCTTAGCCATCATGCTCTGAAATCCACTTGACACGACAGGAATAATAAAGAATAAATCACCACATTTTTTGCATCACATAAGAAAAATGTGACAACAACCCGGTCATCAAAAAGGCCACAGCGGGCCTTAGGAGACATGGTCAGCAGAAAAGCCGGTTAAGCTTGGCACTTCCTGTTAGCCACTCGTTTCTAGCATAGTTAGCTTCACAAAAAGAGCGAACTTTTCCATCATCTCTCCCCTTAGCTAAATTGAGCTTTGGAGTCGGCCTACCGTCCCGCTTGACTTTTAGTTGAACCTCAAAAGGAAGTTTTGTGAAGTAATTTTTTTACAAGAAACTCAAGGTCCCTGTCACCATCCATTCTCTGACTTAATTGCTATACTTTCTGTGTGGGCTGGCTGGCGCCTGGAGGGACAGTTGAATCAGTGTGTGTATTTTCCGTAACAGTTTGTGATTGGTTGGAAGCCAGATTTGATCTGTCCTCCCTCATATTTTTTTTAATGATGCATCGACCATTAAGCGATGAGCCGAGCCTCAATCTGATTGGCTAATACGGGCTGTTTTTTTTTCTAAGGGAGGCAAAGTGAAGCTGGCCTCCGAACTGACAGACAGGGCGGAGGGCATGAGACACAATGAGAGCTTGACAGGAGGGACGCTGTTTTGCTCCTCACACTCAGCCAAAGCAGAAGTGCGCAGATGTAGTGTTTTGACAAGGAAATGACAACAATATAAAATACATTGCGGTGAAGCTTATTTATATTTTTTCTTTCTTGCAATAATTTTTGGGGAAGCCAAGCTTCAGTGCAAATCCGCCACTGGATAGTACAGGTTTGTACTGCAGGCAAATAGGAAGTCATGTATGAAGTTTCTTTTGGTGACATTGATCTTGACCAAACTGCACAGTGAAATTTCGATGACTTCTATCAGCAAAATTGTTACAGATTGAGTGTAGGTTTGTATTGGAGACGTATAGGAAGTCATGTATGAACTTTCATTTGGTGACATTCAGCTTGACTGTTGATGACATTTGAAGGTTAAACTTGACATAATACAATTACAATTACTTGTATTGCCAAAACACTCACAGATGGAGTCTAGGTTTGTGTTAGAGACATATAGGAAGTCATATATCAACTTTCATTTGGTGACCATCCAATTGACCTTCAAAGGTCAAATGTGACCTACTGAAAATTCGAAGACTTGTATCACTAAAACGGTTACAGATTGAGCCTAGGTTTGCATTACTGACATCTAGGATGTCACAAATGAACTTTCATTTGGTAACATTCAACTGGACTGTCAGTGACCTTTGAGGGTCAAACTCCACAATGAAATTACAATGACTTGTATCACCAAAATGGTCACAGATTGAGCCAAGGTTTGTATAGAGACATTGGGAAAGTCATATATGAAGTCCATTTGCTGACATTCTGTGACCTTTAAAGTTCACAGTTGACATATTGAATACATATTGACATATTATAATGACTTGTATCACCATAACTGCTTCAGAGCTTAGGATTGTATTACAGAGGGTCTTATAAATGTATGTGAACTTTTATTTAGTGACCTTGACATTCATTTTCATTGATTCAAATGTCAAACTTCACATGAAATTTATATAACTCGTATCATCGCTGTGAGACTGCTTGCCGGTAAGCTATAGGACCCTTGGTCCTATTTTTTTTTTTTTTTTTGCCTTATAGCTCTCAAATGGATGTAATTTTTGCCCAGCGTCTTTCTTTTTGTGGAATTGTGATCACTAAGGCAAGTGAGGCCTGCAATATTTCAGATGTTGGTCTGGGTTTACTCCTGGAGGAATTTAGGTAGGCTGGCTACTCCTGAGAAGGCTCAACACTGTTTCATGTGTTTTGCATTCCTAGATTATGGCTCTTCCCATGGTTAGATGGAGTCCAAAAGCCTTAGAAATGGCTTTTCAACCCTGTCCAGATACAACCCTGTATGATACAAAAAAACAAATGCATTTTCTAGGCCCACATATATCTCTCTCCACAGTCAATATGGTAAGGAATCAAAAGTTTCATGGGCAATTTTCCCATACTGACGCAACACCACCTTTAATAGTAACTAGTTATATCCTCTTAAAAGCAATACTTTTACATTAATCAGCTATGTGACATATTACCATTATACTGTATATACAATGTATAATGGTTGAAATATCAAATACATTTTGTGCTCCCTTCCTTATTTACTTTTATAAAGCTGGAGGTACCTGACAATCCTGTAGTTAGACTGAAAATCCAAAAAAATTCACTCGCCCAAAATGCATCCCTACTGCAATGACAGTTAGTTTAACGGGCTATCAGTTATTGATTGAGGTGCAATTTAGCAGACTTTCTGTTTGCCCAGCTGTGGGAATACAAAGCGAGCGACCCGCGTTATCTACAACTCAACACCTCCCTCCAAGAAACAAGGAGAACTGTTGCTGGAGGGCAACACATTCAAAACGGGCCTAACTCTTTCATGGGGGAAAGGAGGTGAGGTCTTCCTCAGCCTAGTGTTAGTTATGGCTCATTTCCAGAACATTTCAAAAGGTCATGCTGGGGGCAACGTTAATGCAGTACAAGCAATTGCATTCATCAAAAAAAAAACTGAAACAAGAAGCACATTCTTAATGTCACAGTGTGTTTACTCAATGGTGACAGATTCGGGATATTTTCTTGTATTTCACAGTTTCACCTTGCTGGAAATGAGCTGACATTAACTGAATTCACACATTCTGCTGAGCACATGGCGGAAAAAGTATCTTCACAAATTGCAACACTCGCATCTCCATTTTCTCTCAAATTATTAATGAGTGTTTCTGCTTCTGCAGTTAGCTCAGGCAATTTGTCATGCACACCTGTGCAAAGGGCATGGCATCTGCAGAGTGTGCTTTCAGCACATATTCATCCTTATGTCTATGAGTTCTTTCTACCAGCCACACAGTACAGTGGCCTCCTGTCAGAGGAGTGGATTGTCACTGAAAACAATTGGTAGCCTTGGGGTTGCTGCTCTTCTGTAGGAGGGTCTGTTACAGACCCTTATTTGAACCGTAATGAAGATGAAGCCGTTCGTACCCCCATTATCGGCAAACACCAGTCATATATTAGTCAGTTGACCCAAAGCAATCCGGTAAATGCCTCTGAGACTTTATGGAAACGGAATTAAATGTTTCAATCTCTTGAATACATCAGAATTATTTTTTTTAATTGCATTTTATATATTGAGAAAGAAATGCCAGTGTGTCAAGTATCATTAACAGTTTACTTTGCCCTGCATTTAAATACTAAACTGATCAGAGTGATGTAAAAACCCCATTTTAACAGGTTTATAAAAGTTTACATTTCCAAAAGGTCATGCTCACGGAAGTACTTTTTGAAAGATGCATTCAGGGCAAGGAAGACCCAAAGTGATGCCCTGAGTCTCTGCAGCAATGGTCACAAATGAAAAAAATGCTATCTCTAAACTGATAGATGTGACTGCTCAGGTCTGCTGCTTTGGCCTTCAGGATTGATGCATCAAAATCAATTTGTATTGTTGTTGTTAATTACCAGACTAAGGCATCAAATGTAACAGCACAACTCTGCTATGCTGCGCACGCTGGAATTTTCAGCTGTGACCAACCACGGAGCTTTTTCTGCCTACGGCCAGAAGTTTCACGATCAAATTTAATCTATGTGGTATTTTTGTTAATTATTACTCTGATTATTGACACTTGCAGGGGATAGACAAAATATCTGGAGCAGTCCTAACAAAAGGTTCAACTTGGAAGTTTCAGTTCTACAATTGCAAAGGCATCTACAAAGGCCATTCGTATTAATTCAAAAGCTAATCAGCTGCATGCAGTGGTTTTACAGAGGTCTAACCAGCAAGACTTGTCTGGGTGAAATTATGGTGGCAAGTGGAATTGTCAAAATGATTACAATTTATGCCTGTGGCAGCAAGTCAGAGCTCTCTGGCGGGGACAGACAGACGCTTTGTTGGGACACCTGTTAATAACCACGTAAGTATGGGTCTATAAATCTGTGTGTGTGTGTGTGCGCGCACATGTGCATGCAAGCATTAATATTCTAAACAATCCCATTATTGTCCACATTCTGAGTAATCAAAGTAGAATTATGAATTTTGTCCTCTGGTTTTGGATGAATGTTTGTGAATCAAACTATACTGAGTCAAAAAAGAAACTTCACACAAATATTGTAAATATTTTCTTGATACTTTTAATAAAAGAGTTTTTATTATCACTAGGGGTAAATGCGTTGTCAAAGACATGACACACATCAACTCCGACGTGCACAGGTACATAGCACGTGCGAGTGTACTATAAGCTAAAACCATGTTTTCTCGTGTTTCTAGTCACGTGACCATATGAGAGATGTGCAACTGAGCTCAAGTTAGCATGTTAGAGTGACATGTTGGAAAAACAAGTTTTTACAGTTAATTATTCGTTGATTTTCAATGTCATGGCTGTCAAACATTCAGCGTGAACATGCCATTGGCATGCTGAATACGGAAACGTCTGTAACTGACATTAAGGAACTGCAAGGGTTAAGGAATGCAGTCTACGGACTATCCGTGATCTTCTGACATGTCTGAAACAAACTGGCACCTCGGCTGACCGACCACTTTCTGGTAGCCCACGTGTGACGTCAAAAGCAGAAGACCGACAAATTGTCTTACGTCATTTGCATAATTGATTTGTCACTGCAACGTCCACTAGGAATTAATTGTTTAGAGGTTGTGTAACTGCCCAAATCAAAAGTAATTGCCTGCGCACTGCTGTTATTCAAGTTGTAACTTACCATTTTTACTCTTGGACAGTTCCGCAGCATTTCTGGTGGAACTGGTTACATTATGGACATTATTATTTTATGATACACCATCTTTAATGAGTAAAATCATTATTTAAAACCTCATTTCTTGTATGTTCAACTTATCAACCTCCAGACGAGTGTGAAGTTTTTATTTTGGCTGAGAATATGTTTATTTGTGAACAGTCCAATGTAAAGAATAGTCAGGAAAGGAAGTCGGAGAAGGGTCAGTCTAAGTCCGGGTCAGTTTGTTCCTATTGTAAGAAACTAGGTCTTGTGATGTCTGATTGTTTTACTTTGAAGAAAAAGACGCAACCTGATGTTAACCCTAATGCATTTGTTTCCTCCGAGAAGCTTCGTTCTCATGAGACACCTGTTGTTCCTGAACATCATGTTGAGAAGTCTGACGAAAGAAGGGAATTCATTCCTTTTGTGTCTGAGAGTTCTGTGTTACTTGTTAGTCAAGCCGATTCAGTGCCGATCAAGATTTTGCATGATACTGGGGCAACTCAGTCTTTGTTGTTGGAAGGTACATTGCCTTTTGATTCGAGTTCTGCCACTCATGAATTTGTTATCTTGCAAGAAGTTGAATGTGGTTTTGTGACAGCTCCCTTACACTATGTTGTGCTGAAGTCAGATTTGGTGTCAGGTTCTGTTGTGGTTGGGGTTGTTCCAGAGTTGCCGGTGAAAGGTGTTTCTTCATTGTTGGGAAATGAATTAGCTGGAGGTAGGATGGTTGCTGAGCCCAGAGTCGTTTGTGAGCCAGTCCTGTTGTCCAATAGTGACATTGTTGTGGAAGAGAATCCTGAAGTGTTTCCTTCTTGTGTGGTGACCAGAGCTCTGGCTAAGAAAATGGCCGAATTGCAGGATGTTGATGTTGAAGATGACATTGTGGATTTGTCAGGGACATTTCTAGATTCCAAAGAGGATTTTTGTCAATCTTCTGATCCCAGTAAGGATCTTACTCAACATTCTGATGTGAAGTTAGAGACGCCAGTACCGTCTGCAACAGAGATGTCCTTCTCCAGAGAGAAATTGATCCAAGAACAAGAGATCGATCCTGATTTGAGCTCTCTGTTTGATGCTGCTCTCCCTGAAGAGGAGTTGTCCGAGGTCCCAGTTTAGCAATTCATCAAGGATCGAGTTTTGATGAGGAAGTGGAGACCACCCAATGTCCCGGCCTCTGAGGACTGGACAGTCATACATCAGATTGTGATTCCCAAGACGTATCGTCCAGAGGTCCTGAGGTTGGCACACGAGGTTCACTTTGGAAGTCATTTAGGTGTGAACAAGACCTGCGACAAGATCATGAGGCACTTCTACTAGCAGAAGATAAGACAGGATGTGGCTTCCTTCTGTTGGACATGTCACACATGCCAGATGGTGGGAAAACCGAATAAGAAAATCCCTGACGCGCCACTGAAGCCATTCCAGCCTTTGAGGAACCATTCAGCAAAGTCATCATTGACTGTGTCGGCCCCTTGCCTAAGATGAGATCCAGCAACCACTACCTGCTGACGATTATGTGTGCATCTACATGTTTTCCCAAGGCAATTCCACTGAGGAGCATCAAGGCTCCCTAGGTCGTGAAGGCTTTGATCAACTTCTTCACTTTGTTTAGTCTGCCGAGGGAAATCCAGTCAGATTAGGGATCCAACTTCATGTCTGGCTTGTTCCAAAGTGTGGTGTGTCAACTTGGAGCCAAACAGATAACAACAAGCGCCTACCATCCGGAGTCCCAGAGGGCACTTGAGAGGTTCCACTCCGCTCTAAGGAACATGATGAGGACTGACTGCTTCCAGAATGAGAAGGACTGGGGCAAGGGCATCCCACTGCTCATATTTGCCGCTCGAGACTTAGTGCTGGAATCCTTTAGATTCAGCCCATTTGAGCTGGTTTTTGGCCAAACAGTTCGAGGTCCACTGAAGCTGTTGAAAGAGAGATGGCAGGAGCCTAGTGAGGATGTGAGTCTGTTGGATTATGTGTCCAGGTTCAAGGAGAGACTACGTCAGGCTTGTGAACTGGCACAAGAAAACGTAATGTCTGCTCACCAAAAGATGAAAAGGCTGCATGACCGAGACGCCAAGCAGCGGCACTTCAAACCTGGAGACAAGGTGTTGGCATTATTGCCTATTCCTGGAAGCCCTCTGCTGGCAAGGTACCATGAACCGTATGAGATCATCCGTAAGGTTAACGATGTGAACTACATCATCAGGACTTCTGATCCTAGGAAGACCTCACAGCTGTGCCACATCAACATGCTGAAGGAGTACCATCAGAGACCTGGTGAGGTCGCGACTGTCAGCAGTCGAACCCGGACTGGAAGGACCGAAGAACCTCAGGTGGTGACGCTGGTAGTATTGTCCTGTCCGATTAAGTAACTCTGAGGTCTGAGCCAACCTTCCACAGAAGCTGAGTCACCTACCTCGTGAGAACTGCTGGCAGCTTACGGACCTCCTCCTGAAATAGAAGGCCATATTTCCAGATGTGCCCAGCAAGACATACATTACCAAACATGATGTGGACGTTGGGGAGGTGCCGCCTATAAAGCAGCATCCCCACCTAATCAATCTGCTGAAGGCCAGAACGATGGAGAAGTAAGTGTCCTACATGCTGGAGAATGACATCGAAGAACAGAGTCAGAGTGACTGGGCTTCACCTTGTGTCCTTGTTCTGAAGCCTGACATTTCGGGTTTGTTTTTGTACGGATTATCGGGAAGTGAAGGCCGTGACTAAGACGGACTCCTACCCAGTCTCCCGGATTGATGATTGCATCGATCAGATCGGCAAGTACATCACAAAATGTCATCTATTGAAAGGATAACGGTGTGTCCCACTGACTGAGAGACCCAAGGAAGCATCAGCATTCATCACCCCTAGTGGTTTATTTCAATACAAGGTCATGCCTTTTGGAATGAAGAACTTGCCAGCGACCTTCCAGATGATGATGTGCCTTGCAGGTCTTCAGGGTGTTGGAGTTTATATAGCTGGCGTTGTATACAGTGACACCTGGAATGATCATCTGTCTCAGTTAAGGGCAGTTGTCCATCAGTTGTTTGAGGCTAATCTGACTGTCAACTTGGCAAAAAGTGAGTTTGGTCTGGTCAGTGTCATTTATCTGGGCTATATCGTTGCTCCTATTGGCTCCTATTGCAGCAGAGGTTCAGAGCATTGTTGATTTTCCTGTCCTTGAAAACAAGCACGGCTTGTTGAGGTTCTTAGGCATGGCAGGTTATTACAGGAAGTTCTACAAGAACGTTGCTGATGTCACTGCCCCTTTGACTGATCTTCTGAAAAGAAATAGAAAATTTGCCTGGTCAGAGTCTTGTCAAAATGCGTTTGACAATGTCAAGTCCCTGTTATGTGCACAACCAGTTCTTCAGGCTCCTGATTTCAGCAAACCTTTCACCTTGCCAATAGACGCCAGTGATGTCGGTGCAGGTGCCGTATTGTTACAGTTGGACAACAATGGTATCGAACATCCCATTGTTTATTTATCTAAGAAGTTTGATGTTCACCAAAGAAATTATTCAACTGTGTAGAAGGAAACGTTAGATCTGGTTCTAGCTGTGCAACATTTTGAGGTCTATCTTTCCTCTTCAAATCAACCTATACTGGTGTAAACGGATCATAATCCATTGACATTTCTGAACAAGATGAAAAACGAAAACAGAAGAATATTAAATTGGAGGTTGTTGCTGCAAGAGTACTACCTGATTATTAAGCACATTTGTGTTCTTGACAATGTTTGTGCAGATGCACTTTCTCCTTAAGCCTCAATTTGTATCTTAAGATTGGTATTAATTTGTATATAGTTAAGTGAATTCCTTTCGAGATTTTGTGTTCTTTTGTTATTGTTTTTAACTGCAATGCATAGCACTTTTGTCATAAAAAGTTGTCCTACATTCCAACTTTTATGGAGGGAGGTGTGATGTTGTGACCTGATTGTATTATTTTGCTCAGCCAATAGGGATAATGAATATTCCTGAGTGATTGTGAACATTGTGACTAGCCTGTGAACTCCATAGAATCTTCCGGAGCCATCTAGGGGGTCCTATTGTCTGCAGGATTCTTCCAGAGCCATCACCTTCAAGATTCTTCTTTTTTGACATCAGACAGGAGTGCAAGGCCTATATAAAAGGAACTTGCTGCCAATGGGGGGAGAAATCATTTCCGGTCTGCTACACCTGAAAGTTAGACCGGCTTTGCTGGGTGCAATCGGATTTTGGATTATACAGATACTTCTTGGATACAGACTTTGCAGTTATCAGGATCACCGCATCGAAGACAGCAGATTCCAGTGGATTTCCACCATTGTCTTGGGAACATCGCAAGGACGGACAGTTCATGCTAGTGAATAGTATTTTTATCTTTAATGTAGTATTTTCATTGTTTATCCATTCCTGTATTGTTGTAATTGCTACATTCATTTGCTCAGTTATGTAATAAATTGTCTAAATTTAATCCTTCTTCTAAATTTGAATCTTCCAGAATATTCTGGAACACACAGTCTGTATCACCTCGAATGAATCTCCAGTAGAAAATGGTAAACCCAAGGAGCTTCTACAACTGTTTGTGATCCTTAGGGTCTGACCTCTTGAAGGGGGGATGCATAAGACACTGAACCAGTGGTTCTCGAACTCCGTCCAGGGAGACCACTGTGTAAGCAATTTTCAATGCAACCACAACTGCAGTCTCAGAATTCTATTAAGCTGTTAATTTCTCTGTATTAGTGGCATTTCATTTATTTACCCTCTGACTTCACATTATGTGAGAAATAACAGTGTCTTCCTCGGGGAATGAAAGCCCCATATCCTCATTATGTTGATAAGGCAGTTTTGCAATGATTGCAACCTGTAGGTTGTTTCACATGAGCTTAAAGATCATTAATTTTTCTTTCCACAATATTAACAAAGAACATGTGTGAGTCATACTTGCTTTGCCATCGAACTCAACGTGATCTAATAAATGTATAGATTTGGTGTCAATGTTTCAGTTATACAAATTAAAGCCTGATTCATGCTTCTTGCCGTCGACGCGGTTTCAGCGGTGCGGACGGCGCGCACGGTCCCCACGAACGTCGAGTTGTTTCATGGTTGATGCGGTCAAAGCGGCTCCAAGAACGGACCTGCTCTACAGCTGCGCGACTGAATCTTATTTCTGTGATACATACTTTCAAAATGCGATGAATACGGAAAACCTTGGGTTAAACAGCGCTGCATAGACATTTCATTTTGTCTCCCTAAGTTTTATAAACGGCATGAGCCAGGACGGTCCCGCCAGCCTCTCGACTCCTCCCCTTCATTTTTTTCGTGTTTTCACAAACCGGTTGCGAAAGGTTTTCCATTTTTTCTTATACACGTCTGACGAAAATTTCCGATCTTCTTCCATGTGTTGGAAGTCATATGTATTTTCAACTGTTTGTTTGTTCTGCAGGCCTTTCTTTAAAGCTTTCCATTTTTATTTTTAATCGGTATACGTACTTCGGGGTCCTGAAGCTAGCCAATCATTACAACGTTGTCTGTGCGACCCCGGCCGCGTTGTTACAAAATCCTTCAGGTGCGCGGCTCGGCATCCAGAGCCTCCGCAGACTCTCCGCGCTCTGTCGCCCTGGCCGCAATTGCGTCATTTCACCGCGTGGGCCGTGCTGACCGCGCCGACCGCAAGAAGCATGAATCAGGCTTTATAGCCTATCGATTTTTTTCGAAATTTCACTGGTAAATTTTTGTTTTGATTTTTCATTTTATTCAGCAGTTTCCCATATAGCATGATGTGAATATGGAAATTTTATTGTTCAAAGCAAGCACGCCAATTATTGACAATGTTGCTTAAAAGGTTAATGAAGAGAAATTATCCACATTAAAATTTTTCCGTTGCATTTGTGGTTGCAATGAAAACCAGCATGCACAGTGGTTCCCCGGGGCCAAGTTTGAGAATCACTGCTCTAAAACAATTAAAGGATAACATTCTTATAAAAGACATGCAACTTCCTGGATGGGAGAGCGAAACTATTAGGACTCACACAAGGATTATTACAATTTGTCACTACATCCAGGTGTAAGTCAAAGCTTTACGATGCAAAGCTGAGCCCAAACATCAACACTGTCCAAAAATGTTGCTGACGTCTTTTGGTTTAATGTCATCTCAGATGGACTGTGGAACAGTGGAAGCCTGTGTAGTGATCCAATGAGTCAGCATTTAAAGTGTCTTTTTTTTTTAAGAAATGGCAGCTACAGTATATTCTCTGGACTGCAGACAGCAAGGACAATGCAAGATGTTATCAGTGTCGTGTCCAAAAGCTGGCATCTGTCAAGGTTTGGGGGTGTCTCACTATGGATGGCATGGAAGAGTTGCACATTCACAAAAACACCATTAATGCAGAAATATACAGTAGACATATGATGCTGAGAGCATTGTATGTGCTGCTTTCCTGATATTGATTGCTGCAGCAACATCCTTGCACATTTTCCAGCAAGACAACAACATCAGGTCACATTCTGCGCAGATTGGAAGTGCTTTGCTGTTTAAGCAGAGTGCAGACACTAGATTGGCCTGCCTTCAGCTCTGATCTGTTTCGATTAAGAGTGTATAGTAAATAACAGAATATGCATTTGAAGTCCCCATACTAATGTGCCGCTATGTGGTGGAGAAATGGGTGAAAAATCCACTTGATAAACTTGACTAACTGGCATCTTCAGTGGCCAAACTTGCAGTGAGTTTGACCAAAAAGATATGGAAATATTACACAACTGTTATGGACTCTGTGTAGTCAGTACATTGTATCATTTAAATAAGCAAATCAACTCATGTTAGGGCATTGAATAATGAGTTGTTGTCTACTTTCCAATATAGTAGAGAGAGTGAATCAACTTTGCAAATTGGTGCTATTTGATTTTATTTGCATCCATGAGGTGCCATTTTTTTGTTACGTTGAGGGGAACCATGGTTTTATATAGTATTCACGCAATCTTGAATGATTAGGTACACCTTTCTAACACTGCATAGAAAGTTTAACACTCAGGTACGGAGGCAGTCCTTCAAGACTCTGTGCTATGTTGAGATGATACTGTAATGCAGTTGCTGCAGCTTTATCAGCTGCACATTCATGCTACACATCTCCTGTTCCACCGCCTCTCATAGATGATGTATTTGATTGAAATTTGGTGACTGTTGGGACCATTGAAATGCACATTAAACACATTTTGATATTTGTGGAACCAATTTGAAATGATGTGTGCTTTTTGACATGGTGCATTAGCCAGCTGTCAGTGTCCATTAGAAGGTGTGTAAACTGTGGTCAAGATGGAATGCACATGTTCAGAAAGAATTACGCTCAGTGTGTCATTCAATTCATATAAAGAGGCCTCGGTATGGCATGCTCAATTGGTATTGAGGGGCTTTACATCTGTCAAAAAATTATTTTCTGCCTGTTACCCCACAACCATCAGCCAGCTGGTACAAGGCATAAAGGATCTACGGATTTATGTTATTTTTGCCAAATTTTGACCCCACCCCAGATAGTGTGATTGCACTTAAATGCATCACAGGAACTGATTACTTCAAAAGAGTTGTGTAATCTGACTGTATTGCCCTTTGTGAAAGCTACTTAAAAAACTTACATATATATGAAGACAACAATGGAAAAAATGATCAGTCACATTTTCACGTTGTGGAGAAATGATGAATTAATATTTCAAAGTGATCTTAGAAACAAAGCACTGAAGAATTTGCAAAAAACAAAAAAAGTGTGTGTGTGTGTGTATATATATATATATATATATATACACACACACACGGGTGAAAATGGTGAAACGACCGAAGCCGAACTACCTGTGCGGTTCCATGGTTTTAATGAATACCTGCCAGCCAATCAGAAAAAATTATTCACCCAGACCATGGTATAAATATATATACATATACAAAACCCAAAACCAGTGAAGTTGGCACGTTATGTAAATCGTTGATAAAAACTGAATACAATGATTTGCAAATCCTTTTCAAGTTATATTCATTTGAATACACTGCAAAGACAAGATGTTTAATGTTCAAACTGAGAAACTTTTTTTTTTTTTTTTGCAAATAATCATTAACTTAGAATTTAAAGGCAGCAACACATTGCAAAAAAGTTGGCGCAGGGGCCTTTTTACCACTGTGTTACATCACCTTTCCTTTTAATGATACTCAGTACACGTTTGGGAACTGGGGAAACCAATTTTTGAAGCTTTGCAGGTGGAACTCTTTCCCATTCTTGCTTGATGTACAGCTTAAGTTGTTCAACAGTCCGGTGTCTCCGTTGTCGTATTTTACGCTTCAAAATGCGCCACACATTTTCAATGGGAGACAGGTCTGGACTACAGGCAGGCCAGTCTAGTACCCGCACTCTTTTACTATGGAGCCATGCTGTTGTAACACATGCAGAATGTGGCTTGGCATTGTCTTGCTGAAATAAGCAGGGGCGTCCATGAAAAAGACGTCGCTTGGATGGCAACATATGTTGCTCCAAAACCTGTATGTACCTTTCAGCATTAATGGTGCCTTCACATATGTGTAAGTTTCCCATGCCTTGGGCACTAATACACCATCACAGATGCTGGCTTTTGAACTTTGCACCTATAACAGTCCGGATGGTTCTTTTCCTCTTTGGTCCGGAGGACACGACATCCACAGTTTCCAAAAACAATTTGAAATGTGGACTTGTCAGACCACAGAACACTTTTCCACTTTGCATCAGTCCATCTTAGATGAGCTTGGACCCAGCGAAGCCGGCGGCGTTTCTGGGTGCTGTTGATAAATGGCTATCGCTTTGCATTGTAGAGTTTTAATTTGCACTTGCAGATGTAGCGACGAACATTAGTTACTGACAGTGGTTTTCTGAAGTGTTCCTAAGCCCATGTGGTGATGTGCTTTACTCACTGATGTTGGTTTTTGATGCAGTACCGCCTGAGGGATCGAAGGTCACGGGCATTCAATGTTGGTTTTCGGCCTTGTCACTTACGTGTAGTGATTTCTCCAGATTCTCTGAACCTTTTGACAATATTACGGACCGTAGATGATGAAATCCCTAAATTTCTTGCGATAGCTCGTTGAGGAATGTTGTTTTTAAACTGTTCGACAATCAGCTCACGCATTTGTTCACTAAGTGGTGACCCTCGCCCCATCCTTGTTTGTGAATGACTGAGCTTTTCAGGGAAGCTGCTTTTATACCCAATCATGGTACCCACCTGTTCCCACTTAGCCCGTTCACCTGTGGGATGTTCCAAATAAGTGTTTGATGAGCATTCCTCAACTCTCTCAGTCTTTTTTGCCACTTGTGCCAGCTTTTTTGAAACATTTTGCAGGCTTCAAATTCCAAATGAGCTAATATTTGCAAAAAATTACAAAGTTGACCTGTTCGAACATTAAGTAACTTGTCTTTGCAGTGTATTCAATTGAATATAGGTTGAAAAGGATTTGCAAATCATTGTATTCTGTCTTTATTCACGATTTACACAACACGCCAACTTCACTGGTTTTGGGTTTTGTATATTATATAATATATAATATACAATAATTATATATTACATATATACAGAAAGAAAAAATGATCAGAGTCTAATATATTATAAAATATACAAAAATGCAAAATTTGGACTCTGATCGTTTTTTCATTTGTGGTCCTCATATGAAATGTTATCGTACTGTGTTCTTAAGCGCTGCAAACACAAGCTCTGTAAGTTTGTTCACTCAATTTTTTGAGGTAATTGGTTTCCAAAAAATATTTGAGTGCACTACAATATTTGAGTTCACGCTGCCGTAGAGTGGAGAGCTGATACCCATTCTGTCACAGCCCTCATGTGAATGTCTTTCATGTCTCATGTCTTTTCAAAGTATGACTCTTCTGATTGGGTTACATCTTGTGCATTTGCTCCTCCTTGGCTGTGTCTCGTTTCATGGTTATTTCCCAATGACCATGTGACTTGTGTTTAAGCCCCCTGCCTTGTGTTGCAAGTCGCTGGATTGTAATTTGTTATTTGTGCGTAGAACCATTTGGTATTCCTTGAAGAAATTCCTCGTAACTACACAATGGCTATATCTGAGAAAATAGAGGATAACAACTTAATCAAATCCATAAATTGTACCTTTATTAAAAATCTTATAAGTCTTCATCGTTTATAGCCTATAGCGTACCTTAGATCTAAAAATGAAAATTTGAAGAAAAAAAAAAGATACCTCTCTAAAAATAATGTCAGATACAATGGTTGTGCGCTAATATGCTTGATAGTGACTTGTAGACACAAGGAAATGCGAATGATATGAATGATGTATTTTGAATGATTTTACTCACTAAAAGTGTGATTAACTATTTTAATATCAGTTTTGTTCTTTGCATCCAGGCTCTCAGAATAAACTCGCCTGTCCTTTGGAATGAGCCTACAGAGTTTTATGATGTCCGCTTTCTTCTGCGCATCAAATTTTAACTGGCTTTGTGCACATTTCAGGCAGATTACAATCTTAGATTGACATGGTGACCCCTCTTTTAGTCTCTTTCAGTTGTGAAAGGATTACATCAGAAAAGCGTTAAACAAATTGTTAATTCGGACCCTTCCTTTAGTCGTCGTCGCCCCCCCCCCCCATAAAAATATCTATGAAAACCTGAACTGATATTTTAAACATTTTTTAAAAATTGTATAGTGATGAATTTTTCATTTGCCTTGTAGCCTTGTATTATTACTGGTATTTCAGCTCTCCCGACTCCCGCTGTCATCCGGAATGGACCGACCCCGTCCCTTTTAGTACGCTACTGCAGCCACATTAATTTTACAGCGTCACTATCCCATAAGCACATGGTCATAGAATGAGGCCTAATATTTTGACCTACATTTGAGTTATTTGGTTGTCGACAGAGTTATTAAGTGTGTATCACCATCAGTGGCGTAGCCAACGGGGGTGCTAAGACACGTCCCTTTTTGACTGCAATTTGTACTTCTCAATCATTTTCTTTTATTGACACGTTTTCCAATTATCGTAATTGGCAACCGAAGACACGGTTTCTCTCCATATGCGATCTAACAGCTATTAAATCGTGGGCTAAATTCAGTACAGTTGCGGAGCAAGAACAGAGAATTGAGTTGCACAAAACTTCCGTTTAAAACAATTATTTGTCCTGACCTGTTCTCTGTCATTTTCATAATTAACAGAAGGAACTCCGAGAGCACTCCACAGTGAACAGGTGCTGCTTGTTCTCCCCGATTAGGTCGTCTTACCTAATCGGGGAGAACAAGCAGCGCCTGTGAAGTGCTGCTGTCCATTTTCGCAAAAATGTCACTTAGTAGGGTTTTGCTCTCACAAAGCGATTAGATATTTGCCGGCATCAATAATTATTCCACAGTCAGTCTCCTAGATTACATTTCTTTCCCCATATAACTTCTGCATTCTGTGTATTGAGTTGCTGCTACATGATTGGCTGATAAAATGTTTGCATGAATGTACAAGTGTACCTAATATAGTGGCCAATATATATACTCACATAGGCTGCATTTTAATTTCATTTTAATTTCAAATTACCACGCATATTGGACCTGAACGAATTTATTGTTGGGAAGCTAATGAAGAAGAAGAAGAAAAAAAAATTAGTGATTCTTTTGATCGGTCATTAAATTTAGCCTATTCTTGATTGATCCGCGGAATATTTCCGAGCAATGGTTAAATTGGTTATTATCGGCCCGATTAATAAATCTGGAAGCTACATTTTTCTAATGTGGTGTCAATTGGTAATTAGCACCTACAGGTAAAACCTAAAGTCTTTATGTTAGGAGTCATTAAGTGGTATTATCATGATGTTTTTGATATTCAAAATTCATAGCATCTTGGGCTTGTCGCAATTTACTGTCATTCGCAGAATTCAAAATATCACTTGAAAGTGATGCACTAAAAGAAAGTGATGTGGTCGCGAAATGGAAAAACGTGAAATAGCCAAATCTATCAAATATGCAACACATTAAATGTTAAATTAATTAACAATCTGATGTTAATGGTTAATTTGACATAATTTTGGATAGCCAGGGGCGACTTATCTTGTGGCTGATGTTTTAGTTCAAATGCAGAAAATGTAATGAGGCCTATACGGCTTTGCCAAAGAAAGCTCATGAGGCTAAGAAATCCCT